>CM060372.1:60325197-61687281 GCA_030545235.1 Helianthus tuberosus | reverse complement strand
TAAACAAAACTACATTAACGTATATTTCTTACAATGAACCCCAGCTTGGTCGCCATAAGTTGTCCAGTATTTGGTGCCTTACGTTTGCTCATAAACATAGTAATGAGGCTGGTGTTGTTGATCATCTTTCGAAAGTAGACATGCAAGGATTAAAAAAACCATATTAACAAGTATGTAGGTCATGTGTCAGACAAGAGACTGTAAACGCAAGTAACACCAAGATGTAACATGTCTAACATAGGTATACATCTCTAACCCACTAGGTGTAACACATGTAACACACTGTATGCAACATATGTTACCTCGATGTGTAACACATGTTACAACACATAGGTCACATGTGTAACCTGGCTATAAATGTGTTAGCCTCTAGTGTAACTCATGTAACTACCTATGTGTAACATGGTAACCTGGTTGTACATGTGTTATCATGTGTTAAAAAAGATACAGAGCATGAAATGTGTGACCAGGTTACACAATTTACTTGAGTCATGTAACACGTTTTACATGTTGCCACGAATGTTACATGTGTTACACATGTTACAACTTGTTTGTAACATGTGTAACATGGTCAAAATTTGGTTCCTGCTTTATATCATGTAATTACTTATGTGTGCGCATGTAACATCTTCTATACAATGTGTGTCATCTGGTTAAACATGTTTTGGCGACACATTTGTAATTGTAACATGTGTTACTCTGAAATGATAACACATGTACTTTGTATTAGTGGAAATAATATAATTAAAAACCAACACAGAAGACACGTTATAATAGGCAAAAGCCAAGAATTTAAATCTTCTTCGAGAGGTGTACTGAAATCAGGATATGCCATCCAATAAAATCACTACATATTGATGATAAAAAAAGACACATTTTATTAAAAAATAACATCACAAAAAATCAAAGAAGAATAAAGAAAAAAAACTCAAAAGCCATGAATCAAACATCACAACTGACTCAAACAAATAAGTTTGAAATACATATGGATCCGAAACAAACCAAGAAGACTGGATTTTTGTTTCAAACACATGTTTCAAACACCCAAAACCAAAACCTTCCATGTAAAAAGATACCACAAACCATTAACCTATTCCAACAAGCTGATCATTAACATATATAACAAAGGGTCGTTACATATGTAGCTGTAAAAAATGTAACATATGTAGCTACAGGCTGCGGTAACAGGATATGCCATCTAGTAGAATCACCACCTGGTAAGGATGAATAAAAAGACACACATTTTATTGAAAATAACATCATCAAAAATCAAGAACTCATAAAAAACTCAAAAGTAATGAATCAAACATCAAATCTGCTTCAAACACATATGTTTGAAACACATATGGATCTGAAACAACCAAGAAGACCGGATTTTTGAAGAAAGAAACTGGGCACACAAAAATTTCTTCTTGGTCTTGATTTAATATTTTAAAATAAACAAATGAAGCTCTGATTGTAAATCTATCAAATATCATAAAAAGTATAAATCTAAACAAATTACATAAATAATAAAAGTAAGATCTTTAAACGTGTTTCTCTCACACACATTTGTGCGTGTGTTCTTGGTGTCCATATGAACAAGATGAAGATTGTTGTTGCTTTCTCCAAAACATTAATTTTCTCTCTCTAAAAACAGAATTAAAGATGTGATGAGAGCAACACCTTACTTCCTTTTCTTGAAGAGCTTCGATAGTGGCTTCGATCCTCATATTTGGTGGCTTCAATAGAAAGGAACGAGTACAAGATCTAGATCTAGTCTTTGAGAAATGGCTTGTTCAGATATGATGAAATTGAAAAAAAGGTGTTCTTGTTGTTTTTAGAGAGAAAGATGAAGGAGTTGGTAAGAGGGTGGGGTGAAGTACAAAAGTTGTGATGGTGAATGAAATGACTTGCAGTAATGTATTGGGGTGTGTGTATGAAAGGATACAACATGTTTAAAAAGACAATCCTACCCCCCAAAGCTCTAAAATCTTATGTTGATGTGGAGCAATCTAGACCACACAATAAGGTTTGCTGAGATTTCTCATTTAATTGGGTTTTCTCCATATACTTACACTATATATATATATATATATATATATATATATAGGGTAAGGTTCATGCGAGAACCACCCTTATTGCGAGAACCGCGAGAAACAACGTGAACACAAAATAAAATCTAAAAAAAAGCACTCAAATTTATTTTTAATATTTAAAAAAAATCGCTATATTTCGTTACCATAATTTTTTTTTCGAGTAACAGTTATCCATGCGCATGTGCATATGTATCATTACTTCGACAAATTCGGTAATATGTTATCAGGAATAGACAATTGCACTTTAATTTACATTACCATTCGTAATACACTACTTTTTATATTATCAATATTCAAAATGCACATGTGCATCATTAGGTATAACCATTATATAACGTGTTTTGGTACAAAAAGTTTGTGATTTTGAATGGAGAAGTAGGCCCATATACATGTTTTTTGGTTAGTTATATCTAGTGGTTGATGGTTTGGTTATAGTTGTCAATTTATGATGTAATATGTTGATTGGATGGTATAAATGGTGTTTACATACATGTAATAAAGTGAAAATATTGTTAATGGTATTATATTATGGATGGTAGGAGGTAATGGTATTGTATTATGGATGGTAGGAGGTAATGGTAGTGTATTATGGATGGTATGATAGATGAAAGGGAATGTGTATTCAAAGTAGTGTAGCAAAACACTCTATTTCATGTTGATACATATAGATGCACATGTGCATTTCTAATATTGGTAATGTAAAAAGTAGTGTATTACATATGGTAGTGTAAATGAAAGTGCAATTGTCTAATATTTGTAATGAATTACGAAATTTGTCAAATAAATGACAAAAATGCACATGTGCATGTTTGTGTATTATGGATGGAATGAAAGATTAAAGAGAAAGTAGTGTACCAAAACACCTTATTTCATGTTGATACATATAGATGCACATGTGCATTTCTAATATTGTTAACGTAAAAAGTAGTGTATTACACGTGGTTGTAAAACCTTTGTTAAAATGACTGAATTTAATAATAGTTTACATAGAATTTATACTAACTTTGAGTTTACAATAGATATTCCATTGTTAATAAACCAACATATTCATGACGCTACTAATCAAGTTTAAAAGAAACATTTAGTAAACATCTACCAACTAGTTTTAAACATTCAAACACGGATGACAATTCATTTAAAACATAAACATTGTCTAGACAAATTTTAAGTTTAGCGCGGAAGCTTCAAAATGAGTGTTCGGTTCTTGAAAGTATGCTTGATCGCCATCCGGAAAGTCCACACTTTTACCTAGGGTCAAAACCACATCAATTGTTAGTTTTGACAACATTAAAATGTATTAAATCAAGTTCCAATATCAAACGAGCAAGAAAAATAAAAATTTTCAGCTTTCTGGTCTGTCCGCCCCGCGACATATCTCACATAAGTTTACGCGGGCCGCGAGCATGCCTCGCGTGTCGCGACAGAATTCCGGTCTCCCCTCGCGTGGCGCGAGGGAGTACAATTTCCAGCAGATTAATTTCAGTGAGCTGCACTTGCTGCCAGCTCCGGAAATACAGATTTTTAACTTCGTTTGGCCATAACTTTTGACTCGTAAGTCCGTTTTAGGTGATTCTTTTTCCTGTATGTCTGTAAATTCATTACCGACGTGCTCATTACAATTATGATACCGAAAAATTTATTTACATACCGAAAGACTATATGTCATTATGCATTTATTCGACCCACTCTAACTTTACCCATTTTACTACCATTTAACTAGTAGGTTTATGGCACTTTATACCCAACATCCGAGGCTTATTATCACCCGCATTTCTTTACCAATCTCATGGCTTAATGCTCTTGTGATTTTCATCGCCAATTTAACTCTCTAAACACTAGTACGATAATTTACACAACTATTCGACCCGTTTGGCTCATCTTGTGGAATTCCCCAATATGATGACTACCAAACGATTCCTTGTTACTCTTAGCCTATTACTTCAAGTAACGATCCTGGTCGCTACAATCTACACCATAACTATCCTACAATGAGAATTCGCATAAGTTAACAACAATTCGTTTAATGTAACGGGTCAAGTTACATACTTGCATATCTAAACAACATTATCAACCAACAATTCTAATTAACTATTTTGACCCGTTTGTTTGTCGAGTGAGTTACACCACTTCATTGACATACCAAACGCCATCATTTTCTCCATATCAATATTGAACATATCTACAACTAGGTTTATCTATATATGTAACGAGACAACAAGTCACGTACCTTTAAAGCACACCCTTCAACCGTGTATCACCTTCGGCTTGTCCGCTTAACGATCCGGATTCTTTACCTAAAGAGTTCCATTCACAACCATTTTAGATCCCTTTTTACATTCATTTATCATAATTCATTATGATATCCGAATCAGCGTTTTTGCCCGATTATTAACATTTTGATCCTCACTTAGGCGTTTTAACAAACACCTAGCGGGTCGGATTTTTACATATTCAATAGTAAATTCATGACTTGTTAGTTTCATCTAAATCAACTTCAACTTAGCAATTTACACAAAGTTTTAACATCAATTTTCAGAAAATTACTTCATGCATTCAAATTTCACTAGAATAAGAATCATAATTCTAGTGTTTATCTAGTTTCTACAAACCAAATAATCACCTACAATGGTGATTAAAATCACCACAAGTATCATACAAGATTTCAACAAGAATTCATCTAGGGTTTATCTCTAGACATCAATTCGCTTCTAATTTCATCAATACAACAATCATGCAGGCTAAATTTCAAAACTCATGAGTTCATCTAAAATTTGAAGTAGAACCAAATATCAAAATTTCACATACCTTACGATCCCTTTGTCGAGGTGATCACTAATATGTATTCAGTTTTCGATTTGGTCTTAATTGGAGCCTTCAATTATGAGTTTTTGTAAGAGTTAGGGTTTGAAGGGGGATTCCCTGGTCGCCCTTTCTCTCTGATCGAACCAGACACACCATTTAGTGTGTGTTTGGTGTGTTATTTACTTATTAAACATCCTAGTTTCATGTTTGACAAGTTTGGTCCCTCTACTACACACAAGATATTTAAAAAAAACAAATATTTTAACCATATTTGTTCTATTATGTCGAGACACTAACTAACTAGATTATTCATTCCTAGTTATTTTATCTTGACTATTACCGCTATTTATTTTAAATAAGATATTAAAAATTTCGGGGTGTTACAAGTCCACCCCCCTTACAAAGGTTTCGTCCCCGAAACCAAAGTACGTACCAAACAATGTAGGGTAAAGCCGTTGCATCTCTTCTTCGGCCTCCCATGCGGTATCCGAACCCCCTTTTTGGTGTCCCTGTTTAATCTTTACTTGATTAATCATTTTGTTCCTCAAGCTTTTCAGTTTACGATCTAAATTCGCAATCAGCTTCATTGCGTAATTAAGGCTATTATCCACTTTGATATCATCGTAGTGGATATAAGCTGTTTCGTCAGCCAAACATTTCCGGAGACGTGATACGTGGAACGTGCTATGTATCCCACTAAACCTCTCGGTCATTTTGAGACGGTATGCTACCTTACCAACCCTTTCGATAATTCTCTATGGCCCAATAAACCTTGGACTTAACATTACTTGACTATAAACTGCTTTGCCGTCTAGACTAATTACTCACCGTTTTACCTCTTACCTCGTCTTTCGGGTATAAAATTTTGCAGTTACTAGTCCTTTGCGTACTTATAATTTCATATCTAGTCATTCACACTATAACGTGATTGTATTTTATATTACTTTTTGTGTCCATGATCACTTCACGCCATGTTTAGTTTTACATCGGCTTTTCATTCTTAAGAATCTTTTCTCCGAATGCATCATCTTACGGCTCTCGGCGTTAAGACCTATATTCTTTAGTACTAACCATTTTCTAATTTCTCTATCGGTATCTATAGGTGTTAGAACATCGTTTCTTTACTAAAACTGAATTTTAGTTTAATGTTTTTCTCTTTAACCATGTCGATTAATCATATCGATTAATCATATCAAGGGATTGACGACAAGGATTATTCTTCGGGATTATCATTTTACGCGAGAGATCATAATTGGTTCTCCACGCTTTGTATTATCGACCTGTAGGTCCTTCACTTAACCTTGTAGACTATTCTATTAGGTCTTCACTTTTTTTTTTTTTTTTTTTTTAGGGTGAGACCCCCCCCCCCTAGTATGTTCATTTTGTATTTGCGACCCAATGGTCATTTTGTTCCCGTAGGCCTTTACATTGTTTATAATTTGGAGGTTATGGTGATCCCATGGATCATCTTCTATTCGTTTGACCTTGACCGTAGTCTAAGGCTACACCCATTTTCTTTCGGATTATCTTTCCGACTCTATGACTTCTTATGTGTCCTTCGCTTCGGTTTATTTTACTCATACTGTTATTTGGTTTATGCCTCTATTTCCTTTCAACCCGTTACTCGGGTTCTTGAACTTGATGTTTTTAACACTCCGTTTTCATTGGCTTGCATTTTCCTTTTTATACTCTTTTATAACCTATCCCATAGATTCAATAATATTTCACGCTTTCATTATCCAGGTTGCGCTTACTTGGGATATCAACTACTATACTTTATTCGACCCGCCCAACATTAAAGTAGTTGAACATGACTGTCGAAATTTCTGTTTTTGCAAAATTTTATCGTTTTCTCAGTCATTACTCTTAATCCGAGTCTCTTGACTTTTAATTCGCGTTCTCGACTGTTGGTTACGCATTTATCCAAAAACATACATATTAATTGAGTATTTTATCGATTTTATTTTCATAGCAACCCTTCCGTCATTCCTTAAGACTTTATCTCTCGATTTATTTGGTCGTATTAGCAAAACCCTCTGCTTTTACTCAACCAAGTCTTTTATTCTTTCACTCGTCTGGTTTGACTTGTTCGTGTGAGTTCCATCTCTTATGACAGTCAACTTTATCCTTATGCCTTGACATTCTAAATTGTCAATTCATATTTTCGTTTACTTGATTCTTATCTCTTCCCTTGGGCTCATTATCTTAATGTAATATGCTTCCGTTATCCGGCTCCCGTTTACTTTTATTATCAAGCACTTTACTTAATTAATCCGTACACCACCTTTCTTTTGTCAGCGACCCTTAGGTCTGTTTCATATCGTTGTATGGAATTTATCCACATCGTTTGTTGACATAAACGATGTTTCTATCTGTTTCATTTAGTTTGGCTTAGTCTATAACCATGTCCTTGTCATCTATTACTATTGTAAACTCCTAGGGTTCGGGTGTTATTATACTCCTCCCTATTATGACACTTATCCTTCATTATGTTCTCGGGTTCGAGTGTGCGCGCACCCCTTCCCAAGGCAATATTTATCATGATTATTTTTACCTCGATGCTCAACGTACAGTTTCAGCACCTCTTATAAACAATAGAACTTTTATTATTACCTCTTTCTATTTTTCAAAGCCTTGGTAATTTTGTTAACACTAATGTAGAATGTTAAATAAATCGATATAAAACAAACGATTTATTTGCACTCGTAATAATAAAAAATTTTATGCTGAAATTTAATTTGCAAGAGTATACCTGAAACGACATCAGGTCCAGCTTTAGCCTCCGTGGCTGTTATGTAAAACAACTTTGTCCTTGATTTCTGGGCATCAGACTTTGTGTCGGTTGTGTCCTTGGTTCCAAGCCTCTCTGGACATTTAGACTTTTTATGTCTTGGCTTACCACATGTGCTCTTGTGAATTTTTTTACAAAATCTACACTGATGTAATACACTTTTTGTAACTCCCTTCTTGGGAGCTTTATTAAACTTGGACTTCTTTACGGATCTTGGATTCATATCCAACACCCTCCTTTCTTCTATTTCTTGTAGTATGCTGTCTTTCAATTCAGCCATCATATTGTTCACCACCGGCACGATTGTGGTTTGTAATCTATCAATATACTGTGATAGATTATTTTCTAGAGCTTTTCCGACCTCCTCGGAAATCTTAGCTTTCATTTGTTCAGTCAATTGAGATGTCGAATCATCTCCGATTACTCCAGACATTTCTTTAACTGAAACATCCATCATAATTTATCAATAATTATTTAATTCATTTCCATCTTATTATATGGAAATTTATATCACTCTCATTCAATCATAAATAATGTGTTATTCTTTTTCGGTTTGGTCAAGTATATATCTTGCCTTACCTTTCTTACTTAGTGTATTTTCCCGGGTTCGAGCGTATTCATACACTCCTCCCATCTTTCCGTCATCTTGAAATTGAAATGTTTACACTAATTGTTAAACATTTCATTTATGACATATGCGTCATTCATTTTGATCTAG
Organism: Helianthus tuberosus; assembly: GCA_030545235.1. Classification (NCBI taxonomy): domain Eukaryota; kingdom Viridiplantae; phylum Streptophyta; class Magnoliopsida; order Asterales; family Asteraceae; genus Helianthus; species Helianthus tuberosus. Next base: position 61,678,892 of record CM060372.1, on the reverse strand, counting down.
CCAAGTTCACCACTTGCTTAAACCATTTATGCTTAGTGCACTTTTCCGGGTTTGAGTGTGTAAACACGCACTTCCCGTGCATATCAATTCAAATTTCCTTTTTCTAGTATTCTAGAAAGTCTACTAAAGTAATTAATTCTTACCGGACGATCGATCAAGCTTGAACCGAACACAACTTGTAACACCCTTGTTAAAATGACTGAATTTAATAATAGTTTACATAGAATTTATACTAACTTTGAGTTTACAATAGATATTCCATTGTTAATAAACCAACATATTCATGACGCTACTAATCAAGTTTAAAAGAAACATTTCGTAAACATCTACCAACTAGTTTTAAACATTCAAACACGGATGAAAATTCATTTAAAACATAAACATTGTCTAGACAAATTTTAAGTTTAGCGCGGAAGCTTCAAAATGAGTGTTCGGTTCTTGAAAGTATGCTTGATCGCCATCCGGAAAGTCCACACTTTTACCTAGGGTCAAAACCACATCAATTGTTAGTTTTGACAACATTAAAATGTATTAAATCAAGTTCCAATATCAAACGAGCAAGAAAAATAAAAATTTTCAGCTTTCTGGTCTGTCGCGCCCCGCGACAGATCTCACATAAGTTTACGCGGGCCGCGAGCATGCCTTGCGTGTCGTGACAGAATTCGGGTCTCCCCTCGCGTGGCGCGAGGGAGTACAATTTCCAGCAGATTAATTTCAGTGAGTTGCACTTGCTGCCAGCTCCGGAAATACAGATTTTTAACTTCGTTTGGCCATAACTTTTGACTCGTAAGTCCGTTTTAGGTGATTCTTTTTCCTATACGTCTGTAAATTCATTACCGACGTGCTCATTACAATTATGATACCGAAAAATTTATTTACAGACCGAAAGACTATATGTCATTATGCATTTATTCGACCCACTCTAACTTTACCCATTTTACTACCATTTAACTAGTAGGTTTATGGCACTTTATACCCAACATCCGGGGCTTATTATCACCCGCATTTCTTTACCAATCTCATGGCTTAATGCTCTTGTGATTTTCATCACCAATTTAACTTTCTAAACACTAGTACGATAATTTACACAACTATTCGACCCGTTTGGCTCATCTTGTGGAATTCCCCAATATGATGACTACCAAACGATTCCTTGTTACTCTTAGCCTATTACTTCAAGTAACGATCCTGGTCGCTACAATCTACACCATAACTATCCTACAATGAGAATTCGCATAATTTAACAACAATTCGTTTAATGTAACGGGTCAAGTTACATACTTGCATATCTAAACAACATTATCAACCAACAATTCTAATTAACTATTTTGACCCGTTTGTTTGTCGAGTGAGTTACACCACTTCATTGACATACCAAACGCCATCATTTTCTCCATATCAATATTGAACATATCTACAACTAGGTTTATCTATATATGTAACGAGACAACAAGTCACGTACCTTTAAAGCACACCCTTCAACCGTGTATCACCTTCGGCTTGTCCGCTTAACGATCCGGATTCTTTACCTAAAGAGTTCCATTCACAACCATTTTAGAACCCTTTTTACATTCATTTATCATAATTCATTATGATATCCGAATCTGCGTTTTTGTCCGATTATTAACATTTTGATCCTCACTTAGGCGTTTGAACAAACACCTAGCGGGTCGGATTTTTACATATTCAATAGTAAATTCATGACTTGTTAGTTTCATCTAAATCAATTTCAACTTAGCAATTTACACAAAGTTTTAACATCAATTTTTCAGAAAATTACTTCATGCATTCAAATTTCACTAGAATAAGAATCATTATTCTAGTGTTTATCTAGTTTCTACAAACCAAATAATCACCTACAATGGTGATTAAAATCACCACAAGTATCATACAAGATTTCAACAAGAATTCATCTAGGGTTTATCTCTAGACATCAATTCGCTTCTAATTTCATCAATACAACAATCATGCAGGCTAAATTTCAAAACTCATGAGTTCATCTAAAATTTGAAGTGGAACCAAATATCAAAATTTCACATACCTTACGATCCCTTTGTCGAGGTGATCACTAATATGTATTCAGTTTTCGATTTGGTCTTGATTGGAGCCTTCAATTGTGAGTTTTTGTAAGAGTTAGGGTTTGAAGGGGGATTCCCTGGTCGCCCTTTCTCTCTGATCGAACCAGACACACCATTTAGTGTGTGTTTGGTGTGTTATTTACTTATTAAACATCCTAGTTTCATGTTTGACAAGTTTGGTCCCTCTACTACACACAAGATATTTAAAAAAACAAATATTTTAACCATATTTGTTCTATTATGTCGAGACACTAACTAACTAGGTTATTCATTCCTAGTTATTTTATCTTGACTATTACCGCTATTTATTTTAAATAAGATATTAAAAATTTCGTGGTGTTACAGTGGTAGTGTAAATGAAAGTGCAATTGTCTAATATTTGTAATGAATTACGGAATTTGTCAAAGAAATGATGCAAATGCACATGTGCATGGATAACTGTGGCTCGAACATTTTTTTTATTGTAAACGAAATATAGCGATTTTTACAAAAAAAAAAAAAAATAGTAAAAAGAAAAAATTTTTTTGGGTGTTTTTTAGATTGTTTTAGGTATTACTGTTTGTGTTCACACTGGTTCTCGCGGTTCTCGCAATAAAGGGTGGTTCCTAACGGATCTTTCTCATATATATATATATAGGACAAAGATCCGTTAGGAACCACACCTTATTGCGAGAACCGCGAGAACCAATGTAAACACAACAAAAAATGTCTAAAAATAGCTAAAAAACACACAATTTTTTTTTAATATTTTTTATGTTAAAATCGCTACTTTTAGTAGAAAAAAAAAATTTAAAATTATAAATTTTTTTTTTGCTACTAAAAGTAGCGATTTTAACATACAAAATATTGAAAAAAAATTAGATATTTTTTTAGAATTTTTTAGGTTTTTTGAGGGTTTAGTTTTTAGCATTTTAGCTTGGGGGGTGGGGGAGGGGGGTTTAGGTTTTGGGGGGTGGGAGTGGGGGGGGGGGGGGGGTTAGGTTTTTTTTAGGTTTTTTGGGGGTTTTAGTTTTTAGCATTTAGCTTGGGGGGTGGGGGGTTTAGGTTTTTTTTTTTGGGGGGGTGGGGGGGGGGGGTCTAGTTTTTTTTAGCTATTTTAGGTTGTGTTCACATTGGTTCTCGCGGTTCTCGTAATAAAGGTGGTTCTCGCATGAACCTTACCCTATATATATATATATATATATATATATATATATATATATATATATATATATATATATATATATATATATAGTGTGAGGTTCATTGGGGGAACACTAAAAAAGTGGGGAACCGGGGAACACTCTTAAAAATTTAACTTAACATGTTAAAAATTAATTTTTTAAACATCTTTTTCGGCGCTTCTCCTTATATATACTTGTAGAAGCATTTTTAATAAAAAAATCAAAAACTAAAAATATTAAAAAAAAATTAAAAAAAGGCTAAAAAATTTTTTTTTTAGAATTTTTTTTTACTCGACTAGATTCTCCTCCTTTTTATAAAGAAAAGCGCTGAAAAAAAATTTAAAAAAAATTATTTTTAACATGTTAAGTTAATTCTATAAGATATAACTGTTTTTTTTTATATTTTTAGCTTTTGATTTTTTTTATCAAAAATGTTTCTACTTGTATTTATAAGAAAAAGCGCTGAAAAAAAATTAGAAAAATATTTTTTTTAACATGTTAAGTATATTTTTTAAAAGTGTTCCCCTGTTCCCTACTTTTTTAGTGTTCCCCAATGAACCCTCCCATATATATATATATATATATATATATATATATATATATATATATATAATTAATAAATGAACAAAATGAATTAGTGATTTGTAAAATCAATTCCACTCATCTTTTGATCTATTGTGGAGGTGTTGCGTTGGTTTATTTTTGCCAAGTGTGGCCTAAAAACACCTTCGTGTTTTAACAACTACGTGTTCATCAAACAAATAAAGAGAAACTCAGAGCTCATTCTTTTGTAGAGAGATATGGGGAAGATAAAAAGAGATCCGGAGCTGGTGAGTCTTCAGTGATCGGTCCCTGGTGCATGCTCGTTTTTAATTAGAATAGAAATTGTTAGTAATAAATATAACATATATATTTTTTTTATATTTAAAACACACATGGTTGTAATAAGTTTATAGATTTATAATTTTATAAAAAAAAGGTTGCAATGAATTTACAGGATTTCACAATTACTAATAAAATTAACCAAATAATAGGTTTTTTATATAAACTTTGATCACTTAAGATCTTTTATAAACTTTTATGAAATATTAACAAGTTGAGTTTTTACAAAGCACTATAAATTATGGCATTATACTTTTTATGTACATTTATAAAATATGACTACCAAAGGTGTATTTTGACCTACCGGACGTTCAGGCGGCGTCAAAAATTAAAAATAACTAGAATTTATATCGTCAAATATTTAACCCGACTCACTTTAAACAAAATTTATATTAAAACATAGACAAACTGAAAACGAACATAATTATAAGCAAGAAAACATATTATATTTGACATGACTCATTACCGAGAAAAGTTTACATCGAAATGTATATCGACTTGGATTTAAACCGAAACGCACTTAAAAAGAAGTACATAAGAATGTAGTAGTTTTTAAAGTTAGAGAATGGTACCGCATGTTGTGGTGGTGTCCAAATGTAAAGTAACTTGAATTCATACCGCCTAGTGAAAACGTATTATATTTGACTGGACTCATTTCCAAACAAAATTTATATTATAACGTAGACCAACCACCACAATTCTTATATATGTACTAGCTTACAAACCCGTGTATTATACAAATTAAATATAAAAGAAACTTAGATTGAATAATAGTTTAATTTATTAATGTTACAAACTCATGTATACATATGTTAAATATCGACAAAAATGTAAATCATAAAGTTCTAGATAATCCTTATCATACAGTTTAAAAAGTGTAATATTATTATAATCTAATTATTGTGTTTTTTCGATTAGTATTAATATATTAGAAAAAAATATAATTAATGTAATTTTTGTATTTTACGATAATATTTAATAAAATACATTGTATTTATCTAATATTGTTAAATAAATGGTGCATCATCATCCGGTTATTAACGGATTTAAATTAAATTTATTATAATAGAACGGAAAAAAGATTAAAATAATATTTTAAAATAAAATGTAAGTATAAATTGTGAGATGAAAGAGCGAGTAACATTATGCCTAGTGGAGATGGATATGATCGGGTGGTTCCGCTGGTGGCACGATAATACTCCAGTGGTCCGTCAGTGATCCAATTTGTCATTAAAAAAAAAGAGCGGTTAACATGTGACATTAATTGAGATCCTTTATTAAATGTTAGATTAGATATGATTTTTAGTTTATAATGTCACACCATCAAAATACAACATGCGGAAACCACCGCGAGACGTGTGACGTACCAGGATCTAGCCACTAATCACATTGAATTATCAGGGAATAATAAACACATGATTTGATTCAATATGAAAAGTGCATTTCAAAACATGTAATTCTAACCAATATTCGTTCAGCGGAAGCATAAATCATCGTTTAACTAATTCAACATCATTTTATTTAGAAAACATAAGCAAACATTAAATGTCTTCGCAAGTGACACGACCCATGATGACACCGGCTTTCCAGACTGAAAGTTCCATTTCGCGATGCATCTAACGACTTGCAAGCATGCAGAAAAAGTATATCAGCTTAAAGCTGGCGAGTTCACAATTTTGTTTGCCGAAAAATATGTATGTGCTTAGTTTAACAACATGTTACGAACAATAAACTCTATACCGATTGAGTGTTCGTTTTGGTGCCCTCATCAATGTCTATCACAAAGTCTGACAAATCAGTAATTCCTTAGTTCACAAATACAGACCTTTTGAAACAAACATATGCGTAACCGTAACCGTACAATTTCTATCGTTGTACAATGTTGATCATTTTCCTGTTCGATAAAGTCTTGTATTTTATTTATGAAACGTGTAACCGTACGATCGAACAAAAAGATATGCACGACATTTCCGGACAAAATCCAAGTTACACATGCTTTAACACCTTCATATAACCTAAATATTAGGTTAAAAGGGGTTAAAAATGACAAAATACGACAATACAAGTCCAGGGGCTAAATCTGCCAAAACCTGAAAATTCTGCCCCAGCCAGGGCCTTACGGCCGTAAAGGAAAACCCCATATGGTCCGTATGGGGTGCCCAACATAGCAGCTACTTGGAAGCTTCTTGTTTCAAGCCTAGGCCTCCAAGTTCGCGAATTTTCCAGGTTTTTCCATCTTTGAACATGTGTTTTGACATTCCTCAGATCATGACACCTCATGGACACTTGGCTTGATCTTGTGAACTCAAAAACACTATAAATAGCCAAGAGATTCATCCATTTCAACTTGCTCATTTCTCATTTTCTTCTGCCATCTCTTTGGAGCTTGTTTCTAGTCATTTGGAAGCCTCCTACTGAACTCTTATAGTGTTCTTCAGCACAAGTAAGTGTTCTATCCTAGTCTCTGTCATTATTTGGGCATTTTTGAGCCAAAAGTCAAACAATTTGACTTTCTGTTTGACTTTCGGTTCTGACCATTTTTGGTCAAGTCAAAGATCAATTGAACTTTGCAACGTGATCGTAATCACGAAGGTTATAATATCTTGCGATTGCACCTTCTGATTACCATGTTTAGAAGGTGAAGTGACGAGTCAAAGTTTTATTAATTAAAAGTAAAAAATGCGCAAAAGTGCATTTTACGACGAAATTGTTTTCAGGTTTTAAAACTTAAATTTTAGACACCAAATAAGTTTTATAACATTATTAGACATATCCCAACATGTCTAACTCGTCATTTCTAGTTTAGTGGTTTTATTTTAGTCGTAAGTCGAGCGGTTTGACCATCGCTTTAACTTTCGAATATGACCCGTTTGGTCAATCTTAGGATTCGACCAAGCACATTTTTATGACCATAATTATATAGGGAGTAACCCTCTGAGGTTATACCTTATGGTCATAAGGTTTGGTTAGTTATATGATGAGTCGATTTTTATGTACATTAAATTGACCAAAACGCCCTTTTTGCGCATAAAATGGTTTTAAGCATATGAAACCAAAGTTTTGACATCTAAACTGATGTTATAACAAAATTAAACTTGTTTTGACATATAAGACTCATCAGAGGACATATTTAACCATCCGATCTTATAATCACGCTTACGACCCGTTAAAGTGGCGTAAACCACTTTAACAAGTCATAACGGGTCAAAAGCAATTGGGATCCCTCTCAAATCAGAGTGTTAAGCTTCATTAACCATATCATACGAGGCCCAAAACTCATTTGATTTGTAAGACTTCATTCTATCCAATCTTCCGATTAAAGTCTTGACACACTAACATAGTTATCCGATACTAGGAACCAATTGAACTCTTGAATCTTTGAACTTTGGTTGATCATTGAACAAGACTTATACGCAATCCCAAGTTAGTACATAGTCCTCTCTTTTACGTTTTTCAAATGTTTTGGGGTGATTCATATGTGCCTATCATTACTTTCTTGTTTTCATGACACTATACATGGTTTAATTACCTAGTACATATAGTACATGATTTCAAAGACATTTTACAGTGGTATATTGACTTAGTATACCTTGTACACAATTTCAAAGGCATTTTACTCGGTATATTGACTTAGTATACCAAGTACATGGTTTCAAAACATTTTCAAGACATGCTTACATTGTACAAGACATATTGGTGCGTTGAATATACAATGATACATTCATTAACATTGATCACACCAACCGATAGTATGTTATGGTACCAAGGGATTGACAACCCCATTCCCGTTTCCTAGGTTTGTTTGGAAGTGACCTTAGCACTACGCCAAAATAGGGATACGGTCACACCAAAAAAATGTGACAATATGTCTTTCTCCACACATATTTTTTTCATATCAAGTGTGACCAAAGCTCAAGTCATCATAGGTATCATACGGCCACATTCACGTTTAGTGGCCGTAGCAACTTTAGAGTGTGGCTAAAGGGTACCACTATCTCTTGCTAGAAATCAGACATTCTGTACAATTAGTGTGGCTACAGGGTAACAACAGCCACATGAATTTATTATAAATGTGGTTGTTTCTATTATATAGTCACTTAAAAGTTTGTTTTAGCCACATCAATTAAAAAAAATGTGGCAAAAAGAGTTGTTGTAATTAAGTATTCCATTTATTAAGTAAGACTAAATGGTAGTAATGACCACATGAACTCACTGTAAGTGTGACCGTTTTATTATTTAGTCACATCAGTTTACTATAAGTGTGGCTAAAAAGTATTCCTAGACACTAAAAACAACTTTGTAATTTTATATGTGACTATTGTCTAACATTTTGTCACACATAAAGTTTTGTAATTTTAAGTGTGACTATTGTTTAACCTTTGGTGACACATTTTTTTTTTCACATGACATATGTTATTATTCCGTCACACAAAAGTAATAAAGTGATGATAGCGTGGCTAATGTTTATGTAAAGCTACATGAAGTTTTGTGGTTTTAAGTGTGACAATGGCTAACATTTGGTCACTTATAATTTATTTTTCTCATGACATTTGCTATCATTTCGTGAGATAAAGTAATGATAATGTGGCTAATGATTATGTAAAGCCACATAAAACTTTATGATTTTATGTGTGGCTATCATCTAGCCTTTGGCCACACATATTCATTTTGTGCATTACAGATGCTATCATTCTGTCACATAAAAAAATCAAAATAAGGATGGTGTGGCTAAAAGTTATGTAAAGCCACATGAAATTTTTTTTCTTTCTAAGTGTGGCTATTGTGTAATCTTTAGTCACACATAATATTTTTTACCATGGCGTTTGCTAATATTTCGTCACACCAAAATAAACACAATGGCGATGGTGTGACTAATGATCAAGTAAAGCCACATGAAATTTTGTAATTTTAAATGTGACTATTGCTAACATTTCGTCACGCTAAAATAAACAAAGTGACGATGATGTGACTAGTAATTATGTAAAGCCACATGAAATTTGTAATTTTACGTGTGACTATTGTTTAATCTTTGGTCACACATAATTTGTTTTTACATGACGTTTACTATGATTTTGTGACACAAAAAAATAAAATGACAATGACGTGGCTAATGTTTATGTAAAGCCACATGAACTTTTGTGCTTTTAAGTGTGGCTTATGGCTAACCTTTAGCCACACATGTATATTATGTTTCTATGTAGCCATTTTCATATAACTAGATGTTTTGTTTTCAACTTTTTGTACAATAAAAACAACAATAAACATAAGAAAACCTAAAACCAAATGATATTAAAATTAATAAACCAAAATCTGTTCACGATAATACCAAAAACTAAACTTCTAATCAAAATCTTTCTACAATTATTGCAAAAGGAAATGATTGTAAACAGAAAATAAGAACTAGCTTAAAGTGTTTTTCTTGTTCTTCTTGCTCCTTTCTGTTTTTTGATGTCATCTAGCGTTGTAAAACATATCTTTTGCTTTTTAGCAACTTGAGTTGTAGTGTTTTGTGTTTGAATGCTTGATTGATTTGGTATCTGAAGCAAAAAAAGCATGAAAAAAAATATCAATAGCTAGAGTAATTAATCATATGTTAATAAAGAATAAACCTTTTGGCTAGTTTTGACAAGGTATTTTGGCCAAGCAACAAAAGTATTTAGTGCATCCCCAACTGTTTTGACCTCACATGATTCTACCGGTAAAAATGCTGCTTCTTTTACAACTGTATCAATGGAAACTCTATAGCAATTATCTTGTAGTGGAACTCCATGAATGCTTTGTTTTCCGGTTGACAAATGAATTGTACCATAAGCCACACAGTTGTTCAAATTTATTGTATATAGAGTACACTTCATTTTCTACAAAAAATATGTTATATTAACATCTTAAGGTTAAAATCAATATAAATGTGTATTTTGTAACACATGCCTCTAGGACATTTGTTGAATGTGTATTATGTGTATTTTCTTGTGATTCCAACTGCGATGATGTCCCAAGAAGTGAAGTCTCATGCGTAGACAAAACATCTTTTTTTTTTTTTTTTTTTTCTGGTTTTCACATTTTCCTAAAAACATTGAATTAATTAAGTTATAGAAAATCAACAATCACACATAAAAACTCTAAAAAATATGAAATTGTCAAACACTTACCGTTATCATTTATTTTTGCACCATTTTAGATGTGTTAGCATGAGAAGTGACTTCTGTTTGCAGTACTTTACTTGATATGTTAGATGTGGTAACATTAGTATTGTCCTTTGATCCAGGACTATTGTTCATAGATTTTACCTGCAATTCAATTAAATATGTTATGAAATATCAATAATTACATGGGAAATTATAAAAAAAAATAATGAAATAATATTACTTACCGTTGGTGCCATTTCTTTTTGCACTATTTTAGATGCGGTAGCATTGGCCTTATGCTTTGATCCATCATGTTTATCCAAAGAATTTACCTACAAAATGTAACAAGGAAGCAATACAGATAATACCATTTGATAAAACAGGGAAAATTTATGAAATTGTAATGCACATGGTAAATTTATATAAACTAGAATGCGTGAACTCAAATTTGCGGATTATAGATGAAATATGCGGATGTTTTACACTTTGCGGACTGTAATTCTGATCCAGGGGCTGACCTACGTTAAATAATACGTGTTCCCAGGAACCCATTCGGTTTCGAATAATTAGTAGAAAATCTAAAATATAATATAAAGTGAACCCATAAATAAATTTTAAGGTGAACCCATAACAATGAATCTCAACCAGTCCGCTGGTTTCGCGCTTTCTTGCTAAACATAAGGTCTTCAACTCGATTCTTGTCCGTAACGGTTTTCACGTAACTTTTTTAAATGTTAAACCTAAATTACCAAACTGCCCTTAGGTTTTCATAGTCAAAACTCAAAAGAACCCACTTACCAGAACCGCACCACACATTTATACATTTACGAATCTCGCACACTCGTTGAATTTACAGTTCGAACATCCTTCCGAACTCAGACTCCGGCAATAACTTATTGATTTTTGAATGAAACTGATCTGTAATCTGCGCAAACGAATTAAATAACTTGCAGCGAACTGCAGCGAACCAACTTTTTAATTCTGCGCAACTTAAAATCTGTGCATGAATCTCGATTCTGCGGACAAATAACAATTCTGCAGTGATAACAGATCTGATAACAGTTCTGCGCGGCTTCTGTGCGGCTGGTAACAGATTTGATAACAATTCTGCAGTCATAACAGTTCTGCGCGGCTGATAACAGATCTGATAACAATTCTGCAGTGATAACAGATCTGATAACAGTTCTGCGCGGCTTCTGTGCGGCTGATAACAGATCTGATAACAATTCTGCAGTGATAACATATCTGATAACAGTTCTGCGTGGCTGATAACAGATCTGATAACAATTCTGCAGTGATAACAGATCTGATAACAGTTCTGCGCGGCTTCTGTGCGGCTGATAACAGTTCTGCGTGGATAATTTTGTTTAACCGATGCTCAGACTGCTCGATTCGTTAATACGTAAACAAACAGCGCCGAATAACAGCGTATAATCTAATGTGAATGACTAGTAACAACCAGCAGCGAACTGAATTAACAACTACGATTAAACATTTTCGCAGATTTTGTTGTGTCCGTTACAGTAGAAACAAACGCGAATTCTGGGTTCGTTCAAGAATATGAGTTTGTAATGCTGTCGCTTCATACAACCTGGATACCAACTTGACTTCGTTTAAAGCTGATGGTCCTAGCTTCGTAAAACAGACTTATAGAGGACTTGGGTTCGTATCATCAGACCAGACCTGCGTTCATACAAGTTCGTACGAAGTCGATTCGTGGGTTCGTACAAGGACTGGGTTCGTACAAGACTATCAGTAAAATGTAATATATGATTGTGGCTTTGTACTAGAGATGACGGCTACGGGCATAACTGTAAATTGATAGGTGGCTACAAGGTCTCTCTCTATAAATGAGGCTGGTAATACTGTTATTTGTGAATTGCACTAAGGGAATAAATGTAAATTGATATGTGGCTACAAGGAGAGAATTGTCTTATAATTGAAAGTCGGGCGGTGACGCCGTTACCGTTTAGTCACTGTTCCTAGGTGATGTTTGAAATTAATAGTATAGAACAATAGGTTGCTATTTATGGTAGCAAACAATAGCTAACATTTGAAAACTATTAAGGTATTAATTTGCTAATAAAATAAGTCACTTACTTGTGTTTGTGACATTTTGTCTGCAGATAATGAACATATTTGTAATGTTTGTCCTTGTGCAGCCAGATGAGCTAAAACTTAATTAAGTGTGTTACTTGTTTCTGCCATCTTCATCGAAAGGGTGTTAATTTGTTCATCTTTTTCCCCACACTCAAGTCTCTCATTATGTAGTTGTAACTCGAGTTGTGCAATTCGTTCTTTTGATGATCCTTTTGTTCGAGGACTCTGCCAATATCTACTAGAAGTCACTCCATAACCAACACCTTTTAAATACCCACCTTTTTCTTTGCCAAATACTAATGTGAGTGCATCCGTGCCCGGATCAAGGTTCATGGATCCATCTTTAATTTGCGTTTCACTGTCAATCTGTAGAAATTGTTAACAAATAAACATGTATTATAGTAATTAAAAATAAACCAAAAAAGTTTAAAGTTGAACTTACTATTTTATTAGCTATGTCATTTACATCAACATTCTTGTATTCTCCGTTTTTGTTTTCCCTTGCTTTCCTCCACATTAAAGCACGAGAGGGGATCTCATCAACTGAAAGTTCGTTATTTTGTACCTTGTAGTATATACAACAAAAATAACGGACACACACATCAAACATACAAACAAAAAATCATTATAAGCACAAAAAAAAAACTTTAATTGAAGAAATGAAGTTACCAGTTTGTCTCTTAGATAAGCATATCCTCCTCGTCCCAAGTGATGGTCATAAACGTATTTTGATCGTGCTCTTACAACAAAATTTGTAATTATTTCATTAGAGTTTAAAATTATATTTAAAATAAAATAATGATGAACATTAGAATAAAAGATTAAAACCTTAAACTTGTCTGATTGTGTATATGTTACAAACTTGTCCCAGTCTGTTTGCTCCACCATTGAACGATACTTCCTAGGAATTTGTGCAAGTTTCTTTGGTTTACCTAAGTTAGGTACTATGTATCCCGCATACGCTTTTCTTCTAAAATATCGAAGCAGGTTACCAAGCCGATTCATTACAAAAAGCCTACGATGTGCATCAATTTCATAAAAACGCTGCAATATATAATACAAGTTGTATGTTAGTCACATGAAATTGTAAAAATACATTTATAATTAAGAGAAAAGAATTAACCGTTATTTCCTCCCACAATTTATCTCTTACTTCTGTTGGCACTTTTTTCCATTCTAAAAACCTAAATCCAACATATTCTCTTACTAGGTCTCCCAAAAAACTTGAAAATTCGGATCTATATTCACCAGAAAACTTCCCCAATTCATCAAATGTAACTTTGTGTTTTTTTCCACCCGAGTTTGTAAATGTTGTACGCATTTTTGGTAACCTGGTCAACCCCCTCTTTGGTGTTTTCGTTTTATGTGCTGTCAAATCCGAATCCGAGAAATCGCTTTCAGATTCACTTGTCAAATCCCTATTCGAGAAATCGCTTTCTTCTTCAACTTCCATGATGCTAGAAATGAGTTTGACAAAAGTTGTTATTATATATAATAAAGAGAATGAATAAATTTTCCAGAAATCACTTGTCAAATCTCTATTCATTCACTTTTTAATACAAAACAACGAACTTCTATTAGTTTTTAACATGAAACAGCCAAGAGGCATGGTAAAAAGGCACGAAGTGGGAGGGGCGTGAATGTGACGTTTTGTGAGATTTACTAGGTAAAACGTTGGCCATTTGGAATTTCAGATCTATTTTGAAGTGAAACCAATATAATAGAAATAGACTCGTTTTGACCTTTGTATCAATTGAGTGAACTCAAATCAATCAATAAAGCAAATAAACACCAACAGTATCAACCCACTTCCTGAACACAGCCATGATTGGCATATAAAATAACAGGTAAAATAAAAAACTGAGTAGCCATTGAAACACAGTTTAAACAGAAAACAGTAACAAATGAGTAACCTTTTATCATTTATGAGCAGAGAAACACTAACCTGGTTCCCGGTCTGATAGCCTGCGATGGTAGGGTTCTATCTTCTATGCGATGAAGAGATGGAGAAGTAAGATGAAGATGAAAATAGAGTGGATGGATTGGATGTGATGCGGCTGAAGAAAAAAAAAACTAGGGTTTTGTTAACTTGAGGGAGGGAAAGGGGAATTGGGGGCGGGAACAAAGAGCAGGGTAAAAAAAAAATTGGCGGAGTTTTAAAAATCCAATTGACTTTCAATATTATACTTACAATATTGACGGAATTTTAATAATCCAATTGACTTCAATATTATACTTACAACATGATTAATTCACGTTTTTGTCTCATAAAAATTTATTAGTCAACAATTATAATAATCATGTAATCAGTGGGTGGGATAGGTCCATTCATTCAAATATACTTTGTTGAAAAATGAACACACGTCATGTTTTGTTTTTCTTTGTGGATGTGGACCTTGTGCCTGGGATCGGGCATAGAAACATCATTTTCAACTTATAAAAAACTTATATTAGACTTGAGTGTGTTCTAAATTGGTCCAAGTCTTAAACGGGTCATATTCACATGTTGGCTAGTCTAACCTATCCTGAACACAAAAAATTTAATTAGAAGAACCCGAGTAGGACTTGAACCCAAAAATCATGTCATAAATATGAACCCGAACACGACCCGACCGAATTTAAGTTATACAATCTTATGTTAATTTCTCTTTTAAGTTATAATTATAGCAGAAAATACACACCCAGTTTATTTTATAATATAAAACATATTGTAAAAATATATAATATAATATAGATGGGTTAAACGAGTCAACCCGATAACCCGACCAGTTTGACCTGAATCTGACCTGTTGAGTTGAATGGGTCAACGGGTTCAACCTGATTCACCTTCATTGGCCCTGATTAATCGTCATTTAGGTCAACAACCCTATCTGACCGTCATTGGGCCTAATTGACCATCATCGAGCTTAACAACCCTAACTGGCCTTCATTAGGCCTAAATGATATTTATTAAGCCCAACTAACTATCATTGAAGCTAGCTAACAATCATCAGACCTAGCTGACTTTCATTGGGCCTAACTAACCATCATTGAGCTCAAAAACTGTAATTAACCATCATTTGGCCTAAATGAGCATCATTGGGTCTATTTGATTACCACTGGGCTTAATTGGCCATCACTGAGCCTCAACAACTCTAATTGACCTTCATTGAACCTAGTTTACTATTTTTGGGTCTAATTGACCGTCATTGGGCCTAATTGACCATCATTGAGTTTAACAACCCTAACTGGCCTTCATTAGGCCTAATTGACATTAATTAAGCCCAACTAACTATCATTGAAGCTAGCTGACAGTCATCAGACCTAGCTGACTTTCATTGGGCCTAACTAACCATCATTGAGCTCAAAAACCATAATTAACCATCATTTGGCCTAAATGAGCATCATTGGGTCTATTTGATTACCACTGGGCTTAATTGGCCATCACCGTGCCTCAACAACTCTAATTGACCTTCATTGAACCTAGTTTACTATTGTTGGGTCTAATTGACCGTCATTGGGCCTAATTGACCATCATTGAGTTTAACAACCCTAATTGGCCTTCATTAGGCCTAATTGACATTAATTAAGCCCAACTAACTATCATTGAAGCTAGCTGACAGTCATCAGACCTAGCTGACTTTCATTGGGCCTAACTAACCATCATTGAGCTCAAAAACCGTAATTAACCATCATTTGGCCTAAATGAGCATCATTGGGTCTACTTGATTACCACTGGGCTTAATTGGCCATCACTGAGCCTCAACAACTCTAATTGACCTTCATTGAACCTAGTTTACTATTGTTGGGTCTAATTGACCGTCATTGGGCCTAATTGACCATCATTGAGTTTAACGACCCTAACTGTCCTTCATTAGGCCTAAATGAGCATCAGACCTAGCTGACTTTCATTGGGCCTAACTAACCATCATTGAGCTCAAAAACCGTAATTAACCATCATTTGGCCTAAATGAGCATCATTGGGTCTATTTGATCACCACTGGGCTTAATTGGCCATCACAGAGCCTCAACAACTCTAATTGATCATCATTGGGTCTATTCACGTACCCTGTTCGAGCTCGAATAAATGTGCCCATCTATAATGTTTTATTGGAATTGTTATGTGTTTGTTTACTATTTAAAAAATAAATTACATATATATATATCGAATTGGTTCGAGACTCCATAAAAATACCCCATTATATGAAACTCAACTTGGTGCAGTGGCAAAACCCTTCCATCTCAAACCCAAGGTCTCAGGTTCGAGACTCCCTGCCATCTTTTTTTTTTTTTTTTTTTATCAATTTTCACATTTAAGACTTCCTGTCATTTGTTTTTATCAATTTTCCCACTACCAAACATTTTTTTTGTAAGTTTGTTTACATTTTTTTTGTAAACGTGTTTTAGTTATGCCATGCCAAGTGTCCTTCGTAGTTTCTGTGTACAAATCACTAAGTAAACGTGAAGGGATTATGCTAAGCATGGGTAGTTTTGGTAACTCTATATGTGTCAATGGTTCGGTTCGGCTCGGCTACAGCCCTAGGTATTTGTTTTACTTTATTTATTTATTGTTGTTTTTTAATATTTTCATTTGTTAATGTTCTAGTTCCGCCACTGCCATACACTATCATAGCCGCCCATACCGATCGGTACCGAACTCATCCCTATTTGAATGCTCATAGAAAAAAAAACCACTATCCTAAATCTAAGTTAATAGAGAAAATCATTAATATTCCATATTATGAACCAAGTGTAACACCTCGAAAATTCATGTCCAATAATGTATTGACACGTGTCACGGACTTTAAACGTGTAAAGAATTAAGTTAAAGGGACTAAAGTTGACAAACAAGGAAACTATGTGAATATAAGGGTTCAAAGTGTCAACAAAGGATAAATATATTCTAAAATAGCCCAACAAGATGTTTATACCTTTAAACGAATAAATCATGGATCATACGAAGCTAAAAATGAAAGAAAGTGAGGAATTACAAACTACAAGGGTTAAATGTGTCAACATGTTTAAAGTATACCTCTGAGTGACCTTTTAGCAAACCCGAAGCTTTGTAACGGTAAAATATGCTCACTAGAATGTGTGATAAAAATTTCATAAAGTTTCGTTATCGTATGAGAAAGTTATGATCAAATTCGTATACAAAGGGTTAAAAGCATCAACGTTGAAATTTGTGACTTTTTGGGTAAGCACAAAGTTAACCAAGGACTTAACCAAGTTTGTGAAAGTCTTAAGGTCCTTAAAAATCAAGTTAGAGGGCCAAAAGTGCAAGAAAAACACTCAAAACCACGTATAGAAGGATCAAGGACTGAAATGTAATTTATAAAACTTACTTGGCATGTTGCGCCGGTTTTAGGCGCCCCACGAGGGACCCCTCGTGGCCCGCGAACAAGCAGCAGCGACAGAATTCGCAAACAGCTGCCAGTTGCAGGTCTGAACCGACTTTAAACAGTTGTTTTCTTATACCAGAGGCTCTCCAATGGTATTACATGCATAGAGGGCACTTGGCTTGATCTGGAAACACTCATAGACTATCTTGGCATCATCTTAGAAGATCAAAATATGTATATAAGAACCCACTTTGTTGCAACACTTTGTTCATGCAATTGCAACTTCATTTCTGGAGCTTCCCTGATCAGCAACAAGCTTCCTAGTGATCCCTAAGCATACTTAGGACCATTGTAAGTGTCCTAAACCCTTCCTAATTCAGTTTAGCTTAGTTAATTAGCTAAAAGTCAAACCGTCGTAATTCAAGTTTGACTTCGAGATTAATTAATATTTGTTCAGTCAAATCTCGAATTGAAAATACCTATAAGTAGGTATTTATATGGGTAATAAATCCTTAAAAGGGTATTCTCTGATTCCCACTCTAACTAGGTCAATTGTCGGGTCAAACTTGTTATTAAAAAGTCAACAGAATGCTTATTTTCAAATTAATGCATAATTAGCAATGTAGGAGACATGCAACCTGTTTGATCACTAATATAACTTGGTAATTAATGTAAGAACATGTCTAAACATGTTCAACCCGACAATTTTCAGTTTAGACCCGGATCGGAACCGAAAGTCGCATAAATTGACTTTTGCTTTGACTTTCAGTTCTGACCCGTTTAAGCATGTTTTAGAATTGCCTTAGAGATTTATATGGACCAGGTTTCATATAAGTATAACTTTATGAGATTATACAACTTGGTTCAATAGTTATCCGATTAATATGCATGTTTCCGTTAAGTGCTTAAATGTTGACTATTATGCCCTTTGGACTATAAAACGTGATTTTTGAAAAAGTAAAAGAGTAGAAACCTTGGTTACTGATTTATAAACTTGCACCTAAAATTTGACATCAGTTTGAGGTCTAGATTAAGAGTTATGCTCATTAGCGTAATTAGAAAGCTTTTTATTAAATAAATGGCGTAATTAGCATATAGCCTATCTAAACCCACTTTTTGATATCAAACTTCTTACCCACTGATGTAATATAATATTTTGGGATTTTTGAAGATTTTTATTTAATTTTTGGCTGAGCATAACATAGGTCTCTAAGTTTAATTCGGTTAATGCCGGTTTTGCCCTTTTAAGCTATAAAATGAGTTTTACAAATCCCTTTGACCCCAAACCTTTTTCTACTGATTTTATTTGATAAATAAAATATTTTGAGCCTTCTGGAATTATAAAAATATCAGCTTTCCTTTGAAAACCCGGAAATGGCTCCAAATCGCCTTTTTAAGCGTTTTTAACGCATAGTATGTACTAAAACTATATTAAACATATAAGGTTGATACCTATTGATATTTTTAGTATATTTTTATATATTAATAGTAAGTAAAAGTTTTTAAACTCAGGTTTCCAGTTTTGACCTTTTAAGCCTAAGTGAAATTACCAAAATACCCCTAAGATGCATAGTTTGGTTTAAATGATAAATTTCACATTTAGGTCATACCCTACTGTTATAACTTATTAAATTAAGTGTATTTACTGAATAAATCAGACCTGTAACTCAGATTACTAATTAAACTCTTTTATAACCTTTTAAATGACTAAAATGCCCTTACGATGCATAGTTTGAGTTTAAATCCATTTCGGGCATAATAGGGGATATCTTACTGATGTCTCAACATATTTGAGGCATATTAACTTAGGAAACTTGCATATGACTCATATGGTTACCCGTTACGCCCTTTTCGTGTTCGGTTCGGTTTATGTAACTAGTTTGCATAAATTGACCGAAACGGGTCAACCCTTAACATTTTTGTCTCAAAATCCAGAATGTGTTTAGTTTACCCATATTATACAAGTCTTCAGACTTATTGGGTCTAAATCACATTCCATTCCGGTCTTCGCTTAATCGTGCGTTTGAACCGTATCTTCCTTTAAAACTAACCGGTCTAAGCTTAAGCTTAAATAAAGACCCGCTAGAAATCTAATAGGTTATTATAAACCTTTGTTCCAGAATAGGAGACCCAGTAAAAGCTACCCGCATTTGCCATTTGTGAATTATACTTGCAAAGGTAAATACTTTTAACTTATTTTCCCTATACGGGCTTGGGGTATGGTATATAAAATACCGCTTGGTCGGGCATTGAATCTTTAATCGAATAGAGGTTAAACCATTGATATGCTCCGTTTTGAAATGTTATGTTTGATTAAAGCCTTTGGGGGGGTTAATGACCATGTCCCGGATATCCTTGGCATCATCTTACGAGATGGCCACGACCTAAGCACGGGGTGTAGGCGTACACCCGTCAGTGCCTAACCAAATAATGTGGTGTGTCTATTGATCTTTAACCCGGTCTACGGATCGGGCTACTGAACGCTTAAGAAACATGTAATTCACTTACAAGATTATATTCAAATAATTATCCCAAGTTATAAAATGTTTTGTGCCACGTGCATTCAAATCAATTTTCAAACCTTTTCAAAATGAGTCAGTTAAATTGTATTTACCAGTGTAAACTGACGTATTTTCCAAAAGGTTAAGTGCAGGTACTACTCGTACTAGGCTGGCTGTCTTCTAGCGTCCACAATAAGTCTCGCAAGCTTGGATGTCAATAAAACTGTTGAACAATATCTCCTTTTTATTTTGATCCGCCTGTGGATCCGTTTCAACTAATTCGTGATATTTAATATTACAATTTATTAAAGTTGAAATGATTCTATCTTTGCTTCCGCTGTGCATTTAAATTTGTGTTGTTTGACTATGATGATATCAACTACGTCACGATACTCCCCACCGGGCCCACCGGTAATATGTGGAAATATCGGGGTGTGACAGGTTGGTATCAAAGCCAACGCTGAGTGAATTAAACACTAGCCTTTTGTGTTTAATCTCAGTTACACAATTGCACATTCCTCGATTCTCGAGTCTAGACAAAGAATTAGGAATTATCCAAATTTGTTTTATTTCTAACTTTATCTTTTATATATTTTTCTTGTTGTATCACTTGTTTATTTTTGACAGGTTGACAAAATGGCACCAAGGATGAGAGGAAGAGGAAGAGGAAAAGGACCACTCGTCGCCCCAAATGACCATGAAGCCGGACCTTCGCACCGGCGAACACCGTCAGATCCCCACTACCCGGGTCCTCAAGATCCCTGGAGGACCTACATTGAACCAGCGAGGCGCTCAGTTTCGCTGAGTACCTCCCCTTCTATTCCACACTCTTTTGGGCCTCATTCTGAAAATGAGCCCCACAATTCCCACCAATCATACATTCCTCTCCAAGGACACAACTCACCTTTCGACCACCTGTCGCCTGTTTTCCAGGGCCAGTTCAACCCTGCCGACTACCTTGGAGAACCAGTGGGTTTTAACCCACTTGGACCTGAAGATCATTTTTCCGGTGGCAACGCGATGGATATAGATGAGGACACCGATCCTGCAGAGCCACCATCCGGAACCCCTAACCACCCATCGAAATTGTAGATTGGTCACCTTTTGTGGGATCACCTTATAATGGTCCCGACAACTATGAGGAAAGGTTCAGACAGTGTGACTGGGTGTTTACCCCCAGTTACCACAACTCTCCCCAGCAGCAGCATCAGCATCAGCAGCAGCAGAATCCTTCTGAGGATTCTCGATTCGTCGCGGTCACTCCACCGCCACCACCAGCCTCCGGAGCCCCCGAGGCGAAGAAGATCGAACGCACAGATATCCGCGCGAGGAGGAGTGTGCATCAACACCCCTCCACTTTCAAGTGGCAGCCGATACTCGCCACTTCATGAAGAACCAGAGATGGGAGAATCTTCACACCCCGTCTCAGAAGTAAACTCTGCGCCGGTCGCACCACCACCATTGGGATTTGGCGACCCTATACCTACATACACCAGTGCGGCGGCATATAATCCCTTCGAGCAACCAATCCACACCAATTACAACTATGCCGAGGCTGATCCTTACTTGGTAGTGGCAAACTACAACGCTCTCCATCCGGAAGGTCCCTATGGAGGTCCTTGGACTACGGGATACCCGACTTATGGATACCCACCATATGGGTATCAGCAACCGCCGCCTCCTCAACCTCCGCTTTATCAGCAACCCCCGCAGCCGCCGGTGATGTCACCACCACAATATCAAGAAATCCTTCAAGGGATAAATGAGGTGCGGCAGGAGGTGCGGGAAGACCGGAGGCATAACCGAGGGATGTTCAAGAAAATGGTGGATTTGATCAAGGGAAAAAGCAAGAAGGATCACTAAAATCCTTTGTTTGTTTTGTTTATTTTAGTATTGTAATCATGTCCCTGCGAGGACATTTGTTTCTGTACTCTGCCCCTGCGTGGGCATATTTTTTTATGTTCTACCCCCTGCGTGGGCATGTCTTTCTGTTGACCCCTGCGTGGGTATGTTTGTTAGTTTAGCCCCTGCGTGGGCGTGTTATTTATGTAAAAGTCCCGTTTAGGGCAAACTTGTACTAGTTTAATTTTAATGGAATGGTTAGTTCAAATTTTTCATTTTTAAATTATATGCATAAATATAATATAAGAATAAATGAAAAAAAATAACATTCATTTTATAGATTTACCATTTTAATAAAATAATAAGAATATTAAAAGGTAAAACCTAGCTTGTATGTCATAATAAGACCTGGCCAATACGGTAAAACCTGTTTAAAAAGATTCAAATCTCTGTTAACATCTGCAAACATGTTAACATTCTTGGCTAATGTGATCCGCAAAATCACACATGTCACCTTTTTAATAAATGATCCAAATTCCTTATTATTATTTAAACATCTGATTGTGATGTAATGCCTACGGGCTATAACTAATGTCATATAAGACAAAAGCCAGCCGTAGTTTATAGACTCCCTGCCAAGAAAGGTAATGAATTTTAATTCAAATCCTAATAACTAGATCCTATAAGATCTAAATTTATAATTTAGAAATTGTCCACGTGACTAGGCCTGTTATGCCAATATTATATTTCATTCTAAGATTAAGGGTTACTAGTGAAAAGTCCCGAATGAAATTACTTAACGAATTAACTAGTATGGCTCTTTAATTACCATGGTTAATAATTATCGAGATGGCAGACCTATTATAATTCCTTAAATGAATCATTGTCATCATCTTATGTAGCATTTCAACTACATGGCCGAGTCTGACGAGGTCAACAGTCGGCCAAAGGAAAATCATGACGCCACCAGGATCAATATAACTGGTGCAGAACTCCAAACATTGATTGACAACGCCGTCACTAAAGCCATAGAGAGGCAATATAGTGAATCGAGTAGTACTCGAAGCAGGACCCAATCAGCACCCCATTCTAAGCCAAAAACACATTCTGAGGCTCATAGTAAGCCACCATCTAAGCTAGATAAGCCAAAGAAGGATGATGACGATCATCACTCCTCGAACCAGCAAAGCGTCCTGTCAAAGAAGATCGAGCTTAAACAGGAACCGCATGGTAAGTCCTGTACGTATAAATACTGGGAAGATTCCACTGTACAATATGACATGGGAACAATTTGTTACCCTCATCAAGGAGAATTACTGTCCTCAGCATGAGGTTGAAAAGAATGAGTCAGATTTTCTGTCTTTGGTAATGAAAAATCTGGATTGCCAAGCTTACCTTACGAGCTTTAACACAATGTCAAGGTTGGTTCCTTATCTGGTGACCCCGGAACCCAAAAGAATAGCTCGTTTCATTGGGGGTTTAGCCCCAGAGATTAAGGCAAGTGTAAAAGCTTCTCGGCCAACTACATTCAGGTCCGTAGCTAATATATCCTTGTCCCTCACACTGGATGCGGTCAGGCAGAGATCGCTGAGGAACACGGATGCCGAGAAGAGGAAGTGTGAAGATGACAGTTCACGGCGGTCAGACAAGAAGCACAGGGGAAACAATGACCACAAGAAGGGGTCTGGATCTAGGAAGGATGGGCATCAATCTGGTGATAAGCCCAAGTGTAAGGTTTGTAAGAAGCACCATTTTGGGAGGTGCCGACTTGAGTCGAAATCCCAGTCTCAGCCGAGGCCATGAGGGATTTGCAAATCTTCGGAACATAAGACCCTAGAGTGCAAGAAGCTGAAGGACGCAACGTGCTACAGTTGCAATGAAAAAGGGCACATTAAGTCCAATTGCCCAAAGATCACCAAGAAAACCGAGGATGGGAAAAAGACCAATGCTAGGGTCTTCAAGATGGATGCAAAGGAAACTGTTCAGGACGACAACGTGATCACAGGTACTTTTCTCATAAATGTTGTTTATGCTAGAGTATTGTTTGATTCTGGAGCGGATAAGTCTTTTGTGGATAACAAGTTTTGTGAGTTGTTGAAATTGCCTGTAAAAGCCTTAAGTGTAAAGTATGAGGTGGAATTAGCTGATGGAACCATAGAAACCGCCTCAACTGTGTTAGATGGATGTGTTATATCCATTAGGAACCACTCTTTTCCTTTCACCTTACTTCCCTTTAAGCTAGCCGGTTTTGATATAGTGATAGGTATGGATTGGTTATCGCATAACCAAGCCCAGATAGTGTGCAATAAGAAGCAAGTGGTAATTAAGACTCTGTCTAGTGAGCCACTTACCATTCAGGGAGACACCCAATATGGACTGCCTGAGCAAGTGTCCATGCTCAAGGCATCCAGATGTCTGAAGAAGGGCTGTGTCATTTACATGGCACAGGTTACTATTGATGAGCCGAAGCCCAAGATTGAAGACATCCCCGTCATCTCAGAATATCCTGAAGTTTTTCCTGAAGAACTACCTGGTTTACCACCAGATAGGCAAGTGGAATTCCGAATTGACATCATCCCTGGAGCAGCACCTGTTGCTAGAGCACCTTATAGGTTGGCACCAACAGAGATGAAGGAGTTGAGGACGCAGTTAGATGATCTGCTAGCCAAAGGTTTCATTAGACCTAGTTCGTCTCCTTGGGGAGCGCCGATCTTGTTTGTCAAGAAGAAGGATGGATCGATGCGTCTGTGCATCGATTACCATGAGCTTAATAAGGTCACTATCAAGAATAGGTACCCTTTGCCCAGGATCGACGATCTGTTCGATCAATTGCAAGGGGCAAGCTACTTCTCTAAGATTGATTTGAGGTTAGGCTATCATCAATTGAAGGTTAAAGATGAAGATGTGCACAAGACTGCATTTAGGACTCGTTATGGTCATTACGAGTTCATAGTGATGCCTTTTGGGCTCACTAATGCACCAGCAGCGTTCATGGATCTCATGAATCGCGTCTGCAAGCCTTACTTAGACAAATTCATCATCGTCTTCATCGATGACATCCTCATTTATTCGAAAAGTCAAGCTGACCATGAGAAGCACCTTCGCTGTATTCTTAAACTTCTACATTGTGAGAAACACTACGCCAAATTTTCGAAGTGTGAATTTTGCCTTCGAGAAGTCCAATTCCTTGGACATGTTGTTAGTGAGCGTGGTATCCAAGTAGATCACGCTAAGGTTGAAGCAGTTATGAACTGGCAAGAGCCAAAGATGCCTACAGAGATTCGTAGCTTCCTGGATTTAGCAGGATACTATAGGCGATTCATCGAAAACTTCTCAAGAATTGCAGCACCCCTGACTTTACTCACCCGCAAGAAAAGCAAGTTTGACTGGGGGTGTAACACCCCGAAAACAGATTTGGTAATTAAACCCCGTTAATACTAAAGACGGGGAAAGTACCGTTAGTGGTAAAAGTAAACCGGCAAATATTAGGAATTTATTAAAAAAAAATATATCCTAATATTTATTTAAAGTGAATAAGAGCTTTCAAGAAAATAGGATGGATAAAAGGCCTGATTTAACGGGACTTAAAGTAAAACGGGTTATGACTTCCCGAACCTACTAAACTGACTAGGAATAATTCTAACCTAGTTAGATAGTGACTTATGAGTGGGTTAAAACACTTAAATTATGAACTAAGGAAAATGGAGGGGGCCAAACTTGTTAAACTTGAAACTTGATTTATTAAAAACAAGAAATAAAAACAAACCAAACACCCACTTGGGGTTGTCTGGTCGATGAAGAAGCAGGGGGGCGACATGGGTTTTCTTCAAACCCTAAAATCCTCACAAAATTCACAAATTGGAGCCTCTAATCAAGTCTAAATCGAATTTCAAGCACAAATTCATGAACACCTAGTTGAAAGGATCATAAGGTATGTAAAATTGTGATGTTTTGATCCATCTTAAATTCTAGGTTAATTGTAAGAAACTGAAATTGAGCTTGATTAAATCATGCATGGATGAATCTTGAAGTAATATTATGTCTAGGAGTAAACCCTAGTCATTTATTTGTTAAATTGATGTTCATGATTGTGAATTCATGATCATACTCCCATGTGTCAAGTGGGTTTTGGAGAATTATGTAAAACACTAGGATTATCCTTGTTAACTTAGTGTATTAGAGCTCTATGAAGCAAATCTAGATTTGTTGGTATGAAGATTTGTCATGAACATGTAAAAAGATGTTTAAATCTTGGTTAAATAGTTAGTCATGAGCTTGATTTCTATTAGTAAAAATTTCATGCTCATAAGGTGTTCGATGTAATGCCTAAGTGAAATTGGGTACCTACTAGTTCATATGAAGAACTTGATTATATAGGGTGTGGTGATGAATGATAATTGGATATAGAAATGCGTAAGGTGGAATAATCGTACCAAGTCATGATTAAACTAACCACCTTGTGAATGATGAAATAATAGTTGGCGCTTAACAAGCTAGGTGAAGCTTGGGGAGAAAGCAGGTCAAACAAATCAAGTACGGGACGAAAAGCGCAAACCGGATAAGAGGTAAGTAAAGCTTACACCTTTTTTTGTAAGATATGCATTTAATTCTCGGTTACAATTACGGCAAAAGTTGTATTCGAACTTTGGTTCCGACACGAAGTGGTACGGGTCGTAACATATCAAAAATGCGAAATGGACATTTGGTCATAGATGACATATATAAAATGAATCTTTGAATGGCCACTTTGTAAGTAGGCCTAAACGAATAAAAACAAATGGAAAAATGGTGATTTCGTCATGTATAAATGGATAGGGGTTGAAGTTTAAAACGACACCAATTGGCATAAGCCATGTTGGGCTAACGTGTACGAAACGGAATTAAAAGTCATAACCAAATGGTAAGGAATCCGAAATGACTTACTTAATAAAATGGTAAATAAATACAATTGGAATATAAGCGCAAAATGGATGGTCGTTTAGACTAAACGGGTCAAATGGAAATGTTAATACCATTTGATAAATCACGACTAATAAGCACTTGTCGAGTCTTATGCTTATAGGAAAAGGCGGCCTACGAGTTAGTGTTGCTATGAAATATGCAAATTGTTGAAGCAAGGTATTAAAACGGGTCAATAGTCTGACCCGAGCCAGGTACGCAAATATAAGGATGTAGTTAGAAGTGATATTTTGGTCAATTATTAGTGAAAGTCCTTCGTTACAAAAAGAAGGACTAAAATTGACCAAAAGGCCCTTGAGGGGTAAATTGGGTAAACAACCTTTAAGAGTTGTTTAGAGTTAAGCGTTTTGTTAAATGGAGTCCTTGGGATACGTATAAAAATGGGGATAGGATGTAAACTAATCGAAGCGTGATTTAAAGCTTGCAAATGTTAAACACCCTTAACGGGTCAAAACAAGTATATATGCAAAACATGTTAAGATTGTGTAAGAAACTCGCAATTAGAACCTAATATAATAGGATATATCGAAAATAAGAAGATCATGACAATTTGGGATCAAACAAACATGTTTGTTTGATAAAATGCATAAACGGGTTAAAATGCGATAAAAAGGTAACGAGTCGAAGGCTTAGAAGTCTCAAAATTTATTATGTTGGATGTTGGATTTTTACTCCATATGATGGAGAATTAAATTACGGACGCGTAGGGAAAAGAATCGGGTAAAACGGATTAAAAACGAGAGAGTTATGCTAGTTTCCGTGAAATCGAGTCATGCTGGGAACGTGCAGCAACAGTTTAAGCGACTTGCTGTGAAAAGGGGGGCTAGGCGTCACGCGACGCCCCCTATTCCGGAATTTTGTTTGTTTAATCCATGGAACTTGTTTAAACTTATTAGTTGACTATCAAAACTAACTTTTAAGTTGGTTTTGATCTTAGGTGATGTTGGGCATGCTACGGATGACGATCAAGCAGTTACGAAGAACCGAACACACGAGATTAAAGCTTCCGCACGGCGTTACGTCATAACTTTAAATGGCGAAGTTATTTATATTATGTTGAAAACTTTTAAGTTGTAAAAGTTTTAAATTACTCGTATTTTCTAATGATACTTAATGGTAATTACATGTTTGATATCGTATATTTACGATAAATTTCAAAATAATAACATGGGTGTTACAAGTTGGTAATCAGAGCTCAAGGTTGTTGACAAATGTGTTCGGTTCGAGGCTTGATCGCAAATCCGATAAGTACATGTATGTTAATAGTTTAGCATGCTAGAGTGTTGTAAACAACACATAGGGCTATCGTGTGATACACGTTACCCCAATTAAAATGATTGATATAGTTGATGAAAATACGCGCGTTGACGCGTATAGTAGAAAATGCCTTGTATTATAATACGGGCGATTATTGAAGTTGACGTTACTAACTTTTGTGAATGTTTTAATTGAAGGACACTCGCGTTTGAAGACGACGAGAGTCAAACGAATTGTGGATATGATGATGGAACGGTCCGAGATATGGCAAGGAGAGCATAATCATCAAGGACCTAAATCGTGTAACGATCGCAAATAAGTAATGGCAAGAAAGCCCGTTAAGGCAAGCATTACCAGGTGCACATTTTAAATATAATTGCACAAATAGTAATATGCAACAAATATGTAGAAATTGAAAGTTGCTTATGTAGATTAAAAACTTGGAAAAACCCGAATAGAAAATGTATTCGGGATATTGTTTCCAAGAGAAACAAATAGAGGCATTACTTACATAGGGCGTGATGTGAAAACTATAAAAAGGTCATGTGTGTCATGTGTTAATCGCTTACTCTGGCCAAGTAAGTAGTGGCATATGATACCATGAACTTCTTATAGCGGACACATTTACATCCGATGTAGTAAGGACGGGGTGAATGGGACAAATTAAAAAAAAGTACCCAAATGAAACAAATGAACAAAATAGTTGAAAATAATGTAAACGCACAGCCGGGTGACGGGAGCGTATTACATTAGGATAATGAGCCCGATAGAAGGGACAAGGATTAATGTAAATGATGATATAAATGAATGATCAGAAGAAAATTCACGAAAATAAGTCATCTTGGATGAAAGGGCCATGGTGAACAAAACGGGCAAGTAAAACCAAAGTATAGATGACAGCCGGGTCATAAAAACAAAGGTGTTGTCCACATGAAAAAAATAATCAAGGTTGTTAACTTTAGTCGTAGTAAAGCAAGGATAATGATGATAATCGTCACTCATAATTAATGAGGCCGCCAATGGTGGTCACGTAAAGAATAAAAGACATGGTCGAATAAAAGCGACGGATTTCGCTAAGATGACCAAGTAAATCGAAACAAAGTCTTAATGCATACCGGAAGGGGGTGCAATGATAACGATTTCGGTAAAACACCTGGTTGATGGGTAAGGAATTAAACGCATGCCTAGACTGAGAAACATGAACGCGAAATAGAAAGTCAAAAGACTCGGAATATGAATCATGACTAAAAGATGACAAGAATTTTCGCAAACATAAATTTTGGTAATTACGTTCAACCATTTCAAAGTTGGGCGGGTCAAATAAAGAATGAAGTTTGACATTCATAAGTGATGAAAATTCACCCAAAATGAGTCAAACGAGTCAATTAAGGAATAACGCTTAATATAATAGGAAAACGCAAACCGGTGAAACCGGAAAGCTAAAAACAATAAGATAGAAGGACCCGGGTAATGGGTTGTAAAGGAGTATAAGTATGAACCGGGTAATGGTAAGCGTAAGACAAACCGACGTGTAAATGACGCTAGAAGTCGTAAAGTCGGAAATGATAGTCCGAAAGTAAACAAATGAAACCTTAGACTACGGCCAAGGTCAACTAAAGTTCAAAAGTAAAATTAAATGATTCCAAACATAACAAAGGATGCTTTAAAGCTATATATGTATAAATAGACAATGGAACAAAGACTAGAATAAAAGATGATCTACAGGATCATCATAACCTATGGGATATTAATTAGTGTAAAGGTCTACGGGCCAAAATGACCCACGGGTCATGAATTGAAGCAAAGGGATCATAAGGGCAAAGAGATGAAAGCTTAAGGAAATAGCCTACGAGGTTAAGTGAAGGAACCTACGGGTCAATAGTGTAAGGTGAGGGAACTTGTTACGATTCCCCGCGTAAAACGAGAACGGAAAACAATAAACTATGGGTTGTCAATTTCCTTGATATGAGTAATTGACATAGTTAAAGAGAAAAACGTTAGACTAAAATTCAGTTTTAGTAAGAAATAACATTTTTACAAATATAAATTCTGATAGGAAATTGAATAGTAAGCATGAAAGATTCAAGTCTTGACGCTGATAGGCGCAAGATGATATATTCGAAAAGTGATCTTTTCGAAAATGAAAGGTTGATATAAATTAAACATGATGTGACACGATCACGGTTAGGAAATGTAATGTGAAGTAAAATCACATTATAACCAAGCGAGCGGTAAAAAGTAACTCGGATAATAAGTCTTGTTAAAGAGACCGGTTAAGGTCAGCAATTCAAATCAAGAAATTTGGTTCGCTTGTAAGCGGTGGATTCGGTATAACTGAACCGAATAAATGAATTTGAAAACAAAAGAAATTGTTGCTAAAAGTGAAAGATTTCGATAATATATAAAAGCGATGGATATCGCTAAGTTAACTAAACTAGTAGAAATAACGAAATTACGTTATTTCAAGTTGCATTATGTCGTATGAGGTACGTAGATGTTTTGTAACCAAAAAGATATTACAATAATTTTTCTGGTAATACTAACAATCGGTTAAAATATGAGCAATGCTCAATCGATTTTCGAGAGCAAATGCATGGAGTTAAACTCGATAAATTATGTAAGAAAAGGTTTCGAGGACGAAACCTCTTTAAGGGGGGTAGACTTGTAACACCCCGAAAACGGGTTTGGTAATTAAACCCCGTTAATACTAAAGACGGGGAAAGTACCGTTAGTGGTAAAAGTAAACCGACAAATATTAGGAATTTATTTAAAAAAAATTATCCTAATATTTATTTAAAGTGAATAAGAGCTTTCAAGAAAATAGGATGGATAAAAGGCCCGATTTAACGGGACTTAAAGTAAAACGGGTTATGACTTCCCTAACCTACTAAACTGACTAGGAATAATTCTAACCTAGTTAGATAGTGACTTATGAGTGGGTTAAAACACTTAAATTATGAACTAAGGAAAATGGAGGGGGTCAAACTTATTAAACTTCAAACTTGATTTATTAAAAACAAGAAATAAAAACAAACCAAACACCCACTTGGGGTTGTCTGGTCGATGAAGAAGCAGGGGGGCGACATGGGTTTTCTTCAAACCCTAAAATCCTCACAAAACTCACAAATTGGAGCCTCTAATCAAGTCTAAATTGAATTTCAAGCACAAATTCATGAACACCTAGTTGAAAGGATCATAAGGTATGTAAAATTGTGATGTTTTGATCCATCTTAAATTCTAGGTTAATTGTAAGAAACTGAAATTGAGCTTGATTAAGTCATGCATGGATGAATCTTGAAGTAATATTATGTCTAGGAGTAAACCTTAGTCATTTATTTGTTAAATTGATGTTCATGATTGTGAATTCATGATCATACTCTCATGTGTCAAGTGGGTTTTGGAGAATTATGTTAAACACTAGGATTATCCTTGTTAACTTAGTGTATTAGAGCTCTATGAAGCAAATCCAGATTTGTTGGTATGAAGATTTGTCATGAACATGTAAAAAGATGTTTAAATCTTGGTTAAATAGTTAGTCATGAGCTTGATTTCTATTAGTAAAAATTTCATGCTCATAAGGTGTTCGATGTAATGCCTAAGTGAAATTGGGTACCTACTAGTTCATATGAAGAACTTGATTATATAGGGTGTTGTGATGAATGATAGTTGGATATAGAAATGCGTAAGGTGGAATAATCGTACTAAGTCATGATTAAACTAACCACCTTGTGAATGATGAAATAATAGTTGGCGCTTAACAAGCTAGGTGAAGCTTGGGGAGAAAGCGGGTCAAACAAATCAAGTACGGGACGAAAAGCGCAAACCGGATAAGAGGTAAGTAAAGCTTACACCCTTTTTGTAAGATATGCATTTAATTCTCGGTTACAATTACGGCAAAAGTTGTATTCGAACTTTGGTTCCGACACGAAGTGGTACGGGTCGGAACATATCAAAAATGCGAAATGGACATTTGGTTATAGATGACATATATAAAATGAATCTTTGAATGGCCACTTTGTAAGTAGGCCTAAACGAATAAAAACAAATGGAAAAATGGTGATTTCGTCATGTATATATGGATAGGGGTTGAAGTTTAAAACGACACCAATTGGCATAAGCCATGTTGGGCTAACGTGTACGAAACGGAATTAAAAGTCATAACCAAATGGTAAGGAATCCGAAATGACTTACTTAATAAAATGGTAAATAAATACCATTGGAATATAAGCGCAAAATGGATGGTCGTTTAGACTAAACGGGTCAAATGGAAATGTTAATACCATTTGATAAATCACGACTAATAAGCACTTGTCGAGTCTTATGCTTACAGGAAAAAGCGGCCTACGAGTTAGTGTTGCTATGAAATATGCAAATTGTTGAAGCAAGGTATTAAAACGGGTCAATAGTCTAACCCGAGCCAGGTACGCAAATATAAGGATGTAGTTAGAAGTGATATTTTGGTCAATTATTAGTGAAAGTCCTTCGTTACAAAAAGAAGGACTAAAATTGACCAAAAGGCCCTTGAGGGGTAAATTGGGTAAACAACCTTTAAGAGTTGTTTAGAGTTAAGCGTTTTGTTAAATGGAGTCCTTGGGATACGTATAAAAATGGGGATAGGATGTAAATTAATCGAAGCGTGATTTAAAGCTTGCAAATGTTAAACACCCTTAACGGGTCAAAACAAGTATATATGCAAAACAGGTTAAGATTGTGTAAGAAACTCGCAATTAGAACCTAATATAATAGGATATATCGAAAATAAGAAGACCATGACAATTTGGGATCAAACAAACATGTTTGTTTGATAAAATGCATAAACGGGTTAAAATGCGATAAAAAGGTAACGAGTCGAAGGCTTAGAAGTCTCAAAATTTATTATGTTGGATGTTGGATTTTTACTCCATATGATGGAGAATTAAATTACGGACGCGTAGGAAAAAGAATCGGGTAAAACGGATTAAAAACGAGAGAGTTATGCTAGTTTCCGTGAAATCGAGTCATGCTGGGAACGTGCAGCAACAGTTTAAGCGACTTGCTGTGAAAAGGGGGGCTAGGCGTTACGCGACGCCCCCTATTCCGGAATTTTGTTTGTTTAATCCATGGAACTTGTTTAAACTTATTAGTTGACTATCAAAACTAACTTTTAAGTTGGTTTTGATCTTAGGTGATGTTGGGCATGCTACGGATGACGATCAAGCAGCTACGAAGAACCGAACACACGAGATTAAAGCTTCCGCACGGCGTTACGTCATAACTTTAAATGGCGAAGTTATTTATATTATGTTGAAAACTTTTAAGTTGTAAAAGTTTTAAATTACTCGTATTTTCTAAGGATACTTAATGGTAATTACATGTTTGATATCGTATATTTACGATAAATTTCAAAATATTAACATGGGTGTTACAGGGGGCCTAAGCAACAAGAGTCTTTTGATATTCTGAAGCAAAAGTTGAGCAACGCTCCTGTATTGACGTTGCCTGATGGAATTAATGAATTTGTAGTATACTATGATGCATCACACACCGGAATGGGCTGTGTGCTCATGCAGAAAGGCAAAGTTATTGCCTATGCTTCGCGACAGTTAAAGGTGCACGAGAAGAATTACACCACCCATGACTTGGAATTGGGTGCCGTTGTATTTGGACTAAAGCTGTGGAGGCATTACCTGTATGGGACTAAGTGTGTGATCTACTCAGATCACAAGAGCCTTCAACACTTGTTTAATCAGAAGGATTTAAACATGAGGCAACGACGTTGGATGGAAACTTTGAATGATTATGACTGTGAGATAAGATACCATCCAGGCAAAGCAAATGTGGTTGCTGATGCCTTAAGCAGAAAGGAAAGAGTGAAGCCGATAAGAATCAATGCCAAGAGCATTGAGATAAAGAATAGTTTGAACGAGAGGTTGTTAGCTGCACAGAAGGAAGCTGTGTTGGAAGCTAACTATCCTGAAGAAAAGCTAGGAGTAACTGAGGAGCAGTTATCCTATGACAAGGATGGAATCCTAAGGTTAAATGGACGAATATGGGTTCCAGTTTATGGAGGACTTCGGGATGTTATCCTCCAGGAAGCCCACAGTTCCAAATATTATGTTCATCCTGGAGCTGATAAGATGTACCAGGATCTAAAGGCAAACTACTGGTGGATAGGCTTGAAAAAGTCTGTAGCTGCCTATGTAGCTAAATGTTTGACGTGTGCGCAAGTCAAAGCTGAGCATCAGAAGCCGTCAGGTTTGCTACAACAGCCTGAACTTCCCACATGGAAGTGGGAGATGGTGACAATGGATTTCATCACCAAGTTGCCAAAGACAAGGAAAAGAAATGATACTATATGGGTGATAGTATATAGACTGACTAAGACAGCACATTTCCTACCCATTAAGGAAACTTATAACTCTGACATGTTAGCTCAATTATACGTAGATAAGATTGTAGCTCTGCATGGCGTACCAGTGTCAATTATCTCTGACAGAGATACGAGATACACCTCTCATTTTCGGAAAAGTTTCCAACAGTCTTTGGGCACGCGCTTAAATTTTAGTACGGCTTACCATCCACAGACGGACGGGCAGAGTGAGCGTACCATCCAAACGTTGGAAGACATGCTTCGTGCATGTGTGATTGATTTAGGTGGAAGTTGGGATAGCCACCTGCCATTGATCGAGTTCTCCTAACAATAGCTACCATACGAGTATTAAGGCTGCGCCTTTCGAGGCACTATATGGTAGAAAATGCAGAACACCTATTTGTTGGGCGGAAGTAGGAGAAGTTCAATTATCAGGACCTGATTTAGTCTTTGAAACAACGGACAAGATTGTCCAGATTCGTGACCACCTGAAAGCTGCCAGAGATAGGCAGAAAAGTTACGCAGATCCAAAGCGTAAACCTCTAAAGTTTGAGGTTGGTGATAAATTTTGCTTAAAGTATCACCCTGGAAGGGAGTGATACGGTTTGGTAAGAAAGGTAAGTTATGCCCAAGGTATATAGGACCATTCGAGGTCATTGAATGTGTCGGGTCAGTGGCTTACAAGTTAAACTTGCCTGAAGAGCTCAGTGGTATTCACAACGTATTCCACGTCTGCAATCTGAAGAAATGCCTAGTTGACGAATCGCTAGTCATACCATATACGGATGTGCATATTGATGAGAGCTTTAAATTTGTGGAAAAACCGTTGTCGATTGAGGATCGACAGGTAAAGAAGCTTCGAAGGAAGCATGTGCCTATTGTAAAGGTCAAATGGGATGCCCGCAGAGGTCCCGAATACACGTGGGAGGTAGAGTCCACAATGAAAGAAAAGTACCCTCATCTGTTTCAGTAAATCTCTAGGTCGAGATTTCTTTTAAGGGGGTGAGGATGTAACACCTCGAAAATTCATGTCCAATAATGTATTGACACGTGTCCCGGACTTTAAACGTGTAAAGAATTAAGTTAAAGGGACTAAAGTTGACAAACAAGGAAACTATGTGAATATAAGGGTTCAAAGTGTCAACAAAGGATAAATATATTCTAAAATATACCAACAAGATGTTTATACCTTTAAACGAATAAATCATGGATCATACGAAGCTAAAAATGAAAGAAAGTGAGGAATTACAAACTACAAGGGTTAAATGTGTCAACATGTTTAAAGTATACCTCTGAGTGACCTTTTAGCAAACCCGAAGCTTTGTAACGGTAAAATATGCTCACTAGAATATGTGATAAAAATTTCATAAAGTTTCGTTATCGTATAAGAAAGTTATGATCAAATTCGTATACGAAGGGTTAAAAGCGTCAACGTTGAAATTTGTGACTTTTCGGGTAAGCACAAAGTTAACCAAGGACTTAACCAAGTTTGTGAAAGTCTTAAGGTCCTTAAAAATCAAGTTAGAGGGACAAAAGTGCAAGAAAAACACTCAAAACCACGTATAGAAGGATCAGGGACTGAAATGTAATTTATAAAACTTACTTGGCCTGTTGCGCCGGTTTTAGGCGCCCCGCGAGGGACCCCTCGCGGCCCGCGAACAAGCAGCAGCGACAGAATTCGCGAACAGCTGCCAGTTGCAGGTCTGAACCGACTTTAAACAGTTGTTTTCTTATACGAGAGGCTCTCCAATGGTATTACATGCATAGAGGGCACTTGTCTTGATCTGGAAACACTCATAGACTATCTTGGCATCATCTTAGAAGATCAAAATGTGTATATAAGAACCCACTTTGTTGCAACACTTTGTTCATGCAATTGCAACTTCATTTCTGGAGCTTCCCTGATCAGCAACAAGCTTCCTAGTGATCCCTAACCATACTTAGGACCATTGTAAGTGTCCTAAACCCTTCCTAATTCAGTTTAGCTTAGTTAATTAGCTAAAAGTCAAACCGTCGTAATTAAAGTTTGACTTCGAGATTAATTAATATTTGTTTAGTCAAATATCGAATTGAAAGTACCTATAAGTAGGTATTTATGTGGGTAATAAACCCTTAAAAGGGTATTATCTGATTCCCACTCTAACTAGGTCAATTGTCGGGTCAAACTTGTTATTAAAAAGTCAACAGAATGCTTATTTTCAAATTAATGCATAATTAGCAATGTAGGAGACATGCAACCTGTTTGATCACTAATATAACTTGGTAATTAATGTAAGAACATGTCTAAACATGTTCAACCCGACAATTTTCAGTTTAGACCCGGATCGGAACCGAAAGTCGCATAAATTGACTTTTTCTTTGACTTTCAGTTCTGACCCATTTAAGCATGTTTTAGAATGGTCTTAGAGCTTTATTTAGACCAGGTTTCATATAAGTATAACTCTCTGAGATTATACAACTTGGTTCAATAGTTATCCGATTCATATGCATGTTTCCGTTAAGTGCTTAAATGTTGACTACTATGCCCTTTTGACTATAAAATGTGATTTTTGAAAAAGTAAAAGAGTAGAAACCTTAGTTACTGATTTATAAACTTGAACCTAAAATTTGACATCAGTTTGAGGTCTAGATTAAGAGTTATGCTCATTAGCGTAATTAGAAAGCTTTTTATTAAATAAATGGCGTAATTAGCATATAGCCTATCTAAACTCACTTTTTGATATCAAACTTCTTACCCACTGATGTAATATAATATTTTTGGGTTTTTGAAGATTTTTATTTAATTTTTGGCTGAGCATAACATAGGTCTCTAAGTTTAATTCGGTTAATGCCGGTTTTGCCCTTTTAAGCTATAAAATGAGTTTTACAAATCCTTTTGACCCCAAACCTTTTTCTACTGATTTTATTTGATAAATAAAATATTTTGAGCCTTCTGGAATTATAAAAATATCAGCTTTCCTTTGAAAACCCGGAAATGGCTCCAAATCGCCTTTTTAAGCGTTTTTAACGCATAGTATGTACTAAAACTATATTAAACATATAAGGTTGATACCTACTGATATTTTTAGTATATTTTTATATATTAACAGTAAGTAAAAGTTTTTAAACTCAGGTTTCCAGTTTTGACCTTTTAAGCCTAAGTGAAATTACCAAAATACCCCTAAGATGCATAGTTTGGTTTAAATGATAAATTTCACATTTAGGTCATACCCTACTGTTATAACTTATT
Source organism: Helianthus tuberosus (assembly GCA_030545235.1). Lineage (NCBI taxonomy): Eukaryota > Viridiplantae > Streptophyta > Magnoliopsida > Asterales > Asteraceae > Helianthus > Helianthus tuberosus. The sequence continues at coordinate 61,641,086 of CM060372.1, read as the reverse complement.
AAATTAAGTGTATTTACTGAATAAATCAGACCTGTAACTCAGATTACTAATTAAACTCTTTTATAACCTTTTAAATGACCAAAATGCCCTTACGAGGCATAGTTTGAGTTTAAATCCATTTCGGGCATAATAAGGGATATCTTACTGATGTCTCAACATATTTAAGGCATATTAACTTAGGAAACTTGCATATGACTCATATGGTTACCCGTTACGCCCTTTTCATGTTCGGTTCGGTTTATGTAACTAGTTTGCATAAATTGACCGAAACGGGTCAACCCTTATCATTTTTGTCTCAAAATCCAGAATGTGTTTAGTTTACCCATATTATACAAGTATTCAGACTTGTCGGGTCTAAATCTCATTCCATTCCGGTTTTCGCTTAATCATGCGTTTGAACCGTATCTTCCTTTAAAACTAACCGGTCTAAGCTTAAGCGTAAATAAAGACCCGTTAGAAATCTAATAGGTTATTATAAACCTTTGTTCCAGAATAGGAGACCCAGTAAAAGCTACCCGCATTTTCCATTTGTGAATTATACTTGCAAAGGTAAATACTTTTAACTTATTTTCCCTATACGGGCTTGGGGTATGGTATATAAAATACCGCTTGGTCGGGCATTGAATCTTTAATCGAATAGAGGTTAAACCATTGATATGCTCCGTTTTGAAATGTTTTGTTTGCTTAAAGCCTTTGGGGGGGTTAATGACCATGTCCCGGATATCCTTGGCATCATCTTACGAGATGGCCACGACCTAAGCACGGGGTGTAGGCGTACACCCGTCAGTGCCTAACCAAATAATGTGGTGTGTCTATTGATCTTTAACCCGGTCTACGGATCGAGCTACTGAACGCATAAGAAACATGTAATTCACTTACAAGATTATATTCAAATAATTATCCCAAGTTATAAAATGTTTTGTGCCACGTGCATTCAAATCAATTTTCAAACCTTTTCAAAATGAGTCAGTTAAATTGTATTTACCAGTGTAAACTGACGTATTTTCCAAAAGGTTAAGTGCAGGTACTACTCGTACTAGGCTGGCTGTCTTCTAGCATCCACAATAAGTCTCGCAAGCTTGGATGTCAATAAAACTGTTGAACAATATCTCCTTTTTATTTTGATCCGCCTGTGGATCCGTTTCAACTAATTCGTGATATTTAATATTACAATTTATTAAAGTTGAAATGAATCTATCTTTGCTTCCGCTGTGCATTTAAATTTGTGTTGTTTGACTATGATGATATCAACTACGTCACGATACTCCCCACCGGGCCCACCGGTAATACGTGGAAATATCGAGGTGTGACACCAAGGCTGACATATTAGCAACAATTAATATGGTGGGGAATCATAAGGGATAGAATTTAATATTAATATACATCGCAAATCTCATCCAATATTAAGGCTGACATATTACGAACAATTAATATGGTGGGGAACCCTACTGTTATGAAAATAAGGCTGCATCATCCAAACCCTCTATGATCTCTGCGATTGCATCCTCTGTCTTTCAGTGAGGTACTTCAACAATAAGAATTGTTGTATCTTTTGTTTTCTACTTTAATTACTGTTTTACTCAAACAACACCTTTAACAACACCTGCTGATTTTATGAAATTTCTTTTCACCCTGCAAGTTCGAAACTGTATTACCTGCACTTCTTAAATCAAATCTGTTCACAATCAAGGTACAACACAACTGAAACAATGTAACAGTATTAAAAAAAACTCATAATTTACTATGTTTAAATAATCTGAAACAATGTAACAGTAATCAAAAACTCATAAACTCGAACTGACACCAATGAAAATTGATTGTAAACTGTTCAAAACTGATAATTTCGAACTGAAACTCAATTTGAAATCAATGACAAATTTTTTGAAATCTTCAAAATATATAGAACACGAACCAAAAATCACCGAATATCAATGAATTATATCGAAACTTTGTCAAAATTTATCAAAATTTCAACCGAAACTCAATGAAACTCAACTGATCCTTAAACGAAATTGATGAATAATTGTCCGAAAAGTTCAAACAACACACCGAATCACACTTATGATGTTTCTCTACATACTTATGATGTTTCTCTAATAAACTTATTATATTTTTACTCTATTGTGCTTATGTATTAGGCCACGATTAAAAGATGGATAAGTCTTGGATGTTAACTGATAGAACCAAAAAACCATATATGGTTGGAGTTGCAGCATTTCTAGATTATGCAGTTCGTAATTTGAAGAAGTCGACGAACATCGACCCACAAAAAACTAAACAAAAAACAAAAATCCCATGCCCATGTGTAAGTTGTTTAAACCACTACTCTCTTCCTTTGGACGAGGTGGATCATCACTTGTTCAACAAGGGAATCGATCCAAATTATACAAGGTGGATTAAACATGGAGAAAAAGACGAGCCAACAAAAAATGTACTACATACAGAGTTTCCTGACACCGAAATTCCAACAGATGCCATAGAAACAATAGAAATGGTGAATGCTACAGAAGACAATTTCACAGAGGACTATGAGAAGTTTTTAGAAATACTTGCTGATGCTGAGAAGCCCCTGTATCAAGGATGTCCTAACTTCACAAAGTTGTCCGCACTAGTTCAACTACTTAACTTGAAGAGTAAGCATGGAGTCTCAGATAAGTTCTTTACTGAACTTCTAGTTTTGTTGAAAAGGATGCTACCTGAAGGTAACGAAATGGTGAACAATACATATGAGGCCAAAAAGACAATGAAGGCAATGGGTTCGGGATACACAAAGATACATGTATGCATCAATGACTGCATTCTTTACAGGAAGGAGTACAAAGACTCTATAGTATGTCCAACTTGTGGGAAGTCAAGGTGGAAGGTGGATGAGAACACTAAAAGAATGTACGAAAATATTCCTGCAAAGGTAATGTGGTACTTTCCCATAATACCACGACTGAAACGACTCTTTCAAGCTAAGAGTACCGCAAAAGATTTACTATGGCACGCCACCAGTTCCAAAAAACCCGGTGTTTTACGCCACCCATCAGATTCACCTGCATGGCAAGCCGTAGATAACAAATTTCCCGAAATTGCTAACGATCCAAGAAATCTTCGGCTTGGCATTTCCACAGACGGGGTTGACGTAAATAGAGGTAATAGAAATCACAGTGTTTGGCCGGTTTTATCTGTCATTTACAATCTTCCGCCATGGTTGTGTATGAAAAGAAACTTCATCATGCTTTCAGTGTTAATATCGGGAACGCCTGGAAATGATATTGATGTGTTTTTGGATCCTTTGATTGACGATCTAGAACTCTTATTTGAAGAAGGAGTTGAAACATATGACGCCTATGCACAAGAAAAGTTTATTCTACGTGCAGTTATTTTATGGACGATTAATGATTACCCTGCTCTTGGTACATTGTGCGGCTGCCCCTATAGTTGATTCCATGGTTGTGTTGTGTGTCTAAAAGAAACTCACTGCTGTAGACTTCCTTTCTCAGCCAAGCAGTGTTTCGCTGGTCACATAAGATATCTACCATATAACCATCCTTTCAGAAAGCAAACGAAGGCGTTCAATGGAAAAGAAGAGTGGGGAACTACTGCAAATCCTATGACCGGGGAAGAAATATTCAACGAAGTTAAATACGTTAAGAATAAATGGGGGAAAGGATTTAAGGATAAAGAATCAGGAATCCTAGAAACTTCGACTGGAAGAGGGGGGAAGACAGTTAAAAGAAAAAGGGAAACATCAAAAGAGGGTGATAGTTCAAATTCTAGACACAAAGAACCGACCTATTGGAAGAAATTCAACATATGGTATCGACGACTTGGGTATTGGCGGTATAATTGTGTCCAACATTGTATTGATTTCATGCATATTGAAAAGAATGTGGCTGAGAGTATTGTCGGAACATTGCTAAACGTTCCAGGAAAGACGAAAGATGGATTGAATGCTCGATTGGATCTGGCGCATTTTGGGTTAAAAGAAGAGTTGCAGGCTAAAACTCATGGCAACAAAACAATACTTCCTGCAGCATTTTAAACATTAACGAAAGATGAAAAAGACAAGTTTTGTGAAACATTATACAACTTAAGGGTTCCACAAGGTTACTGTTCTAACTTTTCTAGTTTGGTGAATCGAAAGGATAGGAAACTTGTGGGACTTAAATCACATGATTATCATATGCTTATGCAATAGTTTTTGCCCATTGCAATACGGTCTATCATGCCGGAACCCACAAGATATGCTATTATCAGGTTTTGCTTTTTTTCAAATCAATATGTAGCAAAGAAATCAAGGTAGAAGAACTGGATAAGTTGCAGGAAGAGCTTTGTGTGACACTATGTCTGCTCGAGAAATACTTTCCCCCATCCTTTTTCGATATTATGATTCATTTAACTGTGCACCTTACTAGGGAGGTAAAATTATGTGGGCCAATATGCTTTCGGTGGATGTATCCCTTTGAAAGGTGCATGAAGGTTATTAAAGGGCATGTGCGAAACAAAACTTATCCAGAAGGATGCATTGCTGAGGAGAATATTGCCGAAGAAACAATCGAGTTTTTCAGCGAATACCAAAAAAGCATCAAGACAATTGGCATTCCACCAGATAAGCATAAGACATCTGAAAATGATAATGGGGAAGGAAATCCTGTGTCAGCCGGTAAACCAATTCAGGTTTCTCCGGAACTCGCCTTGAAGGCACATTTCTATGTATTGCAGAATACACCTGAAATTGTGCCTTATATCGAGTAAGTATAGCTAACATGTTTTTTTTTTTTTAATTTTACAGTAGGATCTATCAAATATGATACTCATTTATGTACTTGCAGACAACACATGACCTTTTTGAAAAACCAACATGGTGGTAAACGACAAGCATGGCTGGAGAAAGAGCATAGCACAACATTTGGTCACTGGTTACGCAACAAGGTAAATTAATTTTTTGCATAATCTTAGTTTCTTCTTTATTGTAGTTTGTGCAAGGTGTATCTCATCCATGTAATGAAATTTAGGTTGAAAAAGAGTTAGCGGTTTCCAAAGAAAGTATATCAGAAACCGTAAAGTGGATTTCAAATGGAGCACACAGCAATGTATTAAAATACGATGTATATGAAATCAACGGCTATAAATTTCGTACAAAATCTCGTGACGGTACAGTTTACCAAAACAGTGGGGTTGGTGTTGAGGCAACGGACATGCACATTTCTAAAGAAGTAGTAACCTATGGACAAAACTTTTATTATGGGGTTTTACGAGAGATCTGGGTACTAGATTATCATATTAAAAGAATTCCTCTTTTCTTGTGCGACTGGGTTGAAAATAGAAATGGGGTCAAACAAGACAGTCTTGGTTACACGTTGGTCGAACTTAACAGATCAGGCCACAAGGATGATCCGTTCATAATGTCTTTATGACACCTCCCAAAAACTACAGAGATTTGTATGATGACGTTGATGAGGAATTTAGTACTGTAATTTTTCCTCACAATGATAATATATTGCCACGTGTAGATCCACTTGACATGGGTAATGAATCCCGCGATGATTATTATAGAACCGACTGTAAGGGCATAGTTTTACGTAATGCAGATTGAACCATGTCATAGTTATCATTACATTGGTAATTTTCTTTGTTTTTTATGTAGTGAACAATATGTAATGCTGAATTGTGATGTTGGTTGAATGATAATATTAGAACCTTTGACTAAGTTTGTCTGAATGGCTGGATTGTAATGTTGGTTGAATATCTTTGACTGAATGGTTTCACTTAATTTCTATATAGGGGTGTTTATGGTTCAGTTTTAATGGTTTTTTGGGTAAAACCATGAACCAAACCGTTAGTAACATTTTTTATTACTGAAAACCGAAACTGAACCGTTATCAGATTTCTAACAGAATTGTTATCAGATCTGTTATCAGCCGCGCAGAACTGTTATCAGATATGTTATCATTGCAGAATTGTTATCAGATCTGTTATCAGCCGCACAGAAGCCGCGCAGAACTTTTATCAGATCTGTTATCACTGCAGAATTGTTATCAGATCTGTTATCAGCCGCGCAGAACTGTTATGACTGCAGAATTGTTATCAGATCTGTTATCAGCCGCACAGAAGTCGCGCAGAACTGTTATCAGGTCTGTTATCACTGCAGAATTGTTATTTGTCCGCAGAATCGAGATTCATGCACATATTTTAAGTTGCGCAGAATTAAAAAGTTGGTTCGCTGCAACTTATTTCACTCGTTTGCGCAGATTACAGATCAGGTTCATTCAAAAATCAATAAGTTATTGCCGGAGTCTGAGTTCGGAAGGATGTTCGGACTGTAAATTCAACGAGTGTGCGAGATTCGTAAATGTATAAATGTGTGGTGCGGTTTTGGTAAGTGGGTTCTTTTGAGTTTTGACTATGAAAACCTAAGGGCAGTTTGGTAATTTAGGTTTAACATTTAAAAAAGTTACGTGAAAACCGTTACGGACAAGAATCGAGCTGAAGACCTTATGTTTAGCAAGAAAGCGCGAAACCAGCGGACTGATTGAGATTCATTGTTATGGGTTCATATTAAAATTTATTTATGGGTTCACTTTATATTATATTATAGATTTTCTACTAATTATTCGAAACCGAATGGGTTCCTGGGAACCCGTCTTATTCAACGTAGGTCCGCCCCTGGATCGGGTTCCGGTACCGAATGCACAGAAGTGGTGAGATACTTAACTAACCAAATGCCTCAAGTAAACTAAACTACTTCTAACAACAAAAACCTCACCGTTGCCTCTGATCATTAGTCGACTGTCGAAACTCAATGTCGCGTTGTCTAGGCGGTGCAAACGCGTGAGCTAACGTCCCCAACACACCGTCAAACTCCTCACCATCACCGTGTTCTCCGGCGTAGAGTCCGACTTTCATATCAGTGGTGAAGTAGTTAACGCTTTCGGTAAATGTTATAGGCGTCCATTCGGACCACCGCGTGAACGCGTTATCGAAAACGCGGCATAGCTGGACTGTGTCGGTTACATATCGAGCAAACAAATTCACAAAAAAACAGGTAAGATTCATGAGAACTTAGAAAAACTTAAAAAAAAATCAAAAAAAATAAAAAATAGTTAAAAAAAAAATCAAAAATTAAAAAAAAAAAACTAAAAAAAAGGTTTAGTGCTTTTTGAGGATTGTACGTCACGATGAACTTCATTTGGTACCGGGTACCGGTACCGAATGCGCATAAGCGGTGAGATACTTAACTAACCAAATGCCTCAAGTAAACTAAACTACTTCTAACAACAAAAACCTCACCGTTGCCTCTTATCATTAGTCGACTCTCGAAACTCAATATCGCGGTGCCTCTACTGCAACAACGAGTATATGCAATTGCAAGTTCGTGCAACCGAAACCTATACATAACCCATAAACAAAAAATAAACACAAACTAAAACAACAAAATGTCAAAATCATAACACAAACTCAAAATTCTCAAACCGGATCTGTTGCAAACAAATCCAGAGAAGCCGGAAATCCAAATGTGACTAGAGTCTGGTTCAAATACTTCGTACAATGGTCCAGATTGTCCACGGTAGGAAATGTATACTCACTGCACAACCGTACAGAACAAATCTTACAAAATTCGAACAAATTCGATACCCCAACTTGTAGCGAAAAAGTGAAAAAACGATTAAACTGTACCTCGCGCCATAGCTGGACTGTGTCGGTTACAGATCGAGCAAACAAATTCACGAAAAACAGGTAAAATTCATGAGAAATTAGAAATAATTGAAGATGAAATTGAATTTAAGAGATGAGATAGTGTACCCTGAGATCGAAATTTGCAATGTCGGTTGATGTCATTGTTGAGATGTGAGGAGGATCAGTGTAGCCGGACTGTAGAGAGAGTGTGTGACGGCGGCGACGCGACGGCGACCGGTGGTGATAGAGATTAAAACATGGTTTTGGAGTTAGAAAATTGAATTTGCACGAAGGACTGGGGCAGCAGCGGTGGAATGGGGTAAGTTTACCCGGAAAACCATCACCATTATTCCACCTAGACACAGACCTCCCACTCTCTGAGAGCACAAATTCAAACTATCACCACCATAAGAAACATCAACAATCGTATTACCACCATTCTGACACCTCGAAACGGCCTCCAACAGATGGTTTATTATGTCGAATTTTGGGTGAAAATGGTAATTGGGGATGGATTATGGTTTTTGCTTGGTGGGAATGGAGGAAGATAAAAGAGTGAAAATGGATGGTCACTTAAATTACTTAAAGTGTGGTAATAGACCACTTTTAGTCACGTTTTTTTTCAAAACTTTTAATTAGTTACACATAAAATGTTATGAGTGACTAATAAAAAAATGTTTCTTAGCCACAAAAACTTATAAGTGGCTATATTTATTATCTTTTAGCCACATTATTAAAAGCCTATTGTATCGGTTAGTAACATTTAGCCACATTTTTCTAATATGGCTAGTGATTGTCACATTTTTTTTATTGAAAGTGTGACTAAAGATTTCAAAAAGATGTGTTACTGTCACATGAATTAGAAAATTAAACAAATATTGTGGCGGTAGGTCACATTTCGCCACACTTTTAGAGTTGTGGCAAGTCAATGTCGCATTTTTTTTGAAAAATGTGGCTAAAGGTTTTGAACTATTGTGCAATGGTCACATTAATAATAAAATGTGTGGCTAAAAGTGTTTTAAAATGTTATAAAGGACCTTTCGCCACATATTTTTTCAAATGTGTGGCAGGGCGGTTTTGCCAAAAGTGTGGCCGTAGCCCTATTTTGGCGTAGTGTAGGGAATGACAGAATCCGATGAACATTTTGATAAACCTTTGTCTTTATAAGGGTTTATCCGACAGTCGACAAGGCTTGAATGTATTCGCCAACAATCCATATATATATATATATATGTTATCACAATAAAAGCAATGGTTTTATAAGACAAAACCTTTGATTAAACAAGACCTTAGTTTATTCAAAAACACTGTTTTATACAAGACATTTTGGTTATACAAGACATTATTTTATGGTTTAAACAAGACTTTTGTTACCATACAAGACATTTGTTGTTTATACCATACAAGACATTGTTTTATAACAAGGCATTGATTTATACAAAACATTGGTTTATACAAGACATTGTTTCAAACAAGACATTACATTTGTTGGTTTATGGTAGGTGATTTAGATAACGAGACATGTGTAATATGATAAAAGCATGGTGGATACGCTGCTGGTACTTCCTATATATAAGTGTTTTTATTGTATTACATATCGTAGCATTATCTAAACCACTTCAAACAAAGACAAGACATGACATTTCATTTTGTTATTTGTAAAGACATATTTGGTTATTAAGTTAACCATGCACTATTTCTTTTAAATCATTTGATTTTTCATATGATTTTTTAAAAGAAACATTTTGTTAAAGGTTCATGGCTACTTTTGAAATAGTCTATACATTTCTTATAACATTTAAAGCCATGAGTCTTCATCACAAAACCTATGTTACTCACATGCATTTTTATGTTGACGTTTTATTTTCACATATGTTTCAGGAGCTAATGTTTGACTTTAAGCATGCTACACGTAAGGCGGACTTGGGCCTTAGTTGCTTTAAAAATTTAAAGACAATTATTGTACTTTGTTTGTGTTTAGTTTGTTTTCAATCCAAGACAATGTAACTTAACAATTCAATAATACAAAACTTTATGTACCATGTGTTGTGAAACAATAGTTGTATAACGTGACTCTCCGACGTTTCCGCCGCGGTTTGTTGTTTTACGCGGTGGGGGTGTTACAGGAAGATTGAGCAATGTCTTGTATGGTATAAACCACAAATGTCTTGTATGGTCACAAAAGTCTTGTTTAAACCATAAAATAATGTCTTGTATAAAACAATGTTTTTGAATAAACAAAGGTCTTGTTTAATCAGAGGTTTTGTCATATAAAACCATTGCTTTTATTGTGAAACATATATATATATGGATTGTTGGCGAATACATTCAAGCCTTGTCGACTGTCGGATAAACCTTTATAAAGATAAAGGTTTATCAAAATGTTCATCGGATTCTGTCATTCCCTAAGGTCACTTCCAAATAAACCTAGAAAGCGGGAATGGGGTTGTCAATCCCTTGGTACCATAACATACTACCGGTCGGCGTGATCAATGTTAATGAATGTATCATTGTATATTCAACGCACCAATATGTCTTGTACAATGTAAGCATGTCTTGAAAATGTTTTGGAACCATGTACTTGGTATACTAAGTCAATATACCAAGTAAAATGTCTTTGAAATTGTGTAAAAGGTATACTAAGTCAATATACCATTGTAAAATGTCTTTGAAATCATGTACTATATGTACTAGGTAATTAAACCATGTATAGTGTCATGAAAACAAGAAAGTAATGATAGGAACATATGAATCACCACAAAACATTTGAAAAACCTAAAAGAGGGGACTATGTACTCACTTGAGATTGAGTATAAGTCTTGTTGAATGATCAAACAAACTTCAAAGATTCAAGAGTTCAACTGGTTCCTAGTAACGGATAACTATGTTAGTATGTTGAGACTTTAATCGGATAATTGGATAGGATGAAGTCTTACAAACTAAACGAGTGTTGGGCCTTGTATGATATGGTTCATTAAGCTTCAGATTCTAATTTGAAAGGGATCCTAAGTGCTTTTGACCCGTTATGACTCGTTAAAGTGGTTTACGCCACTTTAATGGGTCGTAAGCGTAATTATAAGATCGGATGGTTAAATATGTCCTATGATGAGTCTTATATGTCAAAACAAGTTTAATTATGTTATAACATCAGTTTAGATGTCAAAACTTTGGTTTCATATGCTTAAAACCGTTTTATGCGCTAAAAGGGTGTTTTGGTCAATTTAAAGTACATAAAAATCGACTTATCATATAAGTAACCAAACCTTATGACCATAAGGTATAACCCCAGAGGGTTACTCCCTATATAATTATGGTCATAAAAATGCGCTTGGTAGAATCCTAAGATTGACCAAACGGATCAGATTCGAAAGTCAAAGCGGTGGTCAAACCGCTCGACTTACGATTAAAATAAAAGCACTAAACTAGAAATAATAAGTTAGACATGTTGGGACATGTCTAATAATGTTATAAAATTTGTCAAAACTTTAAGTTTTAAAACCCGAAAACAGTTTCGTCGTAAAATGCACTTTTGCGCATTTTTTACTTTTACTTAATAAAACTTTGACTCGTCACTTCGCCTACTAAACGTGGTAATCAGAATGTACAATCGCACGAGATTATAATCTTCATGATTACGATCATGTAGCAAAGTCAATTGAACTTTGACTTGACTAAAAGTGGTCAGAAGCGAAAGTCAAACAGAAAGTCAAACTGTTTGACTTTTAGCTAAAAATGCCAAAATAATGAAAGAGACTAGGATAGAACACTTACTTGTGTTGAAGAACACTATAGGAGTTCAGTAGGAGGCATCCAAATGACTGGAAACAAGCTCCAAAGAGATGGGAGAAGAAAATGAGAAATGAGCAAGTTGAAATGGATGAATCTCTTGGCTATTTATAGTGTTTTTTATTTCAAAAGATCAAGCCAAGTGTCCTTGAGGTGTCATGATCTAAGGAATGTCATAACACATGTCCATGAATGGCAAAAACCTGGAAAATTCACAAACTTAGGGGCCAAGGCTTGAAACAAGAAGCTTCCAAGTAGCTGCTGTGCTGGGCACCCCATACGGACTGAATGGGGTGTTCCTTTACGGTCTGTAAGGCCCTGGCTGGGGTATAACTTTCAGGTTTTGGCAGATTTAGCCCATGGACTTGTATTGTCGCGTTTTGTCATTTTTAATCCCTTTTAACCTAATATTTAGGTTATATAAAGGTGTTAAGGCATGTGTAACTTGGATTTTGTCCAGAAATATCATGGATATCATTTCGTTCGATCGTATAGTTACTCGTTTCATAAATACAATACAAGACTTTATCGAACATTAAAATGATCGAAATTAACGATAGAAATTGTGCATTCTCGCCAATAAAATACAAGATTTTATTGGATACAAAAATGTCCGAAATTGTATAATGATTGAAAATGTACAGGTGTGTTTTATTTGTATTTCCCAAGACAATGTAAACAATTAATTCAATAATACAAAACTTTATGTACCATGTGTTGTGAAACAATAGTTATGTAACGTGACTCCCCGACGGTTTCGCCGCGGTTTGTTGTTTTACACGGTCGGGGTGTTACAATAACCAATCACACACAATTAATTGTTTGGATTATCTAGGGTTTGTATGAATCAAAGAACAAGATTAACAATGTATCATGTAATCATAAGCACATACCTTTGATTAAATCTAGATGGATTGAAGATCAAGGATTGATGTGTGTAAACTTGTGAAGCCAAGAATGATTGAAGAAGGATTAGAGATGATGAGAGAGTGTAGAAAATGTCATAAAATGGAGTTATGGGAAATTCTAGGGTTTTGAGTTGTTTATTAGAGTTTTACAAATACTCTAAACACCCCCTTATAATATAACTTTTACACAAGAACCACATAATACCATGTAATTTACAATTAAAGCATATAGTTCACGTATTTTCATGCAGCACATAAGTTTTGTATAAACCATCCATTTATAATTAATATTCGCGTTAGTCGCCAATATTTGAGAGTTATCATGTATGTGTTCCGGTAATTCCCAGAATTACCAACGTAGACTCATTTAACTAACCCTAGTTAAATGCAGTGCTATGAATGTATGATTAAATTAACTGTGGTTAGGTTAAAGTAGTAACCTGAAGTTGCGGGTTGTCACATCATCCCCAACTTGAAAGAAATTTCGTCCCGAAATTTGATAAGCAGTCTTGGAGAAATGAAACGGTGAGTTACGATGACTGTGGATTTTCCTTGGGTACCACATCATCCCCAAGTTGAAAGGGAATTGCGTCCCGAAATTTGTTAGTCGCATTAGTGTTTGGCTCAGCAGTTTTGAACAAGTGAGGATACTAGAGCATCATTTGATCCTCGCATTCCCATGTGAACTCCGGTCCACGTCTTGAGTTCCAACGAACTCTCACGATTGGGATTCGACTGTGTTTACAGACCTTAACTTCCCGGTCCATGATTTTGACGGGTTCCTCAATAAACTACAGCTTATCATCGATCTTTAGTTCTTGTAGAGGAACCACAAGTGTTTCATCAAACAAACACTTCTTTAGATTAGAGACGTGAAAAACGTCGTGAACATTACCAAGCTCGTCAGGCAACTCAAGCTGGTAAGCAACCTTACCGATTCTTTCCAGAATCTTGAACGGCCCAACATAACACGAAATTAGCTTGCCGCATTTCCTAAAATGAACTACACCCTTCCAGGGTGAGACTTTCAATAGAACACTATCGCCCACAGCGAATTCCAAAGGTTTCCTACGCTTGTCGGCGTAGCTTTTCAGGCGATCACGTGCTGCCGCCATATGATTTCCGATTTGAACAATCCTCTTAGAAGTTTCGAGTACGAGTTATGTGCCCATTATTTGGCTGTTACCCACTTCAGCCCAACAAAGAGGAGATCGACATTTCCGTCCGTACAACGCTTCGAACGGAGCTGCCTGGATGCTCGAGTGGTAACTATTGTTGTAGGAAAACTTTACCAAAGGTAAATATCTTTCCCAACCCTTACCAAAATCGATCACACATGCTCGCAGCATGTCTTCGAGTGTCTGGATGGTTCGTTCACTTTTACCATCCGTATGAGGGTGATAAGCGGTGCTCATGTCTAGACGTGAACCGAATGATTTGTGCATCGCTTGCCACAAATCGGACGCAAAACACAGATGTCGATCAGAAATAATAGAAGTTGGCACCCCGTGTCTAAAAACTACTTCCTTCAAGTAAACACTAGAAAGTTGCGAAAACTTGTCAGTTTCCTTGATCACAAGGAAGTGTGCAGATTTTGTTAGACGGTCTACGATCACCCATATGGTATCGTTTCTGCTTTGAGTTCTTGGCAAGCCAGTGATAAAATCCATGGAAATCTGTTATCATTTCAACATAGGTAGTTCTGGTTGTTGAAGCAAACCAGACGGTTTTTGATATTCTACTTTGACTTTCGCGTAAGTCAAGCATTTGCTCACATACGTCGCTATGTCCGCTTTCATGCCCCGCCACCAATACAAGATTTTCAGATCCTGATACATCTTATCAGAACCTGGATGAACAGAGTACCGAGACTTGTGCGCTTCATCCATCACAAGCTCTCTCAGATTACCGTGCAAAGGGACCCATATTCGCTACATAAAATAGCGAATACCATCAGACTTGGTTACGAGTTGCTTCTCCATGCCCCGCATGGATTCAACTTGAAGGTTCTCGTCCTTCAACGGACTGAACGAATTTGATCGGGAAGGTTAGAATGGATAGTGAGCTGTAAGGCTCGAACATGTTTAGGCTTGGTTTCCTTCCTTCCGGCTGAGGGCATCAGCTACAACGCTTTTCCTGGATGATACTTAATGGCACAGTCATAATCGTTTAAGAGTTTGACCCGGCGACGCTGTCGCATGTTCAACTCTTTCTGATCGAAGATGTGCTGAAGGCTCTTGTGATCATTATAGATAGTGCATTTAGTGCCGTACAACTAATGCCTCCAGATTTGAAGTGCAAAAACCATGGCTCCCAACTCTAAGTCGTGAGTCGTGTAATTCTTCTTGTCAACCTTCAACTGTCAAGAAGCATAGGCTATTACTTTCTCACGTTGCATCAGCACACAACCGAGACCCTGAATAGAAGCATCACAGTACACCACGAACTCATCCGTACCCTCGGGCAAAGACAATATCGGTGCACTGCAGAGTTTTTTTTTTTTTTCAAAAGCTGAAAAGCGTTCACCTGATTCGCTCCTCATGAAAATGTGACACCCTTCTGGGTTAAAGTGGTAAGAGGTTGAGCGATTTTGGGAATCGCTCAATAAATTTGCATAGTACCCTGCAAGACCAAGAAATTGTCGCAACTCCGTAGGAGTCTTAGGTGCCGCCCAATTCCTGATAGAATCGATTTTTGCTAGGTCAACATGTATTCTTGACTCGTTAACCACATGACCAAGAAAGTGTACTTCTCAAATCTAGAAATCACACTTAGAGAATTTCGCGTAAAGCTGTTTCTTCCTCAGGAATTCCAAGATAAGACGCAAGTATCGCTCATGATCCTCCTTGATCTTAGAATAGATCAGAATGTCATCGATAAACACAATGATGAAGTCATCAAGATATGGTTTGCACACGCGGTTCACGAGATCCATGAAGACCGCTGGTGCATTGGTTAACCCGAATGACATGACCAAAAACTCGTAGTGGTCGTACCACGCTCGGAAGGCTATTTTGGGAAGATCTTTCTCTCGGACTCTCATCAGATGATAGCCCGATCTTAGGTTGATTTTTTAGTAGAAGCTTGACCCTTGCAGCTGGTCAAACAGATCTTCAATGCGAGGAAGTGGATAACGGTTCCTGACCGTCACCTTGTTAAGTTCGCAGTAGTCGATACACATGCGAAAAGACCCATCTTTCTTCTTCACGAATAAGACTGGGGCTCCCCACGACGAAGAACTAGGTCAGATAAAACCTCTATCCAACAGTTCCTGGAGTTGATTCGATAGTTCTTGTAACTCTCCCGGTGCAAGACGATAAGGAGCACGCGCAATCGGAGCCACTCCTAGCGTAAGTTCGATCTGAAATTCCACCTGTCGGTGTGGAGGTAGTCCTGGAAGTTCTTCGGGAAACATAACAGAAAAGTCACGAACGACTGGAATATCTTCGATCTTCTTTTTCAAAGACTGAGTATGGGTAACGAGAGCTAGAATGGCAGGATAACTCTTCCATATGCACTTCTGGGCTTTCATAGCTGAAATGATGCCAACCGAGGCACCACTTAGATGACCTTGGATAGAGAGTGAATCTCCACTAGAGAGAGGAATATGAACGATCTTCTCTTTATAGAGAATTTTAGCTTGGTGTTTGGATATCCAGTCCATACCGTCGACTATGTGAAAACTACCAAGAGTGACGGGAAGAAGGTAAATGTCAAACATTTGACCCAGAAGGTCGAGTTTGCACCCAACGTGAACATGAGACGCTTCTATTGGCTTACCATTAGCCAATTCTATGATGTTCTTTGTTTTGAGAGGTGTCGGGGTCGATCCTAACGGTCTACTGAATTTCATGGATACATAACTCCAATCGGCACCGGAATCACAGAAAACGTATCGGTCACGAAGTTGCCATCATTCCTGTTGTCACCGGCGCCAATAGTGAATGCCCTCCCACAAGCAACATTTCCGTCGTTGTTACCATTTTTGTTGTTGTTGTTGTGATTTCCGGCGTTGTTGTTATTGTTGTTCCCGTTGTTGTTGGCGTTCTAGTTCAACTGTGGGCAATATTTCTTGATGTGGCCCTCATTCCCACACTGGAAGCACCCCTTGTGATTTCCCTGATTCTGCTGCGGTTGTTGCCTCTGTTGTTACTGCGGCTATTGCTGTTACTGTTGTTGATGTTGCTGCTGTTTCGGGAACGGAGCTCTGCAGTCTTTCGCCATGTGGCCTACCTTGTCCCACCTCTGACAGGTTCGAGTGCACTGCCCATGATGATGGTAGTTACACTTGTTGCACTTCGGTTGCTTACCTACGTAAGAACCCTGATTCTGATTGTTGTTCTGGTTCTGATTTGCAGCCGGAGTCTGCTTGAAGCTGCGATTGTTGCTGTTGTTAGCCTTCTTCTGTTGCTGACTTGAGTTGGAAGCCTTATCTAAATCATTCCACTTACATTTATTGTCGGCAGCAGGAGTGGTCGCAGCACCACGCTCTGGTAGTGAACCACGTTCGACTTCTTGATCAGCAATCTTGTGGGCTAGACGGATAATCCGTAGTAAGTTATCGAGATTCGCCGCAGTAACCATACTCTTGATCTATAGTGCTAAACCATTGATATACAACTCAATCCTTTTGTAGGGCGGGTTCGATAAGTTAGAGCACATGTTAGCAAGCTCATTAGATCGTTTCGTATAAGCTTCGATTTCCAATCCCACCATCGTCAGATGATAGTACTCATTCTCTAACTTTTGAATTTGATCACAAGGACAATACTCCCCCGCATCAATTCCTTGAAATCATCCCAAGTAGTAGCATTCGCCATTTCAATCCCAATCATATAGACTTGGGCGTTCCACCAAGTTAAGGCACCATCCTCTAATGTGCTTGAAGCATACGTCACTCTGTCCCCTGCTGGACAGTTACACATAGCAAATGTCGATTTAGCCTTCTCAAACCAGCGAAGAAGTCCCACCGCTCCTTCAGTTCCATTGAAATTTTGTGGCTTACAACCCATGAACGCCTTTGTAACACCCTTGTTATTATTTTAAAGGTTTTCGTATAAATAACGAAAATCAACATGTAATTACGATTAAGTATCCTTAGAAAATACGAGTAATCTAAAACTTTTACAACGTAAAAGTTTTCAACATAATATAAATACGTTCGTCGTTTAAAAGTTAAAACGTAACACCGTGCGGAAGCTTTAATCTCATGTGTTCGATTCTTCGTTGAGCTTGATCTTCATCCGGGCACTCTTGGCGATCACCTATGATCAAAACCAACTTAAAAGTTAGTTTTGATAGTTAAATAATAGGTTTAAGCAAGTTACATGGGTCAAACAACAACAAAATAGAGTTTTTCCAGAACAGGGGGGCGTCGCGTGACGCCTAGCCCCTGTTTTCACAGGATGTTGCTTAACAGTTGCTGTACATTCCCAGCACCACCCGATTTCACGGAAACGGCCATAACTTCTTCGTTATCGGTCCGTTTTACCCGATTCTTTTTCCTACGCGTCCGTAATTTAATTCTCCATCATATGGAGTTAAAATACAACATCCAACATAACAAATTTTGAGACTTCTAAGCCTTCGACTCGTTACCTTTTTACCGAATTTTGACCCGTTTATGCATTTTATCAAACAAACATATTTGTTTGATCCTTATATCATATACACTTCTTCAAATTAATGTTACCTACCATATTAGGTTCTAATCATAGGTTTATTACACAATTTAAACCCGTTTTCGCTCGTATGCTTATTTTGACCCGTTAAGGGTATTTTAAGCACTTTAAAGCTTGAAATCGCTTTCATTCATTTCTAGCATCTTATTCCTACATTTCTTATCAATTAATCTTCAACTACAACTATATGTGTGTTGGATTTAATGTGGATATATAAATGTTCCGAGTTTTACCCCTCGGATTATTATTTTACGGCAAGACTCAAAAAGAGTCATTTGACTCACGTATTACATCTTTCAACTTCTACACTTATTCTAAGTATTTATCTAATCATGAAACTCGTTTCCAAACAACCTTTAAGGGTTGTTTGTTCAATTTAGCCTACAAGGGCGTTTTGGTCAATTTCGGTCCTTCTTTTACGACAAAGGACTTCCAGATACTTGTTAGACCCAAAAATCCGGTCTTTTAACTATAACCTTGTTTAGAAATCATTATGTTTCTAAAACACTACAATTATAACTTGAATTATTCGGTTTATCTTTAAGATAACCAAATATCCAATTTGACCTTGTTTAACTCTTAGAAAACCTCAAATTCTACATGATGAGTTGAGTCATTACACAAACCTGGCTCGGGTCAACGTATTGACCCGTTACGATACCTTGCCTTAGTGGCGCTAAGTAATAGCGATGTCAACATTCAATCGATATTTATTCATGTAATCATGCAACACGACAAAACATTAGCCAATATTGTCAAAGGGTGATATTTTCACCATTTGACCCGTTTGGTCTATATGACCGTTTACTT
Source organism: Helianthus tuberosus (assembly GCA_030545235.1). NCBI lineage: Eukaryota > Viridiplantae > Streptophyta > Magnoliopsida > Asterales > Asteraceae > Helianthus > Helianthus tuberosus. Next base: position 61,622,236 of record CM060372.1, on the reverse strand, counting down.
TTACGAGATGGATTTATTATCATCTCGTCTACATGACTTGTACCGGTTTATGTGACAACCCTCAAAATCCCATGTGTTCCGTACAATTTATTAATGAAAATTAAAGTGCTTGATGACTGTGCTGAATCATTTAACTGCTTCTGATATATGTGTTATACTTACATGTACTTGTTAATATACTAATAGTGTACAGAAAGGTCACTAAATAGTCCGTTATATTTCCCTGAGTGTTAAAAATTAGAAACGTTGCAAAGATATATATGTAGGACACCTTACGAATTAATTAAGCACTTTAACGGAACAGTATCAAATCGAACAACCGGACTTTACCCGGAACACAGAAATATTGTCAAACACATTGTTTTTATGTTCTGAGCTAGTTAGGGTCCCCGAACACCCTAACACACACTAAAATACTTAGTAACAAACAACACTAACCATGATACCTAACTTCCAACTAAATTATATAACTAACCTTTGAAACTCAACTAGATACCCCCCCCCCCACCTATGACCGAATTTTAGTTGCCCCACCCAAAGATTAACTTAAATCTTCAAAGTCTTCCATATCTTTTCCTTGGAATTGTTGAGATGTGCTATGTACTTCTTGGACACAAGAACCTTTGGGCAATAGAAGAGTTGAAATATATAAGCATCCTATGTATCTTCATCTTCCAAAACACTACACCACAACTTCTCTCCCTCTCCACAAAGCTTCGGCTGAAACCCCCTATACACCACCATCCATTTTCGATCTTCATCCAAGTATTCAAAGATCACAACAAGGTGTAGGAAGGTGAACAACGAAGCTCGGTGCTCTCGGAAGTGGAAGGACCGCTCTCGTTTTCTTTTAACCACCACTTTTACGCCTTGTTTCTCCCCTAGCCTTGTGCTAGTAGTAAGTGTTCTAAATCACTATCTTGTTCTTGATTTTAGTGTTTAATAGATGTTTGTATGATGAAATATGAAGAACACTAAATAACATAACATAAACTCTTGAACATAAGATGAATAAGATGGATAAAGAAAAGTTATGTGTGTAAATCATGTAGACCTTGTGTGGTTATGATTATTGGTTGATTATCTGATGTTTTGCTGATTAATATTAATGTTTGATGTTGTTGTGGTCACTAAACATGATTAACGGAATCGATCGAACACAAGTTAGTAAGTTAAAGAGTGAAAACAGAATCTGTCCCGGTTTTACAGCCAACTTCAGTTGGCTGTAAACAGGTCATAAACTCTACGGAAAACTGATATTTTGAGTCTAAAACGTGTTATTATGAAATACGGTTCTAATGGCACCAGAATCGTAATTTTTGGACTTCGTTTACTATTTTTAAAGCGTCATTTCGTAACTGCAGCTAGAGCTGCATTTTTCTGCTGAAAATACGCGTTTTGTTTTCTGTCATAATGTGAGTTCTGTGTAGAGTTAGATCATGAAAATTGTACTGAAGATGACAACTGAAGTATTTGTAACTACCCCACTGGAATTTCGTAAATCGGACTTACGATGAATTTTTAATAAATTGTTCCGTGGACTGTGGTCAGAAATAGATAAATCTGGGATCAGTCCAGAAAAAGAATTTTTATAAAATATTGGCAATGAACTGGACCCCGATATCTTTACACAATAAAATTTGAAACGTTTAAGACATTCTGTAAAAATTTGGGAATTTTTGGAATAATTTAACTATTTTATTAAAATGTCCGAAAACAGCCGGTTTTGAATATTAATGCTGAAATGACATAAGTTATGACTTGCGTCTCTAAATGTCGAGTATGCTATCTGTGAATGATCTAACATGTTATATGTGTTATGTGCATTATCGTATGTTTGATTTTGAGTGGGGAATGGATGGGAAATTTGGATGGGCATAAACCGTTAAAGTGATGCATGTTATGTGATAGATACGTGTAGGAACTTTGTGCTCTATTTGAAAGTCACTAAATGACTAACTGGTAATCATATTAGGACTTGATTGACCGACCTTGACCGTTAGCTATATTTGAGAATCTAACCGAGCAAACCGAGGTGAGTTCACACACTTTCTAAGGCATGGGATTCCCGGTGGTTTGGGAATGGGTTAAAGAATTAAAACTAAATCTACATATCCCCTTGGGAGGATATGTACGGCCACCCTCCATAGGTAGGGTGCCATTATTAATCCTACGAATTCTCCTTGTGCAGAATACGTACGTTCGTCCTCCTTGGGTAGGACAACAACCTTAAAACTAGCTAGACAAAACTCTATCATGAAGTCCCTCAATTTATATCGACTTAATCGCCGAGGCCAATGGCGAGCGGGTCATTAGTTAATAGCGCTATTAGGTCTAACAAACCTCACACCGTGCCGTTCGGACGGGCGTGTACTAATGGACTATGGCAAACTGTCAGTGATGATAGACACTGATGTAGGGCACAACTATTGTTCGTAGTAGTCGATATCATACCGTCTAGTAGTTCACACGGGGAAAGCCCCCACTGATTATGGTTATGGTTTGGGTAATGAAAAAGGAACTGGTTAAACATACTTTCAACTAAGGGGTAACCCCCACGGCAATTAAGCCAACGAAAGTCAAACCGCGTTTTTCAGAAACAACTTAAAAGCTAAACAACCAAACGTGAACTCACTCAACTTTGTTGTTGACTCGTTGTTACATGCCTTACAGGTCGCTAAACATTTGGAGCTTGCACGAGGAAGGAGTCGTTGTGGTGTGCGGACTGTTATGTTCCGTGCTTACTATTTAAATCCTTATGAACTTATTAAACTTGCGTTTTGAACTTTAACTTATAAACTATGGACTTATGCTTTTGGATTTACCTTTATGCTTCCGCTGTTTAAACTAAACATGGTTAACTAGCTTTGGTCACCAATCGTATTGTGGTTGGTCTTATTTACTTAATTACGATGTTCAATATGATTGGTGGCTCGATCCTGGTCACGTCACGCCTCCAAGCGGTGGTACTCCGCATGGTGGATTTTGGGGGTGTGACAGATTGGTATCAGAGCCATTGGTTATAGTGAACTTGGTTTTAAAAAGGGAAAAGCTTTTTGATAAAACCAGACTATAACCTGTACAGTGCTCAACGATCCACAACGACGCTTCGCTCCACGTGCAAGACTCGACACCATAAGTGGTATGATTTATGTTATATTGTCAGTTAGATAGTTCTCACTGTGCATTAGATAATGTGATAATTGCTAATTGAACCTTGTGTGCTTACTCTCTAACCTCGTCCCACACCTACGCACTTTCGCGACACTTTTCTCACTTACGTTGCTTCATTATGAAGATCATGAGCGGACGCGGAGGACGTATCAACCTCACTCAAGCCCAGTTGACGGCCTTGATCAATGAACGAGTTGCGGAGGCACTCGCAGCAAATCCAGCAGGAGGTATAACCTGCTATATCAACTCACCCTAGGACGTTTAGATCCTACCTTCACAAACCAGCCCTCGTGCTTAACCTTGTCTTTTATTCTCGCGCAACAGGTCAACATGCTCAACCTCCTGTGTGCACGTTCAAGACGTTCATGGACTGCCGACCTACCACTTTCATTGGCACCGAAGGAGCAGTGGGCCTTCTTCACTGGTTTGAAAAGCTTGAGTCAGTTTTCGAGATGTGCGAATGCCCCGAAGATCGTAGGGTGAAATATGCTACCGGAACACTTGAAGGAGCTGCGTTAACCTGGTGGAAGGCACAGGTTCAACTACTAGGACTGACAGTTGCTAATGCCACACCCTGGAATGGTTTCAAAGAGCTGATCAAGGAGGAGTACTGTAGTCGGGATGACATCCACAAGCTAGAGGTGGAATTTTACAACCTGAAGATGACGGGGTCTGAGATTGAGGCGTATACTAAGAGGTCAAACGAGTTGGCCATCCTGTGTCCAACTATGGTAGACCCTCCCATCAAACGAATTGAGTTGTATCTCAAGGGCCTTGTAGCAGAGATTCAAAGTCACATAACTTCAGCCAACCTGGGTACCATTCAGCAAATTATCAAGTTGGCTCATCGTCTCACCGACCAGGCGGTGGAGCAAAACAGGCTACCCAAACGTATCAGTGCCACAGCTACTTCTGATGCACCTACCGACAACAAGCGAAAATGGGATGGGAACTCCGGAAAGGGTTCTACTTTAGTTCAGTCTCAGCAGCGAAAGACTGATGACTACCAGAGTCCTGGTCAGCAATCTTCTGGTAACCAAGGACAGGGTGGACACCGAGGGAACCACCCCAAGTGCAACCGGTGCAACAAACATCACAGCGGGCAGTGCAACAAAGGTCGTTGCCTGAGGTGTAACAAGTTTGGTCATGAAGCAAAGGATTGCAGGAGCGCCCGACCAGCAAATCAGAATCGCCAACAACAACAACTAGCCCCACAGAACCACCACCAGCAGCATCAGCAGGGAAATAAAGGATGCTTTCAGTGTGGCGCTGAAGGCCACTTTAAGAGGAACTGTCCCCAGCTGAACCAAAACTAGAACAATAACCAAGGAAATGGGAACCACAATGGGAATAACAATGGAGGCAACAATGGAGGCGGCAATGGGGGAAACAACAATGGCAATGGGGCAAGGGGTCGTGTGTTCGTGATTGGTCAGGGAGAAGCAAGGAACGATCCCAACGTTGTGATGGGTAAGTTTCTTCTGGATGACTTCTTTGTTACCGTTTTATTCGATTCGGGTGCCGATACTAGTTATGTGTCCTTAAAAGTTAGCCAAATGCTTAAGCGCACTCCAACACTTTTGAACACCAAACACGCGGTAGAGCTAGCAAATGGTAAAAGTCTTGAAGCCACACATGTAGTTAAAGGTTGTAACCTCGTCTTAGCTGGTCAGACTTTCCCTATCGATCTTGTTCCTATCACACTTGGTAGTTTCGACGTCGTTATTGGGATGGATTGGCTATCTCATCATCAAGCGGAGATTGTTTGCAAGGAGAAAATCGTCCGCATTCCTTGTTCTGGTGAAGAACCTCTCGTGATTCGTGGCGACAAGAGTGGCACTGTCGAAGGCATCATCTCCTTCCTTAAGGCCCAGAAGTGTTTGCGAAAGGGCCACACTGCCATTCTAGCGCTCGTTACTGACACATCAATAGAAGAGAAGAGAATTGAAGACATCCCTATTGTGCGCAATTTTCCTGATGTATTTCCTGAGGAATTGCCTGGTCTTCCGCCTCACCGCCAAGTTGAATTTCAAATCGAGCTAGCTCCTGGAGCAACGCCAGTAGCTCGAGCACCATATCGTCTAGCTCCATCAGAACTCGAAGAACTGTCCACACAACTACAAGAACTCTTGGAAAAGGGTTTTATACGTCCTAGCTCTTCGCCCTGGGGAGCTCCAGTCTTGTTCGTAAAGAAGAAAGATGGTACTTTCAGAATGTGTATTGACTATCGCGAGCTTAACAAGGTGACTGTGAAGAATCGTTATCCTCTTCCACGTATTGACAACTTATTCGACCAGCTGCAAGGGTCGAGCTATTACTCTAAGATTGATTTGAGATCGGGATACCATCAGTTGAGAGTCCGAGATAAGGACGTCTCCAAAACAGCATTCAGAACTCGTTACGGCCACTACGAGTTTCTGGTTATGCCATTCGGGCTGACGAATGCACCAGCGGTCTTCATGGATCTCATGAACCGAGTGTGCAAGCCTTACCTGGATAAGTTCGTTATTGTGTTCATCGACGATATCCTGATCTATTCTAAGAGTCAGGAGGAACACGAGCAGCATCTGTGACTTATGTTGGAACTTCTTCGAAAAGAGCAGTTGTATGCCAAGTTTTCAAAATGTGACTTCTGGCTTCGCGAAGTTCACTTTCTAGGCCATGTGGTAAACAAGGATGGGATTCATGTGGATCCATCTAAGGTTGAATCGATCAAGAACTGGCCTGCACCCCGTACACCAACAGAAATCCGCCAATTTTTGGGTTTGGCGGGATATTACAGAAGGTTTATAAAAGATTTCTCCAAGATTGCACAACCTCTCACTTCATTGACTCAAAAGGGTGTCACCTATCGCTGGGGTGATGCACAGGAATCTGCGTTTCAGCACTTGAAAGATAGACTTTGTAGCGCGCCTATCCTCTCATTGCCTGAAGGCACAGAAGATTTTGTGGTTTATTGCGACGCTTCCATCCAAGGACTTGGTTGCGTATTGATGCAACGCAACAAGGTCATTGCCTACGCATCGCGCCAACTTAAAGTTCATGAAAGGAACTACACTACGCATGACTTGGAGCTGGGAGCAGTTGTTTTCGCACTTAAGATATGGAGACATTACCTGTACGGTACCAAGTGCACCATTTACACCGATCACAGGAGTCTCGAGCATATCTTCAAACAAAAGGTGTTAAACATGCGTCAACGCCGATGGGTGGAACTCTTGAACGATTACGAATGCGCTATCAAGTATCATCCGGGCAAAGCCAATGTTGTGGCCGACGCCCTCAGTCGAAAGGATACTCTACCTAAGCGTGTACGTGCTTTAAAGCTTACCATCCAATCCAACCTCCCCTCTCAGATTCGCGATGCTCAGGTTGAAGCGTTGAAAGCAGAAAACATCAGGGCTGAATCCCTAAGAGGATCGAGGCAGCGGCTAGAACAAAAGGAAGACGACGCTTACTATGTAACAGGGCGCATCTGGGTTCCACTTTATGGAAACTTACGCGAGCTTGTGATGGATGAAGCACATAAGTCTCGTTATTCGGTACACCCTGGTTCGGACAAGATCTACCACGACCTCAATACTACGTATTGGTGGCCTGGCATGAAAGCCCACATAGCAACCTACGTCAGTAAGTGCTTGACTTGTGCGAGAGTCAAGACTGAATATCAGAAACCATCAGGCCTACTTCAACAACCAGAGATCCCGAAATGGAAATGGGAGCAGATTTCCATGGATTTTGTTACCGGCCTGCCCAGATCTCAACGCGGAAATGATACCATTTGGGTGATCGTAGATCGACTGACCAAGTCTGCACATTTTCTGGCTATCAAAGAAACGGATAAGTTTTCTACTCTTGCAGACATTTACCTAAAGGAAGTGGTATCAAGGCACGGAGTGCCAACCTCTATTATATCTGATCGTGGCGCGCGTTTTACTTCTGAACTGTGGTAAGCAATGCACAAGTCTTTTGGCTCACGTTTAGATATGAGCACCGCTTATCACCCACAGACGGATGGGCAATCTGAACGCACCATCCAAACCCTTGAAGACATGCTTAGGGCATGTGTAATCGATTTTGGTAATGGCTGGGAAAAGCACCTCCCGCTAGTGGAGTTTTCGTATAACAACAGCTACTACACCAGCATTCAGGCCGCTCCATTCGAGGCATTGTACGGACGCAAATGCCGATCACCTCTCTGTTGGGCAGAAGTTGGTGACAGTCAAATCACTGGCCTAGAACTTGTGGTAGATACCACCGAGAGAATTGCTCAGATACGACAGCGAATGGCGGCAGCTCGTGACCGTCAGAAAAGCTATGCTGATAAGGGAAGAAAACCACTCGAGCTCTAGGTTGGGGATCGAGTGCTACTCAAAGTCTCACCTTGGAAAGGTGTAGTCCGCTTTGGCAAACGAGGAAAACTCAATCCGCGTTATGTCGGACCATTCAAAGTCACCGAGAAAATTGGCAAAGTCGCCTACAGGTTGAACCTACCTGAAGAACTCAGCGGGGTTCACAACGTTTTCCATGTGTCGAATCTGAAGAAGTGTCTGTCAGATGAGACCCTCATAGTTCCTCTTAAGGAACTCACAATCGACGACCAGCTGCGATTCGTCGAGGAACCAGTAGAGATTACGGATCGAGACGTTAAGATCCTCAAGCATACCAGGATACCTCTGGTCCGAGTTCGTTGGAATGCTCGTCGTGGCCCAGAATATACCTGGGAACGAGAATACCAAATGAAACTCAAGTATCCCCAACTGTTTAAGAAAAACGCAACCACTACTGAGGCTGAAGCTACTGCAGAATTTCGGGACGAAATTCCAAATCAACGGGGGGATGATGTGACACCCCAGGAAAACCAGGAAAACAACGCAACTTAACTAGCCTCCTCAGTAACCACGCGCTAAATTTCGGGACGAAATTCTCTTAACAGGGGGAGAATGTGACAACCCTCAAAATCCCATGTGTTCCGTACAATTTATTAATGAAAATTAAAGTGCTTGATGACTGTGCTGAATCATTTAACTGCTTCTGATATCTGTGTTATACTTACATGTACTTGTTAATATACTAATAGTGTACAGAAAGGTCACTAAATAGTCCGTTATATTTTCCTGAGTGTTGAAAATTAGAAACGTTGCAAAGATATATATGTAGGACACCTTACGAATTAATTAAGCACTTTAACGGAACAGTATCAAACCGAACAACCGGACTTTACCCGGAACACAAAAATATTGTCAAACACATTGTTTTTATGTTCTGAGCTAGTTAGGGTCCCCGAACACCCTAACACACACTAAAATACTTAGTAACAAACAACACTAACCATGATACCTAACTTCCAACTAAATTATATAACTAACCTTTGAAACTCAACTAGATACCCCCCCCCCCACCTATGACCGAATTTTAGTGGCCCCACCCAAAGATTAACTTAAATCTTCAAAGTCTTCCATATCTTTTCCTTGGAATTGTTGAGATGTGCTATGTACTTCTTGGACACAAGAACCTTTGGGCAATAGAAGAGTTGAAATATATAAGCATCCTATGTATCTTCTTCTTCCAAAACACTACACCACAACTTCTCTCCCTCTCCACAAAGCTTCGGATGAAACCCCCTATACACCACCATCCATTTTCGATCTTCATCCAAGTATTCAAAGCTCACAACAAGGTGTAGGAAGGTGAACAACGAAGCTCGGTGCTCTCGGAAGTGGAAGGACCGCTCTCGTTTTCTTTTAACCACCACTTTTACGCCTTGTTTCTCCCCTAGCCTTGTGCTAGTAGTAAGTGTTCTAAATCACTATCTTGTTCTTGATTTTAGTGGTTAATAGATGTTTGTATGATGAAATATGAAGAACACTAAATAACATAACATAAACTCTTGAACATAAGATGAATAAGATGGATAAAGAAAAGTTATGTGTGTAAATCAAGTAGACCTTGTGTGGTTATGATTATCGGTTGATTATCTGATGTTTTGCTGATTAATATTAATGTTTGATGTTGTTGTGGTCACTAAACATGATTAACGGAATCAATCGAACACAAGTTAGTAAGTTAAAGAGTGAAAACAGAATTTGTCCCGGTTTTACAGCCAACTTCAGTTGGCTGTAAACAGGTCATAAACTCTACGGAAAACTGATATTTTGAGTCTAAAACGTGTTATTATGAAATACGGTTCTAATGGCACCAGAATCGTAATTTTTGGACTTCGTTTACTATTTTTAAAGCGTCATTTCGTAACTGCAGCTAGAGCTGCATTTTTCTGCTGAAAATACGCGTTTTGTTTTTTGTCATAATGTGAGTTCTGTGTAGAGTTAGATCATGAAAATTGTACTGAAGATGAAAACTGAAGTATTTGTAACTACCCCACTGGAATTTCGTAAATCGGACTTACGATGAATTTTTAATAAATTGTTCCGTGGACTGTGGTCAGAAATAGATAAATCTGGGATCAGTCCGGAAAATGAATTTTTATAAAATATTGGTAATGAACTGGACCCCAATATCTTTACACAATAAAATTTGGAACGTTTAAGACAATCTGTAAAAATTTGGGAATTTTTGGAATAATTTAACTATTTTATTAAAATGTCCGAAAACAGCCGGTTTTGAATATTAATGCTGAAATGACATAAGTTATGACTTGCGTGTCTAAATGTCGAGTATGCCATCTGTGAATGATCTAACATGTTATATGTGTTATGTGCATTATCGTATGTTTGATTTTGAGTGGGGAATGGATGGGAAACTTGGATGGGCATAAACCGTTAAAGTGATGCATGTTATGTGATAGATACGTGTAGGAACTTTGTGCTCTATTTGAAAGTCACTAAATGACTAACTGGTAATCATATTAGGACGTGATTGACCGACCTTGACCGTTAGCTATATTTGAGAATCTAACCGAGCAAACCGAGGTGAGTTCACACATTTTCTAAGGCATGGGATTCCCGGTGGTTTGGGAATGGGTTAAAGAATTAAAACTAAATCTACATATCCCCTTGGGAGGATATGTACGGCCACCCTCCATAGGTAGGGTGCCATTATTAATCCTACGAATTCTCCTTGTGCAGAATACGTATGTTCGTCCTCGTTGGGTAGGACAACAACCTTAAAACTAGCTAGACAAAACTCTATCATGAAGTCCCTCAATTTATATCGACTTAATCGCCGAGGCCAATGGCGAGCGGGTCATTAGTTAATAGCGCTATTAGGTCTAACAAACCTCACACCGTGCCGTTCGGACGGGCGTGTACTAATGGACTATGGCAAACTGTCAGTGATGATAGACACTGATGTAGGGCACAACTATTGTTCGTAGTAGTCGATATCATACCGTCTAGTAGTTCACACGGGGAAAGCCCCCACTGATTATGGTTATGGTTTGGGTAATGAAAAAGGAACTGGTTAAACATACTTTCAACTAAGGGGTAACCCCCACGGCAATTAAGCCAACGAAAGTCAAACCGCGTTTTTCAGAAACAACTTAAAAGCTAAACAACCAAACGTGAACTCACTCAACTTTGTTGTTGACTCGTTGTTACATGCCTTACAGGTCGCTAAACATTTGGAGCTTGCACGAGGAAGGAGTCGTTGTGGTGTGCGGACTGTTATGTTCCGTGCTTACTATTTAAATCCTTATGAACTTATTAAACTTGCGTTTTGAACTTTAACTTATAAACTATGGACTTAAGCTTTTGGATTTACCTTTATGCTTCCGCTGTTTAAACTAAACATGGTTAACTAGCTTTGGTCACCAATCGTATTGTGGTTGGTCTTATTTACTTAATTACGATGTTCAATATGATTGGTGGCTCGATCCTGGTCACGTCACGCCTCCAAGCGGTGGTACTCCGCATGGTGGATTTTGGGGGTGTGAGAGTTTACACCGTATAGTCAATTTACTTATAAATCTATTTCTTGATTATTTTGACCCCTTTATATCTTACGCCATAAAGTGTCCTTCAAAACTAACGGTTATCGTCAACGATTGACCACATTTCCGTTTTACCCTTATTAATTGTATTGATTTACCTTATAGGGTAAATCATTCAAAACTCGTTATTTATTAGTCATTACATGACTAAATGACCTTATTAGCTCTTTTTAACCATTCAACATGGTTTATCATTATTGTCTTTTGTTCCGAACCTCGCGTGTCGGGTCGAAACATCATAAGTCAAAATGTGACTTTTGATTATTCAAAATCTATAAAACCAATAGATATCAAATAAAAGGTGTAAGTTTTAACTTACCTCACATCCAAATTACGCTTTTCTTTTCTCACTTGCTTCGATCGACCCGCTTGCTCCCCAAGCTTCACCTAGCTTGTTAAGCGCCAACTATCATTCATCATTCACAAGGTTGTTAGATTAGTCATTCTAAATCATGACTTTCACACCTTATGAATCTTTGACTACTTTTCTTATTGAACTAAATCATAAATCATGAGTTTAGTTCTTGTGTTAAGACCCACTCCAAATCAAGTATAAACTCTTAACAAATCCCCATTTTGTTCAAGTAGTTCATTCATACAAGTTAGTATGGTGTTTATAAACACCAATACAACATCAATTTCATTAAATCATTCAAAACCCATTTTTCAAGTCATGTATGATCAACACTTAAACTTGGAAATTGTTCAAGTATCTTGCATCAACTATCACTTATGATGATTTCTAACACAAACATATCATCATCTTCATTATTAAATCAAAACCCACTTAGCACATATATAGGTAATCATCAAATCCCTAGTTTCTAACACCAATTCATCAAGTTTTCAACTAGGGTTTGTTTCTAAACATGAATTCAACACATATATCACTCATACATTCAACATTCATTCACGAATTTTGATCATGAGTGTTCATCATAACTTCTAAGACATCACCAAATTACACAATTTTACATACCTTACGATCCCCTTGACTTGGTGATCATTTGTACGTGAACATGCACTTGATTTGAGCTAGTTTTGCCCTTCAATTTGGTGAAATTGAGATGAGCTAGGGTTTGAGCTCCTGGCTCCTCTTCTGATCGATTTCACACACACACACACACTAGTGTGTGTAGTGTTTTAATTAAATTAAAAATCAAGTTTTAAATCTTCCTTATTTGGCCCCTCAAGTTTGCAACTTTATAATAAGGGTTATTTCCCAATTTTCCTCCTTTATTTTAAGGCACATATTTAACTAGGTTGATATTCCTAGTTACTTGGTGGGTTCGGGGAAGTTATAACCCGTTTTATTTTTATGTCCCGTTAACTCGGGCCTTTTATAAACTTATTTCTTTAAAAGCATTTATTCACGTTTTATTAAATATTAGGTTTATTTATTTAAATCCTAATATTTACCAGGTTACTTTTACCACTAACGGTACTTTACCCGCCTTTTAGTATTAACGGGGTTTGATTACCAAACCCGTTTTCGGGGTGTTACAAGTCTACCCCCCTTAAAGAGGTTTCGTCCCCGAAACCTTATTTACGTAGTTCTTTTAAATTTTAGACTAAACGAACTTAGCTTCGTTTTCAAGGCATTCATACATTCTTTTTGGGTCTAAAGTTTTCGTTATATTGACCAGTACGTCTTCCATGTGTAAGGCCTCGCGGGCCGTTACTTTTAGCTTATATCTTTTATCTTTATTGACCGAGTTGTTACTTGACCACTCCTTCGCTTTAGTCTGTCAACATGTTTATTTCGCGCTTGTCTTATATTAACAAGTGCTTTGTATTTGTCATGACAATATCTTGACTTCAAATAGTTTTACCGGCTAGACTAATTAGTCGCCGTCACCTTATATCCCTTCACCCGGGTATACTATTTTGCCATCTCCGGCCTTATGTGTGTATAAGATTTTCTAAATCACTTCATACTACTTATGTTTTGTCAAAACAATGTTTTTGACCAAAAACTGAATTTTTAGTTTACGTTTCCACTTTGTCTCACATCTTTCTCTCATTTCAAGGAATGTTATGTTAGGACCGGTTTGAATCCGAACGATTGCGAACCTACTCGTACGACGTGCGGAATCCGTGCACGAGCAAGATCAAAACACACGAACTGTAATTATAACTGTGATTCTATTCAAAGATCTGAAATCGTTACAGGAACCGTGAATCACCTAGACACTTTCTCTCTCTAGTTTCTCTCTCTAGAACTAGAGCTCTCCAAAGTGCCAAATGACCAAATGTGTCAAAAGTCTTCCAAAAGTTCTAAATGAGAACCCTAAGTTCTCTATTTATAGGCCAATGGACATAATGAGATATCTCACTATTTACACAAATGCCACCTTGCCTTTTACTAAAATATAACACTATAAGCACTAAACTTAATCTATTTCTGCTACGGTCTTGAGATGACGGAGGCGATAGACATACTGCACTAACAGACCCCCCCTTGGATATTACCGCAGTCAATCTCAAACATTTAGTCAGACTCGTAGCTTCTGGTCTTTCTCTTTCTCAATCTCGAACAGAATCCTAGTGGATCTGTCTTCAGCTTCAGCTTCCCATTTAGGTAGACTCTTCAGGCTCCCCCTTTCGTCAAGCTTTCGTGCTTTGGGATCGACACCTGGCTTTTCGGTTACAAGCTCTTCTGGGAAAAGTATCCTGGCGCCTATGCACGCTTCCCCTTTTGTTGAGCTCGTCTTCAGACTCCCCCTTAGACTCGGCTATCGGGATCGTAGTCTGGAATCTGCAATCCTCAAACATTTATAAGTAACACATTTTACAGTGAAAACATTTTCAGTTGTCCAGGTATCGTAACCTGGCTCTATTAAACTTTCTAAATCAAGATCCTGGGACTAAGATATAATAATATGAATATATCCAGGAATACTTGATACTCTCCCCCTATCAACAATCTTCAAGTATTTGGCAGTTTCAACGAACCGGATCGGAAACTGACTCTTTTCAGATTTTAACAATAAAAGAATCCAACTCCCTCACAGTTAATCATCCAAGTCCAACTTAATGACCTTGGAGATATCACAAACTGTTTTTTATTTTTGATTTAAAAAAAAAATCAAGTTTCAAATTAATGAACTTGTTTTATTTTCAGAAACACGATCAGCTTACTTAGATTTTGAAACTCAGCACTCAGACATCGGTTGTCGAAAATAAAGCAGAAATCAAAATCTTTTTGTATTTTCTGAAACATAAAACAGTAAAGAAATATTTACAAACATATTTACACACAATATTTTTGTTTGAGTTCGCGTCAGAGGATCATATCAGTTTTTGACAAGTCACAAGTACCGTTGAGCTTAGTTACACATTAAGAATTAAACAATTCACTTAGATTGTCGATATACTGATCCACTTAAATTTTCATACAAACTTCAACTGATTCAGGATACGAATTAGGTGTTTTAAGACCTTAAACTCATTCATGTGTCCCACCTCTTGAATATACTCCCGTATCCAGAATCCCAATAATCAGTCTTACAGGTGAGTATACTACAATGATATATGTACATAAATTAGGTATGCGAGGGCCGAGGGATCTCAGATCGATACTTCTGTATACGCAGAGAGATATCAGCTTCGACTTTACGGAATGTCCCCTTTTAGAGGATCTTTTAGCTACAACAGCAGCGACTATCAATTTTATTGTTTCATCGGCATGCTGAGGGTTTATGCTATGTTTCAAGCATTTGCAAAAAGTATTATCCAAGGACTAGGTCAGAACTACCGTTCAGCAGAAGTCCCGGAATAATACCCCAGACATCATTGAGTATAAAGACCTAGTATATCAGATTATGAGACCTTTCAAACAAGATTTCAGGGGTTACCTATATATCCAAGTAGTGTTCCCCACGAAATAAGCAAGTTTGAATTTATGTTTATATCCCGAAAAAGTTTACTAAATGTATAAAAACCTATCGGCATATCATCAGTGAGACTGTTTAACGCTATTTAATCATTACATTTCTTTAGCATACTGTAACTGTCTACTGATGTACTATCATTTCCTCTTTTTACACAAAAACTCAATTTTTGAATTTTATCATGTTTTTGACATTTTCAAATTTTCAGATGTTTTTGGATTTTCTGACAATATTACTCCCCCTAAAATTCAAAACCATTTAAAGAAAATTTGACAACCCGATGTAGATAGCTTTGTCTCGCCATCCATTTTCTGCTTTTCATGCTCTGATTTGCAGAAAATATAACGTACCCCATGATTTACAACCCATTGATTTTCGACAGTTTGAAAACCGTTTTTCAATCTTGTGAAAGTAATCATGTTTGTTCAGCCGTGAGGGTTTCGGCGTATTCAATCAGAACTCCCCCTTACAACAAACTATTTTCCCATAATGATTTCAAAACACTTAAGTTTGTTTTAATCAGAATGGTTTTTCCGGAAAAATTAGTTTGTTTACCCAACACTTGTGGGTTCGGGGTCATCACATAACCCTGTTCTCTTTTAACCATTTTGAAAATTTAACATTATTAGGTCAAACATCACAATCACTTGTAGAAAATCAAGTACAACTTAATGTCCTTGATTAACCACTTGTAAGACGAAATATCACAGTTACCATCCTGTGAATTTCTCAAGAATGATGCCGATACCTGCTTCACACTTACCAACCTGGAAGCTCCGGCAAGTCAGAAATTCAACCAACAGAATTATGTACCCAAGCCTGACCAGTCTTGGGTGTGTTTTGAACATTTCTCTTTTCTTCATAAAATTCTTTTGCCCCTTTTACCTTTCCATCAGCCATCCTGCTAAAAATATGTTTAACATTGCTATTAACCATTTTCCCAGCATCAACACCTTTTGATTTTAGGTTTGCGGCTCGTAATGGTGGAAAGTTCTCATCATTCATTAACAGAACTGTTTCTTCCCTTTTTACCTCAACTTGTGGCTCCTCTGATTTTGTGGAATCAGATTCATTGCCCGAACTTGGCTTGTCTGACTTGGATGAGCCAGATTCATCGCCAATAACTTTCTTTTTCTTCTTGTTTGTCCTCAGATTTGCATCTGAAGAATTCGATTTGCTTGACTTTGTCGTCGAGTGAATCGATTCATCAGAACTTTTATTCGAACCAACCGGTGAACCTGAAGACAAAATCTTCTTCAAGTATTCTCTCGCCTTCTTCCTCTTTTTCCTCAGTCTGTCTCTCTGCCCCTGTGAAAGCTTTACTTTCTTATCTTCCACTTTCTGTTCTTTGGGCTTGACAGTGACTGGTTTCTTTACCGTTCTCTGAGATTCAACCCTCAATCTTCCCATCGATCTCCTTGGGCAATCCCTGGCAATGTGACCTTTGATATTGCATTCAAAGCATCTTCTTGTCTCAAGATACCGATTCTGGCAGTTAACAGCAATGTGTCCTCTCACACCACAGGTGTAGCATACTCTGTTATCGTACCATCCTCTTCTTTAAGTCCAAACCTTCAGATCATAACATTGTTTGGCTTGGTGATAATCATTTCTCCTCTTCAATGCTGGATTTGTCCTTTGAGCACTGTGGTCAAACCTGCACCACTTATTACCATCATTTTGTGAATTTTCATTTACAATTTTTTGTGATTTTTTATAATGATTGGATGACTGAACTGATGAGCTTTTATTTTCATTTTTAAAATTTTTCGAATTTTTAACCTTTTGTTTCTGTTCTACACCCTTCTTAACAGGTTTTTGTTTAGAACATTCACCTGTTTCAGTAGATTGCAAAACAGTATTTTTAAATTTTTCTTGTAAATATAAAAATATTTTTCTTTTCTTTTCTTTTTCTATTTCATCATCAGCTTTGTCATCACAATCTTCAATTTTGACTTTGTCAAAATTTGTGACTTTGTCACTTATTGGAACAGAATTGATCGGTTTTGGACAAACATATGATGCAGAAGTCACAAAACTTTTCAATTTGTTTTCTAAATCAGCAATTTTCTTTCTATTACCTTCGGCTTCATGCTCAAGTCGAATGATTTTATCAAGATGAGAATTTATTTCACATTGTTTTTCAAGATTATTTTTACCAAAAACATCTCTCTCATCTTCTAAAATCTTTAACTGACTTTTGAAATCATTTTCAAATTTTAATTTCTCATTTTCAAACTCTTTTTCTTTTTCTTTCAAAATCTTGTTATCTAATGTCAAACTGTCCACATCACTCAACAGTTTGATATTTTCATATTTTAGTTTTTCACAGTTCAAGCGCAACTCCAGAATCTGTTCATCATCAGCTTTCTTCCCATCTTTCAAAGCTTTGTTTTCCAATGTCAAATTCTCCGCATCACTCAAGAATTTGGCATTGTCTGCTCCAAGTTTATCACATTTTGAGCATTTTTCATTCATCTTTTCAACATCAGCTTCTTTCTTTGTTTCCATCCTGAATGTTCCTGCACAAAAAAATTTAACAAAATCAAGAGGGTTTGCATATTCATCAATAAAACAACCTCTCTTAATATCATATTTCATGACATTTTTTGCAGCAAGACATACAGAAAATCTTTTTCTCATTTCAATGATCACTTCCAAATTTATCTTTTCTAAATCCCTCTTCATCTCATTCATCAACTCTTCTTTTCTTTGTTCTTTATCAAACTTATGTGAACTAAGCTTATTGATGAATTCTCTAAAATGAAGCTTTGAGAAACTAGCATCCCTTTTTAGTTCACTCAAAAATTCATCCCATTCTAAAGGTAATGCATCAGCAAATTTTGAAATTTTTTCAGCATTTGAAACCCTTATCTCATATTTATCTAACTTATCATTCAACTCATCAAATCGTTTATCCAACTTCTCCAATGATTCATGTTTCATGCATAGGAAATTTTCGGATCTTTTAATCCAAACGTCCTTCTTGTTCTTCTTATCAATCCAAGAATCAGAAATCCAAACGTTTAAATTTTTAAGATTCTTATTTTCCTGTTCATCAAACGTTTTAGCCATCTTGAATTACCTTAATCACAAACAAACAAACACAATCAGTTTAATCAATGTCAAACAAATGAATCGTAAAAGAATTTGGTCCGTTCTGATGGATCAAAAGTCAATCGGATGATGTTGGCCCAATCGGATGAGATCAGCCCACACGGATGTTTGTCTTCGAACGGATAGAGATCCGGATGATGATTCGTCCGGATGGGGATCCGGATGGTGATACGTACGGGTGGGGATCCGTGACACTAAGGTGATCCGTGCGGGTGAAGTTGACTACTTTGACCCAAACCAATATACTAAACGACAAATCTTTGAGTTGATCGGTTGGCTCTTTGACTTCAAGGCAAAATCACATGCTAATGACAGTCACATATAGATTCTCATTGGACCAAGATATGTCATCACCTTTTATCAAAACATGCAGACTATGATCACATGTAACGATGCTGACAAGCACTTTAATGTTCACATGCACATGTTGACTAAGTTGCTTGATCGGGTGATGTTGAGATTGGGTGATGTTGAGACACGTATTGTTATCCGCACGGAGAAGTTGTCCGTGTGAGTGGATTGCTATGACCCTGATTGTTGTTCGTACGGATGGGGGTCCGGAAGATGTTATACGCACGGGTGGTGATACACACGGGTGGGGATGTTATCCGCGCAGACAAGTTGTCCGTGCGTATGGCAAGTCAACAAGTCAACACGGATGGCTGAAAGTAATCCGTGCGTATGGGAAATGATGCTATCCGTGCGTATGGGAAATGATGCTATCCGTGCGTATGGAAAATGATGCTATCTTTGCGTATGGCTTATACGTACGGGTGACACAACTCCTATTCGACCAACAAACAATATCACATGCTCTTGACTTTCAAGCTCTGAAACAATCACATGAATTTAACAATGGCCGAATGCAGACTGATCACATGTTCACTGAATTTAGAATGATCACGTGATTACTTCAACTTCACATGCATTCTGATACACAATCACTATCCGACAAGTCCTGAAATCTTATCACAATCACATGCAATCTGTCATCTATAAACGGTGCTGACAAAATTCTAATGTAATCACGTGATGATTAAAGACAGCAACTGAATTATTGAGAGAATATGTTGACTAAATGACTTGATCGTGTGAAATGATTGTGACACGTATTTGCTATCCGTGCGTGTGACAGAGTCAACAGGTCAACACGGATTAAAAATGCTATCCGTGCGTACAAGTTTTCATGCGGACGGATAGGTCAATAATCAGTCAACGCGGATTAGTTATCCGTGCGTATGACTTATTCGTACGTATAGGTCATGCGTGCGGATGAACTTCAATGACAACAGCAACAGTTTTCAACTTTTTCCGAACCACAAAATTCTCGAATTCTCCCAAACGGCTTTGAATTAGGATATGAAACTTTGTAGGCTTGTAAATCAGGTACTTTCACTCAACATATCCAAAATTCAGCAATTTTCGACCGTAAAAACCTGTTCAAATTGACAAAAATCAGATAAAAACGTGAAGAACAAGAAAATATGAGAAATTTGACAAATCTGGATGATTTAGGCTCTGAATCTGATCAAATCTTGAACGAAATTGTGCGTTTGATCCTCGCAACCGATCACCTGCTCTGATACCACTTGTTAGGACCGGTTTGAATCCGAACGATTGCGAACCTACTCGTACGACGTGCGGAATCCGTGCACGAGCAAGATCAAAACACACGAACAGTAATTATAACTGTGATTCTATTCAAAGATCTGAAATCGTTACAGGAATCGTGAATCACCTAGACACTTTCTCTCTCTAGTTTCTCTCTCTAGAACTAGAGCTCTCCAAAGTGCCAAATGACCACATGTGTCAAAAGTCTTCCAAAAGTTCTAAATGAGAACCCTAAGTTCTCTATTTATAGGCCAAGGGACATAATGAGATATCTCACTATTTACACAAATGCCACCTTGCCTTTTACTAAAATATAACACTATAAGCACTAAACTTAATCTATTTCTGCTACGGTCTTGAGATGACGGAGGCGATAGACATACTGCACTAACATGTTACTCCCGAGGATCTATTTCTTTCCGTTATTATTTAATGCGGGGAATTATAACTAATTCCCCCGCTTAACCCATATGATCCGTAGGTTCTTTCACTTAGCCTCATATGCTATTTCTTTAGATTTCCACCTTTTTAAGGTGACACCCAACAGTTTGTTTCTTTCTATTTATGACCCAAGGGTCTTCTTGGTCCTGTAGACCTTGACACTATGTTTAATCCCGTAGGTTATGATAATCCCGTAGATCATCTTTTATTCAAGTCTTTATTCAACTATATATATATATATATATGGTGTCAAGGCACCCCTTTTATGTCTAGAATGATCTACTTTTGCTTTTTGGATTTCATTAGACCTTGACCGTAGTCTAAGGCTACATTTGTTCGCTTTCGAATTATCTTTCTGACTTTATGACTTCTAACGTCATTTACACGTCGGTTTGTCCTACACTTACCGTTACCCGGTTCTTACCTATACTTCTTTACGACCCATTACCCGGGTTCTTTATCTTAGGGTTTTTAACATTTTTGTTTCGCTAGTTTCGTTTTTCCTATATATATTCCTTTATGAACCATCACGTAGGTTCATTAATGTTTTGCGCTTCCATTATTCGGTTTGCGCTTACTTGCACTAGCAAGTTTTTATACCTTATTTATCTCGTTTGACTTGTTCGTGTGAAATTTCATCACTTGTGAACATCAAACTCCATTCTTTATTCGACCAGTTCAACTTTAAAATAGTTGAGCGTAGTTATTAACATTTCTGTTTGCAAATTCTCATTGTCTTTTAGTCATGACTCATATTCCGAGTCTTTTGACTTTCTATTTCGCGTTCCCGTCTCTTGGTTTACGCATTCTTTCCAAATCCTACCCATTCATCGGGTATCTTTACCGTAATCATTTTCAAGTAACCATTCTTATATGGTTTTAGACGTTATTTTAATTTATTTGGTCGTCTTAGCGGGATCCATCGCTTTTATTCAATCAAGTCCTTTATTCTTTATTCAATTCGTTTGACTTGCCCATGTGAATTTCATCACTTGTGACAGTCAAACTTTTATCCCTATGCCTTAGCATTTCTATTGGCCGGTCTGTATTTTCTTTTTACTTGATCCTTGTCCCTTCTCTCGGGCTCGTTATTCTTACGTAATACGCTTCCGTCATCCGACTTACGTTTATGTTTACTATCAAACATCTTACTTATTTGATTCATTTGGGTACCATTTAAGTTAGTCCCATTCACCCCACCCTTACTACATCGGACATAAATGTGTCCATCATAAGAAGTTCATGGTACCACGTGTTCACTACTTACTTGGCCAGAGTAAGCGATCAACACCTGGTATACATGACCTTTTTATAATTTTCACATTACACCCCATGTAAGTAATGCCTCTATTCGCTTTTCTTGGAAACAATATCCCGGATAGGTTTTCTATTCAGGTTTTTCCAAGTTTTCAATCTACATATGCAACTTTCAATCTCTACGTATTTGTTGCATATTACTATTTATGCAATAATTTAAAACGTGCACCTGATAATGCTTGGTCTAACAGGCTCCCCTTGCCATTAACTTATTCGCAATCGTTGCGCGATTTAGGTCCTTGGTGAGCGTGCTCTATTTGTCATACTTTGGACCGTTCCTCTGTCAAATCCATGATTTGTTAAACTCTCGCTATCTTCATATGCGAGTGTCCTTCAATCAAAACATATACAACAGTTAGTAATTTCGACATTAAAAGATGCCCGTATTATAATACAAGGCTTTTCTACTATACGCATCAACGCGTGTAATTTCGTTGACAATATCTATTCTATATCGTTTTTATTGGTGTAACGTGTATTACACGATAACCATATGTGTTGTTCTCAACACTTTAATCATACTAAACCATTGATATACATTTACTTACCGGATTTGCGATCAAGCCTCGAACCGAACACATTTTGTCAACAACCTTGAGCTCTGATTACCAACTTGTAACACCCTTGTTATTATTTTAAAGGTTTTCGTATAAATAATGAAAATCAACATGTAATTACGATTAAGTATCCTTAGAAAATACGAGTAATCTAAAACTTTTACAACTTAAAAGTTTTCAACATAATATAAATACGTTCGTCGTTTAAAAGTTAAAACGTAACACCGTGCGGAAGCTTTAATCTCGTGTGTTCGGTTCTTCGTTGAGCTTGATCTTCATCCGGGCACTCTTGGCGATCACCTATGATCAAAACCAACTTAAAAGTTAGTTTTGATAGTTAAATAATAGGTTTAAGCAAGTTACATGGGTCAAACAACAACAAAATAGAGTTTTTCCGGAACAGGGGGGCATCGCGTGACGCCTAGCCCCTGTTTTCACAGGATGTTGCTTAACAGTTGCTGTACATTCCCAGCACCACCCGATTTCACGGAAACGGCCATAACTTCTTCGTTATTGGTCCGTTTTACCCGATTCTTTTTCCTACGCGTCTGTAATTTAATTCTCCATCATATGGAGTTAAAATCCAACATCCAACATAACAAATTTTGAGACTTCTAAGCCTTTGACTCGTTACCTTTTTACCGAATTTTGACCCGTTTATGCATTTTATCAAACAAACATATTTGTTTGATCCTTATATCACATACACTTCTTCAAATTAATGTTACCTACCATATTAGGTTCTAATCATAGGTTTATTACACAATTTAAACCCGTTTTCGCTCGTATGCTTATTTTGACCCGTTAAGGGTATTTTAAGCACTTTAAAGCTTGAAATCGCTTTCATTAATTTCTAGCATCTTATTCCTACATTTCTTATCAAGTAATCTTCAACTACAACTATATGTGTGTTGGATTTAATGTGGATATCTAAATGTTCCGAGTTTTACCCCTCGGATTATTATTTTACGGCAAGACTCAAAAAGAGTCATTTGACTCACGTATTACATCTTTCAACTTCTACACTTATTCTAAGTATTTATCTAATCATGAAACTCGTTTCCAAACAACCTTTAAGGGTTGTTTGTTCAATTTAGCCTACAAGGGCGTTTTGGTCAATTTTGGTCCTTCTTTTACGACAAAGGACTTCCAGATACTTGTTAGACCAAAAAATCCGGTCTTTTAACTATAACCTTGTTTAGAAATCATTATGTTTCTAAAACACTACAATTATAACTTGAATTATTCGGTTTATCTTTAAGATAACCGAATATCCAATTTGACCTTGTTTAACTCTTAGAAAACCTCAAATTCTACATGATGAGTTGAGTCATTACACAAACCTGGCTCGGATCAATATATTGACCCGTTACGATACCTTGCCTTAGTGGCGCTAAGTAATAGCGATGTCAACATTCAATCGATGTTTATTCCTGTAATCATGCAACTCGACAAAACATTAGCCAATATTGTCAAAGGTTGATATTTTCACCTTTTGGCCCGTTTGGTCTATATGACCGTTTACTTTTACGAGATGGATTTATTATCATCTCGTCTACATGACTTGTACCGGTTTACACAGTACAGTCAATTTACTTATAAATCTATTTCTTGATTATTTTGACCCCTTTATATCTTACGCCATAAAGTGTCCTTCAAAACTAACGGTTATCGTCAACGATTGACCACGTTGCCGTTTTACCCTTATTAATTGTATTGATTTACCTTATAGGGTAAATCATTCAAAACTCGTTATTTATTAGTCATTACATGACTAAATGACCTTATTAGCTCTTTTTAACCATTCAACATGGTTTATCATTATTGTCTTTTGTTCCGAACCTCGCGTGTCGGGTCGAAACATCATAAGTCAAAATGTGACTTTTGATTATTCAAAATCTATAAAACCAATAGATATCAAATAAAAGGTGTAAGTTTTAACTTACCTCACATCCAAATTACGCTTTTCTTTTCTCACTTGCTTCGATCGACCCGCTTGCTCCCCAAGCTTCACCTAGCTTGTTAAGCGCCAACTATCATTCATCATTCACAAGGTTGTTAGATTAGTCATTCTAAATCATGACTTTCACACCTTATGAATCTTTGACTACTTTTCTTATTGAACTAAATCATAAATCATGAGTTTAGTTCTTGTGTTAAGACCCACTCCAAATCAAGTATAAACTCTTAACAAATCCCCATTTTGTTCAAGTAGTTCATTCATACAAGTTAGTATGGTGTTTATAAACACCAATACAACATCAATTTCATTAAATCATTCAAAACCCATTTTTCAAGTCATGTATGATCAACACTCAAACTTGGAAATTGTTCAAGTATCTTGCATCAACTATCACTTATGATGATTTCTAACACAAACATATCATCATCTTCATTATTAAATCAAAACCCACTTAGCACATATATAGGTAATCATCAAATCCCTAGTTTCTAACACCAATTCATCAAGTTTTCAACTAGGGTTTGTTTCTAAACATGAATTCAACACATATATCACTCATACATTCAACATTCATTCATGAATTTTGATCATGAGTGTTCATCATAACTTCTAAGACATCACCAAGTTACACAATTTTACATACCTTACGATCCCCTTGACTTGGTGATCATTTGTACGTGAACATGCACTTGATTTGAGCTAGTTTTGCCCTTCAATTTGGTGAAATTGAGATGAGCTAGGGTTTTAGCTCCTGGCTCCTCTTCTGATCGATTTCTCACACACACACACACACACTAGTGTGTGTAGTGTTTTAATTAAATTAAAAATCAAGTTTTAAATCTTCCTCTTTTGGCCCCTCAAGTTTGTAACTTTATAATAAGGGTTATTTCCCAAGTTTCCTCCTTTATTTTAAGGCACATATTTAACTAGGTTGATATTCCTAGTTACTTGGTGGGTTCGGGGAAGTTATAACCCGTTTTATTTTTATGTCCCGTTAACTCGGGCCTTTTATAAACTTATTTCTTTAAAAGCATTTATTCACGTTTTATTAAATATTAGGTTTATTTATTTAAATCCTAATATTTACCGGGTTACTTTTACCACTAACGGTACTTTACCCGCCTTTTAGTATTAACGGGGTTTGATTACCAAACCCCTTTTCGGGGTGTTACAGCCTTTAAGGTACAGACGGGCGCATTGTTCTGATTTTGCGTTGACTTGGATGTGAAAGAATGTACAACGTATGAATGAGAGTTTCAGTATATGAATAAGTACAAGAATCGTCTTATTGTGAGTGTCGTACCAGCTTACTGAGCTGCTAAGGCCTCAGCCACACGCATATTGATGAGATCCGTCAACTCCGCCTGAGTCATGACAATATTGTCACGTCCACCATCGTGTCTACCACGTCCACTCATGATTCTTCATCCACAAGAAGTGTGGAAAGAGTAAGGATCACGATTGAGTAGAAGTCAATCATCGCTATGACTCATATAGATTATTGAATCCCCAATTATGTCGGATAATGGGTCAAAATCCTTTTACACTTGTTAAGCCTCACAAAGACTCACATGCACCCCAAATTATTATTACGTGTACACTTGTAATGATAACGTGATTTTCATGTTCATCTCAGTTCCTCTTAACTTGCGTCAAAAGATCCTCAGATTCGAGTGTTAAAAGCTAAGGTGTTGTTGAAAAGATAAGAATCACGAAGTTCTAGAGATGCTATAATACTGTGTATGCAACTATATGCAATGCAATGCAATGCAATGCGTATGTGTATGCTAGATGTATAATGTATACAGTAAATAAAAGACGAACCTTGCAATCTGGAGTGGAGTGTCATGGTCGCTTTCGGAACTGATTCGGTTATAATCTGGTTTTATAAAATGTTTTAAAACCTAGTTCGCTATAACCAGTGACTCTGATACCAAACTGTGACACCCTCAAAATACAACATGCAGAAACTACCGCGAGGCGTGTAACGTACCAGGATCTAGCCACTAATCACATTAAACTAACAGTGGAATAATAAACACATGATCTGATTCAATATGAAAAGTGCATTTCAAAACAATTAATTCTAACCAATATTCATTCAGCGGAAGCATAAATCATCATTTAACCAATTCAACATCATTTTATTTTGAAAACATAAGCAAACATTAAATGTCTTCGCAAGTGACACGACCCTTGATGACACCGGCTTCCTAGACTGCAAGTTCCATTTCGCGATGCATCTAACGACCTGCAAGCATGCAGAAAAAGTGTATCAGCATAAAACTGGTGAGTTCACAATTTTGTTTTCCGAAAAACATGTAAGTGTTTAGTTTAACAACATGTTACGAACAATAAACTCTGTACCGATTGACTGTTCATTTTTGGAGCCCTCATCAATGGCAATCATCATTGATCAAATGTTTAAGGTCATTAGTTCACGCCCGTCCTCCCAGGTACGGTGTGATGTTTGTCGAGTCTAATAGCGCTATCAACTAATACCCCGTTGCCTGCCAGGTAACTAGCTCGGTATGTAAGTAGGGACTTTCGTGATAGAGTTCGAGTTTATTAACCAACATCGTAATTAAACCAAACAGTTTAAAAGTATTGCTCCCAGGAATATTAGTTGTTTGTCCCCCCGGGACGCATGCTTGTGAAAGAGTGGTGAACTCACCTTAGTTTGCTCGGTTTGATAATGTACTTCTAGCGTTAATTAAATCTTAGGTCCGTTACACGTGACCTAAAGTACAATAGATATAAGTATGCGTATGTAGGGTCATGCAATGCCCTAATGTCCAAACAATAGATGTTTTTGGTTTACCAATTAACAAGTTTGTCAGAATTTATACACCACACAAAGTATATTCGGACCCAATTATAGATATAAGTGCCGATTATAAACAAGGGTGGACACCATTTTTAGGTCACATAAACTCGGACACTTCATCTAGTGCGGACATGTAAGAATAGAATATATAAGTCCGGACATGTTTGGTGTAATCAAGTGCAGACTTGATATATGTTCGGACCTCTTTAAAATCATAAGTTCGGATCCCTTCAAAACCACCTAAGTTCGGACCCTTATATAATAAAAACAATTAAATTCGGACATCATTCAATCACATAAGTGCGGACAAGGAAAACATCAATACAAGTGCGGATTATATGATTTTGTTAAGTGTGGACCATTAAATCAAAACATCAAGTGCGGACATTCAATTTTTGTTAAGTGCAAACCATTAAATCAAAACATCAAGTGCGAACATTCAATTTTTGTTAAGTGCAGACCATGTATCAATTCATATGTGCGGACATTCAATTTTTGTTAAGTGCGGATACTATGCAACCTCATATGTGCGGACTGTATAGCTGATTAACATGTGCGTACTTAATGTCCATTCACATGTGCGGACTTTTGATTCATCAAACAAATACGGACACTTTTAAAAATAACAAGTGTGGACCTTTAAATCACTTCATATGTGAGGGCTGTTTTGAAATTCTAAGTGCGGACTTTCTTTAGTTCACAAATACGGACCTTTTGAAACAAACATATGCGGACAACTTTGTGACTTTACAAAGTCTGACAAATCAGTAATTCCTTCTTCATTTTCATGAACAAAACCCCAAGATGTAGAGAAATCAACAATGTCAGGAATCAAACAATCAATCTAACAGTGTTATCATACCACAAACATCTAACACTCATTACATAATCATTCAGTCTAAGCAATTACATATTCATTGACATAATCAATCACACACAATCAATTGTTTGGATCATCTAGGGTTTGTATGAATCAAAAGAACAAGATTAACAACGTATCATGTAATCATAAACACTTACCTCTAATTAAATCTAGATTAGTTGAAGATCAAGGATTGATGTGTGTGAACTTGTGAAGCCAAGAATGATTGAAGAAGGATTAGAGATGATTAGAGCGTGTAGAAACTATCGTACAGTGGAGTTATGGGAAATTCTAGGGTTTTGAGTAGTTTATTAGAGTTTCACAAATACTCTAAACACCCCCTAATAATATAACTTTTACACAAGAACCACATAATACCATGTAATTTACAGTTAAAGCATATAGTTCACGTAGTAGTCATGCAGCACATAAGTTTTGTATAAACCATCCATTTATAATTATTATTCGCGTTAGTCACCAATATTCGAGAGTTATCATGTATGTGTTCCGGTAATTCCCCAAAGTACCAACGTAGACTCATTTAACTAACCCTAGTTAAATGCAGTACTATGAATGTATGATTAAATTAACTGTGGTTAGGTTAAAGTAATAACTTGAAGTTGCGGGTTGTCACATATAACCTTACCATCTTTATCAATACTTAATAGTCTAAATCATTTGTTATAGTTCAATTGGCATTAGAGGGGAAATGAAGATTTGTGTTTGAAGCCAAGGTCTCAAGTTAGAATCTGATCCTAACCTGGTCTTACCGCAGCGAGCCTTCGGACGATGACTTTCCCCACAACTGGAGAAGGTGGGCTTGGGCAACCCAATGCTACCTGCGATTGTGGGCGTATGGGATCGCCTTTTACCATTGGGTTACACCGGGTAACCGAGTATTTATTTCGTTGATAGTTAAAAAAATTGGTTTAGAAATATATAATGTGTTAAATGAAGATTTGTGTTTGAAGCCAAGGTCTCAAGTTAGAATCTGATCCTAACCTGGTCTTACCGCAGCGAGCCTTCGGACGATGACTTTCCCCACAACTGGAGAAGGTGGGCTTGGGCAACCCAATGCTACCTGCGATTGTGGGCGTATGGGATCGCCTTTTACCATTGGGTTACACCGGGTAACCGAGTATTTATTTCGTTGATAGTTAAAAAAATTGGTTTAGAAATATATAATGTGTTAAATAATAAGACATGTGGTTAATCTTAATTACTTGTTATATTGAAAATAAAGTTATTATAATAATGCATAACGTATATAAATAATTAAATTAGAGATATAATAATAATAATAATAGTAGTTTTGTTATAAATAATTATAAACTAATGATTAAAAAGGTTTTGATATTTAAAGTATATTCATTTGAATATATATACACACATAGGGTAAGGTTTATGCGAGAACCACCTTTATTGCGAGAATCACGAGAACCAAGGTGAACATAACAGAATAAATCCACTACACCACAAAACCTAAAAAAACCTAACCCCCCTCCCCCCCCCCCCCCAAAAAAAAAAAAAACCTAACCCACCCCCCCCCCCCACAAGCTAAATGCTAAAAACTAAACCCTCTAAAACCTAAAAAAAACTAAACCCCCCTCCCCCACCCAAGCTAAATGCTAAGAGCTAAACTATAAACCTAAACCCCAAAAAAAGCCTAAAAAATCTTTAAAAAATCTAAAAAAACACAAAAAAATTTTAAATAAAAATCGCTACTTTTACTTCTCCAATTTTTTTTTTAATTTTTAATAAATGAAAAGTAGCGATTTTAATTAAAAAAATATTAAATTTTTTTTTTGTGTGTTTTTAGATTTTTTAGGTATTTTTGGTTGTGTTCACATTGGTTCTCGCAATAAAGAGTGGTTCCTAACGGATCATTCTCCTATATATATATAACAAAGATGATCTTATTTCTAATATATAAAATCGGTATTAAAAATATATATAACGAAGATAATATTATCTCTAATATGTAAAATCGGTTGATCAAAGGTTGGATAATAATCTTTATATTAATTTACTATGATTAAGGTAGCATGAAAAATTTTCACATGGGAAAGTGTAAAATACAATATCCCTTAACGTACAATACGTACGAGATGAAATTAAAACATGCGTGATTAGGTTTTTACCCCATTCGTGATTTCCGATTTTGTACATGCGTAATTACGTTCATGCGTGATTATGGTTTTCAACATGCGTGATTAGGGTTTTGAGTTTTATAACGTGCGTAATTTCATCTCGTACGTATCGTACGTTAAGGAATATTGTACGTTAATTCACCCCAATATATATAAGTGTAAATTGCAATTTGCGTCCCTCTGGTTTAGGGGCGACATTGGCATGAGTCCCCCGATGAAACCTTTGGAAACTTGAGTTCATGTGGTTTGAAAAACGCGACATTTTTAGGCCCTGGAGTTCACGCAGTTAGTTTTTGATGTTAAAAAGTTATAAACATGGAGGTTTAAATAATCTTTTCACCCATAATCATCTCCACCAATGATTGCAAATTTAACATCCCCGTTTCTCAACTCATCTTCACCTCTTTTTTTCTTTTTGTTCTTTTCTTACTTTCAAAGAAACCAAACCCACACTTACACATTTTTATTCTCAGAAAGATCTAAAGAGAGAGAGAGTGTGTGTAAATTGGAGAGAAAATCATAAGAATGAGAGAGGGTGTGTGTGAGAGATCTGAGATATAACTGAGAGAAGAACAAAGATGGAGGCCGACCATGGCCTCTGGCCGGTAGTTTTCTCCAATAACGAAGATCGGTTATTTGTTATGATTCGGGTGGTAGAGGTTATCAGTGTCGGTTGTTAGGACTAACGGTGAGAGGAGATGATAGTGGTGATTAGGGTTTTGGCACAAACAGTGATGATGGTGATTGAAGGTGGTAAAGATGTTTGCGGTGAATGACGACAGTGCTGATGGTAAATGTTACGGTGACAAATTTACAATTGAAAAACTATTATATTGACAATTAAAAGTCAAAAGGTTGACTTTAATTCTACAGATAAAGTGTAATTGAGTAAAGTGAGGAGGACTTGTCTTTGAAGCTAGAAGTTGGTTGAAACATTTCTTGTTTAACCGCACTGTTAATTTTATTAAATAATTATTTAGGTTTTTATGGGTGATGATGTTGTGGTGGTGGTGGTGGTGGTAGGGACGCATATTATAATAGGTTATAAACCATAAGGACGTAAACTGATAGGAAAAAGGGAAATATAGTCATTTCAGTGTGAAAACCAACGAAATTAGCTCCAGGGACTCAAAGTTTAGCATTTTTCAAACCACATGGATTTAAGTTGATGTCTCCTCTAAAACACATGGATGTATCTATATGTAATTACAAACAGGGCCGGCCCAAGCCCAATTTTTCTAAAGCTAGGGCTTTAGGCCACCAATCCATCAGGGCCTCCACGTTTCTTAATATATCTAAGGTTTTAGCCCATTTCTATGACCTAGAATACAAACGGGAGAACAATCATTGTCTGGCTCACGCGTGTTTCCCTTTCCCTGTTCCAAAATCAATCGACCACCAATATGGCAATTCCAAAATCATCGCAATCATCAATCAAAATCGCTGGCTTGCTGTTGCTAGGTAATTATTACGAAAATTAATTGCAGCAACGGATGGATTTACTAGAGTTTAAAGAAGTTGATAGCGTATTCAGTGTTGGAAAATAAAATAATCTTCTATTCATGTTCTCTAAACTCTGCAATTCTTCGCATTCGAACCAAATCATAGAAAAATGAAGACCCTCGGCTCTGTCCCTCTGATTCGAAATCGAAGATTTGAAGGCATCTGATTCAATATTATGGTACACTTTAAAGTTTGTCCATTTTCTTTGCTAGATTTTGAGGTATTGAGTGCTCTAATGTTTTTAATATCAATTGAAATTATGTTGCTAGTTTCTGATTCAAAATAGTTAAGTGCTCTAATTGAAATTAATCTACCAGTTTTAAAGGTCTTGATTGAAATCTGTTAATGGTATACTTTGTTAATTGCTCCAATTTATAATGATAATGTCGAATAGAATCCATAAGTATGAATCTGGTTATTTTAAAAGTCAAAAGAAATAAAAACTAAAAGCTGAAACAAAATCACTATGGAATTCTTTACTGAAGTTTACATGTTGGAAAAGGGCCCCGAACTTTTAGTTGGCTTTGGGCCACCAAAACGGTTGAGCCCTGATTACAAACGAAATAAAATATACCATAAGATGTATGCTTTAATTTTGAAAAGTTTAAAAATAAAAAAATGCTAACTTATTAATCAAATAAATTGCAAAAGTTGAGAAACACACAAAAGAAAAAAAAAGCAATCTCTTGGATTTGAACGCACACCATGAGGGTTCCAAAGAGTTAACACACGCCAACCAACAACTTGCTTAGTTTAATTTGGGTATTGTTAAATGTAACCACAAGTCAACTTTTATTTTTTTATATTATTTTCTCACTCCTAACTTTATTGGATATAACACAATTCAATAAATGAAACCACAAGTCAACTTTTTTTATATAATTTTCTCACTCCTAACTTTATTGGATGAAATATAATTTTGTCATGTTTCCCCCCTAGATTTTTTATGTAAAGAAAACTGTAACGCCCAGAAAACGGGTTCCGCGATTACTCTTTGTCGTCAATTTTAAATGACGGCTTGATATATGTTATGTTGAAATGTTTTATCTTGTAAAATGTTTTAACAAACTCTAAATTTAAGTGTATATTGAAATGGATAATACTCATTAGTAGATGATGTTTATAGGTAAATCGTATCAATGGACTAAGGGTCTTACAAAAACTAAATACGTTTTATATTTATAAATAAAAACATTTTCCAAAAAATAAGAAATAAACTTTTCTGAATAAAAAATACACTTTTAAGTTTTTTTTATAAAATACGTATGATGAAAAAGTTATATATATACAGAAAATTAGATAACAAGATTCAAATTTAATAATAATAACAATATATTTATGTTACGAAACTCTTGGACTATATTAATATGAAACTTAAAGGGAGAGGTGCGTTTAGTAAGAACAAAGAGAAAGAGAGTACCCCTTAATTGGATATAACACAATTCAATAATAACCAATTAAATAAGTTAACAAAAATTATTTTTACAACAAAAACTTTTGAAAATTTCAGTTCTTTTTTTAATATTGTATCTTATGAAATAAATAAAAGATTTATCAAATATAAAAAAGTAACAAAAGTATTATAATTTATGATTAACTTTTTCACTTTCGTGTTTATAACAGGTGATTAATTGTTTTAATATTTGCACGTTTACTTTTTATTAGAGACTCGTTATTTATTTATTTATGATGAGTTTTTTCACTTTCGTGTTTATAATAAAGTGTCTTGATTATTTATTTATTAATATTGATATTAATACTAATAATAGTATAACAAAATAAAAAAAAGTAACAAAAGTTTTATAAAATGATTTATCAGTTCTTTAATAGTAGTTAATTATCAAAACCAATTAAACTGACAAGCAAACGGGCAATATGTTGTGAGATTTTGAGCGGTCCATTTTGACTTTTTGCCTGATTTTGTTTTTTGTTTTTTTAATGGAAAATGTTAATTCTATCATATTTTACACAAAATATTTGAAGTTATTTTCATTATCAGGTTTTAAATCTAGAGTCTCCCTTTTAAGAAGCATATGACTCTATCAGGAGGACTAGTCTCAACGTTTGCCTGATTTTGTGATTAATTTGGTTGTACAAAATCTCGCAATAAACCATATATAATGGGGATATATAACAAATGGTGGTTAGAATCCGACGGAAAACGACCATTTTCTAAATAAATAATTAATATAGTACAAAAAATACGTTGTTAAATTACAAATATAGTTCATCCATTAGTAATATATAAAATTGTAATGGTTAACTGTATAATATGTATTTCTTTTTTGTTATACAAGACAAGTAGTAAAAACAAAATATAAAAAAGTAACAAAAGTATTATAAAATAAAATAACATAAAAAACATAATTATTACTTTTGACTTTTATAATAAAATAATGTTAAATAACATAAAAACATAATTATTACTTTTGACTTTTATAATAAAATAATGTAATAAAGTGCTTAATCATTACCAAGTTTGACTAATTGGTAGATTTATCCATATATTAGGTGTATTTATCACACCCCGTTTAATTTTTGCTTAATGGTTAGGTGATATATTCAATATGTTATGTCTCATTGGTCGATGGCATTTGATGTGACTGGCACCGACCTTTGAAATTAAGATATGGTAATTTTAACCGATTTAGGTTTTATAAACTTTGATAAAAAAAAAGTTTACAATTATGTATTACATTGGAGACGAGTGTCTTATTGGAAGCAACATCTCTATTCCTAAGGGGTAGAAGTAAGGCTGTCTACATCTTACCCTCCTCAGACTCTACCTTAGCTTTGCTATTAGTGTGATTTACTGAGTATGATGATGAATTATGTATTACACCAACATTTTCTAATATATGAAAGTATTCTATGAGATGAGAGCTATTCAGAAAAATAAAACACTTTAATTAAGATCAAAAATCAATGTTTGAAGGACCAAATTAACGTTGTTGCAAGAAAAGCACATGCAATTATCAACGAATTCTTTGAATACCTGTATGGGGTACACGTGCGCGCGCTCACATACTTATGAGACCTAACAGATGTTGAACAAGTATTTGAAGATATAAAATCAAAGTAATCAATGATGAAAATTAGAATTTATCACAAATCTCCTTCAAGATTTCTTGCGAGGGCGTTTAATTTGTTGTTCAGGTCAGTTTTGTTTAGCGCATTCCTTTTAATTCATAGCCTAGGGTTTCTTAACTCAGTTTATGTTGCTTCTTCAGTTGTTGGATTTATTGTGTGGTGTTCTGATGTCAGTTTTATAACTAAATGAACCTCATGCATCTGTGGTTAGTTTTATTTTTATACATCATGATTACTTACTTAGGATCTTTAAAGGCATTGTTTGTTAATTTTCTAATGAAAGTATCTTTGCATTTAGCCAAGTCTTGAGATTCAATTAATTTATGAGTGGAACTTTGTAATTGTATTAATTCTAAAAATAAGACAACAACCATAAAAAACCTTAAATATAAATATTTGAAAGATATAGTAAACTGTGAAATTGAATAAGAAAGTTCCAGTATGCATAGGAAACCATTAAAGCATGAGGTATAAGCAAACATAGCTTAGCTATGTTGTAAATTCATAATATATATATATATATATATATATATATATATATATATAGGGCCAGGATCATTTCAGAACCATAATTATTTACAGAACTCGCAGAACTCCTAATAAACCATCTTTTTATTTATATATTTTTATGTTTAGGATAATTTTATCATTTATTATGTGTATTTTTACGATTACATGCATGTTAAGAGTAATTTTATCATTTTTTATATGTACTTTTATAATTACACATATGTAAACTAGTTTTTTACATATATATAATTAGTTATGACACATATATATAATTTTGGCAATTAAACATATGTAAACTACTTTTAACATGTATGTAAGCAAAGAAATACATATAATAGATGATAAAAAGATCCCAACTACAAAAACTTATGTATAAAATGATTGTTTATTAGGAGTTCTGAAAGTTCTGTAGTTATTTAGAGTTCTGAAATGAACTCAACCCTATATATATATATATGGCTCTCGGATGACCAAGTCAGTTTCATTGAGCCAAACAGTAATCACTTAGAAATGTCAGTAAATACAAATTTGTTTAGAATCAATTAGGCTAACCTAGTGTCACACCGCAACCGATGGCAGAAACATCGAGGCAGGACGAACAAGATTGCTTAAAGACTATAAAGCTAAATTTGTGACAATAATTTATGTATCAAAGTTTCATTTCATTTCACTAATCAAGCATTACATTGTTCATTTAAATGGAAAATACAAAAATTAGTTTCACGACTAAAACATAAAATACATAAATAAGACTTTGTGAAACTAATTTAGGGTGGACTAGAAACTCACAAAGTTTCTCAACACAAGTCTCTCAACAATAGAACTTGTTGGTAACTCGGTTTGGTGTGCAAAAGTTCCAAGAAACAAAGTAGAGTAAATTACGTTTTTGGCCCCTGTGGTTAGGTTAGTTAGCTATATCAATCCAAAAAAGAAACTTCTGACATATCAACCCTCAACATCAATTTTTATAACCTTTTTAGCCCTTGGCACTAACTCCATCCATGTTATAGGTTAGTTTTTGGTCACTTGAGGGTATTTATGTAATCTACCCCATTTAATCTCCTCAACTATAAATTGCATCAGAAGGCATCTCTTCATTGTTAAAGCTTCGGCTACGGACCATAGTTGTAAGATTCGGGCATGTATGCAGAATTTGGAGCGATCCAGATAAGTTATTCAAGTTGTAATCGATAAAGAAAGATAACATAACGAATTAAAGCTTTTAAAGCTTTCTGATATTTGACATGTGAGATTGTTTCGAGTTTCAACCAAGATCTATGGTTTTTAACAATGTGCAGGCAAGAAGATTATTCAAAATGAATCATGTAACTTGTTATTAAGCAACACAAGGTTTACCAATGAAGAAATGCTGCATAAATTTACAAGTGAAGCGGGTATCCTACCATCAAGTTTGTTTAAATGAACAACAAAATAAGTCAAATTCGAACGTTATGGAAGAAATTAGGTTGATTTCCTTGATATATAATTTAGCGAGACATCTAAATAAACAAGATTTTAAAAATTAGTGTTGTAAATGTTTTGGAAACCGGATCGGACCAGCCGGTCCGACCAGGGTTTGGTGATATTAGCAATTCGGTTGATGTGATTCTATAGTCTCTGAAAAAACCATCCAGTTCTAACGGTTTGGCGATTTTCTTCAGTCCAACAACCTTTGATAAATGATTTTTATCTTCATGGTCATCAGACATGGATTGTCTTTCATCTTCTATCACTGATTGCAGATGGATCGACGATAACTTTAGATGATGAAGCAAGAAGAAGGTGGGCCATGTTGGTGCTGGAGCGATGGTGAACACCAAAAATACGAAAGAGGAGTAGGATTGGAATATGAAATACAAACTTGAAGGTGAATATATTTGATATTTAAAATCAAAATGAAATGTCAAAAACCTTATTAGACCATGTGTAGTGGAAGGGGAAGATAATGCCCCCACCCTAGGACGGTCCAGTCAGCAAAGAGGCATTATTGGGTGTTTTCTAAAATGGGTGTAGTGGGGATGGGGCATTAATGGGCATTAAATAAAATAAAGAAAAAATCTTATTGGATAACAAAAAGGGAAATGGAAGGTGATTGGACAAGGAGAAGGGGGCAAGGCGTGCTTAAAAAAACGCCAAGGGGGCTTTTTTCGCGAATAATGCCCAATAACGCCGGGTGTAATGGTTTTAGGCGTTATTCGGCTTTTTTTGGAATTTAAAAAAAAAAACGCCCCACTACGGGGGTGTTAGGCTTAGGCTTTGAAATGTATTCAGAGGTTCAACTTCCAAGAAAGAAAACTTATTAAGTTTCACATTTCTCAATGCTATTTCTTTACATTTTTTTTAATTATTTTATTAAGTTATTTATATTTGTATATCTTTTTTTACTTTAAAACATTTATTTTTATTTAAATTCGTATATTTATTTTTGCTAAAATTTGTAAATTAAATATGACGTTATCCGGTTCTTAAATCCGGACCGAGCGGTCTAACCAGTGAGCCTGATTAATGTCCGGGTCATCGTCCGATCCGGTTCTGGAAACATTGGTTGTAAAGTTCGAATTAATATTCTAATGGGATCTCAATGTTAAAGTAATTCACTCCCAGTTTAAGAACCCTAATTCCAGTGGAGTTGATGAAAAACCCTAGTGCAATTGGACCTTCAAAGTTATTATTAGAAATGTCTAATAATTGGAGTGAAGGTAAGTTTACACCATACGACAAAGATCCAGAAAACTCAATGGCACTTAAATCAAGAACTTGTAAATATTTACAATTCCATAAACTAGCAAGCTGCTAGGTTCATAAGAATCCGAACCCCATACATTATCGTCGTTGAAAATGAAGTAGAAGGAAAATAAATGGGGTCAAGGGTTTTTCATTAAACATGTATGTGTAGAAAAGGAGATTAAATGGGGTAGATTACTTAAATACCCTCATGTGAGGGTCACATGACTAAAAACTAACCTATAATATGGATGGAGTTAATGTCAGGGGCTAAAAAGGTTATAAAAATTGACGTTAGGGGTTATTATGTCAAAAGATTCTTTTTTGGATTGATATAGTTAAACTGACCTAACCATAGGGGCCAAAAACATAATTTACTCAACAAAGTAAGTATAAGACAAGTTTAAATAGTTTGCTAAAATCCTAACTTTGGACCTCAAAATGGTGATATACCATCTTTGTTTACCTTGGTAAGGATGTGGTAATACTCCTCGAAAAGCGTTTCCGTTCTTTTAAACCTTGTTAGGAGTGAAGGAGTAACTTTTGATATATCTAGACCCTTCCATACAAGACAAAGATCTTCAAACCGGTGTTAGTTTTGCTTCTGCCGGTTCTGGATATGATCTCCTAACAACCACAATAACGGTATGCATGCATAACTAGTAGTATAAACCAACTGTATCTTCACCAGTCAACTATTTCATTTTTGTTCTGTATTTGACTGAAACTGTTTCGTTTGACAACCAGTCGGCTATACCCAGTGGCGGACCCAGGATTTTGGAACAATGGGGTCCAATTTTTCCGGTGTTCAAATTTTTCAGGTTTAAAAAAAAACACAAAAAAATGATACAAACAGGTATCGAACTTAGGATCTTTTGTGTGTAAACAAGGGGTTTTACCACTACACCAGGTTCACTTTCATTGTTATGGGGTCCAACTTAATAATTTTATGGGGTCCATAGCAAATTTTATATACCGATTCTACTACTTTTTAAAAAAAGATTGGGGTCCGGGGACCCCGGTCCGCTATACATGGGTCCGCCCCTGGCTATACCATTACAAGTTCAGTTGGACATGTTCAAACAACACATGGGGAAGCTCATTAAGAAAAATGGGAAAGAAGCCACTAAGAATATAATCAACAACAATGTATTTTTTGTGTCTCCAAACTCCAACGATTTCTAGCAAAATGACATATAAGATCTGTCATTTTGAGGTCAAAAGTTGGTTTGTTTGACCTCAAAAGTCAAAGTGCACATTCCTAACCGATTTATCTTTTGATGACATTGTCAGATTGAACAAGCTGAGGTCACTAAGGAGACAAAGCAATTCACATAAAGGAGGGTTGGAACTTAAGTGCAAATCTGATCAAACATGTAAACTGAAACGAATCAACTTAGTTTTGACGGTTTTGTGCGGCGGCTGGAGGTTGGAACTTATGTGCAAATCTGACCTTTATGCGTTATTATTTATTTTTTCACTTTTTTAAATATGTGGTTATTTAAATATGTTGTTATGTATCTGTATTATATAGCATAAAAGGGCTGGCATATATTTAATGCACCCTCTATGAGAAAATGTTAAGTGATATTGTTACTTATATGTATAAATACAATTCAACACAAAATAAAAAACCTACAAACATACATGCTTATACATATTGTACTACACAAACTTAAGAAATTAAAAGAGAGATTGAAAAGAACTAACCAGAGGTCATCGAATTTCGGTGAAGGTGACCGGATTTCAGTAGAGGTGACCGGATTTCGGTGGAGATGGTCGGATTTCAGTAGAGGTGACCGGATTTCGGTGGAGATGGTCGGATTTCAGTAGAGGTGACCGGATTTCAACGGAGATGACCGGAAGTGGTTGCATTTTAGTGGAGGTGACCTACAAACACTATACAAAATCAAGAAATATAAATATATAACTAAAATAAAAAACAATATAAAGAACCCTAACCGTGTATGTCGCCAAAGGGGGTTGGATTTCAGTGGACGTTACCGGAGGTGGTTGGAATTGAGTGGAGGCGGCCGGAATCTTTAGTGTTTTGAGTGGGTTGGACGGAGCACAACTTGGAACGGGGCTCACAGACACCGGAAACGCCTTGGAACCATATTAGGGCTGGTGGAGATGGTGCAGGGTAGAATGGAGGGAAAGGGAAGGGATATGGGGTTTATCCCGCTTAAAACCCTTTAGCGACGACTAAACTGAGATATTTGCATGATCGTTGGATCAGGTCTTCATCCAACAACCAATAAGCGATCAATGGACCCATGACACGGATATACCTTTAGCGGCGACATATTAGCAGTCGCCGCTAATGTTATTGCCACTAAAGCTCATAATTCTTGTAGTGATTATTATTATTATACATATTAATACAAACCTTTCATGAATAGTAATCTGTATTATTTTAATACTATTAGCATATGTTCTTTGAGTTCTTCGTTTGGACTCCTCAAATACAAGGATATACTAAAATGTAAAAAGATAATTGTAAATTGGGTTACTCTAATCTATATTTTTTAATTGCACGCCCCTGAGGGTGGACGGGGAGGACCATCGGTTAGGGTACGATATTTCAAATGACATGTTATTTAAAAAAATCATCTATGTATATGTAAAAAAAATTATATTAATAGAGTATAACCATACAAACATCAACATGGGCCCACTTACAAAACTATTTTTATGGTTTAGATTAGTTATTAGTCCATTGGCATTAGGTTTAGACCATTAGTAAGCCCAATACCCAAATTCATTAAGGCCTAAGGGCACATTTTTTCAAGCTCAAACATGTATACGAATTCTCATGACCGACCCTGTTGATTAGTATTAACTTAGGTTTTTTAAGTTTTTCATTTGGACCTCTCAAGTTTGAGAGGAATGAGGGTGTACTGACATGTAAAAAAAATATGTACTGTGGTAAAATTGGGCCGCCACATTCTTATAACTCTTAAAGTAGAAAGTCGGTGAGCATTTAATTAATATCCTTTTCTTTTTGTGACTTTTACACAAATAGCTTCTTATGTTTTTTCATGACTTTTACATTAATGTCCCTACTTTTTGAAGCTTTTACAAAAATGGATCATTTTGTTTTTCCAGTGATCATACAAATTCTTAACTTTTGAAAAAGTGTAAATTGCCAAAATCGTCCCTGAGATTTGGGCATGTTTGTCATTTTCATCCAAAACAACTTTTTTGTATAATATAGTCCATCCCTTTTGGGATTTTTTGTCATTTTCATTCAAACATCTAATTTACTTTATTTTTTCTATCAAACATTTGATGAAAATGGCAAAAAATCCCAAAAGTGAGAGACTATATGGTACAAAAAAAAATTGTTTTTGATGAAAATGACAAACATACCCAAACCTCATGGACGATTTTGTCAATTTACTCTTTGAAAATGTAGTTTTAACCCCTACGCTATTACTCCATTTTACAACCCGCTAAACTTATGAAATTTGCAATTTTTACCACCCATCAACTTTACCTTCGCATTTCAACTACGTTACACCGTACATTTAGTTTCGAATCGAATGGGGTCAAATATAATATGTTCTCATTCGACGGTATAAATTCGAGCCACTCTACGTTTCGACCCCGTTGCAACGCGTTAGGG
This sequence comes from Helianthus tuberosus, assembly GCA_030545235.1. Lineage (NCBI taxonomy): Eukaryota > Viridiplantae > Streptophyta > Magnoliopsida > Asterales > Asteraceae > Helianthus > Helianthus tuberosus. The sequence continues at coordinate 61,580,921 of CM060372.1, read as the reverse complement.
GTAAAATTTCAACCATTGATTATGCTTTTTTTTACGTTTCATATGTATGAGTCGGGTCACATGTAAATACGTTATGATTGCACAGTATAAGTATAAATTCGATTACTTTACAGTTTGATCTAACCGCAATGCTATTGAGTTAAGCTGAATATGTTAAACCACACGTTTACATATGGTTAACGCATCACCTAACGTTTGGACTAATTCGTTAGATGTTTGCAATGTACCCGCACCGCAACGCGAGCGGGTCTAATTGTTATTATATGTTTTCTACATTTTAATTATTTTATTATATTAATTAAACATATTTTGTTTTTCTATTATAACTTTTATCAAAACGATATTTTATAAATTTTTTGAGTATGTAGTTACGACGTGTCTATTTTTTTATCTAAAATATTTTTTTATAACTCATTATCCTTTACATTATTTTAATAATATAAGTAATGCCTTATAAAATTTAGAAAATAGCGTTGCGACATGCTTATTTTTATTTATATTTCAATATAAGTTTTGTTTGAATTGAACCGGTAAAATATAAGTGATTTTTTTTTTATTGTGACGAACTGAACCAATACCGTGTGCACAACTTCGGTAGCTGTATAGAGTATATTTTATATATTGTAAGTTATAGCGAGTGTTGGTACCATGTCCCTACCATGACTAACTAAACTGACACCATCTTAGCAACATTAATGCCCTGTCGATTTCGACCGAACAACATTGGTACTGTATCGTTATTATTGAACCGCTATTCGTTTTTATGGTTTTCAAGCATTGTAAAACACGGGTCAACATCATTTTGGTCATATCATTACTTTTATTTTTTGGTTGTATCTTTTAGTTACAATACCGAGTGCTGAAACCATACCGATCTTGTCATAAATCAAACCGATACTAACCGTAGACCCGCCGCAACACGCAGAGAATATTACTAGTTATTATTATATACATATTGTATATCTTAGTTTTGTATCATGCATGTACAAAGTTTATGATTTACTTTCTTTATTTTTATCCTCAACGTAAATATATATGCTAGATTCAAGAAATTGTAATAAATATGCCTGCATTTGATGGACTCACCATTAGGGTATACGGGGCACCAGCGGGGAGTGGCCGCGGTGACCCAATTCCCCCAGCGGGAACACCGCCGCCATCCCTGCGGTGACCCAATTCGGGGAGGGGGGTCGGGGTGAGTTCACCGCATGAAGCAGAGAGGAGATGGTGGGTCACCCTCATTTTCAACCAATCAATTATTTTCATTTTTTTTAATAAAAAAACAAGTCCCCTAAAAGGGGAGTGCAGCCATCAAATTGAGGGTGTGAGGGGAGTTAAGAGGGGAGTTGACGTGACGCGTACTGATTGGCCGTGCGTAAGAGAGGGGACTCCCCTAAGAGGGGAGTGCCCGTCTCACCCTTATACATAGATTAAAAAACAAAGCTAATGAATAGTAGCTGTCACATCATAATTAATAGTAAATAGTAGTTGTCACATTATAATTAATAGTAAACTTTCCTTATTGGTTGTCTTAACTTTAAGTCATCTTTTGTTGACTTTTTCCCCTATACCCTTTTTAAGTGTGTATATATATCCATTTTCTTTATAGTTAGTTAGATTATTCATCATGGTGGAGTGGTTTTGTGGTTGTATGTGTTTTAAAGAGACTCAAGTTCAAATCATGGGGTCTTTTTTTTCTTTCCATTTTATGCTTACATAACTTCACGTCATCTTCCTTTTTCTCCTCTTTCACACGTTTTTCTAATTGTATTTATACAATTCTTATTCCTTATTTGTTGGGTTAGTGGATGCTTAGACATCGCAATAGTCGCCATCGCCAGGAGTTACTAACTCGCTTGCTGCCAACGGCTCTGTTGTATGAAAACTCCACTTGTCCACTTAAAAATAAGACACTAAATAGCACAGCTTTAATAACAACCAAGTATTTAGTCGCAATAAATAGTTTTACAATGACTTAGTTTTGTCGCGCCGCAGCGCGGCGCACAGCATTAAAACCTAGTTCAATTAATTAGTGATAGCAAGCTATGTGTCAAAACTTACAAGTCATGGGAAGAGGAAGCCTACTAATATGCGAATTTTCTGAACATAATATGTTCCTTATTGCACAGTTAAATGCTATTTTGATTTAGGTTTGGTTCAGTCATAATTTGACGATTATTTTGAGCACACTTCCTTAAATCTCGGTGCAAGTTATTACCAACGAAGAACTTAACTATCTTCTAAATTGTTTAATCTTACCATCTTCTTTCATTGGAAAAATGTTGTTATCTCATTAGAAAAATGTTGTTACAAACAATCATTGGGATCTAACGTAATTGTCATGCATGAATGTCAATCAATCAATCATACATAGTAAAATCTCACAAATAGCAAAGCTATTGGTAAGGTCTGAGGAGGGTGGGATGTAGGCACACCTTACCTCTACCCATCGAGATAGAGAGCCTGCTTCCAGTGAGACCGTCGGCTCCAAAACACCCAAGAAAGAAATAAATTGAACATGAGGTGTGTGTGTATGAAGCTACCAGTATAACATAAATGTTGAAAAAGTGCATGGTAAACAAGAAAAATATAACAACACAAACAACCTATACACATAGTTACATATCTATGACCATACACTACACCTAAAACACAATTGTACCCTCTCCTAGAAATCCTTAACCTTAATCCTACGTCTCCACGGATTCCTATCATGGACCATGTTCTCAGAGAGGTGCAATCTTTGCAAATCCTGCCTAATCCGCTCATCCCAAGTAATTTTGGGTCTGCCTCTACTCCTCCGCCCCTCCACCTCGAGAGTTTCAACCACTCTAACTGGCTCTATCGTCTGCCTCCTCTTGACATTCCTAAACCATCTCAATCTTCCCTCCTTTATCTTATCTGCTATAATAGCTACTTCTAACCTCTTCCAAAAAAAATCATTTCTTATCCGTTCTAACCTTGTATGCCCACACATCCATCTCAGCATTCTCATCTCTGACACCTCCATCTTGTGTACTTGTACTTCCTTAATGGCTCAACAGTCGGTTCCGTATAACATAGCAGGTCTAATTGCAACCATATAAAATTTCCCTTTCAGTTTTGTTGGAAACCTCCTATCGCACAATACCCTAGTGGCAGCTCTCCACCTACACCATCCAACCTGGATGCAGTGGGCAACGTCACTACCTACATCCCTCTGAACACACGATCCTAGATACTTGAACTTAGTCACCTGCGGAACCACTTGACTGTCAATGGTGATCTGAATGTCCTCATCGTTGTCTACTCCACTAAAGTCACAATACAAGTACTCAGTCTTAGACCGACTAATCCTTAGACCTTTGCCCTTTAAAGTTGCTCGCCACTCTTCTAACCTCGCATTGAGGCTTTATTTACTATAAAAAACTAACACAATATCATCTGCAAAAAGCAGGCAGCATTAAAGAGCCTCCTGAATTAACTTTGTCAACTCGTCTAGGATAACTGCAAATAGAAAAGGGCTCAAAGCAAACCCTTGGTGAAGTCCGACCTCCACCAGGAAAAAATCAGTATCCCCTACAGGAGCTCAGACACTAGTCTCAGTCCTAACATACATATCCCTAATTAAGTTTATATACTTCCCAGAAACCCCTCTACTCTCCAAACTATCCTGAATCAGTCTACGTGGCACACTGTTATAGGCCTTTTCATGATCAGTGAACATCATGTGTAGGTCACGTTTCTTCTCCCTATACTTCTCCATTAGTCTCCTTAGAATATGTATTGCTTCCGTAGTCGATCACCCTGGCATGAAACCAAATTGGTTTATCGTGACTTGAGTTTCTCTTCTGATTCTCGTTTCAATTATTCTCTCATGTAATTCATAGTGTGTCCTAGCAACGTAATCCCTCTGTAATTCCCACAACATTGGGCGTCCCCTTTGTTCTTACACACATGTACTACTACACTATTCCTCCATTGATCTAGCATTTTCCCAGATTTAAAAATAAGATTGAATAAAATAGTTACCCAATGTAATCTTTCTTCTCCCAAGCATTTCTATACCTCAATTGGTATGTTATCTGGCCCAACTGCCTTAGCCCTTCCAACATTTCTAAGGGTTGTTCTCACCCCATCCCATGTGATACGTCGACAGTAGCCGTTATTTTGTAGTCGCCTTTGAGTAGGTGAATCATCATATTCTTGTTGGTAATCCCTCCCGCCATTGAAAAGATTGTAGAAGTACGCTTGCCATCCAATTGTCATGCATGAATGTCAACTCAATAAATCCAATGGGGCTACTTTTCCCTAATACCATTTTGTGACATATAGGTTAACAAAGTGGTATTGCCAATTTTGTCTATAAGTCATAATATAAGCTCTTATTTTCTTCAAATTTATGTCTAGGTTTTGTAGATTTGAATTTTCTAGATAATCTTTTAAAAACAGTTATAAATCACTTTCAGATTTAAATAACTTGGCAGTACTCTAATTCTTTAATCGGATAATTCAAAAGAAATCAAGAACAACTTTGAGAGTTATGTTGAAAAAAAGTACCAGAAATGAGATCAAAAATCATATTAATATAAGTGGGTAACAAACATAATGAAATGTTGCGACTTTTATGAAAGAGTATAACTGTTTGGTGTTTATAACCGTCCGTTGTTGATGGCCATATCAATGGGAAAACCCACTGCTCTGAAGTGCCACTGATGTACAATTGCTATTGAGAGTCAAGCCACGAGTGATGATGAGTTTTCACTAATGTTCGGTATCCATTGATGATCAGTTTCCACTAATGATCACTTTCAGCTGATGATCAGTTTCCACTAAACTTAATTATCACAGATGATCACTTTTCATCCTCTTTATCCCAGCCAAAGGCGATGCCTCTTGGACCCTACTTGGGGCAATGTCCCCGAACATTCGCTAGGGGCGCTGACCACCCTTGGAACCCTCCTGGTCATTAGGAGGCTTCATCTCCCTTGAACCGCTGAGTTAGACATGCTAGAAATGAGCATAGTGTTGTACAAGTGTGTAATTCACACATGCTTGTAACAATGTTTACACTCATTTCTCTTGATGCTACTTTAATCCAAATAAACTAGGTGGCATTGATGACATTAAAATCACCGATATTATATTCCACTATAACGACAAAGATTACTTAAAATAAACTCATAATCTCTTTAACTATTGATTATATAGGGTGGAGATACAATATGGAGTTTATTTGGCTAGGAAGGCTAGGAAGTGATCTTGACCATCCATTTAGTTAATCAAGGTCTAAGATTAAATCAGGGAAATTGAAGGGAAGAAAAGAGGCGCGTGAGTTTGTTTAGGGGCATTCTAGTCAATCCAAGCCAATAGTTTCTCTCTCCTCTAATTCCCCCCCATTTTTTAAACGTTAATAACTCTTTCATACGACATTATTTTTTTTATAAAAATTGCACAAAAAAACGAGCGTTTTTTATCTTTAAAACGAGTATACTATTGCTATATTTAAAAAAAATTAAAACCCAGTTGCGTAAAACACAATAGAAAAACCCCCAGTTACGTAAAACGCAATGGAAAAAAAAACCTAAAAAATGACATTTTTCTAAAACGCAATGCACAAAAAACACAAATAAATGACTTATTTGTAAAACGCAATGGCCAGAAAACACAAAGAAATGTCTTATTTCTAAAACGCAATAGCCTAAAAACTCAAAAGAAAATGTACTTTCTAAAACGCAATGGACTAAAAACACATAAAAATTTGTTTTACCTAAAACGCAATGCACAAAAAACACAAACAAATGTCTTATTTCTAAAACGCAATTGCCAGAAAACACTTAAAATGTCCGTTTTCTAAAACGCAATGGACTGAAAACACATAAAAAAGTGTTTTACCTAAAACGCAATGCACAAAAAACACAAAGAAATGTCTTATTTGTAAAACGCAATGGCCAGAAAACACTTAAAATGTCTGTTTTCTAAAACGCAATGGACTGAAAACACATAAAAAAGTGTTTTACCTAAAACGCAATGCACAAAAAACACAAAGAAATTTATTATTTGTAAAACGCAATGGCCAGAAAACACTTAAAAATGACTCATTCTAAAACGCAATTGACTAAAAAACAAAAGAAAGTGTTCTCTGTAAAACGCAATGGACTGAAAACACCTAAAAAAGTGTTTTATCTAAAACGCAATGCACCAAAAACACTTCAAGAATGTGTTTTTCTATAACGCAATGGCCAGAAAACACATAAAAATGTTTTAGTTCTAAAACGCAATTGCCTAAAAACACAAAAGAAATTGTTCTTTCTAAAACGCATTGAACTATTACAATAGTTTTGTCTGTGCTGTGAATTGTCTGTGCTGTGAACTGTCTGGACCAATGCAGTTTCCAGAGGCAATTTACAGAAAATTAATTTTTCTGATGCATTTTTATTACAGCATTTTACGGAAAATCAACCCCAGCCAGGGGCTCTGCCCCTTGGACCCCGCCAGGGGCTGCCGCCCCTGGGACCCCGCTACCAGGGGCGCTGCCCCCGGACCCCCGCCAAGATCGTAAAACACAATGACTAAATCAAAAACTCATATCGTAAAAAAGAAATTAAAGAATTTCTTACATGGATCGAAGTGATTTCTTCAACAATTGACGATTTTTGAATGATTGAAACACTTATCAGTGCTCGAATCGAACGGATCGAGTGATTATATTCAAAATCACCAGAAAAACGAGATTTTGTATGAAATTAAACTGGGTTTTCTTCAAAAAAAGCTGAAAAACACGTTGATCGGGTGTTTGAATCATTGATTGGTGATGAAAATCGCACTATAATGTAGTGATTATTGAGATAGAAAGTGAAGAAATGGTTGAAGATGGTGGGTTTTGAAGTTACTGGGTTTTGAAAAGGAAGAAGAAATGATTGGATTGACTAAAATACCCCTTTTCTTTATTTTAAATGTTGTCACATGTCCTATTCATATTGTTTCCTAGACTTCTTAGCCAAAATAAACTTACTATTTGATCTTTTCCCTGATTAAAAGTGTTGACAAAAATGTACTATATGTGTATTGTATGTCAAATTTAACGGGCTATGAAATTAAAGCGAACATAGATGGTGTCGGGGACCATCACATAATTGAAACTAAAGGACCACAATTTTGGCATTTTGGTATATGGAGTTTGTGATACATATGAAACTTGTCATGAATTGTATGGTTAGATGTTCAATTCGTATTAGAATGTAAATTTATATATGTGATACGAGTAAAATAACCTTTTCTGATGGAGAGGATAGATATTCTTAAAGATTTTATTTTGTTTATTCCGATGATAATTAAACTTTTATTTTTTATGTAAAATTTTGACTAAAAGTAGTTCTTTATTGAAATTTGAAATTCATTGTAAAAAATAGTTCTCTTAACAGTTTTATTCATAATTATGTTGCAAACTAAGGGGCTGTGGGTAGCCTCTTAGTGACCATTTAGATGCTACATTTTAATGGTTTAAAACCTCTGAATGAATAAGAGGTAACCTCTGAATGGTAAATCATCACATGTCACATTCTTCTACCTTCTCATTGGTAAAATTCTTAATGGTTCCGTTAAGAGATAGCCTCTTAATGACCATTCAGAGGCTACCAAACAACCCCTAACTATTACTAAATTGTTAAATATATTAGGATTAAACGTTATAGTGTTTCATTATAGAGAACAAAATTCTTTCTTGATACATATTAGAGAAATAGAGAGAACAAAATATCTATTCATATTTCTTTTTATTTCTAATATTTTATTTAATATAAGGGTATTTATGCATAATAATAAAAAATCAATCATTTATGGTAGTCATCATCTACTTTCGAACTTCCCTTCAATTTTATGTTTATTATCATCTTCCCAGATATCGTCTGGTAAGTGGTGTATAGAATATTGGAAGTTACTGAATATTTAGGGTGTCAATATTACTACACCCCTCCTCTTTCTTTCTCTCCCTGTATAGATATATAAAGAGATAGAGTGAAAAGGGTATGAGGTGTTCTTTGTTTTTTTCTAAAAAACTCTTCTTTTCATCTTATGTCTGCGCCGTGCAGACCACGCGAAGACGTTTGGGTCTGCAAAGTGTTTGTTTTCTCGAAGACATTTAATTAAAAAACCTCTGCGCGTCCTCTTCTTGATGCAGATGTGGGATAGCCTCTTCTAACCTCTTCTTCTTGCCCTAATATCACAAACATAAAACAGACATTTTTCATCCAAAACCCTAGCACAACTCCTTCACCCCTCTCCTCCACCACCTCTCCCTCACCACCGCTGCCGTTACCCTCCTCCCCCAGCCCTGCTGCCGTCACCCTCATCCCCAGCGCCGTCGTCACCCTCCTCCCCCAGCCCGACGGCTTACCCTCCTCCCCCAACTTCAAAGTTTAATTCTTTATTCAATTGGTAAGGTTGTATAAAGTAACTTTTTGAAGAAATCAGAGATCTGGTGAAGTAATTCGCTTCAAAAAATGACTGAAAATGTTGCTATTCAATGTTGTATGACTTTTCATTCAACCACCTTTTTTAAAATTGAGTTTTTTTATATGGGTTTTGAAGAAATTGACAAGGGTTTTGGTGAATTTTTTTATTTTCGTATGTAGGTGATGAAGACTATTCTGAAAAATGTTGTCATTACTTTATATTACATTTGAATATTTTATTATATTGTATTCAGATATTTGTCATTAAATTTTCGTTACCCAGTTGTTTTGATAAATCAGTTTAATTTTCGTTTATTTTGACAGCTTGCAGAAGTTAAAAAAAAAATAAACAGTCTTCTTTTTACAGACTGCAGAGGTTTGGTCCATCTCTTCTACAACAGATGTCTGCAGATGTGGTCCGTAGACTACAAACATTTTAGTTCTAAAAAAAACAACACCTAAGATTTTAGGGGGTAGGATAGATCCATGTAAATATTACATAAAAACTTCTCTCTCTGACGGAATCCTAACAGTCGCCGGAATTCGTCAATCCGCTCGACGACGAAGATTGAGGCAGATTAGCATGCGATGTTTAGTCGATTAGCTTATTGGTAGTGATGCGTGTCGAGTGTGATATGTTTTTATGTATATTTTAAGCCATTTTTAACACATTAGTCAAGTTTTAAATTTATAAAACACGATATTTTATTAACACTAAACACACATATGGGCAAGTGCACCCATCGTGAGTGTAGTATAGTGTTGGTAAGATACCGAGGTCGTCCAAGGACACAAGAGCTTTTAGTACCGGTTTATCCTCAACGTCTAATCAAATCAAAAGTTTTAGAAAAGGTTTTTAACATGAAAAATAAAAACTAAAATGCGGACAAATAAAAATAAAAATAAATAAAACAGATAGACAAGATGAATCACTTGGATCCGACTCGCCTTTAATGTAACCTTTGATGATTTCCGCACTTTTGCACTACTTAAGAGATTATCAAAGTTATAGTAGTAGGCCCCTCTTTTGAAGGTGACGTTACCCTCAACCCAGTAGTTTGAGTCAGCAAGGATAAAATCCTAAAAGGTCGGAATATTGAAAGATAATTAATTAAGTTATTAATGCGTAATGTGGTAGGCCCCTCTTTTGAAGATGACGTTACCCTCGGCTAAGTGGTTCGAGTCAGCAGGGATACAATCCCAAGTAGTCGGGTTAATGTATTAATAGTAGTTTACAAATGAGGGGATCAAGCCATTCACACCCCCGCCATCCAATACCAGTGGGTATTGAAGGACGTCCAAGTAAGCTTGACCCAGGTCCTTGCAGGATCTATACACTGAACAAGGCAAGAACCTTACCAAACCATTCCCTTAACCCCCGACCAGGTAGCCAACATATCTCTATATAGACCGTAGAGATATGAATGGTGAAAATCTTTTATTTTATATAGACAGTAATATAATGCCAAGACACCACGGAGAAATGATAAGGAAGTTTCACCTTCAACATAAGAAACTAGTTATTAAAGTCATTAATACAAAACCAAATAAAAAATGCGAAAGATTAAACATCAAAAGTATTACATTAAATGCTTGTCTTCACCAAGTGATATAAGAGACTTAGGAAAACATGGCCTTTGATTGTCAAGAACTCTTACTATCAATCTTGGATCCCGAGACTACTACACACACTCTGGGTGGATGATGGATGATGGTGGTGGATGTGGGTGTTGTGATGGTGGTGGAGTGTGGGTGAAGTGGGAGAGAGGTGGTTTGCCAAGGGATGCCTTTGAAGTGAACCAAGCACCCCTGTTTATAGCCTGCACAGAAGCCCGGACACGGCCCTGTGTCTGCTGGACACGTCCCCGTGGCCATCTTCATTCTATTTCTTCATTAATTGTAATTTGTCTGCATTAGCTCCACACGCCCCCGTGTCAGCTGGGCACGGCCCCGTGTGCAGAAGCGTATCTGTACTATCAAGATTTGCAAGATTCTGCGAATCTTAGTGTTAACCACGGCCCGTGTTGAGCTGGGCACACCCCGGTGCTGGGAATAGAAGCTTCCATTGCTTTGTCTTTTCTGCAGACACCTGGCCACACCTCCGTGTTCGTTGGGCACAGGGCCGTGGTCAGCCTTCTGATATCTTGTTTTTGCTTGGGAAGATGCTGTCGAGGGCCGGGCATGCCACGCTTATTCCTTTCCTTTGTATTTATGTTAGATTTTGCTGCATATTTGTTCCTTTTGTTCATTTAAGCTCATTTGGTCCTGAAAATACAAAAGGAAGACAAAATCACACTTTTTCCAACATTAGTACTAAAAAGGGTTAGTTTTATGCCTCATTTGATGTAATTTATATGTTGCATTTTACACACATCAAATATCCACACACTTGAATCTTTGCTTGTCCTGAAGCAAAACTCTTTATATGTGGCTTACACACCCAAATGGAATGAGTAGAAGAGAAGTGTTGGGCTTGTCTTAAGTGTCAGGAATCCAAGATCTCTATTGGGTTTTATTGTTATGCTATTTACAATCCTATTCGTTATGATTTATTTAGAACATTTCATAAGAGAAATTACTTATTTAGGCATAACATGCCTCTTTAAAATTCCATTTATATACAAGTTCACATACCTCACGGGGGATCACTCAACACTCGGCCGAAGATATAATTGTGTGATGCACTCGAGACCGGCATGGAACTTACTTCCATCATATGCTTGCCAAGCAATCAATCCTCCTCTTTTTTAACTATAAGCCTTTGTAAATATTAAGAGGACTTTGGGGAAGGGTTAGGCTTGGGTTAAAGGTATGTGGTTTTGGGTTAGTGGTTAGTAAAAAGGGCTAAAAGCGTAAAAAGTATTGGTCGTCGTAAAACTTTTTGTTTTTGTGACTTTTATTCAAACTAAACACTTTCAAACAAAGTTTCTTTGAGGAACTTGTTTGCTTATTGCTAGAGTTCATTATATATATATATATTTTGATAAGGAATCGTCATAAGAAAACCGAGCTTTTTACTAAAATAAAGTGTTTAAAAGAAAAAAGGGTTTGGTGGGTGAAGGGTGTTTGTTTTGTGGGTTTAGAAATGAAAAGGTTTAGGCTTAAAGGGGTTAACTAGGGGGATTTTGGGTAGGTTAAAAGAAAAGGAAAAATAATGGTGTTGAAAAGAAAAAGGGTTAGTCCTAATGCCTCCATCATTTACTTACTTGGGTTTAAGTTGGTAAGGACTGGGAATGTATCATCGTGGCAAGTTCTAGAGTCGTAAGAAACCAAGCGGCTATTCACACAAGAAACGAAAAATGAGCATTTAGTTTAAAGATATATGCTTGTATGCTCAATAAAGGCTCAAAACTCACTTTTTGTGGGAATGGGTTTCTAATGTGATCAAGTATATATAATCAAATTTTAACTAGATTTGTCATGCCGTTTCATAATTTCCTTATGTTGGTTCTTTTTATCACGACGCTATCGGTTGTAAATTTGTAAAAATATAACCTTTTTAGAACTTGTTATTCTCAAGTTAAACCAAGACAAGTAAAAGAAAACGAAAAGTTTTTGAAAAAAATTTGGGGTGTTAGCGGTTCCAATAGAGTTTTGTGTAAGGCTTGTTATTAGAACTTGCAAAAATTCAATATTTAGCATCCACCCACACTTAAATTATACATTGTCCTTAATGTGTCCCAAAAATAAGTTTTTAGGTTGATTGAATGTGTAAAAAGGTGTTTAAAAACAAAATTTATGTTACTAGGTGTCTGGACACGGGCCCGTGTTGGTCCGGGCACGGCCCCGTGTTCAGATTTCCAGTATCATAATTAACAGAAGGCTGGGCACGGGGGCGTGTTCAGTGAGCACGGCCCCGTGTCCAGTTACCTGAACTAGGCGTTTTCTGCAGATCCTTAGGCACGGGGGCGTGTTGGGGTGGGCACGGCCCCGTGCTGAACTTGCTGTAATGAAGAAAAATATTCGGGAGGCTCTGTTTTTGTGCATGGGGTGTGGGTTCAAATCTCCCTTAGTAACCTCCACCATTTCGAGTGTGTTTTATTCATTACAACATCATTCAAACACCATTTATTACTTAGAAACCACCATTCATTAAAAATTAGCAATTACAAAGGATCCTAGAAAATGAAAATAAAGCTAGAAATGAAAAACTACAAGTTCCTAGGATAGATAGGTCAAGTAACGTAGGAAATTATTCGAAGGAGTTCTACCCTTATCGTAGAAATGTCAAAAACCCGGAAATAGCTTTCCGGTACTAAAGGGTGTTGTAGAACTCGAAACCGAGGGATGTTTCTTTAGATGTCGTTGAGCCATTCCTCTATCTCCCTAGGAAGGAAGAAGGCGGGCTCATTCTCCACAATGTCTTGTAGAGGAGGTGCGACGGTAACCGGGACCCCATGTAATATGCTTTGAGGGGGTTCCGGGGGTATGACATACCACTCGGCCAGAATAATGACCTCCGGTACAACATTCCACTCCCTTTGTGCAATAAGTGGCACCATAGGAGGAGAAGCAAGAACATTCAACCTTTGGTGCAAAAGGTTGGCTTCTCGAAGGTATCCTTCTAATCCCACCGTCACATGATTTATACGGTCAACCAAGGCTTCCTCTAATCCTCTCATTTCATCGATGGTTTCTCTCAAGGCATACACATAGTTGACTAGAAAATCTTCCACTATTGATCTTCTTCCTCGTCGGTCGTTCCTTGAGTGGGCTGAGGAGGTTCCGCTGTTTCTGCTTGACATTCTTTAAGAAAACAACCCGAAAAAAATTTCAAATTGATGAAACAGTACTCCGGCCACGGCCCCGTGCTCGCTAAGCACGACCCCGTGGCCACCTCTCTGCAGATTTTTGACATAAGGAATCTTATAGTTTTAAATTATTTTTCTGATATTTGAAGCATTTTAAGCAGAAATAACTTAAAAAAGTGTTGCAAAACTTATTTTTGATAAGATTCCTTGAATAAAAACCTAACAATTATAACAATAAAGCTTGAAATCATTGAGATTTCAAGTTTTAATGGAGGTTTTGAGGAGAGAATGAAGAAGAAGGCAATAGACAAAAGTAGAAAAGACAAGATGGTTGTTGAGAACCTTCTTTAGAATATACCTTGTAGGGTATATGTGAAGATCCCACTAGATCTTTGTCTTTGGAATGCGTCCAAGGGTGCAGGAATCTTGCTGCATTTATAGAAAACGACAGAACGCTGGACACGGCCCCGTGTCGGCCAAACACGGCCCCTTGTTCAGACAAGATTCTGACACTTTTTGTCCGTATTCTGACCCAAAGTCAGACAAGAATCTTTGGGCGGGCACGGGGGCGTGTTGACCTGGACACGGCCCCGTGTTCAGAGGTTTTTATGAAGTTCCGTCTTATTTTTAAGGATTTTATCCGGATCGGGTGGTTCCTTACTGGTCGGAACAACACCGAAGTGCCTAAGGTATCTTAATTGCGCTAGTTTAAGACAAGAACGCAAGAAGTTATCAGAAAGGGTGAATCCTAAGTTAATTACCGGTGGGCGAGACCAACCTTTATTTCCCTTATCCGGGCTCTCGTTAAAGAAGGTATATGTCAAATCGCTCAGGTCTATGTATGCATCGGTGGAAACCGATGGGGAGTCCTTCACGGCACAATCGACACAGGGACAACTATCGCTCATGTCCTCACAAGAGTTAGAGGTGCTTTTGGGAGCAACGATGTTGTTGTAATCCGAATGCGATCCCAATAATTCTCCTTGATCGTCGTCTTGAGATGATTTAGTTATTTCCATCTCAAGTTCTCTTATCAATTGAAGAATTACTTCTTCCCTTTGAAATAATTCTTCAAGAATCATATCACCTAGAAGAGATGATTGAGAGCATTCGAGGGAGAGATAGGGATTGTTTTTACTTTCACCTATCTTAAGGTTACAGGAAAACGATGGGTCTATATAGTGGGGAGTATAAATTAAAAAAAAAAACATTTTAATTCCTCATGTGATCCTCCACATATTTGACACCACTGACCATAAGAGGACTGAAAGTAAAAATGATCAGCATCACTCATGTTTATGCCAGAAATTACCAACCGTCGGGATCTTACGGTTCTGTTTTCAGTAACTAAAACTTGGGCGTGTTCAGTGGGCACGACCCCGTGTTCAGCTATTGTCTGACTTAAAACATGATTGCCAGTACCAAAGATTGGGCACGGGGGGCGTGTTCAGCGGGCATGACCCCGTGCTGAGTTCTGCAGAAGCTGAAAATCTAGAAAAAATCCTAAAAAAGATAGAAAAATAAGAAAAACGATTAGGCCGTTGATTCCTAACTTTCTTAAAATCCTTGTGTCCCCGGCAGCGGCACCAAAAAACTTGATGCGTGTCGAGTGTGATATGTTTTTATGTATATTTTAAGCCCTTTTTAACACTTTCGTCAAGTTTTAAATTTATAAAACACGATATTCTACTAACACTAAACACACATATGGGCAAGTGTACCCATCGTGAGCGTAGTATAGTCTTGGTAAGATACCAAGGCCGTCCAAGGACAAAAGAGCTTTTCGTACCGGTTTATCCTCAACGTCTAATCAAATCAAAAGTTTTAGAAAATGTTTTTAACATGAAAAATAAAAACTAAAATGCTGACAAATAAAACTAAAAATAAAAATAAATAAAACAGATAGACAAGATGAATCACTTGGATCCGACTCGCCTTTAATGTAACCTTTGATGATTTCCGCACTTTTGCACTTTTTAAGAAATTATCTTAGTATAGTAGTAGGCCCCTCTTTTGAAGGTGACGTTACCCTCAACCCAGTAGTTTGAGTCAGCAATGATAC
Source organism: Helianthus tuberosus (assembly GCA_030545235.1). Taxonomy (NCBI): domain Eukaryota; kingdom Viridiplantae; phylum Streptophyta; class Magnoliopsida; order Asterales; family Asteraceae; genus Helianthus; species Helianthus tuberosus. Next base: position 61,565,676 of record CM060372.1, on the reverse strand, counting down.
AATCTTAAAGGGTCGGAATATTGAAAGATAATTAATTAAGTTATTAATGCGTAATGTGGTAGGCCCCTCTTTTGAAGGTGACGTTACCCTCGGCTAAGTGGTTTGGGTCAGCAGGGATACAATCCCAAGTAGCAGGGTTAATGAATTAATAGTAGTTTACATATGAGGGGATCAAGCCATTCGCACCCCCGCCATCCAATACCAGTGGGTATTGAAGGAGGTCCTAGTAAGCTTGACCCAGATCCTTGCAGGATCTATACACTGAACAAGGCAAGAACCTTACCAAACCATTCCAACATATCTCTATATAGACCGTAGAGATATGAATGGTGAAAATCTTTTATTTTATATAGACAGTAAAACAATGCCAAGACACCACGGACAAATGATAAGGAAGTTTCACCTTCAACAAAAGAAACTAGTTATTAAAGTCATTAATACAAAACCAAATAAAAAGTGCGAAAAGATTAAAAATAAAAAGTATTACATTAAATGTTTGTCTTCACCAAGTGATGTAAGAGACTTAGGCAAACATGGCCTTTGATTGTCAAGAACTCTTGCTATCAATCTTGGATCCCGAGACTACTACACACACTCTAGGTGGATGATGGATGATGGCGGTGGATGTGGGTGTTGTGATGGTGGTGGAGTGTGGGTGAAGTGGGAGAGACGTGGTTTGCCAAGGGATGACTTTGAAGTGAACCAAGCACCCCTATATATAGCCTGCACAGAAGCCCGGACACGGCCCCGTGTCCGCTGGACACGGCCCCGTGGCCATCTTCATTCTCTTTCTTCATTAATTGCAATTTGTCTCCATTAGCTCCACACGCCCCCGTGTCCGCTGGACACGGCCCCGTGTGCAGAAGCGTATCTGTACTATCAAGATTTGCAAGATTCTGCGAATCTTAGCGTTGACCACGGCCCGTGTTGAGCTGGGCACGCCCCCGTGCTGGGAATTGAAGCTTCCGTTGCTTTTTCTTTTCTGCAGACACCTGGCCACGCCCCCGTGTTCGCTGGGCACGGGGCCGTGGTCAGCCTTCTGATCTCTTGTTTTTGCTTGGGAAGATGTTGTCGAGGGCCGGGCATGCCACGTTTATTCCTTTCCTTTGTATTTATGTTAGATTTTGCTGCATATTTGTTCCTTTTGTTCATTTAAGCTCATTTGGTCCTAAAAATACAAAAGGAAGACAAAAGCACACTTTTTTCAACATTAGTACTAAAAAGGGGTTAGTTTTATGCCTCATTTGATGTAATTTATATGTTGCATTTTACACACATCAGTAGCGGTCTAGACATAACCTCTCATTCTAATAGGCTGATTGATTCATCCATTCGCGGGTTGGGTCTTTCCGGGGGTCTCGTTCTCCGTTCGTGATGGGGAGAGAAACAGATGAGAGTTCGGGTGTGGGTTACTATCGGTCGGAACACGCAGTAAGGAACAAAGGAATGAACAAAAATCAGGCAAACGAATACCAATACAGGAGAGAAGATGCTATAACCTTCTATGTTTCCAATATTCACCCACAAGTATCTGATGGTGAACTATGGTTGGAGTGTAGAAACTTCGGACACTTGGTGGACGCCTACATTGCAAGGAAACGAGACAAGTGGGGAAACCGGTTTGGATTCCTTAGATTTGTAAACGTTAAAGACGGGGAGAAGATGGCAAAGGCACTAAATCAGGCCAGTTTCTATGGATGGAGAATTAAAGCCAAGGTCGCCAAATTCGTGAAAATAGTCAAGAAACCGGTGGAAAAGAAAAAAGAAACATGGGTGAGAAAGGAAGAGATAAAATTTGGAAATACGAATACCCGAGTTGAAGGAAGATATACAAAAATCAGGAAAGGATTATCATACGCGGATGCAGTGAAGGGAAAGAAAACACCAGCAGGAGAAGACAAAATAATGAGGTTTGCTAATGAATCTATAGCTTTCCAAGAATGGCGAAACAAATCGGTGGTGTGTGAATATCACAACATCAAACAACTAAAGGAAGTGGATAAATGTGCAGATGAACTGAAACTGGAAAAAGGGGAGATACGACATATAGGAGGATTAACAATACTCATTACGTTTAAGGAGATTAAGGATATGGAGTCGCTTATGAGCCTTAAGAAAGAACTGTGGGGGAAATGGTTCCATAAGATGGAAGTATGGAAAGTGCAACCATTGCTATATCAACGTGTTGCATGACTTATGATAAGAGGGCTCCCTATTCAACTATGGATGGGAAAAGTACGAAATTGCAGGAAAGTATGGTAGGGTAGTACAAAACTCGGGAGCTGACAAATATGATTTAAACCTCCAATTCGATATAGTGGGAGTTGTGGTTGATCACTGGAAGGAACAAACGTTTAAGGTGTGGGTTTTGGAAGTAGAGGAACCATGGATTCCTGGATGCATAATAAGGAGAAGAGTGGCACATAGCGAGGTGCAGGAGAAATCAAACAAAAAAAGCAACCGGACAACGAAGGATGGCGAAAACAATAATATTCCATACAGGTCACCGGAAAAAATGATAATTGACAAACAATCGAGGGGACGTCGTCGGCCGGGAAAACAACAACACCGGTGGAGGAGAAAGAGTCACCGACGGAGGGTAATGAAAGGACGCATGAACATAGGGAAGAAGGATCGGCAGATTGTATCGATTCGAGCACTAACCCAATTCCCAAAAACAATTCCCTAGGCAATAAAGTAGGAGTTAATGGGACGGAGGTAAATCCCGAGAAGGTAGGAAGTAATACTCCTAATACGTTGAAAGATTATTCACAATGGGGTAAGGCCGGTCAACAAACTGAATCTGGGCCAATAGATGTTGGGCTATATGGAAGTAACCCTGATGGGCCTAATACCGCTCATCAGAAGAAAAGAAACAAGACTAACTTAGCTTCGGCTAGGGCCCAAAATCTTAAACCCAACTAAAAAATTAATAAATGGAAATTACCAGATATTAATATTAAGGTGGCAGATAAGGGAAGATTCCAGCAAAGACAAAAGATCCCTTTGAAAATCAAGAGGAAGAGCAAGAAGGATGCAAGGATACAATCAATAATTGAAGATCTATTTAATGATAACACTGGAGGATCGGTCCCAGAAGACGGATATAACTTCGTGTGGGAGGGGGAGTCACAGTCAGGTGAGACATTAGTTGAAGATACTCAAACTGCTGAAAGAGTCCGGCCAACTGTTAAGTCAACGGCGGAAGAGGTGAATAACGAGGTACATCTGACAACAAAGGTTGGGGCAGCAATAGGTGTGAATTTAAATGAAAAGAAGATCTGATCAGGAAGACGATCATCGATGAATAGGAGGAAACAGGTAATCAATGAATTTTGGAACTTTTAATATAAAAGGAGCTGGAGGGGCGGGGAAAGCAAAGGCAGTCAGAGGATTATTGTCAAAGTATGGATTAAACTTTATAGCGATTCAGGAAACTCAATATAGAGATTTACCGGATAGTATAATTAAAAGGTTTTGGGATAATACAACATTTGATTACATTAAAGTGGATGTAGACGGGAGATCAGGCGGATTGTTATCGATTTGGAATCCCAGAATATTCAAAAGAAATTTGGATGTAAAAAATCAAAATTTCATATTAATAAAAGGACAGGTGACAGGGGAGCAAGAGGAAATTATCGTTGTGAACGTCTATGCTCCTACAGTGCAGAGTAATAGGAGACAACTGTGGAACGAAATACTATCACTAAAGCATGCATTTCAAGGCAAATGGATCATCTTAGGCGACTTCAATGAGGTACGATTTCCTGAAGAAAGATTCAACTCACAATTTGATGCTAGGGGTGCATTGTGTTTTAACAATTTTATTATGAATGCTGGATTACAAGAATATAATATGGGTGGAAAGCGATATACGTTTATGTCAGGGGATGGGAGAAACCTTAGTAAAATTGATCGTGTACTAGTATGTGAGGAATTTATGATGAGATGGCCTGAGGCAACGCGGTTGGCACTGAATAGGGAGGTTTCAGACCATTGCCCATTAGTGCTAATAACAACGGTTAACAATTTCAGACCAATTCCATTCAGAATATTTCACAGCTGGATGGAGGTGCACGTATTTGACGATGCGGTGAAAAAAGGTTTGGGAAAAGGGTGTGATTCGAGTTTCAAGGATGAATGTTTGGCTGTGAAACTTAAAGCAATAAGAGAGGAACTAAAAAAAATGGAGGAACAGTGAAAAAGCTAAGGAGGAGGAGGTATTGGCTAGCACTAAAGAGAATCTACAAAAACTAGAAATAGAAGCGGAAAGTAGAAGCTTAACGGAGCAAGAAATAGAGACTTGGCAGGGGTATAAAAGAATAATCAAGGAATGGCATAAGGAGAGCAAAGGATCTAATCCAGAAATCACGAGTGAAATGGATTGCACTGGGAGATGAAAACACAACTTTTTTTCATGCAGTTGTTATTAGCCATAAAATACGAAATCGTGTAAATGGGTTGTGGATAGACAGTAATTGGATCACAGAAGCAAATGCCATCAAAGAAAATTTTAGAGTGGCTTTTGAGGACAAATTTAAGGAACCAATTTCATCAAGACTGAGGATGGGGGCGGATGGCTTCAAAAAACTGTCGGAATACGAAAAATCAAGCCTCATTGAACAATTTAAAGAAGAGGAAGTTAAAGATGCAATATGGGAATGTCGGGGAGACAAAGCTCCTGGGCCAGACGGGATTACATTCACACTGGTAAAGAAATATTGGGAGGAGTTGAAATCAGGGATTATGGAGATGATGCAACATTTTTTTATCCATGGATCCATACATCATTCATGTAGCTCGTCATTCATATCACTTATCCCCAAGTCGTAAACAGTGTTGTATCAAGTTCACAATCGGCATTTATCTCGGGTAGAAATTTAATAGATGGGCCTCTGATTATAAATGAAATTGTGGGGTGGGCGAAGAAAAAGAATAAAGATATATTTGTTTTTAAGGCGGACATTGAAAAAGCCTATGATACGTTAAATTGGAAATTTCTAATTTCCATCTTAACACATATGGGCTTTCCATCTAAATGGAAGAACTTGGTCATGGGTATTTTATTCACCGGGAGAGGGTCGGTTCTTGTAAATGGGTCACCGACGGGGGAATTCCAATATAAAAGAGGGCTACGACAAGGGGATCCACTATCCCTTTTTTTATTTATAACCGCTATGGAAGCATTACATGTAATGATGACAAGAGCAAAGAAAACCGGAATATTCTCAGGGGTGAAGCTACCAGGGGAAGATTTGACGGTAACACATCTAATTTTTGTGGACGATTCAATCTTTGTTGGAGAATGGGAAGAAAACAACATAAGGAACTTGAAAAGAATCTTGAGAAGCTTCCATCTTGTATCCGGTTTAAAAGTAAACCCGACAAAAAGTAAACTTTTCGGTGTCGGGATTGAAGAAGAGGAGATCGTAACAAAGGCTGAAAGTCTCGGCTTCAAACCTGGAAACTTCCCGTTCACTTTCTTGGGTTTAAAAGTAGGTGCAAATTTGAATCGCATACAAAATTGGAAGGAAGTCATAGATACATTCAACAGGAGACTATCGAATTCGAAAGCAAAAATGCTATCCTTTGCCGGGCAGGCAACTCTAGTGAAATCTGTACTTGGAAGTTTGCCAAATTATTATTTATCTATATATAAGTGTCCGGTCGCAGTTATAAAAGTTTTAGAAGGAATAAGGAGAAGATTTTTACGGGGAGGTTGTAACTCAAACAAAAAGTTTAGGTGGGTTAAGTGGGAAAAAAATTGTAGCAGCAAAAAAGTTTGGTGGGCTTGGAATAGGTAGTATAAGAGATCTCAACTTAGCCTTGATAGTTAAGTGGTGGTGGCGGCTAAAAATGGAGTCGAATCAACTATGGGTGAAAGTTATTAATGCAATTCATAGTAATAAAAAAAGAATATCCATGGTTCCATTGAAAAAGGACCAAACAGGGGTATGGAAAACAATCGCGGAAATAAGGAAAGATATGAACAAAAGGGGTGTGGAGATAGAGAAAAACCTCATAAGTAAAATAGGAACTGGTGACAAAACCATGTTTTGGGTCGATGTTTGGCTCGGCAATAACTCATTACTGGAAGAATACCCATTGGTTTATCAACTTGAAAAAAACAAAAGATCCAAAGTAGAGGAATGCTATAGGTGGCTTGATGATGGAGTTTTATGGGATTGGGCTTGGATACGGACACCAAATACGGACCTGGAAAAGCAACAAATGGAGGAATTACAGGAAAGTTTAAAGCTAGCGAGGCTATCGGGAAGCAGTGATAATTGGCTGTGGAAAAGTGAAGATGATCAAACTTTCTCGGTGAAGGGAGTTAGGAACGCTTTATCAAGGAACATAAATTAAACGAACCGGCAGAAGATTACTTTTGGAACAATTGGGCGACGAAGAAATGTTGTATGTTTGTATGGAGAGCATTAAAGGGAAGGATTCCGACAGCATCACAATTAAGGGCTAGAGGAGTACCAATACCATCAGGATTGTGCAGGTTATACGATCAGGAAGAAGAAACTCCGGATCATATATTGGTAAAGTGCAGGTTGGCTGAAGACGTATGGGAACAAGTCGGAACGTGGGTTAAAGCCTCCGCGGCTGTAAAACGTGACACACTCGGGGAGATCTTCAACTCGTTAAATGACTATAATTGGACGAAGATAAGAAAAAAGGTTGTACACGCTATCTTCTTATTGACGACTTGGATAATATGGAAAAACCGGAATGAAAAGATATTTAGAGCAAGAAACGGCGAGTTATTTAAAATAATTGAAGAGATTAAAGCGGAATCATACCAATGGGTGAAGCATAGAACAAAGGTACAAGTAAATTTTTGGGAGAGTTGGATTTATTTCTCATGGTGAAGATAGATTAGTTTGGTTTGTTTTATGTAATTTTGTTGGTTTTAACTTTTGATGTACTGAAGGTTCCTATAGCATCTTGCTATGGTCCTTGGTTTGTTTGGTTAATAAAAGTTCCGTCTTGCTATTAAAAAAAAATAAAAAAAATGTAATTATTACATATACATGAAGGTGTGAGTTAGCGGTTGTAAACAGAATTAGTAGGATTAAAGTTTCCCACATTAGCAAAATTGATACAATCACGTATTATATGGCTAGGTATATCATATTGTCATTGAAATAATGTAATTATTATAGTATTACCCACCAAAAAATACCACTCTCTTATATATATTTTTTTTTCTGGTGTTATGCTCTCAAACAAAATTAATTAAAAAGAAGTGACATGAAAGGAGGATCTCTCCAAGATTTTGAAAACAAATACATGTCATAAGATTCCAATTTTGGCATAAAATGAATCGGACACTTTAGATATTTGCAGAGACCTTCAAGGTTTATAAATAATAGGAATCTATCGTACGCTTCAAAGTTTTACTATAAATAGTATATTTGACATGATTCACCTGTCGCCCCTTCAACTTTTTCAAAGTACTCTTTTAACCGCAAATAGTTTAATAAACAAATAAATAATACCTAGTAGGGTAATCTAAAGAGTCATTGGTTGATTTTTCTAATCTCTTAAATATTACACGTTAGCAATTAAAAAATAATAATAAATCGATATAAAGTGTCCAAATGCAACGTCAACGTTATCATTTCCCAATTCATTTTAATAATAATTATCTATACATATAATAAAAGAAACCATGTTAGGGACACATGGCGTTCTATGAGGCGGTTTTAATTAATTTTCTAAATATTTATAATGGAAATTCAATTATTGATAATATTAAATTTAAAATTTGTAGAAGAGATTTTAATGATAAAGACAAAGATAACTAATAATAGTATATTAATTATTATAATCATATGTTAATTATTAAAATCTAAAAAAAATTAGTGTTTTAAATATTTATAAAGATAAAGATTTTATTTAATTGTTAGTTTTAATTGTTTTTATATTTTGATAATAAGGACAAGGATAACTGATAATCTATACATATAAAAATAAAAATATTTATTTTAATCAATTGTTTCGTTAAAATGATTTATTCAATACATGTAGAACATATATATTTTTTATACATGTGGTATATTTAGAATCCTACTTCTAATAAAGGATCTCATTAACCCGTTTTACACTCCAATGAAATAATAATATTAAATCATAATATCCAGCTTATCTCTTTTTTTTTCTGCTGATTGTCCAAAATCAGGTAATATATAAGTTTCTAACCTAATAATAAATAAAACAAAGTAAAATGTTATAAACCATGTAATACACAACTTTCTAACCTAATAAAAAAATAAAGTGAGATGTTCAATAAGTAAATTGTACCTCAAAGTTCATTTTGTTATAAAACACATCTTGATGACTAAATGTGTTAACAGATTACATTATTCGTGTAAGACATGTGTTTATTCAAATCGTACAATACACGAGTTTTTAAAAGATGTAACTATTTTATTACTTAGTATATAAAATTATATTTATTTAAACCGTGTAATACACGGGGTTCTAACCTAGTAATAATAATAAATAAACACTAATATTTTCTAAAGAGTTGCTTTTTCTTTCCAATCACCTTCCAATACTAAACCAGGGGATAGTTCAAATGAAAACCACTTTTATTGTGAAAACTCGAAAACTAACTAAAAAAAGCCTAAAAAAAAAAAAAAAAAAAAAATTCAATTTTTTTCATAAAAACCGCAGGTTTTTTTATATAAAAAAATTAAATTTTTTTTTTGTTGTAGTGTAGTAACACATGTGCAATACAAAAAATAATTTTTTTTTGAAATTTTTTTATATATAAAAAGCTGCGAAAATTGGTATGCAAAAAAAAATTGTTATGTTTTTTTGGTTTTTTTAATTAGTTTTCGAGTTTTTACAATAACTAGTAGTTTTCATTTGAACTTTCCCCTACTAAACTATGTATTATTTTATGCTAAGTTTATTTGCTTTTATATAGTTTAATTCAATTGAGTTATTTTAATTTTTAGATTAATAAATATGGAATTTACATACTAAAATTTTTGAAAGGTTCATAACCAAATGACACAAATCTCTGTTTTTCACAATAATGCGGAATTCGTTTAATATGTTACAAACATACAACCCTTAGGGTGGAGGGAGGAGGGAGTCGTCACTAAATGATGAGTGTTTAAACTATTTTCTAACCAATAATGTCATATCACTAGCGGGTTGAGATTCTGTACAAACTGTGCTAACTGTAAGAACCGTAAGAACAGATCTAAACCATTGATAGTTTAAATCAAGGGTTGGGGTTGATTATAAATAAAACCCTTATAATTAAAAATTAGTACTAACAAGTTAGTGGTAATTTCGTAAAATTGCTAGTCATTTGAACATTTTCAATTAAATACAAATTCCACCAAGGTTTTTTAAACTAAAATAACTTTTATATACTTTATCATTTAAAAAAATATATCATAAAATCAAGTATTTTTTTCATCTTTAATATGAGTACCATATTGCTATACTTTTTTTTATTTATAAAAGTAACTTTTAAAAAAGTTACCAAAAGTTGTTTTATAATTGTGCTGATAATGTGCTGATTATGTGTTAATTACAATATAATACAAACAAACACCAAAAGTAGATATAATCAGCACATCAGATGTGCTGATAATGGAGAACGATTGAGGATGTTGTGCTAATGTTGTTTATGTTGATAATGGAGAACGACTGAGGACGATGTGCTAATAATCGGGAACGATTAAAAATGTTATGCTAATTATATAGTGTTGTGCTGATTATATTTTTTGTGATGGTTCCTACAGGTTGGTTCGATCGTGAAGAGTTAGTAGATCATGGATATGTTAAAAAATTCAAACTTTGATTTGAATTAAACTTGCATGGATTTAGGGATGTTTTAATAATTATTTTTAATTAGTTATAAATAAATATGGTCAAAAGGTCTAAACTATCCCTAAACTAATTTTTTATTGAGGGACGCTTGCCAATTATGTGTTGGTTCTTACGGTTCTTACAAACATAGGTGTTTGTATTTGATCTCATTCCTATCACTAGCATTTGTAAAACATATGGAGAGTGGTAAACAAATTTTTTTTTTTTAAAAAGAAGATAAATTTATGATTGGTTGGAAGGGGTTGTGACCCACTATTAATTCCCTCACCCTCCCACCTCTCTCTCCTCTTCAAACACTCGGTGAATACTCACCGATCAAGTCCCACACCATTCACCGAAGAGATGTCACCGAAGGGGTGGCAATGGTGAAACCGCTCAGTGAATTCAACTCCCCGCCCCAATCCCCGCATGCATACCGTCCACCCTTAATGACTCCCCATCTCGATGTGGCATGCTTCACTATCTCAACGACACGGGGATTGCTTTGATACAATATTGTAACGCTTGATTATGACAATTTTTGTTTTGTCGTCACTAGCTTGTCTTTTTTTGCCTTTGGCAGCCACCCATGTTGATGTACTTTAACCACGGAGTTTTGATAAGGTATGTTATGCTCGTAGATCCAGACTCGAGTTTACGAGTTCTCCCCTTTGATGATATTAAGCGGTTAAAATTACCTATGGAGATTTTTGTCACTAGAATCCCGATCTCAAACTCATCTTAAAAATGACTTGAAATATTAAATACTCAAGTAAAATTCTAATAATTATAAAGTTTTATTAACTTTTGTATCTAACAAACTCAACAGATATATATTATTACTTATTATTTTCCATTTTGCTATTATATAACATATTAGTATATTATTTTCTATGTGTAGAATTGTGATAATCCCTTGCCCTCTTTCATTCACAATAATGAATATATAATGATACAAATCCATCTCTTATTTTTGGAGATAATTGATACAATAAACATAAATTACAATACTATAAATACGGGCATAATTAGTGGCGTCTATTACACCCCCGCAGTCGAAGCGGGAGGCGAACGTATGCTTAGACTGGAGCGAAAATCATCGAAGAGAACCCGAGGAAGACCCTTGGTGAAGATGTCGGCAATCTAAAAGCGGGAAGGCATGTGAAGGATACGAACCAGGCCTTTTTGAACGTGCTCCCTGACGAAGTGAATGTCGAGCTCGATATGCTTGGTTCGTTGATGCTGGACTGGGTTGCCCGATAAGTAAATGGCACTGACATTGTCACTGTAGACTAATGAAGCTTTGGTCAACGGTCGATGTAGCTCAAGAAGAAGATTTCGCAGCCAACATATTTCTGCAACCACGTTGGCAACTCCACGGTATTCGACCTCTGCACTAGAACGGGAAATGGTGGATTGTCTCTTAGAGGACCATGAAATCAGGTTGTCGCCGAGATAGGCACAATACCCGGACATAGAGCGACGAGTGTCAGGGGAACCTGCGCAATCAGCATCTGTGTAGGCTCGAATGGAGAGTGCCGAAGAAGAGCGGAGATGAAGACCATAGTCAGCAGTGCCTTGTAAGTACCTAATGATACGCTTAAGAGCGTTCTAGTGAGCCATGTAAGGAGAGTGCATGTGCATACATATTTACTGAACGACGTATGCGATGTCAAATCTCGTGAAGGTTAGGTACTGTAATGCACCTGCAAGGCTTCTATAGGTGGTAGGGTCATCAAATAATGAATCCGGTTCATTGGCCAATTTACTCTGAGTGTCTACCGGGGTCGCTGCAGGTTTGCATGAGTCCATACTGTCACACCCTAACCAATGGCGGAAACATCGGGGCGCGGCACTGAGCGAAACAGATTGTCCAGGAGAAATCCATAACAACTAATTTACCAGATAAATAATATTATGTCCCATACCATAACTCATCACAATAAAGTAGTTATTACAGACATAGATATCTCTTAGACAAATAAAGGCTGTTCCGACAACTCAGATTTTATAATGTTCGCTTTTAGACTCTTCCTACATTGATTCCACATAGCCAGCATCCTAACATCTCAAACACCTGTCACATACGTTAAAATAGAGGTCAATACACATAGTGTAAAGGTGAGCATACAAGTTTTAATAGTATAATAGTAGCGAAAGCGAGTTTACGCATAACCAGCATGTAATCATGTATAATGTGAAGCAAGTAGGTTATCGACAATGAAATATACACATACGTGACTGCGAGTTGTAGAATGCGCAACACATATCACCACTGTGACATGTGAGAAAAGCCCTTAACAACCCCTGTCCACGACAGGTGCTGAGTCCAAACTATAGTACTATCGTTGCTAAGGTGTCAGGCAACAATCACTGTGTAAACATAACATACAAGCATTCATCAAGTAACACGTATAACATGCAGTAACGGTTAGCGTATAAAAGTGTTTGCGTTGTGTGATCGATGTGATTTGATATAAGTAACGTATGTAACACCCAAAAGTGCTTAAAGCAAAAAGGGATCGAGTATACTCACAGATCGTGTTTAGTAAATAAACACTCTCTTGGATTGAAGGGAGCACTGAGAGATTATCCTGAACAGTTAATGATAGCATAAGCGAATGAGCGGCGCGTTAAACAGTGAAGAGTGAACCAAGTGACGTATGGTCATCCGATCGAATGACAATCCGTTCGGATGGCCATTCGGTCGGATTAACATTCGTTTGGGATGGATGTGTTTGTGTATGATGTGACTTTGAAGTTTTTGTTGTAGCATTTTAAAATCAGAGAAGTATCTCTACCTTTCAGGTCGTTCGATCGAATGGTCGTTCGATCGGAGAGTGATCCGATCAGTGAGACATTCTAGTGAGAACAAGTTCACAGCAGGATTGTCATTCGATCGGATGGTCTTCCGATCGGATGGAAATCCGTTAGAAACTGGTGATCTTTGGAAACTTGATAAAAAGTTTAAGTGTTTGAGACCAAGTACAATCCAATCGGATTGTCGTTCGATCGGATGGCAATCCGATCGAACGGCAATCCGTCCAACAATCTGATCGTTTTGAAAACTTGAATATTTTGTTAAGTTTGAAAAGTTTGCGGTTTCATCGAGACGGTATGACAACGTGTTAAACAACAGAAACCCCACCAAGTCCAAACTTCCTGATCGGATGGGAATCACCCCAGTCCGATCAGTTAACTGTTCGTGACGGTTTGTTCATGTTTAACCCGAAATCGGTTGTCTCCTTGATAGGATTCAGATCTCGGTCTGACACTTCACTAGAAAACGAGTAAAAGGCCTGAATGAGTCCGATTCTATCGGTTTGGAGTGCATTGAGTGTAAAAGAATGTGGAGAAACGTTAAGTAGGTATCTTTCAACTCTTTTACATTTGAAAATGTTTAGATCTATTGCGAAAACAGTGTTTAATCTTGTTGAAATCCTTTAGATTTGAGTTGCTCTTGGTGGAATGAGGCCAAATCTTGAAGTTCTTAAGAACTCTATGATGACATCACCCTTGAACACCTCAAATCCGTTGATTTCACGGTTAAAAGTGAAGATTCAAAGGTGAAAATGATGAAGAAGTGCGTGTAGATGATAAATGTACAAGATTTGAGTTGAAAACTTACAAGAATCGCGAGAAATCGGGAGAAAAGAGGGCTGGAAGCGCTGGTCGAATGAGAGAGCTGTCACATCACTGTGGTGATGTGACAGGGGGTATTTATAGGTTTCCAAAAGAGGAAAGGGGAGCACAAGGGTCGGATCGGATGACAACCCAATCGGATGGCCGTCCGACCGGATGATCATCCGTTCGGATGACAAATCGATTGAATGGTCATTCGATCGAATGGTTGTCGCGAGTTGGTTTTCGTGTTTTCGTTTCATGCGTTGGGTGTTGCAATGCGTTTCGAGTGAGCGATGCGATAATATTACCCACTAGTTACACAAATAACCTAACTACTAATCACTATAAATATAAACCTTAAATCTCGAGTTTGCGATGAGATTGCGTTGCGATTGAGTTTGTGATTAAACACCCCAACATAAACATAACATGCACAAGTAACACATAATAGCACACTCGCGTAAAACAATATCTATAACCTATAATTCGAGTTGCAATGCGATAGCGATGCGATTAGCGATAAGTCGATTAGCGATTAAGCTGCGACTAAATAGCGATTATTAACAAGTACTCCACATAATACAACTAAAGCAAAATAAAATAGAGTATCGACTCTAATCGCGAAGTACAATTTAATGATTAAGTAAGGAGTGACAGATCGCAATTAGCAATCTTTTCTTCCTTTGACTTTGACTTGTACTTTGACTTCAAAAGGTCGGGTTGTTACACATACCTACGCGATGAATGATGTCTTTGGCATATGCATGTTGTGACAGGAAAAGCGTGTCACCCGTTCTAGTGACTGAGATGGACAAAAAATAGGATAAGGGTCCCAAATCCTTCATAGCAAATCCACCGGCAAGAATAGTCATGAGCCATTGGCGTAGTTGGTCAGAGGAGGTGGTGAGGATGATGTCGTCCACATAGATTAGAAGATAGGCTATATCATGACCGTGGTGATAAATAAATAAGGAATTATCTGTTTTGCACTGAGTAAATCCATGCTGAAGAACAAAATCAGTGAACCGTTGATACTAGGCCCTGGGTGCCTGTTTGAGGCCGTAAAGAGATTTCTTGAGGCGACAAACATGATCAGGGTAGTCCCGATGGCGAAATCCCGTTGGTTGGTGCATGTAAACGGTTTCCTGCAAGTTGTCGTGTAAAAATGCATTTGTAACATCTAATTGGTGGATGGGCCATGAGTTAGAGAGAGCCTGAGTGAGAACCGTCCATATTGTGGTTGGTTTTACCACCGGACTGAATGTGTCACCACAGTCAACCCCAACATGTTAACTACGACCATCACATACCAACCTTGCTTTGTAACGTTCTAGAGAGCCATCGGAATGAAATTTGTGCTTAAAGAGCCACATTCTACGAATAATATTCATGTCGGAGCGACGTGGTACTAGTTCCCAAGTCTCATTTTTAATAAGTGCACTAAATTCGTTTTGCATGGCATCGTACCATTCCGGTGTGGACAAGGCAAGTTGGGGAGTTTTCGGGATTGGAACAATGGAAGTAGTGTGAAGGTTGAAGAGTTGTTTGGGTTTGGTGATACCATCCATTGCTCTCGTGCGCATGGTACTGGTTGGTTGTAGTGAACCGAGTGTGGAGGGTGGGTTGAGGTGACGGTGGAGGTGGAGTTTGAGTGTTCGGTGACGGGTCCGAAGGGTGGGCAGTAGGTGGAGAATGGGGTGGAGAAATGGTTTGGGCTAAAGGGGCGGTAGTTGGGCCAGGGGAAGCTGTATGTGGGCTGGATGGTTGGTGAGGAGATGGTAACGGTTTGTGTGAGGAGTTTGGGCTGGCTGGAGTTGGGCCGAGGGAAGTAGGATGTGGGGGGTTGGGTGGGTCAGTGGGTTGGGATGAACTGACATTATCCATCAACAGTGGGTTAAATGGAGGGGAAAGAAAGGTGTAGTATAGGGTGGTAGTGGAGTGTTGTATGGAGGAAGGATAAATGGATTCCTCAAACTGGACATGACGAGATATAAAGATTTGATTATTAGAGATGTCAAAACATTTATATCCGCGATGGTTTGAAGGGTAACCAAGAAAGACACAAGGTTTGGAGCGGTTGGTGAGTTTATTTATGGTGGTGGAGGGGGTGATGGGATAGCATATGCAACCAAACACGCGAAGATGTCTGAAGGTTGGGAGGACACTGTATAGAAGAGTAGTGGGGGATAAGAATTTGTGGGTTTTCTTAGGGAGAATATTGAGTAGGTAGGTGGCGGTTTCAAGGGCATGATGCCAAAATGAGGGAGGTAAAGAGGCTTGAGATAAAAAGGTACGAATCATGTTATTGATAGTGATGCGTGTGAAGTGTATATATAAGTTTAAGTATATTTTAAGCCCTTTTACACTTTTTTTAGCCAAGTTTTAAATTTATAAAACACGATATTTACTAACACTAAACACACATATGGGCAAGTGCACCCATCGTGAGCGTAGTATAGTGTTGGTAAGATACCGAGGTCGTCCAAGGACACAAGAGCTTTTAGTACCGGTTTACCCTCAACGTCTAATCAAATCAAAAAGTTAGAAAAAGGTTTTAAACTAGAAAAATAAAAACTAACTAAAATGCTGAAAATAAAAATAAAAATAAAAACAGATAGACAAGATGAATCACTTGGTTCCGACTCGTGTATAGTGTAACCTTTGATTATTTCCGCACTTTTGCACTTTTTAAGAGATTATCTTAGTTATTGTAGTAGGCCCCTCTTTTGAAGGTGACGTTACCCTCAACCCAGTAGTTTGAGTCAGCAAGGATACAATCCTAAAGGGTCGGATTATTGAAAGATAGTTAATTAAGTTATTAATGCAAATTATGGTAGGCCCCTCTTTTGAAGGTGACGTTAGCCTCGGCTAAGTAGTCTGAGTCAGCAGGGATACAGTCCTAAATAGCCGGGTTATAGTATTAATAGTAGCTTACATATGAGGGGATCAAAGAGTTTGGACCCCCGCCATCCAATACCGTTAAGTATTGAAGGAGGTCCTACTAAATTTGACCCAGGTCCTTGCAGGATCTATACACTGAACAAGGCAAAACTTTTACCAAACCGTTTCCTTAACCCCCGACCAGGTAGCCAACATACCTCCATATAGACCGTGGAGATATGAATGGTGAAAATCTTTTATTTTATATAGACAGTAAAATAATGCCAAGACACCACGGACAAACGATAGGGAAAAATCACCTTCAACATAAGAAACTAGTTATTAAAGTCATTAATACAAAACCAAGTAAAAAGTGCGAAAAGATTAAAAATAAAAAGTATTACACTTGACACTTTGTCTTCCTCAAGTGATGTAAGAGACTTAGGCAAACATGGCCTTGATTGTCAAGAACTCTTACGATCAGTCTTGGACCCCGAGACGACTCACACACTCTACGATGGACAATGGATGATGGTGGTGGATGATGGTGTTATGGTGGTGGTGGGTGAAGTGTGAGAGAGGTGGTGTGCCAAGGGATGGTTTGAGCTTGAGCCAAGCACTCCTATTTATAGGCTGAACAGAAGCTCGGGCACGGCCCCGTGTCCAGTGGGCACGGCCCCGTGTCCACATCCTTCTCTTTCTTCATTTATTGCAGCTTGTCTGTATTAGTTGACCACGCCCCCGTGTCCGCTGAGCACTACCCCGTGTGCAGAAGCATATCTGTACTATGAAGATTTGCCTGGATTCTGCGAATCTTATAGTTGACCACGGCCCCGTGCCCGCTGAGCACGGCCCCGTGGTGGGCAATAGAAGCTTCTACCACTTTGTCTTTTCTGCTGACACTTGGGCACGCCCCCGTGCTGGCTGAGCACGGGGCGTGTTCAGTCTTCTGTCTTCTTGTTTTGCTTGGGAAGATGCAGTCGTGGGGTTGGGCATGTCACGTTTGTCCCTTTTCTTGTATTTATGTTAGATTTTGCTGTCTTTTTGCTTCTTTTGTTAATTTGAGCTCATTTAATCCTGAAAATAAAAATGGAAGACAAAAGCACACTTTTTCCAACATTAGTACTAAAAAAGGGTTAGTTTTATGCCACAATTGATGTAATTTATATGTTGCATTTTGCACACATCAAATACCCCCACACTTGAATCTTTGCTTGTCCTCAAGCAAAACTCTTTATAATGTGGCTTTACACTCCCAAATGGAATGGGTAGAAGAGAAAGTTTTTTGGGCTTGTCATAGAGTGTCGGGATTTCCAAGATTCTTTATTAAGTTCTATTTTTATTTATTTACAATCCTATTCGTCATGATTTATTTAAAACTTTTCATAAGATAAATTACTTATTAGGGCATAACATGCCTCTTTAAAATTCTATTTATATACAAGTTCACATACCTCACGGGGGATCACTCAACACTCGGCCGAAAATGTATTTTAGTGGATCACTCGAGAGCGGCATGGAACTTACTCCTACCATAAGCTTGCCAAGCAATCAATCCTCCTCCTTTTTAACTATATACCTTTGTAAATATCAAGAGGACTTTTTGGGTGAAGGGTTAGGCTTGGGTTAAAGGTAGGTGGTTGGGTTAGTGGTTAGTGATTAGTAGAAAGGGCGAAAAACGTAACAAGCGTCGGTTTTCGTAAGACTTTTTATTCTTGTAACTTTTATTTTGCTGAAGCTATTATTCAAACAAAGTTATTTTTGATGAACTTGTTTGTTTATTTTTTTCATTTGCTTCATCATCAACATTTTTTTTTGAAAGTCATACGAAAAACCGAGCTAGTTACTAAAACAAGGGGTTAAAAATGAAAAAAGGTTTTGGTGGGTGAAAGGGTGTTTGGTTTGGGTTATGAAATGAAAAGGTTTAGGCTCAAAGGGGCTAACTAGGGGGATTTTGGGTAGGTGGTAAAAAAAAAAAAAGAAAAATAATGGTGTAGAAATAAAAAGGGTTAGTCCTAATGCCTCCATCATTTACTTACTCGGGTTTAAGTTGGTAAGGACCGGTAATGTATCGTCATGGCAAGTTCTAGAGTCGTAAGAACCAAGCGGCTATTCACACAAGAAACGAAAAATGAGCATTTAATTTAAAGATATATATTTTTATGCTCAATAAAGGCTCAAAACTCACTTTTGTGGGAATGGGTTTTTATGTGATCAAGTATATATAATCAAATTTTAACTAAGTTTGCCATGCCTTTTCATAATTTTCTTATGTTGGTTCTTTTTATCACGACGCTATCGGATGTAAATTTGTAAAAATATAACCTTTTTTAGAATTTGAAATTCCCAAGTTAAACCTAGACAAGTAAAAAAAATGAAAATTTTTGAAAAAATTTGGGGTGATTAGCGGTTCCAATAGAGTTCTGTGTAAGGCTTGTATTTAGGACTTGCAAGATTCAAGGTTTTAGCATCCCCCCCACACTTAAATTACACATTTTCCTCAATGTGTCCCAAAAATAAGTTTTTAGGTTGATTGAATGTGTAAAAAGGGTGAAAAAGCAAAAAAAAATTGTGTTACTGGGCGCTGAACACGGCCCCGTGTTCAAGTGCCAGTAACAAAATTAAATCAAGAGAAATAGAAGCCTGGACACGGGGGCGTGTTGGGTGACCACGACCCGTGTCAAGTTTACCTGAACTGGGTATTTCTGCTGACTGTGTAGCACGGGGCCGTGTTGGGCGGACACGGCCCGTGCCGAACTTACTGTTAACGAAGAAAATCGTCGGATGACTCTGTTTTCCTGCATGGGGTGCTGGTTCAAGCTTCCCTTGTTTCCTTTGCCATCTCAAGTGTGTTTTATTCATTTCAACACCATCCAAACACCAAATTAACTAAAACCATCATTCATTAAGTCATAGAGAGAATTACATAATAGTCCTAAAAAATGAAAAATAAAGCAGAAAATAAAAGTTAAAAATCCTAAATTAGATAGGTCAAGTGATACGTAAAATCATCCCTAGGAGCTCTACTTCTACAATAAGAACCAAAATTCCGGAAATAGTTTTCCGGTTTCTAAAAGTCTTGTAGAACTCCAAGCCGAGCGGTGTCCCTTAGATGTTGCTAGAGCCATTCTTCTATCTCCCTCGGGAGAAGGGAGGCGGCTTCATGTTCCTCAACATCTTGTGGAGGGGGAACGACACTAATCGGAACCTCTTGTAGTATGTATCGAGGGGGCACCGGATGTAAGGCGTACCATTCGGCCGGAATGATGACTTCCGGTACCACATTCCATGCCCTTTGTGTGATAATCGGCACCAAAGGAGGAGAGGCGAGAATGTTCAACCTTTGGTGCAAAAGGTTGACTTCCCCGAGACATCCTTCTAGTCCCACCGTTAGATGATTAATACGGTCGACCAATGCTTCTTCCACCCCTGTTATCTCATCAATGGCTTCTCTTAGGGCGTAAACATAGTTTACAAGAGAATCCTCAACCGTTGATGATCTTCTCCCCTGCCGGCTGTTTCTGGAATGTAACGAGGAGTTTCCGCTTGTTCTGCTTGCCATTTTGAGAAAACAAACCGAAAAGAGTTCAATTTTATGGGACCAGTACCTCGGACACGGCCCCGTGTTCAATGAACACGGCCCCGTGTTTAGACATCTGCATGATTTAAGAACAAGGAATCTTGGAGTTTTAATTTGTTTTTGTGATTTTTTAAAGCATTTTTAAACAGAAACAACTTAAAACATTGTTGTAGAACTTATTCTTAACAAGATTCCATGAACAAAAATCTAACAAACATCTCAATAAAGCTTGAAATTATGAAAGTCTCAAGCTTTAATGGAGGTGTAAGGAAAGAAAAATTGAAGAAGATGATAGTGGATAAAAGAGGAAAGGACAAGAAGATAGTTGAGAAACTTCTTTTAGAAAATACCTAGGATGGTATGTGAGAATATTCCCCAAATCTCTGTCCCTGGAATGGTTCAAATGTGCAGGATTCTTGGCTGCATTTATAGAAAACGACAGTACGTTGCGCACGGCCCCGTGTCGGCTGGACACGGCCTCGTGTGCAGATGGAATCTTGACACATTTTTGTCCGTATTCTGACAAAATCAGAAGGGAATCTTTGGGTGGACACGGGGGCGTGCTGACCTGGACACGGCCCTGTGTCTAGAAGCTGTCTATGAAGTTTGTATATTTTTAAGGAACTTTTCCGGATCGGGCGGTTCCTTACTGGATGGAACAACCCCAAAGTGCCTAAGATACCTTAATTGTTATAGATTAAGACGAGAACGCAAGAGGTTGTCGGTGAGGGTGATTCCTATGCTATATGTAGGTGGACAAGTCCAACCCTTTCCCGGGCTCTCATTAAAGAAGGTGTATGCCGAATCGCTCAGGTCTATGTATGCATCGAACGAAGTCGATGGGGAGTCCTTCACGGCACAATCGACACAGGGACGACTATCGCTCAAGTCCTCACTAGAGTTAGAAGTATCGTCGGAAACAACGAAGTTGTTTGAATGCGATTCCAACACTTCTTCTTGGTTATCATCTTAAGATAAATTATTGAAATCTATCCTAAGTTCTTTTAACCAATTAAGAATTAGATCTTCTAATTGAAATAATTTATCGAGAAGCATTTCTCCTAGAAAATCTGGTTGGGGGCATTCGAGGGAGAGATAGGGATTATTTTTACTTTCGCCCCTCTTAAGGATACAAGGAAACAATGGGTCTATATAGTGGGGCTTATAATTTAGAAAATAACATTCTAATTCCTCATGGGTACCACCACATAATTGACACCACGTACCATAAAAGTGCCGAAAGTAAAAAGTATCAGTATCACTCATGTTTGTGTCAGAATTTACCAACCGTCGGGATCTTATGGTTTTGTTTTCAGTAACTGAATCTTGGGCACGAGGGCGTGTTGAGTGGGCACGGCCCCGTGTTCAGCTTACTATCTGACTTAAAACAGGATTGCCAGTTCCAATGATTGGGCACGGGGCGTGTTCAGCGGGCACGACCCGTGCTGAGTTCTGCAGAAGCTGAAAAACTAAGAAAAATCCTAAAAAAATAAGAAAAAATGATTAGGCCGCTGATTCCTAACTTTCTTAAAATCCTTGTGTCCCTGGCAACGGCGCCGAAAACTTGATGCGTGTGAAGTGTATATATAAGTTAAAGTATATTTTAAGCCCTTTTACACTTTTTTTAGCCAAGTTTTAAATTTATAAAACACGATATTTACTAACACTAAACACACATATGGGCAAGTGCACCCATCGTGAGCGTAGTATAGTGTTGGTAAGATACCGAGGTCGTCCAAGGATACAAGAGCTTTTAGTACCGGTTTATCCTCAACGTCTAATCAAATCAAAAAGTTAGAAAAAGGTTTTAAACTAGAAAAATAAAAACTAACTAAATGCTGAAAATAAAAATAAAAATAAAAACAGATATACAAGATGAATCACTTGGTTCCGACTCGTGTATAGTGTAACCTTTGATTATTTCCGCACTTTTTCACTTTTTAAGAGATTATCTTAGTTATTGTAGTAGGCCCCTCTTTTGAAGGTGACGTTACCCTCAACCCAGTAGTTTGAGTCAGCAAGGATACAATCCTAAATGGTCGGATTATTGAAAGATAATTAATTATGTTATTAATGCAAATTATGGTAGGCCCCTCTTTTGAAGGTGACGTTACCCTCGGCTAAGTAGTCTGAGTCAGCAGGGATACAGTCCTAAATAGCCGGGTTATAGTATTAATAGTAGCTTACATATGAGGGGATCAAAGAGTTTGGACCCCCGCCATCCAATACCGTTAAGTATTGAAGGAGGTCCTACTAAATTTGACCCAGGTCCTTGCAGGATCTATACACTGAACTAGGCAAGACTTTTACCAAACCGTTCCCTTAACCCCCGACCAGGTAGCCAACATACCTCCATATAGACCGTGGAGATATGAATGGTGAAAATCTTTTATTTTATATAGACAGTAAAATAATGCCAAGACACCACGGACAAACGATAAGGAAAAATCACCTTCAACATAAGAAACTAGTTATTAAAGTCATTAATACAAAACCAAGTAAAAAGTGCGAAAAGATTAAAAATAAAAAGTATTACACTAGACACTTTGTCTTCACCAAGTGATGTAAGAGACTTAGGCAAACATGGCCTTGATTGTCAAGAACTCTTACTATCAATCTTGGATCCCGAGATGACTCACACACTCTACGATGGACAATGGATGATGGTGGTGGATGATGGTGTTATGGTGGTGGTGGGTGGTGGGTGAAGTGTGAGAGAGGTGGTGTGCCAAGGGATGGTTTGAGCTTGAGCCAAGCACTCCAATTTATAGGCTGAACAGAAGCTCGAGCACGGCCCCGTGTCCAGTGGGCACGGCCCCGTGTCCACATCCTTCTCTTTCTTCATTTATTGCAGCTTGTCTGTATTAGTTGACCACGCCCCCGTGTCCGCTGAGCATGACCCCGTGTGCAGAAGCATATCTGTGCTATGAAGATTTGCCTGGATTCTGCGAATCTTATAGTTGACCACGGCCCCGTGCCCGCTGAGCACGGCCCCGTGGTGGGCAATAGAAGCTTCTACTACTTTGTCTTTTCTGCTGACACTTGGGCACGCCCCCGTGCTGGCTGAGCACGGGGCGTGTTCAGTCTTCTGTGTTCTTGTTTTGCTTGGGAAGATGCTGTCGTGGGGTTGGGCATGTCACGTTTGTCCCTTTTCTTGTATTTATGTTAGATTTTGCTATCTTTTTGCTTCTTTTGTTAATTTGAGCTCATTTAATCCTGAAAATACAAAAGGAAGACAAAAGCACACTTTTTCCAACATTAGTACTAAAAAAGGGTTAGTTTTATACCACAATTGATGTAATTTATATGTTGCATTTTGCACACATCAATAGTTCGTATTTTTCTTTCGGCTTTGCCATTCTGAGAGGAGGTGTGGGGACAGGAGAAACGAAATTGCATTCCATTGATGTGACAAAAATGTTTAAAATTATTATTGGTGTATTCGGTGCCATTGTCACATTGGAACTGTTTAATTTTGGTTCAAACTTTGTATGAATATGGTTATGGAAATTGTTAAAGGTGTTGTAAACTTGAGATTTATTGGTTAGGGGATAAGTCCATAGAAAATCCGTTAAATCGTCAAGAAACAATATATAATAGCGGTGACCGCCGGTGCTTAAAACCGGGGAGGTCCATAAATCACTGTGAATGATATCAAAAGGTAAATGAGTTTTATTCATAGAATCATAAAACAGAAGTTTAACACTTTTGCCAAAAACACATGACTGACAAAGTGTATTGTTCGGTTTACTAAAATCAATAAAGGAACTAGACTTTAACGAATGCAATAAAGAGTTGCCCGGGTGCCCAAGGCGTTGATGCCAACGGTCTTGAGTAACAGCAGCTAAAGGAGTAGGTTTGGAGGGAGGCTTGATGAAGTTGGTGGTGAGAGGGTAGAGGTCTCCCGAACTATTGCATCGTAGGATAGGTTCCTTGGTCTTGAGATCCTTCACAAGAAACCAAACAAGTCAAATTCAATGGAAAGTAAATTGTCGGTCATTAGGCGACGGACAGAGATGAGTTTTTGATGAGGTTAGGAACATAAAGGATATTGTTTAGTTTTAAAGGCAGGAAAGGCGGTGGTAATGTTTTGTTGCCTTGTCCAATTACGGGAATGGTTGTGCCATTGCAACAATTATTTGCTTATTAGTGAAAGTATTAAAAATAGACGGGGAATTCATACCTGGTTGTTCCATGTGGCCAGTGGCGCCGGTGTCACACCCCAACCAATGGCGGAATCAACGGAGTGGGACTAGTTCGAGATTGTAAGAGACTTCATTACACTATTTGTGACAATATTTAATTCAACCGATTTCATTTCATAAGTAAATTGTCAAAACATTACAAGAAATTCAAATAACAACATTGTTCAACATAACATAACAAAATTGATACAACACTTTAAACCTAAACGTCTAAGTGAGTATCTAGGCATCATTGCTAATCCATTTCATAGCATCATCAATCCTCAACCTGTAACATGTTTAAAATACAATTCAATGCAAAAGCAAAGGCGAGTATACAAGTTTAAGGATAAATATAAGTATAAAAGTTAAAAAACGAATCCACATGGCAACTTAGTTTATACAAGATCAACCTAACATGGCATGTAGTATTTCTAGTCAACCCTCTGTTTACGCAAAATGATATAATTCAACATGACCTCTAGTCTACGGGCGGTGCATCACTCCTATAGTGCTATACATGTCAAATGGAGGCTCGTGAAAGCTAATGACTAAAACATATCACATAAGTATGGTCCACGTATAAGCATCAAGTATAACAACATAGTATTCATGTATAAGGATTGTTTTCGTGCATTGCATAAAGAATAGGTTTAAGTGTAGTTTAATTGTTAAACATGTTACACCCCAAAAAGTGGTAAACATAAAAAGGGGTTGCGAGTATACTCACGGTTTTGCAAGTCTTCTACTTGAATCCGCGAGTGAGTTATTGTTGATTAGGGGATTGGAACACCAAGTCCTTCTACGCGAAGAAACAAAGTGTATGAGTAACGGAGAGTAATGGTAGATTAAGGATTTAGGAAATTAAAACGCAAGAACATATGTATATGAAAGTAATCATCCTTTAACATAAGTACTTGTTTTTGACACTATGGAACCTCAAGGGTTAATGTTTTCATCAGTAATGTACTCATTAGAATCGTAACAAGTCTTATGCCTTAGATGATGTTATTCTAATATTTTGACGAATGAACACAAGTTCACCATCAAGGGTTCGAATAGTATGAGGTAGAAGATTAATCTTCATTTAGGTACCTCTATTGTGTCATAGAATTCATGTAGGAGGTAGGAAGAACAAGCTTCCATTTAGGTACCTCTTATGGTTCACCACTACACGTGATGTAAAAACATACAAGGAGGGTCATGAACTAATGTTAATACAAGAATAACAACAACTATACTATGAGAAATCATCAAGTAATGTGGGGATTCTTTGTTGGACAACCCAAGTTAGTCCATAATCTCACCTTCATCAAGCTTGAAGCTTGAACATGACTTGTGGGTTAAAAACCCTAAATAAAACAGAAAGTATATGAGGTTTAACCTCTGATTTTGTATGTCTTAGCCCTGTTTTTAAGCTTAACTAACCTTAGGAGTGGTTATAAGCATAAGGGCGTGGGTTTGAGTGAGTTAGACTCAAGTTTAAACAAGTGTACACAAAGATAAATGGAATCAGATTCAAACAGTGAACTTAGGAGCCTATTTGTCAGAGTTCCAGGGACTTATTCACTGTGGAATACCCATGGAATCGAAGCTAAGGTCGATCCAAGTGTTCTGGAAAAAGAATGAGCTCAAACGGACAAGAAATGAAGAAGTTATGCTCACTTTAGTGGAGCTAGATGTTTCTGTCCGAACTTGAACTTGCAGCTACGAATTTGAGTGATTGTGAGAGTTGTGAGAGTGTTTCTAAAGTGCAAATGGTTTGGGAGGCACTTGGTATTTATAAAGAAGTGATCAGGGTTGTAGGATCGAATTCGGACCCAATTGAGTCTATCAGAAGAACTATTCCTGATTTGAACGGTGCCGTCAGACAAATCAGGTTCAATTCACCGAGTATTCACTTTCAATTGTTGATTCTATTGATTTGGATGACATTTACAATCGACTTAACACTTCGGCAGCACTTCGTGGCTCACCGGAAGACAACACACACACCTCTCCTCTGATTTCGCTCCTGAATGACCTATATATAGAGACCTGATTCCGCCCGAAACTTAACAGACCATTAGGAGCGGAATCTGACTTATGTGATTCCGCCCGAAATCAGTCCATATGACATTTGGAGCGGAATCAGCTTCTATGAGTGAAATCAGCTTCTAAACTCACTAAAACTTCCTATTTTCTCGATCTACGAGCCCTGATCTATACAATATTGTCTAAGACTCGATACAAGACGTAGACGACAGACGGATGCACCAACAAACTCCCCCTCGGATGTTGACGGAGTCTTCGGTGTCGAGTTTTCGCATCTTGAGTCTTTATCAGTCTCTTAGTTTCTCTTTGAAGTATCTGACGTTGTAAGTATCCTCAATCTCTGTATTCTCTTTTCTCTATTCATCACCAACATACTCCTTCCTTTAAGTATCTTCAGACTCCCCCTTTCGATATGCTGGGATTGCAGCCTGGCTTGTTAAAATCACAGAATCTTCAGGTATCGAAACCTGGCTCTTCTTCAAACCTGTACATTCTCTACCACAAACATAAGTTTTCTAATATTAAACTTTAACACACTCAGACACCACTTGTAAATATCACAAAAAAGATCTAACAATTATAGTCTCTGATGAACCACTTGAAGAAATATCATTTTCAAAACTTTTGATGACCACTTGTAACAAGACTTAACTCCCAAACCAGATCTTCAAGTTTAGCACTTGGAATTTTGAAAATTAGCTCTTCAACACCAGTTGTCGAAAATCTTTTTGAAATTTTCAAAATTTATGCTAAAACACACTAAAATCTTTTTGGAATTTTTGAAATTAAACGAAATGCAGTAAAGAAATATTTACAAACAATATTTTTGTGAGTTTGTGTAAGAGGATCATATCAGTTTTTGAGACACATCACCAACACCGTTAAGCTTCATTTCATATTACGTTCTAAATAATTCACCTAGATTGTCAGTATACTGGTCCATTTAAATTTTCACACAAATTTCAACTGTTTCGAGATACGAGATTAATGTCTTAAACACTTAAACTTAATCGCGTGTCCCACCACTTGAATATACTCCCGTATCCAGATCCCAATATTCAGTCTTACAGGTGAGTATACCACAGATGATATCTGTAAGGTGTTATAATGCGAGGGCCGTGAGAGCTCAGGTCGATACTTCCGTATACGTAGAGATATGACGGCTTTGACTTTTGGTGTGTCCCCTTTAGAGGATATTGTTTTACAACAGCAATGACTATCAATTTTATTGTTTCATCAATTTGCTGAGGGCGGCGCTATGTTTCAAGCAAGTAGAAAGTATTCTCCGGGGACTAGGCCATTGCTTCCGCAAAATCAGAAGTCCTGGGATAATACCCCAGATATCACCGAGTATAAAGACCTAGTATCTCAGAAATAGGGACCTTTCAAACAAGATTTCGGGGGTTACCCATATATCCGAGAGATGTTTCCCCACGATATAAGCAAGTTTGAAATTAGGTTTATATCTCATCACAATCTACTAAATGTGCAAAAACCTACTGACACATCATCAGTGAGACCGTTTATCACATTTTTACTTTCCATTTCTTTTGCATGTTGTGATCGTCCACTGATGTACTATCATTTCCTCTTTTATACAACAAAACTCATTTTTCATTTTATCATGTTTTTGACTTTTTCAAATTTTCAAATGTTTTTGGATTTTCTAAAATTTTACTCCCCCTAAAATGCAAACACATTTTAGGAAATTTGAAAATAAACTGTACAAACAACGTGACAACTGATATCAAATTGCTTCAAATCGCCATTCACTTGGCATAAACAATCAGAACTTCCCCTTTCAACAAACTATTTTCTCATTTAGATTTCAAAACACTTAAGTTTGTTTTAATCAAAATGATTTTTCCGGAAAATAAGTTTGTTTTTACCACTTGTAGGGGCATGGTTCATCATATTGTCTTTCAACCACTTGTATGAAAATTACATCAAGTTCAAATTAATGACCTTGAGTAATCACTATGTCAGAACAAACCTCTGTACCACTTGTACGATGAACTTATCAAAGTAAATTTCAAGATAAATGCCGATACCTACTCCACACTTACCAACCTGGGAGTTCCGGCATAGTCCATCACCTGTATACATTCAAACACTTTTTTAAAAAAAAATTCACAAACAACAATTTTATGAATGATTTCGATTCCTGATCCACGATTACCAACTTGGGATCTCCGGCAAGTCCAGAGACTTACTGTTCGTAATATGTACCATCCCAGTCACAAACCAGGGATGGTTCAACTTTATCTTTCTTCGTCTTCTTCTCGTAAAACTCTTTAACCCCTTTGACTTTTCGATCAATCATTTTTCCAAAAATATGTTTTACAGTGGGGTTAAAGGCCTTTTCAACATCAAAAACCTTTTTATCATCACAAAATTGGTTTGATATCTCAACTTTACCAATTTTCTTTTTAAAAATTTCAGCCCGAAGTGGTGGAAAATTCTCATCATCCACAGTCGGAACTGATCCTTCACTTTTTGAAAGAACCTGTGGCTCCTCTGATTTTGTGGAATCAGACTCATCGCCAGAAGATAGCTCCTCTGATTTTGACCTATCAGAATCATCGCTAGAACTACCTCCAGACTTCTTAATCACCCATTTTTGTTTGTCATTTTTAGCTCTCTTCTTGTAAAACTTGTTTGAACATTCACCAATTTCAAATGTAGAATTTTTGAATAACTTTGTTCTGTCAATTGGTGGTTCAAACTCAACCACTTTCTCTTTCTGTTTACGAGAAACTCCCTGTTTTGATTGTATTGCCTTTGAACACTCCCTGGCAATATGTCCAACTTTGTTGCATTGAAAACAGGTTCTCGTATCTTTCTTCTTCTCAACCATCTTCTTCATGTCATCTTGCTTCTTTGAAAAGAACTCACTGTTTGACTGCCTCCAGAATTCTTTCTTTTCTTCCTCTTCTAAGCTAGTTCCTGAAACAAATGTCATTTTTGCTTTAAAATCACGAACATATTTTTCATTTTTCTGTTGGAGTAAAACCAAGACCTTTCTTTTTGAAATTACGGTTAGGGTTTGGTTTCTTGTGAAAACCAGAACCAGAACTGTAACCTTTTTTCTTGTTTAATCTTTGTTGTACTCTTGAGGTGTATTTTTTAGGTTTATCAGTAAGATTTAAATCTTTTATTTCAGAAATGTTAATTTCTGTAAGTTTGAAAACCTTTTTTTTCATCTCAGTTTTTACACCTCTTATTGGAAATTCCTCATCAAAATATAATTTGTCAGAATCATTCAAAGTATATGCAACTTTAAACGTTTCGTCATTCAAATTAGACTTTGATAACAAGAATTCTTTGTTGTAAACCCTTTTAACCGAAAACTTTTGACTATTGACTGTCGAACTCGAATTTTCAGAACCAGACTTTGACTCTGACTTTGACTCTGAGTTTGACTCTGAGTTTGACTCCAACTTTGACTCCTCAGTTTCATCTTTATCCAACACCTGATCGACGAATTTCTTTATTAACTCTGACTCATGATCAGTGTCAGATGATGTAAACGTCACATCAATATTTTCTGGTAAATTGACTGACGACTCCGACTCCCACTGTAAATTTGTTGCTTTTTCGACTCTTTCCTGATTTGGATTTCTGGGCAAATATCCATTTTCTAGCGGAGGTGGACACTTGTTATAACCGACATCTTATTTCTTACCAGAATCCTTCTTGTCAGTCTTTTTCTTTGTGTCACTCTTCTTCTTGTTCTTCTTTTCTGGAGTCTTTTCTTCAGTCACTTTTCCATCATCATTCTTTTCTTCAGTTACTTCATCCTCTTCAAATGCTTTCATGCCTTCAACAGTCGGATAAATCCTGTCAATAACATAAGAAGTACATGAGTAACTTTTCAACAAACGATTAACTCTTTCAGTTTCGATTCTTTGCAGTTCCAGTTTTTGTTCAAGAGCAGCACACTTCTCGATGTAGTTGTTCACCACTTTCTGCTTGATCATGAACGCTCCCTGAAGTGTCTTCATTGCTGTTACTTGTTCTTCACTTGTATGATTGTATTGATTCATAGCTTTGTTCAGGACATCATAAGATTCCTTCAAACTGTTCAAGTTATAAATCAATGTGCTGTTCTGCTTCTTTATAGCTTCACAAGTGGCACACTTTACAGGAATCTTTTTAGCATCAACTTCTTCATCAACTTTGAACATAGGAACTTCAACCTTTACGTTCCGTTTGATCACTGGAACTTCTTCATCGTCACTACTAACTGGTGTCTTTACCTTTTTCTTTTTCTTCTTTGCTTTCTCATCTTCACTGTCACTCTCAGCCATCATTTTCAAATGATCTGCCATTTTTCTTGACCAATACTCACGATCATCATCACTATCTTCTTCAACTCGTGCAACAAAAGCTGTGTGAACTGGAACTTGGTCAGGAATATAATCATCCCAAGTAAAATTTTCCCAGCTAAACCCTTCAGGCATCTTTTCATCATCTTGATCAATCACACAGGCTTTTGCATCAGATGAAATATACTTATCCCAGTTGAACCCAGTTGATGACTTCTTTTCTTCTTGATTAACCACACAAGCTCTCTTTCCAGAATCTTCAATCACATTTCTTCCATGAGCAGTTTGTGCCTGATGTTGTTGTTGTTGAGGTGGTTGTTGAGCAACTTGATGATAGATGGCCTTTCGATAGTAATCATTGTTGTTGTTGAAAGGATTCTGAGCTCCACTTGTTTCGCGATTGGTGCACTCCCTCTTGAAGTGACCTTTCTCCCTGCATCGAAAACAAGTGACTTTAGATTTATCAAAACCTAAAGTAGAAATGTTAGCTTCTCGAAGATCATTTCTTCCTGTGATTTGCTTAAATTTCTCAGCTCTCCTCAACACACTGGCCAAACACCACTTAATACCCATAAGCTCCATCTCCTCAGCATCAATCTGATCGTAATCCTCTTTAGTTAGCATAGGATTCCCGATCTTTCCAGCCACAAAACTACTGTATGATTCTAAAACCATTCCCAACAAGGACATGTGATTTTTAGCAACTTCTTCTGAGTAATCTTGATCATTCTCAAGATTTAATACAATGTTGCATTGAAGTTTTCTTCCATTCTTTGTTGCTGAAATATTCGGATCAAATGATGGAAATGATGAAAAACTTGTATTGTTGCTTGATCAGTTTGATGAACTTCCTGATGAACCTTTAGCATTGTAAGCAGTTTCAACTTTTGTTGATAAGTTGGTTGTTTTCTCATTCAACCCTGTTTTGTAATACAAACCGATATCTTGTTCACCATCAAAATCTTTCATTCGAACAATCTTTCGTTGCTCCATCTCTTGAGCTTCCAACTTCTCAATGAATTTACTCAAAGTGAGCGTGTTAAATC
Source organism: Helianthus tuberosus (assembly GCA_030545235.1). Classification (NCBI taxonomy): domain Eukaryota; kingdom Viridiplantae; phylum Streptophyta; class Magnoliopsida; order Asterales; family Asteraceae; genus Helianthus; species Helianthus tuberosus. The sequence continues at coordinate 61,534,154 of CM060372.1, read as the reverse complement.
CTTTCTTGTTTATGAGCATCATCAGATATGTACCCCAAGTCTCGTGTGGCAAAGCATCAGGAAGCTTCTCGATCAACTCTTCATTGTCTTTCTCGATGCTCAATCTCTTCATGTTAGCTAGCAATTTGCAGTATCTTTCAATAATTTGCCTTGTGCTTTCATTTTTCAACCCACGAAACAGATCGAACTCTTTCTTCAAAAGCGATTTCTTGTTTTTGACCATCTCTTGACTACCATGAAACTTCGATCTTAATGCTTTCCAAATTGAGTAAGACGTTCCATTGTGTTGCAAGAGAACCAAGATATCTTCTTTCCTTGCTTGTTGTAGAAGACTTAGCATCATTTTCTCATCTTTGTATTTCTTTCTTGCATCGGCACTCAGATCTTTTATAGGAACAACCTCTTCATCATCATTCGTCGGTCGAATGTTTTTCATTTCGACACATTCCCACGCATCAAGATAGTTTGCTTGTACCCAGTTTTCGAAACGACCTTCCCAACCCTTATATTCTTCGATGTTCATTAGTTTGGGCGGTTTTTGCATAGTTCCCGTTTCGTTCTCCAACATCGTGTTCTGTGCAATACTCATCGGGGTAACCGGTGTAGCGAACGCATTATAAAATTCGTCGTCCATTTTTCAGATTTCAAAAATTTTCACAACAGTTCTTTCGAGCGAAATCAGAAACTGAATTACGAGCGGAATTACTAGGTACTTTTGAAGAGGAATCTCGACAACAATTTGGAGCGAAATCACGACAATATTCTGGAGCGGAATCAACCAGAAATGTAGTTTGGAGCGGAAACAACCAGAAATGTAGTTTGGAGCGGAATTAAAACAAAAAGCAGTTTAGAGCGGAATCAACTGGGAACTTTGGAGCGGAATCAGGACCAAATTTTCGAGCTGAATCACTGTGACATCATCATACTCTCGAGTGTTTTCAAGCGGAATCTCACAATTAACCGGTTTTAGTTCGAATTAACTGTTGATACTTACAAGGCTTTGTTAGATACTAATTCCGAGCACACTGTGCAAAAATCAGAACAATTCGACAACTTTTTCTCGGTCAATTTGCAAAGGACATGTAGAAAGTGTAGAAAAACAGAAATTTTCGGCTGAATTGGCAAGAGCTCTTCCTCCTTAGCTCTGATACCACTTGTAGGATCAAATTCGGACCCAATTGAGTCTATCAGAAGAACTATTCCTGATTTGAACGGCGGAAACAGACAAATCAGGTTCAATTCACCGAGTATTCACTTTCAATTGTTGATTCTATTGATTTGTATAACGTTTACAATCGACTTAACACTTCGGCAGCACTTCGTGGCTCACCGGAAGACAACACACACACCTCTCCTCTGATTTCGCTCCTGAATGACCTATATATAGAGACCTGATTCCGTCCGAAACTTAACAGACCATTAGGAGCGGAATCTGACTTATGTGATTCCGCCCGAAATCAGTCCATATGACATTTGTTGCGGAATCAGCTTCTATGAGCGAAATCAGCTTCTAAACTCACTAAAACATCCTATTTTCTCGATCTACGAGCCCTGATCTATACAATATTGTCTAAGACTCGATACAAGACGTAGACGACAGACGGATGCACCAACAAGGGTTGGGTTAGATGAGTATTTAATGCCAAAAACCCGGTTTAAACTTCAAAAACAACCAAATCCCGCTCAAAATCGCGAAGTGAAGCAAGGCTTCTGATCTAGGAGGTCCCTCGCGGTCAGCGTAGCCCTAGGGCAAGCTTACGCAGCCCGTGTCAAGGGGGGAAGGCTGAAGTTTCCTTAAATTGTAATTAGGCCCCCCAACTTTGCAATTTTGGGATTTTTAGGTGTTTTAGAGGCTGTTTCCGCCATAAAAGCATAGTTCAAGATAAATTTAAGTATGAGGAATATAAACAAAGTATAATTAAGCGTATGAAGGTCATTTTTAAATATTGTTTATGATCCAAACACGTTTTATGCATAAGTTTCACATATTTGCAAGTTTAGCACATAGTTTCCAAGAATTTCGAATAAGCATCAATTGTTTCACGAAATCGAATGTATGAGCATGTATAAAGTATGTATAACATGTATTTAACAAAATATGAGTTTTATTTATGATCAAATTCTCAGATTTTACAACGATTGCAAAGAAATAACGATTACAAGAACACAAGACTTCCAAAAATAGAAATACGAACAAGACTTGCTATAAATGGAAAGTACAAATAAGTAGGGCGTTACAGTCTCCCCTGCTTTAGGGAATTTCGTCCCAAAATTTAGGAAGATGTAGGGAAAAGATGCGGATACTTCGTCTTCATGTGACTCTTGAGTTCCCAAATGAATTCAGCGCCACATTTACCTTCCGATCGAACCTTGACGATAGGAATTTTACTGCGCCTCAATAACTTGACTCCTTGATCCATGATTTCGACGGGGTTTTCCGCAAAATGCAAGGTCTCGTTGACTTGGAGGTCCTCGAGTGGAACTTGAAGCCCTTCGTCACCTAGACACTTCTTTAAGTTTGACACGTGGAAGACAAGATGTACATTGTTGAGTTCTTCAGGTAGGTCCAGTCTATACACAACCTTGCCAATCCTTTCGAGTATCTTGAAAAGACCAACGTAGCGAGGTGCGAGTTTCCCTTTCTTACCAAATCTAACCACACCCTTCCAAGGGGACACTTTGAGAAGTACCAAGTCACCTGTCTCGAATTCCAAGGGTTTGCGACGCTTGTCAGCGTAACTCTTTTGTCGGCTCCTGGCTTTCAGTAAATTGTCTCGAACCTGTAAAATCTTATCCGTTGCTTCTTGTATAAGCTCGGGACCAGTGAATTGAGATTCACCAATCTCGTGCCAACAAATAGGCGAACGACACTTGCGACCATACAATGCTTCGAAAGGTGCCATTTGAATACTCGCATGATAACTGTTGTTGTACGAGAATTCGATCAAAGGCAAGTGTGAATCCCAGTTGCCACCAAAATCTATTACGCAAGAACGAAGCATATCCTCTAAAGTTTGCATAGTGCGCTCGGTTTGACCGTCTGACTGAGGATGGAAAGCGGTGCTAAGGTTAAGAATGGTACCCATAGCAGATTGAAAAGTTTGCCAAAGGCGAGACGTAAAACGAGCATCACGATCGGAAATGATGTCAATGGGGATACCATGACGACAGATGATCTCATTAGTGTAGATTCTATCCAATTTCTCGACTTTGAAATCTTCACGAATGGGAAGAAAATGAGCTGATTTGGTCAATCGATCAACGATAACCTAAATACTGTCATGACTAGAAGAAGTACGAGGAAGTTTAGTGATAAAGTCCATGGCAAAGCTCTCCCATTTCCAGACAGGAATCTCTGGTTGTTCGAGTAAGCCAGGGGGACGTTGATGTTCAGATTTTACCTTTGAACAAGTGAGACATTTTGCAACGTAGATGGCAATATCCCTCTTCATCCCGGGCCACTAGTATGACGTACGCATATCATGGTACATCTTGTCAGCGCTAGGAAGAACGAAATACTTCGATTTGTGTGCCTCCTTCATCAGAAAGTCTCGAACGTTTTCACGATTAAGGATCCAGATACGATTGAGATAGTATAGAATACCATAGGATTTAGACACGAGTTCATGTTCCTTAGCGCCTCGTATTTCGACAGAGAGACTACCTTCGTTAATAGAGGCATATTGACCTTCGCGAATGCGGCATTGAAGATCGTTAACGAGTTGGAGACAACGGACACTCTTCACATGAGTTTTACATGTGCTCCACATCACCAATAGTGTCCGCTCTGCCCCCGATGGGTTGCGCATCCAGGAACTCACGGATTTGTTTTTGGTTTCTCCTGTGGAGACTTTCTAGGAGGTTACCCATCCTGGTACTACTTCCACCTGAGCACGCTTAACTGTGGAGTTTTCATGTGCTCCATAGCCAACTAAGCCCAAAACGCGTTGGTGATTTAAGAGGCAGGGCATTCCTTAAGAACCAAGGATCTCTCCTGGCCACGGCCGATGTGGGATTGCCTAGGGTGTCACAATGGTCCTGTTAATCTTTCGATAGTCAGTATCTGTATTGTTACAATCACCCCCCCTTAGGGACTCATCGTCCTCGATGAGGTTTGCCCCATCATCCCGAACGACACAGGAGTGGCTCTGATACCAATCTGTCACACCCCAACCAATGGTGGAATCATCGAAGTGGGACTAGTTCGAGATTGTAAGAGACTTCATAACACTATTTGTGAATTTAATTCAACCGATTTCATTTCATAAGTAAATTGACAAAACATTACAAGAAATTCAAATAACCACATTGTTCAACATAACATAACAAAATTGATACAACACTTTAAACCTAAACGTCTAAGTGAGTATCTAGGCATCATTGCAAATCCATTTCATAGCATCATCAATCCTCAACCTGTAACATGTTTAAAATACAATTCAATGCAAAAGCAAAGGAGACTATACAAGTTTAAGAATAAATATAAGTATAAAAGTTTAAAAACGAATCCACATGGCAACTTAGTTTATACAAGATCAACCTAACATGGCATGCAATATTTTTAGTCAACCCTCTGTTTACGCAAATTGATATAATTCAACATGACCACTAGTCTACGGGCGGTGCGTTACTCCTATAGCGCTATACATGTCAAATGGAGGCTCGTGAAAGCTAATGACTAAAACATATCACATAAGTATGGTCCACGTATAAGCATCAAGTATAACAACATAGTATTCATGTATAAGGATTGTTTTCGTGCATTGCATAAAGAATAAGTTTAAGTATAGTTTAATAGTTAAACATGTTACACCCCAAAAAGTGGTAAAAGGGGTTGCGATTATACTCATGGTTTTGCAAGTCTTCTACTTGAATCCGCGAGTGAGTTGTTGTTGATTAGGGGATTGGAACACCAAGTCCTTCTACGCGAAGAAACAAAGTGTATGAGTAACGGTAGATTAAGGATTTAGGAAATTAAAACGCAAGAACATATGTATATGAAAGTAATCATCCTTTAACATAAGTACTTGTTTTGACACTATGGAACCTCAAGGGTTAATGTTTTCATGAGTAATGTACTCATTAGAATCGTAACAAGTCTTATGCCTTAGATGATGTTATTCTAATATTTTGACGAATGAACACAAGTTCACCATCAAGGGTTCGAATAGTATGAGGTAGAAGATTAATCTTCATTTAAGTACCTCTATTGTGTCATAGAATTCATGTAGGAGGTAGGAAGAATAAGCTTCCATTTAGGTACCTCTTATGGTTCACCACTACACGTGATGTAAAAACATACAAGGAGTGTCATGAACTAATGTTAATACAAGAATAACAACAACTATACTATGAGAAATCATCAAGTAATGTGGGGATTCTTTGTTGGACAACCCGAGTTAGTCCATAATCTCACCTTCATCAAGCTTGAAGCTTGAACATGACTTGTGGGTTAAAAACCCTAAATAAAATAGAAAGTATATGAGGTTTAACCTCTGATTTTGTATGTCTTAGCCCTGTTTTTAATCTTAACTAACCATAGTAGTGGTTATAAGCATAAGGGCGTGGGTTTGAGTGAGTTAGACTCAAGTTTAAACAAGTGTACACAAAGATAAATGAAATCAGATTCAAACATTGAACTTTGGAGCCTATTTGTCGGAGTTCCAGGGACTTATTCACTGTGGAATACCCATGGAATCGAAGCTAAGGTCGATCCAAGTGTTCTGGAAATAGAATGAGCTCAAACGGACAAGAAATGAAGAAGTTATGCTCGCTTTAGTGGAGCTTGATGTTTCTGTCCGAACTTGAACTTGCAGCTACGAATTTGAGTGATTGTGAGAGTTATGAGAGTTATGAGAGTGTTTCTACAGTGCAAATGGTTTGGGAGGCACGTGGTATTTATAAAGAAGTGATTAGGGTTGGGTTAATATTCAAAAACCCGGTTTAAACTTCAAAAACAACCAAATCCCGCTCAAAATCGCGAAGTGAAGCAAGGCTTCTGATCTAGGAGGTCCCTCGCGGCCAGCGTAGCCCTAGGGGCAAGCTTACGTAGCCCGTTTCAAGGGGAAGGCTGAAGTTTCCTTAAATTGCAATTAACTGTGCAATTTTGGGCTTTTTAGGTGTTTTAGGGGCTGTTTCCGCCATAAAAGCACAGTTTAAGATAAATTTAAGTATGAGGAATATAAACAAAGTATAATTAAGCGTATGAAGGTCGTTTTTAAATATTGTTTACGATCCAAACACGTTTTATGCATAAGTTTCACAAATTTGCAAGTTTAGCACATAGTTTCCAAGAATTACGAATAAGCATCAATTGTTTCACGAAATCGAATTTATGAGCATGTATAAAGTATGTTTAACATGTATTTAACAAAATATGAGTTTTATTTATGATCCAAGTCTTGGATTTTACAACGATTGCAAAGAAAGAACAATTACAAGAACACAAGACTTCCAAAAATAGAAAGACGAACAAGACTTGCTATAAATGGAAAGTACAAATAAGCAGGGCGTTACAGCTGGTGTCCATGTAACCAACTGGGTTAGAAGGCTGACTCATAGAGAGAATGTAAAGCGCCTGTGCAATGTCGGTCGGCGTCGGGCTGTAAGTAGCCATGTGAGCTTGTGCAGGCCGTGGGCCCAGAAAGCCCTGTGAACCATTCAGCCGGGGGGTTAATGGGTAAGGGCAGGGAGGTGTTTGATTTGATGGTGGGCTATAGGTATTGTTGAGGAGAGAGTCCCATTGGGTAGTGGCCAAATTGTTGGGAAATATTATGTAGGGGTGTTGGGATTAGGCCGGGTAATTGGGCAGTCCCCTGGAATGGTTCGGCTGAGATGAGCGGCCTCTGCCGCGTCCACGAGAACGGCCTCGGCCACGAGTAGCTTCGGATGTGGTTTGAGAGGCGGTGGTGTTGGGAGTGGCCGAAGTGGAGCGGGTTTGGCTGTGGACGTGTAGAGCAGTTGCGGCTTGATGGGCGGAGTGGATGGCTTGGTTAGCTTTTGTAGTTTCATTCATGCATAACTGGGAACGGACCTCAAAGAACGAGGGCAAAGGTTTGGTGTTTTGGAGTATGGTGCCTACGGTTTCATATTGTTCGGTGAGACCGGCTAGGGTTTGCAAAACGAGATCTTGTTCGGCAACCGGGGCATCAACATTATTCAATTGATTGACCAAAACCTTAATCACTTAGCAATATTCATGCATGGAAGAAAACTTTTCGAGACGAGTGTTTGCGAATTTTTGTTTGAGAAAGAGGGCTTGGGTGGCTTTATTGTCTTGAAAGATATTCTCGATGGCTTTCCAAGCATCATATGCGGTGGTGCTCTTTTTTATTACAGTTTTTAGAAGGCCGGGAGAGATTGTACCATAGATCCATTGGAGAACTATAGCATCAAGACGTTCCCACGAGTCGGCAGCAGGGGGAGCCGATTGCTTTTCCTTATCGGTAGACGTGGTAGCAGCGGGTGGGTCACGAGGCTTAAGGTGGTCAGCCACCAGAAACGCCGTACAGTGAATTCGAAATAGTTCCGACCATGTGTTATAGTCGGCGACGTCATTGTCTAAGGTGATAGGGACGGAGGTTCGGATGTTGGAAACGGTGACAGCAGGGTGCAACTTTTGATCGGCCATTGAAAAGAAGGGTATGAAGGTGGTGGCTGACAAAGAAAGAAAGGCGGCAGCAAGGGTTTTCGAAAGAAAATAGGAGGATCTTTTAGGGTGTTACCATGTAGAATTGTGATAATCCCTTGCCCTCTTTCATTCACAATAATGAATATATAATGATACAAATCGATCTCCTATTTTTGGAGATAATTGATACAATAAATACAAATTACAATACTATAAATACAAGCATAATTAGTGGCGTCTATTACTATGTCCACCTCAATGCCACATCACCCTTCCTTTTTACCTCATCATCCACTCCCCCCCCCCCCCCAAACATGGGGTGTAGTTCCCCCTTCCCCTTTCCATTTTTTATTTTTATTTTTTAATACCAAAATTCTTAAAACTATAAAGAGTTTTCAATAATTAAAAATAAATTACATATCCTAGAAAAAAGACATAATTAAAAAAATCATTACTGAAAAATAAAATAAACTAAAGCCCACTTCCACTTTCTACTAGTCATTTCTTCGCGATTTTGTCTTTCATCCTTGAGAGTACCGCACGATCTCTTTCGGGTACGCTTTCGATGTTGTTCTCATTAGTCTGAACTCTTCGGCTTATTGGTTTTGTATATCAAATTCGAGTCGCGTCCTATCAAACTCAAGTCTTTCTCTTTCCCTCGCCGCCGCTTCTTCCTTTTCCCTCTCTTTCTTTTTGTACTTATCCTCTTGCATTCCTGTAAAGTGGTTGAATTTTTTTTAGAATGGTATCAAGTTTAGACGCATCACTCGAGCTCGTTCGATTTGAACCCGAAGCCTTCTGAGCGGCCGCTTTTTTAGCACGATCCCTTCCAGTTGGTCACTTTGGTTCGGGAGTTGGAGCTTCATCTTCGAACTCGGGGTCATCGTTTATTTTGATACCACGACTGTTTCGTGTTGTATCTCTTAACCGCCAATGCCAAAATAGTTGCATCATCCTCACCACTTTTACGATTGTTCCATGCATGTTGAAAAATACCTCCAAACAAACCAAGTTTGTGGTTCATCGCTCTAAATTTTGAACTAACGGAATGGACTAATCGATATGGCTCGCGTCGCATCAACTTGAGAATTTCTTTGCAAACTTGGTTGTAAAAGCCACCACGTTTTCGGTTGTTTGCTACAAACTAAAATTTAAAAATATAATAATTCTTTAGAAATCAAATACAAATACTAATTTTAATTTTTTATTTATAAATAAAATTTAAAAAAAAATATATCTAAAATCGGATAGGTAGAAGCTTTAACCGAAGCTCGTGCAAGTGTTTCCAACTCGTCTGGGGTCCAAGGAATGTTTTCCGCCCTCCTGCTTCCTTTTTCTTGATATCTTAGAGCTCGTTTTCCCTCCTTCTTAGTGTCCAAGGTTTGTGGTTGCATTTCGGGCATAATATCATCATCCACGGCTAAAGAAAAGAAATCGTGCTCGGGTGTGGTTTGAGTGAACGGTTGTAACGGTGGCATTTGTACGCCTTGCGATTGCATTTGCGTAGCATGGTGGTGTTGTTGGTATTGCATTTGCCAATGTTTTTGAGATTGACTAAAACCACCAAACAAAAGTGGGTCCATCAGTGTCGTGTTGTACACAAGTGGGGCTGGGTCGAGGGGGTAGCGGGTGTGTTGGGAAAGCATGGGGACAGGTTCGGTCGGCTCGGGTCATATTTTTTTTGGATGTTAAAATTGACTGAGATGGATGTGTGTTGTTTTATAGATTTTGAGGATTTGATTGTTTGGAATCTCTTCAGTTTGCTTGTATTTGTGTGCATCATTTACTGCATTTGCGGTACAACCTGTAGAAGTATGATGTTCAAATGCTTTGTTGTGTTTTTGCTTCGAGCTATATGACCATCAACGGCATTTTTTGTATTGTTATTACTTGAAAAAAGTCTTTTACAGTGGTTTATATAATCATTTAAAGTGGTGTAAATTAGGGGTGTTCAGAATTCGATTCGAATTCGAAAAACTCGAAATTCGACTCGATTCGAATACGAATTTATGATTTTCAATTCCATTCAAAATTTGAATTCAAATGAACCCTACCCTATATAGGATAAGGATCGGTTAGGAACCACCCTTTATTGCGAGAACCGCGAGAACCAATGTGAACACAACCAAAAATACCTAAAAATACATAAAAAACACACGATTTTTTTAATTATTTTTTATATAAAAATTGCTACTTTTAGTCTCTAAAAAAATTTCGAGAAACAATTATGGACGCACATGTGCATATGTATCTTTTCTTTGACAAATTCCATAATACATTACCGGTATTAGACAATTGCACTTTTATTTACACTACCATCAGTAATATAATACTTTTTACATTACAAATATTAAAAATGCACATGTGCATCTATAAGTATGAACAAGATACAACGTTTTTTTGCTACACTACTTTGAATACACTTTTCATCTATCATACCATCCATAATACACTACCGTTACCTCCTACTACCCATAATACACTACCATTACCTCCTACTATCCATAATACACTACCATTACCTTCTACTATCCATAATACACTACCATTACTAGTATGTATAGTATTTTTCACTTTATGCCCATGTGCATCAACACCCTTCATACCATACCAAACAACATATTGCATCATAAAGTGACAAATATAACCAAACCATCAACCACTAGATATAACTAACCAAAAACATGTATATTGGCCTACTTCATCATTCAAAATCACAAACTTTTTGTACCAAAACACGTTATATCATGTTCATACATATAGATGCACATGTGCATTTTATATATTGCTAATGTAAAAAGTAGTGTATTACGGATGATTGTGCAATTGTCTATTACTGGTAATGTATTACGGAATTTGTCAAAGAAATGATACATATGCACATGTGCATTGATAACTGTTACTAGAATTTTTTTTTGTAACGAAAAATAGAGATTTTTAATTAAAAATAAATAATAAAAAAATTTGTGTGTTTTTTTAGGTATTTTTAGGTTTTTTTTTTTGTGTTCACATTGGTTCTCATGGTTCTCGCAATAAGAGTATGTCTCAAATAAACCATATAGGGTTAAGTTCATTTGTGAACAACCTCCTTGATAGTGAACACTAGTGAACTAATCCTAGCCCTTGATTATCAATACACAAGTGTAAATCAATGGTCAGGATTTGATGCACCTTTACTAGTTTTGACTTTTTAAATATGATATGCTCGACTCATCATTTCGTCTATCAAACGTGATTATCGGAAGGTAAGATTGTAGAGGAATCATACCATCAATATTACGATCACGTAGGAAAGTTCGGATTGAACTTTGACTTGACCATAATGGTCAGAACTGAAAGTCAAATGAAAAGTCAAACTGTTTGACTTTCAGTTCAATTCTAACTAACTAAATGAAATTGAACTAAAGAGAAAACTTACTAGGATAGAGGAATACTAAAGAACACTTGGGAGCAACTTCAAACCTTCAAAGAAGCTCCAAGAGAGTGTTTTAAAGTAAGAGTGATGGTGTGAGTGAAAATGCTCACAATGATCACTTATTTATACTAATCAAAGTGCTCTAAAATCATAAAAAGTGTTGCAAGGGCCTTTAGGAGCTCATTAGTGTTATAACACATGGAAGATGGAGGTTTAGAGTGGTATAGACCGGAGCTAGGTGGCAACTTGGCAGCCATGGCAGGCCAGCTGCCATCTTGCTGTCACTGCCACCCCCTTTACAGGCCGTAATAGTGGTGCCTTATGGTCCGTAAGGACCTCTGGCGTGGTAACTGTTTTGGGACTCCCATGCGGACCGTAAGGGCTAAGCCTTGCTGTCCGTAAGGGACCTCTACGAACAAAATTTAATTTATTTTTAACACCCTTGTAGATTGTAAGAGCTAGTATGTTAATGTAGTAGTTGGTTATGTTTGTTTTATAAAAGCTTTGTTTATTAAGCATATTTTGTCTTCGTAAGGAATGGTCGTTTTGCAAATGGGTTATGGCGAAATTTTCTAAATGAGAATTTATACATGTTTTATTAATCCGAATATGTGGATTAATATATTTATGGAATAATAAACTTTATTGAGTAAAAAAATTTTTGGGTCTATTTCCGCAAAGTATTTTAACATTGTTTTTAACTAGTCGGGCGTTACGTTTTTATCTTCAAATAAAAAAAACATAATAATTATAAATATAATACGTATACGTACACAAACACATTTGTATTTACCTACTTGTTTTTTTAATTTTCTTTTACCTTTAGAATAAAAAATAAAAAATTAACTATAATATATATACATATACACACACATTTATAATTTTATGTATATACACATTGGCGAAGCTTTATTGGGGCTAGGGGTAGCCCAGTCGCCACCGATTTTTTTGCTCATAGTGATAATTTTATAGAAAATTTTGTTCAAGCTCCGCCATTGTATACACACATGATACATACTCTTTCTTTTCTATCTTTCTCTCTTCTCCACCTCCACCCTAATCACTAGGGCTGTAAACGAACCGAACGCTCAGCGAATGGTTCGTCAACCCTTCGGTGGAAGTTCGTTTATGTTCGTTCATTTAATAAACGAGCGAACAAAAAATTTCGTTTGATTAGTTAAATGAACGAACCTGAACAGAGGTATCTTTCGTTCGATTGTGTTCATGAACGTTCGGTAAGGTGTTCATGAACGTTCGGTAAGGTGTTCGTGAACGTGTTCGTGAATATTCGTTCATTTGTGTTCGTTTATGTTCGTAAGTTTGTGTTTTAATTAAAGATTTTTATACTCTCATATTTTTTTATTTATACTTTTTATATTATTAAACTTTTATTCACTTTATTACGCTAACAATTAAACTAGGAAACCCTATTTCACCTTGTTTATGCACCATTTCCCTTTCCATTCTCATTATTTATATATCGACGAATACGATCGACCTCCTTTCCATAATAAGGTATTTAAGTTCCAATGCTACTCTCTGGGCCATCCACCTTTATCCTTTGTCACGTTCGTGAATTTTATTTGTGTTCGGATGTGTTCGTGAACTCGCTCATTTCCTTAATGAACGAACACGAAAATAAAATCTCGTTCGGTAAGTGTTCATTAACCTTTCGTGAACACATTTATTTCCTTAACGGACGAATACGAACAATACCTTATTCGTGTTCATTCGGTTCGTTTACAACCCTACCCATCACCACCACCACAACCACCCCCTCTATCTCGGCACTCATACCTCATCTCCCATTATCGACCCGTCGTACTAAACATTAGTACCACATGTCTCTCCTGTCGTACCAAACATCATTTATTTATTTATTATTATTTTTCTAAAGGCAAAAAGAAAAATTTTAAAAAACAAGTGTGTAAATATGTAAATGTGTGTATATGTATATATATTTTATTTGTAATTAATTTATTTTTTAATTAAAGATAAAAATAAAGCTGATAATATTAAAAAAAACAAAAGCATAAATGGGAAAGTTCCAAAATCGTCCATGAGATTTGAGAATTGCTAAAAACCTTCATGGTAGTTAATGATACATTTTAACTGAGTTTGTCATTTGGATGAAAATGACAATAAAAATGAAACCTCAGGAAGCTAGATACAAAGGGTTTCATTTTTGTATTAAAGTGTCAAAAGTAAAATAAACTCAAGGACCGTTTTGACATTATACTCTTTTTTATATCATATTATTTTTTAATGAACTAAATAACATAATACGAGAACTGAGGATGTCATGGCTCTCTGTCAAAAAGAAGATTATTCACATGGTCATTACATTGGCTTCTAGGTGATTTGGAAATAAAGGAACAAGGTGATTGTTTCAAATGGAAGGACAGATCCAACTATATTGGTGCAAGAACTCAAATCCTTGAGTTTTCTGTGGCTCGACTTGAAACACGGGAATCTCAGCGTCGTCGTCCAAATCAACGATGAGGGGCCAATCCTCAGCGGGGATGGCAGCAAGTGGGATAGCAGGAATAGGTATAGGTTCAACGACGTGCTCCCCATCGGGGTGCCCAATGATGAGCTGGTCGTGGATAGGCAAGGGCAGGGCAAGAACATCGTCATCAAATGGAATGTCGTCTCCAAAATTAGGCAAGGCGAAGGGCTGAAAGTCATCAAGGTCCTCGTCATCAGACATCATCTCTGGATCGGACTCAGATTCGGAAGTGAAGATCTCGGGAATAGGTGCTATCTTGTCATCAGAGACGATCGCCATGGCATCGTGCTCATCGGACAGGCCGCTACTCTCTAAAGAGGACATGAGTACCTGTAATACAAAAGTCATGGCATATGTACATATATATATAGGGAGCCGCTAAAATAGAAACCATCCCCATAGGCAAGGGCAGGGCAAGAACATCGTCATCAAATGGAATGTCGTCTCCAAAATTAGGCAAGGCGAAGGGCTGAAAGTCATCTAGGTCCTCGTCATCAGACATCATCTCTGGATCGGACTCAGATTCGGAAGTGAAGATCTCGGGAATAGGTGCTATCTTGTCATCAGAGACGATCGCCATGGCATCGTGCTCATCGGACAGGCCGCTACTCTCTAAAGAGGACATGAGTACCTGTAATACAAAAGTCATGGCATATGTACATATATATATAGGGAGCCGCTAAAATAGAAACCATCCCCAGTTGCGAGAACCACTCTCAACCAATCAGAATAAGGGGTATTTTAGTCATTTACTCTAAATGTCAAATCTATCTCTCTCTACATTTAAAGTCACCAGACTTTTTGGCATCTTTCATCTCTCTTTCTTAAATTTGAAAACTCTCCTCTTTCTTAAATTCACCCCTAACCTCAACTAAATGCAGACCACCATCATCTCTAACATCTCTCTCTCTAAAAAATCTGAAAATTGAAACCCCCATTTCTCACCTCTGTCTATTAAAATCTTTCACCGGTGTGTGTGGTTATAGGAGAGATCGAGAAAGAGATTAGAGGAACCCTTGGGTTCCTGATTACCGGTGACAACGGACCTCCGACCGGTCACTCACACCCCTGAAGCAACCTGACGGCAGACCTCTGGCCGTTCAACCTTTCGTGTGTCCAAAGGTTCGACTCTCAGAACTGATGTTAGTTATCTTTTTGGAAATGATGGTTGAATGATGGTTGAATAAATGGTGGTTTCTCTCTCTAGAAATGGTGGGTGTTGTTTCTCTCTCTAGCTTTCGAGAAGTGGGTTTTGCATAAAGTGATTCGGTTGAGTTTTTTTTTGAAACAATTTGATTCGTGTTTTTTGATGTGGTAGTAGGGGTGGTGGAGAGCGGTGTAGGTGGTCGTTTGTGCGATTTTGGTTGTTTCCAGTTAAGGGAGGTGGGGGTTTGTTGGTTAAATTAAGGTGATTTGTTTTTGAGTTTGAGTTTCTCTGTGTTTTGAGTTTCTTGGTGAGAATCTTGAATTTTGTAAAAGTTATTATTTTTTTTGTTGGTTAAATGAAGGTGATTTGTTTTTTTTATTCTTAACCAGTTAAGTTGGTGGGGATTCTCTGTGTTTATTGTTGGTTAAATGAAGGTGATCTGCTTGGAGAGATTCTGTGTGATGGGGGTTTCTTGATTTTTTTTATGATTTTTTATGTTTGGTAAGGATTCGAGGGATTTTGGGTGTCTTTTTGGAAGATTGAACAGTGAACTATGTGGGTTTGATGTGTTGGATTGGGCGGTGATGATGCAAAAAAGCGTATATTTTGATGACGATGGCGCGGCAAGGATGGTGGAGAGTAGGTTTTTGAACCTGCAACCCCACTTTGCAGCCTTTGATTATCAGAAAATCTGAGTCAAACCCCGTTTTTTTCAAGAATCCACTCATTGTTTTGATTTTTGTTGTTGGGTTTTTATATTTTTTCCCAGTCGATGATGATATTGTATCTATCTGAGACACCTACCGAGTTGCGATTTCTGGGTGCGTTCGTTTTGTGTAAAAAAGTTTTTGTAAAAAAAAAAGTTAAAACCGTAAACTTTTTAACGTAAAACATAAACTTTTTAACGTAAAACGTAAAGTTTTTAACGTAAAACGTAAAATGTAAATTTTTTAACGTAAAACGTAAACTTTTTAACATAAAAACGTAAAACGTAAACCTTTTTTTGTTAAAAAATATGAATTTAGAATGGTTTTAATAAAAAAAAAATTGTTTTAAAAAAACAACTAATATAATAATACCAAAAAAGTAATAAAAAATAATAAAGACAAAAAGATAAAAAACAGTAAATTTACTAACTGCCCTTTTCCATTAATATATTAAAAACATAATAAGACAAAAAATATTTAATATTATTTTTAACTACAAACAACTAATATAATAATACCAAAAAAGTAATAAAAAATAATAAAGACAAAAAGAGTAAATTTACTAAACTGCCCTTTTGCATTAAAATATTAAAAACATAATAAGACAAAAAGTATTTAATATTATTTTTAACTACTTTTAATCTCGTCCATCCATTTTGAATATCTAATGGTTGTAAAGTATTTCTCTCGGTTCTCACATCTGGGGATGGTTTTCATTTTACCGGTCCCCTATATATATATATATATATATATATATAGAAACGGGATCAGGAGAAAACGGCAAAAAGTCTGAGAACGGTGAGAACGGATCCTGGCCGAACACGTGGCGTGGGGCATGATCCGGGTCCGATGGGTTTTTTTTGTCTTTTTAGTATTCTTCTCATTTCACGATTTTCGCGTTTGACATGCTTCTTTATTTTTTGCATCCAAGATAATTTTGGCGTTATGTAGATTTATTAATTATTTGGCGTTTTATTGTTTTTTCTCAGATTTCTTCTCGTTGAATTAATTCTTTTTGTGTCACATAGTTAATCTTTTGGCGTTATGGCTTTTTTCTATGTCATTTTTTGGCGTTTTGTATCTTTTTGTTAATAATTCATTACCATATATTAATATTTTACAAAACTACAATAACACGAAAATCAAAATAAACTAATAGAGTCTTTCGTAGGTGTGATTACATCAGAGATGTACCCATCGCTTTCTTCTTCACTTTCTACAGATTCTTAATCAAATTTCATTTTTTCGTATAACGCCATTAGCTCGTCTCTTCTTTGCTGCAGCCTATTCTTGAATATCACTGCATCCTTGGATTTAGGATTGTTTGAAGGTGGTAAATCACAGAGTTGTTCAATGATAGATAGCAACCCTGTCTTCAACATTTCTTCCATTGGTCTTGAATATTGCACCCCGTTTTTATAATTTACTTGTGTTCCTTCTTCCTCATGCAATACCCAACTACTAAGTTTTGGTATATGATTATCTTCAATATCATCATCATCATCATCATCATCATCATCATCTTCTGCTGGAAACTTTCTCTCTAGTCATTTTATTACAGTTCTTGTTCTTTCACAATCGTTATCTCTTAGAACCCCAAGGGCCAGGATATCCTTCTGAACATTTTCATTCATTCCCATCATGGCTTTTATTGTTCTTACCTTTACCCTTCTCCTGTCAGAGAACTTTATGATGAATAGTTTTTCTTTCCTTTCAAATCTCCATGCAATCACCTTAGCCATTTTTTAAATTTTTTGGCGTTTTGGAGAATATGTGGCGTTTTAGTCTTTTTGGCGTGTTTTGAGCTTGGGTTCTGATGGTATTCTTTTATATTGATTTTTTTCCCGCGTATGTCAGGTAATTATGACGTTTTGAAAAAGATAAATAAATTTAATATAATAAATGTTAGTAATTATGTTTTCCGTCGTTTCATTTTACTGTTTTTTGCAGTTTACCGTGTTTTGTTTTCAGACTCAACTATTTTAATGGTGTAACACATCAAATCTTTTGACGGCTGTAATTATGGCGTTTTGTTTTCCAATGGCGGTTAGATAACTATTGGACTTCTTTTGTTTTATATTCTTTGCACATTGTTTCACGCTTTTTTTATAATATTAGTTGTTCAAATTAATTTTATTATGGTTTGGTAGTTTTTTGGGGGCGTTTTTATGGCATTATGGCGTTTTATACGTTTTTGCTAATTTTGGTGTTTTATTAATTTTTTCATTTTAGCATTAATATTATTTTGTTGTTTATTAACTGACATTACAAAACAAACAATAGATAAAGAAAATTAAAAAAAAAAACAAAAAACAAAGTAGAAGGAATTTATGATTTTAAATCTTCAGTGTCATCAGTCTCTTTTTTCTTTTGAAACTACAAGAAATGTGACAAATAAATGGTGTTTTGGGTTTGACGTTTTTTATTTTCTTTGTTCATGTGTTGAAGTGTCTTTGTTGATGTTGGAGACATAGAGCGACCCCCCGTGGGTGGATGCTATCTGCCTGTGGTCTTCATTATATTCATTGAGGCCAAAGTAGCATTTATACTGGTACAGGTCTCTTCTTATCATCCAAATCTTCTTCAGGAACAAAGATGACAGTATGACATATGGGTGTAATCAGTCACTCTTTTTTCAATTTTGTCCATCTCATGCAGCAAAATCTTACTACACTCACGTAAAAAATCATTAACTGAAGCTTCATGCAGAACATTACTGAGGATCAAAAGAAAAGATGTTTGTTGTCGTTGTATTTTTTGGCGTTTTACATTGAGTTGTAAATTTTTTTAGCAACCAATGTGTGTTGTTTGGTGTGATAAATGGAAGGTGGTGAGGCGTTTCTATTTATAGATTTTTTTGGCGCGTAGTTTAGGCGGGATGTTATTTTTATAACAAAAAATGTAATTAACATTTATTCGGATGTAAGCGTTGGCGTTATATATAATGGCGTTTTTGTAGCCAGAGAGCTTAAATAAAAAAAAACATAAAAAAGTACGCAGTGATAAAATTGGCGTTTTGTATTTATTTGGCATTTTATTTTTCAATGGCGTTTTATGTGAGGAATGGATTTTTACTTTTTACCCTTAATGACGCGCGTCCACATAATAAAACTGGTGTTATTTACTAAAATGCCACCGCGCCAATCTAATCCATAGATTGTTTTGATCGGACGATCAATAAGCGATCTCACCGTTCTCACACTTTTGAGCGTTTTCTCTAAATCCCGACCCTATATATATATATATATATATGGCTGTAAAGTGGTTCTCTCGGTTCTCACAACTGGGGATGGTTTTCATTTTAGCGGCCCCCTATATATATATATATAGTTACACACATTGTTGCAAGTAGGCCCTAGTTGAATAAACGTTCTACCTTGGTATACCCTAAGTCATGTAGTGTCCTCGCTTTGTTTTTGGAAAATAAGTTTTTGTAGTGGATGTCACGGAATGTTTTATGCAATGAAAACTTTTTGTAAAATTTGTTTTCATGAGAGGATCCTAAGGATTGTAGACTAGACTCGAGAAAGAATCCTGGTTCACTACAATCGAAGCTCTGATACCAACCTGTCACATCCCTTTTAAAGGCGTAAGCACGAGGTGTGATCTTAAAGGTTCTCATTGCATACGATAAGTAAACATAATACATGAATATAAAACAACTTTAAATTGCCATTCATAGTTTAAACATTCAAAATACAAGTTAAGTTTTAAGTTTACATCATAACAAAAGATAATTGTTTG
Organism: Helianthus tuberosus; assembly: GCA_030545235.1. NCBI lineage: Eukaryota > Viridiplantae > Streptophyta > Magnoliopsida > Asterales > Asteraceae > Helianthus > Helianthus tuberosus. The sequence continues at coordinate 61,515,002 of CM060372.1, read as the reverse complement.
AAAAGTTTACAACTTCATTTCAAATCAAAGATCAAGGTTTTTTGATTACTATATCACCGCAAGGAAGCGGGATATAGCAAACAAATCCATCAAAAGTGGCAACGGAGCATAGACACATGATAACTTGAAACATAAACAACATTCTTAAGCAAAGAGACCGTGCTCGCATCCACTTAGTTTCCTGAAATACATGTAAGTTTTGAAAATCGTCAACAAAAAGTTGGTGTGAATTCATGCAGTTTTGTAATGTATGTTTGAGCATAGTTGTATGAAAACATGGTATGTACTTTGTAAAACGTGTTTGTAAAATGTATTATGTAAATGTAAGGAAATCAAGATCGCTAATGTTTCGCTAGGACATTAACATTTGTCACGACATAGGAAGCATCAAAACCTAAGCATTTTTGTCACCTTGACTGAGACACAAAAGCACTATTTGGTAGGAGTAGGCCAAGAGTGAGGTTGCCCGAAACCCATTAGATCTAACCTTCCGCTCCCCGGTCTAAATGTATACGTTGATTAATGATGCTTAAGTTTCATCCTAATCGTAACATGATCTATATGCCATTCCTTAGTTTTGTTTCTACATACCATAATACATGTATTTTCCCCAAGTTTAGAAAACAAGAAAATGTTTAAAAGTGGGGACATGAACTCACTGATTTACGTCTTCTACGTCGAAAATTCACCGGTACTTGTCTCGTAGACGTCGTAACCTATACACGGCTTACGTGCGTTAATCACTTGAACTTGTAACTCACTAGGTGCAAGGCACCATCTGTCACACCCCGATCTCCGGTGTGCCCGGATGGGTACAATCGTGACGGCTGGATAACAGTTATCACAATATAATAATATGCAGCGGAAGTATTGGATTAAAATTACTAAAATAAAGCTTGAATGTATAAAATTATTACAAGCGTTCGATACAAGCCCACAGGCATGATCCAAATAAACAGAGCTTTAGACATTACAGACCTTTAGCATCAGGAGTGCAAATTCCTTAGCCTTCATTCTAGCCGATCCGTATTCCCATGCTATAATAAGGTTCGGTACCTGCTGTTCAATCTTTTGAAAATACAACAGCCAAAGCTAGTAAATACACTTAACTGACTCTTTGGAAAAATAGTTTTTCAAAAAGAGTTTTATACATATAGATAACCCGTATGTAATCTTTTAAATATATCTTGGGATTTTTCTTGTTACAAGATTATATGCTTGATTAACCCATTGGGTTGTCCGGACATGGTATCAATAACCCCCAATAACAGTAATTATCAAGTAAACGGAATAAAACCGTATTCATACACTTTTACGCAATCATAGGCGACTTACTTGTGTAATAACCGTCCCAAGAGGCATATTTGCCATCCCAAGTTTACACTAAAATAAGTCAAGAGTATTTACCTTTTTGCTAGCTTCCAAACAATAAGACTATATTTGGCAAAGAGCCGCAAGTCTAAGTATTATTGACCCAAGTCCGATTATCTGGGGGGTACTATAGTCTGGAATGAACGGATTTATTATCTGTTATAATGTATACGGGCCAAAGGTAGTTCCTTTAGACATGACCCGATACTTAAGAATAGGTTCGCTAGATTAAGCGTATACCGAAAATAATGTTTTGTAAACCCAACAAGTACTAGGACTTGTATAATATGGGTAAACATTGTACATTCTGGATTTTGAGATCAAACGATAAGGTTAAACCCTTTTCGGTAAACTTATGTAAACTAGTTACGTAAGTCTAACCGTACGCGTATAAGCGATAACGGGTAACCGGATGAGTTATGAACAAGTTCAATATGCCAATACACTTTAAACAAGTTATAATATCAGTAGGATATCAACTTGTATGCCCGTTAAGGTTTTAAAATCAAACTATGCCTTATAAGGGCATTTTGGTAATTTTACAACTTATAAAAGGAGCTTGCATGTAAACTAATGTTATGGTCATAAACATTCTATAAAAATGTTTAAATTATGATATCATATTAGTAAGATATCAAATTTATGTGTGATTTATGCTTTATGACCAAACTATGCACCGTAAGGGCATTTTGGTCATTTCACACATAGTTTTGAGAATTTATTTGGAATTCTGAGTTCATCACTTATATGTATCGTAAAAACATTTAAAATGATTCATAAAATCAGTCGGTAACAAGTCTTAATTCGTAAATATGGTTTAAAACCATACTATGCGCCTAAACGACGTTAAATTCGTTAAATGACTTATGCGATGGTTTATGAAATCTGATGTTATGACCAGCTTTGAATAGCTAAAATATTTTATTTGTCACAACAAATCAGTAAGCAAAATATTTGGTTTGAATAGTATGCTCAAAGATCCATTTATATGCTTTTAAGTGCATTATCGGCATTGTATAAGAACTTGAGGTTAAACTCAGTTCATAACCTGATCTAAAATCCCAATAATTCCTAAACATGATATCACATCAGTACAAAATGAGTTTTTCCAAGAATTTCTGTTTGAAACTCATTTTAAATGAAAAAGGGCGTTTTAGTCCTTTTAAAAGCATAGTTTACGACCATATGCGTAAACTCAGTTTATAATCACCAAAATATTCATGTTTACTTATCAGTACATAACTCACTTGCATGCTCATGTATGTCTAAAACCTTATTTTTAATCAAAAGGGCATTTTAGTCAAAGTATGGCACAATAACGGAGCATGCGCATAAACTCAGATTCCTAGTCCGATCATGTAATATAACCTTATGGGGCTATACTACATTATATTACGATCATAACGGAACCTAAAATCAGTAGCATACTAGTCTAATTTGGTTTATAACCAAAAGTCAACGTAGAAGTCAAACTACACGACTTTCGGTTGCGAACCGACCCTAAAACGGGAATTGACGAGCCGAATATGTTTACACACGTTCTAATAATTATTACCGAGTTGTTGAAGTGATAAAACATATTTTAGAACACTTCTAAACTCATATCGCAATTATTTTAAAAACTGACCCGTTGACTTTTTAAATTAATATTACTTTGACTCGTCAATTGACGAAGCAACGTGATTCTTAGGAGGTGCCCTTTTGAGGGATTAACACCTACCTAATTACAATCACGTAGCCATGTTCGTTGCGAAAAATGGCTTGACCATTTAAGGTCTTATTAAAAGTCAAAGCGTTATTATGATAACGCTTGACTTTTGGCTTAAAAGCCTATAAAACAGAAACTAGTCACGAAAGGAACACTTACAAGTGTCCTAAGGACTGAAGAGGACTCAATGGTATGCTCCAAATGTTCAGGAGCTCCCAAAATAGAAAGATAGAAAGGAATGAATGGTGCAAGGCTTGGTGTTGTCTGATGACCTCTATTTATAGTGTTTGGGGACCCTGTGGATGATTGACAAGTGTTTGAGGGTCTCTAAGATCCTTCCAAGTGTATTACTAGATGTTTAAAACCATTAACAAGCTCAAGGTTTCGAATTATGAGTGTTATAGTGGTTTGTTTGGGCTACAAGGAAGAAGGAGACAGCTGTCTAAAGGATTCTGCATCTGGCATGCCGTCGCGTCGCGTGACCGAGAAGGGGAGGGGATGTTGCGCAGCGCGACCCCCTGTGATCTCAGCAAATCAAGTTTAAAACTTGACATAATTAGTCCCTGTACCTTTAGTCCATTATTTTCATATTCTGCACTTTTGGCCCTTCAAGTTATATCTTGGGTATTCATGGGAGTATAAGAAACACCGTTAAGCTTCAGGTTCGTCAAAAGATCACCCGAAGACACTAGTTTCTCTCATTGACGATTTTAAGCCTTTTTAAGGCACAAAGTTGTGCGTAACATCGTTTAACGATATCAAAGCTTCACATAGCCCATATTAGGTATTCCCGAGAGTTATCGAACATCACGGTGCTCTAGGTTCGTTAAAGGTCACTCAGAGGTAAGAATTCACAAGTTGACGCTTTTAACCCCTTTAACTCGCAACTTGTGCGTATTATCGTTTAACGGCATAAAAGCCCTTAAACGACCATCATAGGCATTCCCGAGAGTATGAACGAATATTATGAAGCACCCGGTTCGTTAAAAGGTCACTCAGTGTCACACCCCGATATTTCCACGTATTACCGGTGGGCCCGGTGGGGAGTATCGTGACGTAGTTGATATCATCATATTCAATTAATCACAGTTTAATGCACAGTGGAAGTCTAAAAGTAAATAATACAAACCGATTCGAAAGTATAATAAAATATTACACAACGGATTGTATGTGGATCCACAGGTGGATCTAAAATAAAAAGAAATATTGTTCAACAGATCTAAGCATCAAAAGCTTTCAAGACTCTTTATTTGATACTAGGAGTAGCCAGCCCATTACGCGTAGTACCTACAATTAACCTTTTTGAAAAAAAATACGTCAGTTTACACTGGTAAATACAATTAACTGACTCTTTTGAAAACATTTATAAAATTTATGTGAATGCACAAGGCATAAAATCTTTTATAACATGGGATAATTATTTGAAAATAATCCTGTATACAGATTTATATGTTTGTCGTCCATTCAGTAGCCCAGGTTAGAAGTACCGGGTTAAAGGTTAATAGACACACCACAAGTATAGGCCCACAAGAGAGTGAGATACCGTTTATACATACACAACTGTCAGGTGTATGCCTACATCCCGTGCTTAAGCCGTGGCCATTTCTAATGAATGAGCCGAGGATATCCAGGACATGGTCATTAACCCCCCAAAGGCATTGCATCAAACAAAACAGATTAAAACGAGTTATGTAAATTTATTAATCACAATCCGATTTAAATAATTTCATACCCGACCAAGCGGTATTATTATAATACCGTATCCCAAGCCCGTATAACGGAAAATAAGTTAAAAGTATTTACCTGAGCTTAAAATATAATTTTATTCCCAGCCGTATATCAATCAGCAAGCGTAAGTAGCCTTTACTGGGCTCCTAAACCTGGAACGAAGGTTTTAATAACCTATTAGATTCCTAACGGGTCTTTCTTAAATTTAAACTTAGACCAGTTAGTTTTAATGAAAGGTTTACGGTTCAAAACGCAAGATTAAGCGAAGACCGGATTAGAATATGATTTAGACCCGACAAGTATGAAGACTTGTATAAAATGGGTAAACTCAACACATTCTGGATTTTGAAGAAAAAATGATAAGGTTTGACCCGTTTCGGTTAATTTATGCAAACTAGTTACATAAACCGTACCGAACGGGAATATGCATAATAGGTAACCAAATGAGTCACGAAGAGGTTCCACAAGTTAATATGCTTAAAATATGTTATGATACCAGTAGGATATCTTCCATTATGCCCAAAACGAATTTAAAACCAATTTAAGCCCTGTAAGGGTATTTTGGTCATTTTAAAGTTTATAAAAGGGGTTAAATAGTAATCTAAGGTTCTGGTCTAAAGTAATCAGTAAAAATATTTATTTTAACAAGTTATATCAGTAAGATATCATACATATGTGAATTTTATCATTTATGGCCAAACTATGCACCGTAGGGGCATTTTGGTCATTTCACATATGCTATAAGAGTCAAATTTGGAAATCTGAGTTCAAAACTTTTACTTACTGTTAAAGTATAACAATTTACTTAAAATATCAGTAGGTAACAAGTCTTAGGTGTCAAATATAGTTTTAACCCATACTATGCGTTTAAAAAGCGTAAAAGTCGGTATTTGACGATTTCCGGGTTATTTAGGAAAATCCGAGATTTTGATCAGTCTCTAAAGCTTAAAATATTTTATTTAATATATCTAATCAGTAGGAAAAGGTTTGGTATCAAAATGTTATGTAAAATTCATTTTATCAAAGAAAAGGGCAATTTCGTCAACACCGAATTTACACTAGAACTCTATAATATAATCAGTATAAAATTTGAAAAAATTTCCAAAAATCCCTAAATATTATATTTTATCAGTGGGTAGAAAGTTTGGTGTCAAAATTTGGGTTTAAATATGATTTATGCCAAAAATGCCATTTAATTTACCAAAAGCTTTCATTTTACGATATCGCGCATAACTTCTATTTTAGACCACGAACTGATGTCAAATTTTTAGGACATGCTTCTAAATCAGTAATAAAGGTTTTTTTCCTCTCACATTTTCAAAAATCTTGTTTTAATGTTAAAAGGGCATAATGGTCAACTTTTAAGCATTTAACGGAACATGCAATGAACTAGGATTTCTATGGAACGAAGTTGTATAACCTCAGAGGGTTATACTAACATGTAATATGGACCTAAAGGAACCCTAAGGCATATCTAAACTAAGCTAAATCGGGTCAGAACTGAAAGTCAAAGCAAAAGTCTACTTTTGCGACTTTCGGTTGCAAACCGAGCCTAAACTCATAATTGTCGGGTTGGACATGCTTAAACATGTTCTTATATTATTTACCAAGTTTTTTAAATGTTAAAACATGTTCCATAACCTTTGCATTATCAGTTATGAAAGAGTTTGTAAAAACTGACCCGTTTGATTTTTAATAATAAGTTTGACCCGACAATTGACTGAGATAACGTGATAATTTGAAGGTGCCCTTTTAAGGGTTTAACACCTACATAATTACCAACACATAGCCACTTTCAATTCGAATAATGGCTGGACCGTTTGTGATTAATCACTAAGTCAAAGCTTAATTACGCTAACTTTGACTTTCGGTCATTACACTAATAAAACATTAACTAAGGAAGCTAAGAACACTTACTAGGGTCCTTAGCACGAGTTTAGAACTGAAGGAAACTTTCTTGAACACCAGGAAGCTCCAGAGAAAGAGTTTTGAAGTAAAAACTTAAATGTGCAAATGAAGAACACAAGGCATGCTTCTTATATAGGATTTTAGAGGTTCTCGGATCAATCCATCTGCAAATCTAGAGTAACCAGATGATCCCAAGTGTCCCTAGGGAAATAAAAACCAGTTGCTCAGACCCTGGTATCGAAATCAGCCATGCAATGGCGGTGGAACTGGCTGCAACATGCAGCTGTCCCTTTTTTGCTCGCTGGCACTTCTATCGCGGCCAGTGTAGATATTAGAGGAAGTCTACGCGGCCTGCGTGAACCCTTTATTTCGGTAAAAATTTCTAAACTTTGCAATTTAAGTCCCTGGTCCATTTCAAGTTTAAATAACTTCCATTTATTGCACTTATGGCCCCCATAGTTAACTATTAAGGGCCTTGGGTCACATATTAACTCCGTTAAGCTCCCGATTAGATGTAAGATCACCCGAAAAGTCTTGTTTTCAATGAAACTCCATAAAATTACTATACAATATTCCTGAGAGAAAAATATACAATTATTACAATGCTTTCAGGGTCGTTAAAAGGTCACTCAGAGGTAACATTTAACATGTTGACACTTTTAACCCCTATGCTTCGTTAAATCCTTAATTTAAGCACAAACGACTTTCTATGTCCGACAATTTTCATTAAAGAATACGGACGTCATGTGAGGTCAATCAGAGGCACAAAATTGGCATGTTGACACTTTGGATCCTTTTACTAACATATTTACATTGTTTGACAATTTTAGTCCCTCCAGATCAATCCATTACACGTTTAAAGTCCATGACACGTGTCTTTATTATAATGGTCATGATTTTGCGAGGTTTTACATCCTCACCCCCTTAATGAAATCTCAACCTCGAGATTTACTAAAATAAATGAGGGTATTTATGTTTCATTGTGGATTCAACCTCCCATGTGTATTATGGGCCTCTACGGGAATCCCATTTTACCTTCATAATCGGCACATGCTTTCTTCGAAGCTTCTTGACCTGTAAATCCTCGATTGACAAAGGTCTTTCAACAGACTTCAAACTCTCATCAATCTGCACGTCCTTATGCGACATTGCTAGCGATTCATCGGCTAGACATTTCTTCAAGTTGCAGATGTGGAATACATTATGAATTCCACTGAGCTCTTCTGTCAGATTTAACTTGCAAGCTGCAGTTCTGACACATTCGATGATCTCGAATGGTCCTATGTATCTTGGACTAAGCTTGCCCTTTTTTTCCAAAACGCATCATTCCTTTCCAGGGTGACACTTTGAGTAACACCTTATCACCTACCTCGAATTTCAGAGGTTTACGCCTTTTATCCGCGTAGCTTTTCTACCTATCCCTGGCAGCTTTGAGACGATCACGGATCTAAACAATCTTATCTGTCATCTCCAGAACTATATCAGGTCCTGACAGTTGGACATCTCCAACTTCCGCCCAACTAACTGGCGTTCTACACTTTCTTCCTTACAAAGCCTCAAAAGGCGCTGCTTGAATACTCGAATGATAGCTATTATTATATGAAAAATCAATCAATGGAAGATGGTCATCCCAACTTCCACCCAAATCTATAACACAAGCTCGTAACATATCCTCAAGCGTTTGAATTGTACGCTCGCTTTGGCCATCTATCTGAGGATGATAAGCAGTGCTGAAATTTAATCGAGTGCTTAAAGATTGCTGAAAGCTTTTCCAAAAATGTGAGGTGTATCTTGTATCCCTATCAGAGATAATAGACACTGGCACTCCGTGGAGAGATACAATCTCATCCACGTATAGCTGAGCTAGCTGTAACACCTCAAAAATTCACGTCCTATAATGTATTGACACGTGTCATAGGTTTGAACGTGTGAAAGAATACTCTAGAGGGACTAAAGTTGACAAGCATGGAAAGTATGTGAATATACGGGTTCAAAATATCAAAAGTGAATAAATATACCTTACAATAACCCTACATGATGGTTATACCATCAAATGAATAAATCATGGATCATACGAAGCTAAATATGAAAGAAAGTGAGAGATTACAAACTACAGGGGTTAAATGTGTCAACATGTTTAAGTTATACCTCTGAGTGACCTTTTAGCAAACCCGAAGCTTTGTAACGATTAATTATGCTCACTAGAATGCACGATAAAAATTTCATAAAGTTTCGTTATCTTATGAGAAAGTTATGATCAAATTCGTATGCGAGGGGTTAAAGCATCAACGTTGAAAATTATGACTTTTCGGGTAACATGAAGTGACCAAGAACTTAACAAAGTGGGTATAAGTCATGAACCCCTTATAAGTCAAGTTGAGGGGCTCAAAGTGCAAGAAATAAAGTTGGTTGACCTTTCGAAAGGCCAAGGGACAAGATGCAACAACTAGAAAAAGTTTAAACCTGAACACAAGGCTCAGGCGGGCCGCGTAAGCATTAACAGAAGCTTACGCGGGCCGCGTCCGATCCCCAGTTACAGAAAAGTTGGATAGCAGCCTGTTTTCACGCTATAACCGACTTTAAACAGATATTTCACTCCATGGGCGACCCCTAAATAATTCCTAGGCACCTTAGGGACATCTGTGGATGATCCATGGCCATTGCTAGGCTTGTGTGTCAATGATCTATGAGATTTTAAACACTATATAAAGGCCTCTTGTTGCAACCATTTGATCACACCTATCTTCTGCATTTCTGGAGCTTTTGGGAGTTCAAGAGCAGACCCAAGACATTCCTAATCGTGCATAGGACTTCTGTAAGTATGCTTAACCTTTCTTAGTTGAGTTTTTACTTAGTTTTAGCTTAAAAGTCAAACCGTCGTAATTAACGGTTGACTTAGCGATTAATCATTAATGGTCCAGTGATTAGTCGAATGGAAAGTAGTTATAAGTTGGTAATTATGTGGGCATTAAACCCTTAAAAGGGCACCCTCTGATTCCCACTCTATCTAGACCATTTGTCGGGTCAAAGTTGATTAGAAAAAGTCAACAGGATGCTTAATTTCAAATTAATGCATAATTAGCAATGTAGAACCCATACAACCTGTTTGATCATTAATATAACTTGGTAATTAATGTAAGAACATGTCTAAACATGTTCAACCCGACAATTTTCTGTTTAGACCCGGTTCGGAACCGAAAGTCGCAAAACTTTGACTTTTGCTTTGACTTTAGTTCTAACCCGATTTAGTATGATTTGGATATGCCATTGAGATTCCTTAGGACCAGGTTACATGCTAGTATAACCCTCTGTGAAAAAACACCTTGGTTCATTAGTTATCCAATTAATATGCATGATTCCGTTAAATGCTCATATGTTGACCATTATGCCTTTTTCACCATAAAATGTGATTTTTGAAAATGTAAAAGAGTAGAAACCTTAGTTAATGATATATAAACTTGTACCCAAAATTTGACATCAGGTTGGGGTGTAGGTTGAGAGTTATGCTCATTAGCGTAATTAGAAAGCTTTTTAGCGATTTAACGGCATAATTAGCATATAGCCTACTTAAACCCACTTTTTGATATCAAACTTGTTACCCACTGATGTAATATATTATTTTGGGATTTTTGAAGATTTTTAATTAATTTTAGGCTGAGCATAACTTAGAGTTATAAGCTTAAGTCGGTAATTGTCGGTTTTGCCCTTTTGGGCTATAAAATGAATTTTACATATCTTTTTGACCCCAAACCTTTTGCTACTGATTTTATATGATAAATAAATTAATTTAAACCTTATGGAATAATAAAAATATCAGCATTCCATATAGAACCCGGAAAGGCCTTCTAATCGCCTTTTTAAGCGTTTTTAATGCATAGTATGTACTAAAACTATTTTAAACATACAAGGGTTGATACCTACTGAGGTTTTAGGTAAATTATAATATTTTAACAGTAAGCAAAAGTTGTTTAACTTGGTCTTCAGTTTTGAGCTTTTCGACTTATGTGAAATTACCAAAATGCCCCTACGGTGCATAGTTTGGTTATAATTGATAAATTTCACATATATGCAATACCCTACTGTTATAACTTATCAAATTAAGTATTTTGCTGATTATATCAGACCTAATACTTAAACTCTTTTATAACCTTATAATTGACCAAAATACCCCTACGGGGCATAGTTTGAGTTTAAATTCGTTTCGGGCATAATAAAAGATATCTTAGTGATGTCACAACATATTTGAGGCATATTAACTTAGGAAACCTGTATATGGCTCTCAAGGTTACCCGTTACGCCTCTTGCGCGTTCGGTTCGGTTTATGTAACTAGTTTGCATAAATTAGCCGAAACGGGTCAAACCTTATCGGTTTTATCTCAAAATCCAGAATGTGTTTAGATTACCCATATAAGACAAGTACTTAAACTTGTCGGGTCTAAATCACATTCTATTCCGTTCTTCGCTTAATCACGCGTTCGAACCGTATCTTTCCTTAAAACTAATCGGTCTAAGCTTAAGCTTAACTAAAGACCGTTAGGATTCTAATAGGTTATTATAAACCTTTGTTCCAGAATAGGAGAACCGGTAAAAGCTACCCGCATTTGCTAATTGTGAATTATACTTACAAAGGTAAATACTTTTAACTTATTTTCCCTTATACGGGCTTGGGGTACGGTATATAAAATACCGCTTGGTCGGGCATTCGACCTTAATCGATTGGTGGTTAAGTATTATCGAGATGAGCCGTTTAAATATGTTTTGTTTACTTAACGCCTTTGGGGGGTTAATGACCATGTCCCGGATATCCTTGGCATCATTTTACGAAATGGCCATGACCTAAGCGCGGGGTGTAGGCGTACACTCGTCAGTGCATAAATAAATAATGTGGTGTGTCTATTGATCTTTAACCCGGCATGAACCGGGCTACTGAACGCATAAGGAACATGTAATTCTTTTACAAGTTTATATGTTTAAATAATTATCCCAAGTTATAAAAAGTTTGTGCCACGTGCATTCAAATCAATTTTATTAAACTTTTCAAAATGAGTCGGTTGAATGTATTTACCAGTGTAAACTGACGTATTTTCCCAAAAAGGTTAAGTGCAGGTACTAAGCGAACTAGGCTGGCTTTCTCCTAGCGTCCACAATAAGTCTCGCAAGCTTGGATGTCAAAACTGTTGAACAATGTTTCCTATTTATTTTTGATCCATCTGTGGATTATTTTCAACTGTTTGTGATACTTGATATTACAATTATATTCGGTTGAGATATATCTTTCATTTGCTTCCGCTGTGCATTTAAATATTGTGTTGTTTGACTGTTATGTTGCCAACCACGTCACGATACTCCCCCACCGGGCCCACTGGTCAAACGTGGAAATATCGGGGTGTGACACTAGCTTGTCGGAGCTGTGAGTTTCTTTAACCGGCAAGAAGTGGGCTGACTTGGTCAGCCTATCGACTATGACCCAAATAGTATCATTTCCGTGCTTTGTCATTGGTAACTTAGTGATAAAATCCATGGTTACCATTTCCCATTTCCATGTGGGAAGTTTAGGCTGTTGAAGCAAACCTGACGGCTTTTGATGCTCTGCTTTAACTTGTGCGCACGTCAGACATTTAGCCACATAAGTGGCTATAGATTTCTTCAAACCTATCCACCAATAATTTGCCATTAAATCCTGGTACATCTTATCACTGCCAGGATGAACTGAATATTTGGAGTTATGAGCTTCTTGAAGAATCACATCTCGAAGTCCTCCATAAATTGGAACCCATATTCGACCATTCAATCTTAGGATTCCATCCTTGCCATAAGATAATTGATCGGCAATCACTCCTAACTTCTCATTTGGATAGTTTGCTTCTAACACAACTTCCTTTTGAGCGGCTAACAACTTTTCATTGAAGTTTTTCTTTAATTCAATGCTCTTGGCGTTGATCCTAATGGGCTTAACCCTTTCCTTCCTGCTCAAAGCATCAGCGACTACATTCGCTTTGCCTGGATGATATCGGATTTCACAGTCATAGTCATTTAATGTTTCCATCCAAATTTGTTTCAATTTATTTTTAACTTTGTCTTTTATTTTATATATTCTTGTTGTTATCTTATGTTATATTGACAGGTCTAAATATGCCGCCAAGATTTTTCAGACGAAGAGGACGAGGCAAGGGGCCAATCACCACCTCCAATGATCACGAAGTCGGGCCTTCGCACAGGCGAGCTCCTTCTGCCACTGCGAGTGCTGATCCTCGAGAGAACTGGAGGACCAATGTGGAGCCCGCTAGACGGTCTGTTTCACATAGTTCAACGCCTCCCTATCGTAACTCCTATGGGCCACAGTCAGAAAACGAGCCCGATAACCCACAACCTTCATATATACCTCTTCAGCGATCCCTTTCGCACAATTCTTTTGGTAACCCCACTCCTGTTTTCAGGGCCGGTTTAACCCGGCGAACTACATACAAGAACCCGTGGGTTTTAACCCATTGGGACCGGAGGATCACTTTTCCGGCGATAATGCCATGGATATGGAGGAGGACACCGACCCTATTGAGCCTGCAACCGGGACCCCCAACCATCCTATCGAGGTCTCGGATGGCTCATCTTTTCACGGATCACCCTACGGTGGTCCAGACAGTTTCCAGGCAAGGTTCAACCAGCATGAATGGTACTTCACACCTTCTCACCATTCATCGCCCCACCAGCAGCAACAGCAGCAGCAAGATCCCTCTGGGGATTCACGTTTTGTGGCAGTCACGCCACCGCCTCCACCGCCGCCAGTTCATCAAGCACCTCCAGAACCGCCGAGGCGTAGGAGGACAGGCGCGCGAATATCCGCGCGTGGAGGGGATTTTCACTTCAGCACCCCTCATCACTCAAGTGACAGTAATTATCCGCCACTACATGAAGACCCTCAAATGGGTGGGCCTTCAAACCCAGTTGCACCACAACCACCACCGATGGGTTTTGATAACCCGATTCCTACATATACAGGTTCAATGGCGTACAACCCGTTTGAGCAGCCGGCTCACACCAACTATAATTACGCTGAAGCCGACCCATACTTGGTAGCGGCCAATTACAATGCCCTTCACCCGGAAGGACCGTATGGAGCTCCTTGGGGAGTAGGGAACCCAACTCATGGGTACCAAATACCTGCTAGACCTATAATTCGGCAACAATCGCAGCCGCCACGGTTTTACCCACCCGAACGGGAAGAAATTCTTCATAGATTGGAGCAAGTCGAGCGAGACTTTCACAGAGATTGCAGGGAGCGACAAAGTTTCTTCCAGGGATTGACAAGTTTAATAAAATGGAAGAGCAAGAAGGACCATTGAATCCTTCAATTATTGATTGTATTTTCCTTGTTTCAGTTGAGCCCCTGCGTGGACCTGTCTTGCTGTTTTGACCCCTGTGTGGGTATGGTTGTCTTTTGAGCCCCTGCGTGGGCCTATCTTTCTGTTAACCCCTTCGAGGGTATGTTGTTTGTTTAAGTCCCTGCGTGGACTAGTAATTCAGTGTGACCCCTGCGTGGGTAAGTTGTTCTGTTAAAAAGTCCCGTTTAGGGCGATGTGTAATCTTTTTAATAATTAATGGAATGTTAAGTTTATAAATTTCATTTTTGCCATTATATGCATAGATAAATTATATATGAAATAAATGAATCAAAATCATTCCTTTTAAAAATATATCTGCCCATTTAAATATTAATTAAGAATCTTAACGGTATAACCTAGCCTCCGTGTCATTATAAGACCTGGCCAAGATGGTAAGACCTGTTTAAAAGATTCGGATCCTTGTTAGCATCTGAAAACATGTTAACACTCCTGGCAGACGTGATTCGTTAAAATCACACACGTCATTCTTATATAAGGATTCTTCAAAAGATTCCTAACCCAACTAAATGATCTATGAATCATGGGTTTAAATCATCAATTAAGATGATCATATTTTGACCATACATTGGTAATATAGTGCCTACGGGCCATTCTCATTTTCATATGAGACAAAAGACAGTAGTAGTCTACGACTCTCTTTCAGAAAAAAGGTAAAGAACTATGTTCAAACCTTAGAGCCTTGATTCTCTGAAATCATAGCTTATGTTTTAAAAATGTCCTTGTGACTAGGCCTTTTGTGCTACTAATAACACTGTTATTGTTTTGTAATTAGGATAAATTATAATGAAAATTCTAATTAAATATGATTTACAAATTAACCAAATCTGGTCTCTGTTTACCGTGGTTAATGAATTGCCATAAGAGACAATTCTATAATAAACTCCCAAATAAACTATTGTCATTGTCTTATGTAACAGTTTAAATTAAAATGGCTGACTCGGATGAAATTAATAGTCACCCAAGGGAGAATCTCGATAACGCCCGAATTAATATAACAGGTGCTGAACTGCAAACGTTAATAAACGACGCTGTCACAAAGGCCATAGAACGGCAGTATGAAGATTATAGTGGGACTTGAAGTAGGACCCTATCTACACCGCATTCAAAGCCTAAGACTCATCCTGAGGCTCACAGCAAGCCACCCTCCAAGAAGAATGAACCCAGGAAAGGAGATGACGATCGTCACTCTTCAAATCATCAAAGTGATCCATCTCAGAAGCTAATGCTGAATCAAGGACCCCGTGATAAGGGTTGCTCCTACAAATACTTTGTCTCATGTAAACCCAGGGATTTCACTGGGGAAAAAGGGGCCATAGACTGCATGACCTGGTTGGATGAGATGGATACCGTTGTTGATATCAGCGGGTGCGCTGAGAAGGATGTGGTAAAGTTTGTGTCTCAATCGTTCAAAGGTGAGGCCTTAGCCTGGTGGAGATCATTGATTCAAGCTACTGGGAAGATTCCACTGTATAACATGACATGGGAACAATTTGTTGCCCTCATCAGGGAGAACTACTGTCCTCAGCATGAGGTAGAAAAGATCGAATCTGATTTCTTATCCTTGGTTATGAAGAATCTGGATTGTCAAGCTTACCTTACGAGCTTCAACACATTATCAAGTTTGGTTCCGTATCTGGTGACCCCGGAACCCAAAAGAATAGCTCGTTTCATTGGGGGTTTAGCCCCAGAAATAAAGGCAAGCGTGAAGGCTTCTCGGCCAACTACTTTCAGATCAGTAACTGATATATCTTTGTCCCTCACACTGGACGCGGTCAGACAGAGATCGCTGAGGAACACAGATGCCGAGAAAAGGAAACGTGAAGATGACAATTCACGAAGGTCAAACAAGAAGCACCGAGGGAACAATGACCACAAGAAAGGGTCTGAGTCGAAGAAGGATGGGCATCAATCTGGTGATAAGCCCAAGTGCAAAGTCTGCAAGAAACAGCACTTCGGGAAGTGCAGGTTTGAATCAAACTCGCAGACACAGTCGAGAACTTTTGCATGTGGGATATGCAAGTCCAAGGAAAACAAGACCTTGGATTGCAAAAAGTTGAAGGACGCAACGTGCTACAGTTGCAACGAAAAAGGGCATATCAAGTCCAACTGCCCAAAATATGCAAAGAAATCTGATGAAGGAAAGAAGACCAATGCTAGGGTCTTCAGGATGGATGCGAAAAAAGATGTGCAGGACGATAACGTGATCACAGGTACTTTCCTCATAAATGATATATATGCAAGAGTACTTTTTGATTCAGGCGCTGATAAATCATTTGTAGATAATAAGTTTTACAAATTGCTGAATTTACCTGTTAAAACCTTAAGTGTGAATTATGAGGTGGAGTTAGCAGATGGCACCATAGAAACCGTCTCAACTATGTTAGATGGATGTGTTATATCCATTAACAACCACTCTTTTCCTTTGTCCCTACTTCCTTTGAAGTTAGCCGGTTTCGACATAGTTTTGGGAATGGACTGGTTATCTCATAACCAGGCCCATATTGTCTGCAATAAGAAGCAAGTGGTGATCAAGACTCCGTCTGGTGAACCACTTACCATTCAGGGAGATACCCGGTATGGACTACCTGAGCAAGTGACTATGCTCAAGGCCTCTAAGTGTTTGACGAAGGGTTGTGTCATCTACATGGCACAAGTGACTATTGATGAGCCGAAACCCAAGATTGAGGATATTCCTGTCATTTCTGAATACCCTGAAGTTTTTCCTAAAGAACTACCTGGTTTACCACCAGATAGGCAGGTGGAATTCAGAATTGACATCATCCCTGGAGCAGCACCAGTTGCTAGGGCACCTTATAGGTTGGCACCAATGGAGATGAAGGAATTAGGAACGCAACTAGATGAATTACTAGCCAAAGGTTTCATTAGACCTAGTTCGTCTCCTTGGGGAGCACCAATTTTGTTTGTCAAGAAGAAGGATGGATCGATGCGTCTGTGCATCGATTACCGTGAGCTTAATAAGGTCACTATCAAGAATAGGTACCCATTGCCCAGAATCGACGATCTGTTCGATCAGCTTCAAGGGGCAAGTTACCTCTCCAAGATCAATCTGAGGTCAGGCTATCATCAATTGAAGGTTAAAGATGAAGATGTACACAAGACTGCATTTAGGACTCGTTATGGTCATTACGAGTTCCTAGTCATGCCTTTTGGGCTCACTAATGCACTTGCCGCATTCATGGATCGCATGAATCGCGTCTGCAAACCATACTTGGACAAATTTGTCATCGTCTTCATTGACGACATCCTCATCTACTCGAAGAACCAAGCTGATCATGAGAAACATCTTCGATGTATTCGTTCATTACTTCAGGATGAGAAGCTCTATGCCAAATTCTCTAAATGTGAATTCTGGCTTCGTGAAGTCCAATTTCTTGGACATGTGGTTAGCGAACGCGGAATCCAAGTAGATCCCGCTAAGGTTGAAGCTGTCATGAATTAGCAGGAGCCAAAGACGCCCACAGAGATTCGTAGTTTCTCGGGTTTGGCAGGATACTATAGACGATTCATTGAAAATTTTTCAAGGATTGCTGCACCCCTAACTTCTTTGACTAGAAAGAAAATAAAGTTCGTTTGGGGCCCTAAGCAGCAAGAATCCTTTGATATCCTTAAACAGAAGTTGAGCAACGCTCCTGTATTGACGTTGCCGGATGGAATCGAAGAATTTGTAGTTTATTGTGATGCATCGCACACAGGTATGGGATGTGTGCTTATGCAGAAAGGCAAAGTTATTGCCTATGCATCACGTTAGTTAAAGGTGCATGAAAAGAATTACACCACCCATGACTTGGAGTTGGGTGCCGTTGTATTTGCACTGAAGGTATGGAGGCACTATTTATATGGTGTCAAGTGTGTGATCTATTCTGATCACAAGAGCCTCCAGCACCTGTTCAACCAAAAGGATTTGAACATGAGGCAACGACGTTGGATGGAACCTAAATGATTATGATTGTGAAATAAGATACCATCCTGGCAAAGCGAATGTAGTCGCCGATGCCTTGAGTAGAAAGGAAAGGGTGAAACCCATCCGAATCAATGCTAAGAGCATTGAAATTAAGAACAGTTTGAATGAAAGGTTGTTAGCTGCACAGAAGGACGCTGTTTTGGAAGCTAACTATCCTAATGAAAAGCTAGGAGTAACTTAAGAACAATTATCTTAGGGCAAGGACGGCATTCTGAGATTAAATGGATGAATATGGGTTCCCATGTATGGAGGACTTCGAGATGTTATCCTCCAGGAAGCCCACAGTTCTAAATACTCCGTTCATCCTGGAGCTGATAAGATGTACCAGGATCTGAAGGCAAATTTTTGGTGGATAGGCTTGAACAAGTCTATAGCTACCTATGTAGCTAAATGTTTGACGTGCGCGCAAGTCAAAGCTGAACATCAGAAGCCGTCAGGTTTGCTACAACAGCCTGAACTTCCCACATGGAAGTGGGAAATGGTGACGATGGATTTCATCACCAACTTGCCAAAAACAAGGAAAGGAAATGATACGATATGGGTGATAGTGGATAGACTGACTAAGTCAGCACATTTCCAACCCATCAAGGAGACCTATAGCTCTGACATGTTAGCCCAATTGTACGTAGATAAGATTGTATCTCTACATGGCGTACCTGTGGCTATTATCTATGACAGAGATACTAGATACACGTCACATTTTTGGAAAAGTTTCCAACAATCTCTGGGCACGCGCTTAAATTTCAGTACGGCTTACCATCCTCAGACGGACGGACGGACAGAGTGAGCGTACTATCCAAACGTTGGAAGACATGCTTCGTGCATGTGTGATCGACTTAGGTGGTAGTTGGGATAACCACCTGCCATTAATCGAGTTCTCAAATAACAATAGCTACCATACCAGCATTAAGGCTACGCCTTTTGAAGCATTATATGGTAGAAAGTGCAGAACGCCCGTTTGTTGGGCGGAGGTTGGAGATGTCCAACTGTCAGGACCTGAAATAGTCTTTGAAACGACGGACAAGATTGTCCAGATTCGTGACCGCCTGAAAGCTGCCAGAGATAGGCAGAAAAAATACGCAGATTTAAAGCGTAAACCTTTTAACTTCGAGGTAGGTGACAAAGTGTTGCTTAAGGTATCACCCTGGAAGGGAGTGATGCGATTTGGTAAGAAAGGCAAGTTGAGCCCAAGATACATAGGACCTTTCGAGGTCATCGAACGTGTCGGATCAGTTGCTTATAAGTTAAACTTACCAGAAGAGCTCAGTGGTATTCATAATGTATTCCACATCCGCAATCTGAAGAAGTGTTTCGCTGATGAATCACTAGTCATACCACATACAGATGTGCACATAGAAGAGAGCTTAAAGTTTGTTGAAAAACCTGTGTCGATCGAGGATCAACAGGTTAAGAAGCTTCGAAGGAAGCATGTGCCTATAGTAAAGGTTAAATGGGATGCCCGTAGAGGTCCCGAGTATACGTGGGAGGTAGAGTCCACAATAAAAGAAAAGGACCCTCAATTGTTTCAGTAAATCTCGAGGTCGAGATTTCTTTTAAGGGGGTGAGGATGTAACACATCGAAAATTCACGTCCTATAATGTATTGACACGTGTCATAGGTTTGAACGTGTGAAAGAATACTCTAGAGGGACTAAAGTTGACAAGCATGGAAAGTATGTGAATATACGGGTTCAAAATATCAAAAGTGAATAAATATACCTTACAATAACCCTACATGATGGTTATACCATCAAACGAATAAATCATGGATCATACGAAGCTAAATATGAAAGAAAGTGAGAGATTACAAACTACAGGGGTTAAATGTGTCAACATGTTTAAGTTATACCTCTGAGTGACCTTTTAGCAAACCCGAAGCTTTGTAACGATTAATTATGCTCACTAGAATGCATGATAAAAATTTCATAAAGTTTCGTTATCGTATGAGAAAGTTATGATACATTCGTATGCGAGGGGTTAAAGCATCAACGTTGAAACTTATGACTTTTCGGGTAACATGAAGTGACCAAGAACTTAAGAAAGTGGGTATAAGTCATGAACCCCTTATAAGTCAAGTTGAGGGGCTCAAAGTGCAAGAAATAAAGTTGGTTGACCTTTCGAAAGGCCAAGGGACAAGATGCAACAACTAGAAAAAGTTTAAACCTGAACACAAGGCTCAGGCGGGCCGCGTAAGCATTAACAGAAGCTTACGCGGGCCACGTCCGATCCCCAGTTACAGAAAAGTTGGACAACAGCCTGTTTTCACGCTATAACCGACTTTAAACAGATATTTCACTCCATGGGCGACCCCTAAATAATTCCTAGGCCCTTTGGGACATCTGTGGATGATCCATGGCCATTGATAGGCTTGTGTGTCAATGATCTATGAGATTTTAAACACTATATAAAGGCCTCTTGTTGCAACCATTTGATCACACCTTTCTTCTGCATTTCTGGAGCTTTTGGGAGTTCAAGAGCAGACCCAAGACATTCCTAATCGTGCATAAGACTTCTGTAAGTATGCTTAACCATTCTTAGTTGAGTTTTTACTTAGTTTTAGCTTAAAAGTCAAACTGCCGTAATTAACAGTTTACTTAGCGATTAATCATTAATGGTCCAGTGATTAGTCGAATGGAAAGTAGTTATAAGTTGGTAATTATGTGGGCATTAAACCCTTAAAAGGGCACCCTCTGATTCCCACTCTATCTAGACCATTTGTCGGGTCAAAGTTGATTAGAAAAAGTCAACAGGATGCTTAATTTCAAATTAATGCATAATTAGCATTGTAGAACCCATACAACCTGTTTGATCATTAATATAACTTGGTAATTAATGTAAGAACATGTCTAAACATGTTCAACCCGACAATTTTCTGTTTAGACCCGGTTCGGAACCGAAAGTCGCAAAACTTTGACTTTTGCTTTGACTTCAGTTCTGACCTGATTTAGTATGATTTAGATATGTCATTGAGCTTCCTTAGGACCAGGTTACATGCTAGTATAACCCTCTGTGATTATACACCTTGGTTCATTAGTTATCCAATTAATATGCATGATTCGTTAAATGCTCATATGTTGACCATTATGCCCTTTTCACCATAAAACGTGATTTTTGAAAATGTAAACGAGTAGAAACCTTAGTTAATGATACATAAACTTGTACCCAAAATTTGACATCAGTTTGGGGTGTAGGTTGAGAGTTATGCTCATTAGCGTAATTAGAAAGCTTTTTAGCGATTTAACGGCATAATTAGCATATAGCCTACTTAAACCCACTTTTTGATATCAAACTTGTTACCCACTGATGTAATATATTATTTTGGGATTTTTGAAGATTTTTAATTAATTTTAGGCTGAGCATAACTTAGAGTTATAAGCTTAAGTCGGTAATTGTCGGTTTTGCCCTTTTGGGCTATAAAATGAGTTTTACATATCTTTTTGACCCCAAACCTTTTGCTACTGATTTTATATGATAAATAAATTATTTTAAACCTTCTGGAATAATAAAAATATCAGCATTCTATATAGAACCCGGAAACGGCTTCTAATCGCCTTTTTAAGCGTTTTTAACGCATAGTATGTACTGAAACTATTTTAAACATACAAGGGTTGATACCTACTGATGTTTTAGGTAAATTATAATATTTTAACAGTAAGCAAAAGTTTTTTAACTCGGACTTCAGTTTTGAGCTTTTCGGCTTATGTGAAATTACCAAAATGCCCCTACGGTGCATAGTTTGGTTATAATTGATAAATTTCACATATATGCAATACCCTACTGTTATAACTTATCAAATTAAGTATTTTGCTGATTATATCAGACCTGTAACTCAGGTTAATACTTAAACTCTTTTATAACCTTATAATTGACCAAAATACCCCTACGGGGCATAGTTTGAGTTTAAATTCATTTCGGGCATAATAAAAGATATCTTACTGATGTCAGAACATATTTAAGGCATATTAACTTAGGAAACCTGTATATGGCTCTCAAGGTTACCCGTTACGCCTCTTGCTCGTTCGGTTCGGTTTATGTAACTAGTTTGCATAAATTAGCCGAAACGGGTCAAACCTTATCGGTTTTATCTCAAAATCCAGAATGTGTTTAGATTACCCATATAAGACAAGTCCTTAAACTTGTCGGGTCTAAATCACATTCTATTCCGGTCTTCGCTTAATCACGCGTTAGAACCGTATCTTTCCTTAAAACTAATCGGTCTAAGCTTAAGTTTAACTAAAGACCGTTAGGATTCTAATAGGTTATTATAAACCTTTGTTCCAGAATAGGAGAACCGGTAAAAGCTACCCGCATTTGCTAATTGTGAATTATATTTACAAAGGTAAATACTTTTAACTTATTTTCCCTTATACGGGCTTGGGGTACGGTATATAAAATACCGCTTGGTCGGGCATTCGACCTTAATCGATTGGTGGTTAAGTATTATCGAGATGACCCGTTTAAATATGTTTTGTTTGCTTAACGCCTTTGGGGGGTTAATGACCATGTCCCGGATATCCTTGGCATCATTTTACGAAATGGCCACGACCTAAGCGCGGGGTGTAGGCGTACACTTGTCAGTGCATAAATAAATAATGTGGTGTGTCTATTGATCTTTAACCTGGCACGAACCGGGCTACTGAACGCATAAGGAACATGTAATTCTTTTACAAGTTTATATGTTTAAATAATTATCCCAAGTTATAAAAAGTTTGTGCCACGTGCATTCAAATCAATTTTATTAAACTTTCCAAAATGAGTCGGTTGAATGTATTTACCAGTGTAAACTGACGTATTTTCCCAAAAAGGTTAAGTGCAGGTACTAAGCGAACTAGGCTGGCTTTCTCCTAGCGTCCACAATAAGTCTCGCAAGCTTGGATGTCAAAACTGTTGAACAATGTTTCCTATTTATTTTTGATCCGTCTGTGGATTATTTTCAACTGTTTGTGATTCTTGATATTACAATTATATTCGGTTGAGATATATCTTTCATTTGCTTCCGCTGTGCATTTAAATATTGTGTTGTTTGACTGTTATGTTGCCAGCCACGTCACGATACTCCCCCATCGGGCCCACCGGTCAAACATGGAAATATCGGGGTGTGACACTAGCTTGTCGGAGCTGTGAGTTTCTTTAACCGGCAAGAAGTAGGATGACTTGGTCAGCCTATCGACTATGACCCAAATAGTATCATTTCCGTGCTTTGTCATTGGTAACTTAGTGATAAAATCCATGGTTACCATTTCCCATTTCCATGTGGGAAGTTTAGGCTGTTGAAGCAAACCTGACGGCTTTTGATGCTCTGCTTTAACTTGTGCACACGTTAGACATTTAGCCACATAAGTGGCTATAGATTTCTTCAAACCTATCCACCAATAATTTGCCATTAAATCCTGGTACATCTTATCACTGCCAGGATGAACTGAATATTTGGAGTTATGAGCTTCTTGAAGAATCACATCTCGAAGTCCTCCATAAATTGGAACCCATATTCGACCATTCAATCTTAGGATTACATCCTTGCCATAAGATAATTGATCGACAGTCACTCCTAACTTCTCATTCGGATAGTTAGCTTCTAACACATCTTCCTTTTGAGCGGCTAACAACTTTTCATTCAAGTTTTTCTTTAATTCAATGCTCTTGGCGTTGATCCTAATGGGCTTAACCCTTTCCTTCCTGCTCAAAGCATCAGCGACTACATTCGCTTTGCCTGGATGATATCGGATTTCACAGTCATAGTCATTTAATGTTTCCATCCATCGGCGTTGTCTCATATTAAGGTCCTTCTGATTAAACAGACGCTGAAGGCTCTTGTGATCAGAATAGATCACGCACTTTGTTCCATAAAGATAGTGCCTCCAAATTTTTAGTGCAAATACAACGGCACCCAACTCCAAATCATGGGTGGTGTAGTTCTTTTCGTGCACCTTTAATTGGCGGGAAGCATATGCAATAACTTTGCCCTTCTTCATAAGCACACATCCCATACCTGTGTGCGATGCGTCGCAATAAACCACAAATTCTTTAATTCCTTCTGGCAATGTTAATATAGGAGCATTGCTTAATTTCTGCTTAAGAATATTAAAGGATTCTTGCTGCTTGGGACCCCAATCAAACTTGACATTCTTGCGAGTTAGCGAAGTCAAAGGAGCAGCAATCCTGGAAAAGTTTTCAATGAAACGTCTATAGTATCCTGCTAGACCCAAGAAGCTGCGAATTTCAGTAGGTGTTTTGGGCGCTTGCCAATTCATAATCGCTTCAACCTTAGCGGGATCCACCTGGAAGCCACGCTCACTTACTACGTTTCCAAGGAATTGGACTTCACGAAGCCAAAACTCACATTTAGAAAACTTGGCGTTGAGCTTCTCTTGCTGCAGAAGTTTAAGGATACACCGAAGATGTTCTTCATGATCAACTTGACTCTTCGAGTAAATAAAAATGTCATCAATGAAGACAATGACAAACTTGTCTAAATACGGTTTGCATACACGATTCATGAGATCCATGAATGCTGCAGGTGCATTAGTGAGCCCGAAAGGCATCACTAAGAACTCATAGTGGACGTAGCGTGTTTTGAACGCGCTCTTGTGCACATCTTCGTTTCTGACCTTCAACTGGTGATATCCTGACCTCAGATCGATCTTTGAAAAGTAACTTGCTCCTTGAAGCTGATCAAATAGATCATCGATCCTGGGTAACGGATACCTGTTCTTGATTGTAACCTTGTTCAAATCCCGATAATCAATGCATAAACGCATCGAGCTGTCCTTTTTCTTCACAAACGGAATTGGTGCTCCCCAAGGGGACGAGCTAGGTCGAATAAAACCCTTCTCCAACAAATCATCCAACTGTGTTCTCAATTCTTTCATCTTAGTTGGTGCCAATCGATAAGGTGCTCTTGCAATAGGTGCTGCTCCAGGAATGATATTGATTCTGAACTCCACTTGCCTATCTGGAGGTAAACCAGGTAGTTCTTCAGGAAAAATATCTGGATATTCAGAAATAACGGGGATGTCTTCAATCTTAGGCTTTGGTTCATCAATGGTTACATGTGCCATATAAATGACACAACCTTTCTTCATACACCTCGATGCCTTAAGCAGAGACACTTGCTTGGGTAACCCGTATTGAGTATCTCCTTGAATTGTTATTGGCTCACCATAAGGAGTCTTGATAACCACTTGCTTCTTGTCACATACAATCTGGGCTTGGTTATGAGATAACCAATCCATGCTTATCACTATGTCGAATCCAGCTAGTTTCAACGGAAGCAAGGACAACGGAAAGGAGTGATTCCTAATGGATATAAAACATCCATCTAGAACTGTTGAGGCAGTCTCTATAGTACCATCGACCAATTCTACTTCATATTTTATGCTTAGAGTTTTAACAGGCAGATTCAACAATTTACAAAATTTATTGTCTACAAAAGACTTGTCTGCACCAGAATCAAACAATACTCTAGCATAAACATCATTGATAAGAAAAGTACCTGTTATCATATTGTCATTCTGCACAGCCTCCTGTGCGTTCATCTGGAAGACCCGAGCATTGGTCTTCTTAGCCTCTTCAGGCTTCTTTGGATTCTTAGGGCAATTGGTCTTAATGTGCCCCTTTTCGTTGCAACTATAACAGGTTGCGTCCTTCAACTTCTTGCATTCCAAAGTCCTATGCTCTTTGGACTTGCAGATCCCACATCCAATAGGCTTTGACTGCGACTGCAATTGAGATTTTGTTTCGAACCTACACTTCCCAAAATGGTGCTTTTGGCAGGTCTGGCATTTGGTTTCTCACCCGACTGTTGGTTGTCTTTTTTAAACCCGGAACCCTTCTTATACTAATAGTTCCCCTTACGTTTCTTATCAGTACGGCGTGAGTTCTCATCCTCACGTTTCCTCTTTCCTTCTTCAGAATTCTTAAGCGATCTCTGCCTAACCACATCGAGAGTAAGAGATAAGGACAGATCAACCACTGACCTAAAGGTGGTAGGTCTAGATGCTTTCACATTTGCCTTGATTTCTGGAGCTAGACCCCCAATAAAACGAGCTATGTGCTTTGGTTTCGGTGTAACCAAATAAGGAACCAATCGGGACATGGTGTTGAAACTTGTAAGGTATGCCTAACAGTCCAAGTTCTTCATGACCAAAGTCAAGAAGTCGGCTTCGATCCTTTCCACCTCATGTTGAGGACAGAAGTTATCCTTGATCAATGTAACAAACTGATCCCAAGACATGTTGTAAAGTGGGATTTTCCCTGTGGCTTGAACCAACGATCTCCACCATGCCAACGCTTCTCCTTTAAACGAATGCGAAACAAACTTCACAATATCTTGTTCCGCGCAACCACTGATATCAACCACGGTATCCATCTCATCAAGCCATGTCATATAGTCAATGGCCCCTTTTTCTCCTGTAAAGTCCCTTGGCTTACAAGAGGCGAAGTACTTGTAAGAATAAGTCTTAACACGTGGTTCTTGATTAAGCACAATCTGCTTGGATGGAACACTTTTCTGATTTGATGAATGGTGGGAATCGTCCTTCTTCGACTGGTGTGTTTTAGAAGGGGGCTTACTATGAGCCACAAATAGAGTCTTCGAGCGCGCATTACTTGGTTCTTTAAATTGTCGCTCAATGGCTCGAGTGACCGCATTATCTATCATTGCTTGTAAATCGGCACCCGTTACATTCATTCGGGTGTTATCATTTCTCTCTCTGGGATGACTGTTAACCTCTTCAGATTCAGGCATGCTGAGCCTTGATTGCTATAAAACAATTGACAGTAATTTATTCAGTGGTTTATCTTGGAATCATCATTTTTTATGGTTCATTAACCATGGTAATTATAAACCATACTGGTTAATTTGTTAATCATATTCATTTAGGATTTTCATTATAATTTATCTCTGGTTATACATCATTAAAGACATTCGAGTGGCACAACGGCCTAGTCACAAGGACAATTTTAAAATTTAATAGCCATGATCTTATAAGATCGAGGCATTAAGGTTTGAACATAGTTCATTACCTTTTCTTGACAGGGAGTCGTAGACTACAACTGTCTTTTTGTCTCATTGGACAATGAACATGGCCCGTAGACATTTTATCACTAATGGATATTTAAATTTGGTAAGAATAAGGAATTGGAAAAAATCCAATATAAGGATGACTAGTGTGATTTTATCGAATCACATTTGCCAGAAGTGTTAACATGTTTTCAGATGTTAACAAGGATTTGAATCTTAAAAAGGTTTTACCATCAGGGCCATGTCTAAAATGACATATGAGCTAGGTTATACCTTCAAGAATTTCCTTTAATATTTTATTGGCAGATCAAAAATTTTTAAATGGAGTGATATTTTGATTTATATTATATTCATACATATAATGACAAATGAAATTTAAATTAAAAACATCCCATAATAAAGAGAAGTACATAATTGCCCTAAACGGGACTTTTAAAGAAATAACATTGTCCACGCAGGGACATAAATAAAAAGAGAAGTCCACGCAGGGACCAAGTACGTAAATAAAATGTCCACATAGGGACTTAGTTGAAAATTGAAAATTAAAAATCAAATAAACAAGGAATTTGAATAATCCCTCTTCTTCTTCCCCTTTATCAGGTTCGCCAAACCCTTAAGCAGACCCCGGCGGCTCCTACGCTCCTCCTGTACCTGCTGCTCCACCTCGTGCAATCGTTGGAGGATTTCCTGCTGCTGCGGCGGCTGGATCTGAGGCGGCTGCAGTGGCTGCTGCTGATGTGGTTAAGGAGGTGGCGGGTACTGATACCCATAAGTTGGGTACCCGGTTTGGTACAAAGCTGCGTAGGGCCCTTCAGGGTGGAGAGCATTGTAGTTGGCCGCCTCGAGGTACGGGTCGACGGCAGGGGCATTGTAGAAATTGTAACCCGAATATGCCTGATGCTCAAACGGTTTATACGCCGCTGCACCGGCGTAGGAAGGGATTGGGTTATCATAACCCATGGGCGGTGGTGGTGCGACTGGAGCAGAGTCAACTTCTGAAGCTGAGTTTGACGGCCCACCCATTTGCGGGTCTTCATACAGTGGCGGGTAGTGGCTGCCACTGGAGTGTTGGGGGGTGCTAAAATGAAATCCCCCACGCACAGACATCCGTGCACCTGTTCTTCTTCGCCTCGGTGGTTCTGGAGGCGGCTGTTGCTCTGGTGGCGGTGGTGGCGGTAGCGTAACTGCCTGGAAACGCGAATCCTCAAAGGGATCCTGATGCTGTTGTTGAGGTGGGTTGAAAGGGGGAGTGAACTCCCAGTGGTATGTGGCCCATCTTTTTGAAAAACTGTCTAGGCCCCTATAAGGTGAACCATGAAATGATGATCCGCTGGAAATCTGGATGGGATGCGTCGGCGTCCCAGTTGGTAGCATCTTCGGATCTGGATCTTCGTCCATCTCCATATCCTGGATCTCAGGATAATGATCAGCTGGCCCCAAAGGGTTTGGACCCTCTGGTTCTTGAATCTGGTTCATTGGATTGAACCTGCTCTGAAAGTATGGGGTCGGGTCCTGGAAGGCCCGGTGTGAACTCGACCGCTGCAGCAGTATGAAGGAATGGTGTGAATCACTGTGCTCCTCGTCTTGATGAGGTCCGAAAGAGTAATGATAAGACGGGGAGAAACTAAGGGAGACTGAACGTCTCGCAAGCTCCAAATAAGTCCTCCAATCCTCTTGGGGACTAGAGCTAAAGGTCGCCGAAGGAGTACGCAGTGTGATGGCCCGGCCTCGTGGTCATTCCTGACAGTTATTGGTGCCTTGCCTCGTCCACCTCTACCTCTGAAACGTGGCGGCATTGTCTTTGTTCCTGCCAAAACAAACAATAGAAACCAACAAAAAGAAAACAATAAGATTAGGATTAGTCCTAAGTCATTTGACTAGACTCGGAAGCCAAGGAATGTGCAAACTGTGTCATTGAGATTAAACACAAAAGGCTAGTGTTTAATTCACTCAGTGTTGGCTCTGATACCAACCTGTCACACCCCGATATTTTCACGTATTACCGGTGGGCCCGGTGGGGAGTATCGTGACGTAGTTGATATCATCATAGTTAATTAATCACAGTTTAATGCACATCGGAAGTCTAAAAGTAAATAATACAAACCGATTCGAAAGTATAATAAAATATTACACAACAGATTGTAAGTGGATCCACATTCGGATCTAAAATAAAAAGAAATATTGTTCAACAGATCTAAGCATCAAAAGCTTGCAAGACTCTTTATTTGATACTAGGAGTAGCCAGCCCATTACACGTAGTACCTGCACTTAACCTTTTTGAAAAAAAAAATACGCCAGTTTACACTGGTAAATACAATTAACTGACTCTTTTGAAAACATTTATAAAATTTATGTGAATGCACAAGGCATAAAATCTTTTATAACTTGGGATAATTATTTGAAAATAATCTTGTATACAGATTTATATGTTTGTCGTCCATTCAGTAGCCCGGGTTAGAAGTACCGGGTTAAAGGTTAATAGACACACCACAAGTATAGGCCCACAAGAGAGTGAGATACTGTTTATACATACGCAACTGTCAGGTGTATGCCTACATCTCGTGCTTAAGCCGTGGCCATTTCTAATGAATGAGCCGAGGATATCCAGGACATGGTCATTAACCTCCCAAAGGCATTGCATCAAACAAAACAGATTAAAACGGGTTATATAAATTTATTAATCACAATCCGATTTAAATAATTTCATACCCGACCAAGCGGTATTATTATAATACGTATCCCAAGCCCGTATAACGGAAAATAAGTTAAAAGTATTTACCTGAGCTTAAAATATAATTTTATTCCCAGCCGTATATCAATCAGCAAGCGTAAGTAGCTTTTACTGGGCTCCTAAATCTGGAACGAATGTTTTAATAACCTATTAGATTCCTAACGGGTCTTTCTTAAGTTCAAACTTAGACCGGTTAGTTTTAATGGAAGGTTTAAGGTTCAAAACGCAAGATTAAGCGAAGACCGTATTAGAATATGATTTAGACTCGACAAGTATGAAGACTTGTATAAAATGGGTAAACTAAACACATTTTGGATTTTGAAGAAAAAATGATAAGGTTTGACCCGTTTCGGTTAATTTATACAAACTAGTTACATAAGCCGTACCGAACGCGAATATGCATAACGGGTAACCAAATGAGTCACGAAGAGGTTCCACAAGTTAATATGCTTAAAATATGTTATGATATCAGTAGGATATCTTCCATTATGCCCAAAACAAATTTAAAACCAATTTAAGCCCCGTAAGGGTATTTTGGTCATTTTAAAGTTTATAAAAGGGGTTAAATAGTAATCTGAGTTTCTGGTCTAAAATTGTCGCAACCCCCGATCCCTGATTCCCCGGGAACGGGCGGCCGCGAACCAGTTTCGGTGGTATCTTGTATTGTCTAATTTGGCAGCGGAATTTTTCATCAGGACCGTAGTTAGGAAACATTGATCAAAGTAAAATACCACATTTTATAACATTAAACAAATGGGTTTAAACCCAAGTTCATAGTACATGATTTTTCATAGGAATAAATCCTATTTATTTAATAAAAACATCTATTTTATTTTTAGGTAACTTAATTACCACTTTTCCAAGCCTTCAGTGCTGTCCAACTGGCTTCTATTTGGCTTTCACAGTTTATATTACCTGAAACGCGTTTTAAAAACATTTGTCAGTGGGAAATACTGGTGAGTGAATCCCAGTTTATTCAAGTTTAAATAAAAAATCCCATTGTACAGTATTGAGGGCGATCCCGCAATTATATTTGTTTACAAGACATCACAATTAACATCTATGGTACTGTCGAACCCGACTTGTGGAAATGTTACTCCTTGACCAGGTGGTAACAATTTTTGTATACAAAACCCCAACATACTCATCATAATTGTATTTTTACAAATACTCAATAACTGTTATTCGCATGGAAAAGTATTTAAGGTTTTGTAAAAACAGTTAACAAAATGTGGATCAACTCACATTGCAGTCTTAGATTTTCCGTAAGGGTTTCCGGGTGATAATCTAAAATTTACACAAATGTACACTCGTTAGCAATACCCTCCCCGAGACGGCATTCCAATGACTACGTCGGGCAGAACCACGACAGCCATTACAGAACCCTAGATCAATCGGGCAGCGTATCTAATACATATCCAGGGGTTATAATACTTACAATGGAGTAGAACTTCGCTAATTAGGGGGTATAATACCTGCTTTATAAAGCCTATAATTCAGAAATTAAGATTGAGAAATGATTGTGAGCGAATTCCGAATGAAACCCGATGGCCTGCTTATATAGTTGCTGAACCTGACTCTCTCGCGGCCCGCGTAAGAATAGCCTAAGGGCTACGCGGCCCGCATTGACCTCCGGTCAACTTGTAGCCCATCCAGATCACTATATAGGCTCGACATGTGTTGGGCCAGGTGGCGGCCCAGGGTTGCGCCACATTTTGGGACTCTCGCGGCCCGCGTAAACTAATGGGGGGTCTTATGCGGCCCGCCTAAACTTAAGAAATCAAACGAAATCAGGTTTCAACCTTGAAACCGCCTGTGTAAGGGTTGGGGTGGGTCTACGCGGCCAGCCTCAGCCCAAGATTTCAAATTTTTTTATTTTTTTTTAATATATTTAATATATTTGAGGCCCGTATTCACGTATGGGGTGTATTTTGGGACATTTTAGAATATTTTAAAATATATTAGAGTGTCGGAAAAATAATCGAGGGTGTCGGTTTTAGGATTGTTATATCCTCCCCACCTTGTTTTAGAGCCTGTCCTCGAGATCTACTGGAACAAGTGTGGATATTTCCTTTGCATTTTTTACTAGAGCTCCCATGTGTACTCAGGTCCTCTTTTGGAGTCCCACTTTACTTTGACTAGAACTAATCTCTTATGTTTGAGATTCTTGACTTTCATGTCTTCGATCTGTAGAGGCCTCTCTACAAACTTGAGTTGTTCATTTACCTCTATATCCTTAAGAGGTACTATTAATGATTCATCAGCTAAGCACTTTTTGAGATTAGATACATGAAACACATCATGTATTTCTGCCATTTCCTCTGGCAGTTGTAGCTGATAGGCTACAAGTCCTATTCTTCTAATAATCTTAAAAGGTCTAATATACCTGGGACTTAGCTTCCCTCGTTTGATGAATCTTACCACTCCTTTCCAAGGAGAGACTTTTAATAATACTTTATCTCCTACTTGAAATTCTAATGGTTTTCGTCGGTTATCGGCATAGCTCTTCTGTCGATCACGTGCTGCTCTCAGTAATTCCTTGACTTGAATGACCTTGTCGGTTGTTTCTTGTACTATCTCAGGTCCATATAGTTGCTTTTCCCCAATTTCTGCCCAACAGACTGGGGTTCGGCACTTTCATCCATAAAGTGCTTCGAATGGTGCAGCATTGATACTTGTGTGATAACTATTACTATATGAAAATTCTATTAAAGGTAAGTGATCGTCCTAATTACCTCCGAAATCAATTACACAAGCTCTAAGCATGTCCTCCATTGTCTGAATTGTCCTTTCGCTTTGTCCGTCCGTTTGAGGATGATAAGCTGTGCTCAGATTTAACTTGGTTTCCATTGCCTTTTGGAAACTTGACCAAAAATGAGAGGTAAATCGACTATCCCTATCAGAAACAATTGATAAAGGAATTCCATGTAATGAAACAATTTCATTTACATATAATTTAGCTAGCTGTTCCATACCGAAAGTTTCTTTCATTGGTAGGAAATGAGCTGACTTGGTTAGCCTATCTACAATCACCCAGATTGTATCATTTCCTTTCTTTGTTTTGGGTAATTTAGTAACAAAATCCATTGTTATTAATTCCCATTTCCATACTGGCATTTCTAACTGTTGTAACAAACCTGAGGGTTTCTGGTGTTCAGCTTTAACTTGTGAACAAGTTAAACATTTAGAAACATAGACTGCTATATCCTTCTTCATTCCTATCCACCAGAAATTTTTTCTTAAATCCTAGTACATTTTATCATTCCCTGGGTGCATCGTATACTTAGACTTATGGGCTTCTTCTAATATACAATGACGTAGGTTTCCTAATTTAGGTATCCACATTCTCTTTTTATGGAATCTCCAAATTCCATCTGTTCCTTGTTCTAATTCCTTATTCATACCTTTTAGTTTTTCAGCATCATCCTTGATTACTGATTCTTGTGCTTCTCTTATCTGATCATTTAAATCTACTTGCAAATTTAATTTAAGAGAACGTACCCTTTTTAGCTTTTCATGATACTTTTGACTTAAAGCATCTGCCACTACATTTGCTTTTCCTTCATGATATTGGATATCACAGCCATAATCACTAAGCATTTCCATCCGGCGTCTTTGTCTCATATTCAACTCCTTTTGCCCGAAAACATACCTTAAACTTTTATGATCAGTGAATATGGTAAACTTACTACCATAAAGGTAATGTCTCCAAATTTTAAGGGCAAAAATTATAGCTCCTAGTTCTAGATCATGGGTTGAATAATTCTCTTCATGATTCTTAAGTTGTCTAGACGCATAAGCTATAACCTTTTGGCGTTGCATTAATACACATCCATAACCTAATTTAGAAGCGTCACAATAGACTACAAAGTCTTCAGTTCCTTCTGGTAATGCTAGTATGGGTGTATTAGTTAATCTTTGCTTAAGAATTCTAAAAGCTTCTTCTTGTTTTGGTCTCCATTCAAACTTAATGGATTTACAGGTTAACTTAGTTGAAGGAATGGCTATTCTAGAAAAATCTCGAATGAATCTTCTATAATAACCGGCCAATCCTAAGAAACTTCTAACCTCGGTTGGTGACTCGGGGGTTTTCCATTTAGTAATCACCTCGATTTTTGTTGGATCCACATGAATTCATTCATGGTTTACTAAATGTCCAAGAAACTGTACCTGTTCTAACAAAAACTCGCACTTTGAAAATTTAGCATAAAGCTTTTCGTTTCTTAATAGACTTAAAAGTGCGTGCAAATGCTTTGCATGATCCCCTTTACTCTTAGAGTAAATTAGAATATCATATATGAAGACAATTATGAATTTATCCAAATATGGCTTACATATTCGGTTCATCATGTCCATAAATGCGGCTGGGGCATTGGTTAAACCAAATGGCATGACAGTAAATTCATAATGACCATACTTTGTTCTGAAGGCAGTCTTAGGAATGTCCTCTTCCTGTACCTTAAATAGATTTTAGAGAAAAATCGAGCTCCTTGCAGTTGATCAAACAGATCATCGATTCTTGGTAATGGGTACCGATTCTTAATCGTGACTTTGTTTAATTCACGGTAATCAATGCACATATGCATTGATCCGTCCTTCTTTTTAACGAACAATATTGGCGCTCCCCATGGCGACGAACTTGGTTGTATAAATCCTTTTTCCAACAATTCATCTAATTGTTTCTTCAATTCTTGCATTTCTGCGGGTGCCAAACGGTATGGTGCTTTGGCAATTGGTGCTGTTCTAGGCAGTAGGTGAATTATGAATTCAACTTCTCTGTCTGGTGGTAATCCTGGTAATTCTTCTGGAAAGACATTTGAAAACTGGGACACTACTGGAATATCTTTTAGTTCTTTTCCTTTAGTATTAGTGATTATGGAAATCAAATATACTACAGAACCTTTTCTTAAATAACTTGCAGTTTTCATCACAGAGATAAATTTTGTGGATCTAGATGGTTTATCTCCTTTAATTGTGATCGTTTTACCTTTTGGTGAATTTACTTGAATTGACTTTTGATCACATAATATACTGGCTTTATTGGATATTAACCAATCCTTTCCTAATACAACATCAAATCCCATCAGATTCATGGGATAAAGGTTTGCCATAAACTTTTGATTTAAAATTTCTATTTTTGCTCCCTGCAAGATTTCAGAAATCCTAACAGTTTCTCCATTAGCTGTCTCTACTAGACATTCTTGTGGTAGTTTAGTTAATGACTGATTTAGAAGTTTCCAAAACGAAGTATTAATAAAACTTTGGTTTGCACCAGAGTCAAATAATACCTTAGCAAAGACATCATTAACTAAAAACGTACCACCTATCACGTCTGGAATCATCTTGGCTTCATCTGCAGTCAAAACAAATGCTCTAGCATTTTTAGTGCTCCTGTTGTTCACAGCTGGAGCCAATTTCGGACAGTTTGTCTTAATGTGGCCTTTTTCTCCACAGTTGTAGCATAGTTCATTACTGGATTTTCTCCTGCAATCTTCTTCCTTGTGTCCTGGCATCTTGCAGAAATTGCAAAGAGTGGAACATTTTCCCGAATGCTTTTTCTTGCAGACCTTGCAGAAAGGTGCAGAGGTAGAACCCATATTCCTACGGTTGTAATTCCCAGAACGGAATTCTTGAGTACGCCTTTGGGTTAGGTTTCTCCTCTGTTCTTCTTCTCTGGTACGGATTAATTCATCTGTCAAGGTATTTGCTAGTTCTACAGCTTCTTCTATAGTTTGAGGTCTAGCTGCCATGACTACATGTCTAATCTCTTCAATTAATCCCCAGATGTAACGGGAGATTAATACTGGTTCAGGTGATGCAAGGGTTGGCACTATTCTAGCATATTCAAAGAATGTAGTAGTATAACCCTTACTATCTACCCCGGTCATTCTAAGGTTCAGAAACTTATTAGTTATCTGTTCCTTTTCATTGGGAGGGCATAATTTCCTTTCTACCATATTCTTAAATTCCTCCCATTCCATGTTGTGTACCCTATCACTTCCTCTTGACTGGAGGATAGTGTTCCACCATTATAAGGCTGAGTTTTTAAACAGATTAGAAGCAAACATTATTTTGTCTTCTTCAGCACACTTGCTTATTTTTAAAACAGCCTCAGTCTTCTCTATCCAGCGTAGAGCTGCAATGGGTCCTTCATTGCCCGAGAATTCTATTGGTTTACAGGATCAGAATTCCTTATAAGAACAACCATAAAGCATGGTTCTTCTTCTTTTGGGAATGGGCACTTGAAGTACAGGGCCATTGTTCACGCTGTGTTCTAGTTCAATTGGTCGCTTACTGCTATGTTTACTTTTATTATTCGCTTCTTGAACCGTTTGAATAATAAATGGCATTGCATCTATAATTCCTTGTGCCACTATGTGTTGAACGACACTATTATCCATTTGGTTTCCATTGTTATTGATGCTTGGATTCTCATTAACCACGTTAATGTTACTCTGGTTATCGTTATTCAGATTTCCTTGATTTCCTTCGTCGGCCATCTGAATTTTAAACATTTACCCCGTATTAATATCACAAAATAATATTAATATAGTCAATCACATGACACGCATTTTTGTCAAAAGCGTCGATCATTGTGACTTTACTCTATTCATATACTATTATGCATCTATTACATACCAGTACTGAAATAAAAATTACAATACCAACTGAAACAGAATTACACTAATAGTAATAGGCATCCGTACACACATATTTTATTTTATTTTTATTTTATTATTATATTATTATTATTATTACTATTACCATCTCTTCCATCACGTCACGGATATGGATTCATCCAAAAATCCATATTGCGCTCATCGTATTTCCATACGAGTCGCTCTCCCACCTGTCGCATTCTCTCACTACTTTCTAGAATTTCCTCACCAAATGTCCTAAGTTCTTGTACGTTTTCTGCACTCATTGGGGGTGCAGGTTCTAGGACTGGGTTTGGAATCTGGGGTGCGGGTTCCTGGTATGGGGGTGAAAGTGCCTGAAATCGGTAAGGATCTTCTAAGATCTCCCTAATGTATTCATCATGGAAATAGGGATCTAAAGGGTCCATACCTGGGTAGGCTCCTATGTTCTGCATGGGTGTGTCTTCATGTATCGGGTAACGTTGCACGTAGTCCCTAACGTCGTCCCACCAGGGGTCGTAATTTGGGTCTAGGGGGTTTGGTACTGGTACCCTAGGTATTTCTTCCGGATTGAAGTCATGCATCTCCACTTGGTTTTCAGGGTTTTTTATCTCCATGGGTTGGTCTGGGATTGGTGGCTGTGGTTGGGGTGCTATTATTTGCTCTAGATTTGGGTCAGCTGCAGTGGTTGCTAGTATGTGGATGTTAGCTATACCCCTATTTATCATATCCTGGGCATAGGCATCTGTCTCTCTCTTGGCTGCTGCTAATACCCTCTGATCTTGCAACTTTTTCATACGCTTCCTACGCTCGTGTGCCCCTCTACTGAACCATCCCCTCTTTTTCTGGGGAAATGGCTCCTCTGACTGAGCCTTAAACACAAAGATTCCTTCTTCCGTATCAGCAGAGTACCCTGAGAGGGCAGGCTGAGAAGAGGAGGTGCCTTCGCTTCTAGGCGAACCAGACAATTGACGATACGCGTCAGATGGTCCTTGGTCGCTCATACTGTAAACTAACAGATAGTTAAATAACACATAACAAATAAATACAGTTATGCACGTATTTCTGTAATTTATTTCCTAACACTTTATAATTTGATGTCAGCAGAACACCTCTATGGCTGAATCAGTGGCTTAGCTCTGATACCACCTTCTGTCACAACCCCCGATCCCTGATTTCCAGGGAACGGGCGGCTGCGAAACAGTTTTGGTGGTATCTTGTATTGTCTAATTTGGCAGCGGAATTTTTCATCAGGACCGTAGTTAGGAAATATTGATCAGAGTAAAATACCACATTTTATAACATTAAACAAATGGGTTAAAACCCAAGTTCATAGTACATGATTTTTCATAGGAATAAATCCTATTTATTTAATAAAAGCATCTATTTTATTTTTAGGTAACTTTATTGCCACTTTTCCAAGCCTTCAGTGCTGTCCAGCTGGCTTCTATTTTGCTTTCACAGTTTGTCACCTGAAACGCGTTTTAAAAACATTTTTCAGTGGAAAATACTGGTGAGTGAATCCCAGTTTAATCAAGTTTAAATAAAAAATCCCATTGTACAGTATTGAGGGCAATCCCGCAAATATATTTGTTTACAAGACATCACAATTAACATCCATGGTACTGTCGAACCCGACTTGTGGAAATGTTACTCCTTGACCAGGTGGTAACAATTTTTGTATACAAAACTCCAACATACTCATCATAATTGTATTCTTACAAATACTCAATAACTATTATTTGCATGGAAAAGTATTTAAGGTTTTGTAAAAACAGTTAACAAAAAGTGGATCAACTCACATTGCTGTCTTAGATTTTCCGTAAGGGTTTCCGGGTGATAATCTAAAATTTACACAAATGTACACTCGTTAGTATAATAACCCATTTTAACATTAGCAATACCCTCCCCGAGAAGGCATTCCAATGACTACGTCGGGCAGAACCACGACAGCCATTACGGAACCCTAGATCAATCGAGCAGCGTATCTAATACTTATCCAGGGGTTATAATACTTACAACAGAGCATAACTTCGCTAATTAGGGGGGGTATAATACCCGCTTTATAAAGCCTATAATTCAGAAATTGAGATTGAGAAATGATTGTGAGCGAATTCCGAATGAAACCCGATGGCCTGCTTATATAGTTGCTGAACCTGACTCTCTCGCGGGCCGCGTAAGAATAGCCTAAGGGCTACGCGGCCCGCGTTGACCTCCGGTTAACTTGTAGCCCATCCGGATCACTATGTAGGCTCGACATGTGTTGGGCCAGGTGGCGGCCCAGGGTTGCGCAACATTTTGGGACTCTCGCGGCCCGCGTAAACTAATGGGGGGTCTTACGCGGCCCGCCTGAACTTAAGAAATCAAACGAAATCAGGTTTCAACCTTGAAACCGCCCGCGTAAGGGTTGGGGTGGGTCTACGCGGCCCGCCTCAGCCCAAGATTTCAATTTTTATTTATTTATTTTTAGTACTATTTAATATATTTGAGGCCCGTATTCACGTATGGGGTGTATTTTGGGACATTTTAGAATATTTTAAAATATATTAGAGTGTCGGAAAAATAATCGAGGGTGTCGGTTTTAGGATTGTTATAAAAATAATCAGTGAAAATATTTATTTTAACAAGTTATATCAGTAAGATATCATACATATGTGAATTTTATCATTTATGGCCAAACTATGCACCGTAGGGGCATTTTTGTTATCTCACATATGCTATAAGGGTCAAATTTGGAAATCTGAGTTCAAAACTTTTACTTACTGTTAAAGTATAAAAAATTACTTATAATATCAGTAGGTAACAAGTCTTAGGTGTCAAATATAGTTTTAACCCATACTATGCGTTTAAAAAGCGTAAAAGTCGGTATTTGACGATTTTCGGGTTATTTAGGGAAATCCGAGATTTTGATCAGTCTCTAAAGCTTAAAATATTTTATTTAATATATGAAATCAGTAGGAAAAAGGTTTGGTATCAAAATGTTATGTAAAACTCATTTTATCAAAGAAAAGGACAATTTTGTCAATACCGAATTTACACTAGAACTCTATAATATAATCAGTATAAAATTTGAAAAAAATTTCCAAAAATCCCTAAATATTATATTATATCAGTGGGTAGAAATTTTGGTGTTAAAATTTGGGTTTAAATATGATTTATGCCAAAAATGCCATTTAATTAACAAAAAGCTTTCATTTTACGATATCGCGCATAACTTCTATTTTAGACCACAAACTAATGTTAATTTTTTAGGACATGCTTATAAATTGGTAACAAAGGTTTTTGTCCTCTCTCATTTTCAAAAATCTTGTTTTAATGTTAAAAGGGCATAACGGTCAACTTTTAAGCATTTAACGGAACATGCAATGAACTAGGATTTCTATGGAACGAAGTTGTATAACCTCAGAGGGTTATACTAACATGTAATATGGTCCTAAAGGAACCCTAAGGCATATCTAAACTAAGCTAAATCGGGTCAGAACTGAAAGTCAAAGCAAAAGTCTACTTTTACTACTTTCGGTTCGCTGCGAACCGAGCCTAAACTCAGAATTGTCGGGTTGGACATGCTTAAACATGTTCTTATATTATTTACCAAGTTGTTTAAATGTTAAAATATGTTCCATAACCTTTGCATTATCAGTTATGAATTAATTTGTAAAAACTGACCCGTTTGACTTTTTATTAATAAGTTTGACCCGACAATTGACTGAGATCATCATCATCATCATACTCAGTAAATCCCACCAATAGCAAAGCTAAGGTAGGGTCTGAGGAGGGTAGATGTAGACAGCCTTACCTCTACCCCGTAGGAATAGAGAGGCTGCTTCCGGTGAGACCCCCGGCTCGATTGTAGTTTTGTATCAAGCCTTGGACCTAAGACACATAACACTCAAACAATCAGGACAGAGACTGATTGGTGCATGTACCCCCGTGTCTTTTAGCTATCAACGTCACCACATGATGCATGATTAACCATCCGCCGCTTTTAACATTATTTTCACGAAATTAGTAAAATAACGTTAAAGTTAGTACCATTTCACTTTGACAATTGACTGAGATAACGTGATAATTTGAAGGTGCCCTTTTAAGGGTTTAACACCTAGATAATTACCAACATATAGCCACTTTCAATTCGAATAATGGCTGGACCATTTGTGATTAATCACTAAGTCAAAGCTTAATTACGCTAACTTTGACTTTCTGTCATTACACTAATAAAACATTAACTAAGGAAGCTAAGAACACTTACAAGGGTCCTTAGCACGAGTTTAGAACTGAAGGAAACTTTCTTGAACACCAGGAAGCTCCAGAGAAAGAGTTTTGAAGTAAAAACTCAAATGTGCAAATGAAGAACACAAGGCATGCTTCTTATATAGGATTTTAGAGGTTCTAGGATCAATCCCTCTGCAAATCTAGAGTAACCAGATGATCCCAAGTGTCTCTAGGGCAGTAAAAACCAGTTGCTCAGACCCTGGTATCGAAATCAGCCATGCAATGGCGGTGGAACTAGCTGCAACATGCAGCTGTCCCTTTTTTGCTCGCTGGCACTTTTGTCGCGGCCCACGTAGACATTAGAGGAAGTCTACGCGGCCCGCGTGAACCCTTTATTCCGGTAAAAATTTCTAAACTTTGCAATTTCAGTCCCTGGTCCATTTTAAGTTTAAATAACTTCCATTTATTGCACTTATGACCCCCATAGTTAACTATTAAGGGCCTTGGGTCACATATTAACTTCGTTAAGCTCCCGGTTAGATGTAAGATCACCCGAAAAGTCTTGTTTTCAACGAAACTCCATAAAATTACTATCCAATCTTCATGAGAGCAAAATATACAATTATTACAATGCTTTTGGGGTCGTTAAAAGGCCACTCAGAGGTAACATTTAACATGTTGACACTTTTAACCCCTATGCTTCATAAAATCCTTAATTTAAGCACAAACGACTTTCTATGTCCGACAATTTATTCATTAAAGAATACAGACGTCGTGTGAGGTCAATCAGAGGCACAAAATTGGCATGTTGACACTTTGGATCCTTTTACTAACATATTTACATTGTTTGAAAATTTTAGTCCCTCCAGATCAATCCATTACACATTTAAAGTCCATGACATGTGTCTTTATTATATTGGTCGTGATTTTGCGAGGTGTTACACTCAGAGGTAACAATTAACATGTTGACACTTTTAACCCTTCGATGCTCAACTTTTGAATTTTATTGCAAACGGTTTCGTTTATCCAACGAGTGGCTCTATAAGAGAATACGAATATCGTGTAAGGTCATTCAGAGGCTTAGTTTAAGCATGTTGACA
This sequence comes from Helianthus tuberosus, assembly GCA_030545235.1. Classification (NCBI taxonomy): domain Eukaryota; kingdom Viridiplantae; phylum Streptophyta; class Magnoliopsida; order Asterales; family Asteraceae; genus Helianthus; species Helianthus tuberosus. The sequence goes on along the minus strand of CM060372.1, from coordinate 61,473,203 downwards.
CTTTTAGTCCTTGCATATTCAAAGTTTTTATTGTTTGGCAAAAATAGTCCCTCCTAGTTTACGTTTGACTTAATTAGGATTAGGGACACGTGTTGAAACATTATTGGACACGATTTTACGAGGTGTTACACCATCATAAGTTAGGTATTTGTTTTGTGTAAGTTTGTCGTATGTGCGGTCCCATGATTGTCGGGTCTTGCCCGTTCGTCGCTTATTGTAAATTGAATTTGTGTTGTTCAATTGTAGATATATATTTTATTTCCAAAAAATATATATTGGTATTTGTAGTATTTGAAAGCGATATGAGTTAAAAATAATCTATATTTTTAACTTAACCATATATGATACTTATATTATTTTCCAAAAATAATTATAAGTAATTTGTTATAATATTTTCAATATTATTTTTGGATAGGTATACTTAAGGAAGTATACTTGTATTTATATGTAGAGTTAATTACACAAATGGGTCCTGTGGTTTATAGCTAGTTTCGCTTTTGGGTACTAACTTTTTTTTAACATGTTTAGGTCTCATGGTTTCAATTTTGTAACACCTTTGGGTACTAACACCAAAATTAGTTAATTAATGACCAAAATGCCCTTGCTTTTTTTTTTTTTAAGATTATCAATGTAACACATTTGGGTACTAACACCTAATTTTATTTAAGATTACAAAATCTATTTTTTTTCATCTTTTTATTATATCTCTTAATTAACATAAAGTCTATTTATTTTTTTATTTTCATATTTTTATTAAATTTCTTATTTAACATAAAATCTACTAGTTACACCAGTAAAATCTACTAGCAATATAGTTTTATGTAAATTAAATATTTTACTCGTTTTAAATAATGTAAACCTTACTCGTTTTCAATTTTGGATAGATACGATAGATAATAATAAATATAGAAACTGTATAAGTTCTAAAATAGTAAAATGTAAATGAATAAAAAAACGAGTTAAAAAAAGGCTTAATTTTTTTCATGAAAGATATTTATTTTTATCAAATCATATCTATCCAAAATTGAAAACGAGTAAGGTTTACATTATTTTATGTTAAATAAGAAATTTAAATAAAAATATGAAAATCTACTAACTATATAGTTTTATGTAAATTAAATTTCTTAGTCGTTTTAAATAATGTAAACCTTACTCGTTTTCAATTTTGGATAGATATGATTGATAATAATAAATATCTTTCATGAAAAAAAAATTAAGCCTTTTTTAACTCGTTTTTTTGTTCATTTACATTTTACTATTTTAGAACTTATACAGTTTCTATATTTATTATTATCTATCCTATCTATCCAAAATTGAAAACGAGTAAGGTTTACATTATTTAAAACGAGTAAAATATTTAATTTACATAAAACTATATTGCTAGTAGATTTTACTGGTGTAACTAGTAGATTTTATGTTAAATCAGAAATTTAATAAAAATATGAAAATAAAAAAATAAATAGACTTTATGTTAATTAAGAGATATAATAAAAAGATGAAAAAAATAAATAAATAGATTTTGTAATCTTAAATAAAATTAGGTGTTAGTACCCTAATGTGTTACATTGATAATCTTAAAAAAAAAGCAAGGGCATTTTGGTCATTAATTAACTAATTTTGGTGTTAGTACCCAAATGTGTTACAAAATTGAAACCATGAGACCTAAACATGTTAAAAAAAAAGTTAGTACCCAAAGGCGAAACTAGCTATAAACCACAGGACCCATTTGTGTAATTAACTCTTATATGTAAATGCTTGTGTATTTTACATTATTTGCCAAAAATCAATACTTTAATTTTTAATACTTTTCGGAATTATATTTCTTAAAAATAATATATTTTTAAGGTTTGTTTGTAACATATATATTTTGTTATGCTTGTTATATATATATATATATATTTATTTTTGTCATTTACCTGGTTTTGTATAATCTTCTTTAAATGGTAGTAATTATATATATTTGTCCAAATATATATATATATATATAAGTCCAAAATATCCAAATATTTGTCCAAGTCCATGTATTATGAGGAATGTATTTTTGTTAATATATATATTTTGTATTATATACTCTTCTATGAGTAATTTTTGTATATATATTTGTAAATACTTCCTTGTATATTTTGGTATTTATGATCCTTTGGAGTGTTTAGTATATTTTTCAAGTTTCTAATACACTAATACATATAATACACATAGTATACACTTAGCACATAATTTGACGACCACTATATATATATATATATTCCCTAAAAATATACATACTTAATATTGATTTTAACCTTAAAGCAAACCTTATTTCTTGACTTGTAATTTTTGTATAAAAATTGGGAAAACTTAGTAAATATTTTGTGACAAATGGCAAATATCCGAAAATTCCGTACAGTCTAATCACTATTCTTAGTATATAATCTTATGCAATTAGCATAATTTAGTTACGTAACTGTGTCGTACATTAGACGACAGTGTTAGGACAAGAAAACAATGATATAATATATGTTGGTTTTCGTCGTATTGCGAAATCAATTAAACAATGTCCTAAAAGTGTTGGTAAAAAGTGCTGCGTGCACTATTCACGAACACACTATTAATGCCAGCAAAACCGTGAAAACAGAACGAAACAAGGAAAAAAACGACACACAGCTAACATAACTGAGTCCGTTTATATAAGAAAACACTAATACGAAAACATATCTTACAAAGATACAAGACTTTTCGGTACAACGCCCTAATCGCTAAATCGTCCGTTTCATTAAAAATAAGACAATTTTAAATCGTCCAAAATAATAATTTAGCATTTCCGGGACTCCGGAAATATGACAAATGATGAAAAACATATGGAAACAATATGAGGATATTAATGGGGTGTCCGAAACATAAGCTTTCGATGCTGAGTTGCAACCCCCACAACTGGTCCGTTTCTGAACCGACAAGCTAATAAACGATATTTCCGACGCCGAAAACAACCAAATGAAAGCTTTGGTAAACTAGTTAAGCTTATTTTGGGATTCAAAATAACTTCATACATCTTTTAAATGCGGAATGACAAATTACGGCAAACGTCCGTCGGTACGCCACAAAAGTGCCGTAAACTAGCCAACGACGAAACGAAAAGCATTCAAAGTATCAAAACATGATTTCTACTAGTTTAGTGAACTAGTTAATGTTAATTTATGTTCCGAATCCCTAATTACCCCCTAATGGTGAAAGATTACCCTAATCACCTTACTTAGCCTAATTACCAAAATATCTAGATATTTTGGTAACTTTTATAAAAATGGTACACTTTACCACCCCCCCCCCATGTTCACATTTTTTTAGTGGGTCCCACACACTTAACAAGTTGCAAAAATATCTTAGATATTTCCTATGTGCACATGGTGAGTTAGTGGATGATCAAAAGTCTTGAAACCTTATCCTAACAAATCACTTTCTCATAATTCTTACACCATAAAAAACAATCACTTAAGAACCCATTTTTCCTTCATAAAATTCAGCCATGAACACTCCAAATAATCTTCATTTTAAGCCATTTTCATGATGATCAAAGTGTACGTTTATGCAAGTTATGAAGATCTAAGACATCTCCAAGTTGAAGCATCCGTTTTCATCCATTCTAGAGCTTTCAACCATCATAATTTTCATCATCTTTGCTCATCATATTCATCAAGATCATCCCTATCCTAGTGCTAGAAGTGAGCTTCTAAATCTATTTTTTTCGATACTTATTATGTTATGATTGTTAATATAACTAGAGATAACAAAATAATCATACATAATAAACATGAAAATACAAAGAAGCAAAAAAAATAATAATCATGATATATTTATGTTTGTTTATGATGTGATCTAAGACTTGTTATTTACATATTTGATCTTGTTATGATGATTATGATATGAATAATTTGTTAGATGATGTTTTAAAAATATGATCTAACAATTATACATGAATATGTTAAAGGGTTATATGAAACTTAATGTTTAATGAATGAACATATATTTTTGATGTTATAAAAGTGTGTAAAGTATTTTACTAAGAATCATGCTTTTTGAAAGATTTATAAAAGAAACATACAAGATGGGTTTTCTATAAAAGTTTGGCAAAACTAGAAGTAAAGTATGATTTTTAAACTAGTAAACATATGTAAAGATCATACTAAAACCCTACATGTTTATGAGTTCATCTTGTTAAAAAGTTGTTATGAATCTCATGTGTTTTTGTTTAGAAAATGATATGTTAATAAACATGGCAAAGTTCATATATCAAAGGAACTATGGCCAAATTTTTCTTAAAAATCATATGCTAGAAAAATTATCATTTTTAACAAAGTCTTTACAAGATTAGAAAGTGGTCTTTCTAGAAACAAAAATAGATATAAATATATATTTTTGGGAAAATATATATTAGTGATCTTAACAAGTTATGTACTATGTGTTTATTATTTGTATTAGTTATGTACAAAAGTTAGGGATTTGATAACAATGATACAAATAAATACAAGACACATTTACAAGTAAAGACTTACAAGAATACATATATACGCACTTGAATACAATTTGCGGATCATTCGGACATCGGATACAACTTATGGACAATTCGGACGACGGGCGAATCTGTGAACATATCGCCATTCCGAGGAGTTACTATGACGTTTAGTCGATCTTTCGACGCGGACACCAAAAATTATGTTACCATTAACAAAATTCGGACATTTTTAAACTTATAAAAACTATTATGTTTTTATTAACTAAAAAGTATACTTAGTTATTTTTATAAAAATGTTTTTATAAAAATGAAAGACTTATACTTTCAAATGAGCTATTTTATACAAATGGGCTTACACTTCTTAATGGGCTTATCTTTATAATGGGCTTAACATAAATACATGGGCTAAGCCCAATATCAAGACTCATGGGCTAAGCCCAAAACAAAACATATGGGCCAAGGCCCAATAACATTAAGCCCAATAACATTAAGCCCAATAACATTTGGGCCCAACACTATTTAGGCCCAACACTATTTAGGCCCAACACTATTGAGGCCCAATACTATTTAGGCCCAACACTATTTAAGCCCAATAACATGAATTCTTGGGCTAAGCCCAATGACATATAATTGATAAAAATACAATTATACAATTTACTTATACAAGACACGAAATCAATAAGACAAGACCCAATGATACAACTCACAAGATACAAGATTACATATATATATATATATATATATATACATATATATATAGGGGGCCGCTAGAATGAGAACCACTTCGAGTTATGAGAACCGCGGGAACCACACCGTACGAGGCGAGGTGGTCCAATTTTTTTTTTCAAAAACGTAGATGCATGTATTATAAACACATTCGTAAAAAAAAATTTAAAAAAATTGCCGTGTGTGTAGTTTTTTACACCACAAGTTTGTGGTTTACGAGTTCCGTAAATTTACGGAACTCGTAAACCACAAACTTGTGGTGTAAAAAACTACACACACGGCTTTTTTTTTTATTTTTTTTACGAATGTGTTTATAATACATGCATCTACGTTTTAAAAAAAAAAATTGGTCCACCTCGCCCCGGATCAAGTAGTTCTCACGGTTCTCATAACTCGAGGTGGTTCTCATTCTAGCGGTCCCCTATATATATATATATATATATTTGGTGAAATATATATATAACAGTTTAACAATTCATACATCTAATACATAGTTCAACAAATAACAAAGAAAAACAAGTCTTAATACATATTCAAGATAGAAGACTTGTACATGAGTCAATACAAAGACAGTAGTGTCTAACAATTCTAGGACCTTTGTAGGTTGTGATACAATTCAAGGACAATGCAATTGAGGTTACAGTTATATACCGTTTACGGAATGCAATTCTGTGAGTTCATGTCCCCTTTTTATCTTAATTGCTTTTCAAGCTTTACAACTATCGGGGAAAATACATGTACAATAGTATGATTAGTCAAGGAATGAAACACCTTAGATCATGTGAGAAATTAGGGCCATAACTAAAGCTCCATTAATCCAAGTTTGAACCAAGGAACAAAAGGGTTAGATCTAATGGGTTTTGGCGAGCCCCACTCATGGCCATTCGTTTACTTAGGAGTGCTTTTGTTGCCCTACGACATGGTGTCGATACAATTAAAATCGTCTAGGGTTGGATTGCTTCCTATTTCGTCACACATATTGATGTCCTCGCGAAACATTAATGATCAACGATTTCATTGACGCTTTTCATATTACATTTGATACAAATACATCTTACATGCGGGTTTTATACAAATACATTTCATACAGATAAAGCGCATGGTTTTTATACAAATACATTTCATAATTGACAGATACATCTTATACAACTAAACTGCATGAACTCGCTCAACTTTTGTTGATGTTTTCAAACTTACATGTATTTCAGGAAATTAGTGGACCATGCAGATATTTCATTCAAGAAAAACAAGTATCCAGACTCCATGCTAACTATTGAAGGGTTTGCCCGTTATATACTGCCTCTTTGCGGTAATATAGTGGTCAAAGCCTTGACATTTTAAGACTTACATTTTGATGTACGAAACAATGACAGTTTCTTTTCAGTTGATGGTTTGTAAACAATACACTAAACTTATGTTGCGTTATTTCGAACAATTATGGTAATGGCATTGGAGCATGTTTTATTCATTTAGTATGTTCACTTATATTATTATGCAATGAGAACCGATCAGATCACACCTCGCGCTTCCGCTACGAGCGGGTGTGACATATTTTTAGAAGAATTTTTGGGGAATAAGTTTCACCAAAACTTATATTTTTCTAAGTGCCAGAATTTTATAAAATTTTTGAAATAGTTTCCCCTAAAAATGGGGGTTTCCCATGTTTTCAAAACTTTTGTTTATTTTTTTTTTTCATCATCAAAAATCAAGTTTCAACAATCTCACAAGTTACATACACTAAAATCATTATGTTAAACTCTAGGATGAAGTTGAATATTTTTTTAAAAACATGTAGTCTTTTAGATCGACACTTAACATACTTAAATCTTCCAAAAACAAGCTTCTTGTTAGACTTGTTGTACACTTTTCAAGAAACTTTATTTCATAGCTTAACCATCCATAAGTTTAGTTACTTCAAGATCATGAAAACCTTATTTAAAAACCATTTTTCATGTTCACATCAAGATCTTTAAAGTTCATCTTCAAGTTTCACCATGGATCTTTCAAGATCCATGCTTAAACTTGTTAGATCTAAGCTTCTAACAAGCTTTCACATGATGGATCTAACTAGAAACACAAGATTCAACATTCACAACTTCATAACATACATCAAACAACTTCAAAACAACTTGTTTTCACTATTATGTTAGATCTTCATGTTACCATCTTTTAAAGTTTATATTCTTTGATGGTGTAACTTGTACATAATACCTTAACATGAAGTAAAAGATGGTTTATGAAGCTTACCACTAGCTCTTATGGATAGGGATGTGGCAAGAACAAGAAGAAGATGAAAAATGTAGAAGACGGGTGGATAAAAGCTCCTCAAGAAGGTCCATCTACTTCTTTTGCTTCAAGCCTCCTTGGATCACCTTCTAGCACCTTGTGACACCCTTAGAATAGCTTGAAAGTTGCAAGAAAATGGTGATGGTAGGAGAGGTGGGTGTGGCCGAGAGTAGAGAAGAGGGAAGGAGAAAGGAGTTGTGAAAATTTTGAATGGTGATAATGAGAAGTGAACTTATGGTCTAATCTTATAAACTTCCAACATAACACTGTCCAATGGTCTTCATGTCCCATATCTAGAACACATTTGCAATATTTTAATAGGGAAATGGTGTGGGCCACCCGTGGGGCCGGTTGGAAAGGGGGGGGGGGGTAAATTGTAAAAATTTGGAAGTTATGGGTGAAAGGTGTAAATTAGAAGGTTAAGTATGAAGTTAAGTGTGTTTAAGTGTTTTGATGATTTTTAAGGTTATTCTGGACACTTAAACATTAATTCTGCATGTTATTTTGGTGTTAAAATGCTGATTTTTGTTGAATTCTGTAGAATTCTGCATTTAACGTGCGTTCAGGCAGTTTTTGGTGCTTATTTTAGCTTCCGGAAAGTGTTTATGTTAACCCTTGTTCCCACACTTGGGTTTTAATGTATTTTTGATGCTGGACCTACATCTAGGTCCTAAATCTATTGCTTAACTGCTTGCTAAAGCTGTGCTTCCACAACTTGTCTATCCGGTGAGTTTACTAATCGTTTCGACGCAACGCTTAATGTATTGCGCAATGCGATAAATAAAGTATGAAACATGCATGAATTCATATGTAAAACAAGTAAGCATATAATGTTGACGTTTAAACACCTAATTGCAGGAAATAAATAATATTAAAATAGTACGGAAATTACCGGTTTTGTGCCAGTTGTCGCAATCTCCCCTCGTTAAAAGAATTTCGTCTCGAAATGCAAGCTGAGTTATCTCTCGCAGGAGCTTCCTCGAACAGGTGGGGGTACTTAGCTTTGAATTAATCCTCACGTTCCCAAGTATACGCGGGCCCGTGTGGAGAGTTCCAACATACTTTAACTTGTTTGATGTGACTTCTTCTTGTTTTCTGGACCTTCCAGTCCATCACCTCAACAGGTTCTTCGGTGAATCGGAGTTTGTCGTCAATGTGTACGTCATCCGCAGGGATGATAACTGTTTCTTGGGTTGGACTCTTTTTGAGGTTTGACACATGGAACGTATCATGTACGCCATTTAGTTCCTCCGCTAACTCCAGTTTGTATGCCACGGTACCAATCTTTTCCAAAATCTTGAACGGTCCAATATATCGTGGATTCAACTTTCCACGCTTCCCGAACCTTGCTACACCTTTCCAAGGTGAGATTTCAATAACACTTTGTCTCCCACCTGAAAGGATAAAGGTTTCCATCTTCGATCGGCGTAGCTCTTCTGGCGATCACGGGTCGCCTTGATACGATCTCGGATCTGAATGATTTTGTCAGTCATTTCTTGAACCAGTTCGGGGCCAATAAACTGTCTATCTCCAGCTTCTGCCCAACATAGCGGTAAGCGACACTTGCGACCATATAGTGCTACGAACGGTGCGGCTTTTATGCTTGTATGATAGCTTTTATTATGTTGGTGCATTCATCTGTCGTCTTTGTCTTATGTCAAGTCTCAGTTTCATTGCGGATTTGATCAAGACATGATGTCATCTTACTTATTGATGACATCATGAATATGACATCATCATTACAACAAATGCACATGAAACAAGAATGTATAGTCTGTTAGCTTGAAAGTCAAATATGTCGGTTCACTTGAAATAGAATTTTGTTAGTTTCACTTGAATTGAATTTAGAGGTTTCGCTTGAGAGGTTCGCTTGAAGCAGCCATGTTCATTTCAAGCGAAAGTGGGTAGGCTATAAATAGGGTAGTGAACTTGTCATTTGTAACAGATTTCAAATTCGATACCGAGGTGCTGCCGGTATTTCTTGTAATTGTAATTGCTGTTAAATCAATATACAAGAGGTTTAAAGTGATATTCAAGCTGTTTCGAAGTCAGTTTCTTATTTTCCGCATCTGAAACTGATAAAATCTCTTCTGAACGACTCGTTCGGGTCGCAAACCGATCCTACAAGTGGTATCAGAGCTCAGGAGGAAGAGATCTTGCCAAAACAGTCTGTTTTTATCACTTTTTCTGAATTCTACACCTTCTTTTTCAAAATTAAAAGTTTTTCACGGTTAAAATCGGCTCAAACTCACACATATTATGCGCAATCATGTTTAATCAACCCTTGAGAATATCAGCTTAAAATTCGAAGTAAATCTAGTAAAAATGGACTGAAAACCACCTTTCGCTTGAACGAACAGTTGACGTTTCACTTGAAAAAGTGTGTAGTTTGAAGCGAAACAAGGTCTTTCGCTTGAAAAGTTCAGGTTTCGCTTGAATTTACGTGTTGAGTCCGCTTGAATCTGACCTTTCGCTTGAACTTTACATTGTGAGTCTCGCTTAAAACGACCGCGTGAATCATCAGTTCACTTGAGTGTGTACGTCGAGTTGTGTAAAACTTTAATCGAGGTGTCAGTATATTGGGAAAAAGAACTCACATGCCTTGTGTCAGTCTACACGAGGTGATCAGAACCATTTATGTTTGCATGTGAAGCTTAATTGTTGTCGACCATTTATAAGATCTAAGTTGCATGTGAGTCTCATAATTTGACATGGCCCTTTCACGTTTTGTCGGTTTAGTGGATTGATCGGCCCATTGGAAATAAAGTTGGGTGGCCTAATGAGATTTTTGTTGTGAATTGAATTGTTGACTAAGTGGATTGTGAGGTCCAATGAGAATTGAGTAATCATCATTAAAGTTGTCGGCTAGAGTTGATCCGGTCCATGTGACTTTAAACTATCGGCCCAATCAGAAATTTGAAATTTCTTTGGCATAAATCATTTGCAAGCCTATTCATTCAGTTTGAGGATTACGTTTATCGACTTCACGAATCATAGACACGAGTTCTAGATCGATTCAAACGACACACACATTCACATATTCAATTCATTTAAACTGATCGTTTGCTTGTTGGTTTCAGGTGTTTCACGAGGTGAATCATTTCGTTTGAAAGGAGATCTAGTTTGAATTTGATATTTCATTTTAAGTGACTGTTTTTTATAAACGTGTTTCCGTATCATGGATATAAATTTCTTTAATATGAATAGTGAAACAATTAATAGAATAAATGTATTAAAGAAAGAGTTTGAATTGTTTTCAGGTTGTCCAGGAGAAAATACAAAGAGTATCATTGAGAGGTATAGCCATCTTGTTCGTTCATTGTCTGGGAAGGGTATTAAGAAAAGTCCAAATGAATGGGTTGATAAATTAGCCAATGCCTTACCTCAACAAGAATGGGGTTCATATCTTTTGGATTTAAAAAGAACTGGAATATACTCTGGATTGGCAATTTGTCAATTCATTAAGAAACTTGAAGAACAGATGGAGAGAAATGCTGAGAAGAAGAAAAGGCAAAATGGAAAATCAATACTAAAAAGAAGCAGGAGTAAAGGTGTCCAAGTGGGAGAGGAACAGACTGAAGAAATTTCAGTTTTGAAAGACGAGAAGAAATCTGAGGATAAACAGATTCTTGAAATGAAGGAAAATTGTGAGAAGCTGAAATCTGAAAATGTTAAACTGTTAAGTGATTTGAACAGTTTGACATTGAAAAACGAGATTTTGAAAGAAAAGGAAAAAGAATTTGAAAATCAAAAATTAAAATTTGAAAAAGATTTTCAAAGTCAAATGAAGATTTTAGAAGATGAGAAATCTGCTATTTTTAAAAATAATCTTGAAAAACAGATTGAAATAAAGTTTCATTTTCAGAAAATCATTCAGCTTGAAAATGAAATTGAAAGGTTTTGAGACTTCGTCATCAACACCAGATTATCCATGTCCAAAATCGATCAATTCTGTTCCAATAAGTGACAATGTCACAAACTTTGACAAAGTCAAGGTTGAGGATTGTTATGATAAAACTAATGATGAAAATGAGGACTTTTATTCAGCAGAAGAGTCTGAGTCAGAATCTGATGCTGAAAATGAGAAAAAGAAAATATTTTTGAAATTAAAAGAAAAATTTCAAGAAACTGTTCTGCAATCGACTGAAAAGGGTGAATGCTCTACGCAAAAACCTTTGAAGAAGAAAGTGGAACAGAAACAAAAAGATAAAAATTCAGAAAATGTTTATAACAAGAATAAAAGCTCATCAGTTCAATCATCCAATCATTATAAAAAATCACAAAAATTAGAAAATCAAAACTCAAAAATTGTTGGTAATAAGTGGTGCAGGTTTGACCACAGTGCTTCAACGCCAAATCCAGCTTTCGGGAGGAGTGATAATTACCACAAAGCCAGACAATGCTATGATCTGAGTGTTTGGTGTGAAAGTGGTGATTGGTACGATAACAGAGTGTGTTACACTTGTGGTGTGAGAGGACACATTGCAGTTAACTGCCAGAGTTGGAGGTTTGAGTCAAGGAGATGCTTTAACTGCAACATCATTGGCCATATTGCTAGAGATTGCTCAATGAGATCAATGAGAAGATCGAGGGTTGGATCTCAGAAGCAGGTGAAGAAACCAGTCAATGTCAAGCCCAAAGAACAGAAGGTTCAAGAACCTAAAGTTCAAGAAAAGAAAGTGAAGCTTTCTCAGGGGCAAAAAGACAGACTGAGGAAGAAGAGGAAGAAGGCAAGAGAGTATCTCGAGAAGATTTTGTCCTCGGATACAACTAGTAAAACATATAAAAGTTCTGATAAATCGCCTTGCTCTCCAAAGAATGACAAAAAAAGTAAAACGGATTCATCAGATACAAATTTGAGGACGAAAGAGAGAAAGATGAAAAAGAAAGTTGCTGGTGATGAATTTGTTTCTCCGGAAACAAAGGAGCCAGTTGTTGGCAATGAATCTGACTCGTTAAAGTCAGACAAGCCACGATCAGGCGATGAATCTGGTGTGGTAAAGCCAGAAGAGTCTTGTGTTGAGGTAAAAGTTGAGAATTCTGGTTTAACAATGGATGATGCAAATTTTCCACCATTGTTGAACAAGAATTCAAAATCACCCAAGGACCATCAGGCTTGGGTGAATCTGTTTAAATAGAAAAACCTGACATGCCGGAGATCCTAAGTTTTGTAATCGGGGATCAGGAATCGACATCTTTCTTGATAATTGATGATTGTGAATGAATCTTATAATAGTTGAATTTTTACAGGATAATTGTCAATTGCCGGAGCTTCCAGGTTGGTAAGTGTGAAGCAGGAATCGGCATCTTTATCGGTAAAATGATGTTGTGTAGATGTGGTATTCCTACAAGTTGGTTGATGAAGGTTTACACCTACAAGTGGTAAATCAAGGACATTAAGTTGTACTTGTTTTTCCTACAAATGGTTAATCAAGGTCATTAGGTTGAACTTGATTGTACCAAACTTACAAGAGGTATTAGAAGAACAATGTGATGAACCAAACCCCTAACTTTACAAGTGATAAGATCAACAAAACTTATTTTCCGGAAAAATCATTTTGCGGAAAAATCATTTTGGTTAAAACAAACTTAAGTGTTTTGAAATCATAATGAGAAAATAGTTTTACGTAAGGGGGAGTTCAGATTGTTTATGCCAAGTGGATGGCGAATTGAAGCGATTTGATATCGGTTGTCAAGTTTTTGTATAGTTTTTTTTTCAAATCTTCTGAAATGTGTTTGCATTTTAGGGGGAGTAGAAACTTCTGAAAATTCAAAAACATTAGAAAATTTGAAAAAGACAAAAACATGATAAAATCAAAAATGAGTTTTTGTGTCAAAGAAGAGGAAATGATAGTACATCAGTAGACAGTTACAGTATGCTAAAGAATTGTATTGTTTAAATAGTGTTAAACGGTCTCACTGATGATATGCCGATAGGTTTTTACACATTTAGTAAGCTTTTTCAGGATATAAACTTAAATTCAAACTTGCTTATTTTGTGGGGAACACTACTTGGATATATAGGTAACTCCTGAAATCTCGTTTGAAAGGTCCCTCTTTCTGAGATACTAGGTCTTTATGCTCAGTGATATCTGGGGTATTATTCCGGGACTTATGCTGAATGGAAGTTCTGACCTAGTCCTCGAATAATACTTTCCGCATGCTTGAAAAATAGCGCCGCCCTCAGCAAATTGATGAAACAATAAAATTGATAGTCATTGTTGTTGTAATCAAAAGATCCTTTAAAGGGGACACACCAAAAGTCAAGCCGTCATCTCTCTGCTGAACGGAAGTTCTGACCTGAGCTCTCACGGTTTCGTACTATAATTTATTCCCTTACAGATATCATCTGTGGTATACTCACCTGTAAGACTGAATATTAGGATCTGGATACGGGAGTATATTCAAGAGGTGGGACACATGAATGAGTTGAAGTCCTTAAAACATCTAACTCATATCCTGAATCAGTTGAAATTTGTGTGAAAATTTAAGTGGATTAGTATATCGGCAATCTAAGTGAATTGTTTAATTCTTAATGTGTAACTAAGCTCAACGGTACTTGTGACTTGTCATAAACTGATATGATCCTCTTACATAAACTCTCAAAAATATTGTTTTTATATATTTCTTTACTGCATTTCATTTTTTGTTTCAAAAATCCAAAAAGATTTTCAGTGTGTTTTAGCATAAATTTTGAAAAAAAAATCCAAAAAGATTTTCGACAACTGATGTTGGAGAGCTGATTTTCAAAATTCTAAGTGCTAGACATGATGAACAAATGGTTTGGGAGAATGTGTTTTGAAAAGAAAAATGATTAATTTTTTTGCAAATGGTTCATCAGAATTTATCATTGATAAATCATTCTGGGTTAATTTGAAAGAGAATCTGGGTTTATAAATTTGTTAAATGTTAAATTTGTGAAATTTATTTCTGGGTTAAGAATGTGCAGGTGTAGCCAGGTTTCGATCTTGAACCTGATGATAGAGAAACAGGTTCCGATACCTGAGGACTTTGTGATTTCAACATGCCAGACTGTGATCCTAGCATATCGAAAGGGGGAGTCTGAAGACATCCGAGTAGAGAGTGTTCGTGGGAAGTATGTTGATGCTGAAGAGGAGAAGGAGATAAAGTTTGAGGATGCTTACACTGTGAGATATTTCAGAGAGTGTTCAGACTGATAAAGACTGAAGACGTTGAAGACTCGACACTTAAGACTCATCAACATCTGAGGGGGAGTCTGTTGGTGCATTCATCTGTCGTCTTCGTCTTATGTCGAGTCCCAGTTTCATTGCGGATTTGATCAAGACATGATGTCATCTTACTCATTGATGACATCATGAATATGACATCATCATTACAACAAATGCACATGAAACAAGAATGTATAGTCTGTTAGCTTGAAAGTCAAATATGTCGGTTCGCTTGAAATCGAATTTTGTTAGTTTCGCTTGAATTGAATTTAGAGGTTTCGCTTGAGAGGTTCGCTTGAAGCAGCTATGTTAATTTCAAGCGAAAGTGGGTAGGCTATAAATAGGGTAGTGAACTTGTCATTTGTAACAGATTTCAAATTCGATACCGAGGTGCTGCCGGTATTTCTCGTGATTGTAATTGATATTAAATCAATATACAAGAAGTTTAAAGTGATATTCAAGCTGTTTCGAAGTCAGTTTCTTATTTTCCGCATCTGAAACTGATAAAATCTCTTCTGAACGACTCGTTCGGGTCGCAAACCGATCCTACATATTATAGGAAAACTCGACCAAGGGTAGGTGAGTATCGCAGCTGCCGCCTAGATCCATTAGACACGCGCAAAGCATGTCTTCAAGGGTTTTTATGGTCCGTTCACTCTGGCCGTCTGTTTGCAGATAGAAGGCCGTGCTTAGGTCTAGTTGAGACCCAAAGGCCTCTTGAAAGGATTGCCAGATCCTTGACACAAAACGTCCATCTCTGTCTGAAATTATCGAAATAGGCACTCCATGACGTGCCACAATTTCCTTAAGATACATCTCGGCAAGCTTTCCAGTGCTATCTTTTTCCCGCGTCGGTAGGAAGTACGCAGATTTTGTCAATCGATCAACTATCACCCATATCATGTCGTGTCCTCTAGGGGTCCTGGGTAATTTAATTATAAAATCCATCTATATTTGTTCCAACTTCCAAACGGGTATTTCTGGTTGTTGCAGTAGACATGTTTGCTTTTGATACTCGGCCTTAACCTTGGAGTAGGTCAGGCACTTTCCGACATAAGTAGCAACGTCATTCTTGAGATTTGGCCACCAATAATACTCCTTCAGGTCTTGATACATCTTGTCTGATCCTAGGTGGATCGAGTATCTTGACTTGTGGGCTTCATCAAAGATAATCTCCTGAATACCGCCCAAGAGTGGAACCCAAATGCGTCCCATGAAGTATAAGGTTCCCTCTTCGTTTGGCACCAACTGTTTCTCCATACCCCGGAGAAGTTCAGCCTTAATATTTTCTGTGACAACTGTCAAAAATTCAGGTATCCGTACAATTATTAAACCATGATTAGTGCTTAATGATTGTGCTGAATTTCAATTAACTGCTTTCTGATTACTGCCATATACATACATGTGCATCACATATTACAAACGACATATCATTATTGCATAAAAGCTTATTTGACTCAAATGATGCACGAAACATAGCTAGAACAGTTATCAGATAAATCAGGAATATGCTGACGGAATACAGTACATAGACATAGAGTATGTTGAGACACAGAATGAGCCAGAAACCAAGTCTTACACTAGTATAGTGTGTAGGAAAGTAAGGATCAAAAAACTGCCTTTCTAAGTGATAGTTTAAGTGCCGGAAAGTGCCTAAAACTCACAAAAGGTGTTGAATTCAGCAAAATTCAACAATAATCAGCATTTTAACAATCTAATTTTATGCAAAAATATGGTTAAATGGTCCTGAATTCTTTCCTAAGTGTCGGGAATCAAAAGTGTCACAAAAGGGTACATAAAGCACACTAAACTGCAAAGTTTAGCACTTTAACAAACTGGTAACCAACCGAACAACCGGACACTACCCGAAACATCAAATTTGCACTAGAAGCACTGTTTTAACATTACCAAGCTAGTTATGGTCCCCGAACATCATAACACCTCCTAAATACCTAGTAACTAATATAACTAACTAATACTTGGATTTTTACCATAATGTAACTAGTTTAGTTTTACCCTAGTCTACTACCCCCCCCCCACCTAGTAATCGGCCAACATGGCCCCACTTTGTTGATTTTAGTACAATTAAAAACTAGATCATGTTGCTACTTTAGAAGCATATTATACATAAGATAAAGTCCTAGAATTTGGTTATAAGTATAACCTTATGAATCATAACTTCATTCCTTCACACATTAGAACACACACTCATTCTCTTCTCCCCCTTGGTGCTCTCGGCAGAACCACAACACACTCACCATATTCAATCCTCCTACATACATTACAAGCATATAACAAGGTGTTAGAGGTCACATAAAGGAGCTAGGAGCTTTCGGAAGTTCAAGGACCTCTCTTGTTTGCTTTTATCCACTTGATTTCTTCACTCGATCATCCCTAGCCTTGTGCTAGTGGTAAGAACCTTGATCTTACTATTTTAGATCTTATATTAGTGGTTAAAAGAAGAATCATAATCATAATCTTGGAGAACACTAAGAATCACAAGAAGTAAACTTGAACATAAGCTTAAAAGATGAAGAGATCTTGATGAATATGAGTTGTTATGCTTGATGTTTGTTGTTCATACATGTATTTGATGTTGATCATCATATGATCTTGCTAGATCATGATTCGAAACATAATCTAGCAAGATGAGAGGATGAAGATGTTGTAAGATGATAGATCATCCACACATAAAGCATGAACTTGAAAGAACAAAATGTTTTCTTGAAAAATAATGATCAAAGTGAGTAGTAATACTTGTAGATCTAAAGATTTATGGATGACTTCTAAAGAAACCAAATTAATAAGTTTTACTAAATCTTGGTTCTTACATAAACAAACCTTATTTTTGGTGGTTAAAAAGTGTAGAAACACTTGTGTAACAAGAAGAATTCATAAAGAAACATTTTTAGAAAACATGATCATAAGTTGTAAAGATCTAAATTCTTTAAAAATGAAGTTTTTTAAAGAATCAACCACACTTTAAAGGATAACAAGGCTTACTAAGAACACTAGTAAGTTACAACAAATTTTTGTGAAATTTCAAGTTAATGAAGTAGTAGATTATACTTGTTTATTATTGATTGTGGATTGATTGTGCTGATTTTTACAAAAGAAAATGATATGCTTGAAAGCATGGAAACCTCTATTTTTAGGGGAAACTATGGCAAAATTTTCTAAAAATGTAAACACTTAGAAAAATATTTTTAAACAAATATTTACAAGTGTGTTTTAAACCATAAAGTGTTACATAAACTTTGCCATAACTTTTGTTACAAAAATTATAATTATTGGAGGATGGTTTTTTATAAATAAAAGTGACTAAATATGTATTTAGGAAAATATATATTTAGAAGACACCATGTGTGTGATTATTTGTATATTTTGGGTATTAGTTATATTATTTTAGGACATTAAATAATATAACACATCAAAATACCAAGAATTACCATCCAAAATAGTACCAAAATTCCAAGGAATAAATATACAAGTTATACACAAAATATTGGTGAAACCGAACTATGGAATAAGACTTACAAAATATTCCAGAAATTTATTCACAAAGTATATTTTGGACACCAAGGAAACGGAAATATGATTTTTATAATTACTACAAGAATATATCATATTTTTGACAAAGGAAAAATATAGTATTTTTGGCATGTATGAATATATATTTTTCTTGAAATCTTTAGTAGATGTATTATTTTTAAGAAATGTGTATTTTCTTACACAAACATGAAATACAATATTTTTGGGGTGAAAGATATGTTTTCTCAAATAAATATGAAATATATCATTTTTGGAGAAAAATGAGTTTATATATATTTTCCAAGTTAGACATGAAAATATATTATTTTTTTGAAACTTATGAGAAAATACAAATATTTTTTTAATATTTATTACAATATATATTTTGGAAATATATATTGGGGGACTTTTATTAAAGATGATATTCTAGAAAAATTAATACGAAATTAAGTATAAGAATACTTAATGAATACAATAAAAATACGTATCCTCATACGTATAATTACACACCGGAATACGACCCTAATACATGGCAAAAATATACAAGTATAAGAATACGAATACAAATACACCCATCCTTGGGAAGGATATACAAGTATAAATACTTGGGAAGTATTAAGTTAAAATATATTGTTTTAACAATTATTCCAGAATTTAATAAATATAATTTAAGTTAAAATATTAATTATTTTAACAAATAATTATATAACTTGGAATAATATCGAAGATAATAAGAAACGTAACTCAAAAACATTAATACTAAATCAAGGCATAGCCCGTTCGTCTAATAGACATTAGGACGTTGTAGGTAGTCGTGTATTAACCGAAGAAGCTTGAGTTACGGTGATTGAAGACGCAAGACTATGAGTTCATGATCCCCTTTTCTCTAAATGTTTTTTTTTTTTTTTGGTTTTCTAACTTCGGGGGTGAAATACATGTTACAACTATTTACAAACATTTTGATTTGGTATGGTTAGCTAAGGAAGGGTACTACTTGATCATGTGAGTGGTGGGTATAACACTTAAGGCCATTAATCCTCGTTGTAGGACCGAGGGGCATGAGTGATAGATCTATTTGGGTGTAGCGAGCCCACACCCATGTGGACCAGGGTGGCCCATGAGGTGACTATGTCTTATTCCCGGAGATAAATTTGCTAGGTTTGAGTTTTCCTACATCACTTCACATATATCAATGGCCTTGCAAACCATTGGTGATCTGTTTTCCTTGTTGCTTTCATACCAGGAGTTTACGAACATACATATATACTTTCAATGATTACAAAGGTTATTCATATTCACAAACAAACACATGAATTCGCGCAACTTTTGTTGATGTTTTTCAAACTACATGTATTTCAGGGAATTAGATGTGGATCTGGCGGGCGTTCGGAAGTTCCAAGTGTGGTTTAAGAATAAAAGATGTCATCCATGGTCTTAGGGTTTGGTCAGTGTGTCTTATCCTGGATGAGACACGTCTTTCAAATCCTGGTTTTATTTAATGTCTTTATCGAGTCTTTATGAACTCTTAAGCAAGTTGCATGGTTTGTACTCGAAATTGAATTTCTATGTTTTAAAACAATGTTGTTATTATGTTTTTAAAACTTATTTAATGGATGCCCGTCTTTAGTTTTATCATATAGTGGTTGTTATGATTGAATGCAATGATATTAAGAAAGTCACACATAATCACGCTTCCGCAAAAGACAGGGTGTGACAGCTTGGTATCAGAGCTTCGATTGTAGAGAACTAGGATTCCTTCTCGAGTCTAGACTACGATCATTAGGGCTCTCAAGAAAATGTTTTCACAACATGTTTTCATTGCATACACGAAACGCCCAGATCCAGGAAAACAAACATTTTTACAAACAAAAAGACACGAAGCACATTTCAAGGTTTATGTTATGGTTCAGTCTGAGAGACTGGGTGGTTCAGTCTGAGAGACTGGGAGGTTTAGTTTGGGAGACTAGGAGGTTTAGTCTGGGAGACTAGGTGGTTTAGTCTGGGAGACTAGGTGGTTTAGTCTGGGAGACAAGGTGGTTTAGTGTGGGTGACTAGGAAGGATACATGATTACATGATTACCTTGTCATTGATTACATTCTTAATGATTAGTAGTTAATATATGTGCATATGTGGTGATTGTTATGTTACAGATACCATGTCATCATCTGATAGCGGATTGTCAATTGACCATGATCCTATGGCTATTGTTTCTGACGATGAGATTGTCCCTGAGCGAGAGATCTTTACCTCCGATACAGAGAGTGACCCGGAGATGATGTCCGACGACGATGACGATTTTCAGCCATTTGCGCTGCCCGATTTCGGAGATGATTTACCGATTGCTGATGGTATCCCGGACGAGGATCCGTTTGTTATTCCTATTCCTGTGCACGATCATCTTATCATCGGTCATTCCGATGGTGAGCATGTCGTGGCACCAATCCTCGCCCCTGTTCCTTTAGTGGTCATTCCTCCTGAGGATTGGCCATTCGATGATCTTTTTGACGATGATTTTGATTTGTTTGTTGATGGTCCCCCTGATGATGCTCATGGCGATAGAAAGCTCGATGACGAAGTCGTTGATGTTCCACTCCTTGGGATTCCCGTAATTGAGATTTCTTCTGACTCTAGCTTACACTCTGTCTCAGATTCTTTTGCGTCTGTGACATCTTCCGCCTTACAGGCAATTGGTTTGCGATGTTATGCCACTGATACTGACGATGATACAGCCATGTCAGCTGCACCGTCCCCTCCACATGACATTGAGCCTGGACTTGAGCTAGACTTTATCCCTGTTGATCAGCCTGTTGATGCACCCGCTAATCCTGAGCCGGTACCTGCTCCTGAGCCTTTTCCTGACCATGACCCTATCCCATTTAGCATACCTGACATTGCACCTCTCATACCAGATCTAGTTCCTGCACCCGCTGACCCTCCTGTTATTGAGCCACTCACTCCTCCACTAGCACCTGCACCTGTTGTTGTTGCTTATTTTCACCCAGAGACTCTACTGGGGAGGATACTCCAGGAGTCTGATGTACACCATGTCGATCTGCCTATTGTTTTCTTGTAGGATATACCCTCACCCCGTCCAGGGGAAGGCACTTCTAGCCAGCATCCTAGCCATGACCCTCATGTTTCAGCAGCTTTCCCTCACGTACCTCAGTCCGCACCTTATGCTCATTTTACTTCTTCACCACTGGATGAGCCACTTAGATGGTTCCCACCTTACACCATGCCGATTTCTGATCCCTACCATCCCTTACACTTTACTGGTTATACACGGGATGAGTTACTTCTATCATTGCAGCTCAAGTATGAGATCATGAGTCGCAGGATTTTAGAGCTTGAGATGATACCGCGTCCTTTGCCATGTCCATGTCAGCCTGCATTTGTTCCTCGTTCATCACCGTCCCCATTTTCACATCCTCCTGCACCGCTTACTCCATTTCCTGACTTTGATACTCGATTTCTTACCGTTGAGAAGAAGATCAGTTATCTGTTGCGTCATGTTTATGATCTTGAGGAGGAGCTTGCGCATGTGCGCAACTTGCTTTTCTTTCCTCCACCTCCTCCTCCACCACCATCAGCATAGCCGGTTTTTGGTTTGATGTAGGTAGCTTGCTTTTGATGAGAGCACCGCTATTGAGCTAAGCTAGTGAAGCCTTTTTAGAGACCACTTTTTGATTTTATGACTGTTGTAGACTGATAGACATTTTGGACAAGGGTAGTGTGACCCTGTGTTCCCTTTTGATACAATACTTTTGTAAAACATGTAACAATATGCGTGGTCGATGATTAATGAAAGCTCAATCGTAATGTTCTCATTAAATACGTTGTTAATTTACTTGTTTATGCTATGATTGTGATAAGATTGCTTATTATGATGATTACTTATATACCTATGTATATACACTCCTAGGTCTTATTCATATAATAGATGCTTATGTGCTTGAATCTTTATTAAGACCTGACCTATACGATCTTCTTTTAGAAGATGCCTCCTTTAAGGAACAATCAGTTGCCCACAACAGAGGCAGAACGGCAAGAACGAATTTCACAAGCAATCGCACAACATGAGGCCTTACGCTCTGAACATAGCGGATGTACCTCAGGAAATAACCCACCTCACAGTAATGTTTAAGTCGCTTGAGACACATTACAATACGTTTGGACATTCCATGTGCGTTTGCTAATGCTTTTAGTGAATGATGTTGCTTGTACAAGTTGTACTTATAAGCAATTCCTTGACTGCAAGCCTCTGAACTTTGACGGCACTGGAGGTGCTGTAGCTTTCGTAAGATGGGCTGAGAAAACCGATTTTGTGCTGCGGATGAGCAAGTGTGCGCCAGAGCACCAGGTCACCTACATTTCTGGATTATTTCTTGATGGAGCTTTATCGTGGTGGAACCTTCAGGTTCAGACCCTAGGTGAGGAAGCAGCGTATGATATGACTTGGGATGAGATGAAAGAACTGATGCGCAAGAAGTACTGCTCGAGAGCTGAGATTCAGAAGTTGGAAACCGAGTTATTGAATCTTAAGATGGATGGTCCTAAGATCGCTGAGTACGTACATAGATTTCATGACCTGTCTCGTGTTATCCCCTTCATGGTAGAACCGGAATTCAAGCGAGTTGAACGCTTCATCTGGAGATTGGAACCCCAAATTATGAGCATGGTGACTACTTCGAAGCCTCCAACGATCAATGAAGCCATTGATTTGAGCGTGGCATTAACTAAAGAAGCAATTAGATTTAACAAGTTTTCGATCTCTGAGGAAAAGAAGAAGGAGACTCATGTTGAGTCATAAGGAGAGAACAAAAGGAAGTTCTCAAATTTCAAGAAGGGTACCCAAGGAAACAACAGTGGTAACAAGAAGAGAGATGCGAATCCACCAGCCGAGGTTAAGACTGGTGCTACTTCTGGTGCTGAGATTAGAGGAAAAGGATTATATGGGCACCTTGCCCAAGTGTGATGTATGCCAGTTCCATCATGCCGGCCAGTGCAGGGTTAGGAAATGTGAATCCTGTGGAAAGAATGGTCATTCGAAGGAGACGTGCTGGGCTGGTACTGGTCATGGAAATGGTGATCAGAGAGGTAGTGGTAATGGAAATAGCATTGGAAACCATGGTGGAAACGGTAATGGGAATAGGAATAATCAAGGAGGAAATGGAAATTTCGGTGGTAATGGAAATCGTGGTGGTTCTGGAAACCGAGCTGATAGTGGAAACCATGGAGAAACCAACAACCAGGGAGGTACTGGAAACAAACAAGGTTGTTTTAGCTGTGGTGACGTTGGGCATTTCAAGCGAGATTGCCCAAAGAACAATCAAGCCCAAGGAAGAGTCTTCAACATTGGAGTTAGGGAATCTCGTCAGGATCCGAATGTAGTTACGGGTATGTTCCCCATCAACCAACACTTTGCTTCTGTGTTATTTGATACTGGTGCTGATTATTGCTCTGTGTCCCTAGAATTTAAGGATATACTCGGGTTAGTTGCCAGTAAGTTAGAAATCCCGTACTCAATAGAACTAGCTAATGGAAAGCTAGTAGGCAAATGAAGTGATTAGAGGTTGTGTAAAAGAGCTCGGAGAGCATGAGTTTATGCTCGATCTTCTACCAGTTGAGTTGGGAAGCTTTGACGTGGTAGTTGGAATGGATTGGTTGTCAAGCAACCGAGCTGAAATCGTATGCCATGAGAAGGTTATCCGCATTCCATTGGCGAATGGAGAGACGATTGTAGTGCATGGAGAGAAACACGATACACCTCTAAGGATTATCAGCTTTTTGAAGGCTCGAAAGTTTATGCGGAAAGGATGTGTTGCCTTCTTGGCTCACGTTGTTGATAAGGAAGTCGAAGAGCCGAAGCTGGAAGATATCCCCGTGGTAAGAAAGTATCATGAAGTCTTCCCCGAAGACTTGCCAGGATTGCCGCCACAACGACAAGTCGAATTCCATATTGACTAGGTTCCAGGCGCCGCGCCTGTGGCCAAGGCACCTTATCGACTTGCGCCCTCCGAGATGCAAGAATTATCGACGCAACTTCAAGAGCTTTTGGACAAGGGATTTATTAGACCAAGCTTCTTGCCTTGGGGAGCTCCAGTTCTGTTTGTCAATAAGAAGGACGGTAGTTTCCACCTGTGCATTGACTACCGAGAGCTAAACAAGTTGACCATCAAGAATCGGTATCCTTTGCCGAGGATTGATGATCTCTTCGATCAACTTCAAGGTTCAAGTTACTACTCCAAGATCGATCTTGGATCAGGTTATCACCAGCTAAGGATTCAAGAGGAGAGTATACCGAAGAATTTTTTCAGAACTCGCTATGGACATTACGAGTTTCTAGTGATGTCGTTTGGTTTGACAAACACGCCAGCAGTATTCATGGATTTGATGAACCGAGTTTGCAAGCCATATCTCGATAAATTCGTGATTGTGTTTATCGATGATATTTTGATTTATTCGCGGTCGAATGAAGAGCATGAGCAACACCTTAGAGCCATTTTAGAGCTGCTCAAGAAGGAGAAACTGTATGCTAAGTTCTCAAAGTGTGATTTCTGGTTGCGTGAGGTACAATTCCTTGGTCATGTAGTGAACGAAGATGGAATCCACGTGGATCCCACCAAGATCGAGACGATTAAGAATTGGGAAACTCCGAAGACGCCGACCGAAATCCGACAGTTTCTAGGTTTAGCGGGATATTATCACAAATTCATTGAGGATTTTTTGAAAATCGCTCAACCGCTGACCTCCCTTACTCAAAAGGACAAGAAGTATGAGTGGGGAGACAAACAAGAGGAAGCTTTTCAGTTACTCAAGAACAAGCTTTGCGATGCACCTATATTATCCCTGCCCGAAGGCATCGATGACTTCGTGGTATACTGTGACGCCTCATGTCAGGGATTAGGTTGTGTGCTGATGCAGCGACCTAAGGTTATCGCTTATGCTTCACGCCAGTTGAAAGTTCATGAGAAGAACTACACCACACATGATTTAGAATTAGGTGCAGTGGTGTTTGCTTTGAAGATTTGGCGGCATTACCTTTATGGTACCCGATGCACGATCTTTACAGATCACAAGAGCCTACAGCACATATTCGATCAGAAAGAGCTTAATATGAGACAGCGGCGATGGGTAGAGCTGTTAAATGATTATGATTGCAAAATCAAATATCACCCGGGAAAGGCGAATGTGGTGGGAGACGCCTTAAGTCGAAAAGAGATGATCATACAAACAGACCTCTCGTTGCGCATTAGTGCTGCACAGAGAGAAGCTTTCAAGAAGGAAAACTTTGAAGGATAAATATCTCCGTGGGATGGAGAAAAATCTGGTACCTAATGAGGAAGGAACTTTGTGTTTCATGGGACGAATTTGGGTTCCCCTCTTTGGTGGTCTTAGAGATGTGATCTTTGATGAAGCTCATAAATCAAGGTACTCGATCCAGCCAGGATCGGACAAGATGTACCAAGAATTGAAGGATTTTTATTGGTGGCCAAGACTGAAAGATGACGTTGCAACTTATGTTGGAAAGTGTTCAACTTGTGCCAAGGTGAAGGCCGAGTATCAGAAGCCTTCAGGTCTCCTACAATAATCTGAGATACCCATGTGGAAGTGGGAGCAGACCTCGATGGATTTCATAACAAAGTTGCCAAAGACATCCAGAGGTCATGATACGATTAGGGTAATCGTAGATCGTCTGACAAAATCTGTGCACTTTTTGCCAATCAGAGAAAAGGATAACACATGTAAGCTAGCTGGGCTTTACCTAAGGGAGATAGTTGCACGTCATGGAGTGCCTATCTCAATCATATCTGACAGAGATGGAAGATTTGTGTCAAGGATTTGGCAATCTTTCCAAGAAGCATTTGGTTCACAGTTGAATATGAGGACCGCATTTCATCCACAGACGGATGGTCAAAGTGAGAGAATGATTCAGACGCTTGAAGATATGCTACGAGCTTGTGTAATGGACTTGGGTGGCAGTTGGGATACTCACCTGCCTTTGGTTGAGTTCTCCTTTAACAACAGCTACCATACAAGCATTCAAGCTGCACCGTTCGAAGCTCTCTATGGACGAAAGTGTCGATCACCGTTATGCTGGGCAGATGCAGGTGATAGACAGCTGATTGGTCCCGAATTGGTTCAGGAAACGACAGATAAAATCATACATATCCGAGAGCGCATTAAGGCGGCTCGGGATCGACAAAAGAGCTATGCGGATCAAAGAAGGAAACCTTTGGAATTCAAAGTGGGAGATATGGTTTTGTTAAAAGTCTCACCTTAGAAAGGTGTGGCACACTTTGGGAAGCATGGTAAATTAAACCCACAATATATTGGACCGTTCAAAATCCTGGAAAGGATTGGCCCTGTAGCATACATGTTGGAACTACCCGCAGAACTGAATGGTGTTCATGATACATTCCATGTATCTAATCTGAAGAAGAGTCCGACACAAGAAACAGTGGTCATTCCTGCTGATGAAGTTCACATTGACGACACACTCCACTTAACCGAAGAACCTGTTGAGGTTATTGATTGGAAAGTTAACAAGACTCGAAGGAGTAGTGTTGAACTCGTCAAGGTTCGATGGAACGCGTGTTACAGCCCAAAGTTTACTTGGGAGCATGAGGACCGCATGAAAGCTAAGTACCCACATTTATTCCCTAACTCCCCTGCAGCTAGTAGTAAAGCTTAAAATTTCGGGACGAAATTTTCTTAACAGGGGGAGAATGTGACAACTGTCAAAAATTCAGGTATCCATACAATTATTAAACCATGATTAGTGCTTAATGACATGCCACAATTTCCTTAAGATACATCTCGGCAAGCTTTCCAGTGCTATCTTTTTCCCTCGTCGGTAGGAAGTACGTAGATTTTTGTCAATCGATCAACTATCACCCATATCATGTCGTGTCCTCTAGGGGTCCTGGGTAATTTCGTTATAAAATCCATCGATATTTGTTCCAACTTCCAAACGGGTATTTCTGGTTGTTGCAGTAGAGATGTTGGCTTTTGATACTCGACCTTAACCTTGGAGCAGGTCACGCACTTTCCGACATAAGTAGCAACGTCATTCTTGAGATTTGGCCACCAATAATACTCCTTCAATCTTGATACATCTTGTCTGATCCTAGGTGGATCGAGTATCTTGACTTGTGGGTTTCATCAAAGATAATCTCCTGAATACCGCCCAAGAGCGGAACCCAAATGCGTCCCATGAAGTATAAGGTTCCCTCTTCGTTTGGCACCAACTGTTTCTCCATACCCCGGAGAAGTTCAGCCTTAATATTTTCTGTGACAACTGTCAAAAATTCAGGTATCCGTATAATTATTAAACCATGATTAGTGGTTAATGACTGTGCTGAATTTTAATTAACTGCTTTCTGATTACTACCATATACATACATGTGCATCACATATTGCATAAAAGCTTATTTAACTCAAATGTCAGGAATATGCTGACGGAATATAGTATATAGACAAAGAGTATGTTGAGACACAGAATGAGCCAGAAACCAAGTCTTACACTAGTATAGTGTGTAGGAAAGTAAGGATCACAAAACTGCCTTTCTAAGTGATAGTTTAAGTGCCGGAAAGTGCCTAAAACTCACAGAAGGTGCTAAATTCAGCAAAATTCAGCAATAAGGAGCATTTTAACAATCTAATTTTATGCAGAAATAAGCAGCACACTAAACTGCAAAGTTTAGCACTTAAACGAACCGGTAACCAATGGAACAACCGGACACTACCCGAAACATCAAATTTGCACTAGAAGCACTGTTTTAACATTACCAAGCTAGTTATGGTCCCCGAATATCATAACACCTCCTAAATACCTAGTAACTAATATAACTAACTAATACTTAGATTTTTACCATAATGTAACTAGTTTAGTTTTACCCTAGTCTACTACCCCCCCCCCCCACCTAGTAATCGGCCAACATGGCCCCACTTTTTTGATTTTATTACAATTAAAAACTAGATCATGTTGCTACTTTAGAAGCATATTATACATAAGATAAATTCCTAGAATTTGGCTATAAGTATAACCTTATGAATCATAACTTCATTCCTTCACACATTAGAACACACACTCATTCTCTTCTCCCCCTTGGTGCTCTCGGCTGAACCACAACACACACACACACACTCACCATATTCAATCCTCCTACATACATTACAAGCATATACCAAGGTGTTAGAGGTCACATAAAAGAGCTAGGAGCTTTCGGAAGTTCAAGGACCTCTATCCACTTGATTTCTTCACTTGATCATCCCTAGCCTTGTGCTAGTGGTAAGAACCTTGATCTTGCTATTTTACATCTTATATTAGTGGTTAAAAGAAGAATCATAATCATAATCTTGAAGAACACTAAGAATCACAAGATGTAAACTTGAACATAAGCTTAAAAGATGAAGAGATCTTGATGAATATGAGTTGTTATGCTTGATTTTTTTGTTCATACATGTATTTGATGTTGATCAACATATGATATTGCTAGATCATGATTAGAAACATAATCTAGCAAGATGAGAGGATGAAGATGTTGTAGGATGATGGATCATCCACACATAAAGCATGAATTTGAAAGAACAAAATGTTTTCTTGAAAAATAATGATCAAAGTGAGTAGTAATACTTGTAGATCTAAAGATTTATGGATGACTTCTAAAGAAACCAAGTTAAGAATATAAGTTTTACTAAATCTTGGTTCTTACATAAACAAACCTTATTTTTAGTGGTTAAACAAGTGTAGAAACACTTGTGTAATAAGAAAAATTTTTAAAGAAACATTTTTAGAAAACATGATCATAAGTTGTAAAGATCTAAATTATTTAACAATGAAGTTTTTAAAGAATCAACCACACTTTAAAGGATAACAAGGCTTACTAAGAACACTAGTAAGTTACAACAAATTTTTGTGAAATTTCAAGTTCATGAAGTAGTAGATTATACTTGTTTTTGGCAAAATTGGTAAGTAAAGGATGTTTATTATTGATTGTGGATTAATTGTGTTGATTTTTACAAAAGAAAATGATATGCTTGAAAGCATGGAAACCTCCATTTTTTTGGGGAATCTATGGCAAAATTTTCTAAAAATGTAAACACTTAGAAAAATATTTTTAAACAAATATTTACAAGTGTGTTTTAAACCATAAAGTGTTACATAAACTTTGCCATAACTTTTGTTACAAAAATTATAATTATTGGAGGATGGTTTTTATAAATAAAAGTGTCTAAATATGTATTTAGGAAAATATACATTTAGAAGACACCATGTGTGTGATTATTTGTATATTTTGTGTATTAGTTATATTATTTTAGGACATGAAATAATATAACACATCAAAATACCAAGAATTACCATCCAAAATATTACCAAAATTCCAAGGAATAAATATACAAGTTATACACAAAATATTGGTGAAACCAAACTATGGAATAAGACTTTCAAAATATTCCAGAAATTTATTCACAAAGTATATTTTGGTAAATATTATTTTGGACACCAAGGAAACGAAAATATGATTTTTATAATTACTACAAGAATATATCATATTTTTGACAAAAGAAAAATATATTATTTTTAGCATGTATGAATATATATTTTTCTTGAAATCTTTAGAAGATATATTATTTTTAAGAAATATATATTTTCTTACACAAACATGAAATACAATATTTTTGGGGCAAAAGATATATTTTCTCAAATAAATATGAAATATATCATTTTTAGAGAAAAATGAGTTTATATATATTTTCCAAGTTAGACATGAAAATATATTATTTTTTTTTAACTTATGAGAAAATACAAACATTTTGATTTTTTTTCTCTAACTGTTTTTTTTTTTTTTTTGGTTTTCTAACTTCGGGGGTGAAATACATATTACAACTATTTACAAACATTTTGATTTGGTATGGTTAGCTAAGGAAGGGTACTACTTGATCATGTGAGTGGTGCGTGTAACACTTAAGGCCATTAATCCTCGTTGTAGGACCGAGGGACATGAGTGATAGATCTATTTAGGTGTAGCGAGCCCACACCCATGTGGACCAGGGTGGCCCATGAGGTGACTATGTCTTATTACTGGAGACAAATTTGCTAGGTTTGAGTGTTCCTGCATCACTTCACACATATCAATGGCCTTGCAAACCATTGGTGATCTGTTTTCCTTGTTGCTTTCATACCAGGAGTTTACAAACATACATACATACTTTCAATGATTACAAAGGTTATTCATACTCACAAACAAACACATGAACTCGCTCAACTTTTGTTGATGTTTTTCAAACTACATGTATTTCAGGGAATTAGAGGTGGATCTGGCGAGCGTTCGGAAGTTCCAAGTGTGGTTTTAGAATAAAAGATGTCATCCATGGTCTTAGGGTTTGGTCAGTGTGTCTTATCCTGGACGAGACACATCTTCCAAATCCTAGTTTTATTTAATGTCTTTTGTCGAGTCTTTGTGAACTCTTAAACAAGTTGCTTGGTTTGTACTAGAAATTGAATTTCTATGTTTTAAAACAATGTTGTTATTATGTTTTTAAAACTTATTTAATGGATGACCGTCTTTAGTTTTATCATATAGTGGTTGTTATGATTGAATGCAATGATATTAAGAAAGTCACACATAATCACGCTTCCGCAAAAGACAGGGTGTGACATTTTCCTCCTTGAGTGCTTCTTGTTGGGCGTCATGAATACGCGTAGTGAGATTCGTCCAAATCGTCGTTTCCAAAGCTCAAACCCTTAATGTTTTAACCCTTTCTTTTCGACTCAAGGCGTCTGCTACCACGTTCGCCTTTCCATGGTGGTACTTAATCTCACAATCATAATAGTTCAACAACTTAACCCATCGTCGTTGACACATATTTAATTCCTTCTGATTAAATATGTGCTGCATGCTTTTGTGATCTGTGTAGATAGTACACCGGGTGCCAAAAAGATAATGCCGCCAAATCTTCAAGGCAATCACCACCGCACCTAATTCCAGGTCGTGGGTGGTATAATTCTTCTCATGAACCTTCAACTGTCGTGATGCATATGCGATGACCTTTTGTCGTTGCATGAGCATGCAACCCAAACCTTGACGCGAAGAGTCGTAATACACCACAAAATCATCAGTACCTTCGGGTAGTGATAGGATCGGTGCATCGCATAGTTTATCTTTGAGAAGTTGGAATGTTTCCTCCTGTTTGTATCCCTAGTCGAACTTCATGTCTTTCTGCGTAAGGAAAGTTAGAGGTTGGGAAATTTTAGAAAAAAAATTCTCAATAAATCTCTGGTAGTAGCCTACTAAACCCAGAAATTGTCGAACTTCAGTCAGATTTTTGGGCGCTTCTCAATTCTTGTTCACTTCAATCTTTGATGAATCTACATGAATACCATTCTCGTTCACCACATGACCAAGGAACTATACTTCGTGAATCAAAAATTCACATTTTGAGAAATTCGCGTAAAGTTTCTCTTTCTTTAGCTGTTCCATAATGGTTCTCAGATGTTGCTCATGCTCTTCCTTCGTTCGGGAATAGATCAGGATATCGTCGATAAATACTATTACAAATTTATCAAGATATGGCTTGCATACGCGATTCATAAAGTCCATAAATACTACCGATGTGTTCATCAATCCAAATGGCATTACGAGAAACTCGTAGTGCCCATAATGAGTCCTGAATGATGTCTTGGGTATGCTTTCTTCTTGAATCCTCAACTGATGATAGCTAGACCTAAGGTCGATCTTGGAGTAATAGCTAGACCCTTGTAATTGGTCGAATAAATCGTCAATCCTCAGTAATGGATACCAATTCTTGACAGTGAGTTTACTCAACTCTCTATAATCAATGTACATCCGAAACGTTCCATTCTTTGTCTTTACAAACAACAACGGAGCTCCCCAAGGCAAGAAGATTGGCCTTATGAACCCTTTATCCAATAACTCCTGGAGTTGCGTGGATAATTCTTGCATCTCGGATGGCGCAAGCCGATATGGTGCCTTGGCCAAGAGGCGCGGCACCCGGAACCAAGTCAATATGGAACTCAACTTGTCTCTGCGGAGGTAATCCCGGCAAGTCTTCGGGGAAGACTTCAGGGAAATCCTTCACTACGGGAATATCTTCAAGCTTCGTTTCCTCGGCTTTCTTATCAACCACATGCGCCAAGAAGGCAACACATCCTTTTCGCAAGCATTTATGGGCCTTCAAGCAGTTGATGATTCCCAGGGGCGTGTCACGCTTCCCCCCGTGTACTATAAGTGTTTCATCATTCGCAAGAGAGATGTGAATGATTTTCTCATGACAAACAAATTTGGCTCTATTCTTGGATAGCTAATCCATGCCGACTACAACGTCAAAGCTACCCAACTGGACGGGTAAAAGATCAATGCTAAATGTCCGTTTTCCAAGTTCCAATGTACACCCTCTAACAACTTCATTCGATTCAACAAGTTTACCATCGGCTAATTCTATGGAATAAGGAATGTCTAACCTACTAGACTCAATTCCAAGCATATGTTCAAATTCCACAGACATAAAACTAAAATCGGCACCAGTTTCAAATAGTATGGATGCAAAGTGACTGTTAACGAGAAACGTACCGGGGACCACATTAGGGTCTTCGCGGGCGTTCCTTGCTCCTATGACAAATACTCGACCTTGAGCGTTGTTCTCCTTCGGGCAATCTTTCTTGAAGTATTCATTACTACCACAACCATAACATCCTTGGTTTTACCCATTTCCATTTCCATTTCCATTTCGATTACCAGCACCGTTGTCATTACTATTACCGTTCCTGTTTCCAGCACCATTTCTATTTCTATTCCCATTACTATTGCCACTACGACCTCCAATCCCTTTTCCCCAACAATCTTCGGTACGGTGACCCGATTTTCCATATTTTTTGCACTTCCCAATGTGACAAGCTCCCATGTGATGAAACTTGCACTTGTCACATTTGGGCAGAGTGCCCTGATACCTCTTAGCTCCAGTATCATTTGCACCCGCAAATGTTTTCACCTCCTTAGGCGGGTTGGTGTCACGTTTCTTGTTGTTGGAGCCTTTGTTATTGTTACGGGTCGCTTGATTTAGATTCAAATGTTTTCTTTTCTTGTCCCCAGATGACTCAGCATGTGTTACAACTTTTTCAGTGACCTTCAATGATAGCTTCTTCATACGAACGACATCCTCAGTAAGGCTGACAGCCAGAGTTACAGGAGTTTGCCGATGTCACCATACTGCAAATCTCTGGAGCCAATCCACATATGTAGCGCTCAATGCGCTTAAACTCAGGAGTTACGAGATAGGGGATTACTCGCAAGAGCTCGTGGAACCTTTGAGTATACCCTACAATGTCCGCACCAACCATGGACAAATTCCAGAACACGATTTCCAACTTCTGAAGTTCAGCACGTGAATAGTACTTCTCCCTCATCCTTTCCTTTAAGTCGTCCCATGACATACCTTAAGCTGCGTCATCACCCAAAGTCTGAACTTGTAAGTTCCACCAAGTCATGGCTTCATCAACAAACAACCTAGTAACGAAAGTAACTTGTTGATCCGCAGTACACTTGCTCATTCGGATCATGGAATCAGTCTTTTCTGTCCAGCGTACGAAAGCCACTACTCCTCCAGTGCCATCATAATTCAATGGCTTGCAGTTTAGAAACTGCTTATAGGTGCAACCTGGAATTTATACAACCGATTCATGAATGAGCAAATAATGAAACAATGATCATCCATAAGTTTCATTATAGCAAATCAACTCGATGTTACCTTGATTGGGGTTTCCTCCAGATGAATCTCCATGATCGTTTTTGCCAAAACCTCCTGTACCATCACTGTGCTCAGCACGATTCACCTCGTACAGGGCGATAGCTTCAGAAATCCTTTCCTCAAGAAGAGAGTTCAACTCCTCAGCAGTCCTCGGCATCGGTGGGGGTGGTGGTTGATCTGAACCTCCAGTATTAACCATTCTCCCGGGGGCCATGTTTCTTCCAAAACATAACACAATATAGGTAGGCGTTTATCGGATACCACCATACTTTTATTAAATAATAAAAGAATCTATATATATATAGGATTAGGTTCAAGAGTGAACACTAGTGTAGTTTGCGAACTGAGTGAACTAATCCTGGCCATACATTTGTGTAGATCAATGGCCAGGATTTGATGAAGAAATACACTAGTGTATTTTATGATTTGATGATGAAATCTTAGCCATCCACGTGTGTAAATCAATGGCCAAGATTTGTTCACTCAGTTCGCAAATACACTAATGCTCCCTCTATAACCCCACCCTATTTATATATATATATATGTGTGTGTGTGTGTGTGTGTGTTTGTATGTATGCACAACCAAACAATCCACAAACATATAAATCAATTCATACAAGAAAACAAGCATGCACAAACAAATAAATAAATAATAATGCTTCGAAAAGATAATCACCGAGTTTTTATACATATCAAGACAACTTGTTACATAATTGTTTATGAAGGAAACAAAAATGCATATGGGCTACATCACCCAATCAATACAAGTTTAATATATATAAATGGCAAAATATCTTCCTTTACATTGGCGACCATCGGTCTTCAAGTTGCCTTCAAAACTCGATTTCAGTCTTCAGATCCAAAATAAAATACTCCCTACAAAAATACCTGCAAGGAAAAACCTAACGGGCTAGGGGAGATGGTGGGGGTGTAGGAAGGACTAAGTTGTGGAGATGAGCTACCTCCTCCTTGAGCTCGTACACTCGACGAATCAGGAAGCTCACCTGCTGCTCAAGTGTCAGAACTCAAGTAGCATACCCATCAACTGGTGAATGAACATGTGGTGGTGGAGCTGTCGGTGGTAGTGAAGATGGTGGTGGTGGTGTGGCTGGTGGTGTGTAGTCTAGTGGTGGTGGTCGTCTGGCATCGGAGTTCCTCTCTAGGTCATAATCCTCTGGAATAGGATCTCGACTTGAAGCTGAAGGGACAAAAGAAGATCATCTCTGGTATACCCAGAGTGGTGTGAGGGATGATATGGGTTAGATGATGGAATAGCATCTAGTGGGGATGGTGGAAATGGTCGGGATGGCTGGAAATGTGGGCTCATCTCAGGTGGTGGCACGTGCGGATGTCCTGAGGGCTCTCCCTCATCAGTAGGGTGGGTATGTGGGAAGGCTGACGCAAAATGGACGCGTCGTGTCCAGCTAGAGGAGCCTAATGAAGTGGGTAGATGTGATGAGTTGTCGCTAGTAGCATGGGTGGGGGTACGAGGGGGTGTATCAGTAGGTGTGGAAGCAAGAACGGGTGTAGCAGGTGTAGCTGACATGGCATCATCGTCATCTGCAGGGTACGCCTCTAGGCCTGCGGCCAGGAGTGCGAAGGATGTCACCGACTCCCATGAGTCAGCGTCAGTGTCGGGATTGGAGTCGGATGAATGTCAATAACGGAGACTACACGTGATGCTACGTCCATAATAGCGATGTCAAAAACCTCACTATCGCCAAGATCCTCATAAGGGTGGTCGACCTGAAACACGGGAATCTCAGTGTCGTCGTCCAAATCAATGATGAAGGGCAAATCCTCAGCGGGGTTGGCAGCAAGTGGGATAGCAGGGATAGGTATAGGCTCAACGACGTGCTCCCTATCGGGGTCCCCAATAATGAGCTGCTCATGGATAGGCAAGGGCAGGGCAAGAACATCGTCATCAAATGGAATTTCGTCTCCAAAATTAAGCAAGGCGAAGGGCTGAAAGTCGTCTAGGTCCTTGTCATCAGACATCATCTTTGGATCGGACTCGGATTCGGAAGTGAAGATCTCGGGAATAGGTTCTATCTCATCATTAGAGACGATCGCCATGGCATTGTGCTCATCGGACAGGTCGCTACTCTCTAAAGAGGACATGAGTACCTGTAATACAAAAGTCATGGCATATGTACATATATTAATTATTATTACTTAATTAATATATATATATATATATATATAGTTACACATATTGTTGCAAGTAGTCCCTAGTTGAATATACGTGCTACCTTGGTATACCCTAAGTTATGTAGTGTCCTCGCTTTGTTTTTGAAAAACAAGTTTTTGTAGTGGATGTCGCGGAATGTTTTATGCAATGAAAACTTTTTTTTTAAAACTTGTTTTCAAGAGAGGATCCTAAGGATTGTAGACTAGACTCGAGAAAGAATCCTGTTTCACTGCAATTGAAGCTCTGATACCAATCTGTCACACCCCTTTCAAAGGCGGGAGCACGAGGTGTGATCTGAAAGGTTCTCATTGCAGACGATAAGTAAACATACTACATGAATATAAAACAACTTTAAATTGCCATTCATAGTTTAAACATTCAAAATACAAGTTAAGTTTTAAGTTTACATCATAACAAAAGATTATTTTTTGAAAAGTTTACAACTTCATTTCAAATCAAAGATCAAGGTTTTGATCACTATATCACCGCAAAGAGGCGGGATATAGCAAACAAATCCATCAAAAGTGGCAACGGAGCATAGACACATGATAACTTGAAACATAGACAACATTCTTAATCAAAGAGACCGCGTGCGCATCCACTTAGTTTCCTGAAATACATGTAAGTTTTGAAAATCGTCAACAAAAAGTTGGTGTGAATTCATGTAGTTTTGTAATGTATGTTTGAGCATAGTTGTATGAAAACATGGTATGTACTTTGTAAAACGTGTTTGTAAACTGTATTCTGTAAATGTAAGGAAATCAAGATCGCTAATGTTTCACGAGGACATTAACATGTAACACCCCGAAAACGGGTTTGGTAATCAAACCACGTTAATACTAAAAGACGGGTAAAGTACTGTTAGTGGTAAAATTAACCCGGAAAATATTAGGATTTATATAACTAAACCTAATATTTAATAAAAAGGGAAAAATAATGCTTTTGAGAAATAAAGTTTATAGAAGGCCCGAGTTAACTGGACTTAAAATAAACTTAGTCATAATTTCCCCGAACCCACCAAATTAACTAGGAATGTTCAACCTAGTTAATAAGTGGGAATATTGTTAGAAATAAGTAAGTTGTGGCTTACTTAATAACTAACCAAATATAAGGGGCCAAAGTTGGACAACTTGAAAGTTAAATTATAAAAAGAAAACTTAAAATAAAACATTCATTTAGTGTGTGTTTTGGATGCTCTATTCGAACTCAGGAGAGTTCCATGGAGCTAAAAACCCTAACTTCAACAATATCATCAAATTAAACGCTTAACGCAGTCCAAATTCACATTTGAGTGTGAATTAATGATCACCCAAGCTAGGGGATCATAAGGTATGTAAATTTTTGATGATTTGTGAGGTTGTGAAACAAGTTTTCTGATCAACTAAATACTTAGAATAAGTATACAAAGCTAAAGACGTGAATCTTTGGGTCAAATGACTCTATATTAGTCTTTGGCGTAAAATGATAATCCGAGGGGTAAAACTCGGAATATATAGATCACCGCATTAAATCCACCACAAATATAGTTGTGGTGGAAAATCATTTTATAAGAAATGTGGAAATATGAAGCTAGAAAAGAATGAAAGCGATCCGTGCTTAAAATATGCTTAAATAACCTTAACGGGTCAAAATAAGCATATGAGCGAAAACGGGTTAAGAACACATAAGAAGCCCATGGTTTGGACCTTGAATAATAGGAACTGATATAAAATGAGGTTCATGATAATTTGTATGTAACAAACTAGTTTTAGTTTGATAAAATCATGAACGGGTCAAAAGCTCGTAACTACATATTTAGCCGAAGGCTTAAAAATCTCAAATTTTGTTAATCCAAATGTCGGATTTTAACTTCATGTGATAGAGAATCGAATTAGGATCATGTACGAAGAAACGTGACGTAAATCGGATAAAAAATGAGCAAGTTATGCTCGTTTCCGTGGACATTGGTTCGATTGTAAATATGCAGGTCTGCATAACAAACTTGCTGTCGAAATGCCACCCTCGCGTCACGCGACGGAGGAGGCTACTCATTGCCACGGCACATGACAAGATTTGGTGCATGTTGTCGCGGCATGCGACGACATTAATATATGGAAAATTGTTGTTGTTTGTTCTTTTGGGTTATAGGAACTCATTTAAACATGTTGTAAACTCATATAACTAACTCATTTCATGTTCATATGAAATGTAGGTATGATTTGATTTACCGAAGGACGATCAAGCTCAACAAGGAACCAAACACAATCAAGATTCAAGCTTCCGCGTTAGGTTCGTCGTTACATTTTAAACGGCGATTATAGATAAAAACTGTTGAAACGTTTTATTTCATAAAATGTTTAACAAACTCGTATTTTAAGAGTATGGGTGACGGTAAATTTCACTTTTATGAATGAAATCTATATGTAAATCGTATAAATCAACTAAGGTCTTACAAGTTGGTAATCAGAGCTCAAGATTAAAGAGTAAAGTGTTCGGTTCGAGACTTGATCGCAAAATCCGGTAAGTTATTCTGTACATTAACGGTCTAGCATGTAAAGTGTTGAAAACAACATATAGGGTTATCTTGTAAAACACGTTACACCAAATAAAGCGATAAAAGACCGATATAGCTAAACGAATTACGTGTGTTAACATGTGTCGTGGAAAGCCTTGTATTATAATACGGGTGCTTGTTAATGTCAACGTTACTAACATTTGTACACATTTTAAATTAAAAGATCCTCGCATCTGAAGATGACGAGAGTTTAAGGATCTATCGATACGATGAAGAAATGATCTCGAATGAGAGATCGAACAACAAGGAGAGTTATCAGGGCTAGTATCTATAAGGTACACGTCTTAAACTAATAGTACAAACAGTACTATGCAACAATTACATAGTGAATGATAGTTGCATATAGAATATGAAACTTGGAAAACCTGGATATGTTACCTATCCAGGATGACGTTTCCAAGAGAAATTCAGTATAGATATGTATTATTCATGATCATGAATAATAAGACAATAACTGAATTTAGTTTAAATATAAACTTGGACGAAAGTAATCATCCAAGTAAGTATTCTCAATATAGATACTATTGAGAAAAGTAATGATCACATCAACGAATGTGATTGTATAAATGGTTATAAAAAGGGACTTTTATATGTTCCATGATAAAACGAATAAAACTAATAATTGTTAACTGACAATTAAATAAAGTTACGAAATCATAAATATGGAAATAAATTGAGAAGTTACCTACATGGGACGTGATGTGGTAATTATAATAAGGTCGTGCGTACCACGTGTTGATCGCTTACTCTGGCCAAGTAAGTAGTGAACACATGATACCATGAGCTTCTTATGTCTGATGTGGTAAGGTCGGGACGAATGAAAAAGTCAAAAGAACCTTGGGGTCAAGAAATCTTATGGGCATACTCGTATAAATGGTTTTCGAGGAAACCATAAAAACGATATGGCGCGCATAGAAATAAATGACCCAAGGGAATTCGTTAAATAAGTCATTATGGACAAAAGAGCCATGGTTGACAAAAAGGGCATGTAAAACCAAAGTATAAATGACTCGCGAGGTCATAGAAACAAAATGTATTGCCCATACGAAAAGACGATCAAAGTCGTTGATTTTGGTCATAGTAAAGAAAGGATGATGATGATGATGATAATCATCATTCAGAATTTATAAGACCATCAAGCATGGTCACATAAAGAATAAAGGATTAGTTGAATAAAGCGATGGATTTCGCTAAGATAACCAAACAGGTTAAACGAAGTGTTAATGCATTCCAGGATGGGTGCATTAAGGAAGACTTCGGTAAAAATATACCCGGTTAATGGGCAGGAAATTAAAACTTATATGTAAACTGGATAACGGTGAGCATAAGACAAACCGACGCATAAATGACGTGAGAAGTCATAGAGTCGGGAGAATGGGCCGAATTAAAACGATTGTAGTCACGAACTACAGTTAGAGTTAACTGATTTTAAACGCAAAAAACAAATGATTTTCAAACATAAACAGGGTGCTTTGACACCAAACATGTATTTAAAAATGACATGAGTAAATAAATGATCTACGGGATCATCATAACCTTCGGGTTATAAACAGTGTAAAGGTCTACAGGACCAAAATGACCTTCGATTCATGAAGGAAAAGAAAAGAACTATAGTGGCCACGCCTTAATAAGGTGAAAGCCTAATGAAATAGCCCACGAGGCTAAGAGAAAGGACCTACGGGTGATTTAAATAAAGCATGGGAATTGGTTATGATTCCCCACGTAAAACAAGAATAGAAAAGAATAAATTCTTAGCTATCAATTTCTTGATATGAGTAATTGACATAAGTTAAAGAGAAAACATTAAACTAAAATTCAATTTTAGTAAGAAACAACGTTTTCACAAATATGAATATTCTGAAAGGAATTGAAATAGTAAATATTAAAAGATACATGTTTTGACACAGATAAGTGTAAGACAATATATTTGAAAAGAAATATTTTCGATAATGAAAGGTTGAAATAAACCTAAACATGATGTGACGTGATCACGGTCAAGAAAGTTAATGTGAAATATAATCACATAGTAGCCCGAGAGACGGGTATAAAGTAACTGGACTAATAAGTCTAGTTAGTGAGACCGGTTAAGGTCAATATTTAAATTAAGAAATTGTTTAATACGCTATTTATTATAAGATTAGCGTGAAATAAACATAGTCAATAAGCTTATATGACTAAGTGGCTGTTAGGGGAGGATTTTCCAATCCTAAGGATCACGGATCCTCAAGTACTGCCAGGATCATAAATTCTGTTTGAATTAAGGATCCTCAGTAGGTGTTGCAGGATCAGGATTCAGGATCCTTATTGTTATCCATATACTAACGATTGTCTTCATTATGCGTAAGCTTCTTTGGCAGGAGTATGTGCATGGACTTGGTCTTGTCGATATTCGTGGAGCATATTCCCTCAATATTCCGCACGTGCTTGGCCCTTGTGAACGTTATGGAGATCGTGGGAAGCTAGCATGATTAGCGGATAGTTAGTTAGTTTAGTTATTTCTAATTTTAAATAAGGGATAACAAGCTTGAGTTAGAACACTTGGCTAATTTAGCTAAAACACACACTCTCGAACAGCTCTCGGCAGTTTACTTGGCGGTTTCATACACTTTTGCACATTGCACACTAGTGATCCTTGTAACAAGCTTGTTATCATCCCGAGTTGTAACAACCATTTGTTTAATTGTAGTTGGTGATCGGTAGTTTCCATCACCCGAGGTTTTTTATGCCGGAGATCAACTCTTGATCAAGGGCTTTTTCCTCGTATAAATCCTTGTGTCACCTCTTTATTTGATTTGAAAATTGTTCATACAGTTGTTCGTAGAATCAAGCATCACACCTCACAACAAAAGATTTGGTTGCATTATCCTTGCTTGATTTTTGACCAAAACAGTTTGGCGCCCACCGTGGGGCAATTGGTGCTTCATTTCTGAAAAAAATTGCTCATTGTGTTCATTTTGGTTCATCATCTTCAACCACATGGCTTCTTCAGCGAAGAACACTTCAAGTTTAATACCGGCAGTCACTTCTTCACAGGGCGTTCCACCTTTGCCACCACCACCTTCTAGATCCCAGAAGAATGCTGAAAATGCTGCAAAGAGACAAAGCCCCATTTTTCCAAAACCACCAACTTCTTCTGTTTCTTCTAATCCTACTACTAATGATCTTTTTTCTTTGATTTTGCAGATGAGGGATCATATACAAGAGCAGGACAATACCAACGAAAGGATCCTCCGGGAAATTGGTGACATCAAGAAACAGAAGAGATCGGGGGAGGATCACTCTCCTCTGATACCAAGGTCACTGGATTTCGACACTCCAGCTATAATCGCCCAGCA
This sequence comes from Helianthus tuberosus, assembly GCA_030545235.1. Taxonomy (NCBI): domain Eukaryota; kingdom Viridiplantae; phylum Streptophyta; class Magnoliopsida; order Asterales; family Asteraceae; genus Helianthus; species Helianthus tuberosus. The sequence continues at coordinate 61,431,132 of CM060372.1, read as the reverse complement.
ATCTGCAGCTCCGGATATTCAATATCAGAGTGAACTATTGGGAAGGCGTTATGGAACAACAACTATGAGTCAGGACTTTGGGTCTCACTTTCAGCCTTCAGGATCCTGTTTTCAGCCTTCGGGATCCTCTTTCCAGCATCAGAGATCCTTCGTCAGCCCAGGAGGATATATGGGAACGCACACGGTCCAAGGATCCTCACAGGTCCAAGGATCCTCACAGGTCCAAGGATCCTCCTAGGTCCAAGGATCCTCTCAGGTTCAAGGATCCTCCTTCCAGGTTCAAGGATCCAACATCTTTCAGGATCAAGGATTCTTACGAAGTGTACAACCCTCAAGTTCAGATGTTCATCAAGGAGACTTCATTCCAATGCAGACCATTGCTACTTCTGGTCCTTCAATCATACCAGAATCTCGTCAATATGGATTCACATCTGGGATTCCAAACTTGAATCCTCTGGGAGGTAACACTTTTAATAATTCTCATAACACTAACCATGGCTCTATGCAGGATACAGGTATCAATCAAGTTATGGCTAGAGAATTACAGAAGCTAAAGTATATGATATCTAGTGTTCCAGGAGTAGTTAAGCCCATTCCTGAGATCGCAGATGGCAGCCATAGGATATCTCGTTTTGCACCACCTATTTGTGATGCTGAGATACCCAAAAGGTTCCAAATACCAACTATGAAGCAGTATGATGGTTCGACGGATCCAGAGGAACATGTAGCTCAATACAGAGAAAGAATGGAGATCAATCCAATTCCTGAGAGGTTAAAGGAAGCATGATTATGCAAGGGTTTTGGATCCACACTTACCGGATCAGCTCTTAAATGGCTGTTAAGTCTTCCCCCTTACTCTATTACTTCATTTGCTAATCTAGTTAATCTGTTTAATAGTCAATTCTCATGTAGTAGAAAATTTGAACGTTTAACTAGTGATCTATATAGGGTAACACAAGGTCAAAATGAATAACTTAGAGATTACATCACTAAGTTTAGTAAAGAATCCTTAGACACTCCTAATCTGGATATAGCTACGGCTGTGGAAGCCTTTAAAATGGGTTTGCTTAGGGATTCATTATTCTATGATGATCTTGTTATGACCGCATGCAGGAATCTTGATGAAGTGAGAACCAGGGCCCTTAGATTCATCCGATTAGAGGATGATAAAAGGATCCAGGAAAGACTAGCAGGATCCTTGAAGTAGGAAAAACAAGGATCCTACTTCAAGAACAACAAGTTCAAGTCCTACAACAAGTCTGACAACCAGAACGTGCATGCAGTAGAACAGGAAGAGGATGATGAGGATTATCCTCCCATTTCTAAATACTGTTTTTCTGTTGATAACAATGAACTGATCCTTGCAATGCAGAATTTAGGTGAAAAAGCAAGATGGCCTAGAAAAAGTGATAAACCAGCTGCTACAAAAGACAAATCCAAATGGTGTGCATATCACGAGGATTTCGGGCATCTCACTGATGAGTGTATTGCACTGAGAAAAGAGATTTGTTACTTGTTAAGCAAGGGGCACTTGAAGGAGCTTTTGGGAAGAAAGAAGTCAAGGACCTAGGATCCTGAGAGGATCCCAGAAAGAGCTCCTGCTCCTCCAGCAGATGTACAAGTTATAAACTTCATTTCCGGTGGATCAGACATTTGTGGTACTTCCTTTTAAGCAGCCAAAAGACATGCCAAGGAGACCAAGATGGATAATGGAGATAGACCCAACCGGACCTCTACTGTCACACAGGAGAAAGTTGTAACTTTTGATGAGGATGATCGTGTTGATGTTCAGGATCCTCATCATGATGGTCTTGTTATTACTTTATTCATTTCTAACCATTTTGTTCGCAGGATCCTAATCGATGGAGGAAGCTCAGTGAACATCATTCATCTTGATGTCCTCAAGAAGATGAATATCCCTGAATCAGATATTATCCCAATATCCTCAGTTCTTGTGGGATTCAGCGGAGAAACCAAGAATACATTGGGGACATTAAATATCCCATCTACATTGAAGGACTTCACTCTTATAAAAAATTTTGTGTTATAGATTGCTTATCCTGTTGCAATGTTATCCTTGGCAGGCCATGGATACATGACATGAAGGCAGTTGCATCTACATATTATCAATGTGTGAAGCTTCCTAGTCCATGGGGGGTGATAAAGATTGAGAGTGATCAACAGGAAGCAAAAAATTGCTATACCTCATCAATGAAGCCAGCCTCAAGACCAAGGGAGCAATAGCAACTAAAGTATCCTCCAAGAGATGTCTTGGAGGCAAGAGAATAAGATGTGAAAGAAATCCTTATGGATCCTCATGATCCTGAATCCAAAGTCTTCATAGGATCAGGGATCCTCAGCAACATTGAATAGGATCTAGTATCCTTCCTTAAAAGAAGGAAAACTACCTTTGCCTGGAAGCATGAAGAAATGACAAGTATCTCTAAGGATATAATTACTCATAAACTTGGCATTGACAGGTCATTCAAACCTATACATCAGAAGAGGAGGAAGTTTGCACCAGAGAGGAATGTCATTATCCAGGAGGAGGTAGACAAATTACTCCGAGCAGGTATGATTAGAGAGGTTAAGTATCCAAGATGGTTAGCCAATGTGGTTGTTGTTCAAAATAAAAATGGAAAGTGGAGGGTATGTGTCAATTTCACTGATTTAAACAAGGCATGTCCCAAGGATCCTTTCCCACTACCCCACATTGACTCCATGGTGGATTCTACCGCGGGTCATGAGTTGTTGACTTTTATGGATGCTTTATCTAGATTTCAACAAATTCAGATGGAACCATCTGATCAAGAGGATACGGCCTTTATGACCCCAACTGGTATATATTGTTATATTGCTATGCCATTTGGACAAAGAAATGCAGGTGCTACTTATCAAAGGCTAGTCAATATGATGTTCAAGGAACAAATTGGACACACTATGGAAGTCTATATAGATGACATGGTGGTTAAGTCTAAGAAAGTTGAGGATCACCTTAGAGACTTGGAGGAAGCATTCAATATCCTTGATAAGTTTAATATGAAACTAAACCCTTCCAAGTGTCACTTTGGTGTTAAAGCAGGTAAATTCCTAGGCTATATGGTGACAAAAAGAGGCATTGAAGCAAGTCCAGAGCAAATTAAGGCTATTGTGAATATCAAATCTCCTGCCAATGCCAAAGATGTGCAAAGATTGACAGGCAGGATCGCAACCTTGAACAGGTTCATATCCAAGTCATCAGAAAAATGCAAGGAATTCTATGACATTTTGAGAAAGAACAAGAAATTTGAATGGACTAAAAAGCATGAAAATGCTCTCAAAGCTCTTAAGGATTACCTATCCTCATCTCATGCATTGATGAAACCAGAAAAAAGGGATATATTATCCTTATATTTGGCGGTATCCTCTAAAGCAGTAAGTGCAGTCCTTGTTAAGGATCACCAAGGTACACAACATCCTGTTTATTATGTAAGTAAGAGTTTGCTTGATGCTGAATCCAGGTATTCACATTTAGAAAAACTTATCATTGCATTAATTATGGCATCTACTAAATTAAGACATTATTTTGAAACTCATGCCATTATTGTTAAGACTAACTTTCCAATTAAGAATGTTCTCAGGAAACCTGAAATGTCAGGAAGGATGGCTAAGTGGGCAGTGAAGCTCAGTGCTTATGATATAAGATATGAGCCTAGAACTGCCATTAAATTCCAAGCCTTAGCTGACTTTGTGGCAGATTTCAGTAGTGACTTGCAAAGGGAAGCTGAGTTAGAAGTTCAACAGCTTGAAGAAACTAAGGATCCTTGGATACTCTTCACTGATGGAGCTTCTAATGTCAAAGGAACAGGACTTGGAATACTACTAAAATCGCCACAGGGGGACATAATACCCCACTCCATAGCTTGTGAGTTTCAAACTACTAACAATGAGGCTGAGTATGAAGCCTTGATAGCTGGTTTGCAAATTGCCAAGCATATGAGGATCAGGTATCTTGAGGTACATGTAGATTCATTGTTAATTACTAATCACTTTAATGGATCCTATGCTGTTAAAGGTGAAAAGCTAATCAAATACCTAAAGATAGTCAAGGAATTGGCACTCTCTTTTGTTTCTTTTAGTTTAACACAGGTACCCAGGGAAGAAAATGCAGAAGCTGATGCATTGGCCAACCTAGGATCATCCTTAAAAATTCCAGAGGATATCAAGATCCATATCATCCATATTTTGGCTCCTGCTATTGAGGATCATATAACTATGGAGATAGATGAGGATTCTGCAATGGTTCCTAGTGATGGTGCACAGTCTCGTTCAGGATCATGGATCCTTCCAATCATGAGATACTTAAAACATGGAGAGATTCCTATTGGAGAAAACCCCAGGGCTTTCAAAATCAAGGTATCTCAATTCACAATATTGAATAACATGTTATATAAACGATCTCTTGCAAGGTCCATATCTAAGGTGCATAGAGGATCCTGAAATTCAAGAAGTCCTAAAGGATTTTCATGAAGGAGATTGTGGAAACCACACTGGGGGCAGGGCATTATTCTCAAGGATCCTTAGGACAGGATACTATTGGCCTATAATGAAGAAGGATGCTGCGGATTATGCCAAGAAGTGTGATCCTTGTCAGAGACATAGTAATATCCTTCACCAACCAGCGGAGCTCTTGCATCCTATATCCTCTTCTTGGGCATTCATGAGATGGGGAATGGATATAGTTGGAAAGCTTCCCAAAGCACCACGAGGAAAGGTGTTCATGCTTGCCATGACTGATTACTTCTCTAAGTGGATAGAGGCTGAAGCCTTTGCTCAAGTCAGAGAAAAGGAAGTGATATCCTTTATTAAAAGAAACATTATTACTAGATTTGGTATCCCTTCTGAAATTGTTTGTGATAATGGATCCCAATTTATTGGGAGTAGAACTACTAACTTTTGTCACAGTTGGGGGATTAAGATGATAGCATCAACACCAGTCCACCCACAAGCTAATGGTCAAGCAGAATCATCCAACAAAATCATCATCAACAACTTGAAGAAGAAGTTTGGATCCAAGAAAGGAAAGTGGGCAGAAGAACTACCTTATATACTATGGGCTGATAGGACAACTCCCAAGAATGCCACTGGCCAAACTCCATTTTCTTTGGTATTTGGGGCAGAATCAGTAATCGCTACAGAGATGGTGGTTCCTACTACAATCATTCGTGATCCTGAAGGAAATGCTGAAAACTTGGTTCAAGACTTGGATACTATAGAAGAACTCAGGGATTTGGCAAGGATAAGGATGGCTAGTTATCAACAAAGGATGGTTGGAGCCTACAATAAGAATGTTAGGATCAGGAGGTTCCAAGTTGGTGATATGGTATTGAGGAAAGCATTTCAGAATACCACAAATCCTGCTGATGGAAAGTTGGCACCAAAGTGGGAAGGCCCATACCTGATTGAAGCTGAGGCTGGAAAGGGGGCATATCGATTGCTAACAATGGAAGGTGATTTGCTACCATGAGCTTGGAATGTTGTCCACCTGAATAAATACTTCATGTAATAAGGATTCATGATCCTTAGCAATGTTCATGATCCACATCCTTGAAGGATCCTTAGAGGATGGATGATCCTCATTTTGGTAATGATCTAATCTCAAATTATTTCATTTTTTAATTATCCTATATACAAGGAAAAGGATCCTGGATCCTTTATCCTTCTTTCACTTAATTCTGAGTTTTGCAGAAGGTTCATATATCTTTGACAAAGGATTGAGTATCTACAGAAGTATCCAGTTTTTTAGGCTTGACCCCAGTTTTTTGGGCTTGGCCCCAGTTTTTTGGGCTTGACCCCAGTTATTTGGGCTAGTCCCCAGTTGTTGGGCCTGTCCCCAGTATCACCAGCAGCGCACGATGATCCTGGTACAGTTCATGGGAATGGGACCAGTACTCGCTTTAGGGGCTGACAATTTCATTGTACTGGCTGTATCCGGGATCCTACGTATAATGGTAGATGTACCATACATCCATTCCTAAGGTTTCTAACATTTTCACGTTAGCTAAGGTTTTGGCATCTTCATATCACTAAGTTTGGATAGTCGCCAGTGAGGGCCATACTCCAGTTTACACAAGATCCTTTGGGCTTGTCCCCAATTTTTTGGGCTTGTCCCCAGTTTTTTGATCTTGTCCCCAGTATATTGGGCTTGTCCCCAGAATTGTTGGGCTTGTCCCCAGTTCCTAACTCTTCTCTTATATTGGCTTAGTCCCAAGTTATGTTCCATTTTAGGTTTTTGAAGTCAAACAGCCAAGGATCCTTGATCCTTACCTTTTACTAAGGTTTATCTTTTGGTTATCCTGATTGTGAATGTTAAAGATTTAGGATCCTAACTTGGATTCTCAAGTATGATCCTTGATCATTCTAATTTTATTCATTATTTATATCAGTGACCCTTATCCTTTGACAACAGGATACATGATACTTAAGTTAAATTACCTTTTTTGAATTGATCGATTATAGGCTATTTGATCTTTGATCATATCCTAAACTTTTTGACATAATCTATTGAACTTTTATTCTTTATTTGTGAATTCAAACAAAGTACATGACAACTATTGAAGGATAAAATATATACAGAATAACAACACAAGAAATAGCCAAAAGATTAAAGTTTTATTTATTCACCAAAAGTTAAACCTTTGAAAGGTTGTCAAAATTGCCAACCCAAGTTTCTATCAGCAAAACGTGGCCCGTCCACTTGGGTTGGCAAAGGGTGTCCATTGTTAACAGGTCTTAAAAGTGCAGGAAATGAAAGATGGCAGGATAACAAGTGGTTTCATCCCCCAAGCAGAGGATCCCTCCACCACCTATTATCCCACCTATTGTTCAAAGGATCCATGATCCTCAACCCTAATAGCTATTGTTTAGTTATTACAAACCATCATTGTTTGAAATAAAAACATCATAACCAAAAAACCACTACCAAATCCTAAAAAATGGGCTCCGGCCACGTCTAGAAATGTCCATCATCGCCCATTTCTGCAGCTCACACCTTGGCTGCATCACCACCAGCATCACCATCACCAGCTTGATCCTTCCCACTGCCACTTGCCTCAATTTCCAAGACCTCTGTAGCCTCCTCTTCATCATCAAGCTCAGCCAGCCAAGCCTTCCAGCCCTCCTGATCCCAGTTGGTCCTGTCAAAGTCAGGATCCTCAGCCTCTTGAGCCATCTGCAGCTTGGTCTTGTACATGGAAATGGCAGCAGAGAGTTTGGCGTCCTCCATCACCTCGTTCTTCTCATGGTCAGCATCGATGTGGGCCATTACCAGCTGCTTCTTTGCCAAGTTCAGATCCTTCTCAAGGTGAGAGATAGTTTCATCCTTAGCCAATAAGATTTTCTGGAAGTCCAGCTCTTTCGCCTCAGCCTCTTCGACATAAGCATAAAAAAAGCATCTGGATCTCAGCGAATTTCTGCAAAGAAAGAAGGATTCATTTCAGGATCACTTATCCTCATGTGTGCAGGATAGGATTAAGGATCAGGGATCATTACCTTGTTGAAGTATTCCTTAAATTGGTGATGGAGGAGGGGCAGGCCTTCAAGGTTGTCAGCTTCAGAGGAGTTCCTCTTCTTCCCTCATTTGCCCTTGGAGATAACAGGCTTAGGAACTGGAACGCTAGGGCTAGCAGCAGACTTCTTCTTCCCAGACCTGGGGGCAATAGCACTGAGATCGGTGACACTGAAGCGGGTGGCTGACTTTGAGGATTTCCCAGCGCCTGTCAATCCAAAACAACAGATAAGTATTCTTGTTTTATTTTCATTTAAACATTTAATCATATACAGACTTGGATACTTACTTGACATTGTAACTGAGCCAGAGGATACTTCTTGAGAATCCTTGGTGTTTGCTTGAAATGATCTTATTGCAGGATCAAGATTCCAGAAAGCAGCGATCCTCTCTTTGGTTGCAAGTGATGGAATAATATGAGAAACAGAGATAGCTGCACAAAAGAAATAAAAAGATGTTAGTGATCCTCAACAAAAATAGGGTTATCCTATGATCCTTCTATAAGGATCCTCTATCCTACCATGGGTGGCCCACTCTCTTGGGAGATCTTTCCCATCCGGGATAGAATCCCTCCTAACGAAGAAAAAACGCTTCTTCCAGTTGGTGTCATTCTTGGTGGTCTTGAGGATGGGGTGTGCATCGCCGGGTTTATGTTTGAATAAGAAGCGATGTGAACCATGGCTCACAAGGTTATATAGTTCAGCCAATTCTGACATTCCAAACTCTATATCTTCCTGATCAATGATTCTCTCAAGGGTATATAAAACCCTCCACATCATTGGCATGGCCTGGACATAGGATATGCCGGTAAGGGAGAAGAAAGACTGGGTAAAAGCAGGGAAAGGATAGGAGTATCCTATTAGAAATGGGGTGGCCGGAAAAGCAATCCAAGTTGCAGAAACGAAGTCACTCAAGGCGGTAGGATCAAAAGGTTTAAAGACAGAGTCTGCTGGAAAGCAATGACGAATCCGGTCTATCTTCGGATCAGTAAAGCAGCAACGTTCCTTCGGAGAATCTTTGATGATACCTTGGCTCTTTAGGGGACTATCTTTTTGGTGATCCTTAGCCGGTGAGGATCTTAGAACCATCTTGGCCATGGATGATGGTAAAGAAAAGAGGAACAGTGTAAGAAGGTGAAAAGAGAAAGGAGAAAGAAGTACCTGCTTGATCTTTGAATGAGGATTTAAATGGAGTATTGCTCGAATTTATATGCACATTAGTCCTTATCTCTAACCTATATATATGATGATTCTGCAGGGATGTCGCTTCAATGACGTATAATTTGCAATGGCTAGTTAGATTGTAACGGCTATATATCCGTTAGTTAGTTGCAGATAAGATCAAAAAATATAACTCGCTAATTTACACTTTACTCCTTATATTTTGGGGGCAATTGTTAGGGGAGGATTTTCCAATCCTAAGGATCACGGATCCTCAACTACTGCCAGGATCATAAATTCTGTTTGAATTAAGGATCCTCAGTAGGTGTTGCAGGATCAGGATTCAGGATCCTTATTGTTATCCTTATACTAACGATTGTCTTCATTATGCGTAAGCTTGTTTTACAGGAGTATGTGCATGGACTTGGTCTTGCCGATATTCGTGGAGCATATTCCCTCAATATTCCGCACGTGCTTGGCCCTTGTGAATGTTATGGAGATCGTGGGAAGCTAGCATGATTAGCGGATAGTTAGCTAGTTTAGTTATTTCTAATTTTAAATAGGGGATAACAAGCTTGAGTTAGAACACTTGGCTAATTTAGCTAAAACACTCACTCTCGAACAGCTCTCGGTAGTTTACTTGGCGATTTCATACACTTTTACACATTGCACACTAGTGATCCTTGTAACAAGCTTGTTATCATCCCGAGTTGTAACAACCATTTGTTTAATTGTAGTTGGTGATCGGTAGCTTCCATCACCCGAGGTTTTTTATGCCGGAGATCAACTCTTGATCAAGGGCTTTTTCCTCGTATAAATCCTTGTGTCACCTCTTTATTTGATTTGCAAATTGTTCATACAATTGTTCGTAGAATCAAGCACCACACCTCACAACAAAAGATTTGGTTGCATTATCCTTGCTTGATTTTTGACCAAAACAGTGGCCAAATTGGCGACTTAGACAAACAAAACAATAAAGGTAAATGAGTATAAAACGATAGTGGCGGTCCATGAGGCCTTGCTAACGAAGAGTATTGATCGCCTATACTGAGCGATCATAAGGCAACACAAGCACAGTTTTGGGAAGTCAAATCGAGCAAAAGCACGATAAAAGGATAAAGGTATGTGGTTATATGCTTTGTAGAATTTCGTTAATAGCACATCTGATAGTGTTATATAAATAAGATAAAATCAGGAAATTCGTTCTTAGGCGGTGTATTCCGTATGAATGAACCGAATGAATAAATTTGTAAATAAAAGAGTTTGTTTGTCAAAGGTGAAAGATTTCACTAAAACATTCAAAAGGGTTAAAATAACGAATTCACGAAGAGTCCGAATGTATAAAAGCGATGGATCTCGCTAAGTTAACAAAACTGGTCGAAATAACGAGATTACGTTATTTTGAGTTACATTATTCCGTACAAGATACGTATATGCTTTGTAACCAAATATATATTATCATACTTTTCTGGTAATACTAACAATTGGTTAAAATATGAGCGATACTCAATTAATTATCGAGATCAAGTGCATTGAGTTTAAACTCAATGAACTATGTAAGAAAGGTTTCGAGGACAAAACCTCTTTAAGGGGGGTAGACTTGTAACACACACAAAACAGGTTTGGTAATCAAACCACGTTAATACTAAAAGACAGGTAAAGTACTGTTAGTGGTAAAATTAACCCGGAAAATATTAGGATTTATATAACTAAACATAATATTTAATAAAAAGGGAAAAAGAATACTTTTGAGAAATAAAGTTTATAGAAGGCCCGAGTTAACGTGACTTAAAATAAACTTAGTCATAATTTCCCCAAACCCAACAAATTAACTAGGAATGTTCAACCTAGTTAATAAGTGGGAAGATTGTTAGAAATAAGTAAGTTGTGGCTTACTTAATGATGTGCATGAGTGTTATTAGTTTTTAATGTATATGTTAAGCCCTTTTTAACACTTTTTAGCCAAGTTTTAAATTTATAAAACACGATATTTACTAACACTAAACACACATATGGGCAAGTGCACCCATCGTGAGCGTAGTATAGTGTTGGTAAGATACCGAGGTCGTCAAAGGACACAAGAGCTTTTAGTACCGGTTTATCCTCAACGTCTAATCAAATCAAAAGTTTAGAAAAAGGTTGTAAATTAAGAAAATAAAAACTAACTAAAATGCTGAAAAATAAAAATAAAAGAAAAACAGATAGACAAGATGAATCACTTGGCTCCGACTCGTGTTTAGTGTAACCTTTGATTATTTCCGCACTTTTGCACTATTTAAGAGATTATCTTAGTTATTGTAGTAGGCCCCTCTTTTGAAGGTGACGTTACCCTCAACCCAGTAGTTTGAGTCAGCAAGGATACAATCCTAAAGGGTCGGATTATTGAAAGATAATTAATTAAGTTATTAATGCATATTGTGGTAGGCCCCTCTTTTGAAGGCGACGTTACCCTCGGCTAAGTAGTCTGAGTCAGCAGGGATACAATCCTAAGTAGCCGGGTTAAAGTATTAATAGTAGTTTAACTTATGAGGGGATCAAAGAGTTTGGACCCCCGCCATCCAATACCGTTAAGTATTGAAGGTGGTCCTACTAAATTTGACCCAGGTCCTTTGCAGGATCTATACACTGAACAATGGCAAGACTCTTACCAAACCGTTCCCTTAACCCCCGACCAGGTAGCTGTAGGACCGGTTTTGACTTCGAAACGATTGCGAAACGAACGTGAAACGTGCGGAATCCGTACACGAACGCGACCTAAACACACATGACGTAATATAAACGTGATTCTTTGATAAAATCTGATAACGTACAAGAACCGTGAATCACTTGGAGTACTTTCTCTCTCTAGACTCTCTCTCTAGATCTAGAGTTCTCCAAAACACAAATGAGCCAAAAGTCTCTAATCTAAACATAAAGCTCCTATTTATAGGCCTTGGCTTTTAATGAGATTTCTCATTAATTACAATATTGCCACCTTGCCTTTTGTCTAGATATTTCATCATAACGACTCGTTTTCTTCTGTTTCTCGTTACGGCTCGGATTGACGAAAGCGATAGACATAAATGTACTAACAGACTCCCCCTTGGATATTGCCGTAGTCAATCTCAATCATTGAATCAAACTCGTAGCGTCTTCTTTTTTTCTCTCTCTTTGAATCTTCTCGAACAGAATCCCGGTGGATCTGTCTTCAGCTTCAGCTCCTTCTCCTTTCGGTAGACTCTTTTCTTCATCAGGCTCCCCCTTTAGTCAAGCTTCCGTGCTTTAGGGATCGACACCTTGCTTTCCGTATACAAGCTCCCCCTTGCTTTGAGCTCATCTTCAGACTCCCCCTTAGACTCAGCTTTCGGGATCGTAGTCTGGAATCTCATCTGCAATCCCTCAAACATTGATAAGTAACAGCATTTCAAATTTCAACTATTCAGGAATTGTAACCTGGCTCACTCAAACATTTTAAACAAACAATTTTCATGAATTTGGCAGTTTCATCGAATCGAATCGGAAACTAGCTCTATAACAGTATAAGCATCCAAATCCCTCACAGTTAATCATCCAAGTCCAAACTAATGACCTTGGAGATATCACAAACTGTTTTTGAAATTTTTAAATTTAATTCAAGTTTCAATTTAATGAACTTGTTTTATTTTCAGAAACACTATCAGCTTACTTAGATTTTGAAACTCAACACTCAGACATCGGTTGTCGAAAATAAAGCAGAATCAAAAATCTTTTTGTATTTTCTGAAAATATAAAGCAGTAAAGAAATATGTACAAACATATTTACAGACAATATTTTGTTTGAGTATGCGTCAGAGGATCATATCAGTTTTTGACAAATCACAAGTACCGTTGAGCTTAATAACACTTTAAGAATTAAACAATTCACTTAGATTGTCGATATACTGGTCCGCTTTAAATTTTCACACAATTTTCAATCTGTCCAGGATACGGATTAAGTATTTTAGAGACTTAAACTTATACGTGTGTCCCACCTCTTGAATATACTCCTGTATCCAGATCCCAATATTCAGTCTTATAGGTAATTATAACACAAATGATATCTGTAAGGGGTTAATAAATTATGAAGAATCATGAGAGCTCAGGTCAGAACTACCGTTCAGCAGAGAGATCATGACTCAACTTGGGTATGTCCCCTTTAGAGGATCTTTTTTACAACAGCATTGCTAAGCAATTTTATTGTCTTATCATATATGCTGAGGGTGATGCTATGTTTCAAGCATTTGCGGAAAGTATTATTCGAGGACTAGGTCAGAACTTCCATTCAGCAGAAGTCCCGGAATAATACCCCAGATATCACTGAGTATAAAGACCTAGTATATCAGAAAAAGGAATCTATCAAACAAGATTTCAGGGGTTACCTATATATCCAAGTAGTGTTCCCCACGAAATAAGTAAGTAAAGATTTAGATTTATATCCCGAACAAACCTACTAAATGTGCAAAAACCTATCGGCACATCATCAGTGAGACTATTTAACGCTATATAATCATTACAATTCTTTAGCATACTGTAACTGTCTACTGATGTACTATCATTTCCTCTTTTTACGCAAAAACTCAAATTTTTGAATTTTATCATGTTTTTGACTTTTTCAAAATTTTCAAATGTTTTTGTATTTTCTGACAATATTACTCCCCCTAAAATGCAAAACCATTTAAAGAAAATTTGACAACCAACACGGATAGCTTTGTCTCGCCATCCATTTTCTGCTTAAAGTGCTCTGATTTGCAGAAAATATACATACCCCCATGATTTACAACCCATTGATCTTAACAGTTTGAAAACCGTATTTCAGTCTGATGAAAGTAATCATGTTTGTTCAGCCGTGAGGGTTTCGGCATATTCAATCAACACATATTTTTGTATTTTCTATTTTTGACAGAAATTAAAAACAACCATATTTTTGGTTTTTCAAGTTTTTCAATTTTTAGGATTTTTGAAAATATTGTTTATTTATGTACAGAATGAAAATAAACTTCCTGCTTCAACCAACACAGGATCCAGCAGCCTCCTCTCCTCGTTGTGCCAGGCTGCTCCAACCTCCATTCTCACAATCTTTGAATTCCATGAGCACCTGCACAAACAAACTACTCAATTACTTGAACAATTTAGCCCAGGTCTGTTGAACCTTAGGCATTTCAACACAATAATTTTCATTCAATGCTGGAAATTCTTTGTCATTTTTCACAAAAACTTTCTCAATTTTAACTTCAACTTTCTCATCTTTTACCAAATCAACATGTTTCTTAACACTCCATGTTTGACCTTTTGGTGTTCCTCGTTTGTAAAAATGTGAAACTTTTTGAACATTTTGATTTTGAACAACAACTCTTGGTTTCCAAAACTCTTGAGGTTTTGTCATATCAACATTTGTTTTCCAACTTTGTGTTGTTCTAAATCTGGGTGTGTGAGAATTCCAGATCTGTCTAGAATCGAACTTATTCGGGTCTGATTTCCAGTTTTGATTCGAAGCAAACTTGTTTGTGTTGTACCTCCAAGTTTGTTTTGAGTCAAATCTGGTTGACCTTTGTCTCACATTCTCAGATTTTTGTTTCTCAGCATCAATCTTCTTTTTGTCAACATCCACAGGTTTTAGATTAGGACACTTGCGTGCAAGATGTCCTTTTTGATCACATTTGAAACATGTTCTCATGGACACATCTTTGACCTGTGGCTGTTGCTTTTTCTTTAGAGCAAAGAACTCATCACTAGACTGTCTCATTTTGAGTTCTTTTTCTTCAGCTAAACTGTTTCCTTGAACAAAACTCATTTTTGCCTGAAAATTCGGAGTTTCATTTCTTTTCCAACTTTGTTTCTTCTTATAACCCAACCCAGCCTTCATGTTTTTCTTCTTGTAACCAGGTTTGTTATACGAACCTCTATGACTCTTACCAACAAACTTTGAAATCTCAGACTTCTCAATCTCAACCATTTTGAAAACGTTATCAACTTTTTCTGAAATCACATTCTGAATCGGGAATACAACATCTAAGAACAATTTGTCCGATCCAATCATGGTATAAACCAATCCTTTTGAATCATCATTCAAACTTTTCTCGGATTTTGTGTTTTTCAGATATTCATCATGAAGATTTCCTTCATCTTCATCCTGTGATTCAGATTTACCTGTATCAACCGACTCTTCTTTCAACACACTTTCAACGACTTTACGTACCACCTCTGAATCATGAGAATCATCAGATTTGGAATAGGTTATGTCAATGTTGTCTGGCAATTGGTCTACCATGTTGAAAGCTTTTTCGACCTTTTCCTCATCATAAAATGCAAATTTTCCCGGTGGTGGAACTTGATGAAACTCTGAGCCAATGCCTTTCTTGTTCTGCTCAGACTCACCATCACCCGGTTTTATATTGAAAATTCGTTCAAGCACATATGACGACACGTGGTAACTTTTTAACTTGTTGTTATCCTGTTCTAAATCAGCAATCTGTCGCTTTAGCTTAGCAACATCTTCAATATAGGAATTAACAACATCTTGTTTTATAGCATACATTCGTTTAAGCTCTTTGGTTGTTTCAGACATATAATTCATTCTTGATTGAGCATATTTCATTTCGTCTTTCACTTTATCATATAACTCTTTTGTAATGTGATATGATAATTTCATTGAGTCATATTCCTTTTTCATTTCTTGACAAGCAATTTCTTTTTGTTCACATTCATTTGTCATTTTCAAAACATTTTCTTTCAAAACTTCATTTTCTTTCTCTAATTTGTTACATTTTTCTGAAAGTTTTTCATCATTTTCTTTAAAAACTTTTTCTTTTTCTAGCATTTCTTTGCATTTTTCTTTGAAAATCTTTTCAATTTTTGTAAACTCAAGATCTCTTGTTCTAAATTGCTCATCTTTTTCAGTACAAGCTCTGCACAGTTCCATGCATTTCTTGCACTGTTCAACAGTTTTCAAGATTTCAGAGTTAGAATTTACCTCAGTGATTGGCACTTCGGTGTTTTCAGCAACCTCTGTCTGCTCATCTACATTCTGCTTTTCTTCAACATCGATATCATCACCAACATTATCAGCTTCCTCATTCTCATTCTTTTCTTCTTTTTCTTCATCAATCTGCGGTTCTTCAGTAACAGCTTTTTCAACCTGTTCATTCACAACAACTTCTTCACTTTTGATTTCCTTCACAGCTTCAACTTCAACAGTTTCTGCTTTAACTTCTTCAGCAGCTTTCTTCAGATTGTTCACCATTTCTTCAACATTCTTCTTCATTCTCTCCTCATCCCTTTTTCTCAGACACGATAACATAGCATATCTGATTTCCTTTTCAAATCTCTTAGCGTATGTGTCATCTTTCAATACATTTCTATAGTATTCAGCTCTCAACGGGACTTTGAGAAGAACATCATCGAAAATTATGTCTTTCTTGGGAACAATCGGTTCTCCTTCTCTGTTATAATAACATTCTCTCTTTTTATCCCTTCTTTTGCTACCGACAGCCATCTCATACTCCTCCTGCATGTCATCCATTCTGTTGTAGACCACGTTTCTTTCTCTGTAGGTCTTCTCACTCAAGATCTCTTCTCGAGTTTTCTCTTTGATCTCAACTTTTTCTTCACTGATTTCAGCAGTATCTTTGTCTTTGTTTTCATCTTGAATCTCAGCAACAAAAACAAACTTTCTTTCTTCTGTCATAGCTCTCCCTTGAGCTGTTTTACGAACATTCTCTAAACGATCTTCTTCTGGACAAACTGTGCTCCAGTCAAATCCTTCATCAGGATAAATTACTGCATATGCTCTTGATTTTTCTCTCGGCTTATCTTCGATCAAATTTGGTTCTTCTCTGCTTCGATGGTAAATCGCCTTTCGATAATAATCATCGTTGAAAGGACGTTCACTTCCTTCAGCAACTTCAGAATTTCTGCATTCTCTTTTGAAATGACCCTTTTGCTTGCATTTGAAGCAGGTCACTTTGGATTTGTCGAATCCAAGCTTTGTTGACGCACCTCCAAGAGATTGTTTCCCGGTAATCTCCATATACCTCTGAGCTCTTCGAATACAACTAGCTAAACACCAACGAATGTCAATGAGCTCCATCTCTTCCGGATCAATCTGGTCGTAGTCTTCTTTGGTCAATTCAGAGTTTCCAATTTTGCCAGCTACTAGACCTTCATATGACTCCAAAACAGATGCAAGGAAACTCATTTGCTGCTTCGCTGCATTTATGCTCATTGCAGGAGAATTCTTCAGTTTAAGAGCAATGTTGCACAGAATTTCTTCAAAATCATCAGAATTTGTCTTTGAAGATGAATGATATCCAGAATGATGACTTGCTGACATTGATGGTGGTTCTTTCATCTTTTCACCACTAAATGTTGTTTTTGGTGAACCAACACCTTTATCAGAAAGCACATTGCCTTTGTAGTACAAGCCAACGTTCTGTTGATGTGAAGAATCAGTCATCTTGTTTTGCTTTTGTAGCTCCAGATCATGACTTTCAAACTTTTCAAACAAAGCATCAAGAGTAATTGTATCATACAAAGCATCATTTTTCAAAATAAAAACAAACGTTTGCCACTGATCAGCTCGTGGTAACGCTTCAATCACTTTGTCTATCAATTCCTCTCTTGTTTTATTTATCTCTAATCTTTCCAATTCAATTTTAAGATGACAGAATCTCTCAATCATTTGCCTCACCGACTCTCCTTTTATGTTATCAAACAGATCAAATTCTTTCTTTAATAAAGCGATTTTGTTCTTTTTAATCTGTTTACCCCTTCAGCTTTAACACGTAAAGCTTCCCAGACAGACTTAGATGACCCATCATGAGTTAGTAAAGCAAAAATATCATTTCTGATTGCTGACTGGATCAATGCTATCATTCTCTGTTCAGCTCCGTATTCAGCTTTATCTTCTCTGGAAAACTTCTTGAACACAAGATCTTCGCCTTTATCATCTTTTGGTTTTTCATACCCATACTCCAAGCAAAACCAACTTTCATGAGCATACGCCTTTGCCCAGTTGATGAAACGTTCTTTCCACCAGGTATAATCTTCAATGCTATCCAGAGTTGGTGGCTTTGAGTGAGTTCCGTAAAAGTTATCATGCTTGATGTTTTCGTTGATCGCCTTCGTGATTGTTTTTGGTGTAATATTTGTAACCTCAGACGATTCGGATGTGAATGCGTTGAAAAACGTGTTGTAGAATTCCTCAGCCATGATGTAAACCTGACAGAAAAACAAACACAATCAGTTTAAATGAACTGTATACGTAAAAGTGTGAGAGCGAAATTGATCTAGGACTCGTGTCGAAAATTCGCGGATTCGTTTCAAAATTGTAGAAATGAGAACACTGAATGAATGAGACTTGATAATTGCTGACAACTACAAGTATCAATATGATATGATTGGGCCGCAAATGATATTGAAACTTGAGCCGACAACACTTTGACTTTCACAACTGATTAAGATTTGGGCTGATGTAATAGACTTATCACATGTACACCTTTAATTTCTTATAGGACCAGGACACTTCAATACAACCAATATTTTGATTGGGCCGATATTCCCACTAAGCCGACAATTTTAATACACCTCTCAATATAATTGGACCCTAATACTTGAGTAGGCTGACAACATGCAATGAACAGACCAAATTCTCTTAGCCGATACTTTGTTTGGAAATTGATGTTATCAAGAATATGAGATCACATGTAAATCTTGACTGACACATTCACATGACACTGACACACAGAATTAATTGTTATCACATGCAAACTGTCCACACTATCTCGTAATCTGAATTAATTGTTTAGTCACATGTACACCGATGAATATAGATCTGATCAAATCAATTGTATCACGTGGACTACTAACTGACTCTTTCAAACTGGAATCGTGTTTCAAATGGTCACCCCTCAAATTGTCACACCTTCAAACGGTTATACCCTCAAACTGTCACACCTTCAAACTTTCACACCCTCAAACTGTCACACTCTCAAACTGTCAGGACCATTTCAAACGGTCACGACCATTTCAAACGGACAGGGTCATTTTCAAACGGTCACGTCAGTTTCAAACGGACAGGGTCAGTTTCAAACGGTCAGGTGTCAATTTCAAACGGACAGGGTCAGTTTCAAATGGTCAGGTGTCAATTTCAAACGGACAGTCCAGTTTTCAAACGGTCAGAGGCAAATTTCAAACGGTCACGTGCTTGTTCAAACGGTCACGCCAATTTTCAAACGATGTCGGACACAAAAACTCAGATTTCTCCTAAACGGCTAGGAATTAAGATCTGAAACTTGGTAGGATTGTAAATCAAGTGTTTTCGCACAACATATCAAAAAATCAGACGATTTGGACCGTAAAAACCTGTTCAATTTGACGAAAATCAGAGAAAAACGTGAAAAATATGAAAAAGATGAAGAAGTAGATGAAATACGGATCTGAAATCGATGAAATCACGAGTAGAATTGTGTGTTGGATCAGTGCAATCGAGCTCCTGCTCTGATACCACTTGTAGGACCGGTTTTGACTCCGAAACGATTGCGAAACGAACGTGAAACGTGCGGAATCCGTACACGAACGCGACCTAAACACACATGACGTAATATAAACGTGATTCTTTGATAAAATCTGATAACGTACAAGAACCGTGAATCACTTGGAGTAATTTCTCTCTCTAGACTCTCTCTCTAGATCTAGAGTTCTCCAAAACACAAATGAGCCAAAAGTCTCTAATCTAAACATAAAGCTCCTATTTATAGGCCTTGGCTTTTAATGAGATTTCTCATTAATTACAATATTGCCACCTTGCCTTTTGTCTAGATATTTCATCATAATGACTCGTTTTCTTCTGTTTCTCGCTACGGCTCTGATTGACGAAGGCGATAGACATAAATGTACTAACGCGACCTAAACACACATGACGTAATATAAAAGTGATTCTTTGATAAAATCTGATAACGTACAAGAACCGTGAATCACTTGGAGTACTTTCTCTCTCTAGACTCTCTCTCTAGATCTAGAGTTCTCCAAAACACAAATGAGCCAAAAGTCTCTAATCTAAACATAAAGCTCTTATTTATAGGCCTTGGCTTTTAATGAGATTTCTCATTAATTACAATATTGCCACCTTGCCTTTTGTCTAGATATTTCATCATAACGACTCGTTTTCTTCTGTTTCTCGCTACGGCTCGGATTGACGAAGGCGATAGACATAAATGTACTAACAGTAGCCAACATACCTCCATATAGACCGTGGAGATATGAATGGTGAAAATCTTATTTTTTATAGACAGTAAAATAATGCCAAGACACCACGGACAAACGATAAGGAAGAATCACCTTCAACATAAGAAACTAGTTATTAAAGTCATTAATACATAACCAATTAAAAAGTGCGAAAAGATTAAAAATAAAAAGTATTACACTAGACACTTTGTCTTCACCAAGTGATGTAAGAGACTTAGGCAAACATGGCCTTGATTGTCAAGAACTCTTACGATCAATCTTGGATCCCGAGATGACACACACACTCTATGATGGACAATGGATGATGGTGGTGGATGTTGGTGTTATGGTGGTGGTGGGTGGTGGGTGAAGTGTGAGAGAGGTGGTGTGCCAAGGGATGGTTTGAGCTTGAGCCAAGCACTCCTATTTATAGGCTGAACAGAAGCTCGGGCACGGCCCCGTGTCCACATCCTTCTCTGTCTTCATTAATTGCTTTTGTCTTTATTAGTTGACCACGGCCCCGTGTCCGCTGGGCATGACCCCGTGTGCAGAAGCATATCTGTACTATCAAGATTTGCCTGGATTCTGCGAATCTTATAGTTGACCACGACCCCGTGTCCGCTGAGCACGGCCCCGTGGTGGGCGATGGAAGCTTCTACAACTTTGTCTTTTATGCTGACACTTGGGCACGCCCCCGTGCTCATTGAGCACGGGGCGTGTTCAGCCTCCTGTTTTCTTGTTTTACTTGGGAAGATGCTTTCGGGGAGGTCGGGCATGCCACGTTTATTCCTTTTCTTGTATTTATGTTAGATTTAGCTGCCTTTTTGCTTCTTTTGTTAATTTGAGCTCATTTAATCCTGGAAATACAAAAGGAAGACAAAAACACACTTTTTCCAACATTAGTACTAAAAAGGGTTAGTTTTATGCCACAATTGATGTAATTTATATGTTGCATTTTGCACACATCACTTAATAACTAACCAAATATAAGGGGCCAAAGTTGGACAACTTGAAAGTTAAATTATAAAAAGAAAACTTAAAATAAAACACACATTTAGTGTGTGTTTTGGATGCTCTGTTTGAACTCAGGAGAGTTCCATAGATGAAGAAATCATCTCGAATGAGATCGAACAACAAGGAGAGTTATCAGGGCTAGTATCTATAAGGTACACGTCTTAAACTTATAGTACAAACAGTAATATGCAACAAATACATAGTGAATGATGGTTGCGTATAGAATATGAAACTTGGAAAACCTGGATATGTTACCTATCCAGGATGACGTTTCCAAGAAAAATTCAGTAGAGATATGTATTATTCATGGTCGTGAATAATAAGACAATAACTGAATTTAGTTTAAATATAAACTTGGACGAAAGTAATCATCCAAGTAAGTATTCTCAATATAGATACTATTGAGAAAAGTAATGATCACATCAATGAATGTGATTGTATAAATGGTTATAAAAAAGGACGTTTTATATGTTCCAGGATAAAACGAGTAAAACTAATAATTGTTAACTGACAATTAAATAAAGTTTTTCCAAACGAAATCATAAATATGGAAATAAATTGAGAAGTTACCTACATGGGACGTGATGTGGTAATTATAATAAGGTCGTGCGTACCATGTGTTGATCGTTTACCCTGGCCAAGTTAGTAGTGAACACATGATACCATGAGCTTCTTATAATGAGTACAGTTATGTCCGATGTGGTAAGGTCAGGACGAATGAAAAAGTCAAAAGAACCTTGGGGTCAAGAAATCTTATATATTTTCCAAAAGTAATTATAAGTAATTTGTTAAATAATATATTCAATATTATTTTTGGATAGGTATACTTAGCGAAGCATACTTGTATTTATATGTAAATGCTTGTGTATTTTACATTATTTGCCAAAAATAAATCCTTTGATTTTTAATTCTTTCAGGAATTATATTTCTTAAAAATAATATATTTTGAAGGTTTGTTTGTAATATATATATTTTGTTATGCTTGTTAAATATATATATTTATTTTTGTCATTTACCCGTTTTGTATAATCTTCTTTAAATCGTAGTAATTATATATATTTCTCCATATATATATATATATATATATATATAGGATTAGGTTCAAACGTGAACAAAATCCCAAGAGTGAACTGCGTGAACTGATCTGGGCCCTTGATTTTTACGATCTTGAGATTAAAGTGAGTGGCATGATGGTAATTATTTGGTTAATTTTTTCCATTTAATTAAATACAAAAAGGGTATATGTGTAATTTCAATCTTAAATTGATTGCATAAATCTCTCACAAATCAAATCAAGGATTAGGAAAGATGTAACTTAATTCAATTATTAAAATAATTATTTGTTTAAATGCGATGTACACATGTGTATTCTGATTTTGCCCTCTTTTTAATGCGATGTACACATGTGTATATCGTATGTTTTTGTGATATATCAGAATTTTTTTATATTGAATGTTGATGTACACCTGTGAATTGCTGTACACATATGTACGATGCTGAGTACACATGTGTACTGTTCTATTTATATCCAAGTACACATGTGTATACCATTGAAATATGAAGGTTACGTGGATCTTAAACATAAAAGTTTGAATTCTGGTGATGAAATCTGAAATAAAAATTAAAATTGAAATCTGGTGATTTGTTGTTTGTTTTGATAATTATCTTATTAATAAATAAACATAATGTGGATAATGAATTTAAATTAGGAATGATGTAACTTAATTCAATTATTAAAATAATGATTTAAATCTAAGTTTTTATATAATTACAATCCTACCCTTAACAACTAAAAAGGAAATCAAGGGTCCATATCTGTTCACGCAGTTCACTCTTGGGAGGTTGTTCACGCAGGAACCCTACCCTATATATATATATATAGGGAGGAGCTCGTGCGAGAACCACCTTTATTGTGAGAACCGCGAGAACCAATGTGAACACAACCTAAAATAGCTAAAAAAAACCTAAAAAAACCTAACCCCACCCCCCCCCCCCCAAAAAAAAAAACCTAGAGTTTTTTTGCAGAACTAGGGGCTTTGAGCTCCCAAAAAGTGGTTTTAGGTGTCATCCAAGAGAATAAGTGAATTTAGGTAGTTTGCTTAATGATTCAGCGAGGTTCCTCTTCATTTCTGCCAAAAGCTGAAACAATTTCCACTTTTCTGACATATACATGAAGTTCGCTGTTTGCTTGTGCCAACTTCTGAAACTCGCTGATTCAATCAGCAATCTTGTAATCAACTTCGCTGAATTGAACAACAAATTAAAGAGCCTCGCTGAAATGATCCACCAACTTTTAAAACTCGCTGATTCAATCAGCAATCTTGTAATCAACTTCGATGAATTGAACCGCAAATTAAAGAGCCTCGCTAAATTGATCCACCAACTTTTAAACCTCGCCGATTTGATCTACAAATTAGTCAAAGATCGCTGATTTCATGAACAACCTTCACGAGGTTCGCTGATTTCCGGCACAACCTTCACAATCTTCGCTGATTTCATGAGCATAGTTATAAAAGCTTTGCTGAATTTTGTTTGAAGGTGTAACAGGTTCACATGGGATGCTTTTCAGAGTTTTGTTGTCTTCCATCACTCACATGACATTGGTAAATTAAAATATAGAGGTTCAGATGTAATGCTTTTCTATATTTTAAGTTAAAATATAGAGGTTGCAGCATTCTTTTAAAATATAGAGGTGAATGACAAAGTTTCAAATAGTGAAAATTTATTTTTGCATAGAGTAGTCTCATTAATTCACAATTGAGTGTTGAGCCTTGTTTTAACCATACCTTCTGATACGCATAGGAAGTAGTAGCTTAACTAGGGCCATCTAATCACCCTGTAAAATTCAGAATAGTAGGTTTGCAGAATCTGGTGGCTTATCATATCATCAATGGAATCAAGAGACCTTTGTTGCTACAAATACATACATACGATGAAGTTTATTGATACAAAGTTAAAAACCAAAGCTAAGAAACTTTCACACAAACCATCAAGAACAAAACCTCACCCTAGTTTAAGCACGCACAAGAAGATCTCAAAGTTAAAAATGAGTTATCAGTTGAATCCTGGTCCTCTCAATAACGAGGTTTTGTTTTTACACAAGAAACACCGTGCGTTAGAGGTTTATAATAACCCGAAAAAATTCGGATCATCCATAACCATTAAGCGTTCTGATCGTTCGTTTTGGAAGTTGGTGAAGCAAAAGCCTATAGGACAACGTGTGGAAGGTTATATACGTGAAGCAGGGTATGGTGGGTTGCTTGATAGTGGGTACCGTTATATAGACAACGCTTTAATAACGGCGTTGGTTGAGCGGTGGAGGCCTGAAACCCACACGTTTCATCTTCCAGTGGGGGAAACAACTGTCACACTACGGGACGTTAACGTCTTGTGGGGCCTGCCAATTGAGGGTATGCCGGTATGTGGGGCGGATAACGCCCTCACATTTTCTGAGGCTGCGGAGAAGTGTGAACGCCTGCTTGGGTTCACTCCAAAGAATAATCAACTCAGCGGTAAACGAATTAGTTATGTCCGTATTATCGCTGAGTTAGATTCTACTTTTTCTGAAGTTGAGGCTACGGACGATCAGTGCATTATACGTGCACGTTTAATAATATTTTATCTAATAGGTTGTACAGTTTTTCCAGATAATTCGAACAATTGGATGAATCTTTATTTTTTACAATACTTAGAGGATTTAAGTTCGTGTGTTAATATTAGTTGGGGCAGTGCTGTTTTAAGCTGTCTCTACAGAAACCTGTGTAACGCTACAGCACCCGATGCCGTAAACGTTAGTGGACCAATGTCAATTCTGCAAGTCTGGGCCTGGGAGAGGATCCGTTGTGTTGCACCGGAGCCCTACCACTGGTTTAATTACGACGCGCCTTTAGCTGCTCGGTATGTTGTAAGCTGATTAAGTATAAAATTGTTTATGAATAAATTATAGAAACTTAAGTATATAATATTAATTTTTGGCACTTATTATTTTTTTTAGCTGGAAGGGAAACCTTAATCATGTTGATGCCCCCACACACTGTCTTAGAGCTTATCGATCTCAACTTCAGTCGGTTCGCGAGGAGATGGTACCCTAGTTATAGGAAAATACACATAATTTTATGTAGTTGTTTCTAAACTATTCAATTTTTAATGCAATTTATTTGGACACCGTACGATGATGTTCTCGGTAGACTCCCAGAAATTTGCACTAGTAGGAGTTCTAGTTGGAGGAGCACATGCCCGCTGATTTACAAGGAAAATGTCGAGCATCATTACCCGCAACGGGTTATGCGGCAGTTTGGCATGGTTCAACATATACCTCCCAGTATACCATTAACCGTTGAAGAGCTTGCCAGACTGCATAAAACGACCCGGATTGGGAAAACTGGTTGGGACTGGACCATTCGACAGGACGTTTATCTTTATGCTTGGTACCATCGTAATGACTCTGTTGTCGAGGGAGAAACAATCACCTCTTATCCAGTCGCAGATGATTATATGTCTTGGTTCATGAACCATACAGTGCTCTATTTGACAAATCCAAGGTCTTCGGCAGTTCCAATGCGTGGTTTCCAAGATGATGGGGCTCGTGCCCAAATGCTGGTATATATATATATATATATATATATATATATATATTAGTTTAGATTTATTCATGTTAGAAAGTCTAAATTAATCTGTTGTGAACTAAGTCTTATTTTTATTTATTTAGACGGATGCAATGGGGGTAATACAACGGTGTGATGATCTAGAGTTGGCCCAAGCTGCCGCTTATCGAGCTACGGAAATGTCACGTCAAGAAGGATACTCACAATATCCGAGTCACTTGACAACAAAAACTGTTGACCTAACACCTATTCCTCGTCCGCAGAGGTTACGCAGGCGACGACAACGTCAACAAGGAGGTTCAAATGTTGACGGGGGTGGAGGTTCCAATTGGTGCATGAATATGGAACAAGGGGGGCCGTCATGTTTTAATGAAACTCAAATTGATGATCAATGGGGTATCCTCGGGTTAGACAATATGCAACAAGGGGGGCCTTCATTTGTGAACGAAAGTGGTAATTTGGGTGTGAATCAAACTTATAATGATGTTGACCACCCAGATTTTTGGGCTGCTAATAGAATATCCGACCTTATCGGTGGGGACGTTAATACTGTGTTTACTGACAACCAAATATATACGTCGAATGTCCAAAATAATCCCCCGATGTATACAACCCCCGCATCACAAATGTTGACGTTTTTTCCGGATACGCAGGGTGACTTCAATTATTTTCCACCACATCAAAGTTCGGAAGATCCTCGTGCAAATTACTCAAATGTAGAACCCACTCCCTTGGAATGGGGACTTGATTTAGATTTGAACCTATTTAATCATCCACCCCCACCCAACTAAGTTTGTTGTACCTTTCCTTTATTATGTCAGTATTATGTTTTAATATTATGTTGGTACTTTCCTTTATTTTGTAAGTATTTGATTTAAATATTAAGTTGTTGAGATTTTGTTGTATTTCATACCACTATAAATACACCCCCACTTTCCCATCTCATAACCACACTAAACTTGACTCATATTACTCAACCATGGCACAACGTTGTGACAAGCAAGTTTCCGAAGAACAACATAATCCGCTTCTCGTCCCGAAAATGTCAAGTATGCTAATAAATAAGTTAAGGCGTCCAACCAGTCGGTCCAACACCTCGTCTTCTGATTCTCTTACCCGAAACGTTATCCAACATAACCCCGGGTCGTCCTCGCATAAGTCGCTGACAAAAGCGGTCGAAAATCGTGTAGAAGGTACTTTTTTTGGTGTTCCAACAGATGAGTCCGGGAAATGGTCAACTGATGTTGAAGAGTTTTACCGCAACGGGGATTCTCCATTTTGCTATTCTCGCTTCTTAGGTGAAAAACCGCTACATAGAAACTTCTGGGGTAGCCTTTTAGGCTACGAGTCTAACGGTTGCCTAAATGACCTTGTAAGCTTACAAAGATATATTTGTTATTATATTAATCCCATACCAAGCACTGACTATATTTATTTGTATAATTCTGCAGCATGTTGAAGCGTGGACCTTAAGGCTAATGCGTCTTAGACAGTCCAAAATTTTAAAAAACCCGTCTAAGAAATTGCCTTGGACGGTGTTACCCCCGCAATTTTATGAAGATGTGTGTTACACGAAGGACTGTTTAAGGGCGTTAGACATGGCTGGAAGGAAGGAACCATATCCTCCATTTTGGGATGTTGATTATATGTATATCCCGTTATGGATTAAGCAAGAGGACTGGTTACTATTTCGTGTCGATATGTTTACCATGGAAATTATTCAATTTTGGACTGATAAAAGATGGGGAAATGAAAAACGACGGCTGGTTGATCACGTTATGGACATTTTTCCAATCTTCTTTAAGCACTTTTTGGACCAGATTAACTATTGGCGAAACTCGAAATACCGCACAAATAAAAAACTTTCCTTTCGTGTAGTTCAAGATGATGTGCCTCAGGACAACGGTAACATTGCTAATTCAGGGGTCCTTGTTTGTATGATGATGGAGAACCTCGTAAGAGGCAAGTCCCTCCATGTAGACAGTGATGTTGAAGACGCTTGTATCAAGTACCGGCGCCACATGGCTAACGAGTTGTATAAATGGCGTTGTTTGTAGCCATTCGAATTTTATTTTTATCCTAGTATTTTGTTTATGATAGTTTATTTTGTTTCGTCAAAAAAGTCCAACGTGGCCTTTTCTGTGGCTGTTCCTCACCCGCGTGGCTCCCGCCACCGGGTTCGTTTGTCTCTAACTTATAAAGAGGGGTAAATTTCTCCAGAGACCAGGGGCGTCTGGTCGGCGGAAAGCATTTCGGCTCATTCAGAGGGGCCCGAAAGTCTAAAAAACTCATTTTTTTTGTTTTGTCAAAAAACGTCCAACGTGGCCTTTTCCGTGGCCGTTTCCTCATCCGTGTGGCTCCCGCCACCGGGTTCGTTTGTCTCTAACTTATAAGGAGGGGTAAATTTGTCTGGGGACCAGGGGCGTCTGGTCGGCGGAAAGCATTTCGGCTCATTCAGAGGGGCCCGAAAGTCTAAAAAACTCATTTTTTTGTTTTGTCAAAAAAGGTCCAACGTGGCCTTTTCCGTGGCCGTTTCCTCATCCGTGTGGCTCCCGCCACCGGGTTCGTTTGTCTCTAACTTATAAGGAGGGGTAAATTTGTCTGGGGACCAGCGGCGTCTGGTCGGCGGAAAGCATTTCGGCTCATTCAGAGGGGCCCGAAAGTCGTAAAAACTCATTTTTTTTGTTTTCGAAAAAAACGTCCAACGTGGCCCTAATAATTTATTAATTTAAACATAATAAAAAGGTTGATTACAAATAGTTTTTGTTGTATTACACCTTAGCCGGAGCTGGTGAAAACCGTGCTGCATAGAACTCTTCCGCCATTTCCCATCTATATTTCGCGCAAGATTCTTCAAGATCCCCATCAATCCGGAGCTGGTCGTCATTAACTAGTTTACTCAGTAGCATACAAACTAACACCCCAGAATTAGCTCCTGGGTTTTCCTTGTCATGCTGGCAAACTTCAGTATGTGTCACCATTGTCTTCTCCACGTATGGCCGTCCAGAATTTTCCCAGTACGAAATTTGGTCCAAAAACATTTTGAATAGTGATTCAAATTTTATAAGGGTTGGGTACACCCTAACTTGAATCAATTTAGACCCATCAGAACTGCTTGAACCACATGCTCCAGTGAAGTACAATGTAAGGTGAAGTGTCCGCATATCAACACGAACCATGAACCAGTCTCGTATGTCAACACATAGTGGAATATACACATGAGACAAAAACAAAAAAATATAAGGATATTTTCTTATAAAAATGGATTTAATGTAAGTGTTACCGTATTGATGTCCCAAAACGGAGGGTAATGTTCCTTTAATCCAATTGCAAAAGGTAACGCACGGTGGTTCGGATTGTCACCCAGAAGGTCCAGGAATTGCGGTGGCAGAATCGTCCATGGAAACAGTTGTTCTGGTTTTCTAGATTTTGTTATCAAAACCCATCTGAACCTCATCATTCTGGTAACCCAACCACACACATGCTGCAATTAATGCAATAACAATTAATGACTTTTTTTTTTTGCAGTAGCTATACTTAAAGTACTTACCAGTGGCGACAAGTAACCATAGTTCTCGTATCCAAGTAGTGCACCCCAAAAATCCAAGCCGAGTTGTCTTCTTCCGAGGAATCCACTATAACAGAAAGAAGAATCCCCGTTTTGATAAAATGTCATTACATTTTTTGACCATGAACTAGAATCTTTTGTTGGGTGATAATACCGGCGTCTCTTACTGGGGATATTTTCAGGGGGAGTTTCGGGAACTTCCTCCAGCTCCAAGAACGAGTTTTCAGGGTCCCCCATTTGATGTGGTAAAGACTTGTTGGGTGTGTTTGGTGCAATTTGAGATAGAGGTATGTGCCAGTATTTATAGTGGAGAGGGCATCTCTAGAAGATTGCCAGGTGCAATGGAACCTGTGGGCCATCATTTATTAAAAAAATATTTTAATAAAAAAGTATTACATTTTTAACCCCAATTTTTTCTCTATATAATCCCTTGCAAAGCAACCCTCCATTGCTCCTCATCAGTCTTCTTTGCAATACCAATTCTTAGTAATGGATAAGCGGAATGGTAAGAAACGGTTACCTCCCTTCTCCCACTTCCAAAACAACTGCATGAGTGAAGAAGACATCAAAGCTTGTTTGGAATGGGAACTACCCCCAAAGCTTCCTGATTTGGAGGTAGGAAAGAAATCGAAAAAATCAGAAGCTGTCAAGGAAGGAGGTTCGTCTTCTGGTCCTGTTGTGAATCATCATCTGGCGAAACGTATGGAGTTTCTTGGCAAAAAGAAACAGCTTGAAGAAATCCCCGTTGAAAAAAAAGTTTGGATTTATGACAACCAAGAGTTTGATTTCAACCCTAACCCGGAGGAGGATTACGACCCAGAAGTCCTGAAGGATGCTTGGAACTATGAGGAAGAAGAAGAAGATTGGTCCTGTGTTTGGCACAACCCATATTTTGGAGAAGAGTCAGACTCAGAATTATCATCTAGAGGTGACTGCCATTGGAAATAGGGTTGCTTGTAGTTGTTGCAGGATGTTTGTTCTATTGGTGTTTAGTTGAATGTTTTTTGTCGTTTGTTGTATCAGCACTTTATGTCCTCGTCGGGATTGTCTTTAGTGGAAGGTTATTCTCGTTTATTGTATCAGTAGATTATGTTTACTAGTATTCTAATAATTACCCCTAGACTTCTCCTCTCTATAAATACCACCTTTCACACCAATATGTCTTCACATCTTCACCTCACCTCATAAGTCATTCGGATGGCAGATGGTGATAACGAATTCCACATTCATTTTCATTTGCATATACATGAAAGGGAAGCAAACCCTGCAAATTTTGAACCCCAACCCAACCGTAACCATAATGCTCGACAAGCAATCCCTAACAGTGTGCTCCCCTCCATTGAACAGCTGCGTGCCCGTCCCGGACCTTCAATGGTAGACCAACATCATTACCGTCTAGATCATCATAGTCAGAAAAATCATAATCAAACTTCCTTCATGGAAGCACCACAAAACCCCTCTTCTGTGCAAAACCCTGGCGCTTCACCCCTCGACCAACATCCTCACCCACCACCATATGTTGAACATCAAAATCGAAATCCTACCTCCTTTGTGCAACGACCTCAACGTCCTTGGATTGAGCAGAACCCATACCCCCCGATATGTAGGTTTGGATGCATCTACCATAGCTTGTGCTACCACCAATACGACAGCGATCGTGACTCTAATGCATTATCAGATGATGCCGTCGTTAGTGATGATCCATGGGAACAATATCACAACTATAACAGCGATTCTGATTCATCCTTTTGATTCCAGAGCATGACTTAGGGGTTCCTGTATTGGTAGATGTATTTTGTGTTCGTGAATTCTCCTAAATTAAAATAAACCGCGTAATGTTCTTTGATGTTTATATTATTGTGATGGTCAATGTAAAAAATTGTGAAAAATGGCGTTTAGGGGGAGTATAACTTAAAACCACAAAAACCACAAACGAACAGCTAACACTAAAAACCACAAACGAACAACAAAAACATAATAAATTAATGTCGGCCACAGGTCTTCCTGTTGTGGCCCGTTTCTCCACATCTGCTGCATCGACGGACCTGGGGTTCGTCGTGGTAGTTGACATCCATCTCATTTTGAATTCTTCTTGCACGAACCCTACCACGGTGTGTTGTAACCCTTGAAGGGTCCCCTTGAATTCTCCACTGCGGTTCTTCCCACTCTTCCTTAGGGCCTAGCGTGTAAAAATGCCCAATGTACTGTTCCCGATAGGTAGTAGTGTGGAATTTTGAATTCGTAACCTCGTGTGGTTCCTCACCCCTCCATGAGCAAACAGCAATGGCGTGAGAACAAGGAAATCTGAGCATTTGCCATTTCCCACATGAGCACCACCTACGAATGTATTCAACGGTGTACTCATTACCACCCTGATCGTTCGCTTCGTCCCTTGAAACAACTGAGTAGCGAGCATCTGTGACATCATACACGGACACTTCATGTTGCATTGCCACCGAATACAGTTTGTTAAACCTGGACCAAATGCGAGGGGGTAGAGGGGTGTTGCAGGTTTTGGCCATGTGCGAGTGCCTGGCATACTCGGATACGTCTTTGGTAAACGTACAATGAATTAACGCTTTTATAGGAAGCAGTCTTGCTTCGCGTAAGACGTTATTCATAGACTCGGATATGTTCGTCGTTAGGTTTCCCCAACGCCTGTTTCTATGATCATGAACAATAGTCCACTTAGTTTTGTCGATGTTGTTCAGATAGTCCCAAGCTGCCTGATCTAGCATCCGCATTTCCCTCACAGCCCAACGATACTTCGATGGTTGACTTGTGCTCCCAATCATCCAACACAGCTTTCTAAGGCTTTTACTCTTATACTTTCCACTGAAATTGCTTCTTACATGTCGAAGACAATAACGATGGTACGCCTTCGGTTCCTTCCAATCTCCGAGGTTCTCCATGGCATTAATTATTCCAGCATGACGGTCTGATAGAACACATATTTTACTAGTACAGTTGGTGGTGACGTGTTCCTTCAAATTTTGGAAAAACCAACACCAACTATGGACAGTCTCTTCGTCAACCAGAGCGTACGCCAATGGCATTATGTAGTTGTTGGCGTTTTTGGTTACCGCAACCAGCAACTTGGCACGGTACGGACCTTTCAAGTGTGTGCCATCCACGGAGATTACAGGCTGGCATAGACGGAATGCACTAATAGAGGGACCGAAGGCCCAAAAAACATATTTGAATGTTGGATGTCCTGGAGCCAAATGTGGGTGATGAAACCAGTTAACCACCGTACCAGGGTTTCGAGACTGAAGCCGTAACAAGTACTTCGGGAGCTCCGCAAAGTTGCTGTCCCAAGTTCCATATATCCTCTCAACTGCCTTTCTTCTACCCCGCCACGCCTTTGTATACGTAACATCGATGGACATGGTTTGCTTTATGAACGTCCTTATGTGTTTTACCTTAAACGCGATATATGTACGAATTTGTGGAAGGATGTTTGCACCGATATCCTTAGATCTAAGGCATCTGTTATTGTTGCGCACCACAGTTGAATAACAATTGTGGGCAGGTGCCCAGTTGGTAATCTGCCACAGGTGTTGGAGTTTTTGTTTTGATGCGGTTGCACGCCATTCGCAAACAGGAGCACCAGGGAAAGGGTTTTTATAATTTTTGTTTCTCGTGTAGCATTTAACTTTGTATAAATTTGGTTTGCTATCCACCATGAATATTTCCCTTCCTCGGCGAATGTTCCACTCTCGAACAGCAAGGTCCACATCCTGTTTGGACTTGAAAAACATGCCCAGACGAATTTGTTTTGATTTTGGATTCCATATGTCCATTGGGTTATCTTCATAATCCAGACACATGTAATCCCTAAGCTCCTCATCCTCTTGGGGGTCGTCATGTGGACCTGCAACGATAGGCCTAGAATGCGTTGGCTGAGACAAGGTCAATGCAGTTTGATCGTTGACTGCGGCCTCATCGTCAGAAGAGGCTTCATCTGATGGGGGGCCTCCTCACTTTCTGAACTGTCTTCTGTGCTGTAAACTTCTGACTCATCAAAGCCGTCGTTTTTGTCGTCACCAACGACAAATTGAGAAGCGGGACCGACTAGGTTCTCAACAGACGGCATGAGGTGGTGTTCTTGAGTTGTTTGCCCATCTCCTTCACCATCGTCATCGGATAACTGGTGGTCAACAACATTACGTTGTGTTATGTCATGGAGAAGGTTTGTAAAACTCATATGACGGAGGGGATTAACTGCCTCCCATTGAACATAGATCTCGGCAATGAAGTTGCCTTCAAACACTCCGGCTAAGTAGTACAACATTTCAACGCCATCTTCATTAAAAAATTTTGTTGTCTGAGATGTCCCTTGATATGTGTACCCTAATAACATCGAAACCACAACGGATTCTTTCTGTAGTCGAACATGATTACAGATTGAATCGACCAATTCCTCATAAGACATTTTGTGTCGCATAAGGAATGTGGTTGTTAGCATGGATTGGTCAAATTGAACAACCCCGTTTACAAAAGAAAAGACACCACCCCAGTAAAGTCTAACGAGGTATGGCCGAAAAGAATCCATTAACTAACAAACGGAAATTTGGCGGAAAAATGATAGGATGAAGTGAAAAACCGCTACAGTTGTTGTGGTTATTAGGATGAGCTGAAAAAAGAAGGTTGTTTTTGGTACTCCAATTTTGATGTGGGTTGACACCCTAATCCCATGGGTATTTATAGTGGTGAGGACCCAGACTTTAGCTGGGTATTTCACAAACATTTAAGTAATTCTAAAATATTACAGTATTATTTGTATTAACGAACGGGGTTTTCTTGTTTATGTCCGTTCTTTAAAAGTTAGTTATATGCTTACAATTTAATCTAGTTTTATTAATATTTGTTGCTGGGTAATTTAAACGTCATATTTGATTGTCTTCATTCTGTGTACATATATGTAGAAAGGTAGGTATCTGCATTCCATTGATAATATGATATGACTACTTCTGCAAACTAATAGTCATAAACATGTCTTCACAAAAAGTGTAAGGTTTGATTAGATGGCTCTCTACAATACTATTACAAGAATCTGTGTATCACACATATGGTTAAATGACTCGTCTACAAAATTCAATTACAATCGAGAAAACTATTCCCTGCACTCATGCATAACATAACACTATTTTACTATGTCAATTTTTGGCATTCAAGACAACAAAACTCTGAAAAGCATCCCATGTGAACCTGCTACACCTTCAAACAAAATTCAGCAAAGCTTTTATAACTATGCTCATGAAATCAGCGAAGATTGTGAAGGTTGTGCAGGAAATCAGCGAACCTCGTGAAGGTTGTTCATGAAATCAGCGATCTTTGACTAATTTGTAGATCAAATCGGCGAGGTTTAAAAGTTGGTGGATCAATTCAGCGAGGCTCTTTAATTTGCGGTTCAATTCAGCGAAGTTGATTACAAGATTGCTGATTGAATCAGCGAGTTTTAAAAGTTGGTGGATCATTTCAGCGAGGCTCTTTAATTTGCTGTTCAATTCAGCGAAGTTGATTACAAGATTGCTGATTGAATCAGCGAGTTTCAGAAGTTGGCACAAGCAAACAGCGAACTTCATGTATATGTCAGAAAAGTGGAAATTGTTTCAGCTTTTGGCAGAAATGAAGAGGAACCTCGCTGAATCATTAAGCAAACTACCTAAATTCACTTATTCTCTTGGATGCCACCTAAAACCACTTTTTGGGAGCTCAAAGCCCCTAGTTCTGCAAAAAACTCAAACCCACCTCCCCCACCCCCCAAAAAC
Source organism: Helianthus tuberosus (assembly GCA_030545235.1). Classification (NCBI taxonomy): domain Eukaryota; kingdom Viridiplantae; phylum Streptophyta; class Magnoliopsida; order Asterales; family Asteraceae; genus Helianthus; species Helianthus tuberosus. The sequence goes on along the minus strand of CM060372.1, from coordinate 61,396,249 downwards.
CTAAACCCCCCCCCCCAAGCTAAAATGCTAAAAACTAAACCCCCAAAAAACCTAAAAAAAAAAAATTTAATATTTTTTATGTTAAAATCGCTACTTTTAGAAGCCAAAAAATTTTTTTTTTTTTTTTTAAATTTAAAAAAAAGTTTTTTTTTGTTTTTTTTGCTTCGAAAAGTAGCGATTTTTTTATAAAAAATATTAAAAAATTCAAAAAAAAATTTGTGTGATTTTTAGCTATTTTTAGGCATTTTTGTTGTGTTCACATTGGTTCTCGCGGTTCTCGCAATAAGAGGTGGTTCTCGCATGATCTTCTCCCTATATATATAAGTCCAAAATGTCTAAATATTTGTCCAAGTCCATGTATTATGAGGAATGTATTTATGTTAATATATATATTTTTGTATTGTCCATATACTCTTCTATGAGTAATTTTTTTATATATATTTGTAAATACTTCCTTGTATATTTTGGTATTTATACTCCTTTGGAGTATTTAGTGTATTTTTTTTCAAGTTCCTAATACACTAATACATATAATACACATAGTATACACTTAGCACATAATTTTGTGACCACTAAATATATATATATATATATATATATATATATATATATTCCCTAAAAAGATACATACTTAATATTGATTTTAACCTTGAAGAAAACCTTATTTCTTGACTTGTAATTTTTGTATAAAAATTGGGAAACCTTAGTAAATATTTTTAGGTGAATGTTTGGGAATAAGTTTCATCAAAACATATATTTTCTAAGTGTCAGAATTTTATAAAAATTTTGACATAGTTTCATCTAAAAATGGGGGTTTCCCATGTTTTCAAAAATTTTGTTTATTTTCTTTTCATCATCAAAAATCAAGTTTCAACAATATCACAAGTTACATACACTAAAATCATCATGTTAAACTCTAGGATGAACGTGAATATTTCTTAAAAACATGTAGTCTTTTAGATCTACACTTAACATACTTAAATCTTCCAAAAACAAGCTTCTTGTTAAATTTTTGTAAACTTTTTATGAAACTTTATTTCATAGCTTAACTATCCATATGTTTAGTTACTTCAAGATCTTGAAAACATTCTTAAAAAACCATTTTCCATGTTCACATAAAGATCTTTCAAGTTCATCTTCAAGTTTCACAGATCCATGCTTAAACTTGTTAGATCTAAGCTTCTAACAAGCTTTCACATGATGGATCTAACTAGAAACACAAGATTCAACATTCATAACTTCATAACATACATCAAACAACTTCAAAACAACTTGTTTTCACTTATATTATGTTAGATCTTCATGTTACCATCTTTTAAAGTTTATGTTCTTTGATGGTGTAGCTTGTACATAACCTTAACATGAAGTAAACAATGGTTTGTGGAGCTTACCACTAGCTCTTGTGGCTAGGGATGTGGCAAGAACAAGAAGAAGATGAAAAATGAAGAAGATGGGTGGATAAAAGCTCCTCAAGAAGGTCATTCCTCGTCTTTTGCATCAAGACTCCTTAGATCACCTTCTAGCACCTTGTGACACCCTTAGAATAGCTTGAAAGTTGCAAGAAAATGGTTATGGTAGGAGAGGTGGGTGTGGCCGAGAGTAGAGAAGAGGGAAGGAGAAGTTGTGAAAATTTTGAATGGTGATAATGAGAAGTGAACTTATGGTCTAATCTTATAAACTTCCAACATAACAAAGTCCAATGGTCTTCATGTCCCATATCTAGAACACATTTGCAATATTTTAATAGGGAAAGGTTGTGGGCCACCCTTGGGGCCGGTTGGAAGGGGGTAAATTGTAAAAATTTGGAAGTTATGGGTGAAAGGTGTAAATTAGAAGGTTAAGTATGAAGTTAAGTGTGTTTAAGTGTTTTGATGATTTTTAAGGTGTTCTATTACCATAACTAGCTTTAAAACATAAAAACTATGTTTCTAGTCTATTTTTGGTGTTTTGGGTTGTGTCCGGTTAATCGTCCGGTTGTCGGTTCGTTAAAGTGCTAAATAGTGAATTTTACATGGTATGAAGTACCTTTTGTGACAGTTTTCATTCCCAACACTTTACAGATTATTCTGGACACTTAAACATTAATTCTGCATGTTATTTTGGTGTTAAAATGCTGATTTTTGTTGAATTCTGCATTTAAAGTGCGTTCGTGCAGTTTTTAGTGCTTATTTTAGCTTCCGGAAAGTGTTTATGTTAACCCTTGTTCCCGCACTTGGGTTTTAATGTATTTTTTATGCTGGACCTACATCTAGGTCCTAAATCTATTGCTTAACTGCTTACTGAAGCTATGTTGCCACAGCTTGTCTATCCGGTGAGTTTACTAATTGTTTCGATGCAACGCTTAATGTATTGCACACTGCGATAAATAAAGTATGAAACATGCATGAATTCATATGTAAAACAAGTAAACATATAATGTTGACGTTTAAACACCTAGTTGCAGGAAAAAAATAATATTAAAATATTACGGAAATTACCGGTTTTGTGCTAGTTGTCACATTGCATACCTTGGAAAATTAAATCGACACCTTCAATATGCTTCGTATAGGCCTATATGATGCGTATTAGGTGAAATTCAAAATTCAAGGTCAGTTAAAGGCTGACAATGTCCCAATCATGCAGAGTAATACGCATTGTATAGGCCTATACGATGCGTATTAGTACTACGTTGTCCTTCAAAGCTGACAGCTAGGGTTCATATGTAAACCCAATACGGATTATATAGGCCTATACAATCCCTATTATAGTACGGGGTTGCTTTTTGTTGCTCAAAAGTGACAGAAAATGATTGAAGTCAGCCATATACGGGTCGTATAGGCCAATACGACCCGTATTGAATTGTGAAATTGCATTTAGCTTCCCCTATTCAAGCGACGAAGAAGACAAAGGTAATATATCATCTTCGTTTTTTATTTACATTCGCTAACAAAATGTCTTGGTTCCACCACATTTTCGGCGAGTCGTCCGACACAAACACGAGCACGTTTATTCCGGAAAGCAGTGTGGTATAGCATTTTTTCAACTTGTTCTGTTTTTTTTATGATATACTTAGCACACCGTTTGTATTAGTAAGGGTATGTATAACAACCCTCAAAGATATTTTGATACCCTAATATATTTTAAAATACCCTTATATGTCTTAAAATACACCCCGTATGTGAAAACCAAGTCCAAAATATGAAATACCATTAAAAATAAAATAAAAACAAGAAAAATAGGTCTCTCGCGGGGTGCGTAGCCTTTGGCTACTGCCTATGCGGGCCGCTAGCGAGTAACAACGAGGCCGCACCCGGTGCTGACACGTGTCAACACGTGTTGAACCTATTCGTGACCCGGATCACCTACGCCTAGACCCCCCCACTACGCGGGCCGCGTAACCCGAGGACTAACCTTACGCGGGCCGCTAGAAACTTGATTTCTGGCCCTATATAAGAGGGCATCGGGTTTTCATTTTCCGTCGCTCAAATCTTTTCTTTCTCAACGAATTTCTACGTAGTATAAGTAATACTCAGGTAATATATCCCCCTAATTAACGAAGTTCTGCCCCGATGTAAGTATTATAACCCCGATTACATATTAGATACGCTGCCCGATTGATCCAGGGTTTCGTAACGGCTGTCGTGGTTCTGCCCGACGTAGTCGTTGGAATACCGTCTCGGGGAGGGTATTACTAATGTAAATAATGGGTTATTATACTAACATATGTACATTTGTGTAAATTATAGATTTTCACCAGGAAACCTTAGAAGAAACCTAAGTCAGCAATGTGAGTTTATCCTCTTTTTGTAAACCTTTTTGTAACTTGTTTTTACAAAACATTAAATGTTTTACAATGTGATAAAGCAGTGATTGAGTCTTTGTAGTTCTTCGATTACTGCCGGTATGTTGGGGTTTTGTATACAAAATGTGGAACACGTTACCATTGGACAAAGAGTTAGCCAATGTGTAATATGACCCACCAGTCAGGATTGACAATACTGAATGAGTAATTGTGTAGAAATAAACAATGTGATAGCTCTCAATACTGTTAAGAATAAAATGTTTCTTGATTAAACTGGGATTCACTCACCAGTATTTCCCACTGACAAATGTTTTAAAACGCGTTTCAGGTAACAAAATGTAAAAGCCAATTAGAAGAAAGCCAGCTGGAGAGCACTGACGGCTTGGAAAAATGTGGCTATAAAAGTTACCTAAAAGACGATGTTTTAAATTCAATAAAATAGGGTTTATCCCTATAAACATGTTGTAATAAGAAACGTTGGTTTTACCCATGTGTTTATTAATATAAAATATGGTGGTTTTACTCTGATAAATATTTCCTAACTACGGTTCTGATGAAATTTCCGCTGCCAAATGATAAACAAAATGATACCACCACAACTGGTCTCGCGGCCGCCCGTTCCCGGGACAGATAGGGGGCGGGGGGTTGCGACAGTTTGTTGTCCCTAATTCTTACGATGGGAGAGGAAATGACGATCACGCGGAGGAGGTCATGTCCGGCTTTCGTCCCCATCATAATGAATCATTATTGCCAGACCTTAACGAGGTAAGTATTTAATTAATTTTTCTATTCGGTGTTAAACTTATCATTACCTTTTACCCATTGGTTTTTTTAGTTTGCTATGCCCCGCCAACCGTTGTTGCCAGATCTGAACGAGGTAAAAATAAATTTACTTATTATTATGAAGGCTTTTAGATGTGCCGTTATGATTTAACCATTTTTTTTTCTTCAGTTATTCGTGCCTAGCTATGATCATGGTTATGGTTATGGGTCTCTGTATTATGAAGCAGGTTACGGTGCCTCGTACGGACAGGAAGAATATGGCAATAACTTTTTCTTTAGTGGTGACTTGGGAGTACAAGATGACGTTGGTGAGCCTTCTTACGAAGAGTCATTTGGTGACGAACAACCCGCTTACCCTGAAGTTTCATACAAAACTGATCAGGTACGAATGATATATGTTTTTGTTTAATGTTATATTTTTTCTGTTAAAAAATTATTATAAAACTGTTAATAAAAAATACAATAAAATTTGTTATATTTTTTTAAATAGGATAAAAAATTAATTAAAATTGTTATTTTTTTATAAAATTAATTAAAATTGTTATATTTGTTAAAATATTATAAAAAATACATTAAAAATTGTTATATTTTTTAAAATATTTATTATATTATTAGATTGATATGGACGACGTTGTTATATATTTTTTAAAAAGAATTATAAATGTTATATTTGTTTGGTTAAAAAATTATATTTTTGTTAAATGTTAAATTATTATAAAATTGTAAATGAAAAATACATTCAAAATTGTTATTGAAGGGGTATGGTCCCAGAATCTCGCGTCAGCATGACCGCGAATGACCATTACCCTTATCAAAAACCCCCACCAGCAATAACTCACATGTGTCCGCGTGGGCACACGCGAACACAGCGGTCCAATCTGTCCAGTGATGAGAAGACTTACCTTAAAGACGGAAACCAATGTTACGCATAGCGATGCGGCCCGGCACCGCATCCTATGAACATTTTCGTCGCGACAAGGGGTCTGGACAACAGCAACAGCCACTAAGCGGCGATGCGACATGGCACCGCATCCCGCATAAATCTTGGATGGAACAACCAACGCGGGAACAACATCAATGACCGCAAGCAGCGATGCGGCCTTGCACCGCATCCTGCCTACAAGGCAAGTGGGTCTGACACCACAGTACAAGTGGTACTGGGAACAGTCGCCTGTCAGCCCACATGTGTGCAACAGCCTAACACCACAGCAAGACGTGGCATCCTCCCCATGACTGACAGGTCTGACATACCTACAAGTAGCTGTGCAATGTCAGGCTAGCTACTCAACTACCCTCCTTCACTCCTCGGCTATAAATACTCACCCCAAACCAGGTTTGGGGTATCACTTCTCAACTCTCTCACTACTACTACTATCACACTTTGCTTCCCAAGCAAACTACTGATTCTCACGCCGGAGAGTGGTAACAAGGAGCACCCCCACCCCCACCCTCATCCTCCTTGTTGCGAGTCACGGCTTGTTTCCTTGTGCAGGAAACCCACCACCAGACGATCCAGCCAGCGATCCTCGGAAAGAAGGGATTAACCCTCTTGACGAGACCAGTGAGTTAACCCCACCAGGTTAACCATTGTTTCATCAGTTATATTTTTTAAACAGGATAAAAATTAATTAAAAATGTTATATTTTTTTATCAAATTAATTAACATTATTATATTTTTCTAAATATAATAAAAAATACATTAAAATTTTTATATTTTTTAAATTATTTGTTATATTTTTAGATTGATATGGATGACGTTGTTATATATTTTTGTAAATGAATTATAAATGTTATATTTTTTTTCTTAAAAAATTATTATAAATGTCATATATATTTTTGAGTTAATTACATAGTTAGTCCCTGTGGTTTACACAAAATAACATACTTAGGTACTAATAGTTTAAAATCACCTTCTAGGGTATTAACTTTTCATTTTGTAATGTTTGGAGGTATTAACTTCTAAGGTAATAACATAGGTAGTCCCTGTGGTTTGCACAAAATAACATACTTAGGTACTAACAGAATGTGATTTTAAGCCTACAAATAAGCTTAATACCCCCTAACGTTACAAAATGAAAAGTTAATACCCTAGAATGTTATTTTAAACTATTAGTACCTAAGTATGTTACTTTGTGCAAACCACAGGGACTAACTATGTAATTAACTCTATATTTTTCAATTAGGATTTTATGTCCCGCGATGAGTTGGAAGGATGGGTAAAAAGAAGGGGCTTAGCCAACGGATACGTTATTGTTACCAGACGGTCCAAGGATCACCGGATATAGCTCCAATGTTGTCATAGTGGCGAGCATGAGAGTAAGGCCACGGTTAGGAAAACCGGCAGCAAAAAATGTGCGTGCCCTCCATCACTGCCTAGCCTAGTGCTTTGCGACGGCGTACCACAGGCAGGACAGGTATGTGTTGTACGAGGGGGGCGCACATTATGCGTATCGTCGTCTCCTTGGGTCTTGTTCCCCAACAGGACCCAGTATTTTCCGAGGGGGCGTGGTGGAGCCGGTCAGGTTGAGCCGGCAGACCCTGATCCTACACTGTTGGGTTATCATCTTTCAATACCTTTTTCCCTAAATTTGAGATGATCAAGTGCTTGAAATTGAAGATCCTTGCATTGGACACAAACCCATGGAATTTGTGGTGGATCCAACCAATATGAATGCACACAACAAATTTGACAACTTTGACAACTTATTAAAAGTTCCTTGGGCTCACGACAACCGCACTATTAACAAACTAGTATTGGCGGTGGCTGTTCTAGAAATTGAAGGAAAAGGACTATGATTTTGTTTTTGCAGCTACACGAGTTGTGTGTCCTTTCCTTTTTACAATTCCTTTCCTTGAGAAACCGTTGTCCAACTCAGCACATTTTTTATCTGAAAAGGAATATTCACAATCTGATAACAATAGATGATGCAAATTTGGGAGACGCCAAGATTAAAGTGTAAAGCTAAACCAATCTGGTTGAACTATATTTCGTCCAACATATGACACGTGATAAAAGCGCTTCTTCATTTCCTATGATTATGAAACCTCGGTTCGTGAGGTGGTCTTCTTTCATGTTTCACAAAATAATTTGAAAGCTCACAAATTTCAATATCATTTTGGTAATTTTCTGAGTGTTTGTAACCTTCGTCTAATTCTGAAGACGATAACTCGTTACATGTATTTTTATGTATCCGCCTACGATTTCTTCTGTAAGGTTCAACGATAGGCTATAATACGATATTAAATTAAAAATGTGATACGATACGCCACGCCACGCCACGATACGCTATAATACGATACTTAACGATAAAAAAAATAATAAAGATTTTGAAACTCATTAAAACAAAAATAGCCAATAATAAACACCAATAACAAACCCAAAACACCAAAAACCAAACACAACATACCAAAAAATAAACTTCAAAAATTCATGGCCTTAATACGCATCGTATAAGCCTATACGATGCGTATTAGGCCAGCCTCCAGACAATAAATGCACCTGCCTGTCTGCCATGTCCTTGACTTATTCAATACGCATCGTATAGGTCTATACGATACGTATTGAATTGTTAAAGTGTGCCATTAGGATTGTATACTTGCTGACTTAAACTACTGGGTTGAGGGTAACGTCACCTTCAAAAGAGGGGCCTACTACTATAACTAAGATAATCTCTTAAAAAGTGCAAAAGTGCGGAAAACATCAAAGGTTACACTAAAGGCGAGTCGGATCCAAGTGATTCATCTTGTCTATCTGTTTTATTTTATTTTTAATTTTCATCATTTTTAGTTTTTATTTTCATGTTTAAAACCTTTTTCTAAATTTTTGATTTGATTAGACGTTGAGGATAAACTGGTACTAAAAGCTCTTGTGTCCTTGGACGACCTCGGTATCTTACCAACGCTATACTACGCTCACGATGGGTGCACTTGCCCATATGTGTGTTTAGTGTTAGTAAAATATCGTGTTTTATAAATTTAAAACTTGACTAACGTGTTAAAACGGGCTTAAAAATATACATAAAAATATATTCACACCGACACACACCAAGATTTTGGCGCCGTTGCCAGGGACACAACGATTTTAAGAAAGTTAGGAATCAACGGCCTAATCGTTTTTCTTATTTTTCTGTTTTTTTTTTTAGGATTTTTCTTAGATTTTCAGTTTCTCCAGAGCTCAGCACGGGTCGTGCCCGCTGAACACGCCCCGTGCCCAATCTTTGGTACTAGCAATCCTGTTTTAAGTCGGACAGTAGCTAAACACGGGGCCATGCCCAATCAACACGCCCCGTGCCCAAGTATCAGTTACTGAAAACAGAACCGTACGACCCCGACGATTGGTAATTTCTTACACAACCATGAGCCATACTGATTTTTTTACTACCGCTCCTCTTACGGTACGTGGTGTCAAATATGTGGTGGAAATCATGAAGATTTAAAATGTTATTTTTTAAATTACACTCCCCACTATATAGACCCATTGTTTTCCTGTAGCCTTAAGAGGGGCGAGAGTAAAAATAATCCATATCTCTCCCTAGAATGCTCTCAATCATCTATTCTAAATGAAATGATTCTTGATGAATTTTTTCAATTGGAAGATCTAATTCTTAATTGGATAAAAGAGCTTGAGATGGACATAACTAATTCATCTCAAGACGACATCCAAGAAGAATTATTGAGATCGCATTCGGATAAAAACAACATCGTCGCTCCCGAAATCACCCTTAACTCTTGCGAAAACTTGAGCGATAGTCGTCCCTGTGTCGATTGTGCCGTGAAGGACTCCCCATCGACTTCCGTCGATGCACACATAGACCTGAGCGATTCGACATACACCTTCTTTAACGAGAGCCCGGATAAGGGTTGGACTTGTCCACCTACATTTAGCATAGGAATCACCCTTTCCGACAACCTCTTGCGTTCTCGTCTAAATCTAGGGCAACTTAGGTATCTCAGGCACTTCGGTGTTGTTCCGTCCAGTAAGGAACCACCCGATCCGGATAAATTCCTTAAAAATAGACAAAACTTCATAAACAGCCTCTAGGCACGGGGCCGTGTCCAGGTCAGCACGCCCCCGTGTCCACCAAAAGATTCTCGTCTGACTTTCTGTCAGAATACGGACAAAATGTGTCAAAATTATGTCTGCACACGGGGCCGTGTCCAGTGTCCTGTCGTTTTCTATAAATGTAGCAAGATTCCTGCACATTTGGACCATTCCAAAGACAGAGATTTGGTGGGATCTTCACATATACCATACGAGGTATATTCTAAAGAAGGTTCTCAACAACCATCTTGTCTTTTCTACTTTTGTCCATTGCCTTCTTCTTCATTTTTCCCTCAAACACCTCCATTAGAACTTGAAATCACCATGGTTTCAAGCTTTATTGTGATATTTGTTAGATTTTTATTCAAGGAATCTTGTTAAAAATAAGTTTTACAACACTGTTTTAAGTTATTTCTTCTTAAAAATGCTTCGAAAGTCAGAAAAATAATTTAAAGCTCCAAGATTCCTTGTTTAAAAAATCTGCAGAAAGGTGAACACGGGGCCGTGCTCAGTGAGCATGGGGCCGTGTTCGAGGTACTGTTTCACTAAAATGAACTCCTTTCGGTTTATTTTCGTAGAATGTCAAGCCAAAACAGTGGAACCTCTTCAGCATATTCCAGAAACAGTCGAAAGGAACGAAGGCCTTCAATCGACGCAACTCTTATACGCTATGTGATGGCACTACGAGAAGCTCTCGATGAAATGACATCCGTAGAAGAGGTCCTGATCGACCGTATAAATTATCTGACGGTAGGGCTGGAAAATAGTTTCCAAGAAATCAACCTCATGCACCAGAGGTTGAACATACTTGTGACACCTCCCATGGAACCAATCCTTCCCCAAGAAGATTGGAACCTAGCACTTGGAGTCAATAACCCCACCGAGTGGGATGACATCCCCGCGGAACCTCCTCTTGACAATTTGCAAGAAGTTCCGGTGGAAGTTACACCCCCTCAAAATGATGATGCCAATGAGCCCGCCTTTCTTCTCCCTAGGGAGATAGAAGAATGGCTCATCGACGTGTGAGGGACCATACCCGGACGAGAAGTTCTTCAAGCCGCATTCAACCGAGAAAACTATTTTTTTCGGAAATTTTGCTCTTAAAATAAACTATAGGCTAGAACTTCTTTGCGGTTTTAGATTTCTTGTGTTTTCTGACCTACTTATCTAAGTTTTAGTTTATGTTTTTATTAGGAACTTATTGTAATCCTCTCTTTAATGAATGATGGTTTTCAAATTATTTGGTGTTTGTATGATGTTGTAATGGAATAAAACACACTCGGGATGGTGAAGGATACTAAGGGAGACTTGAACCAACACCTATGCACAAAAACAGAGCCTCTCGAAAAATTTTCTTCATTACAGCAAGTTCAGCACGGGCTGTGCTCAGCCAACACGGCCCCGTGCTCAAGGGTCTGCATAAAAACGCCCAGTTCAGGTAACTAGACACGGGGCGTGCTCACTGAATACGCCCCCGTGCCCAGCCTTCTGTTACTTTTTGTTACTTTCTGTTACTGGCAATCTGAACACGGGGCCGTGCCCGGACACCACGGCCCGTGTCCAGATGCCCAGTAACATAAATTTTTGTTTTAAACACACATTTTACACATTCAATCAACCTAAAAACTTATTTTTGGGACACATTGAGGACAATGTGTAATTTAAGTGTGGGGGGGGATGCTAAACACCTTGAATTTTGCAAGTCCTAATTACAAGCCTTACACAAAACTCTATTGGAACCACTAAACACCCCAAATTGTTTTTCAAATACTTTTCATTTTTTACTTGTCTTGGTTTAAATTGGGAATAACAATTTCTAAAAAGGTTATATTTTTACAGATTTACAACCGATAGCGTCGTGATAAAAAGAACCAACATAAGAAAATTATGAAACGGTATGATAAATCTAGTTAAAATTTGATTATATACACTGGATCACATTAAAAACCCATTCCCATAAAAAGTGAGTTTTGAGCCTTTAATTGAACATACAAATACACATCTTTAAACTAAATCCTCATTTTTCGTTTCTTGTGTGAATAGCCGTTTGGTTTCTTATAACTCTAGAACTTGCCATGACAATACATTCCCAGTACTTACCAACTTAAACCCAAGTAAGTAAATGATGGATGCATTAGGACTAAACCTTTTTATTTCAACACCATTATTTTCCTTTTTTTTACCACCTACCCTAAATCCCCCTAGTTAACCCCCTTTGAGCCTAAACCTTTTCATTTCTAAACCCACAAAACAAACACCCTTTACCCACCAAAAACCCTTTTTATTTTAAACCCCTTATTTTAGTAAAAAGCTCGGTTTCCATGTGACATTCCTTATCAAAAAAAAAAGTGATGAAGTCTAGCAATAAACAAACAAGTTCCTCAAAAGAAACTTTGTTTGAAAAATGCTTCGTTTAAATAAAAAGTCACAAAAACAAAATGTTTTACAAAAACCGACGCTTTTTACGCTTTTCGCCCTTTTCTACTAACCACTAACCCAAAACCACCTACCTTTAACCCAAGCCTAACCCTTCCCCAAAGTCCTCTTGATATTTACAAAGGTTTATAGTTAAAAAGGAGGAGGTTTAATTGCTTGGCAAGCATATGGTAGAAGTAAGTTCCATGCCGGTCTCGAGTGCTTCATCATCATCATCATCATCATCATACATCTTCGGTCGAGTGTTGAGTGATCTCCCGTGAGGTATGTGAACTTGTATATAAATGTAATTTTAAAGAGGCATGTTATGCCCAAATAAGTAATTTCTCTTATGAAATGTTCTAAATAAATCATAACGAATAGGATTGTAAATAACATAAAAATAAAACCCAATAAAGATCTTGGAATCCCGACACTCAAGACAAGCCCAAAACTTCTCTTCTACCCATTCCATTTGGGTGTGTAAGCCACAAAATAAAGAGTTTTGCTTGAGGACAAGCAAATATTCAAGTGTGGGGGTATTTGATGTGTGTAAAATGCAACATATAAATTACATCAAATAAGGCATAAAACTAACATTTTTTTAGTACTAATGTTGGAAAAAGTGTGCTTTTGTCTTCCTTTTGTATTTTCAGGATCAAATGAGCGTAAATGAACAAAAGAAGCAAAAATACAGCTAAATCTAACATAAATACAAGAAAAGGAATAAACGTGACATGCCCGACCCCTCGACAGCATCATCCCAAGCAAAAACAAGATATCAGAAGGCTGAATACGCCCCGTGCCCAGGAAAACACGGGGCCGTGCCCAGCGGACATGGGGTCGTACCCAAGTGTCTGCAGAAATGGAAAAGTTGTAAAAGCTTCTATTTCCCAACACTGGGGCGTGCCCATCTCCACACGGCCGTCGTCAACGCTAAGATTCGCATAATCCAAGCAAATCTTGATAGTACAGATACGCTTCTGCACACAGGGTCGTGCCCAGCGGACACGGGGGCGTGGTCAACTAATACAGACAAATTGCATTAAATGAAGAAAGAGAAAGTGAATGGACACGGGGCCGTGTCCAGGCTTCTGTGCTGGCAATAAATAGGGGTGCTTGGTTCGCTTCAAAGGCATCCCTTGACAAACCACCTCTATCCCACTTCACCCACACTCCACCACCATCACAACACCCACATCCACCACCATCATCCATCATAGAGTGTGTGTAGTAGTCTCGGGATCCAAGATTGATAGTAAGAGTTCTTGACAATCAAAGGCCATGTTTGCCTAAGTCTCTTACATCACTTGGTGAAGACAAGCATTTAGTGTAATACTTTTGTTTTATAATCTTTTCGCACTTTTTATTTGGTTTTGTATTAATGACTTTAATAACTAGTTTCTTATGTTGAAGGTGAAACTTCCTTATCATTTGTCCGTGGTGTCTTGGCGTTATTTTACTATCTATATAAAATAAAAGAATTACACCATTCATATCTCCACGGTCTATATGGATATATGTTGGCTACCTGGTCAGGGGTTAAGGGAATGGTTTGGTAAGGTTCTTGCCTTGTTCAGTGTATAGATCCTGCAAGGACCTGAGTCAAGCTTACTAGGACCTCCTTCAATACCCACTGGTATTGGATGGCGGGGGTGCGAATAGCTTGATCCCCTCATATGTAAACTACTATTAATACATTAACCCGGCTACTTGGGATTGTATCCCTGTTGACTCAAACCATTTAGCCGAGGGTACCACATTACGCATTAATAACTTAATTAATTATCTTCCAATAATCCAACTCTTTAGGATTGTATCCTTGCTAACTCAAACTACTAGGTTGAGGGTAACGTCACCTTCAAAAGAGGGGCCTGCTACTATAACTAAGATAATCTCTTTAAAAGTGCGGAAAACATCAAAGGTTACACTAAAGGCGAGTCGGATCCAAGTGATTCATCTTGTCTATCTGCTTTATTTTATTTTTATGTTTCAACATTTTTAGTTTTTATTTTCATGTTTAAAACTTTTTTCTAAATTTTTTATTTGATTAGACGTTGAGGATAAACTGGTACTAAAAGCTCTTATGTCCTTGGACGACCTCGGTATCTTACCAACGCTATACTACGTTCACGATGGGTGCACTTGCCCATATGTGTGTTTAGTGTTAGTAAAATATCGTGTTTTATAAATTTAAAACTTGAATAAAGTGTTAAAAAGGGCTTAAAATATACATAAAAATATATTCACACCGACACACATCACATGTATTACTTAAAAACATAGTAATGATTAGGGCTGTAAACGAACCAAACGAACATGAACAAGGCCATGTTCGTGTTCGTTCGTTAAGTAAATTAACATGTTCGTGAATTGTTCATGAACGCATACCGAACATAAGTTTATGTTCGTGTTCGTTCACTAAGGAAATTCAGTTGTTCACGAACAGTTCGTGAACACTGGTATCGAACACAAACGAACGCAAACGAACATTTAACTTGAAAATAAAAAATAAAAAATAAAAAATTATTATCCTTAAACATTGGAGATAAGTAATTAAATACAACCATCAAATAATAAATCAAAACACAATAAGTCTACTACACCACCAAACGATGAAACAAGTTTAACTAACTTAGACATAATTATCCCCAAAATTGTCTTGAAATGTCCAAATTTTAGCTAACTTAGAATAAAATAGGGTTTCATGTTTTCGACATGTTTAGATAAAAATGTTTATTATTTATTATTTTTTAATACAATCAAATGAACACGAATGAACGTAACCGAACATATTACCGAACGTTCACGAACATAGTCGAACGAACGAGACCTGTGTTCGTTCGCTAAGCTAACCGAACGAAATTTTTTTGTTCGTGTTCGTTTGTTAAGCTAATCGAACGAACATAAACGAACTTCCCGCCAAACAGTTCACGAACTGTTCGCTGAACGTTCGATTCGTTTACAGTCCTAGTAATGACAACATAAAATAACATGTTGTATGAAACATGTATTACTTAAAACATGACCCAAAAGTTAATGTAATTAAATAATAATTAGATAGTAATAGTCATGTTGTAACTGCTTTTCTTGGTTCTTAGTTCCAGGTTGGGAGCTTTTCGGTTTTTTGAGTTTTTTCCCAACTAGGTGTTGTTGGAAAACTTATTTACCAAAATGGGTATTTTAAAAAATATTTACCAAAATGGGTATTTAATAAAACTTACTTTTTCTCAGTCCTATTTTTATTGGATATAAATAATTTCATTTTAAAAGTATATTATTTAATTTATCATGAATTAAAAAATAAAAATAAACTTTAAGTATACGTATATGTTGTTTTAATAAATTTATTAATTGGAAACGTTATAAAACTTTTTTTCTCGTATATAAATATATTGATAAGTTTAAAACAATTTACGTATATTCATTCTTTTTTTTAGGTCGGTCTAAAATAATTATTACTTTTAAACAATAATATACCAAACCATTTATATGCTAATAAATAGAAATGTAGTAGAGTATTTTAATTGAAATACAATTTTTATTATTAAAAGGTATTTTTTATATATAAATTTGGTTTTTTTGTTGTAAAAATCTAAAGTTTCATATTTAATATGCGAAAAATAAACATATAGGGTTAAAAACGGTTGTGTTCGTGTCAACCCATAAATATTCTTGTTGTGTTCGGATTCATCTATCGGGCAAGATTTTCGGGTCCAGTTCGTGTTTGGGTTCTGGTTAGGGTTCGTTCCAAGTTTGACCCGCTAACTCGCAAACACGGCCTAGCACACCTCTAATGAAACATAAGCAAAACATTTAAAAATAAAAAATATAAAAAACACAAAAACATTTATAAAAATAATATTTTTATGAGAGTTAAGAAATATCTGTGAAAGAATTAATACTTTAATAGAATGTTTAATAAAAAGTTAAAGACGATGGTTGATAAAAAAATAAAAAAACTTTTTTTTTATAAAATCTCTGGATTATTTTTTAATTTACTTTAATTTTTTTCTTTAACTCTTGTTAAATTAAGTAATATACTTAAAAGGAAATTATTTCTATCCAAAAAAAGGAGTGAGAACAATTAACTTTTCATAAAATACCCATTTTGGTAAATACTTTTCAAAGTACTATTTTGGTAAATAAGTTTTCTAAAAACATGTATTTGGGAAAAAAAAAAACTCCGGTTTTTTTAGATTGATTGAAATAAAGTCTCGTTTACTATTAAAAATAAATAAATAATAATAAATAGTAAGGTAGCTTATCCTACGTAGTACAACAGGTGGGCCAAGTGCTCCAATAGTCTGGCCCGCGAATACATACTCTTCGCCTCGTTTCTATAATTGGATGCAGATATCTGACAACTTTTTTTATTTTCTTTTAAGGAAACAACAAATCTACCAAAAAAATATTTGCCTACAGCGTATATGGTTTCTAATTAAAATAAACAAATGTTACTATTTTGTATATGTGGAAAGTATGATAACACAGTGTATATATATGGCAGACCCGGCTCTTGGGCCGGCCAAGCTGGGCAGGCGCCCAAGGCCCAAAAATATTAGGGGCCCAGTAGAGTTTAGAGGCTTATTATGTTACTTATACAAAAAGGCCCAAATGCAGAAGAGTGAGGCCCAAATGCTTTACTTTGAGATGTGATTAATAAACATGAGGCCCAAAGTCTGATGTGTTTGGGGCCTGTGCGCTCAAAAAAAAAAAAAAAAAAAAAAAAATTAAAATTAAACCTAATGCCTGTGTGCTCAAAAGAAAGAAAATAAAATTAAACCTAATGCATCGTATAAATCAGATCCTTTCCCCTACGTTGTTCAGTATGCTCCTCACACAAATACACACACATATGAAGGCGATTACGTATTTGGATTGTATTTGAAGTCGATTTGAAGCATACAACAGGTAATTCTTCAACCCCAGTTCAATAATTTCGAATTTTGTATGTATTTCATCCATAAATTAGGTTAAAATTGTAGAATTTTGAGGGTTTGGGTGAAAAACTTGGGATTCTTCTGAAATTTGAATGGATGTTGGTATTTTGGCTCTAATTGGTTGATTAGGGATGTTCTTGTATGTCTAATTTTGATGTTTATTGAGATTTAAGAACCCTAGAAGAAGAGGTAGGGGAGTTTTAGGGTTCCAAGGAGGAGATTGCTAGTTGTGTAGTTAATAGCAGTGTTTGAACTTGTTGTTTAACTGCTCATGAAATATTTAACTATTTTTTTACTTCATATGAGGCAGTTTTATGGTATATAGAATATAGATTAGTGGTTTGATGAGCTTAAACTTTGCTGATGTTATGTTCGGCTTTAAGTCCCACGATCGACAATAACGTAAGTAGTAGTTTATTACATTGTTGTTAAGAAGCGAAAGGACTTTTGGTTTAATTGTGTGTGTAAAATTATGAACTCCTCAAAACGTAGAGGATTTAAGTCCCGTGATCGATAATAACTCGTGAGCCTACAACGAGCCGTTAAACGCAGCCGTTAACAGCTACCAGTCTCGTGATAGAGGATAACCTCTGCGTTTGCAGCCGTTAAATCGCTGCGAGCCAGTACGCATCCGTTATACGGCCATAAACGTAGCCATTTAACGGCTGCGAATAGGCCGTAAATGCAGCAGATAACAAACGCCATAATCTCACCATCAACGGCATAACGTCGATCGTGTACAGAATCAACCCAAGGAATTGGAGCTATGGCGGGTGCTGGAAAGACTTCATCCATACTACCCATTTGAGTTCTCCTTGATTTCTTTAATCTTGTATGTTTGTTTGTTTGTTTGTTTTCTGAAATATTGTTTTGATATAGATATTAGTGAAATGTGGTATGGCCAGATACTTGTCTTTCTAGGATCCCATAATAATTTGGTTTTTTGTGTGACAAGAATTAATTGGGGATGGCAACAAAATGTTGGAACAAAATAATGATTTCATGGTAAAAGACAAGACAGTAGTGTCAGTTAGCTCTTAAAAGAGTCACAGGGTTGCTAAGTGATAAACTGATAATGTTGGGTTGGTGGTTTTAATGCCAAAGGTTTTAGGCCACCCGTTTTTAGACTTGTGTGATGTATATATATCATAAGCTGTAGGATATAAAGTTTATATATCATAACAGTTAACCGCTGCGTTTACAACCGTATAATGGCTGCGAACGGGCCGTAAACGCAGTGGTTTAACGGCTGCAAACGCAGTGGTTTATCGTTGCATCGTGGTTTTTGGATATATATAATGATAAGTTTATATTATAGAAAGGGGCCCAACTTTTTTGTCTCGCCCGAGGCCCAAAAGTTTTTTATTATTCTCGGAGACGGCTCTGATATATGGGTTTCTCTAAGGTTACAGGGTGTGGTTGGAGTCTCATGGGGCTTTATCAAGTCCATCTAAACTTTATGTCAGCGTCATGTCACCCCTAGGGCTTTATCATGGCTCCCTTTAAATTGCAGGGTGTGGATAGAGCCTCATGTCTGATTACCTAATTATTTATTTATTTAAATATTTATTTTTTAAAATTAAACGGCATTTTTAATAACTAGAAAAAAAAAACATAATTTCATTAAAAAAAATAAGATACTAGAAAAAAAGACAACATACTAAAAAAAATGTAGGATCGTTTTCTGACCCAAACGAGTCGATCAGAAGAGTTTTTGCTCAATACGAAAGGCGGAAACAGACGTATCAAGTTCAATTCAGCTAGATATACACTTTAAATTGTCTATTGATTGATTTGACAAAGATTTACAGCGAGTAGACACTTCGGCAGCACTTCGGCTCTCAAACCGGAAAATTAATTTCGTTACAAATGACGAAGACAAGGCAACTATTTATAGGCAAAGTAATTTCGCATGAAACGGCTCAAGCGAAATCACTTTCACACGAAATTACTATTTCGTGCGAAATACCAATAGTTAATTTCGTGCGAAATAGCAGTTTGCTATTTTGTGCGAAATTACATTCTAACCTATTTTTGACATTTTCCTCGTATAACGTGTCCTGATCTATCTATACACATACAAGACTCGATACAAGACGAAGTCGACAGACGTATGCACCAACAGACTCCCCCCTCGAATATTGACGAGTCTTCAGTGTCGAGTCTTCAATCTTCAGTCTTTATCAGACTTCTTGAACTCTTCCAAAGTATCTAACATTGTAAAGCATCCTCAATCTTTATCTTCTCTTCTTCTCCAGGATCTTGACCTGGCTCTTATCTCACTCTAATTCTCTTGATCAGATCTCTTGATTCTATCATCTTTTATCCCAAGATTTGTGACTGGCTCTTAAACACTACTGTTTCCTGCACAAATCTCTACCCAAAAATAAATTTCACAAATTTACAATTTTGACAAATTTATACTCTGCTTACCACTTGTAGACACAATCTTAAAACACCATATGTAAGTATCGTACAAAATGATTTAACATTTTTAAACTCTGATGTATCACTTGTAAGAAAAACTATTTCAAACACACTCTCCCAAACCTGTTCATCATGTTTAGCATTCGGAATTTTGAAAATCAGCTCTCCAACATCAGTTGTAGAAAATCTTTTTGAATTTTCAAAAAATTTATGCTAAAACACACTAAAAACTTTTTGGACTTTTGAATTTAGAATGAAATGCAATAAAGAAATATTTACAAACACTATTTTGTGAGTTCGTGTAAGAGGATCATATCAGTTTATGAGACACGTCACCAACACCATTAAGCTTTAAACATTTTAAGTTCTAAACGATTCACTTAGATTGTCAGTATACCGATCCACTTAAATTTTCACACAAAGTTCAACTGTTTCGAGATACGAGATTAATGTTTTAAGCACTTAAACTTATTCACGTGCCCCACCTCAGAATATACTCCTGTATCCAGATCCCAATATTCAGTCTTACAGGTGAGTATACCTAGATGATATCTGTAAAGGGTTAAATGTGAGGGCCATGAGAGCTCAGGCTATTGCTTCCGCAAAATCAGAGAGATGATGGCTTCGACTTTAGGTGTGTTCCCTTTAGAGAATCTTTTCTTCAACAGCACATGATTAGCATTTTTCAATGTTTCATCATTTTTTGTACTGAGGGTGATGCTATATTTCAAGCAAGCAGAAAAGTATTATACGGGGACTAGGTCATTGCTTCCGCAAAATGTGAAGTCCCGGGATAATACCCCAGATATCACTGAGTATAAAGACCTAGTATCTCAGAAAGGGGGACCTTTCAAACAAGATTTCGGGGGTTACCCATATATCCTAGAGATGTTCCCCATGATATAAGTAAGTTTGAAATTTAGGTTTATATCTCGACACAATCTACTAAATGTGCAAAAACCTACTGGCACATCATCAATGAGACCGTTTATCACATTATAACTTTCCAATTCTTTAGCGTGCTGTGATAGTCCACTGATGTACTATCATTTCCTCTTTTCTCAACAAAACTCATTTTTGATTTTATCATATTTTTTACTTTTTCAAATTTTCTAATGTTTTTGGATTTTCCGAAATTTCTTACTCCCCCTAAAATTCAAAATCATTTAAAGGAAATATTTGAAAACAAAATGTACAAACAAAGTGACAACTGGTATCGAATCACTTCAATTCGCCATCCACTTGGCATAAACAATCAGAACTTCCCCTTACAACAAACTATTTTCCCATTATGATTTCAAAACACTTAAGTTTTTTTAATCAAATGGTTTTTCCAGAAAATTAGTTTTGTTGAAATCACTTGTAGGTTAGGGGATCAATTCATCACCTTGTTATTCTTTAACCACTTTGAAAAAATATAATAGTTTTAATTCAAACATTAACTATCACTTGTAGAAAATCAAGTACAACTTAATATCCCTGATTTACCACTTGTAAGTTTAAAACCCTTCTCCAACCACTTGAAGATTCACAAACACACAGAATTCAAGAAATATGCCGATACCTGCTTCACACTTACCAACCTAGAAGCTCCGGCAAGTCGTACTTTTTACATATGAAACACAGACATCCAAGTCTCACCGAACTTGGATGTTTCCTCCTCAACTTCACTTGGGGTGTAAGTTGCTTTCTTTGATTCATACAAATCTTTAACCCCTTTTACTTTCCCATCGACCATCTTTCCAAAAATCTTTTTTACATTTCCATTAAAAACGTTTTCAACATCAAATTCTTTCTTCTCATAATAGAATTGATTTGAAATTTCAACCTTTCCAATTTTTTGTTTAAAATTTTCAGCACGCAATGGTGGAAAATTAACATCATCCATTGGCGGTACTGATGTTTCAATTTTTAGCTCAACTTGTGGCTCCTCTGATTTTAACGAATCAGATTCATCGCCAGATTTCACATCAAATTTCTTAACAACCCACTTTTGGTTGTCAAGATTCACTCTTCTCTTGTAAAATCTTTTCGAACATTCACCAACCTCATATGTTGAGTTTTTAAACACTTTGAATTTTTCAGTTGGTGGTTCAGTTTTATCAACAATTTTCTCTTTGAGTTTAGAAACAACTTCCTGTTTTGTGTTGGTAGCCATTGGACAATTCCAGGCGATGTGACCAACTTCTTGACATCTGTAACAGGTTCTTGTCTCTTTTCTCTGATAAGCTCCATTCTTCTCAAACTTTTGTCTCTCAGCAAAAAACTCTTTTTTGATTGCTTCCAGAATGAGCTCTTTTTTTCTTCCACATAACTTGCTCCTGAAACAAATACAGTTTTTGATTTATAAGTTTTCTCATTTTTATGATTTTTTGATGGAATAAAACCGAGACCTTTCTTTTTGTAATTACCGTTGTGTTTGGTTTCTTTCGATAACCTGAACCAGAACTGTAATCCCTTTTCTTGTTTAAACGTTGTTGAACTCTTGAGGTGTAAGGTTTAGGTTTTTCATTAAGATTTTCATATTTTATTTCAGAAATATTAATTTCTGTTAGTTTGAAAAACTTTTTTATCATTTCAGTTTTAACACCTCTTATTGAAAATTCCTCATCAGAATATAATTTGTCTGAATCATTCAAAGTATATGCCACTTTGATTGTTTCGTCATTCAAATTAGATTTTGATAACAAGAATTCTTTATTATAAACCCTTTTGAACAACGACTTTGGACTGTCAACTGATGATGAACTCGAACTTTTGGACTCCGACTTTGACTCTGACTCCTCATCCTTATCCAACATCTGATCGACCACTTTCTTTATTAACTCAGACTCATGATCAGTGTCAGATAATGTGAACGTGACATCAATGTTTTCTGGTAAATCATCAGTTGTTTCAGACTTTAACTTTATATTGACTGCCTTTTTTACTTGCTCCTCATTTGGTTTTCTGGGAGAATAACCTTCCCAAATCGGAGGCGAACACTTGTTATAATTTGTACTTTGTTTCTTACCAGTATCCTTATCTTCAGGCTTCTTGTCTTGAAATGCTTCAAAACCTGCAACAGTTGGATAAATTCTATCAATCAAATAATCAGAACTAGAATAACTTTGCAGCAATCGTCTGATTCTTTCATTTTCAATCCTTTCTGTCTCCAACTCTTGCTTTAGCTTAGCACATTCTTCAATGTAATGGTTAATGGCTTTCTGCTTTGTCATCATCACAGCATTCATCATTGTTAACGCATCTTCTCTTTCAAAATTTGTCTTTTGTAGACCATTCACTGTTCTATTCAACACGTCATACGATTCTTTCACATAATTGAGATTGAACAATAATGTTTCTTTCATCTTATCTTGCTCACTCAATTTCTCATCTTTCTCTTCACACTGCTTGCAAGATTCTAAACACTTGAAATAAGCTTTGATGACTTCAACAAACTTTTCAACTTCGATAATTTTTTCAACTTCGACTATCTTCTCAACTTCAACCACATTCTCAGCTTCAAACACCTTTTCAGCTTCAACCACTTTTTCAACTTCAAACACCTTTTCAGCTTCAACCACTTTCTCAACTTCAACTGCCTGCTCAGTAGCTTTATCCACTTCACTTTGTTCAAAAAATCTTTTGCTGAACAACATTCTCATTTTTCACCTTTTTCTTTTCTTTTGCTGCTTGTTTCTCCTTCAGCTTCTCCACTCTATCTGCAAAATAAAATTGAAAACTTTCAGGAGATAAATGAGTTTTTACAATATTAATATACATTTCTTCTTCATCATCACTGTCATCATTTGATGATTGATCAAACACTTGTGTCTATTCTGAACTATCATCTGAAGAACTAGATTCATCATTTTGATTCTTCTCATCATCAGCAAACACTTTCATCCATTCTTTCATCAAATCTGGTTCTTGAATTATCTGTGCAATAAGAGCTACTACTTTTGAATCAGGCGGAGTGTATTTGTCCCAACTGAAACCTTCTGCCACTTTTTCATCATCTTGATCAATTATACCATAATAAGCTTTCTTATTTGCTTCTTCGATCATTTTAGCATGTGCAGTTTGTGGTTCTTTTTGTTGATATGGTTGATGAGCAACTTGTTGATAAATGGCTTTCCGATAGTAATCGTTTCCACCAAACAGATTATGTGCTACACTGGCTTCTCGATTTTTACATTCTCTCTTGAAATGTCCTTTCTCCCTGCATTGAAAACAAGTAACTTTAGATTTATCAAAACCCAAAGTAGAAACTTTTGCATCCAGGAAATCATCTCTTCCTGTAATCATTTTGAATTTTTCAGCTCTTCTCAAAACACTCGCTAAACACCACTTAATATCCATCAGTTCCATTTCCTCAGCATCGATCTGATCGTAATCCTCTTTTGTCAGCATGGGATTTCCGATCCTTCCTGCAACCAACCCTTCATATGATTCCAATACTGTAGCAAGTAATGACATATGACTTTTAACCACTTCTTCAGAGAAATTTTGACCGTTCTGAAGATGCAACGCAATGTTTCAATGTAAAATTTGACCATTACTGCTGTTTGAACTTTGAAACTGATGACTTGATGTTGATTCCTTTGGATTAACGCTTGGGTATGAAGAAAATCCACTACTACTGCTTGGAGTTTGATTGACTGATCCAGATGAGTTTTCAGCACTGAAAGCAGTTTGGGTTTTTGGACTTGCTTCTACATTCTGAACACTCCCTTTGAAGTACATTTTCACATCTTGTTGTGGACTTGGATTATTCATTCTAGCAATCTTTTGTTGCTCAAGATCTTGTCCTTCAATCTTTTCGATGAACTGAGAAATTGTCAAACCATCATATTCTCCAGTATTCTTTAATATCATCAAAAATGTACCCCATTCTTTCCGAGGTAAAGCATCAGCTAATTTATCAACCCATTCCTCACGATCTTTGTTGATCTTTAACAATGACATTGACCTTACTAAGTGACAATATCTTTCGATCAATTTCTTTGTATCTTCTCCTCGCAAACTTGTAAATAAATCAAATTCTTTCTTTAACAATGATTTTTTACTCTTTATCATCTTCTCACTTCCTTCAAACTTAACTCGAAGTGCTTCCCAAATTGAACGTGAAGTCTTATCATGTTGAAGCAATACGAATATGTCTTCTTTAATAGCTTGCTGGAGTAAACTAATCATCATCTTTTCTGCTTTGTACATGTCTCGCTCTTTATCCGTAAATTCAAAAATTTTCTTTTCAACACCTAAGTCTGTACACGATAGTACATACTTTTTCTCAACACACTCCCAAGACCTCAAATGATTAGCTTGAACCCAGTTTTCTAACCGATCTTTCCAACCATAATACTCCTCAATTCCCATTAACTTCGGGGATTTTTGCAAAGTTCCAGTTTCATTTTCCATGTTCATGTTCTGAGCAATGGCAACAGGAGTACTCGGGCCAGTAGCAAATGCGTTATAAAATTCCTCTTCCGTGATTCGGTAAACTTTTTCACAAAACAGTCACTTTCAAACGAAATCAGATTTCAAACGAAATACACTCTTCAAGTGAAATACCTTGTTCAAACAAAATGACAACTCAAGCGAAATTACCTGCAAAACACTTTCAAATGAAATAGTTCAAATGAAATAAAGATTTTCACACGAAATAGGTGATTTCGTACGAAATAACCAAACGAAAACCAGTTTCAAGCGAAAACAACTAATTTCGTACGAAATACTCACGCGAAATACTAATTTCGTGTAAAATCAACCACAGTTTCAAACGAAATACTAATTTCGTGCGAAATCAAGAAGCTATTCCATGCGAAATAGTGCTGATGTCATCATCTCGAGCTGATTTTGGTTCAATTGATCAGGTTTTAGTCCGATTTTAGGTCTGAAACTTTCAAGGTTTTGTTAAAACACTATTGCGCGAATAATATGTGAAATTCAAGACATTTTGACTGTGAAATCAAGTTTAATTTTGAAAAGAAAGTGTAGAAATCAAAATTTTAAGCTGAATTGGTAAGAACTCTTCCTCCTGAGTTCTGATACCACATGTTGGATCGTTTTCTGACCCAAACGAGTCGATCAGAAGAGTTTTTGCTCAATACGAAAGGCGGAAACAGACGTATCAAGTTCAATTCAGCTAGATATACACTTTAAATTGTCTATTGATTGATTTCACAAAGATTTACAGCGAGTAGACACTTCGGCAGCACTTCGGCTCTCAAACCGAAAAAGTAATTTCGTTACAAATGACGAAGACAAGGCAACTATTTATAGGCAAAGGAATTTCGCATGAAACGGCTCAAGCGAAATCACTTTCACACGAAATTACTATTTCGTGCGAAATACCAATAGTTAATTTCGTGCGAAATAGCAGTTTGCTTATTTCATGTGAAATTACATTCTAACCTATTTTTGACATTTTCCTCGTATAACGTGTCCTGATCTATCTATACACATACAACACTCGATACAAGACGAAGTCGACAGACGTATGCACAAAAAAAAAACACAACATACTAGAAATAAAAAAACTACATATATTTGGCCCGAATTTGTGCCTTAAGAGCCTCCAAA
The DNA here is from genome assembly GCA_030545235.1 of Helianthus tuberosus. Lineage (NCBI taxonomy): Eukaryota > Viridiplantae > Streptophyta > Magnoliopsida > Asterales > Asteraceae > Helianthus > Helianthus tuberosus. Next base: position 61,370,292 of record CM060372.1, on the reverse strand, counting down.
ATAACTCGGTCCTGCTCTGGTAGATGTGACACATCCCTTGTGAGAAAGTCCATGTCTCTTTGGATTTGTTTCTCCATTCTCATTTCTTGGTGTTTTTCCCTAATGGAGATTATTTTCTTGAGACCTACCTTGAACTCGCTTATCTTTGACGGGCCATCTGATGTAGTAGACTTTCCACGTGCCTTGGCCTTACTTTTATCCCTACCAGTTGGACGAGGTAGCTCTTGTAGTTCTTCAAACTCGTCAGCATCTGTAGGATCGAATTCGGACCTAAATGAGTCTATTAGAAGAGTTTATCACCAAAACAAGAGGCGGAAACAAGTGTTTCGGTTCAATTCAGCGAGTGTTCACTTTAATCTGTTGTTTCTGTTGATGAAAATGCTGATTACAATCACGACAACACTTCGGCAGCACTTTGTGGCTCACTGGAAGACAACACACACAACTTATCTGATTTCGCCCTAAATGACCCTATATATAGGGTTTCTGATTTCGCTCCAAATGATAATATGTCATTTCGAGCGGAATCAGCATGTAAACTTTGAGCGAAATCAGAGATTTATACTCTCGAGCGGAATCAGAACATAAGAGGTTTCGCTCCAAATGACAAGATGTCATTTGGAGCGGAATCACATCTAAATACAATATCTTGGATTCCGTGCCCTGTTCTAGCCTATTCTACACAAGACTCGATACAAGACGTATGCGACAGACGGATGCACCAACAAACTCCCCCTCGGATGTTGACGGAGTCTTTAGTGTCGAGTCTTCGGTTGTCAAACCTTCAGTCTTTATCAGTCTTCGAGCTTCTCTCCAAAGTATTCTCCATTGTAAGCATCCTCAAACAATCTTCTTTTCTCTTTCTTCCAGAGTCACAATCTAGCTCTTAGCTCTCTCTTGATGTCCTCAGACTCCCCCTCTCACTAAGCTGGGATCGCAGTCTGGAATTCACTTTCCACAGGTTCTTAGATCGTAACCTGGCACTCATGTAACTCAGGTTTCGGAACCTGGCTAACCTGCACAACTCTACCCAAAAATAAGTTTCACAAATTTCAAATTTTAAACTTTTGCAAATTTAGAAACTATTTACACGTAATATTCAAAAAATGATTTATTCTCTGCAAACCACTTGTAAAAACTTTTTCATACAATCTCTCCCAAACCTGTTCATCAAGTTTAGCACTTGGAATTTTGAATGTCAGCCTTCCAACAACAGTTGTCGAAAATCTTTTTGGATTTTTACAAAATTTATGCTAAAACACACTTAAAATCTTTTTGAATTTTTTACTGAAACAGAAATGCAGAAAATGAAATATTTACAAACAATATTTTTGTGAGTTCGCACAAGAGGATCATATCAGTTATTGAGACCAATCACCAACACCGTTAAGCTTTAAACATTTTAAGCTCTAAACGATTCACATTGATTGACGATATTGTTATCCACTTAAACTCAATCTAAAAACTTTCGTAATGCTTACCGATACGTTAAGGTATATTAATTTTGCACTAAGTTCTTATGGACCCCACTATCTCAGCATATCCTCTCGTCATGCAATACACTGACTCAAGCAATGCCTTTAAACTTTTATCAACTGTGATTTGTGCTAAAACAAAGCAGAATGTTTAAGCATTAACAATCAGGTCGATACTTCCGTATACGCAGAGAAAGTCCAATGTTTAAACAAAATAAGAAAAATAAAACAAGTTGAAGTTGTTTAGGCTTTAACCACCAGGTCGATACTTCCGTATACGCAGAGGAGGTCCAAAGCTTAAACGAAACACCAAAGAAAATAAAGCAGAACGTTTAAGCAACAACATCCAGGTCGATACTCATGTATACGCAGAGGATGTCAGATGCTTAAACAAAATAAAGAAATAAAACAAGTTTAAATCTTTGCAAAATGAAATGCACAATCACAGTGACTTTTCAGCAAAGTTGTGAAAGTTCACAAACTTAACCAGTTTTATGTCTTTCGACAATCAGCGTGTGACACTCTAGGTTTTTCCGAGGGAACACCTTGTAATTTCGTTAGGCGTATATATGTGTTATTAAATGAAAAGTTGCGTTTTACCTTAATGTGCTATGTGTGGTATGTATATATATAATGTGTGGTATGTATATAGATATATATGTGGGAACCGAACCCGACTCGAGACCACTCGGTCTCGAGTAAACAAAAACGGTTGGGCCGGATTGGGCCATATACCCCCCTTCGAGCCCACTCGGAACCATTGTAGGGTGCACCACCCAAACCGAGTATAAAACCCATGCCCAAGCCCTCCTTCTCTCATTTGACACTCCCACCATTCACACACCCTCCTACATTCCTCCAAACCACTAAAACCCTAAGGTTCTAACATCAAACTCACCTCCTCTCCTCTCCCTCTCTCGGATCTAACCGGCGACAACAAAAGGGGCTCCCGGATCATCTCGGATTAGCTCATCATCGCCACTCGGAACTTAGTCCATCAATCCTTCACACCTCTTCATCTAGCCGGTTAGTGCCTTTAGTTATTAGGTTAAAAATGTGGATTTATGATATATAGAAACTATGTGATTTGTTGGATGTTTGAAGGAGTATATTGCTTATTTGATAATAGATTGTTATCAACGTTTGAATGATGAATTGATGAACAATGTGTTTTATTCATAAACCTTATGAATGCCTTGAAATAACTATATGATATGGATAAGCTAGTGTGTTTGAATAAATGATTCATGCTAGAAAGTGTAAGGGAAATATTGTTTTGATAATATCTTGCTAAGGTGTTTTGTAGGATAAATGGCTATGTTATCCAAATTATGTTAATCCGATTTATGTTAACCGATTTATGTGGTATGATCTTGTTACCCGATTTATGCTAGATGTTTTGGGACAAATGTGTGTTCAATAAGATGATGCAAGATTTACTTGATCTTTATATTTCATGCTTAAGTGATCTCATGAAGAACCTTATGAATATGTGCCAAAAGTGATATGAACACATGATGAACAATGTTGAATGTGAGATGAACATTTGAATATGATATGAATGTGTTTTAAATGTGCTTTGAACATGAAAAGATGCTTGGTTTGATCTGTTTTGAATTGCATTTAGACAAGAAAACATGTTTATTGGAGATAGTACACAATTTGCATGAAATCTCAATTCTATTGGTTAGTACATCAGAGGTTCTAGAAGGATTCTTGTGCACGTATCCAAGGTTGCGACTCGCAACCGAAACATGACAAGTCGAAACATCCAGTTACGACTCGCAACCGAAACATGACAAGTCGAAACATCCAGTTACGACTCGCAACCGAAACATGACAAGTCGAAACATCCAGTTACGACTCGCAACCGAAACATGACAAGTCGAAACATCCAGTTACGACTCGCAACCAGAGCATGACAAGCCGAAACATCCGGTTGCGACTCGCAACCGTGTGTTCTCGAGTCGAAACCGCCCTTGTCTCGACTGGGCTGCCTAAGTGTTATTGGGCCAAAAGCTTGTTGGACTATCTGTTGACTGGACTGCATATGTATCTGTACTGTTTGTTTGTGGAATGTTAGGGCAGGCCCAATAACCCAAGTGTTTGTATGAATGCATGCTATGTGTGACTGTACGTGTTTGCTATACGTGTTTACTTGTACCCCAACTTGACCTATATTGGTAACCATGCTAGGACGTGGTGACCAACGTGATCGACCGGGTAATTAATCTACCGAGCAACCCAAGGTGAGTTCACAACCTAAAGCATGTATTCCCGGTGGTTTGGGAAACGGAACTAAAAACAACACTATCCCCTTATGAGGGATACAACTTACTTTTCTTCCCTTGTTATTGGGAACCTTTTAGTTAATTACTGTTTATACGGATTGCAACAAACGGCACTAAATGAAACTCTATCACTTAAAGTCCCTACTACATAATACCGATTAGTCGCCGGGGCCAGGCGAACGGGTTATTAGTTGATAGCGCTATTTAGGTCTTACCAACCTCACACCGTGCCAAGGTATGGGATCGGTCGTGAACTAATGTACTCAGGCATCCGTCAATGATGATAGAACATTGACATCGGGGCACTCTGCGGATACGCAACGGTCACCTAGTGTTCGGTATTGGAAAAACAGTTTAGTCGCTAACTTTTGGGGTAGCTCCCCATGGCATGTATAAACGGATAAATTAACTGGTGAAACAAGTTTTTGGTAATTAAAACTGGACAACTAGTGAACTCACTCAGCATTATTGTTGACCCCTTACTGCATGCTTTGCAGGTAACCAGTGACTCAGGAGCTTGCAGCTTGGGAAGTGTAGTGGTCGTCTAAACCCACGTGTTGGGTTCTAAATAACTTGAACTATGAACTTTGTTTAAACTGTTTTGCCTATGCTTCCGCTATTTAATCAAACTGTTATTTGAACCTAACTTTCGAAAATTAAACTATGATGTTTACTAACTATTAAGGTTGGTGATCATCTTTATTATTATCCAAATACTCAGTATAATTGGTGGCTGGATCCTGGTCAGTCACGCCCTCAAGCGGTAGTACTCCGCAGGTGGAATTTGGGGGTGTGACACAGCGATTACTGAGTAGGCACACAGTCAAGAAGGACAAAACTAAGTACTATGCTTTCGACCATGTTTCCCACTAGAACTAGGCTTTTTCATTTAAGTTTGTATCGTTATCGCAAATCTACTAGTCTAGCTGATCCTACTGTCACATCTTTAGGGAGAGCGTTTATCACATTTTAACTTTCCATTTCTTTAGCGTGTTGTGACAGTCCACTGATGTACTATCATTTCCTCTTTTATGCAACAAAAACTCATTTTTCATTTTATCATGTTTTTGGCTTTTTCAAATTTTCTAATGTTTTTGGATTTTCTGAAACAATACTCCCCCTAAAATACAAATACATCTAAAGAAAATATTGAAAACAAACTATACAAGAACATGACAACTGATATCGAATTGCCTCAATTCTCAATCCACTTGGCATAAACAATCAGAACTCCCCCTCACAACAAACTATTTTCCCATTATGATCTCAAAACACTTAAGTTTGTTTAAATCAAAATGGTTTTTCCAGAAAAGTAGTTTTGTTGATTTTACCATTTGTAAATTCGGGGAAAACTCATCACATTGTTTACCAACCACTTGTAGGAAATCAGATACAACTTAATGTCCCTGATTTACCACTTGTAAGATCAATCCAATCAAGCATTTTCAACCAATCATCATTTGTTGGTTGAATTCTCAAAGTGCCGATTCCTACTCCACACTTACCAACCTGGGAGTTCCGGCAATTCACACTTCTCAATATAAAAATTTTCAAAAACTTTTTCAAGAATAATGCCGATTCATGCTCCGCGATTACCAACTTGGGAGCTCCGGCAAGTCAGGTTTTTACTGTTTGAAAAATATATCCACCCAAGCCTGACCTTCCTTGGGTGTAACAACCTCTTCTACATCTTTACTTTCAACAGACTTGTGAACATTCATTTTGGAAGCATAGAATTCTTTAACTCCTTTAGCCTTACCATCGACCATTTTTCCAAAAATGTGTTTCACATTTTTGTTGAAAACCTTATCAACATCAAATTTCTTCTTGTCAGAATAAAATTGATCTGAAGTTTCAACTTTCCCAACTTTCTTTTTAAAATTTTCTGCCCGCAGAGGTGGAAAATTCACATCATCCACATTCGGAACTGATTTCTCAATCTTTTCTTTAACAACTTTTGGCTCCTCTGATTTTGTGGAATCAGATTCATCACCAGAACTGTTCCCTGAACCCTTAACAACCCATTTTTGATTTTTCAGATTTTCTTTCCTTTTAACCACATTCTTTGAACATTCACCAATCTCAAAGGTTGAATTTTCAAAGCCTGTAAATTTTCTGGTTGTAAGTTCAGTTTTCTCAACAACTTTTTCTTTCAATTTACCAGACACTCCCTGTTTTGTCTGTATTGCCTTTGGACAATTCCTGGCAATATGACCGACTGTTTTACACTGAAAACAGGTTGTCGTCTCAGTCTTCTTCTGAATAACACTTTTCCTCATCTCATCTTGCTTCTTTGCAAGGAATTCTTGGTTTGTCTGCTTTCTGAACGCTTGCTCTTTCTCATCCTCTAAAGATTTTCCTGAAACAAACACAGTTTTTGGTTTATAAACTTTTTCATTTTTTATGATTTTTCGGTTGATTAAATCCTAATCCTTTCTTTTTGAAATTACAGTTATGGTTTGGTTTTTTATGAATACCAGAACCAGAACTCTAACCCTTTTTCTTGTTTAATCTTTGTTGCACTCTTAAGGTGTAAGGTTTAGGTTTTCCAGAAAGATTAATATCTTTTATTTCAGAAATATTGATTTCTGTTAGTTTGAAAACCTTTTTAATCATTTCAGTTTTAACACCTCTTATTGGAGAAATCTCATCAGAATATAATTTGTCAGAATCTTTCAAAGTATATGCTACTTTGACTGGTTCGTCATTCAAATTAGATTTTAATAACAAAAATTCCTTATCATAAACCCTTTTGTCCTTTTTGATTGTTGACTTTGACTTGTCGGACCCAGACTTTGACTCGGATTTGGACTCCGTTTTTTACTCCTCTATGTCATCTTTATCTAACACCTGATCGACCACACGTTTAATCAACTCGGACTCATGATCAGTGTCAGACGATGTGAACGTAACGTCAATATTTTCTGGCAAATTATCCGACGACCCTGACTCCCACTGTAAGTTAATTGCCTTTTTTACTCTTTCGGAATTTGGATTTCGAGACAAATATCCATTTTCAACCGGGGGCGGACATCTATTGTAGACAACACTTGGTTTCTTACCAGAAATTTCTACTTCATCCTCTTCTTTTGTCTCAGACTTCTTTTCTTCCGAAGTCTTCTCTTCTTCAAAAGTCTTCAATCTTTCCACAATTGGATAAATCCTGTCAACAACAAAAGTAGAACATGAGTAACTTTTCAATAAATTGTTGACTCTTTCAGTTTCAATCTTTTGTGTTGCCAGTTTCAATTCCAGCTCAGCACACTTCTCTGTGTAGTAATTGATATCATCAAGCTGTCTCATGTAAGCTCCTTTGAGTGTATTCAATGCGACGGCTTGTTCATTATTCGAATCCGTGTACTTGTTAATCTCTCTGTTCAAAGTATCATAAGATTCTTTCAATCTTTTTATGTTGTGTAGCAGCTCGTTGTTTTGCATGATCAAAGAATCACAATTCAAACACTTTTCAGGAACTTTGATTACTTCAGTATCAACTTTGATTTCAAATTCTGGAACATCTTTGACTGTTCTTTTTGCTTGGAAAAACTCAGCTCTTTTCTTTTTCTCGGCTTCAGCTTCAGCTTTTAACCTTTCTTCTTCTTCTTCTTCTTCCTCTTCTTCAATTTTTCTCCATTTTTCCTCTTCAGCTTCTCTGACTTTTCTGTATTTTGCAGCCCATTTTTCATCATAAGCATTAGCAATAAAGGCTTTACCATTTGACATCTCTTTGGACATCTCTTTGGTCATGAATTCTTGATCTGGGCAAAAATTATCCCAACTGAAACCTTCAGGCAATCTTTCATCATCTTGATCTGCCAAACACACTTTACTGTTCGTTGAAATGTATTTATCCCAACGGAATCCACCATCCTTGCCATGATTAACCATACATGCTCTCTTTGAATCTTCAATTTCTTTTCTACCATGTGCAGTTTGAGCCTGATGTGGTGCCTGTTGTTGTTGATATGGCTGTTGTGTGACTTGATGATAAATCACCTTTTTGTAGTAATCGTTGTTTCCGAAAGGGTTTTGAGCTCCACTAGCTTCACGATTTGTGCACTCCCTCTTGAAATGCCCCTTTTCCCTGCAACGAAAATAAGTAACTTTAGTCTTATCAAAACCTAAAGGTGAAACATGTGCCTCGCGAAAATCATCTCTGCCTGTGATTTGTTTAAACTTTTCAGCCCGTCTCAACCCACTAGCCATGCACCATTTAATATCCATCAATTCCATTTCCTCGGCATAAATTTGATCGTAATCCTCTTTCGTGAGCATTGGATTTCCGATCTTCCCTGCAACTAAGCCTCCATAGGATTCAAGCACGGTCACTAACAAAGACATGTGAATTTTTGCAACTTCCTCAGTATAATTCTGATCATTCTCAAGCTTTAAAGCAATGTTGCATTGAAGAACTTTGCCACTCTTTGTCGTAGAAAACTGTGGATCATAGGTTGGAAATGAAGAGAATCCTGTTGTGCTGCTTGATCCCTGAGATGCATTTTCAGAAGAACCTTTTGCGTTATAAGCAGTTTCAACCTTTGGAGATAAATTTGTCTTTTCACTAACACCACTCTTGAAATATAAGCCGATGTCTTGTTCTCCATCATAGTTCTTCATCCTGGCGATCTTCCTTTGTTCCATTTCTTGAGCTTCCAGATGTTTGATGAACTCACCCAGTGTTAACTTTTTATATTCTTTCCGATTGTTTCTCAACATCATCAGGAATGTTCCCCAAGTATCATGTGGTAACGCATCTGCAAGTTTCTCAATCAACTCATCAGTATCCTTTTTGATGCCTAGCTTCATCATATTTCTCACCAAGTTACAATATCTTTCAATAATCTGCTTGGTGTTTTCAGATTTCAAACCACGGAATAGATCAAATTCTTTTTTCATGAGTGACATCTTGTTTTTAAGCATATCATCACTTCCTATTGACTTTGCTTCCAATTCAGTCCAGATTGAATAAGCACTTCCATCATGTTGAAGCAAAATCAGAATGTCCTCTTTAATTGCTTGCTGAAGCAGACTCACCATCAATTTTTCATCTCTATATTTCTTTTTCTCCTCAGCACTCATATCTCTGATTGTTAACTGAATACCATTTCTTGTGGGCCTTTCATATGGAACTTCAGTGTGTTCCCAAGCATCCAAGTGATAAGCTTCAACCCAATTTCCAAAACATTCGGACCAACCATTGTTGTCATCAATATCCAAGAGCTTAGGCGGTTTCTGTGATGTCCCGGTTTCATTTTCAAGCAAAGCATTCTGAGTAATTGTGATAGGACTAGCAAACGCGTTGTAAAAATCGTTGTCCATGTTCCAATTATCAATTTTCCAAACACAATCAAAATCACTACACAACTTCTGACTTTCAAGTGGAAACCCAGACTATAATCTCAAGCAGAATAACAAGAAAGCAACTTTGGAGCGAAATCAACAAAATGTAGTTTGGAGCGAAATCCTGGAGCGAACTCAGTAAAACCTTCTGGAGCGAAATCACATGAACAATCTGGAGCGGAATCACCGATATGATATCCTGGAGCGGAATCTCTGATATGATATCCTGGAGCGGAATCACTGATATGATATCCTGGAGCGGAATCAAACTTTTCAAACTGAACTTGCTTTGGAGCGGAATCACTCGATAACTTTGAAGCTGAAACTGTTTTGGAGCGGAATCAGAAACATCTTCTGGAGCGAAATTAGACTTAAACTTTGGAGCGGAATTAGATTTTAAGGAATCTTTGGAGCGGAATCAGCGAATATCTGGTAAGTTGGAGCGGAATCAAGAACAAATCTCGAGCGAAATCAAGCTGATGTCATCATACTATCGATCAATTTCGAGCTGAATCACTATTTTGTCAAGATTTAGTTCGATTTTGGACTTGAAACTTCTAAGGCTTTGTCAATACAAGATTCTGAGCAATGTGTGCAAAACTGAACCAATTCTGACCGTGAAATGATGTTCAATTTGAAAAGAAAGTGTAGAAAAACAGAAATCGCAGCTGAATTGTATAGAACTCTTCTTCCTGAGCTCTGATACCACTTGTAGGATCGAATTCGGACCTAAATGAGTCTATCAGAAGAGTTTATCACCAAAACAAGAGGCGGAAACAAGTGTTTCGGTTCAATTCAGCGAGTGTTCACTTTAATCTGTTGTTTCTATTGATGAAAATGCTGATTACAATCACAACAACACTTCGGCAGCACTTCGTGGCTCACCGGAAGAGAACACACACAACTTATTTGATTTCGCCCCAAATGACCCTATATATAGGGTTTCTAATTTCGCTCCAAATGACAATATGTCATTTCGAGCGGAATCAGCATGTAAACTTTGAGCGAAATCAGAGATTTATACTCTCGAGCGGAATCAGAACATAAGAGGTTTCGCTCCAAATGACAAGATGTCATTTGGAGCGGAATCACATCTAAATACAATATCTTGGATTCCGTGCCCTGTTCTAGCCTATTCTACACAAGACTCGATACAAGACGTAGGCGACAGACGGATGCACCAACAGCATCCTCGTTTAGATTAATTACTGTATGAGCATCGGACCCAGATGGTTCGGTGGTGGATGTCGATTTGGACCGTTTGGTTCTAGGGCTGGTTGGGTCAAACGGTGGCACAAGATGCCACTTTGGAGATTTGCGAAGAAGCTCCTATGTGGTTACCAACGTAAACATATGCCCATGGTGCATTCTATAGTCGTTGTGGGCTTGTGTCATGACATCGATGTCGCTGGCACCACTTTTCCTTCGAGTATTATTGACGAGATTATTGTATATGTTGTTGAAGTTGCTAACCTTCGTCCTCATAGCACCCCACTTTCCCAAAAAATAGTCGGCGGTTCGATACACGCCACGACCCATTGCGGCGAAAAAATTCTCGCATATACGACCCCAAAATACCTTTATGTCTTGGTCGTCTCCTAAAAAAATATTTACAAAAGCATAAAAAATATTATTTAAAAAAGCATAAAAAAATTATTTACAAAAGCATAAAAAAATATTTACCAACAATCTCGTCCTCCGACACGTCGAGCCATGCTTTTGCCAACTCGAACTCTTCCTTAGGCGACTAAAATTCTACCTTCTTAGGGGTACATTTTTCGGTCTCATCCTTCTTTTTATGACTTCTTTTTTTTTTTATAGAAAAGGATTCGACTTGGGTTTCGGGAACGTATTCGGTTTCGCTTGTGTCTTGGGTATCGGGTATGTTTTGGGGCATGTTTGTGGAAAAAACGGTGGTTGGGAATAATACCCGAAATATGGGGGCATCGGTTGAGTGGTGGGATGAGGAGAAGTTGGTGGCATTGGATAATATCCAACCTCACCCGTACGCGGGTCTCGGCGATAGCGGTCCTCTTGCTCGTTGTTTTGCATATTTTGCCAAAACGGATTGGTTGGGTCCCATGGGTTGTTGGGGTTGTTGGGAAACATTGTTGAGAATTTTTTAAAAATATGAAGAGAATTGTATAAAAAGTGAGGGAGAAAGTGAGAGGAATGAGGTGAAAAAGTTAAAGAATAGTGGGTATTTATAGTGTTAATTTATAAATAAAATGGAAAGTAATTTTTTTTTAAATTATGACCGTTTTCAACGGTCAAATGTTTAAATTCTCCTCGGTCCAAGCGAATGAAGCCCGTTACCATGCTCATGAGCCTTCAATGGCGCCCCGGCATAGCGTCGGGGGTGTGGTCCGATAGCGCCGTGGGGCGCTATAGATGCCCAGCTGGCTAGGGTGGCGCCCCCACACCCTCCAGCCTAAAATTAAAATAAACCATTAAACAAATTAAATAACGGATATTTGAATTAACTGAATCAAAATTTTCAAGTTTTTATTTTTTTACATGAATTCGTAGTTCGATTCAAATTGTATGTCCAATTCGAAATTCGATTCTATTCATATTTGAAACCTGAATTCATAAGGTGTTCGGACGAATGTCTAGTAATATGATAAAAACCCTTAGTTCTAGCATGATAAATGGATGAACTAGCATTAATAATTGAAAGCTAAGTTAACTTGATGTTAATAGTTGCCTGATATTGTAAAAGTGAAAGAAATTAGATGAACTTGGTTGGGAATCTAGTTAAAATGGTAGCCTAAAAATAATGCCTACCAAGTGTTTGATGAAATGTCTAAATGAGTTTGTTGAACTTATTTGTGGATTTGCACATGTTAATAGGCAGTTGACTTTTAAATGTCAAGGTGACCTATAATAAGATCGAATGATAATTTTGATATAAAATCCGTAAGGTGGAATAGTCGTGATAAATGATGACTAATCTAACCATCTTGCGAATGATAAATAATAGTTTGACACTTGACAAGCTAGGTGGAAGCTTGGGAAGAAGCAGGTTAAACGGATCAAGTACGCGGGAAAAGCAAATTGGATGCATGGTAAGTTAAGCTTACATTTTTAAAATAGTACATCTACTATTGTAATTTGATTAAAGACAAGCGACTTAGCATTTGAAATGAATCTTTGAAATATGACGTTCCGATGCGAATCGATACGAATCAGAACAAATAAAAATAGTAGAAAATGATATTTCATGGTAAAAGGGGTAAAACAGTAATTTAGTCACGTGATGACGGATAATCAATGAGTTTTGAAAAGTTATATTATTGTATAAGCCAAAATGGGCAAGAAGGATAAAATGGTAATTTAGTCAAGTGGTGACAGATAATTAATGAGTTTTGAAAAGTTACATTATGGTGTAAGACATAATGGGCATCAAGGGTAAAATGGTAATTTAGTCACGTGATGACGGATAATTAATGTGTTTTGAAAAGTTACATTATGGTGTAAGACATAATGGGCAACAAGGGTAAAATGGTAATTTAGTCACGCGTTGATGGATAAACAACGAGTTTTTTTTAAAGACACCCTATGGCGTAAGCCATGATGGGCCAAATGCGTAAGGAAAGGCCTTTAAGAAATATAACCATATGGTGAAAACCCGTAATGGGTCAAATGAATGAAATGGTAAATAAATACCATTCTACTATATAGATAAATTGTTTGATCGTTTAGGTCAAACGGGTCAAATGGTAATGTTATCACCATTTGACCATAACGACTAATGTTTGCTTGTAGCGTCTTATGCTCAAGGGGCGAATAGCGTATGAGATTGCGTTGCTATTAATTAGCAACTAATAAGGTGAGGTATTAAAACGGGTCAATGCTTTGACCCGATCCAGGTATGTGATATTTGGGTCAAACTCTCAATGAGGTCTTACGGCCAAGGAGAGCTAATTGAGTCGTGGGAGAACATTGGATTCACCTAAAGTGAGGTATATCAAGAAAATTGAAATTTAGATATTATGTTCTTAGGGATATAACAAATTTAAAATGGAATATGGGTTAAAAGAGTATACTTTGTCAAAACAAGCTTTCAAAATGTCCTTCGTGATTAAAAAGACTAAAGTTGACCAAAACGCCCTCGAAATGATAAACCGGGCAAAATACCCTTAAGGGTAGTTTGAATATGAGTTTTATAATTTGGTCAATCTTTCCGGTAGCATATAGTGGAAGGTTTAAACCATTTAGGCATAATGCTACCTATAGGGTCAATTTCGTAAAATTATCAAACTTGAGGGTATGATAGGAACATGATGAATTTCTATCACAATCCATCACAATTGAAGTTGTGATGATAGGTAAATAAAGATCATAAAGAGGGAACGTAGGTTATGAATGGTGAAAATAAGATATGGGTCAAAATAAGTGTTTGTTTGGTTAAAGTAATCAAACGGGTCAAAATAAATGCGTAAACGCGAACCGTGTAACAGGAGCATAAACGCATGTTTAGAAAAACCGGAGGAGGGATAAAATATGTAAGGAATCGATCCTTACCATAGAAATGTGGATATTATGGCTAAATATGATAACGGGTCAAATAATGGCATAAATTAATATTACGTCGTTATCAAGAAGTGTAAGAATCCAATATCACGGATGGCGGATTTTGAATCTATAATATGGGTGATCAATTTATGATCATGTAGAAACAAACGTGAGGTTAAACGGATAAGCGTACAAAAAATTACGCAAGTTTTTGTGTTGAAGGACAAAACAAGAAAACAAAATGCAGCAAAGCAGAACCGTAACCTATAGTTGAGGGCCGTAGGCTACGGTGGTCAATGAAATTTCAGCAGAACACAGTCGTAACCTACGGCTGAGTTCCGTAGGCTACGGTTGGGCTTGATTGCCCAATTTCAACATGGTGTACCGTAAGCTACAGTACCCTCACCGTAGCTTACGACATGAGTTTTTCCTCAAGAATTTGTTTGTTTGTTTGATATTTTTGGATTACATATCCATGTCTAAGCACCATATAATTAACATATAAGTTGTTATTGGTGTATTGGTGATAGTCAAGACCTTACGGATAAAGATCAAGCATAACGAAGAACCGAACACAACCGAAGTTCAAGCTTCCGCTTAGTTTCGTTATTTTACGAACCGAAACAACTATGAACTTTTAGTAAATCCAAAATATTGTATGAACGTTTAATCGCATTATTTATATGAAATTGCAAAAACTTTTATAAATTCTCAGTTATATAAGTCGGGGTATTACATATCTTTGGGGTTATAGTGTGCTTGAATTCAAGAAAACTCACAAAAATATTCTTTATGTTCATCAAAGACTTTCATCGTGTTCTTAGGGTGTTCTTTATATTTATTGGCTGTTAGTTGGAAAAGATTTTGATTAAAATCTTTTGATTATCAAAGAGATTTGATTTACTGATTTTTTGAGATCTCATTTGATCACAAGAAGTAGCAAACGGTTTTCCAACTATGAAGACTGCTTAGTCATATCTTAAGAAAGCTTATGGAGCGAGAGATGGTGAAACTGGAAAGATTATAAAGAATGTTATGTCGTCTATTACCAGGAAGGCTACACAGATACATATCCCTCCATTGTTTTCTTAATGGATGTCTGGATAACTTCAAGTTTTGGGTTATAGATCCTGACACTACTGAAGTTTACATTGATTGTGAATATCACACATACAGAATCATGGATCCTAAAGATCTTATGAGGTTCGAGCAAAAAGAAATTAAGAGTCTAAGAGTCAAATCCATGCAACAGATGTGTTTGAGCAAGTTGCTATAGAACATATAAGAATGCTTAGAAGGATTACTAGGGTAAAGATCTAGGGTAGTTCTGGTGAATGGAAGTAGTTGTCATCTAGAGACTGCTAGCATAAACCTAAGGGGATATTTTAAAGTCTAATATATAGGTTTACGTATCGATGTTTTTATGCTTTTGGGTTAAGGGTGTGCATATTCAAACACCATGTTTGCAATGGGCATTTGTGTTTTGGGCTAAGGCCAAGTTGGTCATATGGTTAGCTTAGACTAGTCAATCTCGTTTTCAACACAAAAGTGTAGGTTAGCTGTTTAGAGTTTTCATCTTTTATCAGATGGTTTATTACTAGCAAGTTAATATAATCGTATGCAAGCTAAAGTGATCTCGTGTTGTTCTTGAATCACATAGTTGATTGTTTCTACCAATTACATGTGTTAGTTTGATGTAATAGAGAAAGATATAAGTTTAGGGACTTATACATTGTGTTATAAAATTATTTGTTTATTATTTTTAAGAAAATATGTAACATGCAATTCAAGTGTTAGATTAATGATCACAATATATAAACAACAACAACAATAATAATTCATACATACCAAATAAAATGATATGATCATGAGAATATGTGAATAAAGAGATTATGTGTCTATGTGAATATATGATTACGCGAGACTCAAAGCCCCAAAGAGAGAATCTAATGATGGTGGTGATACCAGACTACAACCCATAGACGTGGGTAACTAGTCAGCCAATGGATCCATAATGACGTGCTAGATGTCACACCCCCGACCTGCAACGGATTATTGGTCGGAGCATAATAATTGTCCATAGCTCATGACAATGAATATAACTTTTAAATATTTAAAGCATGATTAAATTAAAGTGTCACACATACCATAGATTATCTCCAACAATCCATACCAAAATTTCAAAGTCATGACCAAATATATGATCCAATTTATTTAACTAAGGCATGTCCTACTTCTAGAAAGCACATGTCCCCTTTTGTTTCAGGGATTGGTGATGTCGCTGCTTTATGTTTTGCTTTCCAAATTTGTTTAGGATTTTCTAATTTCTTAGGTGCCTTTTGCAAAACAATTTGCTTTTCAACCTTATTAATTGTCAAAATTTGTTTAGTTTTCAAAGCTTGTTTTCTTTTAGCTTTCGCAACATTCCAATCCCTATTAGATGTTTTAACCTTGGGATGCTTATTCATCATTGCCTTGGGCTTTTCAACCTTCATTGGCTTAGAATAAGATCTATCTCTTGATGTAATCCTCTAATTCTGTGTATAATATGGCACATAGGGACAATGTTTGCAATTCCTTGCAATGTGACCGGACATGCGACAATTGTAACATGTTTGCTTCTTCACATAATGAGCATATCCCGATCCATTTGATCCAACCGATGAAGAATTTGAGTTATAAGATCTATTGGATGATTTGTTTACAGATTTTCCAACTTTCTGCCCTGCTTCATATGTCTCTGTCTACAACAGTTAAAACATTCACTGTTAGATTTAGAAATGTCATTTGAAACTGTTGGTTTTGGAGGCACGTATTTATCTGACAGGCCTCTCAAAACTAGCTTAGAAGTAGCCTTTTTCACATACGGAGGAGCATGAACAGACAAATTCAATGTTTTTAAACAAACATCAACAGTTTCTTTCCAAACAATATCATCCCCCTCAACCCAATCCTCTATAATCACCTGTTCTGCAGATAAAGTAACCTGGTTAGTAACTTTCACTTTCTCACAAACAGTGTCAGTTGAATCTATAGCACTGAAGCTGTCAGTTTCAATTGACACCTTTTGTTGAGCAGATTCAGAATTTATAACATTTTGTGGCTGAACAGAGGCTTCTGATGTCGGTTCTGATTCAACAGGTGACGTATCACTAGATTCAACATAGGCTTCTTTTGTTGGTTCTGATTCTGTTGCTGTAGGTTCTGATTCAACTATTTCAGATGACTTATCACTAAATTCAGCAGATTCAACTAATTTTGAGTTTTTAGAATTAGTTGTTTCTGAAGAATCACATGTAGAGTCAGATGAAATAGTTGATTCAGATGGTTTGCTAGATTCAAACTCTTTGATAAACTTAGCCAGATTGTTCACCATAGCAAACTCAAAATTGTTCAATTTAGTTTGAGACTCGTTCTTTTGATTTTGCAATTAAGGTTGATTTTGAGAAATAATTGATTCATTATAGTTTAACACTTGAAGATGTTTATCCACATCAGTTTTTTTCTTAAAATTTTGAATCTCAGTCTATCTTGAGACATCAGCAGGCTTTACAAAAGCTTTATGAAAGGCCTGTTTGTCTAACTTGATTTCAGATTTATCGGGCCTTGTACTTTTAATCTTCTTGCGTTTTCAGGTTCAACCTTCACATCACTCACCCGCCCATAGACCATGTCAGGAATGTTGGCAATCTCATATTTAGTCATAGGAATAGAGGTATAGGAATGTGTAACACCCCAAAAATATAGATTTTACATTATAGATTAAAAATCAGAAATAGTCAAGATAAAATAACTAGGAATAAATAACCTGGTTAGTTATAAGTCTTGAAGTAACAAGAAAAACTTGGTTAAAACACGCTTTATGAAAACTTAACAAGTGGGGGACTAAATTTGACAAAAGTGGAAAAGGTTTTTAATTTAATAAACAAAACACCAAAACACACATACTTGTATGTGTTCTGGTCGTGTAATCCACAGAGCCAAAAAGGGCTCTCAAAATCTCAAACGCTACTTGCAAGAATTGATCAAATTGAAAGGGCAAATCAAGTTAAAATCGAAAACCAAGTTGAATCTAGTGATCACCCAAGAGAAGGGATCATAAGGTATGTTAAATTTCATTATTTGGTTTCATCTTGAATTCTTGATGAACATATGAAATCGAAAAGTTAGCTTGCATGATTGATGTTTGAATGAAATTATGAATGAAATCATGTCTAGGAGTAAACCCTAGTTAATAGCTTGTTGAATTTGTGTTCAAATTATGAAATTCACAACCATACATTTATGTGCTAAATGGTTTTGTAGAAATATGATGAACACTAGAATTATAATTATCAAACTAGTGTTATTTGAACTCCATGAAGTAAATATAGAATGTTGATGTGAAAACTAGACATATGAACTTGTGAAAGATGTTTAAAATTGGCTAAATAGCTAGTCATGAAACTTGATTGTTGATTTCGTAGAATTATGCCCTTTAAGTGTTTGTTGAAATGCCTAAAAGAAAACTAAATGTTGAAATTCCGAACAAAAATGCATATTTGAATGATATGGCGAATTATGCGTTATATGATATGATTAGAGTTCTAAATGAGTTATTGATCAACTCTATAGGCAAAGGAACCGAGTCTTCAAGCGGACAAGCCGGAGAAGACACGCGCTTGAAGGGAAAGGTCTAAACGTACGTAACTTTTAGTTTCGTCACATTATGCATAGATGTTTGGTTTTAGTTCGCAATGGTGTCGTAGTGTAATATACGCGTTTGGTATATCATTGAAGTGACGGAGCTCACTTGACAACCAAATGGGTCAAAATAGTGGTTAGATTAAGTTTGGCATGTCATTGAAGTGATGGTCTTCACTTGACAACCAAACGGGTCAAAACTATGTTTTACAATGATAATGTTTAAAGTGACTCGAATGTCACCCAATGAGTTGGTGCTGAAAATGCGTAAGCCAAGGAATGGATACGCTAAAATTGATTTAACGAACCCTTGGTATTGGGTCAAAAGTTCTGAACTTTAACTTGGAAATGGTTTAAAAATGCATGCTTGAATCATTGAAATTAAGCATGGCGTTCATTACGTGCGTGAACCATAGTTTGAGAGTGAAACACTAATGAATGATAAGCCCGGGAATGGGTAAAAAATGTTTAAAATCTATTGTGTATAGCAAACATGTAGTATACTTAGATACTAAACGGGTTGAATAATCGAAAAAGTGCATTATAGGCTTTAAGTATATAAATGTGATTTTGATGCAAGTAAATATGATAAACGGATCCGTATTTTAATTACGGACGTGTAGGAAAAAGAATCACTTAAAATGGACTTGTAGATAAAAAGTTATGGCTTTTGAAAGTTTGATTTTGGTTAAAAATTAGAGCTGGGCAGAATATGCAGGTCCATATACGAACCTGCTGGAAATTGATCTCCCCCGCGGCACGCGAAGCGAAACCCACATCCGGGCACGACACGCAGGCGCTGTCGCGGCCCGCGAAAGATCTAAGGTAGTCTCTCGCGGGGCACGAGAGACGTAAAACCGGAAAATTATTTTTATTTTTGTTTATTTGATGTTGGAACTTGTTTATACCTGTTTCTATGCTATCAAAACTAACTTTTAAGTTGGTTTTGATATTAGGTGATGATAGCAAGCTTCCGGATGGTGATCAAGCAACGGACAAGAACCGAACACACATCCGAACAAAGCTTCCGCGTTAATCTATTTTGTTTTAGTTAAATGTGAAACATGAAAACACTTGGTGCTGCATTTTGAATGTTTTAAACTAGTATGGAAGTTAACATGAATACTTTAATCGTGTATGAACGTTAACTTAACATAGTTTTTGTAAAGTCGCATTTTCACATAAAATGTGTATTTAATATTATAATAGAGTTAAAATCAGACGGGTCTTACAAAATGATTGTATGGTGGAGGAATGCATACAAATCCCAACCCTTATTCCTAGTTTCTTTTTTACTGTATATTTATCATGTTCTCAACTTTTT
Organism: Helianthus tuberosus; assembly: GCA_030545235.1. Classification (NCBI taxonomy): domain Eukaryota; kingdom Viridiplantae; phylum Streptophyta; class Magnoliopsida; order Asterales; family Asteraceae; genus Helianthus; species Helianthus tuberosus. The sequence goes on along the minus strand of CM060372.1, from coordinate 61,350,661 downwards.
CACTTGAAACGTTAAACTTTTTAAAATTAAACTCTGTATTTTCAAAAGTTGATTTTAGATAATCAAGTTCAACAGTTAATTTTTTCTAAAAGTTCTTTAAAGTGGGGATGCCTACAGTTTTCTTGACTCAGATCTTTATACAACTGCCAGATATCACGTTTTTTGTGCCTCCACCATATCCTTGTATCCATTGATTTTCTTTTTGATATGATATAAATCAGATTTGGATAATTGCAGTTGCATAAATTTATAAGTTGGCATGTTCTTTGTAGCCACTTACCTTCTCTCTACAGGCACTAGTACAATAAATGTTATCAACACATACCTTGGTGGGAGTGGGAGTGAAGTCATGAATTTGAGAAGACATTTCTAAGTTGCTAAACTGTGATCCCCCGGAAATGTCCTTTTTACCGAACCGGACCGTTAAAAACGTTTGAAAATTACCCAAAAACTATTTTTACCAAATTGTACCGTTAGATTCGTCTCGAAATTTTGAGTCCAATGATATATAATGTCGAAAACCATTTTCAGGATTTTCATGCCTTAAATACATTTAAAACCGAACACGTCAGCTGATTAATATTCCACCTTTGCGCACACTCACACGCTATAGTTTGGGCCGCACACACTGAAGTCACACACTATAGTTTGGGCCACACAATAGGTAACTTGGGTCGTACACGTGTATAGTTGGGCCGCACACTGACTATTGGGTCGCACACTTGCTATTGGACCGCATACTAAACCTCTTGGGCCGCACACTAAACCTCTTGGATCGCACGCTAAGATTTTTAAACCCGTACACAGCTTGTTTGAACCTGTACACTAGCTTCCTTGTAAAGAAATCAACAAACTAAATCCCGAAATCAAGGAAACAAATCAGAATTCAAATTTTATGGGATCTTTCCACCAAAAACTACGAAAAATCAGCAAACACAATATCTTCCTTCCCAAAACAGATCAAAATACAAAAATTTTCAATTGTTCTTGATCTTCAACACTCTTCTTTGTGTTCTTGATTGTTATTCAAATCTAATCACACCTTTCTTCTTGTTCTTCGAGTAATATCTAGAAAACCGTGCGTTCGAAAGACTTCTTAGGCTATGATAGCAATTGTAAGTCCAAAAACTATCAATCGGATATCACAATCACAATCACAATCAATGTGCAGAAAACTAAGAAGGTGATCAACAAGAAGATGAATATGTCGATTGTATTAATATGTTGCACACAAACTCTTTGGTTTGTCTGGTACAACTCGTTCAAAACACAAAACAATCAACAACTAGAATCACCAATCTAGAAAAAACGACCTAGGTACACCCTATTTATAGTTACATAGGGTGACCTAAATACAAACTGGGCCAAGCCCAAACCGTACACTCTAGACAAATTAACCCAATATTATCTAACCCACTAGTAGAACTAAGGGGTTGTTTGGTAGCCTCTGAATGGTCATTAAGAGGTTATCTCTTAATGGAACCATTAAGAATTTTACCATTGAGATGGTAGAAGAATGTGACATGTGATGATTTACCATTTAGAGGTTACCTCTTAACCATTCAGACTTGAGGTTACCTCTTGTTCATTCAGATGCTTTAAACCATTAAGAGGTAGCATCTAAATGGTCATTAAGAGGCTACCAAACAGCCCCTAAGTCCAATACTTATAACTGTGTTTGATAAAGACAAGCGTAAACCTATTCAATTATATGGCCTTACAATATAGCAATATGATACTCATTAAAGATAAAAACCTCGTTATTATCTTATTATGGTGTATTTTTTTAAAGTTACGTATAAAAATTTATTGACGAGTGGAACTTGCATGTGCATTGAGGTTGATGACAGTTTCGTATTTAAACAATACAATATAAAAGACACTTTTACCCCTAATGTAGACAAATTAGTCAAAAAAATAAAACATAATATACATTTTAAGCTCTTTTTAATCTCAATCATTAACTACAAGATCTGAGGGCTTAAAATACTTTTTACACTTCTCACAAAACCACCCCTTTTTACACTAACCTCACCCTGACAAATGCTATTTAGGTCTTATAACATTTCATAAGTTTATTTATGGTGTTAATAAATTATTTTATTACGACACTGTATTATAATACATATGGCAAACAAAAAGGTAAATTTACATAATTTTAAGACTTTAGGTAATTCTAGCCTTTGAAAAATATGATACAATTCTTAAACATATTGTCACGTTTGTTAAGTTGTGCTGTTCCAATATGACATTTAAACAAATCCTATATTGTTAATGAGCATGACTACATGTTGCTTTTATATAGAGTGACCCTCTTATAAAAGTGATGTTTGTTTATAATAACCATGACCTCACGTTGAAACTTAGACTAAGGGTAACTACATGTTATTAAAGTGTCATATCATTATTAAGTAGATAATTAGCCTTTAACTAAACTATTTTTTTACATCGGTGTAGTGATTTTAACTAAAAAAACAAATAAAAAACAATATATGATTGGTTGCTTTGTAAGTGGCCCCACCTCCTCACGCTCGCAACTGCATTAATGAAGAAGGGGGACTGAAGTTTTGGCTACCCATGTTAAAAGCGGTGTAATAGTTTAATAGATCGGATGTGGTGACATGGCATGGTGATGGTGCCCCATTACACATAGTCTTTTAAATGATTTATACAATATCATTACGTTGACCGGTGTTATAAACTTGTATCACAACCACTTGGTACAGTTTAAGATATTGGGACATATTTTAATGGGGACATTGAGGATTCGCAAATACACGAAGAGAGATGATCATGTTATATTAGATAACTCGTCAAACTAAGATGATTTTTTTAACGGCGACCTAACCTACTCCAAAATATTTCTATACCTGCATCGTTTAAGATATTTCTATACCTGTGATATTTATAAACTTTTATCACATCCACTCATACCGTGTAAGATATTCGGACGGATTTTAACGGGGATAATGAGTACTCGCAAATAGACTAAAAAGAGAATGATGTTATGTTATATTACTCTTCAAACTAACATAATATTTTTATTGACAAACTAACATACTCTAAATATATTTTTATACTTGTACTTTGCAGGATTTGAATCAACCACCTCTACGATAGATGAAAGTACGATGTGTCCTCTCTATATCAGAGGTGAAGGATATGTGTTTACGAAAAAAGATGTTAGTTGGGGATGTATAATCAATACATTGTTCATTAATTTAATTTAACTCTTCCTGAAATATAATTCAGGGATACATGAAATTAAATAATTATTTTTATAGATTATGATTAAATACAAAGTCTCCTAATTGTAAGAAGAGTACAAAGGCTACTAAAAAACTCACTAAAAAAAAACAAAAAAGTTAAACATCCACCACCACCCAAAAACCTAAACCCCCACCTCCACCCACCCCCTCCCTCATCACCCACCCAATTTTAATTTTATTTTATTTATTTATTTATTTTTTTGCCGAGGGGGTGGGGTTTAGGTTTTTGAGTGGGGTGGGTGTTTAGTTTTTTTAGATTTTTTTTTAGGTTTTTGAGGGGTGGGGGGGGGGGGGGGGTTAGGTTTTTTTTAGGTTTTTGGGGGGTGTGGGGGGGGGGGGTTAGGTTTTTTTATAGGTTTTTGGGGTGGGGGGTTAGGTTTTTTGGGGGTTTTTTGGTGAGGTGTGTGTGTGTGTGTGTGTATATATTTGCGGGGGGTGGGGTGGGGGGTAGGTTTTTGGGTGGTGGTGGGGTGGGGGTGGGTGTTTAGGTTTTGGGTGGTGATGTAGTGGGTTTAATTTTAGGTTATTGGACACTTGTCACTCTATAAATGCTTCTTACACTTCTTACAATTAGGAGCATTTGTAGAATAACTTAACCCATACTTTTATAACTATATAATTCATATCCGAGCCTTCATTTCCATCTATAATATATATATATATATATATATATATATATAGAAACGGGATCAGAAGAAAACGCTCAAAAGTATGAGAACGCATCCTGGCCCAACACGTGTCCCGCGTCATAGAGAAGGGCGGAGGGGTTTTTTTGTCTTTTCATTCTTCTTTTTATTTTCCCTACGCGGTATGATATTTTATGGCGTCTAAGTTTTTTTTTGGCATTAATTGTATTTTTTAAACTTTTTGGCGTTGAATTAATTGTTTTGTGTCACATATATAACTTTTTGGCGTTATAGCGTTTTCTGCTTAATTTTTTGGCGTTTTTGGCCTTTTGTAAAAAAATTCATTACGAGTCATTAAAATTTGCATAAGATTACAGAAGACCAATTTTTTTGGGCGTTTAGTGAATTTTTTGGCGTTTAATACCCCTTTTTTACAAGGTGCTTTTGTCAGCAGCTGTTCTCCCAGATTTCATACTACCGGCGTTTTGGTGTTTGTAGTTTTTGGCGTTTTATATAATAATGTATTTTATTTATATAACAAAACACCATATTTCTTGATATCAAAACAATATAAAATGAAAACAAAAATAATACAAAATGGTAATCTAATTTTTCTTCCGAATCTTCAATGTCATCAGCATCTTCTTTTCTTGAATTTGTTTTTGGCGTTTTGAACCTTTTTGAATACTTTAGCTAGATGCCAACTTTCCTCCATAAACCCTGTTTTTTTTAGCAGTAGCTGCTTAGTGGCAACCTGTTTTTTGGTGTGATATTCTTGTTTGGTGACATGTCATTAAAGATCAACTCTTGCTTGATGCTATTTGTAATAATGGAGTCCAAAATAGCATTTTATCCTTGTGTTGATCTATTTATTCCATTCAAATAATCATCAAGAACATAGCTTACATGATGGCATATCAATGTCTTCAGTCTCTTTTTCTTGAATATTTGTCCATCTCATTCATCAAAATATTATTGAGTTAACCCCCTCAGAAAAATGGTGCATTTCAGTGAAAGCTTTGCCATCTGTGGCGTTTTAAAGGGAGTTGTTTCTAGAGGATATGGCGTTTTTGTGTTTTTTCTGGGTGTGTTTAATTTCATTGTGTATAGACCCTTCTCTTATAGGAGTTTTTTGGCGCGTAGTTTAGGCGGGACTTTTTATTGTAATAAATGATAGTAATAAAGTAACAGTCTTTTCAGTTTCTGTTTTTTGTATTTTCTGAGTTGATTAGCTTTTATCAGTTTTATAGGTTATTGACATCCCATTTTTTAAGTTTGCCGTTTTTTTAAATGTCCTTATGCAGAACAACATGTCAAAATACAATAACGGAGTAAATAAAATTTTAAGCAAGAAAGATATTTTTTGTTATTTTTGGCGTTTTATTAGGGTTAACCATTTTTTAGTATTTTTTTTGGCGTTTTGCTAATAAAGATAGAAATATATCATTTAATTATCATAAAAAAAAAAGATTACATTGAAGAAAAAAAAATTAAAATCCTTCGGCAGAAGGTACATAATCTGAATAGTATCCATCAGTTGTGTCATCTTCTTCCTCCTCGGAGTCTTCATCTTGATCTTCATCCATGTCATCATATTCACCATCATCAGCTTCTTGTTCCTGAAGATTTTGAAGCCTCCACCTGAACATGTCTTGCATTAACTCCAATTTTAAGTCTATTTCTGGGTTGGTACAGGTGGCGTTACGCAATTCTTCCATGAAACCCAATCGCTGCTTTGTCATGATGTTTTCTAGCCAGTAGACTTGCTGCTTTCCGCTGTCGTATGTAATCGTCACCATTTCTGTTTCATCATCAAAACGCCATGATGTCATGACAGGGTCTGGCTTCACATTTCCTTTGATTGGTCCAAATTTGCTGGTTAATGCTTTCATAAGCATATGCGTTTCATGGCATTCGTTGTCTAGAGCGATGCCAATGGATAGGATTTGCCTCTGTATCTCTTCTTCCATCTTCAGAATAGCCCTGATCGTCTTAACATACACCCTCCTGTTGTCAAAATGGATGACGTATCGCCTGATTCCGAGAGTGTATCTCCACGAAACGATTGTTGCCATTTTTGGCGTTTTGTTTAATTCGGCGTTTTTTGGTTAAAGGTGTTTTTTTGCAGGAAATGGATAGATTGAAGTGATTATTGAAGCTTTGTTTTTACGTTTGTTTATATAATGATGTTTTTGGCGCGTAATTTAGGAGAGAATTTCTTCTGATAAATGTTAATAACTGTAATTCAGTTATTTGTGTTGTTTCATCTTCCTGTAATATTCAACGCGTTTTATTTTTAATTTTTAGCGTTTTGTTTTTAATGGCATTTTATTTTTTGTTTGGCGTTTTATCGTATTTGGCGTTTTGGATATGAACGGTAAAAAGACCCTTTTACCCTTAATGAAGCGCCTCCCACATAATTATATTTGTGTTATTTACAAAAACGCCACCGCGCAATCTAGTCCATGGATTGTTTTGATCGGACGATCCATAAGCGTTCTCACACTTTTCACCGTTCTCTCTAAATCCTGACCATATATATATATATATATATATATATATATATATATATATATATATACTTATATAGGGGAATGCTAAAATGAGAACCACCTCGAGTTGTAAGAACCGTGAGAACTACAACGTAGGGGGCGCGGTGGACCAATTTTTTTTTCATAAACGTAGATGCATGTATTATAGCAACATTTGTAAAAAAAAATTCAAAAAAATGTCGTGTGTGTAGTTTTGAGCGCCACAAGTTTGTGTTTACGGGTACTGTAAATCTGGCCGGAAAATTTACGGTACCCGTAAACACAAACTTGTGGTGCTCAAAACTACACACATGACATTTTTTTTTTTGAATTTTTGTTTACAAATGTGCTTATAATAAATGCATCTACGTTTCTGAAAAAAAAATTTGGTCCACCTCGCCTCGGATCAAAAAGTTCTCGCGGTTCTTACAACTCGAGGTGGTTCTCATTTTAGCGGATACTTATATATATATATATATATATTTCTTTAAATTGTGTTTATTTTTCAAAACCCCTCCCATCAAACTCTCTGTCTATATCCTATCTTACTACTAAACACTTATTTTATTATTAATTTTCTCTTTTCTACACACTCCAAATAAAAATATAGAGGTTTGGATATTAGCTTATAAATATAGAGATTTACTTTAGTATCTATAAAATTTTCTCTATTATAGAGATTCCAATGTAGTGATATTTTTGTTATTTCCTCTATTTCTTCCTCTGTATCTTCTTCTATATTATATAGAATTGTATTAATACAGAGGCTTTAATCTACATCCTCTATTATTCAAGCATAGTTTAAACTTTACTAATCAACCACTGAAGGTTTGTTGTAAAAGCAGAAATTATTGTGCTACAATAATGTTATTGTAGTACAATAAATGGGTCATAGTTACTTTTACAGGAGAGAACATAGCCACACACTATATTGCTACTCTGCTTGTTCAAACTTGGGAGGAAATGTACTTGCATGTTGTTTTACCATGTTAACTTTTTTTACATCAATTTAAAATGGGCTCACTAATGAATAATTATTAAAACTAAGATTATAAAGTGCTTAATGTAAAAACAACATCCGCTTGTTGGGTAGAAGAAACATATTAATGTGTGTAGTGGCGGAGCTTGAACGAATACTTAGTGAGGCCGAACTCCCAAAATTCAAATAAGCGGAGGCCGAACTCTTAATAATCTAATATTTTACACTAAAAATCGGATATTTTTAGTAAAACAAAAGTGTGTTTAAGAGTGTGAAGGTGCTAAAATGCGTCAACCAATCGGTGAATATCACGCATCGACTAAGTGTTTTTTTTTCCAATGCATGCTTATGTATTTAAACAAAATTCGGATGTATTAAGCATCTACAACAATAAACCCCGTCCAAAATCCAAACCCACCACAATAGCATGTCACATCATTCTAAACCCCAACCATTCCAAACCAACATTTTCCTTCAACAATAAACTATTACAAACCACCACATCATCACCTGTTTTTTCTTTTATTATCCCATATCTAATTTATATAATATATTCATAAATTTGATAAATAATAATTTATTTCTTTTATATTAAATAATTATTTTTTAAATAAGTTTATTTTAAAATTATTTATTTATTTGTTATTTTTTAAATATAAATTTTATAATAAACTAAAAAAGGATAAAATAATATTTAATTTTTTCAAGGGCTTTCTTTTTTCTTCAATCGAGACAGTTCCAACGGCTCTTTTTCAGGCACTTACTATTCAAATGGCTTTTTTTTTTTCCAACAGCTAGTTTCAACGAATAAGGTTAGACAAGTTCAAATGAGAATGAATGTTGATCCACGTCTGTAACACCTCGGAAATTTATATCAAATCATATGGAAACATGTGTCCAATCAACTCTCAAATATGCCAAGTTATTTGGACGAGAGGGACTATATATGTCAAATTGTGGAAGATTGGTTGTGGAGGGACCATTTAAGTCAACATGTCAAATTTTGGCCTCTGAGTGACTCTTACGGACCACAAGGCATATGCCTTGCTGACCGTAAGGAAATTAACTGTAATATTTCTGGTAGTCCCTTACGGATCGCAAGACCCTTGTCTTACGGACCGTAAGGCTATTTGAAACTGTGAGCGTGCTAGGTCCTGACTGACCGTAAGCCACCACCCCTTACGGTTCGTAAGGGGTGCAGCTGGCAGTTTTGGCAGACTGCCATGGCAGCCTACATCTCTTGACACCTAGTTCGCGTATTGCCACACTTCTCCTGGTTCAAACACCTCACTAGGCACGTGTTAACATCTGAGAATCAACGCCAACACTTGGCATGATCCTATGATCAAATTGCAAGTATAAATAGAGGTGCCAAGGCCTCATTTCAACTTGCTCAATTCTCATTTCTTCTCTCTAATATCCTACTGGAGTTCGCTTCTGCTTAGACGCTTCCAACTGAAGTATAATCTTCCTCTTGAACACTTGTAAGTGTTCTCCCTAGTTCTTTTCATTTCTAGGCTAACTTATTAGCCGAACGTCAAGCAAATTGACTTTTTCTTTGACTTTCGGTTATTACCATTACGGTCAAGCCAATGTTCGAATCGAACATGACTACATGATCGTAATAAGGTAGGTGATAGTCCCCTATGAGGGCACCTCCTGAAGATCACATTAAGTTGGTCAAATGACGGGTCAAATTTACATTAAAATAAAAGTCAAAACGCAGATTTTCGGAAAATAAGATAAAAAGAACTTCTAAGTATCTAAAAACTAATTTTTGACATTATATCAGTTGGTATAACATATTAGGACATATTAGATCATGTCCAACCCGTCATTTCTTGCTTATAGCTCGGTTCGCAACTGAAAGTCAAGCAGTTTGACTTCTGCATTGACTTTCAATTCTGACCCGTTTAAGCTTTGTTAGCTACTGATTTGAAGTTGTATTATGATCATATTAATGTATAGATTAAACCTCTGAGGTTATACCATTTGATCAAAATCAATTGTCGGGTTTTATGCAAGTTCATATATTATGCCTTAAAAATACCAGAAATGCCATTTTGAGCATAAAATGGTTTTTGAAACATATTGAACTTATAAATTGAAATACCTACTGATGTGGTAACATGTTAAACATGTTTTGGTTTGGCATAATGAACTTGACATTGACTCATCCGATCACCTGATGCCGCCTATGCGCGTACGGTTAACGTATATAGCTTAGTTTATATAAGCTAATCGAATTGGGTCAAATTCCTTCAAATTCATTTATAATCAGAATGTATTATTGTTTGACCCATATTATACAAGTTATAGTACTTGTGAGGGTACAAACCACATTCTATCTGGTCTCCGCTTAATCTAGCGAACCGTATCGATTTATTTATTAGTTAGCGGGTCCAAGTCTTATGACTTGAATAAAGACCCGTTAACATTCTAATGGATCGTTATTCCATTCATTCCAGACTAAGGGCGTTAAGTAAATTGCAACTTCGTTAGTTGTTTTGTTTAAACGGCTGTGCTTATATATATCTTTGGATTGTAAAGATTTAAGCTCAGGTAAATACTCTTAACCTATTTTCCCTATACGGGCTTGGATACGGTAAATTATTACCGCTTGGTCGCGTATGGGATCAATGACCTATGTGTCCAAAATCCAAATAACCCGTTTTAATTCGTATTGCTTGATAACTTAAACATTGGGGGTTAATGCGACCGTGTCCTGGATATCCTCGGCTCATTTAATTGCAAATGGCCACGAACAAGCACGGGGTGTAGGCATGCACCCGACAGATGCTAATGCTATGATAATATTTTCTTACCCAATATGAGGATTAAAGTGGTGTGTCGGTTAATCATGTCTCGGAGTTTAGTTCAGAGCCCCATATGTATTGACAAGCATGTAATACTGATAATAAGAGATATAGTTCATCCCAAGTTATTTATGAAAATTAATATACCAAATGGTATTTAAAATGATTTTGAAATATTTTCAAAATTTATCGGTTATTTGTATTTACCAGTGAAAACTGACGTATTTTTAAAAAACTAAACGCATGTTTGCAAAGTACGTAATGGGCTGGAAGTGGGAGCCGTGAACCAGTCAAGTGGTACCGGTGTTTATTAAATACACAGCAGAAATTTTTTCATCAGGATCGTAGTTAGGAAATAATTTCAGAGTTTGTGAAACACCAAGCTTTTAATATTAAACAAATAGGCTAAAACCCATATTTCATTCAAATGTTTTTATAGGGATAAACCCTAATAAATAAAATATATTTCTTCTTTTACTCAGGTAGTTATAGCCACTTTACTTAAGCCTTCAGTGCTCCATTACTGGCTTCTATTATCTCTACAACAAATTACCTGAAACGCGTTTTGAAAGCATTTTATCAGCAAGAAATACTAGCGAGTTCATTCCATTTTTATTAAAATATATTTTTATACTTTACAGCATCAAGGGTTTTTACATTTGTTTATATTTACCCAAAAACTCAATCAGTATTTGTCACATGGTGGCACTTCCGATGTGACGGTGGTCATATCACTCATTGGCTAACTTTCTTCCAATAGTGAAGGTTATCAAGTAATATATATATATATTATCATACTATTATTCAAAGGTATTTGTCACTAGGAGATTCCCGTGACGGTGGTCATATCACTGTTGATCATTCTTTCAACTAGTGATTGTGGTCGCATCACTGTTGATCGTTCTTTCAACTAGTGACTGTGGTCGCATCACTGTTGATCGTTCTTTCAACTAGTGACTGTGGTCATAATGCTATTGATCATTCTTTCAACTAGTTATTGTGGTCGTATCACTGTTGATCATTCTTTCAACTAATGATTGTGGTCATATCACTGTTGTTCGTTCTTTCAACTAGTGACACTTATCAAATAATGTATATCAAATCCCACATATCAGGTTTTGAAATAATGTATTTCTGATGTATATCTTCATTAAATATATAATTGACATACATCATTTAATATTATTATGATATACATTAAGGTTTATATATTATACATATTAAGGTTTATAATATACTATTTTAAATATTAAATATAATATTTAAAATCTCACGATGTAATGTATATATATTGATACATAAAGCCCTATATACACATATGTAATCGTTTAAATAGTATAAAATATGATATTAAATGTGTGGCACACAATATAATGCATAAAGTGGAACGCATTTATATTTAAGTTAGGAACGTTATATATGTAATATAATATACCAAATAGTTTACCTATAAGATTTAAAATTATTGATACTATACATAGTAACATATAATGTATATTATCAATATACTTTAATTAAATATTGTGTATAACAATATTTAATTACACACTTTATGTTACATTTATTTAATTATAGATTACAAAGACTTAATCACTGTAAGTATAACTGGAAAACATTTAAGGTTTTGTAAAGCATTTTGATAAAAAGAAGAATGACTCACTTTGTAACTTTAGGGTTCAACTAAAAGCCTCCTGGTACAATCTTGGGTATAAATCCTAAGCTATTTAATAACCCAATTCAACTTTATCAACACATCACGAGATCAGAACCCCAACGTGGTTTACAAAGCATAGCCTTTATCAGGCAGCACCTTGGCATCAGTTGCTGGGTTCAAGATCGATCGGACAGGGTATCGAATCAATGATCAGGGGTTAACACACTTAAAACGGGGCATAACTTTGGAGTATTATAGGTGTAATACTTAAAACAAAAGGGATATATATATATATATATATAGAGAGAGAGAGAGTAGAGAGCGAGATAGAGACAGAAAGAAGGTACTGAGCAATTTGAACTCTTACTATATGTGCCTATTTATAGTTGTAGGAAACTTGGAGGTTACGTTGAATGCCTCTGCTTGTAGACTTCCACGTACACATATGAATTCAATGTTAGTTTTTGATTTTTTTTATTATTTTATTTTTATAATTAATTCAACTGCTTCACTCATTTATCGTGTTGGTGCATTATTCGTATGTCTGCCACTGTGCGAATAGCTAGATAGAGCGTGTGTTGAATAGGGTGAAATCCAGTATGAAACCAAGGTTTTGTAATGTAACAGCGCCTTCGTACGAAGCCACTACATAATGGTTTGTACTAATGTTATCCAAGACCAAGCTGGGTTCGTACGAAGCCAGAGGTAGATTCGTACGAAGCCCTGATGCCTATATATATGGTTCTTGGGTCTTGTGTTGGATAAGCTTTTGGATCCCAGAGGGGACATGCTGTCCAACTGGTCTTGTGGTGCTGTAATGTTGGATTATCAATAAGAGACCAGATTATAAGTGACTGCTCGGTGTTCTATTCTATCTTCTACTCATTTCTTATCGTCTATTATCACCGAACACGTCGTTTCAGGACCAAAGCTCTGTCAAACTCGCTGGATCCTATTTTCAGAATTGGTATCAGAGCTACGGTACCGATTCAATCGATCTAACAGTTGATTGAATCACCTACGCTCAATAGTTTTGGATGTGTAGTGAGTTTTAACGTTAAACATCAAATAAACATCAAATTGAAGGTCAATTCACAGATGGAATTCAAAAATGAAGACATCATTCTGATCGGAATTGATTTTCGCATAATCCTGTGAAGTTTCATCATGAAATTCGCAGAAATAAATATTCTGGATCGAAATTTGTGTTCGAAATGTGTTCTTGAGGTTTCAGCGTAGCTTCGTACGAAGGCATGACTTCATATGAAGGCACAATACTAATTGTCATATATATTGGTACGAACCCACCTCTGGGTTCGTACGAAGGCACATTCAGGATCGTACGAAGGCATGGTAGCCAATTGTCATAATTCACAGCTTCGTACGAAGGGACCATGGTGCTAAATGTCAATTTGATCCAGAACAAATGCCTAAAAAATATGGGGATAGAAAAAAAAATTGATCGCAATGACGAGGTGAGTTTCCAGAAAAAATTTGGTGATCGAAATTTTTTTCGAGTTTTTAACGACAAAGCTGGGTTGTTAAGGGACACCGTCTGGGGCTTCAGCGAACAGATTTGATGATGCAATCACAGATTGTGGAAATTAGTGGGGTAGTCATGATACTGGTGCAGAAAGTTTATCTTCTGGATTATCTGACTATTAATGGGCCGTAACGTAAAATCCACAATGATGAAAAACTGACATTTTGGGGAAAAATTTTCACATTTTCGGCATAGTCGAGTTTTTCAGAGATTAAAGAGAACTGAATTGCCTAATTTGAGGGTGAATTCAGTGATAAGACGTAAGAATTTGCAAAAATGAGGGGGAATAAAAATATCAGATGAAATTCCAGCATTTTTGAAATTCGTGACACTACAACAGTATGCGGGTAGTTCAGACTTCAGAATTTTCTGGAGATGTATAGTGTAACAACCCTCAAAACACCCTAGAACGAACCCTAACCGGAATCCTAGACGCGTACAACGAAAACCGAAACGAGAAATCAAAAATTTTGATTTTTGGTGTTCTCGCGGGCCGCGACCAACGAAGAGAAATCTCTCGCGGGGTGCGAGAGACTCATCTTAATCCAGACACGTGTTACGCCACGTGTCCCTACACGTGTCGACCTGACACTATGACTCAGCAACCCTAAACCGCCTTATGCTTCCTCGCGGGCCATGATGCCCCATCTTAACTCTCTCGCGGGGCGCGAGAGCCCCATTTCCAGCCCTATAAATGAGGTGTTCGAGTTTCAGTTGAAATTGTTCAATTCTTTTCTTTCTCTCAGCCTCTATTATAGCAAAATAGTAGCTCAGTATTATACCCCTAAAACCTCGAAACTCTGCCCGTTATTAGGGTAATAACTCTAATCACTGGTACGATACTTTATCCGATCGATAGAAACCGGTCCAATGGATGTTTAAGTGCTGCCAATACCTGGCTATACTTTGTCATTCTGTGAGTTTTGATCTCATGATTATCGTTAAAGTCGAATTGAGTTAATACACTAATAGAAGTTCCATTGTATCTAGAAATTAGAACTCATACTCAGGGAACCGTTTAACTAGAATACTTAGCGATTAAGTAAACTTAGTAGTTAAGTAAACTTAATGATTAAGGTTATGATCTCGTGACCATCGTTAGGTTTGATTTGGGTTTAACACTAATACGTATTCCACTCTGTTAAAATAAATGTTTAACTACCAGAAACTCTACACTATACACTTACAATCAAACAAGATGTTTAATCATCAGAAGATTCAGAACTCTAAAGTAGATGCTTAGTTATCAGAAGACTTAGGATCAGGAGGCCTGGTAAATCAAGACTATATGCTAACAAGGTGAGTCATTCTCTTTTTATCAAACTGTTTCATGGAATCTCAAAATATCTTTATTTATATTTTACAGTGATTAAGTCTTTGCTAATCTTAAGTTACTGGCAGTAAGTGGGGTATTGTACACATTACTGCTGTTTCTATCACTTTAGGTGGGCGAGCCTAATTAGTGATATACGTCGCTATTGGGTGACAGGACCCAATAGTGGTATGACCACAGTCATAGATCCGGTCAAGTGACAACTGAACCAGCTAATTATAAGATAAGGGGCAAATGTAAAAACTCTTAATGTTGTAAATTATAACAAAGTTGTAATTGCAGTGATTAAGTTTTTGCCAATCTTGAAAGAGAAAATGTAAAAACTCTTAATGCTGTGAATTATAACAAATGAGTTTTTAAAAAAAATGAATGAACTCACCAGTATTTCCTGCTGACCAAATGTTTTTAAAACGCGTTTCAGGTGATTACAGTAGATTGGAATAAGAGTAGTGATACGGCACTGCCAGGCTTAAAGAAGTGGCTTATTTTATCAAATGAATTAAATGACATTTTTTATTTGGGTTTATCCCATATTAAAGCTGCCATTGTAAAACATGGGTTTATTCCCATTTGTTTAATAAATAAAATCTAGTGTTTCAAAACTCTGATATTTTTCCTAACTCACGGTCCTGATGAAATTTTTCCGCTACAATACTTTTCAAAATAACCACCGGTACCACTTGACTGCTCACGACTCCCGTCCAGGGTGTGGTCGGGGGTCGTGACAGAGGTGGCATCAGAGCCACTGGTTTAAGCAATTAGGTATTGTAATAATACCTAAGATTGAACGAAAGAGTTAGGAAATTGTTATTAACTGGTAGCACCCATGATAGTATTTAGACTTGAACTTAAGAAAGATGCTTTAGTAATTCGAGATAAGCTAATTACTTGCATAAATAAAGTGTGATGGGTATTGGTATGCCGTGAGGATGGTGACTAAAACGTTGCAAGTATGGTAAATAAGTGATAACACTTGGCCACTGTTATTTCTTGTTTATTAGTACTAATGGGTTCTATGTCACACCCCGACCACGTGAGACAACGAAACGTGGTTGAAACGTCGGGGAGTGTTGTAACAGAATTAATGTTTCACAACCATGGAAATTTAAAGTTTCGTTTTATTCAACAAACAAGCGAGTTACATTGTCTTTAAACAAGAAATAAAGAGTACATAACAAAATTTAACTAGTTCTTGTCTCGTTTTAAGTCCCTAAGGCACAGGTCTGCCTAAGTATGTCTTGATAAGTCCTATGCATCATCTCCTGAAAACACATGTGAAAATAGGTACGTCAGCATAAAAATGCCTGTGAGATACATAGGTTTTGATAAAATATGATTCATGACTTATGTTTGAGAAAATGTTTAGTCATGAACCTTATAATTTGCTTTGTCTTGTAAATCATTTGAAAAACGATAAGATCAGATGATATGTATAAATAAGAGAATAATGTAGGGTTAAATGAATAACCATGTAAGATGAGTTTGTATAAGATAAGTTGTTTGTAAATCAATGTCTTGTGAAAAGTATGTTATTTATATAAAATGTTATATGTCTCAAACTGAAATGATTTAAATAACGCTACGACATGTAATACCATACAATCACTTATATATAGGAAGTACCAGCGGCGTATCCACCATGCTTGTATCATATTACACACGCCTCGTTACTTAATCACTTACTCAAACCAAACTACCAAAGTAAAATGTTCATGTATAATGTAAATCATATAATGTGTATCCAAAATGTAAGCATGTGATGAATAACAAATGTACTAAGTATGATGAACAATGCAACAAATGGACATACATAGCATGTGAACTGTACTAAGTATGCAACAATAGACATACATAGCATGTGACGTGAAACAACTGTACTAAGTATGCAACAATAGACATACATAGCATATGACGTGAAACAACTGTACTAAGTATGCACAAAATGGGCATACATAGCATGAAATGTAATGTAAAACATGTACTATAAATGTACTAATGAACATAGGAAGTATATGATGTGAAAACAGGAAAGCATGAAAGTAACAAGTAGGCACATGTGTTCCACCCCAAAATGTTTGGAAAACAGTAAAAGAGGGGTCTATGTACTCACATGAGATTGCTTAGTAGTCCTTGAGTAACAACCAAACAATGCTAGAGATCACGGATATCAAACGGCACCTATATAGGTAACTATGTTAATAAATCGGACCTAGATCGGAGGATTTAGATAGAATGAGGGTTCGTAAACCAAACGAGTATAGAGACTCGTGTCATATGGTTTAACAAAGCCTACATACTAAATGAAACCTAACCTAAGTGCTTTCAACCCATCGTGACCCATTAAGGTAGCTTATGCTACTTTAACGCGTCGTGCGCGCAAAAGCGCACTCGAGACGTCTAACTAGCCCTGTGAAAAGTGTTATATGCCTAAACATGTTACAAAATCAGTTATGTGACAAAAGTTTAGGTTACATATGCTTAATTACCAATTATACATGAAAAGGGTATTCTGGTAATTTACCTAAGGCATATAAACTACCTATCATACAACTACTCAAACGATGTGACCATAGGGTATAACCTCGGAAGGTTATTCCCTATATGCTATGGTCCTAAAGTATTTGGTCGAATCCTAATCATCGACCAAAATGGGTCGGGTTCGAAGGTATAAGCGATTTATTAGATCGCTTACCCTTACGACCCTAGACAACGTGGTAATCAGTAGGCATAGTCACAAAGGACTATAACCATCGTGATTACAATCACGTTGCGAAGTTCAAACGAACTTCGCATTGACCATAAACTGGTCAACGCAGAAAGTCAAACAAAGTTTGACTCTCGGACTCGAAAATCAATAAAAGAACAAAGGAACACTTACAAAGGGTCCCCGAATGCTAATCTTGATCCAAGTAGCTCAGGTATGAAACAATGGTTTCAACTTAGAGCTTCTCAAATCAGGATTCTAGTGGGTTTTTGCAAGTGAAGGCAAGGGGTATTTATAGGATTCGTAGAGCCGTTAAGATCATTTCTCGGAAAACGTGCTTTGATCTTAGCCATACACCTGCATACATGGTATTATAATACCATGTGCACATCCAAAACCAGCCCCTAGTATTAGAATTACCATGTGCAATTGGATTAGGGGTGCATAACAGCTGATAACAGGCTGTTAAAACATCGAATCTGGTCTGAGAGGCTGACGCGGGCCGCGTAAAGGATAGCCCTGGTTTTACGCGGGCTGCCTGAGGGTCCTGATCAGAAAACAAGTTTCAAAAATGACAGTTTTGGTCCCTGTTGTGCTTTAAGGCCATTTCCGACACGTTTAAGCCCCGTTAACCCCATTTAAAAGCTCTAAAATGAAGTTAAAGTATAGGGAACTTATAATGTGCTAAAAAATATCTCGGATGTCGGTTCGTTTGGCCTTACAATCGCGATGTTCGCTTAATTACGACGGAATGCGCTTAAGCGCGAAAAACGATCCAAATGACGCGACGAATGGATTTTTCTTATGCCAAACACTAAAATAAAATATTTTAGTGCTTACATAAATTTTTGGATGTCCGGATGTATTCAGAACGTATGTTATGCTCAGAAATGCAAACTTGTGCACTTTTTGACGCTTTTAGTCCCTGAATGACCCAAAAGTTTATTTTAGCACACCGAACACCTCAAAGCCTATTTCTAAGATATGTAAAGGATATTTATGGTATGTTTAACTTATGGTCATATTCTGGAATGTTTGTAATAGTTCAAATTGGTATACTTTCGCAGTTTGTCAACTTTAGTCCCAGTAAGCGATTTAACTCGATTTTGCCATACCAAAGCCTTCAAAACTTATTTATAAGTTATGTAAAGGTTATTTAAGGTATGTTAAGCCTATTTCACTATTCCGGAGTGTTCGTTGCATTAAACTGGTTATATCTACGCATCAGAGCGCGTATAACCCTCCAGAAAGCGATTTAAAGCTTGAAATCGAACAAGAGTTGATATGTGCAAACGATTCACATATTTTTACAAATCCCAAGTATGAAATACTATATTTCATTGGTTTGGCATTTGTTTGATGGTTGAAGTGACACAGGTGTCACAGTCTCCCCTACTTTAGGAAATTTCGTCCCGAAATTTAATTTTAGGAGAAACTTGTGAGGACGACGGTGATGTTTTCTCTTTGAATGAACCCCTTGAACCCTAAGTAGAACTCTGGGCCATGATAGGGTTCTTAGCGAAATTGTCAATCCCTCAAAATGAAGTCCTTGTAGCAGCAAAACATGGAGTTTCAAACTATGGATAGGAGAACGTTTCCCATGAAGACTTATCATAGGAAACTTGAATTCACGATTGGGAAGTGTAAGATAAAATGACATCGGTCAAAGTCCAAGACTTCTCCCATATCATTACTCTTGTCACTATTGGTCTTTACACATGACAAAACTTCCTGTGGTTTCTGTGCACTGAATTCCATAATTATGTAGGCCTCCATAATTACGTACTTCCTTGCACAGTCCGCACAGTTCATTTCATAATCCGTATGGGAAAAAAATTAAACGAATAATCCTGTGGTGATTTAACTTGACTGCAATAGAGTCTCTTTAACTAGGTCACCAAAGGATTAGATCAACGAACAATCTCTTCAGCTAAACTACCCAAGAGAAATATTTAACTACATCAACGTAGGATGTCTTTAACTAGATTGTCGAACCAATCTATTTAACTTAGATCGACGTAGGATCTCTTTAACTAGACCACCAGAGGGCCTTTTTAACTATATCAACGCATGATATATTCAACTAGATTGTCGAACCAATCTCTTAGATCAACGAATGATCTATTTAACTAAACTACCCACGGGGAATATTTAACTACATCGACGTAGGATGTCTTTAACTAGATTGTCGAACCAATCTCTTCAACTATATCAACACATGTTGTCCTTAAACTTTGGAATAGTACTTTATAATCCAAGGGACTTAACTACAACGTAGATGTCCATTAAGGATTTAAGATAGTACCTTTTTGAATATCCTACTACGAATCCCTCATATGAAGGTATGAAAGATTCTACGAGGATTTGGATAGTGAATATCCAGAGTATACAAAAACACAAAATGCATAAATGGAAAGACAAGATGCATAAACACATAGTCACATAACCACAAAATTGTTTATCTAGATCTTTAATTTGTAAGTTTTGTTTTGTTAATTACGTACATGCATTTAAAGCACACTAGGAATCCATTTCATGGATTTCATTTGGTACTTTAAACATTAGCAAGAATCTAACTATGAAGATAGAAAGATCTTCCAAAAATTCGATTTCGTTTTCAAGAAAAGGCAATATTTGAATTAAGGTACAATACTTTGAATATACGGAAATACCCTTAGGTACCCTATTAAGAATTTATAGTGGTACTTTGGGTATTCGTACAGAGTTGTAACTTGCACCTTGTACTTCGTTTCCTTGGAAGAAACGGGTACTTTGGATTTCCGTGGAAAACGCAAGAGATAATAAAATGGAAGAAATTACGGGATAGTCTGTTCTTCAAGGAATACGGTTCCTTGATTGTCCGTATTGTAGAGGATACGTTGTTTACACATGCCATCACATTTGTACATTGCAATGTAAAATAAAAAGATTTATTTACAAACAACAACAACTGTTTCATGGACCTTGACTACAAAAGAAAATAGTACATAAGGCTTGATTATCTCTAAACAACATTGTCTTCTAGTTGGTCCGATGCTCATCCCTGTGCTGGATTCACATTAGCAAGCTTTGGGAAATTTCTTCGGAAATGGCCTATCTCGCTACAGTTGAAGCAAGGACCTAGTGGAAGACGAGCTTGAGCAGGATTTACTTGAGGTTGCTTTGGACCACCTTGGTTTGGGGTAAATCGACAAGCATTTTCCAGGTGACCGAGTCGCCCACATGATGCACATAAACGACACTGTAGGTGAGCTAAGTGGTGTGCATTACATTTGTCGCATATCGGTGCAGTACCGGCATAAGGTTTCTTTGCAGGAGGTTAAGTTGGTTGGTTGCGGGTGTTTTGGTTGGGTTGAGCAGCAATCACACAATTCTGCGAAGCCTTACGCTTCTTAGACTTCTCAGGGGATCCAGTCTGTTCATCCATGGTCTTTGATTCCTCGATTGGCTTCTTGTCACCCTTTCAAAAAAGTTTATGCTTTCTGATCTGAGATTCAGTCAAGGTTGCAGATAGCTCAATGGCCTGCCTAACCGTAGTGGGGTTACTACCAGTAACAATGTCCTGAACCGAGTCAGGGAGACCATCAATGTACTTCTCGATCGCCTTATCCAAAGGCGTAACCATGGTAGGGCACAACAGGCTCAGCTCCTCATATCGATCAGTGTATGCTCGATGTTCACCGCTGTCTTGCTTAAGATCGTCGAATTCTCTTTCCAATGCCCTGATCTCGTGACGAGGACAAAATTCCTTCATCATCAGTGCTCGAAGTTCTTCCCAAGTTTGGGCCAGTGCCACTTCGGCACCCCTATCTCTCACCACACCGTTCCACCATGTCAAAGTTCGTTTCTCAAAGACACTAGATGCGAAATCTACCTTTCGCTCGTTTGGACATTGAACATGCCTGAAGGTGCTCTCTAGACTCTCGAACCATTGCAGAAGTGCAGTCGCTCCTTGAGACCCAGAAAACTTTGATGGCTTAGCCGAGTTGAACGTCTTGAAGTTGCAGAGGGCATTATTGTTGTTGAGAGCTTGGTGACATTGGGCAACGATGTTCGGGATTGCAGCAGTTATTTGCTGTGTAATGACAGCTGCCAGATCTTCAATAGATACCGGATTTTCGCGTCATGGAGGCATTCTAAAAGGGGAAACAAGAGAGAAAACAAATGAAATGGTATTGAGTAAGAATAGGATGTTACAATTTCCGACCAAAATCATGGGTGATGGTCATTTGTTTGAACCACGAAGCAAACAAACAACACAAAGGCTGAGTCAAAGCAAATAGATCCTCATAATGTATCGCGAAGACATGCTCGCCTATAAGTGGACACTCACCCCAAGAGTTCCCAGGTAAGAGTGACTGGTCCGATTATATGGATTTGTACGAACACTCTAGCCTTAGACAGAAAACCCAGGGTACAGGCATCCACTCTTCCAGTTTGCACGTGTTCACACTATTTAGGACCCAAAACTTTGACGAGATTTTGAAAACTCAAAGGGTTCAAAACCTTATAACAGAGGGTTCAAAACCTTACAATAGAGGGTTCAAAACCTAGTAATCAATCATCCTAGAACAGATGATTAGTTTTCAAAGCGGTTTTGAAATTTATGTTCTTGTTGTGATTGTCGCCTAAGGATAGGTGACGGTATTGTTTTATGACTAAACGCAAGTAAACTCGCGTTAGGGTCCTAAGAAGGTTATAGACTAGGTCAAAGTATTACTAATAACCTAATTCCCTATAACCATTGGCTCTGATACCATCTATTCTGTCACACCCCGACCACGTGAGACAACGAAACGTGGCGGAAACGTCGGGGAGTGTTGTAACAGAATTAATGTTTCACAACCATGGAAATTTAAAGTTTCGTTTTATTCAACAAACAAGCGAGTTACATTGTCTTTAAACAAGAAATAAAGAGTACATAACAAAATTTAACTAGTTCTTGTCTCGTTTTAAGTCCCTAAGGCACAGGTCCGCCTAAGTATGTCTTGATAAGTCCTATGCATCATCTCCTGAAAACACATGTGAAAATAGGTACGTCAGCATAAAAATGCCTATGAGATACATAGGTTTTGAGAAAATAGGATTCATGACTTATGTTTGAGAAAATGTTTAGTCATGAACCTTGTAATTTGCTTTGTCTTGTAAATCATTTGAAAAACGATAAGATCAGATGATATGTATAAATAAGAGAATAATGTAGGGTTAAATGAATAACCATGTAAGATGAGTTTGTATAACATAAGTTGTTTGTAAATCAATGTCTTGTGAAAAGTATGTTATTTATATAAAATGTTATATGTCTCAAACTGAAATGATTTAAATAACGCTACGACATGTAATACCATACAATCACTTATATATAGGAAGTACCAGCGGCGTATCCACCATGCTTGTATCATATTACACACGCCTCGTTACTTAATCACTTACTCAAACCAAACTACCAAAGTAAAATGTTCATGTCTAATGTAAATCATGTAATGTGTATCCAAAATGAAAGCATGTGATGAATAACAAATGTACTAAGTATGATGAACAATGCAACAAATGGAGATACATAGCATGTGAACTGTACTAAGTATGCAATAATAGACATACATAGCATGTGACGTGAAACAACTGTACTAAGTATGCAATAATAGACATACATAGCATATGACGTGAAACAACTGTACTAAGTATGCACACAATGGGCATACATAGCATGAAATGTAATGTAAAACATGCACTATAAATGTACTAATGAACATAGGAAGTATATGATGTGAAAACAGGAAAGCATGAAAGTAACAAGTAGGCACATGTGTTCCACCCCAAAATGTTTGGAAAACAGTAAAAGAGGGGTCTATGTACTCACTTGAGATTGCTTAGTAGTCCTTGAGTAACAACCAAACAATGCTAGAGATCACGGATATCAAACGGCACCTATATAGGTAACTATGTTAATAAACCGGACCTAGATCGGAGGATTTAGATAGAATGAGGGTTCGTAAACCAAACGAGTATAGAGACTCGTGTCATATGGTTTAACAAAGCCTACATACTAAATGAAACCTAACCTAAATGCTTTCGACCCATTGCAACCCATTAAGGTAGCTTATGCTACTTTAGCGCGTCGTGCGCGCAAAAGCGCACTCGAGACGTCTAACTAGCCCTATGACAAGTGTTATATGCCTAAACATGTTACAAAATCAGTTATGTGACAAAAGTTTAGGTTACATATGCTTAATTACCAATTATACATGAAAAGGGTATTCTGGTAATTTACCTAAGGCATATAAACTACCTATCATACAACTACTCAAACGATGTGACCATAGGGTATAACCTCGGAAGGTTATTCCCTATATGCTATGGTCCTAAAGTATTTGGTCGGATCCTAATGATCGACCAAAATGGGTCGGGT
This sequence comes from Helianthus tuberosus, assembly GCA_030545235.1. Taxonomy (NCBI): domain Eukaryota; kingdom Viridiplantae; phylum Streptophyta; class Magnoliopsida; order Asterales; family Asteraceae; genus Helianthus; species Helianthus tuberosus. The sequence continues at coordinate 61,326,797 of CM060372.1, read as the reverse complement.
TCGAAGGTATAAGTGATTTATTAGATCGCTTACCCTTACGACCCTAGACAACGTGGTAATCAGTAGGCATAGTCACAAAGGACTATAACCATCGTGATTACAATCACGTTGCGAAGTTCAAACGAACTTCGCATTGACCATAAACTGGTCAACGCAGAAAGTCAAACAAAGTTTGACTCTCGGACTCGAAAAGCAATAAAAGAACGAAGGAACACTTACAAAGGGTCCCCGAATGCTAATTTCAATCCAAGTAGCTCAGGTATGAAACAATGGTTTCAACTTAGAGCTTCTCAAATCAGGATTCTAGTGGGTTTTTGCAAGTGAAGGCAAGGGGTATTTATAGGATTCGTAGAGCCATTAAGATCATTTCTCGGAAAACGTGCTTTGATCAAAGCCATACACTTGCACACATGGTATTGTAATACCATGTGCACATCCAAAACCAGCCCCTAGTATCAGAATTACCATGTGCAATTGGATTAGGAGTGCATAACAGCTGATAACAGGCTGTTAAAACATCGAATCTGGTCTGAGAGGCTGACGCGGGCCGCGTAAAGGATAGCCCTGGTTTTACGCGGGCCGCCTGAGGGTCCTGATCAGAAAACAAGTTTCAAAAATGACAGTTTTGGTCCCTGTTGTGCTTTAAGGCCATTTCCGACACGTTTAAGCCCCGTTAACCCCATTTAAAAGCTCTAAAATGAAGTTAAAGTATAGGGAACTTATAATGTGCTCAAAAATATCTCGGATGTCGGTTCGTTTGGCCGTACGATCGCGATGTTCGCTTAATTACGACGGAATGCGCATAAGCGCGAAAAACGATCCAAATGACGCGACGAATGGATTTTTCTTATGCCAAACACTAAAATAAAATATTTTAGTGCTTACATAAATTTTTGGATGTCCGGATGTATTCAGAACGTATGTTATGCTCAGAAATGCAAACTTGTGCACTTTTTGACGGTTTTAGTCCCTGATTGACCCAAAAGTTTATTTTAGCACACCGAACACCTCAAAGCCTATTTCTAAGCTATGTAAAGGATATTTATGGTATGTTTAACTTATGCTCATGTTCCGGAATGTTTGTTCCGGAATGTTTAACTTTAGTCCCTGTAAGCGATTTAACTCGATTTTGCCATACCAAAGCCTTCAAAACTTATTTATAAGTTATGTAAAGGTTATTTAAGGTATGTTAAGCCTATTTCACTATTCCGGAGTGTCCGTTGCATTAAACTGGTTATATCTACGCATCAGAGCGCGTATAACCCTCCAGAAAGCGATTTAAAGCTTGAAATCGGACAAGAGTTGATATGTGCAAACGATTCACATATTTGTACAAATCCCAAGTATGAAATACTATATTTCATTGGTTTGGCATTTGTTTGATGGTTGAAGTGACACAGGTGTCACATTCTAGAATATGGTCCATCATGAGAATACTAATTTCCTTGCTTCTTGATGCAAGCCATAATAAAAGATGCACTTTCAAAATCACGATTTAAGAAAGATCTATTTATGGGAAATACAAATTACCTCTCCGGCAAGACTGGGTATGGTATAGCAGACTCTCCAGCTTGTCCGGGTAAGATGGGGTTACCTCTTCGGCGAGACCCGGTAAGATGGGGTATATGATATGTCAAACAAGTGACAGAATTCCCTAATTAGTATCATGATCTGATGTCTGGCTTGTTTTTGGAAACATGAATCTTTTAAATACATTAAACTTATGAAGGGTTTGTATATTACAGTATGTGAAATATATGATTATATAGATATATATATCTATAAGGAAATCTAAAAACCATAAGGATTGACAATTTAGAATAAATCACGAGCATGTGTGTCAATGATAATTCTAGATTTCTTTATCAGGAATCTCTTGTGTACATCCATAATTCTAATATCAAACATTATTCCATTTGATCATCCGTCTCGTAACTTGTGCGACAAGATGAACGATGTGAACCATTTATGTGGGACGCCATCGAAAGTATAAGAATTCCCCCGCATTACCTTAAATTATTAACGCATTAGGAAACCTGTAGCTAAAGTTGTGCTAGGAACAAGACGTCTCAAAACTTACGCTAATAAGAGTAATTCTACTTTCTTTAAGAACTCTTGCGAAGATAAGAGTAACCACGACTAGGTGCACTTACCAAGACTCTCTTCACCTATAATCCTACAAAGATTACCAGTAATAAAGAAGCTGTTATGAAATACATGGGCTGCAAAGGACAAAAGTTGTCCAAACCATTAATATATATGTTAAGAAGAATGAAGTAATGTATGCTTCAACATTTAGACTTTAAGATAGTGAGACCCGATCTTCAAAACATATGATCACGACGTATGCCATGAAATGGACAGAAATGACAAAAATGAAATCCTATCTGCTTCATAAAACGGCAACAATGATTCCTGAAGTGATTGCTGACTTAGGTTTAGATTTGCAAGCCAACCGGAGAGGTAAACACAAGGAGACAAGACAGACCAGCCGACAAAGTTCATCTCTGTAATGAAAGCTGCGAGTTATGCACGGAAGTAAGACATAGCATATATGGTCTCGGAGTTCATTAACACTAGAAGCATGGAACTGAAAGAAATTATGACCGACGTTTTCCCAGAGGATCTATTTGGACTATCACCCGATCGTGAGGAGAAACTCAGAATACATCTGAGACTAGGATCAACACCGATTGTTATATCACAAAGTTAAGACTAATGTAGTAATCAATGCTTTAAATCATAAGTTTCATAAGAAGCCGAAACACATACGTGCTCTTAGATTAAATTGCGAATAGATTTAATGAAACAATTAAATAGTACCTAAGAACACAGCAATCAAGGATGATGTTGAAGGATTATAAAGGAATAATGAAGGAATCAGAAAAAAGGAATTAATGGAAATTGGAGATTCCAAAAAGAATTCGGGTACCTATTCAAGGAAACCTACAAGAAAGGATTCTCGAAGAAGCTCATAGAACTAAGTATTTGATGCATCGTGTAAGTAATATGAGGTATCGAGGTTTGAATAAGAATAACTGATAGATAGGAATGAAAAAGGATATAGCAAGTTATGTCTCTAAGTATTTAATCGATTAGCAAGTTAAAACTAAACATTAAAACCCTTTAGGTTTACCTTAACGATTAGAAATGCCAGTATGGAAATGAGATTGATAACAAATGAATGTTATTACCAAAATCCCCAAAACAATAAGTTGTAACGACACAATCTGGGTGATTGTGGATCAACTAATCAAGTCAGCTCAATTACTACTAATGAAGGAACCCCTTTAGTATAAAACGCTTAGTTAAGTGATGTAGGGACGAAATAGTCTCATTACATAGAATCCCGTTATCTATTAAATCGAGACAGTCATTTCACCTCTCATTTCTAGGAAAATTTTAACCTGACTTATTTTGAACAGTGTGAAGGAACTCTACAAACATAGAAAGACATGCTAAGTACATGTGCAATAAATATTGATGAAAGTAGGACTATCATCTATCACTCATAATATTTTTCAATAATTAACCTACAAGTATTAGTGTTACCCGTTTGAAGCACTTCACGGATGAGGGTACCATCTAGTATGTTGAGCAGAAATATGAGAAAAGCAACTATCAGGCCATAAGATGGGCAAACTATTAAAATTTCAAATCAGAATAAGAATGATACTAAAAGGCACTCCGTGAAAAGGGAATAGTCCAAATGCGGCAAGAAAGAAAGGTTAAGTCTAAAATTTGTTGAACCATTTGGAATCAATAAATTGGATCAGTAGCTTATTAGCTAGAGTTACCAGAAGAAATGACAGAAAGACATGATGTGTTTCATATATGCAACTTAAGGAACGCCTAGCTGATAAATCTTTACTTGTACCTCTTCAAGATTTAGAGGTAAATGAATTGAAAAATCTTACAAGTCAAAGATAAGAATTTCAAAGCACGGAAAACGGTTCTGGTCAAAGTAAAGTGGAATTCAAAGTAAGGACCAGAGTATACTTGGAAACTAGGATCAGTGTCAAAGTAAGAATATTCCTCCAAATTTCCGTAAATCTCGAGGAAGAGATTTGAAACAAGGTGGGGAGGATGTAACAACCCTCAAAACACCCTAGAACGAACCCTAACCGAAACCCTAGACGCGTACGACGAAAACCGAAACAAGAAATCAAATTTTTTTATTTTTGGTGTTCTCGCGGGCCGCGACCAACGAAGAGAAATCTCTCGCGGGGCGCCATATGACTCAACAACCCTAAACCGCCTTATGCTTCCCCGCGGGCCACGATGCCCCGTCTTAACTCTCTCGCGGGGCGCGAGAGCCCCATTTCCAGCCCTATAAATGAGGTGTTCGAGTTTCAGTTGAAATCGTTCAATTCTTTTCTTTCTCTCAGCCTCTATTATAGCAAAATAGTAGCTCGGTATTATACCCCTAAAACCTCGAAACTCTGCCCGTTATTAGGGTAATAACTCTAATCACTGGTACGATACTTTATCCGATCGATTGAAACCGGTCCAATGGACGTTTAAGTGCTGCCAATACCTGGCTATACTTTGTCATTCGTTGTGAGTTTTGATCTCGTGATTATCGTTAAAGTCGAATTGAGTTAATACACTAATACGAGTTCCATTATATCTAGAAATTAGAACTCATACTCAGGGAACTATTTAACTAGATTACTTAGCGATTAAGTAAACATTGTAGTTAAGTAAACTTAATGATTAAGTAAACTTAGTGGCTAAGAAAACTTAGTGGTTAAGTAAACTTAGTAGTTAAGTAAACTTAACAGTTAACTTAACTTAGTAATTAAGAAAAACTTAATGGCTAAGTAAACTTAGTAGTTAAGAAAACATGGGAGTTAAGAAAACTTACCGGTTAAGGAAAACTTAATAACTAAGAAAACTTAATAGCTAAAGAAACTTAACAGTTAAGCAAGCTAAGTAAGTTAATTAATCAGCTAGTTAAGTTAATTAATTAATCGGATAAGTAAATGACTTAATTAAACAGTTAAGGAAAAGTAATCAGCTAAGTGAGATAATCCATTAAAAAGCCAAGTAAACTTGATAGCTAAAACAATTAAGTAAACTTAATATATAAGTAAACTTAATAGGTAAGTAAACTTAAGTAGTAAGAAAAACTAAATAAATAAAAGGAAACTTAATAATTAAGAAAAATTCCTAACTAAGAAAGGAATCCACCTTACCTATAAATAGGAGCCTAGGATTTCATTCTTCCTTGCTCATTTATTTTCCTTTTCTCTCTATACGTTGGTGTTCTAACCAATAATCACCGATGTGATATTCTGTCCGATCGATTCGGGAACCAACTAACGAATGCCAAAGTGATGTCTAAATAAGAATATACTTTGTGAATTTCGTTAAGGTTCTGATCTCGTGACCATCGTTAGGTTTGATTTGGGTTTAACACTAATACGTATTCCACTATGTTAAACTAAATGTTTAACTACCAGAAACTCTGCACTATACACTTACAATCAAACAAGATATTTAATCATCAGAAGATTCAGAACTCTAAAGTAGATGCTTAGTTATCAGAAGACTTAGGATCAGGAGGCTTGTTAAATCAAGACTATATGCTAACAAGGTGAGTCATTCTCTTTTTATCAAACTGTTTCATGGAATCTCAAAATATTTTTAGTTATATTTTACAGTGATTAAGTCTTTGCTAATCTTAAGTTACTGGCAGTAAGTGAGGTATTGTGCACATTACTGCTGTTTTTATCACTTTAAATGGGCGAGCCTAATTAGTGATATACGTCACTATTGGGTGACAGGACCCAATAGTGGTATGACCACAGTCATAGATCCGGTCGAGTGACAACTGAACCAGGTAATTATAAGATAAGGGGAAAATGTAAAAACTCTTAATGTTGTGAATTATAACAAAGTTGTAATTGCAGTGATTAATTTTTGCCAATCTTGAAAGAGCAAATGTAAAAACTCTTAATGCTGTTAATTATAACAAATTAAATGTGTTTTTAAACAAAATGAATGAACTCACTAGTATTTCCTGCTGACCAAATGTTTTTTAAAACACGTTTCAGGTGATTACAGTAGATTGGAATAAGAGTAGTGATACGGCACTACAAGGCTTAAAGAAGTGGCTTATTTTATCAAATGAATTAAATGATATTTTTTATTCGGGTTTATCCCATATTAAAGCTGCCTTTGTAAAACATGGGTTTATTCCCTTCTGTTTAATAAATAAAATCTGGTGTTTCAAAACTCTGATATTTTTCCTAACTCACGGTCCTGATGAATTTTTTCCGCTACAATACTTTTCAAAATAACCACCGGTACCACTTGACTGCTCACGGCTCCCGTCCAGGGTGTGGTCGGGGGTCGTGACATATAGGATCTAGATTTGTGAGTTCGTGATCATAGGAAGTTTAGAATCTACAGATCCGGGTCAGATTGACGTCTTAGGGTTTGTGTCCCGGGTCTTCGTCAAGCCGGTCACCAGGATTAGCATCAGGAGATGCAAACTGTATTGTGGATACTTATAAGATATCACAGACGTGTGATACTATAAAGTGTCAGATTGGTTAATCTTCGAGCAGATGAATTGTTTTTCGGACTAATCACCGGGAAATGATGATGTTTGTTGGTTAAGTTGTTGCCGGAACTAGCGGAGAAGACCATACATCTGTTATCCTGACTAAAGAGGAAGAATGAGATTCTGATCGTGAATGAGTGTTTCTGAGATCTGAATGCGTTACCAGATGATTCGTTATCCGATGAAGATTTGCTGATTCTGGAGAATACCGTTTACACGGCTCAATCATTCTAACGGTTCTTAAAGGTGGTCACGGAAAACGGGATATTAGATCTTCAGGGGGAATCACAGATTTGAAGTTAATCAGTGGGGTATTTGAAGTTTCTATCAATTGCCGGTTGAATTTTTGTATATTCTTAGATCAAGCAAGCGGAATGCGAGATCGTGGTGCTTACATGTTATATCAAAAACTGAACTCGGATGTGGCTAAAGCTGAAACAGAGAGTGCTGCATTGATTAGTTTCAAGCTGGTGATTGTTCATGGAGGTTACAATTTAGCAAATCAGAGGAGGGTCGTGAACTGTGCTACAAAAGACCTGAAGATTCATTTCAGGGGGAATTTGTTCAAACAGATGTCAAAGCAAACCCAGATCATCAATCAAGGGGGAATCTATTGAAGATTTCAAGATGTCTGATTGAAATTGCAGAATAGTTGAAGACTACAAAATATTCGAACACAGCTCAAGGTTTTGTGACGATCCGATAGTGACAGCCGAGGGGGAATCTGTTGGTGCATTATTCGTTCGTCTGCCACTGTGAGAATAGCTAGATAGAGCGTGTGTTGAATATTGTATAGAATAGGGTGAAATCCAGTACGAAACCAAGGTTCTGTAATGTAACAGTGCCTTCGTACGAAGCCAGGAGTAGCTTCATACGAAGCCACTACATAATGGTTTGTACTGATGTTATCCAAGACCAAGCTGGGTTCGTACGAAGCCAGAGGTAGCTTCGTAGGCTTTGTACGAAGCCCTGATGCCTATATATATGGTGCTTGGGTCTTGTGTTGGATAAGCTTTTGGATCCCAGAGGGGACATGTTGCCCAACTAGTCTCGTGGTGCTGTAACGTTGGATTATCAATAAGATACCAGATTATAAGTGACTGCTCGGTGTTCTATTCTATCTTCTACTCATTTCTTATCGTTTATTGTCACCGAACATGTCGTTTTGGGACCAAAGCTCCGTCAAACTCGTCGGATCCTGTTTTTAGAATCGCTTATAACTTCCAAAATATGACATTTTATAAAATGATGAATATGTCATTAGAACGAGCATATTTTATCTACGTTTTGACCTAAGTTTCATTAAAAACGGAGTAAGTTCAATTAAAATGTATTTTTATTATTTAATTATTAAACGGATCCTAGGTTCGTCTAAATATCTCATATTTCTAACAGTCAACTTACCCGTAATCTACCCATTTAATAATATAAGTTTTTATATACTTTATTTTAATATAAAAAATGGAAATGTTACACATGCATTACCTGTAACCTGCACAAGTAACACACTTGCGTAACAAAGAATAGAGAAAGAGTAAAAAGAAACAAACACCTTAAACAGATAATCACACAAATCAAACAATGTCCTAACACAAAGTGCATGAACTCCCAAGCAACGGTGCCAAGCGCCCCGGTCAAAGATAATATTTATAATGCCCAAATTACCCTTAAGAATGTGTTAGTGGTAGTAAGGGGTCAAACCACGAAGAATTTGTTTTTTGCGTATGGACGTGATTGATTATTAATGTTGTCACACTTTTTTTAAAGCTTGCTACGAAAATGGTTAATTTGTTTGTTGTTGAAAAAGGGTGTCGGAATGAACCGACAAGTTTGTTACTAAATTAATTGACTAAGAAAAACTTGACACTTTCAATTGCACGAAAACTTGATTGTAACACTAATTAGAAAATAAGGTTCACACCCAGTTCAACGATTGCAAAGCCTAGGGTTGCTACTGTAACACCCCTAAAATATAAACCTTTTTATTATAAATTCGATGTCGATAATAAACAAAATGACCTAACTAGGAATGAAAAATAACCTAGTTAAATAGAAGTCTTGTGGTACTACGTTAGTGTGTTTGAAACACCTAAAATAAGAACTAAACAATCGTTGGGGGGCCAAAGTTGTTAAGTATGAAACTAATAATATAAAATCAAAAATAAAAAACCACACACACACCTAAGTGTGTGTCTGGTTCGATCAGAACACAGGAGCGACCAAGGAATCCTCCATCAAACCCTAACTCACACAAATCTCACAAATTGAAGGTTCAAATCAGTTCTAAAACGAAATCCGAGCATAGATTGGTGATCTCCTTAGTAAAGGGATCAAAAGGTATGTAAAATTTCATAGAAAAGTTCCATCTAAATTTCTGGATGAACATAAGAAATTCGAGATTTGTGTTGCATGATTGTTGTATGGATGAATTTGGAATGAAATAGTGTCTAGGAATAAAGCTTAGCCATTAGATTGTTGAAATTATGCTCATAACTTGTGAAATTCATGATCACCATTGAAGGTGTTAAGTGGGTTTTGTAGAAACATGTTGAACACTAGGATTATGATTGTTATTCTAGTGTAATTTGAGTTGTATAAAGTGATTTCAAAATGTGATGTGAAAAATCTACATGAACTTGCTAAATTGATGATTAATTTTGGTTACATAATTAGTCATGAGTTTAATTGTAAACTTCCAGAAATTATGTCCTTTAGGTGTTCGTAGAAATGCCTAAAAGAAAGCCTAATGTTGAAAATTTGATCTAAAAACGCATACTTGTATATTTTGGCGAATTATGCGTGAATGCTAAGAAAAGAGTTCTAAACAATTCGTGCTTGAACTCTATAGGAAAGGAAACCAGAATGTCGAGTGGACAAGCTAGTGGTGATGCACGTTTGAAAAGAGCGCTTTGAAGGTGTGTAACCATGACACCGTTACATTAAGTTACTTGAAACATTATAGTCGTTTGAATTGGTGTTCATTAGAATTGGTAGTATTAGTAGAAGTGATGATGATCACTACCTAGTTAATCAAATCAACACTTGTTTAGAAAACGTTTGGTAGTCGTTGAAAATTGAGGATTCCATAAACTAGCCAAACGGGTCGAATAATTGTCTAAGTAGTCATTATGAAAGTGATTAAATATCATGTGGCGATTGTAGATCATGGCATAAAACCATGAAATGGGTAATGATACGCCGATGATTATAAGCCCATGGAATGGGTAAATATGAGTAAAAGTCCCAATTTTGAGTAACATAAGATTTGACGCAAAACTATGTGGGTCGAATAAGTATAATAGGGGATTATAGAATTTCGGTCCGTAAACTCAACTTTTGATTAAATGATCAAGATAGATGCGTTGATAATTTAATTATGGACGCGTAGGAAAAAGAATCACTTAAATCGGACAAACGGATAAAAAGTCATGAAGGTTTTCGTACTTAAAACAGAAAACAAATAAAATCTGCAGGTCAGACCGTAAGCTACGGTCCAGACCGTAGCCTACGGTCCAGACCGTAGCCTACGGTCCAGAAGTTCTGTTGAAAAATCAGTGGAGAAACGTAAGCTACGGTCTATGAACCATAGCCTACGGTCGACTTCCAAACAAAATATTAATTTTGTTTATTTGAAGGTTTTGAGTCTTTGGGTCCGTTTAGACGGGTTCTAGGGTCTCATATACTAACGTTTGGGATAAATTTACAAAGTAGGTGTCTTTGAACTTAGGATGGGTGAAGATCAAGTGACGAACATGAACCGAACACAACTTTTTGAAGCTTCTGCGTTTATCTAACTTTGTAGTAAACAATGTTCATGTTGTAAACACTTAACTTATCGTTTTTAGATATTTAAACTAGATGTTAGTTAACTAAGATACTATCGTCATGAAACCTATCATTTTGTATAACTTTAGAAATTATGCATTTCTTATAAAAATGCGTATTTTATGGAAAATTATTAAACAAATGAGACGGGTGTTACAGCTACACCTTTTTAGATTGATTTAGTTGAATTTGTCATTAAAGGTTTTGATATCACAAGGCTTAGGTGCCAATTGCTATCAACGTGTATAACGGACTGCAATGTACTTCGTTACCTCGGACAAGTAAATCCTTTTGAAAGATAAGGCATAAATACACAAACTTATATTGCAAAGTCAAATTTTATCTTTTCTCGACAATTCACAAATCTAGTTCAAATGTAAGACAATTATCAATCAGTTCAAATACAACTCAACTTGTCACAAATCAACTAATAAACATAAAGCAAACCTTAAAACCTTACAAAAGTCTACACCGGGGTGGAGCCCTGGAGGATTATCCACTCATGACGAACGAAGCACTGTCAACCGTTGATGAGAGCTTGAACATGGTCATCTTGAAGCCTTGATGGTGATGATGATGGTTAAGGTTTGTAGTGGATTGTGGAGGTGGATGAATGATAGATTGGATGATGATAATGATTGTGGTAGATTAGGGATAGGATTGAAGGTTGTGGATTGGATGATCAGATGGATTGGTATGGATTAGGGATGGTAAGGATGATGGTTCTTGGCTCCAAGATGTGTATTCCAACTCTAGAACTCGTAACTCCCTTGAAAATACCCAAAAAGTGGGTTATAACTCGTTCAAAACACTCAACAAATGAAATTCAGCGATAACACATTCTGGAGGGCGTCGCCGACGCCCCTTGGAATCACTATTTTTTGATGTCGCCTAATTTAGCTATCTATGCGAATTTCTAGTCGACGCGAATAACCAAGGGGCGTCACCGGTGACCCATATAGGCGTCGGTGACGCTATATCCAACTCTTGGTTTCCATTTTCTTCATTTCATGTTCCCGGTTGATCCCGTTCACTCCCCGGTGCTCCATAAAGCTCCCGAATAGCTCCTTAAATTCTGTTAGACCTGCAAAACACAATTCTAGTCAAAAGTAGGTCATTCGAAAACGAAAGTCATGTAAAAACATAAACTTAAATACGATTAAGCACTGGTTTTCAACCATGCATCATTATCATACTTTATTAAACACGAAATGCTTTAGTATAACATATTTCCATACAAAACCTTTTTTCCATATGTTGTTGTTAAAACCTATGCTACTCACCAACTCTTTTATTGACCCATGTTTTTCACATATGTTTTAGGTGCTAATCTATGGTTCTATTCAAGTTTGCTTCACATAGGAAATGGATTGTGCCTTAGTTTGCATTAATTAAAAAAAAAATTATATTTTATGACAAAGTTATACTATTTTGGTTTGGTTTGTATATGATGAGAAAATTTGGTTAAACAATTTCTATATTTTATGACAAAGTTATACTGTCTTGAACAATCTACCATACGTGACGCCCCGATATTTCCGATGTCGATTGGGGTGTTACAATACAAACATCAACCACTAGATCTAAATTAGACATACCAAATTAAAAGGTTACCAATCTATAAATGGCTATTCTAATAATTAATATGTACATGCATGTTCATGGATAATGAATTAAGGATTTATTAAACATATACATATTTGAACAATATATATATATATATATATATATATATGGGATGGATCATGCGAAAAGTAGTTTAAATAAGAAAACCAAAAAACTAACTAAAAAAGGCTAAAAAACATACCAATTTTTTTTACAATTTTTATATTTAATTTCACTAGTTTTTATATATAAATTTTTTTTCAAAAAAATAAAAAATAAAAAAATTGTACTGCACATGTGCAATAATACGGAAAAGTTTAAACCACTTAACCCACCCCCCACCAACACCCCCAAAAAACCTAACCCCCCGCCCCCCCCCCCCCCCCCCCACAAAAAAAAAACCTAAACCCCCCTCTCCCACACACCTAAAATCCTAATCCTAAACCTCCAAAAAAACCTAACCCTAATTAAAATCTAAACTAAACTCAAAAGTTAATTTTAACCATGTAATGCACATGTGTAGTACAAGTTTTTTTTTTTTGAATTTTTTTTTTATATATACGAAAATAGCGATTTTTAATTAAAAAAATTGGTATGTTTTTTAGGTTTTTTTAGTTAGTTTTTTAGTTTTCTCATTTATATATAGTTTTCTCATGATCCTATCCCGATATATATATATAGATCCTTTAGGAACCATCCTTTATTGCGAGAACCGCGAGAACCAGTGTGAACACAAACCGTAATTCCAAAAAAAATCTAAAAAAACACCCAAATTTTTATTTTTAATTTTTTTACTATTTTTTTAAATCGCTAGATTTTGTTAATAAAAAAATAAAAAATAATTTCAAAAAAAAAAAAATTCGCGTAACACTTATCTATGCACATGTGCATATGTATCATTTCTTTGTCAAATTTCGTAATTCATTACAAATACTAGTCAATTGCACTTTCATTTACACTACCACGTGTAATACACTACTTTTTACGTTAACAATATTAGAAATGCACATGTGCATCTATATGTATCATAATGAAATAAGGTGTTTTGGTACACTACTTTGAATACATTTTCTCTTTCATCTATCATTCCATCCATAATACACAAACATGCACATGTGCATATGTATCATTTCTTTGACAAATTTCGTAACTCATTACAAATATTAGACAATTGCACTTTCATTTACACTACCATATGTAATACACTACTTTCTACATTACCAATATTAGAAATGCACATGTGCATCTATATGTATCAACATGAAATAAGGTGTTTTTGTACACTACTTTGAATACACTTTCCCTTTTATATATCATACCATCCATAATACACTACCATTACCTCCTACCATCCATAATACAATATCATTACCTCCTACCATCCATAATACAATACCATTACCAATATTTTGACTTTATTACATGTATATCAACACCATTTATACCATCCAATCATCATATTACATCATAAAGTAACAACTATAGCCAAACCATCAACCACTAGATATAACTAACCAAAAAACATGTATATGGGCCTACTTCTCCATTCAAAATCACAAACTTTTTGTACCAAAACATGTTATATCATGGTTATACCTAATGATGCACATGTGCATTTTGAATATTGGTAATGTAAAAAGTAGTGTATTACAGATGGTATTGTAAATAAAAGTGCAATTATCTATTACTGATAACGTATTACGGAATTTGTTGAAATAATGATACATATGCACATGTGCATGGATAACTGTTACTCGGAAAAAAAAGGTTTTTTTTTTTGTAACTAAATATAGCGATTTTTGTTAAAAAAATATTAAAAAAAAATAATTTTAGTTCTTTTTTTATTTTTTTTAGATTTTATTTTGTGTTCATATTGGTTCTCGCGGTTCTCGCAATAAGGGTGGTTCTCAAATGAACCTTACCATGTATATATATAATCCAACAACAAAATAGGCAGGGAAACACTACGTGAAAAAAGGGCTATGGCCACACTTTTGGCAAAACCGCCCTGCCACACATTTGAAAAAATGTGTGGCTAAAGGTCATTCATCATATTTTAAAACACCTTTAGCCACACTTTTTATTATTAATGTGACCATTTACACCAGTTCAAAACATTTAGCCACACTTTTAGAAAATTATTTGCCACAACTCGAAATGTGTGGCCAAATGTGATTTATGGCCACATATTTTTATTTCATGGACCAAAAACATATTTATTTGACACTTTTAGCCACACTTTAAAAAAAATTGTGGCATATATTAGCCACACTAGCAAAGTGTGGCCAATTGTTATATATGATCATAGTATTTGTATTCATGTGACCAATAACATATGAATTCAAAACATTTAGCCACACTTTAAGAAATAAGTTGTGACATTTATTAGCCACACTAAAAAAGTGTGTCAAATGTGAGCAACGGCCACAATATATTGTTTCATGTGACTAAAAACATAATTATTCGAAACCTTTAGCCACGCGTTAAGAAAAAAAACGGCCACACTATTAATGTATGGCCAAATGTGATCTACGATCACATTATATATTTACTAATGTGGCTAAAATCTAATACATATGGTTATGTATATTATTTTCTGTGACCAAAGGTTATACAATATCTACACTTAAAATTAAAAAAAAAATCATGTGCCTTTACATAAACATTCATCACATCATTATCACTTTGTTTATTTTCGTGTAACGAAATATTATCAAATGTCATGAAAAATGTGTGCCTAAATGTTAAACTTACTATATATTAAAAAATTTCCCCAAAAATATTTCATTCTAAAACTTCCCACCAAAATATTTATCCTAGAATTTAAATTTTCTCTCAAAATATTTGATCCTAAAACTTCCCACCAATATATTTCATTCTAAAAGTTCCCACCAAAATATATCATCCTAAAAGTTAAACTTTCCCCCAAAATAACTTCCCTCCAAAATATTTCATTCTAAAACTTTCCACCAAAATATTTCATTCAAAACTTCCATCTCAATTAATATTATCATTTGAAAAATTATATTAGTTAATATTATAAAACAAAAAAGAATCTTACTACATATTTATAAATTTATCCTATTATTAATGTTATATATTGTAACCATATGTTTTTTCTTCTAAATAATATGTAAGAGTATGCATATTAGTTACGTTTATATACGTTTTTGATGTATGCAAAATTAGTACTGGTACCAAATTTCCCATACCGAATTATTTTCGGTACCCACTTTTTGGCGTTTTCGGTATGGTACCAATATTATACCGAGTTTAATTTTCAAATACCGGTAACATAGAGTATCGTACCGAACATTTTCGGTACCGGTACCTGTACCCATATTTGACGATTTTCGGTACTGGTATTTTCGTACCGGTACCGAGCTCATCCCTAATCATATATGTATTAATACACCGTATTGGCCTTAATGGATCACAATGGCCAATAGTGGGTCATATATGTGTGTTAATAGACCATATTGGCCTTTAATGGATCATAATGGAGAATAGTAGCCAAACATGTCTTAATGGACCATGTTGGGCCTAAATGGATCACAATGGCCAATAGTGGATCATACATGTCTTAATGGACCATATTGGACCTTAGTGGATCATAAGGACCAATAGTGGATTATACATGTCTTAACGGACCGCATTTGGCCTAAATGGATCACAAAGACATATAATGGATCATATATGTGTTAATCGACCATAATGCACGATAGTAGATCGTACAAGTCTTAATGGACAATATTAGGCCTTAATGGATCACGATAAACAGTAGCAGATCATATATGTTTTCATGGACCATATTGGGCCTAAATGGTTCACAATGGCCAAATAGTGGATCGTATATGTCTTAATGGACCATATGTCCCTTAATGGATCAAAGTGGACAATAGTTAATCATACATGTTTTAATGGAACATATTAGGCCTTAATGGAGCACGATGGATAATAGTAGATCATACATGTTTTAATGGACCATATTGTGTCTTAATAGATCACAATGAATAATATTAGATCATACATGTCTTAATGGACAATGTTGGGCCTGAATGGATCATAGTGCACAATAGTATATCATACTTGTTTTAATGGACCATATTGGCGTTTAATGGATCACAATGGACAATAGTAGATCATACATGTCTTAATGGACCATGTTTACCCGGAACCACATACGCGTTTACCCGAACTATATACTCGATCATATAACCGATTTTTTTAATTTATACTTTTATTTTTCATTAACCCTTATCTGTTAGTGATTTATTTTAGTATGTTCATAATGTGAAAAACATTAACCCTTATCTGTTAGTGATTTATTTTAGTATGTTCATAATGTGAAAAAAATAAATTTTCTTTTAGTATATGCATTTGTTAATAGTATTTTTAATTTGTATGTTGTGGAGTATATGCATTTGATAATAGTATTTATATTTTGTATGTTGTGAAGTATATGCATGTGAGTGTATAAGTATTATAAAATTGATATATATAATCTATTAATTCATCACATATTGATGAATAGTGACATACTTTTGTCTTTTGTGATTTTATGTTTGGTTTTTTTTAACTTTACTTTTTTTTCATTTTGGTTTTATAAGCTTATTTTTTTATTTTATTTTTTATAATTTTTCCGTAATAAGTTAAAGAAGATTAGTATTTTTATTAGTTTTTTTGTTTTACGCTTTTTGGTCATCATTCGGTTGCTACTTAGCACAGTGTTTGGTGGTTACTTTTAGTCCCTTAGTTTCTTTTTCGCTTGGGTGTTGTTTAGTACGATGTTTGGTAGGTTTATATCATGTGAGTTACTTGGTGTTAAAAATTCGTGTTTTGTTTTACGGTTTTCCCGGTTTTGGTCATGGTTTGGTTGCTACTTAACATGGTTTAGATAAATGAACATAACATAAACAAACGCAAATGAACAAACGTTCACGAACACAAATGAACGAACGAGACATCTGTTTGTGTTCATTCATTTAACAAATCGAACAAAATTTCTTGTACATGCTCGTTAACGAACGTAAACGAACTTTCCGTTGAACAGTTCGTTGAACATTCGGTTCGTTTACGGCCTAGCCCTATGCGGTGAACGGCTTTTGTTGGTTGGTTAAAAAAATATTATATTTTAATTCATCTACGGTGGTCAACCGATACACGTACACACACACAGTGTATCCCACAATTAGGGTTTCTTTTTCTCTCGAAGAACAATTCGCACCGATTAAATACCGTTTCAAAATCTCCAATCGCTTGTTCGTTCTTCATCTCGATCGAACGAATCGATCAAGCATGGGGAGAGGAAAGTTCAAGGGCAAGCCTACTGGTCGCCGTCAATTTTCTACTCCAGAAGAGATGCGTATGTTGTTATAGTTCTGTTTTGTTTATGATTTGATGTTAATTTGTTTGTTGTTTGATTCATATGCGTGATTTTGTAGTTTGTTAGTGGATCTGTGGTTCTGATTCGAGATTTTAGGGTTTACGTTAGGGTTTTGGTATTGTGATTTCAATTTGATTGTGTGATGATTAGTTTGTGGTGTTTGAATAGGTAGAATCTGGTTTTAGTTATGTGTTTTGGATGATTAGATGTGTGTTTTGTTGTTAGGGTTTGAATTTGATGTTGTTTGTTGTTGATGATTGCAGTTGCTGGTACTTCGTCTCGCCCGCGCACGTTTAAGAAGGTAATTTTGCAAGTTATTTTGTAATACAGTTGGTAGCTTTTATAGTTTATATGTTTTTGTTGTGATTTGTGACTGATGTTAATGGTTATTAGTGTTTTAAGAAGCTTAAAGCAGAGCTAGGCTTGTTATTATTATTTATTAATTTATGATAAAAATTATATGTATGTAAAGTATATTTTTAATTTATAATAGTTGTTGCATAAATAAAATAATATAATAATTACAATAGTAAAAAATGTATTTAGAAATCCCAATGTTCACACGATTTTGATTTTGTTCTTACACATCTCTCCATAAATTTATTAAATTTGGCTCTCCTTATTATATCTCTTCTTAATTTTTGTTTGTATGTATAAACTTGAGGTGTTCATCGTTGATTTTAGGAAGTGTTTTCAGCCAAAACCGGGACCTTGGCCAGTTTGGTTCTGGCTATCGGACCAGATAGATGAGAACCGGAGGTCGGACTGGAAACCGGTCTGTTGGACCAAAAAACCGGGAGGTCGGATTGGATTTTTAATCGGTCGGTCTTCCTACCTCGATTCCCTAACACGGTTCTAGCATCCTCTCAGGATTTGGTTATGGCGGAAGGTCATCGCTACACCCTTGTTGCTTAGTTAGGTGAGTTTGACTCTGACTAGTGTCTCTTGATATGATTCTTGTTGATTTTTTTATTTAATTTAAGTTTCGTGAGTTAGGGTTTATAGAACTGTAGGATCTTGTATGATCGTGTGTTTAGGGTTATCTGTGTGTATAGTGGAGGTGGTGATGAGGTGATGAAGTATTGGATTCACTAATTTGTTTGGATTTATTTGCTGGTTATAGTTAGGTTATTCTTATTGTGTGGGTGCATGAACTAGTTAAGATATATGTGCTTATAATACTTACTTTTGATTTGTTTTTCGTTTAATCATATCTAATGCTTATAATACTTACTTTTGATGTGTTTTTTATTTAATCATATGTAATTTAGGCTCATAGGTTTGTGTGATTGTATAGTATGTGGAATGATGCCTGAATCCCTAATACCCCCAAGTTGCAACAACTTCTTGACTAGTTGTTTGATGGGAGTATTTAGCCACTAGCCTTTTAACCGTATGATCAGCTACCAATCCCTAGTTTAGCATATTCATAATGGTGTATATTATTGTTATTTGATTGCCAACAAAATGGCCACTAATTGTTTGATTATATGCCTGCAATTAATATTCTAATCTGTTTATAATAGGCCACCAATTTTATCATATTTTAATAATCCTGATGTTTGTTTCCTCAACGTTAGAGGTTTAAACGAGTCGATTCAAGCCAAGCCCAAGCTTATTTAGGCTCAAGCTCCGCTCACTATATAAATAAAAAGCTCATTTAGACTCGTGGACTAGGGATGGACATTTGGTACTGGGTACCGAACCGTACCGTACCGGATATATTCGGTGCCGATATTTACGGGTAAAAGACCGGTACATATCGGTACTGTACCGAAACCGAACCGGTGTATCCGGTACCGGTACCTGTACCAATTTTCCCAATTTTTCGGTACCGGTATTGGTACCGGTTTGGTACCGAACGGGTTCTGAACATGATTAAAGTTAAATGAAAGTTCACTGCCAATATATTCTTATCATCTCAGTAACATGTACTTCTATCCTACAACCCAAAATGTACATGTTATTAGAGAATGATCAATTAAAAGGGAATGAAATGCTAGTATTAATTTACATGCATCAAAGAATATAAGTTATAATATTGCTTCATGATCATATATATCAAGTGTTCTTTCGCTGTACAAATTCTGGTCATACATTCCTGTTATAATCAACTAATATTTTCTTTATCAGGCCACAATAGTCTTTCAGTAAATTTTAATGATTAAATAATAGGATCGTTTGTGTGGATGATGGTGATGGTTGTCTTTGTTGCCGAGTATTCTCATGAGCCTTATGTGGATTCATAACATGGCTTTCTTTAGCAAGACGCTGTCGTTGACACTAAGGCTGAGGTATGTTGATACTTATTTATAATGAAAGTTGCTATGCTTGACTTGGAAAATCATTGAAGGAAATTGTTCTTACTATTTTTTCCAAACATAAAACGTATTAAACGAAGTGAAAATGGAGGAATTGTGGGCTGCGAATACGTGATTTAAACATGTGAATGCTTCAATGCTGAAACGGCTGCTTTATCTATTGAACATGAAATAAAATGTTTACATGTGCTGCTGATTGCTGAGCACTTATTAAAATACCTATATAATACCTTAATCTTTTTTCTCTTTATTAACATTATATTACAGCCATAGACCATCAAGATTACTCAAAAAGGGCAGGCAACAGGGGGTTTTCTGAAGCTGGTCAGAAATCAGCACGTTGTCGGACCTTAACTGGATAATAAATAGATTAATCACATTGACAAAAGAAGGCATGAGTTCAACTCTCAACTGGTCAGTTTGAGTCAATTGGTGGACGTTCTGATGTTCCTCGAACACTCAGTTGTCGTCCAAACGGCAGAATCAAGTTGGTTGAAGGATGATGTGTTCCCTTTGAGGTCGTCTAAGCATTTTAATGCCCCAACAAAATCCAATTCAAACTGACAGGTATACGTAATGAAGGGCCCACTTGTATCATAATAATATATGATTATTATCATGCCTTGTTGGTATACACCATTCCTCTTGAAGTTTTTGTTCCGTTTGTTTCTTTACTACACGAGTAAACACCTTATCCTTCACCTGCCCTAGAATAACCTGACTTACCCCTTTTCACACGTCTTTAGTGTAAAGTGTAACGATCGGATATTAAGATGAACACGATTGTAATAATTTTTCGGCAAGGCTTGTTTGATTTCAATCAAATGATGAATTTATGAAATCGTTATAACTATCATAGATTCCCCTGTGAAGCTCTATTCTCTTGTTTATTGCTTTTTTTAATCTTATCTTTATTAAATATATGCATGGGCACCCATAACTAGCCATTGTCTTATGTTACTCAGTGGAGCAACTCCATTGATAGCTCTGAGGAAGGGTCACCAACAAGGCCTTACTTGCCTAGCCCTCAAAAGAGAAAGGTGTTGCCTTTAAGTGTTTACTAAATGGAAAAACTTGCAAAACAGAGAAAGAAAAAGAGATGGACTCCATTGGAGGAACACACGTTGAGGACCAGTGTGCAAAAGTATGTTATGCTTATTAATCTTTCTTTTACCTTAATTTATATCATTTTCCACACCCTATACTTATCAAGTAAATCTCATATACGTTGTTGAAATCTAAGCCATGCAATTTGATTAATTTGTCATTTTATGTTTATCAATTTTCTCATTATCTTTGACAATTGATGATGATCGGATGGTCACGTTGGCTAAATGAAGGGCCCCCGAAGTTTAATATAAAATTATCTTTCAACTATTTACCTTGGTGAGAAAAAATGGCTGGTTCATTAAATATATCACTGAAGTTTAATCCCTTGATGAATGGTATTGAAACTACTCTATTTGCCAACCAATTTTATTGGGATTTTGGAGTCTTTGTCTAATCAGTAATTTTATTTTTGTTTGTAGAGTGAAGGTTGAGGTGTATGTATAACTTCATCTAGTAAAGATATACCTGGTTTGTAGACAAGTTCTTTGTATGATTCTCCCACAAGGCAGCCAAGTTGCATATACACCAACACAAGGCAGGAAAATCGCATACACACAAACACAAGGTTAGACATGCAGTTGCTTTAGAAGATGGTGCATTAACACCTACTTTGGGCACCATTAGGCGAGCAAGTCGAGGAGTTGGTCAGCTGTTGTTGCAAATGCTGCTAGGTTGATGGAGGTTCTGTTGCAGTTGCTTCATTATTTGTAGCTAGGCTTTGATTATAAGTTTATGTATATAGTATTTAAATTGAAAACTTATGTATGGATAATGAGATTATTTTTAATATCATTTGGTTAGTAGGTTTTATGATGCTTACTGCATTTTTTATTTACCTAAAAATGAAAATAAAAATAAAATTGGTAATTACACGTAAATGGACACGTAGAACCACCATAAATATGTGTGACCAAAGATAAACAATAACAACACATAAAGATTACAAATCGTGTGGCTATAAAAAACTATTAGCCACGCCATAGTTACTTTGTTTTTTGTTGTGTGACGGAATGATACCAAACATCATGGAAAAAGAAATTACGTGTGACCAAAGTTTGACAATAGCCGCATTTAAAATTACAAAATTTAGTGAGGCTTTATATAATCATTTTCGTCACTTTGTTTTTTGTTTGTGTGACGGAATAATAGCAAATGTCATGAGAAAAACAAATATGTGTGACCAAATGTTAGACAATAGCCACACCATTATAACTTTTTTTGTGTGTGACAAGATGATAACAAACGTCATAGGAAAGACAAATATGTGTGACCAAATGTTATACAATAGCCACACTTAAAATTACAAAAATGATAGTGTGTCTAGGAAAAGATTTTAGCCACACTTACAATAAATTCATGTGACTATATAATAGAACCGGACACACTTACAGTATTTGATGTGGCCATTGCTACCTTTTAGCCACACTTAATGGACAAAATGCTTTATTACAACAACTTTTCTTGCCACACTCTTTTTTAATTGATGTGGCTAAAACAAACTTTTTAGTAAATATATGTGACTATTTAATAGAAACAGTCACACTTAAATAAAATTCATGTAGCCATTGGTACATTTTTGACACACATATGCTTGATTCCAGCAAGAAATTTGAGTACCCTTTAGCCACACTTTTAAGTTGGAATGGCCACATATACGTGAATGTGGCCGTATGATACCTACGATGACTAGACCTTTGGTCACACTTGAACTAGAAAAAATAAATGTGGCCAAAAGCCTATAGTCACAGTTTTTTTGTGTGACGGAAAACAATTTTTGACGTAGTGAAATAACAAAATACTATATTATATTATCAAAATAATTAAATTTCCATTTGCAACCACTATCACAACCACCACTATTAACCAACAAAATATTTAAACTATAGAGAAAAAACATAAAAAGGATCCATCAGCAAACAAGGAACAAAAAATCTAATATTTCACCACCACTACTACCAACATGGAGAAACACTAAAATTTGTTTCTTCTTTATAATCTACCCCAAGCTCCCCTCCCTCGCGGTAGATCATCATCGTCATCTTCATCCTCATCTTCTTCCATCAGATCCTCACGAGTATGTGACCACAGTTCGGTCTGATTCTTATCTAGCCTCTCCAAATGGTGCTTCAGGTTGGTTGCTCAGTGGAAGGTCAAACAACTCCTTTAGAAAACCAAGATCATCTGAAAAGGGGATTGAAACCTGGATCATATTCATCAACAGTCCCATTGTCCAACTCACCAACACCATGAATTCTTCCGACAAGAACTTGAAATAACTTGGCGGTTCGTGCACTATCGCTTCCTCGTGGTTTTTCCAACTTGTGCAATCTCCTTAAGATCAGTTCTTAAAAATTTACTAGCACGCTTTTGGCAGAGTGGAAGATTCTTTTGCTTCTATCACTAATCAACAAGTAGAATTTCCTTTCAGTATAACACCAAGCAACAACCATTTCATCGGCCATTGTGTTTTTCTGAATGAATTTCGTTTGGTTTTATTTGGGGGGGGGGGTGAAGAACATATTTGTGAGAATGAGAAATGGCTGGTTGATTTCAATCTGATCAGAAATGTAGATTATTTATACCAAATTTTGTGCCATCAATGCTATACCATGGTAGTTAGTAACATTTGGCCACACTAATGTCACAAAATGTGTGATTAAAGGTTTAAAAGAGATGGTAACATTTGTGCTCATGAAAAAAGTTCAAAATAATACCATGGCAATTGGTAACATTTGGACACACGAAGCTAATTAAGTGTGACAATAGACAACTAGTAGTCATATGTGATTATTTTCAAATCACTATTGAAATCTTTTAGCCACACGTAAAACTTTAACCGTGACCATAATATACTTAATAGTTATTAATTTTTTTATTTTACAAAGTGGCTAATAGACATTGCTCTTTAGTCACACATACTCGTAAATGGCTATCTGTATTAGCTTTCAGCTTCATCATTAAAACACTACAAGAAAAGTGGTCATTTTGCTACAAAAATTTCATACGCATAAAAATGCATCGCAAATTTCGTCACATATAAGATGCATTTCCTATGAAAAATAAACCACCATTTTTAGTTAATATGTGACACAATAGCAACACAAATACTAATTATAAGTTTTGCGACGGAAATACATAGCAATTTGCTATGCATTTACGACGGGTAAATTGTTATTATATTTAAATCATATTTAAATGTTAAACTAATATTGTTATTATTTACTATTGCATCGGAAATACGTAGTAAGTTACTACACATTTGTGACGGAACTATTATCTTTTATATTTGGATATTTTTGAAATATAATGAAATCATGCAAAATAAATTAAAAATCAATTTATTTGACTTTTACTGACAGAAAATCTATCACAAAAAACTTTTTTAAAATTCTTTTTTTTTAAGATTCGTCAGAAATGCGTAAGGACATTAAGAGTGTTGGAAATGCGTAGGAAAAAATAATTAATAATATTATTTTTCGGAAATGCGTTGGAAATTAAGAAAGTAAATAAATAAAAATTACGTTTTGTCATAAATGTGTAGCATACAAAAAACAATAAATAAAAAATATGTCTTTTGTCGGAAATGTGTCGCAAAAGAAGAAAACTTAAATAAAATGAAATTTTTTTTCACAAATGTGTTATAAAAGATTAATGATAAAGTTTATTCTAATAAAACAATTAAAAAAAGCTGTAGGAAATGTATAGCAATTTTCGACGCCATTTTTCTGTCGGAAATGGTTAGGAAAATGCCTAGGATAATCGTAAAAAACCAGTTTCCTACGAGGGGTTTTTGCTACATGTGTATTTTGTAGCAAATTCACCAGAATTTTCTTTTGTGACGCATGTCCTACGGAAAATGGTGTTGAAAATATTGTACTTTTTAGTGGTGAAAACGTACTATGACAGTTAGTAACATTTGGTCACACCTTTTAACTATGGCTAATAATTGTTACACTTTTTTATTAAAAAAATGGCTAAAGTTTTGAAAAGATTTGTTTTGGTTACATAAATAAAAAATCAAACCAATAACGTGGCAACAGATCACATTTGACCACTCTTTTCTAGTTGTGGATAGTAGATTGTCACATATTTCTCTAAAGTGTGGCTAAAGATACCTAACTGTTATACAAATACAATGGTCACACTAATAATAAAATATGTGACTAAAAGTGTAGGATCGTGTTCTGACCCAAAATGAGTCGATCAGAGGTGTTCTACTCAAAATGAAAGGCAGAAACAGACATAATGAGTTAAATTCAGCTAGATCTTCACTTAAACTGTATTGTATATTGATTTCTGAGCAATTACAGATCTGTAGACACTTCGACAGAGCTTCGCCGTCGGAAACAAGAGCATTACATCTGATATCGCTTGAATGCTATTTATAGACAACTGATTTCGCTTGAACATGCTTCAAGCGAAATCTCATACAAGCGAAATCAAAACAATTACACTCAAGCGAAATCACATGGTTAATTCCAAGCGAAATCAAATGTTAACATCTTCAAGCGAAATCACCCATTTGACTTGATTTCTTGATCTTCGTGCCCTGAACAATGCAAGACTCGATACAAGACGAAGTCGACATACGTATGCACTAACAGATTCCCCTTGGATGTTGACGAGTCTTAAAGTGTCGAGTCTTCAACCTTCAGTCTTTATCAGTCTGAACTTGTAAGCATCCTCAAACTTTATCTCTTTCTTCTCTTTAGCATCAACAGATTCTCCTCGAACAATCTTTACTCTAATGTCTTCAGACTCCCCCTTTCGTTATGCTGGAATCACAGTCTGACTTGTTGAAATCACATAGACCTCAGGCATCGGAACCTTGCTTTGTATCACTCAGATATCCTGTCTCTGTGCTTTTTCTTCAGGTCTCTTGATTCCTTAAGTTCATCAGCATCATCAGTTTCAGAATCGTTACCTGGCTCACATCTTGCTCAGGATCAAAATTTGACTAACCTGCATATTCTTAACCCAGAAATAAATTTCCCAGATTTAACAATTTACAACTTTGTCTATTCAGACTCCATTAAAATAAACCAGAATGATTTATCAAAGTTAATTTCTAATGACCACTTGTAAACAATTATTCAAAAACTTTTCATTTAAAACACACACTCCCCCTCACCACATGCTCATCATGTTTAGCACTTGGAATTTTGAAAATCAGCTCTCCAACATCAGTTGTCGAAAATCTTTTTGAATTTTTCAAAATTTATGCTAAAACACACCAAAAATCTGTTTGGATTTTTGACATAATAGAATTTAAATGCAGTAATGAAATATTTACATACAATATTTTTGTGAGTTTGTGTAAGAGGATCATATCAGTTTCTGACAAATCACAAGTACCATTGAGCTTAGTTACACATTAAGAATTAAACAATTCACTTAGATTGCCGATATACTGATCCACTTAAATTTTCACACAAATTTCAACTGATTCAGGATATGAGTTAGGTGTTTTAAGAACTTAAACTCATTCATGTGTCCCACCTCTTGAATATACTCCCGTATCCAGATCCCAATATTCAGTCTTACAGGTGAGTATACCACAGATGATATCTGTAAGGGGTTAAATGCGAAGAACCGTGAGAGCTCAGGTCAGAACTTCCGTTCAGCAGAGAGATGGCGGCTTGACTTTTGGTGGGTCCCCTTTAGAGGATCTTTTTTACAACAACATTGATTAGAAATTTTATTGTCTCATCATTTTATGCTGAGGGTGGCGCTATATTTCAAGCAAGCGTAAAGTATTCTCCGGGGACTAGGCCATTGCTTCCGCATTATCAGAAGTCCCGGGATAATACCCCAGATATCACTGAGTATAAAGACCTAGTATCTCAGAAAAAGGGATCCATCAAACGAGATTTCAAGGGTTACCTATATATCCAAGTAGTGTTCCCCACGAAATAAGCAAGTTTGAATTTAATTTTATATCCCGAAAAAGCTTACTAAATGTGTAAAAACCTATCGGCATATCATCAGTGAGACTGTTTAATGCTATTTAAACATTACATTTCTTTAGCATACTGTAACCGTCTACTGATGTACTATCATTTCCTCTTTTTGACAACAAAACTCATTTTGAATTTTATCATGTTTTTGGCTTTTTCAAATTTTCTAATGTTTTTAGATTTTCTGAAATTCTTACTTCCCCTAAAATGCAAACACATTTAAGGAATTTGAAAACAAACTGTACAAATAAATTGACAACCGATATCAAATCACTTCACTTCGCCATCCACTTGGCATAAACAATCAGGACTCCCCCTTACAACAAAACATTTTCTCATTATGATTTCAAAACACTTAAGTTTGTTTTAACCAAAATGATTTTTCCGGAAAATAAGTTTTGTTGATTTTAAGAACCACTTATAGGTATGGGGATTCATTAATCAAATTGTTTCTCAATCATATGTCGGAAAAACAAGTACAAATTAATGTCCTTGATTTACCACTTGTCAGTGAAAACCTTCTCAATCACTAGCAGGTTCACTCATCAACTCAAACCACTTGTATATAAAAAAAATAACAATATAATGATATCACCTGTAGATTTACCAACCAAACCTTTCAAGAATGATGTCGATTCCTGCTCCACGCTTACCTACCTGGGAGCTCCGGCAAGTCACACTTATCACTTATGAAAAACAGACATCCAAGCTTCACCAAACTTGGATGTTTCTTCCTCACCTGCACTTGAATAAAAAGTTGCCTTCTTTGTTTCATAAAACTCTTTTACCCCTTGCACTTTACCCTCAACCATTTTTTCAAAAATCTTTTTAACGTTTCCATTAAAAGCTTTCTCAACATCAAATTCTTTCTTCTCATAATAGAACTGATTCGAGATCTCAACTTTTCCAACCTTTGATTTAAAAATTTTCAGCCCTCAATGGTGGAAAATGAACATCATCCATTGGAGGTACTGATGTTTCCAGTTTTAGATCAACTTGTGGCTCGTCTGATTTTGTGGAATCAGATTCATCGCCATGAACCTTCTTAACAACCCACACTTGATTGTCCTTAGCTCTCCTTTTATAAAAATGAGTTTTTGAACACTCACCAACTTCATATGTTGAATTTTCAAAAATTTTAAATTTTTCAGTTGGTGATTCATTTTTCTCAACAACTTTTTCTTTGAGTTTCTTAGAGACTTCCTGTTTTGTTTTTGTAGCTTGAGAACAATTCCATGCAATGTGACCAGCTTCATTGCACTTGTAACAGGTTCTTGTTTCCTTTCTTTGATTAGCTCCATTCTTCACATTCTCTAGCTTTTTTACAAGAAATTCTTTATTTGATTGTTTCCAGAATAGGCTTTTTGCTTCTTCTTCCGAGCTTGTCCCTGAAACAAAATTCACTTTTGATTTAAAATCTCGAACATATTTTTCATTTTTATAATTTTCTGGTGGAATAAATCCTAATCCTTTCTTTTTGAAATTACCGTTATGGTTTGGCTTCTTTTGAAAACCAGAACCAGAACTGTAACCTTTTTTCTTGTTTAACCGTTGTTGAACTCTTGAAGTGTACTTTTTAGGTTTATCATTAAGATTTACATCTTTTATTTCAGAAATATTAATTTCTGTTAGTTTGAAAACCTTTTTGATCTTTTCAAATTTAACACTTCTTATTGGAAATTCCTCATCAGAATATAATTTGTCTGAATCAATCAATGTATATGTCACTTTGATTGCTTCGTCATTCAAATTAGATTTTGATAACTGGAATTCTTTATTGTAAACCCTTTTAACGACGACTTTGAACTGTTGACCGACGAACTCGAACTTTTGACAGACGAACTTGAACACCCAGACTTGGACTTTGACTTAGACTTTAACTCCGACTCCTCATCTGTATCCAACACCTGATCGACCACTTTTTTAATTATCTCGGACTCATGATCAGTGTCAGACGATGTAAAAACGACGTCAAGGTTTTCTGGTAATTCATCGGTTATATCGGACTTTAACTTTATATTGACAGCTTTTTCGACTTGCTCCTCATTCGGTTTTCTAGGCGAATACCCTTCCCAAATCGGAGGCGGACACTTGTTATAACTAACACTCTGTTTCTTACCGGTATCCTTCTTCTTTGGCTTTTCATCATCTTTAAATACTTCAAAACCTGCAACAATTGGATAAATTCGATCAATGAGATAATCAGAACTAGAATAACTCTGTAATAAACGTCTAATTCTCTCATTCTCTATCATTTCATTTTCCAACTCTCGCTGCAACTTTGCACATTCCTCAATGTAATGATTAATGGCTTTCTGCTTTGTCATCATAACAGCATTCATCAGAGTCAATGTGTCTCCTCTTTCTGAATTAGTCTTTTGTAGACCAGTTGTTGTTCTGTTTAGCACATCGTATGACTCTTTCACGTAATTGAGATTGAACAACAATTGTTCTTTCATCTTTTCAAACTCATTTAGTTTCTCATATTTTTCTGCACATTGCTTGCAAGATTCTGAACACTTTAAGCAAGGCTTGATGACTTCCACAATCTTTTCAACTTCGATGACCTTCTCAACCTCAATCACTGGTTTAGATTCAGTCACCTTCTCAGCTTTAACTTCTTCATTTTGAACAGTCTCTTCTTTTTTATCAATACTTTCACTCTTCACTTTCTTTTGTTCTTTTGCTGCACGTCTCTCTTTTAGCTTCTCCAAGCGATCTGCAAAACAAAATTGAAAGCTTTCAGGAGATAGATGAGTTTTTGCAACATTAATATGTCTTTCTTCCTCATCATCACAACTGTCATCAGTTTGTGATTGGTCAAAATCTATTCTCTTCTCAGAATTCTCATCTGAAGAACTAGAATCAGATAGTGTTTGATCAAAAATTAATTTTTTTTCAGAACTCTCATCTGAAGAACCAGAATCTGATGATGTTTGATCAACATCAGTTGCTTCTTCTGAACTTTCATCGGATGAAACAGATTCTTCTTCTTGATTCTTCTCATGAACACCAATCACTTTCATCCATTTTGTAAACAAATCAGGTTCTTGAACTATCTTTGCAATGAAAGCTTTAAAATTCCCATTTTTATCTGCAAACATATCCCAGCTGAAACCTTCAGGTAACTTTTCATCATCTTGGTTTATCAAACATGCTTTACTATAAGCTGATATATATTTGTTCCAACTAAAACCTGGAGCCATTTTCTCATCAACTTGATCAATGATACCAGAATAAGCTTTCTTATTTGCATCTTCGATCATTTTCCCATGAGCAGTTTGTGTTTCCTTTTGTTGATATGGTTGATGAGCAACTTGTTGATATATTGCTTTCCGATAGTAATCATCTTTTCCAAAAGGATTCTTTGCTCCATTCACTTCCTGGTTTTTGCATTCTCTTTTGAAATGACCTTTTTCCCTGCATCGAAAACAAGTAACTTTAGATTTATCAAAACCCAAAGTAGAAACATGTGCATCCAGAAAATCATTTCTCCGTGTGATCATTTTAAACTTTTCTGCTCTCCTCAAGACACTAGCTAGACACCATTTAATATCCATGAGCTCCATCTCTTCAGCGTCTATCTGATCGTAATCCTCTTTCGTCAGCATGGGATTTCCGATCCTCCCTGCAATCAAACCTTCATAGGATTGTAGCACAGTTGCAAGTAACGCCATGTGATCTTTTGCAATTTCTTCAGAAAAACTTTGACCATCTGGAAGATTCAATGCAATGTTGCACTGTATCACACAACCATTTCCACTTTTTGAGCTTTGAGAATGAAAACTTGAAGTTGAACTCTTCGGATTAACACTTGGATATGAAGATAATCCACTGCTGCTATTAGGACTTTGTTCAACATTTCCAGATAAGTCTTCAGCACTAAAAGCAGTTTGAATCTTCGGACTCATTTCAACCTCTTGAACGTTGCCTTTGTAGTACATCTTCACATCTTGTTTACCACTCGAATTACTCATCCTTGCAATCTTCTATTGTTCAAGATCTTGACCCTCAATCTTCTCGATGAACTGAGATATTGTCAAGTTGTCATATTCTCCAGTGTTCTTTACTATCATCAAAAATGTACCCCACTCTTTCTGAGGTAAAGCATCAGCTAATTTGTCGACCCATTCATCTTGAGTTTTGGTTATGCTTAACAACGACATAGAACGCACTAAGTGGCAATATCTTTCAATCAATTTCTTTGTATCTTCCCCTGGCAAACTTGTGAAAAGATCAAATTCTTTCTTAAGCAGTGCCTTTTTACTCTTAATCATCTTCTCACTTCCCTCAAACTTGATTTTAAGAGCATCCCAAATTGATTTTGAAGTTTTGTCATGTTGAAGCAATACAAAGATGTCTTCTTTAATAGCCTGCTGAAGTAGACTAATCATCATCTTTTCAGCTCTGTACATGTCTCGTTCTTTATCATTGAATTCAGAGATTTCTTTCTCAACTCGCAGTTCAGTACGTGGTAGTACATACTTTTTCAAAATACACTCCCAAGATCTCAAATGGTTTGCTTATACCCAGTTTTCAAACCGATCTTTCCAACCATAATATTCCTCAATGCTCATTAACTTTGGTGGTTTTTGTAAAGTTCCGGTCTCATTCTCCATGTTCATGTTTAGAGTAATGGCAGCTGGACTAGTTGGGGATGTTGCAAATGCGTTGTAAAATTCTTCACTCGTGATTCGATAACCTTTTTCACAAAACAAGTACTTTCAAGCGGAATAAGATCTCAAGCGAAATCACTCTTCAAGCAAAATTACCTGCACAATCAACTTATTAAGCGAAATTAAAATGATTTTCAAGCGAAATCAGAACTTTCAAGCGAAAACACCTTCACAAGCGAAATCAGATGAATTTCAAGCGAAATCACTTATTTCGCTTCAAATTTTCAAGTGAAATCAAATGGTACGTTCAAGCGAAATTAGGTTTTTAGTCCATTTTTATCAGTTTTAGTCCGAATTTTGATCTGATTTTCTCAAGGGTTTGTTAAAACACAGTTTCGTTTATGATATGTGAAATTTAGGCCATTTTAACCGTGAAAAGTTGTTCAATTGAAAAAAGAAGGTGTAGAAGTAAGAAAATGAGATGAAATCAAGCTGAAAACTGTAGAACACCTCCTCCTGAGCTCTGATACCACTTGTAGGATCGTGTTCTGACCCGAAATGAGTCGATCAGAGGTGTTCTACTCAAAATGAAAGGCGGAAATAGACATAATGAGTTGAATCCAGCTAGATCTTCACTTAAACTGTCTTGTATATTGATTTCTAAGCAATTACAGATCTGTAGACACTTCGACAGAGCTTCGCCGTCGGAAACAAGAGCATTACATCTGATATCGCTTGAATACTATTTATAGACAACTGATTTCGTTTGAACATGCTTCAAGCGAAATCTCATACAAGCGAAATCAAAACAATTACACTCAAGCGAAATCACATGATTAATTCCAATCGAAATCAAATGTTAACATCTTCAAGCGAAATCACCCATTTGACTTGATTTCTTGATCTTCGTGCCCTGAACAATGCAAGACTCGATACAAGACGAAGTCGACAGACGTATGCACTAACAAAAAGTGTTTTAAAATCTTATAAATAACCTTTAGCCACACATTTAGTCGAAGTGGTAGGGCAGTTTTGAGAAAATTATGGCCGTAGACTAGTTTTGACGTAGTGAATCTCTATTTATCAAGAAATATTATATTTATAATATACTAGGTTATTACCCGGGATTGCTTCCCGGGCTCGGGAAACTTAGTTATATCAATTGTTATTTGTTATTAATACGACCTCATTAAATCAATCATCTCATTGGAAACAACAACAATGTCTTCACATCACCGGATTAGATCATAAACCCATATTAGAGGTCAAACAAAAGCACAACAGAACCACATGAATAACATCATTTCCACTTTTACTTCAATGCATTTACGTGATCGGGTGATTTGGGATTTTGTAAAAATGTTTGTTCTTGTACTTCTTAACAAAATTACATAGAATTCAAGAAAACAAAACAATGACTTAAAGAACTACAGTTTAACACCAAATCTGATCGGGGAAACAGATGTTGACCAAAAGTCAAATAGTTGTTGACCAAAATTGAAACAGATGTTCAACCAGATCCACTGTCTTCTTATATTTTAGCACTGTTTTCCTCTTCAAAACACTGTTCAACCTAACATGGGTTTCCATGAACTATTGACCAAAAGTCAAACAGATGTTAAAACCACTGTTTGAGTTATTCAAACGTCTGTTGAATACTAAATGAGATGTTGGCCAAAAGTCAATCAGATGTTGACCAAAAGTCAAGCAGATGTTCACCAAAAGTCAAACGAAGTGACCCATACATGATTTCTTATACATATTTAACATGTCTCATTTGATCAATTTCAGTTTTAGTTTGGAAATTCAGGACACCAGTCCAAGCAAAAGGCAATATGTTTCTTAATATAATCGAAACTGTATGTGTTTCTATTTGCTTGAAATGATTATCACAGAATAGAACTCGATGTTTTTATTCCTTTAATGGCATAATTAACCAGCTTATCATTGTCAAAGAATAGCGCTTATAACTTTGAACATGATTTTGCTATTAATTTGTACTATATTTTCAATTAAGGAACGTTTCGAGTGAGTAACCGAGTATATTGTCTTTAGCTTACATCTCCGCATTGTTTCCGTTAGACATGGACCTAATAATTTACATGTACATATATAGTTTTAGAATCACAACTTCAAAACTAAACAAATAAGTCTACCATCAGTTTCGAAAAGCAAAGAACTACAACCCAAAAACTTGGTTCAATGTATGCTTCTGCATTTGCCTTTTTCAATCCCATGAACATTCATCCGAACATAAAAAGCTTTTTACCTTTCACAAAGTTAAGTGTAAATGCTTCACCTGGAGCCATGCCTTTATCTCTCACAAACTTTCTCATTCCTTGCAGACAATATCTTGGTTGACCTCGAGATGAACCTATAGCAGCTTGAACATTCCAAACATCACCTGCCACGTCCACAATCTTCAAACCCATCTTACGATTCAGTCCAAGATCTTCAGCCTGTTTTTTAAAAAGGCGTTGTAACAAACAACGAACAATTCAATAAACAAAGAATTAACACATCTTTAAAATCTTACTAAAGTATGATATATTAGTAAACTCATAATCACAAACTTACAAAATGACCGTCAACACGGAAAGAAATAGGTACGATCTGATTATCTTCATTCACAACAACCATACCACATTCATTGACATTAACGATGTCCTGTACAGCTTCAGTATCTGAACTCAAGACAATCTCTTCTATCACCTTTTCTTTAACAACAGCACAGACCTCCGGTGGAAGCACTAAATCACAGGTAGCACAATTGAAAACCGTGATATGAAAAGTCTAAATATCTATCATCTCAAAGACAATGAGATGATCAGCAGTTAATGACAACTCATTCTTTATCTCCTTCCATCTGGTAGTTATGTAAAGTTCATTGTTGATATCTTCCATCCGTACAGACCAATTCTGGTTTCCAGATCCTTTAATAAGAACCGGATATGAAGGAATAGTGTTTAACATCTTGTGATGAACAAAAGAACAATTAATACTCTACAATCAGAATAAAACACATTATATAGTATATTAGTAAAAATATATCAGAAAATTAAGTAAATAAATAAAAAACAACAATTAAACAACTGTATCTCCAAAAAAATTACATGATGAATAAAATTCGAAGTTACATACCACATAATCTTCGTTACCAGATGGTTTGTAGTAAAAATCTTCACAAGGAGCAAGAGCAATGTCTTGATAAAAATACAATATTCTGAAAGTTTCTAATGCTTCTTCATAATGAAATATCAACCATGAATCTGAAGGTATTTTCAAACTGTCTACCAACTGACACCAGCCATTATAGAAATAATATCTGTCATTGCTTAGAGGATAGATCTTGACTTTAAAAACATTTCCAGTTGTGGTCCGGATGTTTGTATTTCCAATTGGATAATTAAACTGTTGAATCCAATTTTGATACTGTTTTGGCAAAATCTAAGCATAAATAAAAGAATCACTTTTATTGCTAGATATCATACAAAAAAATTAAAATTAAGTGTTAAACTAAGATCGGATAAAATTACTAATCAAACATTTCCTTTTACTGTCTTCAAGGTAACACGGAAATCCAAAAATCATTCTCACGTAAAACTGTAACAATATCAATCATATAGAATCAAAATAAATAACATTAAGAAACAAATGAATACAATCCATTAGGGTATGCAATACATCTAAATAAAAGATGATACAACTAATATATATCAAAATAACAATAGACAACATCGAAAAGGTGAGAATACATGTAATTTCTTATCATATCGAAATATATATATATATTTTACAGCAAATCATATAATTAAAACTTAAAATCTACTTTTCTAATTAAGTATCACAAATAGACATGCAGGATCATCAGCTGAATAAATTGTATAGAAAGACAGGATAGTGACTTGTGTCTATACCAAACAAAAACTTTAAAACAGTATACCAAGTACTAATCAAAATAAGTTCAACTTTTCAAATACACATGAGAATACATCAGTTAAAATCAGAAATTTATATTATATTTCAGAAAAATAGTATACCAACTACTAATCAAAATAAGACAAATGGTAGATACACGAAATGCAGATCACTTTTTTTAGAATCATATATGTCTATCATAACATGCATAATAACTTAATACTAATCAGATATACAAAAAAAATAGGACTATCAGAAGTTGTTCCAGTATAAGCCGCAACAATAAACGCAATCATAACCAACAATGGATTGAAAAAAAAAACAGGGAGATACATGAATACACCACCGTCGATTACAACTTCTTCATTAAAACAACAAGAACCATAATCGGCTATGGAATTCAAAACTAAAAGAATAAACATGAAAAAATACAAAACAAATCAGATTATTTAACAATACCTTTGTTATTATACAAGATGATATTGATGAAGATCGGAAGAAATCGAAGAAGATGACAGAGTTTCTTGGAGAAAGTGTACAAAGAAACGTGGAGAGAGAAAGGAACCGAGATTTTGTGAGGATCTTTAAAAAGTTAGAAGGTTTAAAAATATCCCATGTAACCGGGTCGGATCATCCCATTTAGTTTTTCGTCAACATCTGTTTGACTTTTGGTCAACACCAGTTTGAGTTTTGGTCAACATCTCATTTAGTATTCAACAGAAATTTGAATAACTCAATCAGTGGTTTGAAAATTTGTTTGACTTTTAGTCAACAGTTGGATGGAAACCCATGTTAGATTGAACAGTGTTTTGAACAGATGTTTAAACATCTGTTTAGACTTAAATAGATGTTGGGGCTTAAACAGATGTTTGGCGTTCTATATCAGTTGTTTGGACTTAAATAAATGTTTGACCTTAAACAGATGTTTGGCCATAAACAGATGTTTGGCAATAAACAGATGTTTGGCCTTAAACAAATGCTTGAACTTAAACAGATGTTTGCCCATAAAGAGATATTTGGCCTGAAACCAAACATCTGTTGGCTTTGTAGTTTGAGGTGAGGAACTTTTGGGGATTTCAGAAGGTGATGTATATACCACTGATGTATCAACAGCTGTTGATATAACGGGTGTCTCAACATCTGTTGGCTATGTGGTTTGAGGTGAGGAACTATTGGAGATTTCAGAAGGTGATGTATCAACCACTAATGTATCAACAGTTGTTGATATAAAAGGTGTGGAAGTGGGTTGAATGGTGGTTGGTAAAGTGACAACAGCATTTGTTGTGACAAAACTGTTGAAACCACTGATGTATCAATAGCTGTTGATATAACAAGTGTCTCAACATCTGTTGCCTTTGTATCAACCATCCAACCATACAATACTTGCCGAAACCATACAATACTTTTTAGTTTGAGGTGAGGAACTTTTTGGGATTTCAGAAGGTGATGTATCAACTACTGATGTATCAATAGTTGTTGATATAACAGGTGTCTCAACAGCTGTTGAAGTACCCTGCTATTTCTTTGCCATCAGACCTTCCTTTTCTTTTTCAAATCTTTTAGAACCCTTTTGTTCGATTTTCTCTTTTCTATTTGCTTTTTTTTTTCAGCAAAGGCATTGAGAGTCACATCAACCTTCTTTGTACCATCTGGCCTTGGAATTTCTACAACAGGTTTAGCTTTTGGATCAGGTTTTAGATACAAACCATCCTTTCCTTTCTTTCCTTTCTCCCCCTTTTTGGCATTATCAGGGTTTTCTATAGAGCTCACTTGTTGTGGTAGCAAATGATGAAGCAGTGGATCGAGACTTTGAGGATTGTAACAACTGTTGCAACATATTTTTGATATCTGCCACAGATGTTTCAAGATTGGTAACTCTCTTCGTCAAATTCTGATATTTTAAACCATCGCCCAATTTAATGGGTTCATCTGATTTCCCATCAGCAGTGGTTGTTTTTTTAACTATCAGTGGATAGCCAACAGTGATTCAAACACTGATGTTTGGAGTTAAACAGATGTTTGCCATAAATAGTTGTTTGGCCATAAATCGATGTTTGGCCATAAACAAATGTTTGGCCTTAAACAAATGTTTGACCTTAAACAGATAATTGCCCATAAACAGATGTTTGGTCTTAAACCAACTATCAGTGGATAGCCAACAGTGATTCAAACACTGATGTTTGGAGTTAAACATATGTTTAACCTTAAACAGATGTTTGCCATAAACAGTTGTTTGGCCATAAACAGATGTTTGGCCTTAAACAAATGTTTGACCTTAAACCGATGATTGCCCATAAACAGATGTTTGGTCTTAAACCAAACATCTGTTTAAGGTCAACATCTGTTTGACTATTGGTGAACATCTGTTTAAGTTTTGCTCAACATCTCATTTAGTATTCAACAAAATTTTGAATAACACAATCAGTGGTTTGAACATCTGTTTGACTTTTGGTCAACAGTTGGATGGAAACCAATGTTAGATTAAACAGTATGAATGAATAAACACTGAAGTATCATAAAACTGTGAATGAATATCGTGAAAAGTTAGATATGATACAACAGTTGAGAGGAGACCTTTGCATTTTAGGCTTGTTTCTTATTTTGATTAACTGTTGATGATGTTGAGAGTTTTTATTGACACTGACATTTTAGAATATGTTAAGATGCATGTTGAGATTATTAAAATAAACTATTACATAGAAAAATAGAAATTTAATGAAATATTTATAAACTATTACACGCTAGAGTTAACACTTGCTAGGATTTCGTAGACTCTGGCCTTTCTCCATGTGATTTCATGCTCTCTTTTGTTTTTCAGGTCAGTTAGCATGTTGCAGATTTTCTGATCCTATTTTAGAAGTTGTGTGAGAAACTCTTCTGCATTCTTCTGGAAATCTGATGGAGGAGAGTGGAGGACTTCATCAACCAATGCTATGCTGTTCCAGGTTTTCTTGTAATTAGGGTCATTGATTATGTCGACTTTACTGTTTAGTTATTCGTCTGTTCTGTTTTCTTTGAGTGACCACATCGAGAATTGGGTTTTAACATCGCTGGTGTCTAACCAGTGGTAGAAGCTGAAGTTTGCCATGTAGATATTTGTTGGATTTTCTGATTAGGAACAATCTTTCACAGACAGTGATTTGTAAGACAATTTGTTGATGTTTTGAATCAAAAGTAATTATCGATCTTTTATAGAGTTTAAAAACGCGTCTACATGGTAAATGAAGAGGTTAATTGTAATTATGATAATCTGCTTTTGTTCTTTAAACTTCGAAAATTTGTCCCTTGGGTTTCTTGGTATTTAATTTTAATGTTTTCCCATAAAAGTTGGGGTTTGAAAAGGTTTTTGCATTAAAAGACTGCTGTTTTGAAATGTTTATATAAACTCATGGCCACTTCACATGTTTTTCATCACGATTTCCTACGAAGATATCATACTTTCAAGAAAATCGAGTAATATAGTTAATTGAAATGGCGTCATTCACTTCTGTAAAATCAGATGATTTAAAGCAGCGTTTTGTGAAGCATGTAGAGGAACATGTGATAGGGCTACTCTTCAAGTGCTGAAGAGATGTTTTGATGGATTGCAAGTTGGCCTGTTTACGAGAGAGCAGGTTTCCAGAAATCTTTTGCGGATGCCTTCAACTTCAGTTCGTGAGCTTTGTGTTGTTAGCAATATAGAGTGCGGTGATAGAGACGTGGAGTTCATGGCGATGCTGAAGGACATACATCGAGAGGTTCAGCAATCCATGGGGTTGAAGCTGACATTTCTTAATTCTTACGGTTATTGTTAGATTTAAAAGTTTAGTTGTTCAGTATGTTATGTAATAATTGGACTTTTAATGTCATGAATAAATGAATAAATTTTAATCTTATGAATCTATGTTGCGTTTGTAGGAAAAAAAAAAAGAGAGAACGTTAATTTTAAATTACCATTTTGCATATTTTGAATTTCAAAATTTATTGATATAATCAGTAATTACTGATTTGATTTGAAAGCAATTGTCATCATGACATTTCTAATTTTTATTTTAACTTTAATAAAGAGAAAATAACCGTCAATTTGAAATTCCCATTTTTCATATTTTCAATGTCCAAAGCTCAAGAAATTAGCATTAATTACTGATTTGATATGCAACAAAATGTCATCAACAGTTTTTTTTATTTTTTATTTTAACTTTAATTTTTTATCACCAAAACAATATTCGAGGAACTCTTATCTCGTTGGAATGTAACGATTAGGTAAAATTGTAATTTCATTGTAATTCTAGTTTTCATTTGATAATTTCATTGTATAATTAATTAACCACATCAACAATAAAAATTGTGAGCAGTGGATGTTTTTTAGGAAAACCAATGATTGTCAATATCAGTGGATGTCAACAATAAAAATGTAAGCAGTGACTATTTTTTAACTATCAGTGGATACCCAACAGTGATTGAAACACAGATGTTTGGTCAGTCAGTGTTCAACATGAAGAATGAAGAAACTGAGGCTGTCTTTCAGCAGTGGATAACATTTAACAATCGGATGTTTGAAACAAAACAGTGGTTGTAACAGACTTTTAAGGATTAATGAAAACTATCATTTTTAACTATTTTGAGGATGTTTGACCTTAAACAGATATTTGACCTTAAACATCTGTTTAGACATAAACAGATGTATGCTCTTAAACAAATGTTTGACCTTAAAAAGAAGTTGGCCCATAAACATCTGTTTGCAAAAAAAAGACCAATTTCAAGAATACTATACCCAAACAATCAAAATGAGGAGCTTAATAATCATCCAAGTGTACTTCATTTTTATTTAGTAGTATAAAGATCAAACCACTATTCAATTTATAGTACAGATCAGTTAGCATGCTGGGGTGATGTGATAAATACTGTTACATATAAACATCTCAGTGATATGACATCTAACAATCTAACAGAGTATAAAACACTGATGTGATAAATACTGTTACATATAAACACTGTTAACATAAACAAAGGTAGAATATATGTTGTTGATGCTGAACCACTGTTGTTGTTGGGCAGTGGTTCGTCTTTCAGTTTGTATAGGGTTTGTCTCGAGAGATAAACTATAGCGAACCACTGCTACACTAAACACTGTTACATAATAAACACTGATACATAAATACTAAAGTTGAATCCGCTGTAGATGCTGAACCACTGCTGCTACTGAGCAGTGGTTTTCCTTTCGTTGATCAGGCTTTAGGTACATAAGTTCTTGTCTTTAACAGTGCTTTGTCTTCAACATGGATAGGCCTCATCAGTCTTTATAAGGAGCACTGTTTAATTATAACAGTCCTTAGCATGAACAGCTGTTATAACCACTCCATAACCCTTTGAGAGGAAGCAAGTGTCCATCTATTCAATTGAGAGGAGTCATTGCATTACATCCCTGTTGAAAAACAGAATCCATAAATTTAGAGAAAATGGATTTGAAAGATGATAACCCAACAGTGGAGGATCTCATTCTACAGCTCCGATAAATTCAGGAGTATTCTCAAATAATGGTTCCTGGATGTTTGAAGAACGACAAAGACATACAAATGTCCACAGGGCTGCTTCTTTGAACATTTGTCGGTATTCAAACATCTAGGAAGCATTATTTGAAAATAACCCTGAATTTTTCAAAGCTGTAGAATGAGATCCTCAACTATTGGGTTATGATCTTTCAACCCCATTTTCACTATCAATTCTGTTTTTCAGACCTCCGAAAGCTACCTATCCAGCTCCAAAGAGATCGAGACAGCTTGAAGCATAACCTGGACTTGCTGTAATTCCACAAGTTCAGTATTTAATCCCAATATACCAACTCAATACAAATAACAAATATTTGGTGTGCTACAACTGTAAATAACTCAGGAAACAGATTTGAAACCATAAATATGGATTATAGCGATCTATGAATGAAACATGGGTGAATAAACCAACAAAACAGATTGTGAAAAACAAAAACTACAAACATATCAAAATCAATCTACTGGTAATCACATGGTACACCAATGCAAGCATCTGAATAAACAATAACAAATCAAAGACAATTTACCGATACTTACCGAAACCATAATTGGTCAGATTTATGTGCGGCTCTTGATTACATTCTGTAGAATCTGTACATCTAACAAATAATCAAAGAATAAAGAAACAAATAATCAGAGATGAGATACATAAGTGCTTGTCTTTAACAGGGATTTGTCTTCAACAGTGGATAGGCCTCATCAGTCTTTAAGTCCATCAGTCTTTATAAGGAGCAGTGGTTAGTTATAACAGTCCTTAGCATGATCAGCTGTTATAACCATTCCATAACCCTTTGAGAGGAAGCAAGGGTCGGTCTATTTAATTGAGAGGAATAATTGCATTACATCCCTGTTGAAAAATAGAATTGATAAATTTAGGGAAAGTGAGGTTGAATGATGATAACCCAACAGTGGAGGATCTCATTCTACAGCTTCGATAAATTCAAGGGTATTCTCAAATAATAGTTCCTGGATGCTTCCAAAGAAGCAGCACTTTGGACATCTGTTGTTCTTCAAACATCTATTATCTATTCTATCTATTATATATAATAAATGAAAGTTATTTGGTCCACGTGGCCCAAATAACTTTCATTTATTATATATAATAGATAGAATAGATAATAGATAATAGATGTTTGAAGACAACTGATGTCCAAAGTGTTGCTTCATTGAAAGCATCTAAGAAGAATTACATGAGAATACCGCTCAATTTATCGAAGCTGTAGAATGAGATCTCCGCTGTTGGTTAATCATCTTTCAAGCTCACTTTCCCTAAATTTATAAATTCTATTTTTCAACAGGGATGTAATGCAATTATTACCTTATTTAAGATACCTTCAACTGCATCTTCTGATAAATCAACATTCATTTCACTCAAATGATAGCTTCAACTGCATCTTCAATCATGAACTATCTAAAGAAATGGATGAAATCATCCAAAAATACCCAAAATAAAACTAATTAAACCATCCAATATTCTTGAGTACTCACCATTAATGTGATGACCAATATAAAATCAAACCCTAAAAGCATACAAATCATAATGAAATATGAAATCAGGTAGTTGTATAACAAATCATTATATTATATGAAATAACGAAGAAGAAGAAGAAGAAGAAGAACTGACTACAAAGTGTATTAACAATTAGCAAAAGAATAACAATTATCTGATTTATGTGCGGCTCTTAACTACATTCCGTAGAATGTGTACATCTAACAAATAAACAAAGAACAAAGAAACAAACCAAAAACTTGTTGGGCGATTAAAATTAAAAGGATATCATACGCAATATTCAGGTAATTAGAATGGCTATTTTTACCTTACTTGACAACAATAGCAAACAACATCAAATAACAATAGCAAGTGACCAATCAATCAACCTCATAATCATATAGAAGCTTGAAAATAAAATGAAAATTAGATAAGTGAACATCAAAACTGAACAGGAAACCTGACCAAAAAATTAACCAAACACCTGATGTTGAATCCACTATAGATGTTGAATCCACTGTAGATGCTGAACCACTGTTGTTACAAACAGATCATACCTCGGGAACTGGAAATTTAAAATGATCGGCTTCAAAGGCTTCAACAATCGGAAGATTCAAATCTCAAACAAATGGAACCCTAATTTCAAAAAGAATAATCGGTGAACATATTCACAGATCAATAATCAACAGATGTTATACTCATATCATCACTGTTAAGAAAAAAACCCTTAGTTTATGAACATATTCAAACATACCAGTTCATGGCGGAAATCTAGCCACAGGTAGCGTATCTGAACTTTGATGACCATCGATGACAACAACCTTGGAACCATATGATGAGATTAGGAGTAGAAATTAGGGTTTAATTAGAAACTTTGTATGAAAATAAGAAGAAATCAACACAGATATATAAACATACAAATCAAACCTCAAATGGAAAAACCTTGCCGACGAAGAAGATGAAAGAATCTTGTAAGAGAAAAACCGCAGAACCCTTAGCCGGCGCCCCATCTCTCGATCTTCTCTCCTTCTTTCAAGATGAAGAGCAAAAAGAATTCTGGTGAGTTTAGGGTTTATGGAGAATATATGTGAGAAAGAAGAATCGATGATGGAAGAACTGGATGAAGGAAATGATCTTTAGGGTTTGGAGAAAAGAGAAAGACTGAAGGAGAAAATGAGGCGACATAATGATTTAGGG
Organism: Helianthus tuberosus; assembly: GCA_030545235.1. Taxonomy (NCBI): domain Eukaryota; kingdom Viridiplantae; phylum Streptophyta; class Magnoliopsida; order Asterales; family Asteraceae; genus Helianthus; species Helianthus tuberosus. The sequence goes on along the minus strand of CM060372.1, from coordinate 61,283,274 downwards.
TTTTTTTAGGAGAGATTAAAGGAGAGTGTTAGTGTTGGGCGGGAAAATGAGATTGAGGATGCCCTAATTAAGTGACACGTGGCCCAAATCACTTTCATTTATTATATATAATAGATTAGAGCATTCACATCCCCTCCATCATTTTCTACCATATCAAGAAACAATATATTTATAATATGTTAGAGCATTCACATCCCCTCCATCATTTTCTACCATATAATTTAACTAAAAACATACTTTTTAAGTTTATCTCTCTATTAAAAAAACCTCTCACATCCTATACACTAATTTTAACTTTATTTGACTCACAAATATTTATTTTATTATATATTTTTTATAAGTATAATAATTTGATGGAGGATGAATATTAGCTTTTTATATATAAAAAGTTAGTGTAGCAATTTGTTTTATAGTTTGGGGTTGAGGTAAAGAAATGATGTATGAATTGGAGTAAGTTTTAAGTAGATTTTTCTTTTAAAATTTAAAATGGAGGAAGAGATGATGGATGAGATGGGAATGCCCTTTATGTTTCAAATTTTTGTTTCTCAAACTTTTCTTAGTTTTCATTATTTTTTGAAATATCAAATTTATAATTTATTAGTTCACATTGTTTGTACGTAGATACATAATTAATATACGTATATATTGAAGAGCTTTAAAAAGAAAAAAAGAAGGGGGTGGGGGTAGGGATGGTAGCACTGTCAACTAGGTAAAGGGTAGGGGCAGGAAGAGGGGAAAGGGATGATGGTGTTGAAATAATGACATGTTGAATGAATGAATGAAATGAGTGTGGACAGATAAGGGTAAAATTAAGCATTTCTAATTAAGGAAACAAAGGGATGATGGTGTTGAAATAATGACATGTTAAATGAATGAATGAAATGAGTGTGGACAGATAAGGGTAAAATTAAGCATTTCTAATTAAGGAAACAAAGGGATGATGGTGTTGAAATAATGACATGTTAAATGAATGAATGAAATGAGTGTGGACAGATAAGGGTAAAATTAAGCATTTCTAATTAAGGAAACTAATCCTCTTTCTGGTCAACCTGCAGTGTATTTCCTTTTTATTTATGGCTCTACAAACACAATATACAACCACACTATTTACAAATTTTGCAACTATTTCTTTAGGTGTAATATTTGATTAACCTTAAATCATTCTATTTCACATGATACCTATTTCAATATAAACATTATATCTTAAATTCTTAATACTCGTATTAAAAACTTCACGTCAAAAAGAATGAAATCCATAATATTATTCTAGAAGTACAAGGTAACCGATCACATATCTTCGAATGTGAAGGACCTAACTACATCGGCTCAAAATCTGGATGGAACACAATCTACCATCTGGACCACCTGGTTTAAAGTAAGTGCAGAAAGTGTAATCACTAGAATGGATTGTCAATATACAATACAAGGCTCCTATACAGATAGGATCTGACCACTAATAACAAATAACAGAAGAACTCTACTTGTAACAACAAAAATTGTTAGTAATTGTCTAATATGCATGCTCAAACAAAACGAGCACAACTTGAAGCTTGAATCTAAGAATTAGAATGTCAAACTGAGTGGATGACTGCCAACTGAGTAGTAGTAGACACATCGTGCATGAAATGGTGGTGGGATAGTATCACGGACCAAATATTTGAAGGTCGTAATGTTGTGGGCTGTGCGTGAACGCTTGGGTTACTTGCTAGTCTTGGACTTTATCGGGGGACAGAGTCAGTGTCAATGAAGAGGTGTATGTGCCTAGTCGTGCAAACGACAAACGCACCACTGGTCGAGAGCTGGCGCCGCTCTCCTGATGAGCCCAAGGCAGGACGAAACCAGTGACCCACACAAAGAAGCGGGATAGATTGGCTTGTCCTCGGGGAGTTGGGGACGCCACCAGGGCTCGAAAAGTAACCCCGTGACAACTGTGTCACGGGTCAAATGTTTAAAGATCGCAATGCTATGGGCTGTGCTTTGAACGCTTGGGTTACTGGCTAGTCCTGGACTTTATCGCGGGACGGAGTCAGTGTCAATGAAGAGGTGTACGTGCCTAGTCGTGCAAACGACGAACGCACCACTGGTCGAAAGTTGGCGCCGCTCTCCTGATGAGTCCAAGGCAGGACGAAACCAGGGACCCACACAAAGAAGCGGGATGGATTGGCTTGTCCCCAGGGACTTGGGGACGCCACACGGGGGTCGAAAATTAACCCCATGACAACTTGGTATCAGAGCAGAAAGATTCTCGGATACGTTGAAACGTGACTCTTAACCAAATGAGCTTAAAATCTAGAGTATGGTTGCGCAATGTTGGTGGGAGAAGACAAAATATGGGTTTGCTTCGGCAAAGGTCTTTGTACTCCGCGAGTATGGGATCGTGAGAGCCGCTCAAGTATAGTTGCAGTGAAGCCCTCCCCGTCATGTTAAAAAATCTACGGTCCAAGCAGCGCCGTAAAAAAAGAAGTTTTGTGAGAGCTGCTACAACTATTCAGGTCCCCATACTGAAACAAGGTGAATCATCGGCACCAAATCCGATGCGGCGGACGTCAGTGCCACTTATAACAAGAACTAACGTACTATATTGAACATGCACGACAGAAGATCATTGTTACTGTGCTTTCGGGTGTCCTACCCTCCCAAAGTGAATCATAGTCAACATAAGGGGATCATGCATTGTCAAGTATGTGAGCTGGTATGGGACGGCGAGCATGCACGAGGACGTGCATGAAATGGTGGTGGGAGAGTGTCACGAGCCAAATGTTTGAAGATCGCAATGCTATGGGTTGTGCTTGAACGCATGAGTTTCTAGCTAGTCCTGGACTTTATCGGGGGAGGGATTCAGTGTCAATGAAGAGGTGTACGTGCCTAGTTGTGCAAACGACGAACGCACCACGGGTCGAGAGCTGGCGCCGCTCTCCTAATGAGTCCAAGGTAGGACGAAATCAGTGACCCACACAAAGAAGCGGGATGGATTGGTTTGTCCCCGGGGACTTGGGGACGCCAAACGGGGGTCGAAAAGTAACCCCGTGACATAGAGGACACTTAGAAATTGAACCAAAACCATATATTTTATAAAATGTTAATCAATCTCAAGGTGTTTGTTCGCTGATAAAACACTGGATTAATTGCTTAATAGATGGGTCCAATATTGCATAGTGTAGGTGAACATGGTAGAGTAATACGTAACTCATGTTACACATTTGTAATCCAACGAGTCTCGGAAGAGGTGTAAGCCAGTGCACGATACTCAGCCACTGGGTGAGCAACAATATGTTGTTTCTTGGAACTCCGACCAACATTACTTTGTAATTTTGGTGGTAGCATCTTGCTACAAGTAATAAAAGCTTTTTGTCGGCCGTTCAAAAAAAAAAAAGCACAATAGCCTATGGCAGAACGACAACCATCAGGGCATTCAACCCAATCAACATCGGAGTAGAAAAGCATACTTAAACTAGGGGATCGTTGAGTAGTCAAACCTTGAGCGATTATACACTTAAGATATCGTACAACACGCTTGACCATAACACAATGTCGATTAGTCGGTTTCTTTAAAAATGAGAAACCTTACTAAATGCATAAGCTATCTCATATTGAATCAATACAAGATGTTGTATAACTCCACAGTGCTCCTATTTAAAAAGGATCATCGACAGAAATACCAAACTAGTGTCAAGAAAGTTGTCATCTAAATGAAACTAAAGTAGATATGGGCTGAAACTTATTGAATCCGCTACAATATAATAAATCGCGTAAGCATCTCTACATTAAGAGAAGTATAACATAATCTGAAAAAGAAATTTGGATCCCCAAAAAAAAAAGATAAAGTACACAAGACCTTGAGCACATCTATGAATATAAGCGTCCAATCAAATATGTGAAAACATTAATTAGCTTCCGGTAAAAATAATGTAGCCAACATATATCAAGTGATAACACATAACCGTGGCACAAATATATATAGACATATAGAGATATGTCAAAAATACACCGATAAAAATAGTTTGGAAAATCAAGCTCGAGTTACAAGCTTGAGGCCAAAAATTGTCTTCTACAACAAACACGCATAATGTTGCAAAGTCAGTAAACAAAGCATGGAGGTTGTGCCATGAACACTGGATAAGTTGTCAAGAAGAAAGACATTGTTGACATCATGTTGTATGTCTTATTTGTGGGAAAAAAAAATTAGTAGATAATAAAAGTTGGATAGTAGAATGTTTAACCATAAACCTAAACGTCTCAATGTAATCAACACCCTTATGATGACGTGGATGTCAAAGATGAGGATAATGATGACGAAGGTCATGTTGAAAATGAGGATGATGATGCGATGAAGGTGCTGTCGATCAAGAGACATATAACTTTTATTAACGATCAAAAGATTAAATTTTAAAACAACTAGCAATAATATTCGCGCGCGTTGCAACGCGAGAAAATCGCAAACATCGAATGGATTAGTCCAAAAGTCGTGTGATGCGTTAAACGTACGAAAACGTGTGTTCTAACGTTTCAGATTGAACCTGAAGTAACCTATATAAGCATTGCGATTTGATCAAAACGTAAAGTAAATCAAATTTATATGTCACCAGACTCATACATTGAAAGGAAACTACAATTTGACTCCACAGGGTTTGAAACAAAATTTACGAAATATACATAAAATACGCACGAATACATGTTATATTTGTCCGGACTCATCTCCCACATCGAAAGGTAGACCAACTCAAATTTATACTATATAAAAATATGCACGTAAACATGGTTTTTTGAATTAAAAAGTATTATATTTGACCTGACTCGTTTTCGAGAAAAAGTTTACGTCTATGTCGAAACATAGAGCAAATCATATTCATACCGACACGTAAATAAAAACATGCACGTAAAAATAGTGTTTTTTTAAGTAAAGAAAGTACAGGGGTAAACTCGAAACAAATTATAGGTAAAAAACGAAGTACAGGGGTAAACTCGAAACAAATTATAGGTATAAAACTTAATAGGTTAAAAAGATTCGTAAAACCGTGCCAAATAGCACAAATGCCGCACCATTGCCATCGACACCAACATCGAAAAAGTTCGTAAAAATAAAATAAATAAAAAAGGAATAAAATAACACCGAACGAAAAGCGGACGTAAAATCATTGAACCATGCACATCCGTTGTTATGTGTTAATGCGAATAAATTAAACCGAAACATAAAATGTAGAAAAGAATAACTAAGTCGAATGGGGGAAATAACGTGTTGCGATGAACCTGTCAAAAGGGAAGAAAATATACCAGAAAACGGTGAACCCCACATACATGTTGCGGCGTGTTAACTTACAAAATTTAGAAAGAAACGTAAAACGAATAATTTGTGAAATATGAAAGTTATGAGGGGCCAAAGATAAAAATAAAAAAGTGTTAGGATTAAATTGAAAAGAAGAAAAGCAATGGGTTACAAATGAAAAATCAATTTTTTTTTAAATCTCCCCATGATAGGGTACAACTCCATAAGCAACATTTTGTTGCTAATTTATAGTTTGTAATAAGCAAAATATTATTCACGTAATTTTCTTTTAGAAATATTGGATTTTAATAATCCCAACTATTCGTCATTAGCCGTCAACAGTTCCAACTTCAAAAATAATCATTGGCAGTCACAACTATTGACATATTTACCACCAATAGACCCTGACTATCAGAATTCTAACGCCGTTAGTATTCGGTCACCAGAAAACCATTTTTGGCCAAAAAAAGTTTCTAAAGGTCCGATCTAAGGTTACAAAGAGGTTTGTAACGAAAATGTTGAGTTTTCCCGGCAACAAGTTGAGTTTTCCGGTCAAAAAGAAGTTTTACGGCAAAAATGAAAAGTTTCCCGTCGACTTCAATAATTGGGGCTTTTACTAGAAAAATGTTACCAAATGTTCGTAATAAGGTTAGAAAGAGATTTGGGACTAAAATGTTGAGCTTTCCGACCAAACATGAGTTTCCCGGCTATCGGAGACTAACGGCGTTTGGGTTCTGTTAGTCAGGGTCTATTGGAAGTCAATATGTTAATGGTTGGGACTGCCAATGGTTATTTTTGAAGTTGAGACTGTTGGCAGCCAACGACGAATAATTGAGATTATTAAAATCCAATGGTTATTTATTCTACAATCAAATTAAATTTATAACTAGTAGGGTTCCTCGATATACGCGACTAAAATTCGATTGGTATCAATTTAGTTTATTATGTTACCGACACTCGTTATAGCAACCGAAAGTGAAAACGTGAAAATGAAAGTCGTGATATGCACAAAAGAATATTCACATGTGTTTCACGTCAATCGAAAATAAAAAAAAAAACGAATACAACTTTGTTTCAACAAAATTTATTTCAGAATGCCCCGAAAAATATACACTTGTTTTTTTAAGTTAACAAACTCTTGAAGTTAAAGACATAAGGTGTCGTCCCAAATTCCCCCATTTTCTTTGTGTGACACGTCAACGGCACTTTAGTTTTTCACCCACTTTTCTCATTTTCCCTAAATTACATGGTGTCGTCCAATATTTCTCAAGATTTCCTCAAATATAAATTATATTAATGTAAATAAACTTTTAAAATACAAGATTCTAATTAAAATATAAGTTACATAATCTAAATAAAAACTACATTACTAAAACTACATAATTCAAATAGAGCTACTTAATTTAAATGAAAAATACACAATTTAAAAAACAACTTAATTAAACTAGTTTCCCCATTGGGGATGATTTTTCAAAATTTGTAATGCCGTGCTTAAATTTCAGGTTTCCGTAGCAATATTTGTACTTGACATGGAACACCTCACGCTTGCCATTCATCAGCTCGTTGAAGACCAAGTTAAATCTTCTAGACTTTACATGGATATCCCAAAACTTTGAATTAATTTGTTCTATATTGCGGTGAGTCTGACCCGGATGTTAACAGAATAGGTTCTCGCAATAAAGGGTGGTTCATAATCGTCAGATCAAAACAATCTATGGACTAGATTGGCGCGGTGGCGTTATCGTAAATAACACCAATTCTATTAAGTAGACGCGCTTCATTAGGGGTAAAAGGGTCTTTTACCGCTCAAATTCAAAACGCCAACTAAAATGATAACACGCCATTCAAAACAAATAAAATGCCATTAAATACAAAACGCCAAAAATTAGTGATAAAACGCGTTGGAGATTACAGGAAGAGAGAACAACACAGTAATTGAAATTTAATTATTAACATTTATTAGAAGAAATTCCCTCCTAAATTACCCGCCAAAAACATCATTATATAAAGAGTTAATTACATAGTTAGTCTCTGTGGTTTGCACAAAATAACATACTTAGGTACTAATAGTTTAAAATCACCTTCTAGGGTATTAACTTTTCATTTTGTAACGTTTGGAGGTATTAACTTCTAAGGTAATAACATAGGTAGTCCATGTGGTTTGCGCAAAATAACATACTTAGGTACTAACAGAATGTGATTTTAAGCCTACAAATAAGCTTAATACCCCCTAACGTTACAAAATGAAAAGTTAATACCCTAGAATGTTATTTTAAACTATTAGTACCTAAGTATGTTACTTTGTGCAAACCACAGGGACTAACTATGTAATTAACTCTATATTTTTCAATTAGGATTTTATGTCCCGCGATGAGTTTGAAGGATGGGTAAGAAGAAAGGGGCTTAGCCAACGGATACGTTATTGTTACCAGACGGTCCAAGGATCACTGGATATAGCTCCAATGTTGTCATAGTGGCGAGCATGAGAGTAAGGCCACGGTTAGGAAAACCGGCAGCAAAAAATGTGCGTGCCCTCCATCACTGCCTAGCCTAGTGCTTTGCGACGGCGTACCACAGGCAGGACAGGTATGTGCTGTACGAGGGGGGCGCACATTATGCGTATCGCCGTCTCCTTGGGTCTTGTTCCCCAACAGGAACCAGTATTTTCCGAGGGGGCGTGGTGGAGCCGGTCAGGTTGAGCCGGCAGACCCTGATCCTCCACTGTTGGGTTATCATCTTTCAAAACCTTTTTCCCTAAATTTGAGATGATCAAGTGCTTGAAATTGAAGATCCTTGCATTGGACACAAACCCATGAAATTTGTGGTGGATCCAACCAATATGAATGCACACAACAAATTTGACAACTGTGACAACTTATTAAAAGTTCCTCGGGCTCACGACAACCGCACTATTAACAAACTAGTATTGGCGGTGGTTGTTCTAGAAATTGAAGGAAAAGGACTATGATTTTGTTTTTGCAGCTACACGAGTTGTGTGTCCTTTCCTTTTTACAATTCCTTTCCTTGAGAAACCGTTGTCCAACTCAGCACATTTTTGATCTGAAAAGGAATATTCACAATCTGATAACAATAGATGTTGCAAATTTGGGAGACGCCAAGATTAAAGTGTAAAGCTAAACGAATCTGGTTGAACTATATTTCGTCCAACATATGACACGTGATAAAAGCGCTTCTTCATTTCCTATGATTATGAAACCTCGGTTCGTGAGGTGGTCTTCTTTCATGTTTCACAAAATAATTTGAAAGCTCACAAATTTCAATATCATTTTGGTAATTTTCTGAGTGTTTGTAACCTTCGTCTGATTCTGAAGACGATAACTCGTTACATGTATTTTTATGTATCCGCCTTCGTCTGATCAGTTATTTTTTAAATTACACTCCCCACAAAATGTTATTTTTTAAATTACACTCCCCACAACGTTATTCATCGCTTCCATAATCACTTCAATATATCACTCTGCAAAAACATCTTTTACCAAAAACGCCAACTCTAACTAAAACGCCAAAAACGACAACCATCGTTTGGTTGAGATACACTCAGCAATCAGAAGATTCGTCCTACGTTTTGACAACAGAAGGAGGGTATATGTTAAGACAATCAAAGCAATTTTGAAGATGGAAGAAGAGGTACGAGGGGTATCCTATCGCTTGGCATCGCTCTGGATGACGAATGTCATGAAACACATAGGCTCATGAAAACATTAACAAGGAAATTTGGACCAATCAAAGCAGATGGAAAATCGGACCCAGTCATGACATCATGGCGGTTTGATGAGAAAACAAACATGGTGACCGTTATATATGACAACGGAGAGCAGGAAGACTATCTGCTTGAAAACATCATGACAAAGCAGGGAATTGAGTTCATGGAAGAATTGCACAATGCCACTTGTTTGAACACATACATGGACATGTTCAAATGGAGGCTTCAGAATCTTCAATAACAAGAAGCCGATGAAAGTGAAGGTGATAACATGGATAAAAGTCTAAATGGTTTTCCCCATTTATTTTCAAAACGTCAAAAAAATATTACAAAAAGTTATTGCTTACAAAACGCCAAAAATAATAAAAAAATATTTTTCCTGTTTAATATTTTCTCTGTTATTGTATTTTGTCATCTTGGTCTAATAACGCCATGAAAAAAAAGCCAAACTTGGAAGATGAGACGTCTATCACCCTAAAACTGATAAAGCTGAACAAAACAGTACATACACACAGTAACCGAAAAGATGGTTACTTTATTACTATCATTTATTATAATAAAATCCCGCCTAAAGTACGCACCAAAAAACTCCTATAAGAGAGAGGTCTCTACACAATGAATGGATCACACCCAGAAAACAAACGCCATGTTTCCTAGAAACCACTCACTTTAAACGCCAAAAAAATAGTTAAAAGAACCACAGATGGCAAAGCTTTCACTGAATGGATTCTTCTCTAAGGTGGATATCTATATAAGCTTCTGCTAAATGAGATGGATAAATGAGTAAATTACACAGATTGTCCTTTAATTACACCCTAAATTGCAGTCCCTGCCCTTTCCCTTTAATTTGTGCATTCCATGTCCTTTAAATAACAAATTTGCACACTCCTTGTCCTTTTCTCCAAACCCCATCCAACAACCCAGTTAAATGCACCCATGTGCCTCTCACATGATGGGTAAAATTGTAAATAACCTTCCACCTACCCTTAAAAACCCCATGAGTCTTCTTCCTCCCCACATAAATTTGGGTTTCAATTTCTTCATCAGACTATAAACACTTCCTCACATAAATTCAGTTTCCTCATCAAACTATAAACACGAAATCATGGTATATTGCAGATGTGGAACAGCAGCGACTCTTAGGACATCTTGTACTTCAAAGAACCCAGGGAGAAGGTTTTATGGATGCCCTAGATGTGGATTCATCTGCTGGTTTGATACCGCGGTTTGTGAAAGATCACAAGGTGGAACAACAACGCTCTTAACCAACACTTAGCATCTAAAGTAGAAACATCACAAGTTGCAAATATGAACCTGTACAGGATGTTGATCATGAGTTGGGTGTTTCTGATCATGAGTTGGGTTGTTTTCATTGTGTTTGCTCGTTTTTTCTTAATGTAATGTGATGTAAAGTTGGTATGCTACTCTGCTTTGTAATGTGTAGGTCTATGTTTAGTTGGTTTCGTCTATGTTTAGTTGGAAGTGTTTTGTAATTTGTAAGTTGCAAGTCGATTAATGCAAGTTGGTTATGTAATCTTTTGTACAAAAATCTGTCCTAGGTAGAAATTGCTCTTTTTCTCATTGGCATTCCTTAAACCCTTAAGCATTTTCTTCCTAGCACTAGACTCATCCAAATCAGACTCACTTCCACTTTCTAATATATCATCATTTAAAACATCTTCATCAATTAAATCACCAACTGCATCATTATTGTTATCAATCCCCTCATCAATGTTTAGTCTAAAATCTCTCATATCTACCTTTACATCCTCCCTAGCTGTGTCATCGCCTAGAAAGTCACTGTCATCATCTTCATCTTTGCACCAGTTTCTTCATCTAAACTATCATCTACAACATGCCTAACACTAGCCTTGGCATTGTTTTGGTGTTCATTATTAACCATGTTGTCATTTAGACCCAAGAAGGGATCAAACTCACTCATGAAATCTGCAAAAAAAAAGTTGAACTTTCTTGTGCTTGTCTCTCTTCAACAGTAATATTATCACCTTCTCCAAGTACAGGTTTATATGCACCATCACAAGTACTAAGGTTCTCATCCACATTGTTATCAAGTACAGGTTTATATGCACCATCACAAGTACTAAGGTTCTCATCCGCATTGTTATCAATAACAACTTCATCTACATTATCACCTGCAGTGTTAGCATTATTCTCACCTAAATCATTTGCTATGGGATGCCAGCCTAACATCATCCTTGGATTTTTGCTAATGATCTCAACACCATCCAGTCCATCACCAACTTCAGCAATCCTAATTTTTGCAGGGGAATAGAAATATGTATGCACATTTGTTACTTCAAACTCAGTGTAAACATGCATGGTTTTATAATCAGTTGTGTACTTGCAAAAGCCAATAACATCTAAGTCACTACCTAGAGCACGAAGGCCAAATCCTAGTTCCTGATTAGGTATCTTATAATGATAATACCTAATAACATATGTTGCATACCCTAACTTTTTCAATACCAAATCCAACTCATGAACAGAGAAAAAGTCAGGATCCAACTGATCAACATAGTTGTGCTTACCCTCCACATACTCAAAGTTTGGAAACTTAGTGAAAAAACCACCATGATGTAGCTTTATAGCGAACAAATGGGGAAAACGCCCTGAAATTAAATAAAAGTATAAATTTTTCAGAAATTCAACAGCCAAACATATATTTTTTAACGGAAATTGAGCAAACGCAACTCACTGTAGTAATTGTCAACCGTTTCTTGATCAATGTTTGCACGAATAGACCACGTTGGTCGCAGTTCGTAAGTGTCCGTCATCGCATTTGAATCGATTTGATTAGGGTTTCTATGGTATTGGGTTGATCGTGTGGAGTGAAGGGTTTTGAGAGTGTGTTATGTGAGGAAGAAGACTCATGGGGTTTTTAAGGGTAGGTGGAAGGTTATTTACAATTTTACCTATCATGTGAGAGGCACATGGGTGCATTTAACTGGGTTATTGGATGGGGTTTGGAGAAAAGGACAAGGAGTGTGCAAATTTGTTATTTAAAGGACATTGAATGCACAAATTAAAGGGAAAGGGCAGGGACTGCAATTTAGGGTGTAATTAAAGGACAATCTGTGTAATTTACTCTGGATAAATATTCAAGAAAAGGAGACTGATGACAATGATATGTCATATGTGAGCTTTGTTCTTGATGACTATATGCATGGCATGAAGGGATCAATACTAGTGTAAAATGCTATTTTGGACTCCATTATTATAAATAGCATTCAAGCAGGAGTTGATATTCAATGACATATCACCAAACAAGAATATCACACCTAAAAACAGGATGCCAACAGCTTCGTCTAAAAAGATGGGCGTTATGTAGGAAAGTTGGTATCTAGCTAAGGTATTCAAAGGTTCAAAACGGCAAAACAAATTCAAGAAGAAGAGCTTGATGACAGTGGGGATTTAGATAAGAAATTAAATTACCATTTTTAATTTTTTTTCATTTTCTATTATTTTGTTATCTAATTATCTGTTGTTTGTTATCTAATTCTCTACTAATAAAATACATTATTATACAAAACGGAAAAAACTACAAACATCAAAACGGTAATAGTATGAAAACTGTGATAACGAATGCTGGCAAAACACCTTGTTAATGTATTAAACGCCAAAAAAATTGACTAAACGTCATAAAAAACATTTGGTCTTATTGTAAATCTTATGAAAATATTAATGAATCGTAATGAATTACTAACAACGCCACGAACGCCAAAAAATTGACCAGAGAAACGCTGTGACGCCAAAAAAATTATCTATGTGACACAAAATCAATTAATTCAACGTGACTAAAACGCCAATTAGTTAATGAATATAAATAACGTCAAAATAATCTGAGAAGCCAAAAATGAAGCAGCATGTTACGCAAAATTGGGAAATAAAAGAAGATTGAAAAGACAAAAAACACCCTCACGCCCTGATCTTATCCCGCGCCACATGTTGGGCAAGGATGCTTTCTCACCGTTCTCACACTTTATGGCGTTTTCTCCTGATCTCGTACCTATATATATATATATATATATATGTATATATATATATATATATATATATATGTGGGGAGAAGATCATGCGAGAACCACCTCTTATTGCGAGAACCGCGAGAACCAATGTGAACACAACCAAAAATGCCTAAAAATAGCTAAAAATCACACAAATTTTTTTTTAATATTTTTTATATAAAAATCGTTACTTTTCGAAGAAAAAAAATTAAATTTTTTTTTGCCACTAAAAGTAGCGATTTGAGCATAAAAAATATTAAAAAAAATTAGATTTTTTTTTTTTTTTTAGATTTTTTTAGGTTTTTTGGGGGTTTAGTTTTTAGCTTGGGGGGTGGGGGGGTTAGGTTTTTTGGGGGTTTTAGTTTTTAGCATTTAGCTTGGGGGGGGGGGGTTAGGTTTTTTTTAGGTTTTTTTAGCTATTTTAGGTTGTGTTCATATTGGTTCTCGCGGTTCTCGCAATAAGGGTGGTTCTCGCATGAACTCCTCTCTATATATGTGTGTGTATATATATATATATTATGATGATTTGGGTAAAATGAATGAAGACTGATAGGATTCTTTGTGTATATATTTTTTTAAATTTTGTTGGTATCTAGAAGGGTTAAAATAAGATTTATTTAGTTTCTTTTAACGGGTAACGGTCATATGATCGTTTGTGTGTGTATGATCTTACCCGTCTCTTGGTGAAACTTCCCCGTTGTTTGGTGAAAAGAATTGCTTGGATTTGGGGTTGGTGTTTCCAAATGCGGCCAAGTTTTTCCTATAAGGCTAAAGGGTGTGAGGGTTATGGTTGGGACATGATTCGCCACGTAGGAAGATGAATGGAAGGCTATACCACCTCTTTCCCTAATCCATCATGGTTTGCATGGATTAAACCATGGCAACTATGGTTCTCCTTTCCATTTTTCAAGTAATCATTTCCTTTTTCTTTAAACAAAGATGAATTAAAATAAATAAGCGGTTAGTGGTTTGGGTCATGAACACATACCCTTAGGGTAGTGGTTTTGGATTGTGGATTAGAGGTGAGTTACATGACACTGACGTGGAGGGTCATGGTGGTCATAAGGGTCATGACCACACCCTATAGCCTAACATAATAAACACAAGTTACTAAAGAAAAATTAAACTAATTGCAAATTAAATATTAAATTATTTAGTACCATAATTAGGGTGTAAGGAGTGGTTAAACACTTGAGAGTGGTAAACTAAAAAATCAACCAATGAGAGTGTGTCATGTCAAAGTGGTAAACTATGCTCAAAAGTGTTGACAATAGTTTAGACACTTGGTGAAGTGGTAAACTATTTAAAAAAAAGGAAAAAAATGTGATTGGTTGAGATTGGAATGGACCCCACCCCACACTACCCTCTCTCCCATACACTCCCTCTCTCTCCTACAATCATCTTCCCCGAATCGGCGAGCCCTCCCCACGTGACCAAACAAACCGCTCCGGCAAAGGGTTGGCGGCGGTGTTTGCCATGCGGCAATGGGGTTTGCCGAACCCTTTGCCGAGCCCAGGGGCGGACCTAGTGTGGTCCTAGGCGTAGCCCGGGCTACGGCTCAACTTTTACCCGCTAGTGTAAAAATTTTTTTTTTTTTTCGTTTTTTATACTAAGGACACCCCTCAACAATTACTAGGACACCTCTCAATAAAATTTACAAACTGAAATTAAGCCCAATTTATTATGATTATATTGGCCCAAATAATCAAATGATAGCCCAATACTAGTTAACCCAAATAACAAAATAATAACCCAAGTTGAACAGAATTATGATTTGGGCGGCAGATTATTATGCACGGATAATCAAAGGTCACGAACAACAAACAGGCGCAACACGGGAACAGTCGAACAGAATTGGGCAATTGGCAGAAGTGCTGAACTGCTGTTGTCGAACAAGAAGTCACGAAGTCAGTCTCGCAGTCGCAGATTTGCTGTTGTCGAACACGAAGAACACAGAACAGTCTCACAGATTTGCAGGTTTGTTTGTTGATTGTTTCACTTTGATTCTTTCATCTTTGATAGTTTGATTAGTTTTATCACTTTATGAAATATGAATATTAAAGTTTGATTATAGAACCATAATCAGTTTGCTTAGATTGTTTCCGGAAGTTGTTACCGTACTTCAATATGTTAAAGAAGATGGAGATTGCAGTCAACAACAGACAAATGCAAAAGATATTTTATCCTATTTTAAAAAACTCGAGTTTGATTTTTATATGCATTTGATGGGAGATATATTAAGTTACACAAATGCTCTTTCAAAACACCTTCAACAAAAATGTAAAGATTTATTAGAAGCGGCCAACTTGATAAATGGTACAAAACGAGCATTAAATGATTTAAGACAAAATGGGTTTGAGCCGATGTTGGAAAAAGTGACTTCCTTTTGTAAAAAATATGACATTACAAGGTTGGACATTACGGAAAGTTATGGTGTCACGGCCCCCGACCCGGTTTGACCCGTTTTAGGAGCCGCGGGACAGAAATCCCGTGGTATTTAATTAACAGCGGAAGTTTTTATCAGGATCTTTTTAAAACTGAAATATTTCCCGATTATTTTATTTCACAACGCGGGATAAAACCCCGGTAATTTACAATACTATGATTTCACGAAGAAATCTTTTATTTTACAAAACATGTTTCTTTATTTTATCCTGAGCCACTTTCTTAAGCTTGTAGTGCTTCACGGCACTTTTCCTGGATCATAACAGATCACCTGAAACATGTTTGAAAAAGGTTTTGTCAGCGGGAAATACTGAGTGAATCATTCTATTTACATAAAATGATGCATAGTTATTAATTACAGCATAAGAGCGATTACAATGGCTTCTATCTTATTTTTATCTGGCGCAGTGTCACAATGGTGACATGTCACAATGGTGACGATGGTCATACCACTATTAGGTCAATGAACCTAAATAGTGATGATTATCCCTAGTAGGTCAATGAACCTAACTGGGAGAAAATTAGTAATGTGCACAATACCCCACTAGCCAGTGATTCAAGATATCCACGACTTAGTCCCTGTAATTATAACTTTTGAAAATAATTTGAGGTATTGTAAAATAGTTAATAAAAAGAGAATGACTCACATTGCAGATTTATACAGGCAGAGTTTAGCCTACTGATTAGCCTTTTAACCTAAATTAATAACAGGCACACAATTCAGTCAGTAACTTAATACAGCTTTTACGATAACTCACGAGATCAAACTCTCACAACGAATGACAAAGTGCGATACTTAAACATCCATCGAATTAACGACGAATGACAAAGCATAACCCTAATGTGGGCAACACTTAAACATCCATTGGATATTTTAATCAATCGGACATTGAATCGTATCAGCGATCGAGTTATTACCCTGATTGCGGCGTCGATTAGTGATCCGTGTGTGTTAATTGTGGTAAACAGAGCATAACTCAGTGTATATTTCGAAGTTTTACGTCGTTCAAGTGTCAAAATTCGAATGCCAATGCCTGCTATTTATACACCAATTTTGACCTGCTTATGGACCGTAAGACTCATCCCTTACGGTCCGTAAGGGACACCTGTTTTTCATATGTTAGCCACGTGTCCAACTAGCTCAGCTGAGTCGACAGTTTCTTAAATTTCGAATTGGATAGCTATTTATGTGGATAATCGTAACTAGGAAATACCCCCCCCCCCTGAGTTTTAGGGGCCCTGATCCTGATTCTGATTGTTCTGAAAATTTTAGGGTTTGCGCAGAATCACTTGGGTGTCTCAATTAGGGTTTCCTATTGGACAATTAAAATAATAAATATGACTTTTGATGAGAGTTGTTACATTCTCCCCACCTTAATAAAAATCTCGTCCTCGAGATTTACTGGAATAATTGAGGATACTTGCGCTTCTTTTCTGATTCCAGTTCCCAAGTGTTTTAGGGTCCTATCTTTGAATCCCACTTTACTTGAACTAACACTAATCGTTTGTGTTTTGAGAAATTTGATCTTTCTATCTTCTATCTGAAGAGGTTTCTCTACAAATTTTAATTTTTCGTTTACCTTTATATCTTAGAGAGGTACTACCAAAGATTCGTCTGATAGACATTTCTTGAGATTGGATACATGAAATACATCATGTACTCCAGCTAACTCTCCTGGTAGTTGTAAACGCTAAGCAACTGGTCCTATACGTTAAATCACTGGAAATGGTCCTACGTACCTTGGACTTAGCTTTCCTTTCTTACCGAATCTAACAACTCCTTTCCAAGGAGATACTTTCAATAGCATTTTGTCTCCAACTTGAACTCCAACGGCTTTCGTCTATTATCTGTATAACTCTTCTGGCGATCTCTAGCCGTCTTCAGCCTTTCCTTCGTTATACTGAATATCACAGTCGTAGTCACTTAGGATTTTCATCCATCTCCTTTGCCTCATGTTTAATTCTTTTTGCCCAAATATATATCTTAAATTCTTATGATCCGTATAGACAGTAAACTTACTTCCATACAGATAATGTCTCCAAATCTTAAGGGCAAAAATTATGGCTCCTAATTCTAAGTCATGAGTGGTATAGTTTTCTTCGTGCTTTTTCAATTGCCTTGATGTATACGCAATTACCTTTTTGCGTTGCATTAACACACATCCAAATCCTAGCTTTGAAGCATCACCGTATACTTTAAAATCTTCTGTTCCTTCTGGTAAGGCTAAGATTGGAGCATTCTTCAATATTCTAAAGGCTTCTTCTTGTTTAGGTCTCCATTCAAACTTAAGTGTTTTACAGATTAGCTTAGTTAATGGTATAGCTATCTTGGAAAAATAAACTGTCTATAGTATCCGGCTAAACCTAAAAAACTTCCTAATTTCCATTGCGGATTGCGGAACCTTCCATTTGGTAATTGCTGCTATCTTATCAGGATCTACGTGAATACCTTCAGGATTCACCATATGACCTAGAAATTGTACTTCTGGCAGCCAAAATTCACACTTCGAGAATTTGGCGTAATTCTTTTTTCTTAACAAAGTTAAGAGTGCATGCAAGTGCTGACAATATTCTTCCTGACTTTTGGAATAAATAAGTATATCGTCGATGAAGACAATTACAAATTTATCCAAATATGGTTTACAGATCCTATTCATCATGTTCATGAATTCTGCAGGTGCATTTGTTAATCCGAAGGGCATGACTGTAAACTCGTAATGACCATACCTAGTTCTGAAAGCAGTTTTAGGTATGTCTTCCTCTTGTACTTTTAATTGATGATATCCGGAACGTAAGTTGATCTTAGAAAAATATCTATCTCCCTGGAATTGATCGAATAGATCATCAATTCTAGGTAATGGGTATCGATTCTTAATTGTAACCTTATTCAATTCCTATAATCAATACACATTCTCATCTGACCATCCTTTTTCTTAATAAACAACACTGGTGCCCCCCCCCCCCACGGGGATAAACTAAGTTGTATGAAACCTTTACTTAATAATTCATCTAATTGCTTTTTCAGTTCTAACATTTCTTTAGGAGCTAACCGATAAGGTGCCTTGACTATCGGTGTAGTTCCTGGGATTAGATGAATCCTAAATTCTACTTCCCTATCTGGTGGTAACCCTGGTAATTCTTCTGGGAATACATCTGGGTATTCTGAAACTACAGAAATTTCCTTAAGTTCTTTATCTTTAGTTTTAATGATTACTGAAATCATATATACTATTCCTTGCTTTCGTTCATAATTAGCAACTTTCATTACTGATATGAACTTTATGGGTTTACATGGCTTATCTCCTGTAATTATTATTACTTCTCCAGTGGGTGCACAAATTTCTATGGAATTCTTATCACAGATAATTCGGGCATGATTGTTTACTAACCAATCCATTCCTAACACAACATCAAATTCAACTAATTTCATAGATAATAGGGTTGCAGAAAATTTATGACTTAAAAGTTCTATTTCTATGTTTTGCAGAACCTTATTTATTTTAACTGAATTCCCATCTGCCGTTTCTACTGTAGAAATTTGCCTAATGCTGGTTAAAGGTAAGTTAAGAGTTTGGCAGAATGAAGTATTTATAAAACTTTGGTTTGCACCAAAGTCAAATAATACTTTTGTGTAACTGTTTGTGAACTAAAAACGTACCAGTTATCACATCTGGAATAAGCTCTGCTTCCTGAGCAGTCAGTTGGAAGGCTCTTACATTTCTTTTTGCTCCTTCTGCAGGTTTGGCTTTATTGTCAGATGGTTTGTTCAGTTTTAGACAATCTGGCCTAAGATGTCCAGCTTCTCCACAGTTGTAGCAGACTGAAAATTTCTTCCTCCTGCAGTCTTCTTCTTGATGCCCCGGAATTTTGCAAAAAATGCAATATCCTTTGCATCTTCCAAAATGCTTCCTTTTGCAAGAATTGCAAAATGGGCTAGTGGAAGATTGCCCATTCACTCCTCTCTTGAAATTGTTATGGTTACCCGGACGGAATCCTTGGGTAATCTTTTGGGTAACTTCCTTCCTTCTATTTTCTTCTCTTGTCCGTACTAATTCGTCAGTCAGAGTATTGGCTAAATCCACCGCATCATCAATCGTGCGAGGTTTCGCAGCCTTGACGATATTACGGATTTCGGCAATCAATCCTCAAATATAACGAGAAATAAGTACCAGCTCTGGCGAAGCCAGGGTTGGTACCACTCGAGCATACTCGAAGAATGTCGAAGTATACCCTCGACAATCTACATCCACCATCCGGTGGGTTAAAAACTTATTTGTCATTTGTTCCTTTTCATACTCGGGACAAAATTTTCTTTCTACAAAACTCTTAAATTCTTCCCAGTTCATAGCATACGCCATCCTTCTTCCTTTTGCTTGTAACACCGTATTCCACCATTCTAGCGCCCATTCTTTGAAAAGGTTTGACGCGTACATGACCTGATCATCCTGAGCACATTTACTTATGGAAATTACTGCCTCGGTTTTCTCTAACCAACGCAGTGCCGCAGTCGCTCCTTCATTACCTGCAAACTCAGTGGGTTTACAAGCAAGAAATTCTTTGTAAGTGCAACCAGGCATTGCAGCTTTCATTCTCTTAGGGGGAGGAGCTTGTCGTGGTTCATTCTCATGATTAGTATGATTACTGCCTCTGTTTATGCTATTACTGAAGTTATCTTCAGAAATACGTTTGCTAGGAACGATTTTTGCGGTTCGATTGGATTTTTAACAACAGCAACGATTGCTGGAATAGCATTGGCTATCCCTTGAGCAACTATATTTTCTATATCCTGCCTAGTCATATATTGATCCCCCGGTTGTTGCTCAGATTGATTAACCTCATTAACTGGTTCATTATTCGCGTTTTCCATCTGATAATTAATATATATATTTTATTAGTATTGATTAAATAATAATTACACAAAACAATTATACAGAGTTCATAACACCAATATAGTCAAAACTATCAATTTCTCGATTTCCATTTATATTTAATAGTATGCATCAATACACACCATTATCTTACAAAGTTTTATTTTAGATTATTTCACAGACTGATTTTTTTTACTATTACTATTACACAACCATAGTTTCATAAATCCCTTATCCTTTGTCAGATGATATTCTAGTAACGGCGTTCCCTCTCATCGTATTTCCAGGAGATCTGTCCCCCAATCTCTTGGATCCTATTCCCAGCATCCATTAGTTCTTCGCCAAAGTGGCGGAGTTCAGTCAAATTCTCGTTACTCATTGGTGGATTTGGTAAAGGTTCTGGATTGAACTGAGGAAAAAGCTTATAGGGATGGTTTTGTAACTGTATTTCATTAGTCAACCATTCGTCTATTCCTAAAGGTTGCGAGTGGATTGAAAGGTTTGGAATAGCTGGTTCTAAGTTCATTGGTAGTTGTGTTTCAAGAGAGTGAATAAAAACATTTTCATTAACAGGCTTAATAGTATTATAGCTTGCCAATATAAAATCTAGCTCTTCCTGAGATGGTAACCCCTCAATTTGCCTAGAACTTTCCCCAATTTCCATTTTCTTAGGCTTGGGTTTCTCGAGAGGTAAAGCGTTGAATTCTATAGGTTCTTCTTTGTCTGGTATATACCTATTGAAATCTCTGGAAACCTCTATTCTTACCGGATAGAGATTTAAATTCTGAAGGGCGTCAGACAAGTCACTCATGCTGTTTAGCAAAATACACACAATTACTAAGTTAAAAATCATAACAAAATTTTATAGAAAAACTTTTAAATATTATTTCATTCTGGGTAACTATCAAAACAACTGAAACTTAAAACACACTAAGTTTTATTTGTAAATTTATTTATTTACTGAATCAGGTTTTTAGCTTATATTTAATAAGGGTGCTAAAACTTGAATCAAAATATTTAAAGATTTGTATTTATTGCTACAGTGGTTAGCATATAAAGATCTGCCCATACTGTACAAAATTAGTCAGATAATAAAACACATAATCACAAAATAGCAATTAAAAATTAAGTATTTTCTAAATACTTAATTGGCTTAAATCAGTGGCTTGATCAGTGGCTCTGATACCACCTTTTTCTGTCACGGCCCCCGACCCGGTTTGACCCGTTTCAGGAGCCGCGGGACAGAAATCCCGTGGTATTTAATTAACAACGGAAGTTTTTATCAGGATCTTTTTAAAACTGAAATATTTCCCGATTATTTTATTTCACAACGCGAGATAAAACCCCGGTAATTTACAATACTATGATTTCACGAAGAAATCTTTTATTTTACAATACATGTTTCTTTATTTTATCCTGAGCCACTTTCTTAAGCTTGTAGTGCTTCACGGCACTTTTCCTGGATCATAACAGATCACCTGAAACATGTTTGAAAAAGGTTTTGTCAGCGGGAAATACTGAGTGAATCATTCTATTTACATAAAATGATGCATAGTTATTAATTACAGCATAAGAGCGATTACAATGGCTTCTATCTTATTTTTATCTGGCGCAGTGTCACAATGGTGACATGTCACAATGGTGACGATAGTCATACCACTATTAGGTCAATGAACCTAAATAGTGATGATTATCCCTAGTAGGTCAATGAACCTAACTGGGAGAAAATTAGTAATGTGCACAATACCCCACTAGCCAGTGATTCAAGATATCCACGACTTAGTCCCTGTAATTATAACTTTTGAAAATAATTTGAGGTATTGTAAAATAGTTAATAAAAAGAGAATGACTCACATTGCAGATTTATACAGGCAGATTTTAGCCTACTGATTAGCCTTTTAACCTAAATTAATAACAGGCACACAATTCAGTCAGTAACTTAATACAGCTTTTACGATAACTCACGAGATCAAACTCTCACAACGAATGACAAAGTGCGATACTTAAACATCCATCGAATTAATGACGAATGACAAAGCATAACCCTAATGTGGGCAGCACTTAAACATCCATTGGATATTTTAATCAATCGGACATTGAATCGTATCAGCGATCGAGTTATTACCCTGATTGCGACGTCGATTAGTGATCCGTGTGTGTTAATTGTGGTAAACAGAGCATAACTCAGTGTATATTTCGAAGTTTTACGTCGTTCAAGTGTCAAAATTCGAATGCCAATGCCTGCTATTTATACACCAATTTTGACCTGCTTACGGACCGTAAGACTCATCCCTTACGGTCCGTAAGGGACACCTGTTTTTCATATGTTAGCCACGTGTCCAACTAGCTCAGCTGAGTCGACAGTTTCTTAAATTTCGAATTGGACAACTATTTATGTGGATAATCGTAACTAGGAAATACCCCCCCCCCCTGAGTTTTAGGGGCCCTGATCCTGATTCTGATTGTTCTGAAAATTTTAGGGTTTGCGCAGAATCACTTGGGTGTCTCAATTAGGGTTTCCTATTGGACAATTAAAATAATAAATATGACTTTTGATGAGAGTTGTTACATATGGTAATCCAAGAAACCGAAAGAATGTCATTACAAATCGACATCATTTTGAAGTAGACATTTTTAATGAGGTTTTGGACATGCAAATTCAAGAATTAGGAAATCGATTTAGTGAGGTAACAACTAGTTTGATAAAAAATATGTCGGGTTTAAATCCTTCTAACGGTTTATCTAAGTTTGACCCATCGAAGATATTGGCGTTTGCTAAGATGTACCCGGATGATTTTACTACACAAGAAATAGGGAGTCTTTTGGGTGATATTGAGTCATTTCGTTACACAATAAGCGATGATGATAACTTTGAAGACTTGAATGGAATAAGTGATCTTGCGCGTGTTATGGTTGAAACGGGAATGCATAGTTCTTGTCCTACAGTTTATCGGGTAGT
Organism: Helianthus tuberosus; assembly: GCA_030545235.1. Taxonomy (NCBI): domain Eukaryota; kingdom Viridiplantae; phylum Streptophyta; class Magnoliopsida; order Asterales; family Asteraceae; genus Helianthus; species Helianthus tuberosus. Next base: position 61,259,990 of record CM060372.1, on the reverse strand, counting down.
TAAGCTAGCTTTGCTTTTACCGGTGGCAACCGCAACCGTTGAAAGATGTTTTTCGAAATTGAAGCTTGTGAAGACGGATTTACGCAATCAAATCGCACTAGTACAAAAACAGTTTTTTGGTGCTAGGATTTATGGCTTTTTGAGAGCTTTTTGAGAGAGCACCAATAAATATACCAAAAAATCAATAATAGAAACCAAATTAGTCCACCATTAAATCTTTAAACACACCACCAAAAAATCAATGTCAATTATTGGGTCCGTAAAAATATACATTATTTGAACAAATGTTTTTTAGTTTTATTTTGTTTATAAAACATCCAATATCTAATACAAAGGAAAATAAAACAAAAAACTATACAAACAAAAAATGTATAAAATCTACAAGCATTATGAAATAAAATTACATGTTCATGGGAAGCTACAAAGAATGAGATACAAACATGATTTCTATAAAGTCATTTCCTAAAATAACAATTTAAACACATACAATCAAACAAAATCATCATAGTGTATAATTGTTCATCCTTAGCACTTCAAAGCATAATGACGTCCATCGCCGTAATAGTTTTCCGGCGAGTATCTTCGGTGCATTTGATGGCATCACGCATAAAATCATCAAGAAAGATCTTCAAAAATCTTGTGTCTCTTCGTAGATAAGGCCATTGATACGCTTTACACCACATCGCTGGTTTCTTGATACTGTGGAAGTCGTTCCGAAAAACTTTCTGGTGATGCTTTGCTCCTCCTTAACATTTTTCTATCTCTAAAAAAGATTTTGATTTTAAGATTGTGTCTGTATATATATGTGGGTATAAAGGTTGTGTTTTTTTAGGCTTAATTTGATTCATTGATTGAATAGGATGAGAGCAATTGTAACCATAGGATTATGATCCATGTGATGCCTAACAAAATGTTTTAATTGGTTCACTTTGTTGGTGCTATTAACAACTTCACCCTCAAAAAATCAATTTAATGGTGCTATTAATAACTTCACCCTCAAAAAAACAATTTAATGGTGATGTATAACTTCTGGTGCTTTGTAATCTATTTTTTGGGTGATGTGTTTATTTATTAGTTTGGTAATCTTGTTATTTGGTGCTTTGTATTCTAAAACACCACCAAAAATTGAATTTGACACCACCAAAAAAATGGTTTTGTACTAGTGTCGGTCCAGAATTCTTGAACAATACTATGGTTTGTGCGGTCGAAAATGATTTTTTAAGTGAAGTAAAAGACGACGATGTGATGGAACGATTTCAAGCTATGAAAAAAAGAAGATGACAAATCTATTAGGTATTTGTTTTACTTTATTTTATGTATTGTTGTTTTTTTTTTAATATTGTATGATTGCACGGTAAAAAAAAAAATTTGGGATACCCCTGAATTTTTGTTCTAGTTCCGCCACTGGTCGAGCCCACTCCGAACACACCCTTAGTGCTGAATTCAAACGCAATATATAATTTCTCATATATCTTTTGTTACTAAAAAATATGTAAATCCACTTATCTAAAAAAGAAAACAACCCGTTTTACATTTGTTCCAACATGCCCCACTTTACCTTTTTTTTTTCGATTTCATTAACGTCGGAGAATTATGTAAGAAATCTCTCTCTCTCCTCCCTATACACACACATGGCAAGTGTGTGTTTTGTTCGTGTGAACAAAGATATTATTATAGGCAAAAGCAGGTAGATATGAGAAATAGGGTTAATCAAGTACCACCTTTCATAAGACCATTCACATCCAAACCATCAAATTATACATACATTCCACTAAAAAACAACTCCTATATAAATATATTTCCACTAAAAACAAATACTTTTTCTCTCTCCTTTCAATTAAATAATATTATCATTACATTTTTCTCTCACTTCCACTCACAACCACTTTCAAAATATATTAAAAAATTATAACGGGTGAACAGTGTCCCCCCAAATATACAGATGAACAATAACATTTTCTCTCTCCTCTACTCACAACCACTTTTTATACCCTTTATAATATAAAAACCCCTCCTCACGTAATTTGATGGTTAGAATGTGAATGCTCTAACAAATATAAAACCAGTGTATATACATACACATATATACATATAGAGAGAGAAAGCGAGAGAGAGAGAGAGAGAGAGAGAGCTCCAGAGATATATTTACCAATACAAGATCTACCAACAGAACCTAAAAACATCCCCACCTACCCTTCACTACAATAACCCCACATCAGCAATACATTACACCTCTCTCTATATATATCTATATCGATCTATCTATCTATATGCATAGAGACACACAGCTCTAGATAGAGAGAAAGAGAACTGTTTTCTTGATGTTGAACACACAAATAATGTGGGATCTAAACGGGTCACCCGAAGCAGCTGAGGAACACAACAACAAAGGTAAGCAAGCCGTATCTAATTCCAGCTCGTCTGTCATGTTCGTTGACCACGACGACTTTTCCGACCAAGATGATCAAGATTCCGACAAGTGTATGTTTACAAACCCTACATCCACCGGTGATAACCGGTTATTTGGGTTCAACATGACCGACAACTCATCCTGGGCCTCCAACCCGCCGGTCACTCATCAGTTTTTCCCGTTGGATAGTTCTGAAGTCTTCCCCACCACGTCCTTTGAACCGGCCATGACGTCATTTCCGACGTCTAACTGGGTTGGTGTCAAATTTTCCAACCAAACTACGTCCGATTCTCCATATTTTGGTGTCACCGGAAAGGTTGTTAATGATGTTCCTCAACCGATCAAGAAAAGCCGGCGTGGACCCCGGTCTAGAAGCTCTCAGTACCGGGGTGTTACCTTTTACCGGCGAACCGGCCGGTGGGAATCACACATATGGTTCGTTTTCTTTGTTTTCCTCATTTTTTTTCTCAATTTTCTTCTCTTCCCAATGCATCATCATTATTATTATATTATTAAAAAAGTTAGAAAAGAACTGTATTATTATTGGCTTCTTTCTTCTTTTTTTTTTCTTTCTATAAGTAACCCCTAATCGCCATCACCACTTTGGTGGTTGGTACAGATTTTCTTGCGACTTGAGGAGAGATCAGGGTAGAATAAAATTTGATGGAATTTAAGAGCAGTGTTATGTAATCTTTACCGTTCAGAAAAAAAAAAAAAAAAGAAGTAACCCCTATTTTCTGAATTATCTTTGATTCTAATTAAATTAACTTTGTTTTTTGTGATTCAGGGATTGTAGGAAACAGGTGTATCTTGGTATGCTACATTTTTAATTCATTTTCTTTTTAGTTAAATTGTTTTATGTATTTTCAAGAGTATATGTATATACAAGTTAAGATATTAATGTTGTTAATTTTGGTATCTTTTTGGCTATAACAATAGGTGGATTTGACACTGCACATGCAGCTGCACGGTGAGCACAAAATAAACTTAACTAAATAAATTCTGTTGGAAAAAATGAAATGAAGAAAATAAATAAATTTAGTTAAAGATCATATGTATGATGTGTCCCTACGGATGCAGTGCTTATGATAGGGCAGCAATTAAGTTTCGGGGTGTGCAGGCTGACATAAACTTCAATCTTGAAGACTATGAAGATGACCTAAAACAGGTGTGTGTTTTCAGTGTTTTTGTGAGTTTCTTGAGAAGTGGATAAAAAAGGGTGTGTTTTTTTTTTCTTTTAAAAAATAGATTTCACCTTATCTTGAATAGTGGTGTTGCAGCCTTATCTTGAAACACCTTTACATTTGTGTTGTGTTTCAAGAAAAAAAAACACAAATAACCTAGATTCTAGCATGTTAGGTTTTGTTTTTGTTTTTGGTGATATATTGTTTTGAAACAACAGATGAGCAGTTTATCAAAGGAAGAGTTTGTGCATGTTCTTCGTAGACAAAGTACCGGTTTTCCTCGAGGCAGTTCCAAATATCGCGGAGTTACTTTGCATAAATGTGGTCGATGGGAGGCTCGAATGGGCCAGTTCTTGGGGAAAAAGTAAGGTCTTTATTTTTTTGGATACAATGTTCGGAAAATGTTAAAAATAGCGAAAAAGGATACTCCCTTGGCATATTCTATAAGGGCGACAAAGCAGCCAAACAAGAGAACCGCAACAAATCAACATAAATCCAAACACGAACATGTAAAAAGGACAAAATAAAAAAAGATCGATTAAGACCTCGCATAATAAACCGTGTTGTACCTGATCATTCTAGTGAAGGTCCTCTTTTAAGTTTTATATTTTGAGTATGTATACTTTTCAAAAAAATTTTTTTTTGAGTATGTGTTGTCTTGGGTTTTAAAAAACAACCTACTTTTTAATTAGATTTAGGTGGGTAGAACTATCTTTCAAGTTATCCAAAGATCAAGAAATAGGACACTTTGGAACTATATTGTTTTTGCCTTTTTTGGGATTCTTCAATTAATAATGGCATGTGACAAATTTGGGTTATTTTATTACAGGTATGTGTATTTGGGTCTTTTTGACACTGAAGTTGAAGCTGCCAGGTAATTGTCCCTTTTCTAGAGGGACCTTCACTGTCAAATTACAATGTTCAATGGGTTTAAAAGAAATATAATATTTTTACATTTTTCTTATTTTTTAAAAACCTTTTAGGGCATATGATAAAGCTGCAATTAAATGCAATGGGAAGGATGCTATTACAAATTTTGATCCGAAGATTTATGAGAATGAGTTCAACTCCACTGGTAACATATATTTTCTGTTTGTTACATTTGTAATTATTTAATCAAGCTTTTACACAGTTTTATCAGCTGTAAAAACAAAAATAATTTACAGAATTTTTGGTTAATAGTTGTTAAAAAAAATATGTGAAGATTTTTATCACAAAAACTTGAATAAACATGTAAAAGTGGAAACCAAAAAAATTCTAATAAACCCACCTATATATATTGTTTTTACCGACTAACTTACACACCTTAGACACTTTCTGATCGTACTTACATATGATTTAATTTTTTTTCCTTCTCAGAATGTTCGAATAACGCCACCACTACATCATCGGATCATAATCTTGATTTGAGCTTAGGGGGGAATTCCACCTCAAATAAGCCACAAACCATTGAATTCGGAAATGAGTGCCATATTCAATCGACACATCCTTCAAACTCGATCCAGTTCGGATTTAGTTCACCACCGGTATATGTTTTTCTTTTGATTACTTGTAAAAATAATACAATTAATCCTGTTAGAAATTTCAACATAAAACATTTTAGCTATAATTTACAAAGTTCGGATATATTAACTAACTGTTACTATTATGTCACATGTATTACGTTTATTTTTACAAAAAGGCATATGGGTCAGGCTGGTTTGATGGAGGGAGAAGAGAAGGGTATAATGAAGCCGAGACGATCCGACTTCTGAGCCAGACCCACCTACAGTCTCCTTCTGCGCCTTTAAGGGGTAACAATGAAGCGCATGCATACGGGCATTTTATGCCGCCCAATGACCCAGCCACGCTTCATACGTTCTACCCGAACGCTATCAACCCACTGAGCCATCAAATGTACGCAAACAGCAGCACCGCACACGACGGAGGACGAGGAATTGATCCATCCCTACACCAAATGTATGCAAATAGTGCGGCAGCATCATCAGGATTCCCACAGCAAAGATTTAACTTCAGACACCCCCCTTAAAAAACACTCGCAACAATTGGGTCCACCGTCCACGTACAGCACAACAAAACCTAGTCACCACATTTTGTGTTAAATGATGTTTCTATGTTTTGTTTGACCAAGAAACAGTCAATGTCATTGGTTTTAAATAGGGCTGTAAACGAACCGAACGAACACGAACAAGACCATGTTCGTGTTCGTTCGTTAAGGAACAAGCTTGTTCATGAACTGTTCACGAACGCTTACCGAACGAGATTTCTTGTTCGTGTTCGTTCATTAAGGAAACGAACATGTTCGTGAACTGTTCACGAACACTTACCATATGCTAATGAACTCTAACAAATGTTCATGAACATAAATGAACACAAACGACGTTTATGAACACAATATTCATTTTAGAATAAAATTTGCATTTTCATCACAAGAATACACAAAAAATAAATAAACACTTAACATAATTATCTGAAGGGTGATTATCAAAAACATGATAAACACAATAAAAAACATGATAAACACAAAATTAAGAGTTTGTTAAGCCTTAACACAAACTAAAATTGAAATAGTGAACTGTGGGATGTGGTCAGAGGCATATAAGATAACTAGGGTTTCAAAATTTGAAAAACTAGAAATAATAAAACAAAATACAACATATAAAAACCTTTAACAAACTAACACAAATAAATATTAACAAGCAATCATAAATGAACTCAGTATGAACGCTCACGAACATAAACGAACACATTACCGAACGTTCATGAACATAAACGAACGAACGCAACCTCTGTTCATGTTCGTTCGTTTAACTTAACGAACGAAATTTCTTGTTCGTGTTCGTTCATTTACTAAACGAACGAACATAAACGAACTTCCCGCCGAACAGTTCACAAACTGTTCGCTGAACGTTCGGTTCATTTACAGCCCTAGTTTTAAATATCTAGCACAACTAAACATACAGTTGACTTTGACCATGAAGATCAATGATTTTGGTGTTCTTGAGTTATATATGCAAGTCAAATTAATTAAAGGAATGAAGACTTTCCTTATCTTTATTTATATTATTATTATTATTATTATTATTATTATTATTATTATTTGCCTTTTATTTAAGTAGATGGTTGTAGAAAAACAATTTCATGTATTAATAACTTAATTGGTAGATTTTTTTTTTGAACGAATAGAAAAATTATTTATTTACTTTAGGGTTTATTAACGCACTAGGTGAAACCTTGGTAACATTAGTAATCGAAAGTAAATCTGCTGCTAAGTTAAAAAATAATTTAAAAAACAAATTAGTAAAAAATCAATCGGTAATACGTTTTAGAAGAAAATAAAAAATAGAGTAAATTACGTTTTTGGCCCCTGTGGTTATATCACTTTTACTATATTAGCCCAAAATAAGAACTTTTAACATATCTGCCCCCATAGCCTCTATAACTAAGCATTTTGGCCCCTAAGTCTAACCATTTTGACCTCCATGGTCTCTATAACTAATCATTTTGGCCCCCATGATCTCTAGACTTAGGGGCCAAAATGGTTAGTTATAGAGACCATGAGGGCAGATATGTTAAAAATTCTTATTTTGGGCTAATATCGTAAAACTGATATAACCACAGGGGCCAAAAAAGTAATTTACTCTAAAAAAAAATACTTAGAAAGATAAGTATGCCGTAAACCTAAAAAGTTTTAAACTTATATATTGTTTGAAAAAAGAAAGAAAGAAAGAAAATTAAGAAAAAAATGGTCAAGAAACGGTTGTAAAAGTTTTTATAATAAAATAAAGCAAAATAGAAAGTAATAAAAAATGGTCTGAAAAATAGTTTCAAAATTTTTAAACTTTCTATAAATTGTTCTTTAAAGAGAAAAACAATCTGGTCGTATAAATTATAAAATGTTAAAACAATGACACTTGGCCCGGTTATAAAGTTTCTTAAAAATAAAATAAAATAAATTATATTTAATTGGCCGCAAAAACGTTTTCAAATGTTAAAAACAAAATGATTCCGCAAAATTGTCGTGATTACTGTTTAAAAAAAAGATTAACAAAAAGTTAAAGCCTAGATTCCTCAAATGTGTTTGGGGTTGAGTTTTAAAATCGTAAATATTCAGTTTTGAGTGTTTGGGTAAAAAAAAATAAAAAAAATTGATTATTTGCGTTTAGAAAGTTACAAAACGCAGTTTTTTTTCCAAAAGCAGCTCCCCCCTATTGCAACAAAACGCAGTTTTCCAAAAATTGATTATTTGCGTTTAGAAAAGAATTTTCACTTGTTTATTTTTTTAAATATATATTTGTCAAACACTCAAATAGTTGATTATCTGATTATTGTGATATCAATCAACATAATCAAATCCAAACGCTATCTTTCAACATCACGTTTTGTTACAGTTAATTCTCTGATTCTGATTATTCAAAACGCATACTCTGTTTTCAAAACTCAACCCCAAACACCCTCTAAGTATGAAACAAATCAAGAGGAAATAAAAGCATGGTGCATGCTCGAGTTTGGATCAAGGATAAAATGTGTATAATTCGTAACCCAAACTTGTTAGAGAACATAACACACATCCAGCTTATAGTATAAAAAGGGGTATACACATGTTTTCACTGTGTAAATAATTAGATTTTTCACTGTGTAAATAATTAGATAAACGCACTGTGTAAATGGGCTTTACTAGACATTGAGTACCACATGTACAAATTTCTTTTATGATAAAATATCAATACACTAATAAACTCAAAAGGAATAAAACTCTTAATTTTATTATAGAAAATAAAAAAGTGAATTAAAAATTTTGTTTGAACTTAAAAATATATCTATTATAAAAATGTTAATAAAAGAAGCTATTATTTTACCTTATATAAATTTGCCCCATCCAAAGCATTCCTAATTCTTTTTTGAAACGAACATGTTACATGAGCGTCCTAGTTTTATTTCTTCGCCAAAAAACATAAATGCATGACACTAAGCATACGACTAAAGGTTTCTTTAGATACACACTCACAAATACATATATATGATCAATTCAGTTTAAAGCAAAATGATCTTTTACTGATCGAGCTTGTTTATATTGTTTCACCTCGTCATTTTAAAAATATTTAAATAAAACAATTAACATCATATCAAAATATAACTATGAATCAGCATTACTCTAACTATGAACACCCTAGAATGTACGGCATTAGTTCAGCATTAAAAATGAAGTTCTGTAATATGTGTCACACTTAGGAACCAATATTTGTACCTAATAGTGATTACAATTATAAAGACATCATGACAGAAAACCGAAAATTAGGAAATAATTTGTATAACTGTAACACCGTACATAGACATTCTTTATATATATATATAGGGAGGGGCTCATGCGAGAACCACCCTTATTGTGAGAACCTTGAGAACCAATGTGAACACAACCTAAAATAGCTAAAAAAACCTAACCCCCACCCCCCCCCCCCCCCCAAAAAAAAAAAACCTAAACCCCCCCCCCCCCCCCCCAAGCTAAAATGCTAAAAACTAAACCCCCAAAAAACCTAAAAAAAATCTAAAAAATTTTTTTTGATTTTTTTTTAATATTTTTTAGGTTAAAATCAATACTTTTCGAAGCAAAAAAAAAAAAAAAAATTTAAAAAAAAAAAAAAAAAATTAAAATTTTTTTTTTTTTTTTTTTTGGCTTCGAAAAGTAGCGATTTTAACCTAAAAAATATTAAAAAAATCAAAAAAAAAATTTTTGTGTGATTTTTAGCTATTTTTAGGCATTTTTGGTGTGTTCACATTGGTTCTCGCGGTTCTCACAATAAGAGGTGGTTCTCGCATGATCTTCTCCCTATATATATATATATATATATATATGGTCAAGATTTAGAGAAAACGCTCAAAAGTGTGAGAACGGAGAGAACGCTTATGGATCATCTGATCAAAACAATATGTGAACTAGATTGGCGCGGTGGCATTTTAGTAAATAACATCAATTTTATTACGTGTACGAGCGTCATTAAGGGTAAAAAAGTAAAAAAACTATTCCTCACATAAAACGCCATTGAAAATAAAACGCCAAATAAATACAAAATGCCAATTTTATCACAGGGTGCTTTTTTCTGTGTTTTTATTTAAGCTCTCTGGCTACAAAAACGCCATAAAATATGAAACGCCTAACCTTTACATCGGAATAAATGTTATTTATATTTTGTGTTATAAAAATAACATCCCGCCTAACCTACGAGCCAAAAAAATTCTATAAATAGAAACGTCTCACCACCTTCCGTTTATCACACTAAAAAATACAAAAAAACACACAGTGGTTGCTAAAAAAATTTACAACTCAATGTAAAACGCCAAAAAAAAAAAAATGTTAATGCACTTTAGGTGATAAGTGCATGTCTCCCATTTATTAGGGTCTTTATTGTACATATAGTGAAAGTTAGTCCCAACTTTATCCTAGGGACATTTTGTCCAAGTTTTAGGAAAGGCTTTTGTCTGAGGTTTATGTTAGGGACAAAAGTCAGAGTTTTGATTTGTGTAGTTGTTTGTCCGGGCTTTCTAGTTTGTCTTGAAAGTCCGGGTTTTGCCTTGTATATATACCTTTATGTGGAATAGACAAGGCGGCGATTCTGTGTGAAATTCTGTGCACCTAACCCTAATCATTGTGTGTGTTTTGTCTGGCGGCTACTGTGTGTGTGACGTCATTCATCTTCCTCATCAAGAATACTCAGTGTATTCTTGATTTCTCTCACAAATCTTTGCATTCTAGTGTTTCATCTACAGTGGTTGATCATCAGGTGGATTCCGCACACCTTTTGGTTGCTTTAGCTGAGTGAGATCTTGGATTAGGAGGCCTTACAAGTGGTATCAGAGCATTGTGCTCATACTACTGTAGGTGTTTCTTAGTTTGAAGGTTTTTGTGAGAAAAGTTCAATCTTTGATAGGGTTTAGTGAGAGTTTAGTGAGTTTTTGTGTTTTATTCATGATTCTTCATTCATATCTAGTGATTTGATGATGGATTTTGTGTAGTTTGGTGATTTCTAGTGTTTTTCTTCATCTGGGTTTTACAGGGGTTTTGGTTCTTGTTCATACAGAGTTTGAAGGTTGAAAAAGATTCTGAGTTTGATCTTTGGAAGCCTTGTCCGTGGTTTAAATTCTGTGTTTGTGTCTCCGGGGTATTGTTGAACCAGTGTGTAGTCACATTGGGGAGATAGTCCGGAGATTGGTTCTTCTGAGTTTTTGAGAAACTCTTATTAGTCCGAATTTTGGTTAGTCCGAACTTCATCCTTTTTATTTATTATTATTAGTCCGACTTTTATCTGTTAGTAGTAGAATCCGATTTCTTTATAGGTCCGAAGTTTTATAAGTCCAAATTTTAAATATAAGTCCGAATTTTTTTTAAGGTAGTCCCTAGAGTCCGACTTTTAAGTTAGTGTCCAGTCCAAATTTTTCCTTTTTTCTTTGTGTCCGAACTTTGTTAATTTTATTATCATTTAGTGTGGAATTTAAGAAGTGTGAGGTTTTGTTTTTCTCTATTTAGTAGTCCGAGGTTTTAAGAAGTTTGACTTTGTCCGAATTTTGACTTTTGTTTTTTATTGTGTCCGAGTTTTTGGTTCCCTTAGGTAGGTCCGAATTTTTTTAACATATTTCCTTGTCCGACTTTTTGATATAATTGTCAGAAATTCCGAGTTTAGTAAACTTTTTAGATAGTCCGAATTTTATAACCTTTATTAGAGTCCGAATTTCAATATTAGTTATTAGTATAGAGTCCGATTTTTTTTAACTTTTATTTATTATTGAGTCCGATTTTCATTTTGTCCGATGTCTACCTTTGTCCGAACTTTGACTCCTCTTTAGTGTCCGAACTTTGTGTTTGCTTAGGAGTCCGAATTTTGTCTTCCTTTATTGAGTCCGAATTTTTAAGCTTGTTCAGTCCGAATTTTTAATATATTTCTTTGTCCGATTTTCAGATATAATTATCAGAAAATCCGAGTTTAGTGTGTTTATTCAATCCTGTTTGTCCGATTTTTAAAACTCAAAGTGTGTGTCCGAGGTTTGGGATTTATTTCATGTTTTGATCCGGGTTTCACACTCTGATTAAAGCTCAGACACTTCACTCCGTGTTTTCTCTCCGAGTTTGGACTTAGAAAATCTTTTCAGTAACACAGTTCTTGGAAACCTACTATTGTTTTCTGAAATGGCAAACAACAATCTGACTGCAATGGTGCAAAACCTCAAGCACAATGCTGAGGTAGGGAGTAACGACAAACCTCCTTTGTTGATAAACGAGCTTGATTTTCCTGAGTGGAAGGAGCGTTTCGAAAGGTATGTACGAGCAAAAGACATCAAAATCTGGTTGTGTATTGTTAAAGGATGTGGAGCTACTCTAGTACGTACATTGACGATTGATACGTATTTGGCACTCACTGACGACCAGAAGAGATTCTTTGACTGTGAAGAGAAAGCTATGTCAATGATAACAATGGCAATGACTCAATCTATACTTCATACGTTCCGTAAGAGAAATAGCTCGAAGGAGTTGTGGGATAGCATGATCGAGCGATATGAAGGAAATGCAATTTACAAGAAACGACGACTCGAACGTTTGAAGACTCAATTCATTGTGTTTAAAGCGTTAAGGAATGAATCATTTGATGACACAGTGAACCGTTTTTATCATCTGTTGAGCGAACTTGATAGAAGTCAAGAAGGTATCTACACTGAATTTGAGAAGGTTGAGAAGTTTCTGAATTGTCTTCCCAGAGAATGGAATATGTACACCGCATTGATTAGAGAGGGTGTTCTCTATGAGGAGCTCTCATTGGAAGAAGTTGTTCAAAAGCTGAAGGGTTATGCCTGGAATATGGAAGATCAAGCATCTGATTTCGAGAAGCTCCAAGATCCTCAGTTATATAAGGCTTCGAAACCAATGGAGAAGGGTAATGATAGTGGAGTCGGTGTTGCTTTGTATTCGGAGAATGAAGGTTCTGCGAGTGAACACGCCTTTATAAGCAACAATGTTAGTTCAAGCGGAACAACCAATTCCAGTCAAGGGATGTACTCTTCTAGTGGAGCTCAGAAATCTCAAGGAACAAGTTTAAACATTCCTAAGTTAGATGCAAGCGGTTTGAAGATGATTGAAGAAAATATGAGTCTGTTGGCGTCCTTCATGACTGCCTACGAGAACTTCTGTCTTGGAAAGCTCGTTGAACCGTCAAGTCTCGATGAGGACTTTGACCAGATAGACCAAGACGAAATGGAAGAACTTGATCTACAACTCAATATGGCACTCTTAGTCCGTAGAGCGAAGAAATTTCTGTTGAGAACGGGTAGGAAGTTCATAGGAGGTCAGACAAAGACTCGAATGGGAGTCGACATGTCAAAGGTGAAATGTCACAACTGCGGCATCTACGGGCATTTCGCACGTGATTGTCGGAAGCCGAAGATGGAAAGATCGAACAGAGAAAACTACTCTCAAGGAAACAACTCAAGACCTCACAACAATTCAGCAACTGCTTCAAACTCAAGTGCTCGTCCAAGTGGTTCTGAAAATCTTGCACCTTCAACAAACAATGCTATGGTGGCTCAATCTTTACAAAAAGTGACTGAGCCTTACGACTGGGGTTGTGCATTGGAAGACATTTCAGGAGCTATTGTGTCACAAGCCTTTTTAGCTGAAATTGTCAACGAAGAAGTGTGTGAAGAGATTGTCGAAGAGACTAGCATTGAGGAACTTGCGGTTGTAGCTGAAGAAGTGTGTGAAGAGATTGCCGAAGAGACTAGCATTGAGGAACTTGCGGTGGTAGCTGAGGTTCTTGGGGAAGAGTTGGATTCGGGCAATGTTGCTGAAAATGAAGATCCCTCGAATGTAGAGTCTGTTGAGAAGTCTAACAAGACAGAAGATGGAGAAAAGGGAGAACGCTTTGAATTCAACATCTCCACAGCTGAAATGCAGCAATTTGAGGATGCAGAAGCTAAAATGTTGGAAGAAAACTCCGTTGAAAACGAGGCTTGTGCATTCATGGCTGGCATTGAGGTAAAATCATCTTCTGTAGATAAGCGATGTGCTAGATGTGTTGAGTTTGTGACTAAGATTGATAGATATGCACTTCATAACACAAACTTAATTGCAGACTTAGAAAAATCCAGAGAACTCATTGCTGTTTTGTCTAATTCGGATAAAGAACACCGAATTAAGATAAAAGCGCTGAAAATGATATCTCTGAATTTGAGAGACGTGTGGCTCAGGGAACTGTTAAAAATCAGGAATTAAAATCTGAACTTGAAATGAACCAAAATTGTGTTTTAGAAAAGAACCAAATCATTTTGGAAAAAGATAATCTGATTTTAGACTTGCAACGAAAAATTGAAAAGTTCAGGGATTCATCTGAAGTGATGAACTTCTGTATTAACAGCCAACGTCTCAAAGAATCTGAGGAAGAAATGTTCGGCATCGGTTATAAGAAAGTGCCTCCTCCGGTAAACCATAATTATACATCGATGCCAAGCATTGATCCTGAATTGGCAAATTTTGTGCCAAAGACCCCTCTGACGGTTGAACCGCAAAGTGAGTCAGAATCTGAGCCAGATGAAGTTACTGACTCAGATCAGTCGAAGATGAGTGGAGTTTCAAAGAAAAATGAAGTAAATCTTGAAAACATTGAAAATTTGATAAACAATAAGATTTTGGAAATGTTTAATCAAGTTCAAAATGTGAAGTCAAAACCAAAGTCACGTGGGAAATCTAAAAGGTCTTTGAAAAATACCCCTAAAACTGAGTTTGTTAAAGGGGAGGATTTTGTCAAAGAAAAAGTAAAGATCGAAACTGGTTCCAACTCTCAGTTTGTGAACCAAATTTTGAAAAATTCCACCAACGACTCATCATCTTCGACCATTCATGAGGAACGTCCAAAGAATGCTGCAAAAATTCGCAAATGCTATAAGTGTCGTGGGAAAGGACACTTAGCAGCAGACTGTCCAGATGACAGGGGTAAATCTCTCGTTGATCCTGATCAAAGGAAACCTTTTGTTGAAAAACCACAAAATGAAGCAGTTAATGTTGAAAAGAAAAATGGTAAAAATCAAAAGGTTGAGAAAAACAAAGTGATTAAGCAAGAAGTCAAACCAGTTGTCAAAACAAATGTTAAATCACAACAAAATCAGGATCATGGGGAGAAACCAGTTGTTATAAATCGTGGTAAAGGACCGGAAAGTTCATCTAAAAAACATGATACTCGTGAGAAAACCCCTCACAGACGACAAAATCATGTTACTTTCCAAACACTTGAGAATGGCCAACGTTCTGGAGGTTCGAGCAACAACAATGTTAGACCTCATGCACAGAACAGATTCGTGAATGATCGAAATGCGTCACCCCCTCGATTTCCAAATCAAAGACAGCATTCGGATAATCATCCACGATCATTCTCAAGACACGATGATGTTCCTAGATTTGGTAGGAATTTTGAGCCACCCGGGAATCAAAATTACAGTTACCAAAACTATGGAAGCCGAGGTTATGGAAGCTCTGGTTATACCAACAGATCGTCAACTCCGTATAATCCACGATTTGCGGGGAGCCATTCCAACAATTTCCGAAATGGAAATGGAGGACATAGAGACGATGATGGTTATTTCAAAGAGTTTTCTTACGTTGATGAATCGGGACGACCCAAGACCATCATGGCTTGGGTCCCACACTCTAACTAAATTTTCTTGTTGGGGAGTGTAGGAGCAGCTGAAAAGAGCTATCTATATTTGGTATATCGATAGTGGCTGTTCCAGACACATGACGGGAAATAAAGAGTTATTCAACAATTTTAAACAAATTCGTGGTGGTTATGTGAATTTTGCCGGTGAGAAGGGTGGTTACATCACCGGTGAAGGTTCGGTGTCAAATGGAAAAATTACGCTGCATAAAGTGAACTACGTTGAAGAACTGAAGCATAACTTGATGTCGGTTTCTCAAATCTGGGATAACAAGTACACAATGCTGTTCACTGATAAAGCTTGCTTCGTCTTGCGTCCGGGATTTGTTGTTCCTGAAGATTGGATCGTTATGAGGGCTCCAAGGGTGAACAACACATATGTCATGGACATGCGCCCGCTGGTTAACTCATCTGCTCCAGCGACTTGTCTACTCTCAAAGGCGACTGAAGATCAATCGTATCTCTGGCATAGGAGAATGGGCCACGTGCATCTGCGAAAAATGAACCACTTAGTGAAGAACAACTTAGTGTTGGGGGTTCCTTTACGTAGTTTCAATATGCACAACAAATGTGAATCATGTGAAAAAGGAAAAATCAAACGAAAGCCTCACAAACCAAAGACTGTTAACTCAATCCAAAAACCACTTGAATTGCTTCACATGGATCTTTTCGGCCCGATCCATGTTGCTAGCATTGGTGGGATGTCTTATTGCTTAGTTGTCACTGACGATTTCTCACGTTACTCATGGGTATTTTTCTTAAAAACAAAGGATCAAACTGCTGGTATTTTAAGAGATTTATTCAAACAACTTGAGAAAAATTATTCACTTCCTATTAAGAAAATCCGAAGTGACAACGGCACTGAGTTTAAAAATCATTATATGGATGAGTTATGTGGGGAAATGGGAATAGTTCATCAGTTCAGCGCTCCATATGTTCCTCAACAGAACGGAGTTGCAGAACGGAAGAATCGTACCCTAATTGAGGCAGCCCGAACTATGCTTTCTGAATCAAAATTGCCAATTTTCTTCTGGGCCGAGGCAGTAAACACTGCATGTTATGTGCTAAATCATGTACTTACTGTCAAAAGAGAAGATAAAACGTGTTATGAATTGCTTGAAAACAGGAAACCGAACTTATCTGGTTTTCAGCCTTTTGGGATTAAGTGTGTTATCAAACGCACCAAAGATACTCCGAAAATGGGGGAAGTTGGTGAAGTTGGGTTCTTTTTGGGTAATTCCGATGGAACTCCAAACAAACGCGTTTATAACGTCAAGAAGCGTACAGTGGAGATCGTGTTTGATATAACTCCTTTGAGTTTTGATCCTCCACCGTCCGAATTCGGTCCCAAAAGCGGTTATGATTATGATAAATTATTTGATTCATTTGATCTTCCTGATGTTTCAGAAGAAGATTCGGAGGTTGTATACACACATCTTGTGAACAAAGATGAAGTGGATGCGAGCTGGAGAGCAAGTATTCCTACTAATGTCTCTTCGAATGTTCCAGTCGCTGATTCTTCGATCGTAAATGAAGTTGTTGCTGAGCAGATCCCCAATGCAGCTGCTCAAACTACAAGTGGAGATCTGTACGTTGACTTTTCAGCATATCCAAATGTTAATGCGTCTTCTAGAAATGATCAAGCTTCTAGTAGTAATGCAAATGTTAAGGGGGAGATTCAATCGAATTTGGGAAACAATCTTCAAGCTCCGGTAATCCCAGTTCCAAGAACAAATATTCATCATCCTGTTGATAATATTATTGGGAATCCAAATGCGGGAGTGCAAACGCGAAAAAGTATTTAAGAGATGCAGTGTCTGTTCTCTGCTATCAAGAAAGAAGAAATCTACAATCTTAGCCTACATGAATGTTTTATCTCTCAGATAGAGCCGAAGAACTATCAAATGGCTCTGAAGGATAATTCTTGGTGTGAGGCGATGCAAGAAGAGTTAGCTCAGTTCGACAAGTTAAAGGTGTGGAATTTGGTCGATCTTCCAAAGGGCCAGCATGCAATCAACACGAAGTGGGTTTTCAAGTGCAAGAAAGACGATAAGGGTGTCGTTGTCAGAAACAAAGCACGGTTGGTTGTTCAAGGCTTCAATCAAGAGGAAGGGATTGATTATACCGAAGTTTATGCACCGGTGGCAAGACTGGAAGCTATTCGTTTGTTTCTAGCCTTTGCTGCACACATGCGTATCAAAGTCTATCAGTTGGATGTGAAAAGCTCCTTCCTTTACGGGAAATTGCATGAAACTGTGTATGTATCCCAACCACCTGGTTTCGAAGCTCCAGGGTTAGACAACAAGGTCTATCTGTTGGACAAGGCTCTTTATGGTCTCCATCAAGCCCCTCGAGCATGGTACGAGACGTTGTCAAAGCATCTATTGGAGCATGGGTTCTCGCGTGGTGCAATTGACTCCACACTGTTCATTTTGAAGAAAGGGGGAGATTTTCTGATCGTGCAAATTTACGTTGATGACATAATTTTTGGTTCTTCAAATGAAGAATTGTGTCATGAGTTCGAAGCGGTAATGAAGTCCAAATTGGAAATGAGCGCGATGGGCGAGTTATCTTTCTTTTTAGGTCTTCAAGTGAGTCAAGGGAAAACCGGGACGTACGTGCATCAGACAAAGTATGTCCACGAGATTCTCAAAAGATTTGGATTGGAAGATAGCTTACCCTATGACACGCCTCTCCCGACAAATATCAAGCTTTCATCCGATGATGTGAAAGATCCTGAAGTGGATCCGACTCTATATCGAGCAATGATAGGTTCATTGATGTATCTTACTGCTTCACGACCAGATATTATGTTCTCTGTTTGTTTGTGTGCTAGGTACCAATCAACTCCGAAGGAGTCTCACTTGAAATCAGTCAAGCGTATTTTCAGATATTTGAAAGGGACGCCTAAGCTTGGATTGTGGTATCCAGCTGAAGGTGGTCTGGATTTGATGGCGTATGCTGACGCAGATTTCGGAGGGTGCCGGATGAACAGAAAGTCAACCTCTGGCGACGCACAACTTCTTGGGAACCGTCTTGTCTCTTGGCAATGCAAAAAGCAAGTTTCCGTTTCTCTATCCACGTGCGAGGCCGAGTACATTGCTGCATCAAGCTGTTGTGCTCAGGTCTTGTGGATTCAACAGCAAATGAGGGACTACGGTTTGAATTTTACTCGAACTCCTATTCTTGTCGATAACAACTCTGCCATTTCCATAGCTAACAATCCAGTTAATCACTCACGCACTAAGCACATAGATGTTAGGCATCATTTCATTCGCGACTGTGCTGAGAAGGGTTTAATAGAAGTGGTTAGGGTAGACACCTTGGATAATCTTGCCGACCTGTTTACTAAGACATTCGATCGGGCTAGATTTGAAAATCTGGTCCGAATGATTGGCATGATCAACCCCGAGTAAAATGCTTTTCAAAACTCGCATAGAAACTTTATTTTATGTTTACTGTACAGTTCTTACCGCTTTCCAAAAATTGAAAAACTCCAAAAATATTTTACTTAGTTGTAGGATAAATTTTAAAGAAAAATACAAAAACATTTGAAAAATATAAAATGAAGTCGTGTTGAGATATAAGGGAAATGATAGTACATCGGTTAGTCGTATCTGGTGCAGGATTATAGTAATATATAAAATTAACCGTTAACTGTAACAGCTTCATTATACGTTGCTTCGGTAGGTTTTACGCGTCATTAAGAACCTGTTTTTGGCATATAAACATAATGAACTGCGTAACTTGTGTGGTACATCTCTCGGATATATGGTCTTGGTACCGTAATTTCGTTTGATAGATTGCCGAGGTTCTGAGATACGTGGTCTTTATGCTGTTTATCATCTGGGTATCATGGTTGTTTCTTTTACCAGAAATAACGGGGACGCAAGTCTAGATCTTCCATGATACCATACATACGTGTAAATATCCTTAATACATGATGCATTTGACCCAAATAAGTGATAAACAATCACATGTCCCACAAAATCATGCGGGAGTCAAGTTCGTCTCTTTGTCTGTACGATGGTACTAACCTGTTCACGGACTTGCTCCTGTGCCCTTTGCATCTGAAATTCAAGTTCCTCCTCAATAAGTGATTCTATCACAAAGGACTTGTTTTCAATCCCAAATAAGTGAGTATCTCACATTAGCTTATACGTAAAAAAACAGATGATAAATGGTATACTCACCAGTAAGATGATCTCTCGTGCATACCTTGATACGGGAGTATATTCTGAGGTGGGTAAACATAGTTACAATAAGTTATTAATACACTTAATCGCATATCTCGAAAACAGTGTTCGAAAGCGTGCTAAAGCTTAAGTGGACCACAATACCGTTGAACGTCTTGAACTGTTAATATCATTCTAAGAGCTTAAACTGATAAACTATGTTCTTGTGTTGGATATTGACAGAAAAACCGATATGATCCCTTTGCTCCGATTTCACAAAAAGATAATCAGTGTAAATACGGCCGTAGATTTAATTTCTTTATTCAGTCAAAAAATTCAAAAACATCAAAAAGATTTTGCTTTCTTGTTTCTATGTGCGAGTTATCATTTTGAAAATTCTCTAAGGGTTGTGAACATTCTTTAATAAGGTGTAAAACATCAAGTTAGGTAATCTTAAAATAAGTCTTTTTGTATATAAAAATCGGTCGTGCAAGATCCATCTAAGTGTGTGGGTAATCACGTCATTTTAAGGTGTTTCGGTAAATCTGCTTCCAAGTTGTGATATTTTTCCAAAAGTATAAGTTTTGAAGTAACTTGTTCTAAATGGTCGTGTTTTGAAATACAAATTATTAAATATTGGTTGTTTAATATATCAATTGATGATTCCGGGGTATTGGAATTATTTTTGGGATCCAGGTTTGGGCCGATGTCTCCGGGGTCAAATTTCTTAATCCGGGGTTAAGTGTTTCAGGTCTGGATCATTCATCTCAAGATGGAAGATTTGAGGAAGCTGTGTGCATCTGGATCATTCATCTCAAGATGGAAGATTTGAAGAAGCTGTGTGCATCTGGATCATTCATCTCAAGATGGAAGATTTGAAGAAGCTGTGTGCATCTAGATCATTCATCTCAAGATGGAAGATTTGAAGAAACTAAGACATCTGCCGTTGCATTCCTTTGAAGAAGATCAACCGTTAGCTGATCAATACATCAAAGTCATGCAGTTCTGTGTGAAAAACCAGGCAGCAAGTACTCGAAGAAAGTATGAAGATTTCAAGTCCAATGAAGACCATGCACTGATCAAGGGGGAGTTTGTTAATGCACTTTAGGTGATAAGTGCATGTCTCCCATTTATTAGGGTCTTTATTGTACATATAGTGAAAGTTAGTCCCAACTTTATCCTAGGGACATTTTGTCCAAGTTTTAGGAAAGGCTTTTGTCTGAGGTTTATGTTAGGGACAAAAGTCAGAGTTTAGATTTGTGTAGTTGTTTGTCCGGGCTTTCTAGTTTGTCTTGAAAGTCCGGGTTTTGCCTTGTATATATACCTTTATGTGGAATAGACAAGGCGGCGATTCTGTGTGAAATTCTGTGCACCTAACCCTAATCATTGTGTGTGTTTTGTCTGGCGGCTACTGTGTGTGTGACGTCATTCATCTTCCTCATCAAGAATACTCAGTGTATTCTTGATTTCTCTCACAAATCTTTGCATTCTAGTGTTTCATCTACAGTGGTTGATCATCAGGTGGATTCCGCACACCTTTTGGTTGCTTTAGCTGAGTGAGATCTTGGATTAGGAGGCCTTACAAAAAAAAAAAAAAAAAAAAACGACAGCAAACATCTTTTTCTTTGATCCTCATTAAAGTTCTGCATGAAGCTTCATTTAATGATTTTTTACGCGAGTGAAGAAAAGATTTTGCTGCATGAGATGGACAAAATTGAAAAAAGAGCGACTGATGACACCCATATGTCATACTGTCATCTTTGTTCCTGAAAAAGGTTTGGATGATAAGAAGAGACCTATACCAGTGGCAGATAGCATCCACCCACAGGGGGTCGCTCTATGACTCAAACATCAACAAAGACAATTCAACACATGAACAAAGAAAATAAACAACGCCAAACCCAAAACGCCATTTATTTGTCACATTTCTTGTAGTTTCAAAAGAAAAAAGAGACTGATGACACTAAAGATTTAAAATAATAAATTGTTTCTACTTTGTTTTTTAATTTTCTTTGTCTATTGTTTGTTTTGTAATGTCAGTTAATAAACAACAAAATAATATTAATGCTATAACGAAAAATATAATAAAACGCCAAAATTAGCAAATACGTGTAAAACGCCATAATGCCATACAAAAGCCCCCCAATAAACTACGAAACTATAATAAAATTAATTTGAACAACTAATATTATAAAAAAGGAGTGAAAAAATGTGCAAAAAAATATAAAACAAAAGAATCCAATAGTTATCTAACCGCAATTGGAAAACAAAACGCTATAATTACAGCCGTCAAAAGATTTGACGTGTTACACCATTAAAACAATTGAGTCTGAAAACAAAACACGGTAAACTGCAAAAAACAGTAAAATGAAACGACGGAAAACATAATTACTAACATTTATTATATTAAATTTATTTATCTTTTTCAAAACGCCATAATTACCTGACATACGCGCGAAAAAAAAGTCAATATAAAAGAAGACCACCAGAACCCAAGTTCAAACACGCCAAAAAAACTAAAACGCCACATATTCTCCAAAACAACCAAAAAATTTAAAAAATGGCTAAGGTTATTGCATGGAGGTTTGAAAGGAAAGAAAAAAGATTCATTATAAAGTTCGCTGATAGGAGAAGGGTTACGGTAAGAACAATAAAAGCCATGATGGGAATGAATGAAAATATTCAAAAGGATATCCTGGCCCTTGGGGTTCCAAGAGACAACGATTGTGAAAGAACAAGAACTGTAATAAGAAGACTGGAGAGAAAGTTTCCAACAGAAGATGATGAAGATGATGATGATGATATTGAAGATACACAAATACCAAAACTTAGCAGTTGGGTATTGCATGAGGAAGAAGGAACACTTGAAGTAACTTATAAAAACGGGGTGCAATATTCAAGACCAATGGAAGAAATGTTGAAGACAGGGTTGCTATCTATCATTGAACAACTCTGTGATTTAACACCTTCAAACAATCCAAAATCCAAGGATGCAGTAATATTCTTGAATAGGCTGCAGCAAAGAAGAGACGAGCTAATGGCGTTATACGCAAAAATGAAATTTGATGATGAAGAATCTGAAGAAAGTGAAGAACAAAGCGATGGGTATATCTCCGATGTAATCCCACCTACGGAAGACTATTAGCTTATTTTGATTTTCGAGTTATTGTAAATTTTTAAAATATTAATATATGGTAATGAATTATTAACAAAAAGATACAAAACGCCAAAAATAACATGGAAAAAGCCATAACGCCAAAATATTAACTATGTGACACAAAAAGAATTAACTCAAAGAGAAGAAATCTGAGAAAAAAACAATAAACGCCAAAAAATTAATAAATCTACAAAACACCAAAATTATCTTGCACGCAAAAAATAAAGAAGCATGTCAAACGCGAAAATCGTGAAAGGAGAAGAATACTAAAAAGACAAAAAAACCCCTCGGTCCCTGATCAAGCCCCACGCCACGTGTTCGGCCAAGATATGTTCTCACCGTTCTCACACTTTTTGCCGTTTTCTCCTGATCCCGTTTCTCTCTCTATATATATATATAAAACATTTATAACCAGCATATGGTGCAGGATATAGGTCAAGGATACGAACCTGGTTGAGGAAGTCGGTTATGAACTTGCTGGATTCTGTAAACCCATGGTTCTCAAACGGGAATACATGGGGTGCGGCAGGGTAGTCTGCTTCTTTCCTCTTCCGGGAGCTGGAGGCTCGGGTTCTGGAATCCATGTCAAAAAGGGTGAAATCACCCCTACATGTATATAAACTTTATGATAATTTGATTTTGTGATATGATAGGCCAGAAGGGAGAAAATAAAAAAGAAAATGGAATATTTGCAAAATTTGGTTCCAGGGTGCAATAAAATCACCAACAAGGCAGCAATCCTTGATGAAATCATTACTTATGTTCAATGCCTACAAAAGGATACTGAGGTAAAAGGGTTTTTATTTTGGGATCCATTTTTTATATAAATAGAGTAGCTGCTGATAAATGCAACGTGTTTTCTGTTTCTAACCATGAAACTTGCTGCTTCCACAAGTGTAGACTTCAATATGGACAATTCATTGCCTGAAGAGGTAAAGAGTACATCTTGATCTTAAATCACCTTTGGCTGTTTAAATTAATGGTACATGACTAAATGTTATATGTACCATGAAACTCATTGAGCATTTTCAAATGTGATCTGTTTTAATATTGCGGAACCAACTATCATAATAAACTCATGTGTAAGCCTAGGCGGCTTAACGTATTTTCAATGAAAGTTTGGTGCTCAACTGCTTATATTGCAAATTTTCAGCACCAACAGATACATGTTTCCCAGTGGTAGTGAACCCAGATTGCCAGAATTATGGTTCAGACAAAAATGGTAGCTAGGAATTGTCCGCTAAAAAAAAGGCGACGTAACTGTGGACGATTCATCAACCGAAGAAGAACGTGACGAAGAAACGGAGTTCGGAACTGAAGAATTAGAAAGCGAAGACAATGTGAGCAAAATATAGATTCATTAAAAACCTTCATTTATTTAAATCCAATGTTTATTTTCTTTCAAAACTCATACCTATTGGTTATATATATTCCTAAACGTAAGGATAATATGGCAGATGTTATATTTTAGACGTTACAAACATTGGAGCACCATAATTTCGACCTGTAAACATAAAAATCTACCAACTATTGTTACTGGATACATAATTAGTATGGTTATTTCTTCGAAGTGTTCACATGTGAACGATTATACAAATAAATGCACACATGTGTACTGTAGTATATACACACCAGTGCACATGTGTACATAGTATACACATAACCGTACACATGTGTACAAAAAATGCTAGCTCCTGTTAATTTGTACAATTGTAGTTAGCTTCCTTAAAAACTTTACACAGGTGTACTAATTCTGTTACATTATGCACTAAGTCTGCTAATATGTGAATCATTTATTGTACATTTTTTACATATGTGTACCAAAATTACGAACTGAATACATACATAGGGTAGGTATGAGTAAAATATATTATATTATCAAATAAAAGCCAGATCCATAGCGTGTATCAAACCTAGCAAACAAACATTCCATAACAACCCCAAAAAAATAACAAAACAAACTACCATCAAACGTACTAATTATCCCAAATTGCACGACTCCCCGTATTCTTTTGCTTCAGCCAATATGCGGTCACGATGCTTGTTAGCGCTTGAAGCTACCAACTTCACCGCGTATTTCTTCCGTAACCGTGTCAAGGTTGCTTTCTTGGGGGCCGGCTCAAGTGGGAAGCCACTATCCCATTTATCAACTGTTATGCCAAACCAAGTTTCCATATGACGCATAACAAAGACCCCGCATTCGACCATGTTGCCGACCGTCTTCCATTCAAAATCCAACCTTTGTGGCACTGCATTTTCAAGCTGCCGATACTTTGGATGATTAACCAGCTTCATATACTTTGTGAAAACATCCTTCTGAAATCAAAGATCATGTCATAATCAGTTATAGTATGTCCACTTAGGAATAAAACCATATGTATTTACATGTCGATTACCACTTTGTACGGCGTGGTCTTAGCATTGATGCAAAGCAATTGACGACTCCATCATTAATCCACTTAATTGGTTGCAAATCCTTCATTTGGAAATGATATAACCTAACACCAGATGCGGTTTCGAACACAAATTGCCTGCTCAATAAAGTATTAGCTATATCAGCTACATTAGAAAATGTGTTCAATGTTTACATACATATATGTATAACAGTATCATACACATGCGTATCACGGAAAATACACATGTGTACAACAGACTATAATGAACCTTCCTAAAAACATAGTATAATGCCTAAAAACAGAGTATAAACAACATGTCACATATGATTACACAGGTGTACTTAGTTGAATAAAATGTATATACACATGTGTACACCAGACAAAAATAACATATGGTTCAAAAAAAGTGTGGTCTACTGAACATATCTAGTTCGAACCAGCTTAACATCAATATACACATGTGTACAACAACGACTTTACAACTCACACAAACAACCAGCCTTAAATGCCTTAAAAAACAGAGCACAATCCACTGTTCTGTTAAATCAACCTTAATATTCAAAAAAATTAAACAAAGACACCAAACGATTTTACAAAGTCTCAGCCTTATTAATCACGTTGTACACAGGTGTACATAAACAATTTTATACAAAACATGGGTCAAGAGACATGTGTAAAGAACATAGTATATGTATACATTTAATCGATTCAAACATAACATTTAAACCGAACATTGTTTAAATTGAATATTAATCTATACAAAAACGAGCACATCATCCAGCAACTTATACTCAATATATTGAACAATTTAAGTTTTTTTTTAAACAAACTATGAACTACAAACCCTAGATTTTACATGAAACAAAAAGGGGGAAAACAATAAAATCTATACACAATCGAATACAAAACAGAGCAAGAAGAAACCACTATATGCATTATTATATACCTTGATTTGCCACCAGAAGTAGAAACACGGTATAAGGATACACAATCAGACACAAAACAGAGCAAGAAGAAACCACTATATGCATTATTATATACCTTGATTTGGCACCAGAAGTAGAAACACGGTAGAAGGATGATGTTCATCTGCATCAGAATCGTTGTCGACTTGCTCTGAGAGAGAGAGAGAGAGAGAGAGAGAGAGAGAGAGAATAAGGATTTTTATAATTTGGAACAATGATTTTTTTTTTTTTTTTTTTGTAACCGATATATGCGAGATTTGAGGGAATTGAATTAAGTGTTTAGAAGATGGAAGAGAAGGAATGACTAATATACCCATTTTCTTTTAATTAAATAATAAAAATTAACCAACTATTTACCATCATGCCACTCATTTAAAATCAAAAGATGATGAAAATCAAGGGTCCAGATCAGTTCACACAGTTCACTCTTGGGAGGTTGTTCACTCTAGAACCCTACCCTATATATACACACATATATATATATATATATATATAGAGAGAGAGAGAGAGAGAGAGAGAGAGATATAGAAGAAGCGTCTAACATTTGATCTTCAGACATAAGATGCAATTTTCGTCATCTGGGTTGTCATCAATCTTATAATTAACTAATTTCTAATTAATAAACTACTCAATGAACGCATATAGTATTAATATACCTCTCAAACCTTAATCATCAAAAGATGTCGTTCTCTTTGATGTCCATATCTATTCTATTTACTGTCAACCCATTTGTTGTTTTGGGAAATTTATTCCCTTCCAGTGCCTTCGAAAATATAATAAACTGTACATATATTAATGCTAGCTAGGCAACAATTCATACTTTGTATTTTAATCACTTATATTGATCATGGATGATAATAGGAAAGAGTACTTATCTTAAATTTTAATAGGAAAAGTCGACTGATTAGAAAAAAACATTTTTACTGGCGAATTAAAAGAAATAAAATAAAAAAAAACTAGGATTAAGACCTGCCCGCGTTGCGGCGCGTGTACATCATAAACATCGAATGAATTGGTCCAAACGTTATATGATGCATTAACCATATGAAAACACACATTTCGACGTATCCAGTTGAACTCAATGTAACATGTATAAGCATTGTGATTTGATCAAACGTAAAGTAAATCAAATTTATATCGAACAATCATAACGTATTATATCTGACCCAACTCATACATAAAAAACGTAACATGTATGAAGGAAAATCTTCATATGTAATCGAAAGGGACTAATTAGAGCTTTCGAAAAAAAAGGGAGAAAAAGAAACCACAATTTGACTCCACTCGGTTCGAAACAAACTTTACGAAACATACATAAAATAAACACGAAAAATATTATATTTGACCTGAATCATTTCCCAAAAAAGTTTACGTCGAAACGTAGAACAACTTGAATTTATACCAAAACGTACATAAAAATATGCACGTAAAAATGGTTTCATTAAAGGAAAACGTATTGTATTTGACCTGACTCGTCTATAAAAAAAGTTTACGTCAGAATGTAGAAAAAATAATATTTATACCTACCCGTACATAAAATATGCACGTAAAAAATAGTTTTTAAGTAAAGGAAGCATAGGGGTAAAGTGAAACAAAATATTAGTAAAAAAATTAATAGGTTAAAAACGTTCGTAAAACAGTGCCAAGTAGCACCAATGCCACAACGGCATCGACTCTCAACATCGTAAAAATAAAATGGGAAAAATTACACTGAACAAAAAGCAGATTTAAAATCGTTGAACCACGCACACACGTTACAGTGTGTTAATGCGAAGAAATTAACCAGAAGCGGAAAACATAGAAAATACTAACTTAGTCGATCTAGGACCCGCCTGTTGCGGCGAACTTGTCAAAAAGGAAAAGAATGGACACGTTGCGACGGGTCTGTCAAATATGAAAAAAATAGAGCAAAAAACGTTGAACCTTACATGTACGCTACGACGTGTTAACTTGCAAAATTTAGAACAAAACGTAAAACTTGCGAAAGATAAAAAGTATGGGTGACCAAAGTTGTAAATAATAAAGTGTTGTGTTAAATTATAAAAGATGGAAAAGTTTGGGTTAAAAGTAAAAAAAATTAAAAGGAGTTAACATACAAAATATGAAAATGTTTGGGTTAAAAGTGAAACATCAAAGATTTTTTGAAAAACTCCCTAAGCCCATGGTACAACCAACATATGCACAAAGTTGTTGCTTATTTATATATATGGAATAATTGTAATGATGGTTGGTAATCAGTTGGTGACCGTTTAGGGATTTACGGACAAATAAACATTAAAAAAAAATACATTTTTAATGTGTTGGTAATACAAATAAAGAGGGTAAATAATTTGAGAAAAAAAATTAATTAAGAAAAAAAACCAAGTACAATTATAAAGTATTAAATATTACTCATTATAAAATTTTAAATATTTTTTCTCTTATCTTATTTATTATTAGAGTGGGGTTCGGCTACAAAGTACATTTTTCCTAAAAAGTGTACAAAGTCATAAAACACCACAATTTCAGCAATAAAACACATTCAAAACCCACAAATAACACAGTGAAAATCACTAAAACACAATATCTAAACCCTAACATTCCATAAAAACTTCAAACACACAATCGTAGAATTATGAATATAAAACACAACATGATAATCAACATAAAACACACTAATGTTAGTCATTCGATAATTAAAGCCTTATCATCCAAAACACAACACAAAACCCACAAATATGGCGTTTTAGTAATATTCACTTTGTTATTTGTGGGTTTTGTTTGTGTTTTATTGTTGATATTATGGTGTTATATGACTTTTTACACTTTGTAAGAAAAATGGAATTTGTAGCCAATTCCCACCCTTATTATTATTTTTTACTAATTAATTAGTGATAAAGACTATGAGAGGGAAGATCTATTAAACAGTGTGTTTTGCCAAAGGAGTTTAAGAAGAATTACGAAAATAATATGTGGCACTCCTATAAGTAGGATAAAAAAGTTTTTTTGGTCCTAAAACACAAATAATCTCTTTTTTGTTTTCTCATAAATACAACACACAAATTCTAGTACAAAAAAAATCCAGCATAAAAATCTAGTAGAAATAAATCTAACAAAAAAATATAGTACAAAAAATATAGCACAAAAAGTCTAGTACAAAAATTTAGCATAAGAAATATAGTACAAAAATCTAGTATAAAAAATTTAGTACAAAAATATTATAAAATATATAAATACATGAAAAAAATTTAGCTTTTTTAGTTTTCATATCTATATAGCAATAGAATTGAAGATACAAATGTAAGGCACATGCGTATTTCTTCATATTTATTCATATATATGATTTTAACTTTCTTTCTCCAAATGTAAGGCATATGTGATTTTAAATTTTTTTGATATATTTTATAATATTTTTCTCCATACGTCATTTTTTTCCTATATTTTCATTTTATCCATCAATTTGGAAATAATAAGTTATAATCACTTTTTATCCTATTAGGCAAAATTAACTTTGTATTTGATTCCACTCAAGACTATCATCCTGCATGTTTTGGTCAAAAATCAGAAAAGGATAATGCAACCAAATCTTATTTTGTAAGGTGTGATGCTTGAATAAATGAACAAATGTATGAACACTTTGTAAATGAAATGAGCAATAGACACAAGGATTTATACGAGGAAAAAGACCTTGATCAATGTATGATCTCCAGCACAAAAAACCTCGGGTGATGGAAACTACCGATCACCAACTATATTAGACAAATGATGTTACAAATCGGGATGATAACAAGCTTGTTACAAGGATCACTATTGTGCAAAAAAGTGTGTAATCGCCAATAAGTTGCAGAGAGTTCTCGAGTAGTGTGTGTTTTTCTAACTGTTCTATCTAATCATGCTTGTTATCCCCTTATAAAAATGGAGATAATCTAACTAACAAACAATCCGCAAATCATGCTAGCTTCCCACGACTTCCATAACGGTCATACAAGCCATGCACGTGCAGAATAAGGGAGCATATTCCCCTGGAATCTCGGCAAGACCAAGTCCCACTCGTATACTCCTGCAAAACAAGTTCAAACATGGTGGAAACAATTGTTAGTATAAGGATCCTAATGAGGATCCTGGATCCTTAGTCCTGGAACGTATTATAAGGATCCTTAATTCAAAAGTGAACTGAGGATCCGTGATCCTGGCTGCACTTGAGGATCCGTGATCCTTAGGTTTTGGAAATCCATCCCTAACAATTGCCCCCAAAATATGAGGAATAAAATACAACTTTGTTAGGGGAGGATTTTCTAACAATTAGTGATCCTTACTTGTTATCCTAACTAATGATCCTTACTTCTGTGACAGATAGTGATCCTCAGAAGAGCTTCAGGATCAGGATCATGGATCACCTTAAGGATCCTCATACTAACGATTGTTTGTTTATGTTTCGTATTATTTTGCAGGAGTAACAAACTTGACTTGGTCTTGGCAACGTTACTATGGAATATTCCACGGGTATTTCGCACACGTTTGACTGGAAATGGACGTTGTGGAGAACGTGGGAGCTTGGCACAAAAGTCGGATAGTTTGTTAGCGTAGTGAACTTCTATTTTTAAAGGGGTGACGAGCTAGTAATTAGAACACTTAGCCATTTTCAGCTACACACACTCTCATACAATCGCACTCTTGAAGCTCTCGACAAACACTTAACAGTTTTCACTCACTTTTACACATTTCACCATAGTGATCCTTGTACCTAGCTCGTTACTATCCGAAGTTGCAAACATTTATTGATTTATTTGAGCTTGGTGATCGGTAGTTTCCATCACCCGGGGTTTTTTGTGCCGGAGATCAACTCTTGATCAAGGGCTTTTTCCCCGTATAAATCTTTGTGTCGTTTGTGCAATTTGCATTGAAGTGATCCTTATCATTGTTCTACATTTAAAGCATCATTCCCCGTAACAAAGAGTTTGGTTGCATTATCCTCATCAGATTTTTTGACCAAAACAGTTTGGCGCCCACCGTGGGGCTATTGGTGCTTCATTCCTAAGAAGTTTTTCTGTTGGCGATCATTCCGGTTCATTGCATACAAATACATGGCTTCATCATTGAAGAATACCTCTACTGCAATGTCTGCGGTCAATTCATCTCAGGGCATTCCACCTTTGCCTCCACCACCTTCTGGACCTCAGAAAAATGCCGAGAAGAAACCAACTCCCATTTTCTCCAAACCTCCAACTTCTTCTGCTTCTTACACTCCCACTACTAGTGACATGTTTACTTTGATTTTGCAGATGAAGGATCATATACAGCAACAGGACAAGACCAATGAAAGGATTCTCAAAGAAATCGGAGATCTCAAGAAACAAAAGAAAACGGCAGAGGATCATTCCCCACTGGTGCCCAGATCTTTGAATTTTGATACTCCGGTGATTACTTCTCAACCACCAGTGGTTCCAGATGTTCAATATGTGGGTGGACCGAAAGGAGTGCACTACGGAACAACAATAGTGGCCCAGGCATCGGGTTCATATTTCCAGCCAGCAGGATCCTATCCTCAGCATATGGGATCCCTCATGAATTCAGGAGGATACTCAGGAGCGCAGCAGATTCAAGGATCTTCCTTCGTTCCAGGATCATCCCAGGTTCAAGGATCCTCCTTTGTTCCAGGATCATCCCAGGTTCAAGGATCCTCCTTTGTTCTAGGATCATCCCAGGTTCAAGGATCCTCCTTTGTTCCAGGATCATCCCAGGTTCAAGGATCCTCCATTGTTCCAGGATCATCCCAGTTTCAAGGATCCTCCATTGTTCCAGGATCATCCCAGGTTCAAGGATCCTCCTTTGTTCCAGGATCATCCCAGGTTCAAGGATCCTCCTTTATTCCAGGATTGTCCCAGTTTCAGGGATCCTTCCAGATGCCAGGATCCTTGAGGAGTTTGCAAACAGGAAGTTCAGATGTCCATCAGGGAGATTTTATTCCAATGCAGACCAATGCTTCTACTGGTCCTTCGATCATTCCAGAGCCCCAACAATATGGATTAACATCCATTCTTCCTAATTTGAATCCAATGGGAGGTAACACTTTTAATAATTCTTATACTACTAACCATGGCCTTATGCAGGATCCAGGTATCAATCGTGCCATGGCCAGAGAATTGCAAAAGTTGAAGGATATGATATCAAGTGTTCCAGGAGTGGTCAAACCTATCCCAGAGATTGCAGATGGGAGCCACAAGATATCTCGTTTTGCACCACCAATCTGTGATGCTGAGATACCCAAGAGGTTCCATGTCCCAACTATGAAGCTGTATGATGGTTCGACGGATCCTGAAGAACACATAGCACAATACCGGGAGAGGATGGAGATCAATCCAATCCCAGAAAGGTTAAAGGAAGCATGCCTGTGCAAGGGATTCGGATCCACTCTTACTGGATCAGCTCTCAAATGGCTGCTAAGTCTTCCCCCCTACTCTATTACCTCATTTTCTAATCTAGTTAACCTATTTAATAATCAGTTTTCTTGTAGTAGAAAATTTGAACGATTAACTAGTGATCTATATAGGATAACCCAGGGTCATAATGAATCATTAAGGGATTACATTACCAAATTCAGTAAAGAATCCTTAGACATTCCCAACTTAGATATAGCCACGGCTGTTGAGGCCTTTAAAATGGGATTGCTTAGGGATTCATTGTTCTATGATGATCTTGTTATGACACCATGCAGGAACCTAGATGAGGTAAGAACCCGGGCACTTAGGTTCATCTGGCTAGAGGATGACAAAAGGATCCAGGAGAGGTTAGCAGGATCCTCAAAGCAAGATAAGCAAGGATCCTCATTCAGGAACAACAAGTTCAGATCCTATAACAGATCTGATAACCAGAATGTGCATGTTGTTGATCAGGAAGAGGATGATGAGGGTTATCCTCCAATTTCTGAATATTGTTTTTCTGTTGATAACAATGAACTAATCCTTGCGATGCAGAATCTAGGTGATAAAGCCAGATGGCCCAGAAAAAATGACAGACCAGCTGCAACCAAAGATAAATCAAAGTAGTGTGCATACCATGAAGATTTTGGGCATCTTACAGAAGAATGCATTGCACTAAGAAAGGAAATTGGATACTTGTTGAGCAAGGGGCATCTAAAAGAATTGTTGGGTAGAAAAAAGTCAAGGACTCAGGATCCCTGAGAAAGCTCCGGCCCCTCCAGCAGATGCACAAGTAATAAACTTTATTTCTGGAGGATCAGACATTTGTGGCACATCCTTCTCAGCAGCTAAAAGGCATGCAAAGGAAACTAAAATGGATAATGGAGAAAGACCCGTTCGAACATCAAGTGTCTCCGAAGGAAAAGTCATAACCTTTGATGAGGATGATCGTGTTGATATCCAGGATCCTCATCACGATGGTTTAGTTATTACTCTTTTCATTTCTAACCATTTTGTCCGCAGGATCCTTATAGACGGAGGAAGCTCAGTGAACATTATCCAGCTTGATGTTCTAAAGAAGATGGGTATCCCTGAATCAGATATCATACCAAGATCCTCCGTGCTCGTGGGATTTAGTGGCGAAACTAAGAATACCCTGGGGGACATTAAGCTCCCAATATACATCGAAGGCCTACACTCTTATAAAAAATTTTGTGTTATTGACTGTTTATCTTGTTGTAATGTTATCCTTGGCAGGCCCTGGATACACGATATGAAGGCAGTCCCATCTACTTACCATCAATGTGTGAAGCTCCCTAGTCCTTGGGGAATAGTCAAGATTGATAGTGATCAGCAGGAGGCTAAGAATTGCTATACTTCATCTATGAAACCAGCCTCGAAGTCAAGGGAGCAATAGCAATCAAAGTATCCTCCAAGGGATGTCTTGGAGGCAAGAGAGCAGGATGTGGTAGAAATCCTCATGGATCCTCATGATCCTGAATCCAAAATCTATATCGGATCAGGGATCCTTGGTAAAATGAAAGAAGACCTCGTATCCTTCCTCAAAAGGAGAAAGACTACCTTTGCATGGAAACACGAAGACATGACAGGTATATCTAAAGATGTAATCACTCACAAACTTGGCATTGATAGGTCCTTCAAACCAATCCATCAAAGGAGAAGAAAGTTTGCACCGGAAAGAAATGCCATTATCCAGGAAGAGGTAGAGAAATTACTCCGGGTAGGTATGATTAGAGAGGTCAAGTATCCAAGATGGTTGGCCAATGTGGTTGTTGTTCAAAAGAAAAATGGAAAGTGGAGTGTATGTGTCGATTTCACAGATTTAAATAAGGCATGTCCCAAGGATCCTTTCCCATTACCCCACATTGACTCCATGGTGGATGCAACTGCGGGTCATGAACTGTTAACTTTTATGGATGCTTCATCCGGATTTCAACAAATCCAAATGGAACCATCCGATCAACAGGATACAGCCTTCATGACTCCAACTGGTATATATTGCTATATTGCTATGCCGTTCGGACTAAGAAATGCAGGTGCAACTTATCAAAGGCTGGTGAATATGATGTTCAAGGATCAGATTGGACAAACTATGGAGGTTTACATAGACGATATGGTGGTAAAATCAATAAAGGCTGAGGATCACCTAAGAGACTTGGAGGAAGCATTCAATATCCTTGATAAATATAATATGAAGCTTAATCCTTCAAAATGTCACTTTGGTGTTAAAGCAGGTAAATTCTTAGCCCCGGCCTTGATGAAACCAGAAAAAGGCGATGTGCTATCCTTGTATCTTGCAGTATCATCAAAAGCAGTAAGTGCGGTCCTTGTTAAGGATCATGAAGGTACACAACATCCTGTCTATTATGTAAGTAAAAGTTTACTTGATGCCGAATCCAGGTATTCACACCTTGAAAAGCTTATTCTTGCATTAATTATGGCATCTACTAAGTTGAGACATTATTTTGAAACTCATGTTATTGTTGTTAAAACTAATTTTCCAATTAAGAATGTCCTCAGGAAACCAGAGATGTCAGGAAGGATGGCTAAGTGGGCAGTGAAGCTTAGTGCCTATGATATAAGATATGAGCCTAGGACAGCTATCAAATCCCAAGCATTAGCTGACTTTGTGGCTGATTTCAGTAGTGATTTACAAAAAGAAGCTGAGTTAGAAGTCCAACAACTAGAAGAGACCAAGGATCCTTGGATACTCTATACTGATGGATCCTCAAATGTCAAAGGCACAGGGCTTGGAATACTACTAAAATCACCACAGGGGGACATAATACCCCACTCTATAGCTTGTGAGTTCCAAACCACTAACAATGAGGCTGAATATGAAGCCTTAATTGCTGGTTTGCAAATTGCTAAGCATATGGGGATCATGTATCTTGAGGTACATGTAGATTCATTGTTAATTACAAACCACTTTAATGGATCCTATGCTGTTAAAGGTGAAAAGCTAACCAAATATTTAGAGATAGTCAAAGAATTGGCACTCTCCTTTGTTTCCTTTAGTTTGACACAGGTACCAAGGGAAGAAAATACAGAAGCTGATGCATTGGCTAACTTAGGATCATCTTTGAAGATCCCGGAGGATATCAAGATCCCTATTATCCATATCCTGATCCCGGCTATCGAGGATCATGTGGCCATGGAGATAGGAAAGAATTCTGCAATTATCCCTAGTGAGGATACTCAATCCCATTCAGGATCAGGATCATGGATGTCACCAATCATGAGATACTTACAACATGGAGAGATTCCTACAGGAGAAAACCCTAGGGTTTTCAAAATTAAGGTATCTCAATTCACAATTTTAAATAATATGTTGTATAGACGATCTCTTGCAGGACCATACTTAAGATGCATTGAGGAACCTGAAATCCAAGAAGTTTTAAAAGACTTCCATGAAGGAGATTGTGGAAACCACACTGGGGGCAGGGCATTATTCTCAAGGATCCTGAGGACAGGATACTACTGGCCAACCATGAAGAGAGATGCTGTGGAGTACGCTAAGAGATGTGATCCTTGTCAGAGACACAGCAATATCCTTCATCAACCAGCTGAATTTTTGCATCCTATATCCTCCTCTTGGCCATTTATGAGATGGGGTATGGATATAGTTGGTAAGCTCCCTAAGGCACCAGGTGGAAAAGTATTCATGCTTGCTATGACTGATTACTTCTCCAAGTGGATAGAGGCTGAAGCTTTTGCCCAAGTCAGAGAAAAGGAAGTTATATCCTTCATTAAAAGAAATATTATAACTAGATTCGGTATTCCTTCTGAAATTATATGTGATAATGGTTCCCAATTCATTGTGGGCAGAACCACTAACTTTTGTGACAGCTGGGGGATTAAGATGATAACATCAACACCAGTCCACCCACAAGCTAATGGTCAAGCAGAATCATCCAACAAGATCATCATCAACAATTTGAAGAAGAAGCTTGGATCCAAGAAAGGGAAATGGGCAGAAGAACTACCTTATGTGCTTTGGGCTGATAGGACAACCCCTAAGAATGCTACTGGTCAAACGCCATTCTCTTTGGTATTTGGGGCAGAATCAGTGATCCCAACAGAAATGGTGGTTCCAACTGCTAGAACAAGTACCCGTGATCCTGAGGAAAATGATGAGAACTTGGCTCAAGACCTGGATACTATTGAAGAAATCAGGGATCTGGCTAGGATAAGGATGGCCAGTTATCAACAAAGAATGGCTGGTGCTTGCAACAAAAATGTCAGGATCAGGAAGTTTCAAGTTGGAGATATGGTATTAAGGAAAGCATTTCAGA
Source organism: Helianthus tuberosus (assembly GCA_030545235.1). NCBI lineage: Eukaryota > Viridiplantae > Streptophyta > Magnoliopsida > Asterales > Asteraceae > Helianthus > Helianthus tuberosus. The sequence continues at coordinate 61,223,299 of CM060372.1, read as the reverse complement.
ATACCACCAATCCTGCTGATGGAAAATTGGCTCCAAAATGGGAAGGCCCTTATTTGATTGAAGATGAAGCAGGAAAGGGGGCATATAGATTGCTAACCATGGAAGGTGATTTGCTACCAAGAGCTTGGAATGCTGTCCACTTGAAGAAATATTTCATGTAAGCAGGATCCTCATGGCACAGATGATCCTTACGTTAGGGGTATCCTAGAAGGATCCTTAAAGTATCGGTGATCCTTACTTTGGTAATATCCTAATCTTGAACTATTTCATTTCTTTATTTTCTCATATAAGGATAAGGATCATGTGTCCTTTATCCATCTCTCACGTGATTTTAAGTTTTGAAAGTTCAGGTACCCTTAGCACAATATTGGTTATCTGCAGAAGCAATCCGTTCCTTGGGTTTAACCCCAGTTATTTGGGCTTGACCCCAGTTCCGCCTGTAGCGCATGATGATCCTGGTATAGTTCAAGGCAGTGGGACCAGTACTCGCCTTAGGGGCTGATAATTCCATTGTACTGGCTATACCTAGGATCCTACGTATAATGGTAGACGTACCATACATCCGTTCCTAAGGTTTCTAACGTTTTCACGTTAGCTAAGGTTTTGGCATTTTCATGTCACTAAGTTTGGATAGTCGCCAGTTAGGGCCATACTCCAGTTTACATACGATCCTTGGGCTTGTCCCCAGTTATCCTTGGGCTTGTCCCCAGTTATCCTTGGGCTTGTCCCCAGTTGCTAACTCTTATCTTATATTGGCTTAGTCCCAAGTTATGCTCTATTTCATGTCCTTGAAGATAAGCAACTAGGGATCCTTGATCCTTACTTCTCTCTAAGGTTTATCTTATAGTTATCCTGATTATGGTTAGGATCCTAACTTGGATCCTTAGGTATGATCCTTAACTATTTTTAATTCTATTCATTGTTTATTTGAATAACCCTTAAAATTTGACAACTAAACTTGTGATCATTAAAATGTATTACTTTTTGGGGTTCTTCAACTATAGGATATTTGATCATGGATCATATCCTAAGTATTTTCAATCTGACTTATTCAAAATTGTTTATTCAATAAGTGTACATCAAAACAATTGAGAATTAAAGAGACAAAAAGGATAACAATACAAGATAAGCGACAAAAGATTAAGGTTTTATTTATTAACAAAAGATTAACCCTTAAAAGGTTGTCAAAATTACCTACCTCGAGCATCTACCAGCAATACGTGGCCCGTCCGCTGGGGTAGGTAAAGGGTGTCCATGATAATAGGTTCAAAAGTAGTGTAGGAATATAAAGGCGGCAGGATCACAATGGCTTCATCCCCCAAACAGAGGATCCCTCCACCATTTGCAATCCTACCTATTGTCCAAAGGATCATACATGATCCTTAATCCTAAAAACTATTGTTTAGTACAAACCATCAAATTGTTCAACAAAACAACCATCAAACTAAAAAATTGGGCTCCGGCTATGTCTAGAAGTTTCCATCATCGCCCAATCATGCAGCCTAAACCTTCCCTGCATCACCACCTCCGGCTCCACTTGCTTCACCACCTTCACCCTTGCCTCCAGCCTCGATCGCCAAAACCTCCTCAGCCTCGATCGCCAAAACCTCCTCAGCCTCTTCATCATCTTCAAGATCAGCCAACCTTGCTTTCCAGTCCTCAACATCCCAGCTGCTTCTGTCGAAGTTAGGATCTTGAGCTTCCTGGGCCATCTTTAGTTTTGTCTGATACATTGTGATGGCAGCAGAGACCTTTGCACCTTCTATGAGATCATGCTTTTCATAGTCAAGGTCGATCAGAAGTTTAGCCGTCTTAGTCTTGGCATCCTGGAGCTCCTTCTGAAGATTAGCAATTTTGAGGTCCTTTAGCAATGCAACCTGCTGGAGGTAGGCAATCTTCCTATCCTGATCCTCAACGTGGCCAACATAATCCTCAATCTCAGTGAATTTCTGCAAAGGGGATAAACGATAAGGACAGGACCAAGTGATCCTCAAATCAGCAGGATATGTCAGCAGGATATACTAGCAGAGACAGTGATCCTTACATCGTTGAAGTACTCAAGGAATTGGTGGCGGATCAGAGGCAGACCCTGCAGATCCTCAGCTTCAGAGGCCTTTCTCTTCTTGATTCCCTTTCCTTTGAGGGGTGCCTTGGGGACTGAAGCTGTCGGGCTGGTAGGAGCCTTTCTTTTGGAGGATCCGACGATGGTGAGATCGGTGACATTGAACTTTGAAGCAGACTTGGTGGATTTTCCAGCACCTACACAACCAAAACAAGATAAGTATCTTTACTTCACTTATATTTCACTATTTATTTAAATTTTTAAACAAAGATACTTACTTGACATCGTGACAGAGCCTGAGGATACCTCCTGAGAATCCTGGGTGGTTGTCTTGAAAGATCTTGTTTCAGGATCAAGTTTCTTGAAAGCGATGAGTCTCTCTTTGGCAGCAGGAGACAGTCTGAGGTGTGAGACGGTGATAGCTGCATAACAAGAAAGCAAAAATATATAAGTGATCCTTATATCAAAGGAAAGTTCTCTGGTGATCCTTCTCAGGATCCTCCACCCTACCATGGGTAGCCCATTTCTTGGGTAGATCCTTTCCGTCATCAATAGAATCTCTCTTGACGAAAAAGAAACGCCGCTTCCAGTTAGCATCATTCTTGGTAGCTTTGAAGATCGGGTGTTCCTCACTAGGTTTACGTTTAAACAAATAATGATGAGAACCAAAGGTAGTAAGATCATACAGCTCTCCCAGCTCTGACATTCCTAGGTCTATCCCTTCCTGCTCGATGATCCTTTCAAGGGTATACAAAACCCTCCAGATCATCGGCATGGCTTGGATATAAGAGATGCCGGTTAGGGAAAAGAAAGATTGGGTGAAGGCTGGAAAAGGATATGTATAGCCTATGGTGAACGGAGTGACAGGAAAAGCAACCCAGTTGTCGGAAATATGATCACTCAGGGCATTGGGATCAAAAGACTTAAACACGGTGTTCGCCGGGAAGCAGTGGCGGATCCTATCAATCTGTGCATCGTTGAAACAACAGCGTTCTTTTATGGAATCTTCGATGATCCCCTGGCTTTTCAGTGGGCTGTTTTTCGGGTGATCCTTAGCTGGGGAGTTCTGGAGCAACATCTTTGATAGAATGATGGGAAGAGACGGAAAACAGAGCAAAAGAAGGAAGGAGATGAAGAGAGAATACCTGTTTATCTTCGGATGCAGTTATAAACGGAGTATCTCTGAAATTTAAATGCAAACGATCATATCTCTATCTCCTATTTATAATCATGATTGTGCAGGGTTGTCACTTCTGTGACGTCATAGTTGCAACGGATAGTTCTACATCAACGGCTATATTTCCGATAGTTAGTTGCGGATAAGATCAAGAAAATATAATTCGTTCATTTTACATATTACTCCTTATATTTTGGGGGCAATTGTTAGGGGAGGATTTTCTAACAATTAGTGATCCTTACTTGTTATCCTAACTAATGATCCTTACTTCTGTGACAGATAGTGATCCTCAGAAGAGCTTCAGGATCAGGATCATGGATCACCTTAAGGATCCTCATACTAACGATTGTTTGTTTATGTTTCGTATTATTTTGCAGGAGTAACAAGCTTGACTTGGTCTTGGCAACGTTACTATGGAATATTCCACGGGTATTTCGCACACGTTTGACTGGAAATGGACGTTGTGGAGAACGTGGGAGCTTGGCACAAAAGTCGGATAGTTTGTTAGCGTAGTGAACTTCTATTTTTAAAGGGGTGACGAGCTAGTAATTAGAACACTTAGCCATTTTCAGCTACACACACTCTCATACAATCGCACTCTTGAAGCTCTCGACAAACACTTAACAGTTTTCACTCACTTTTACACATTTCACCATAGTGATCCTTGTACCTAGCTCGTTACTATCCGAAGTTGTAAACATTTATTGATTTATTTGAGCTTGGTGATCGGTAGTTTCCATCACCCGGGGTTTTTTGTGCCGGAGATCAACTCTTGATCAAGGGCTTTTTCCCCGTATAAATCCTTGTGTCGTTTGTGCAATTTGCATTGAAGTGATCCTTATCATTGTTCTACATTTAAAGCATCATTCCCCGTAACAAAGAGTTTGGTTGCATTATCCTCATCAGATTTTTTGACCAAAACAAACTTGATGAGTCATATTTTTCTGCCTTATCGAGAACGAACTAGCTAACGTAAATATAGCCGTTATATCCGAACTAGCCGTTGCAAACCTGACGTCAGCGACATGACTACCTGCAATTTCATCATTATAAATTCAGGGTTAGAGATAAGGATCAAGAGGTATTTAAATTCGATCATTCCACCCCTTTAAATCCTTCTATTCCGATCCTCTTTTCTCGAGCATCCATGGCGAAAATGGTTCTTCGATCCTCACCTGCTAAGGATCCTAAAAAGGATAGCCCTTTGAAAAGCCAAGGCGTTACCAAAACCATTCTCCGGAACTCTGCCATTTTACCGAATCCTGAGATTGATCGGATTCGTCATTGCTTCCCGGCGGAGGCCGTCTTCAAATCTTTTGACTCTTCAATGAAGAGTGACTGTGTTTCCGACACTTGGATTTCTTTTCCGGCCACCCCTTTTCTGATAGGGTTTTCCTATCCTTTCCCTGCTTTAACACAATCCTTTTTCTCACTCACATGCATGTGCTATATACAGGCCATGCCCATGATGTGGAGAGTTCTGTACACCATTGAGAGCATCATTGAGCAAGAAGGTATAGACATAGGGATGTCCGAGTTGAGTCAGCTTTACAACCTTGTTAGCCATGGTTCACACCGCTTCTTATTTAAGCATAAACCTGGTCAGCCTCACCGAATCCTCAACACCACCAAAAACGATACCCACTGGAAGAGCCGGTTCTTCTTTGTGAGGAGCGATTCAATCCCAGATGGGAAAAATCTCCCCAAAAAGTGGATCACCCAGGGTAGGATATGGGATCCTTAGACAAGGATCATAGCAGTATCTTTTTTACTTTTAAGGATAACTGATCCTCATTTCTGTTTTTGCAGCTATCTCACTCTCTCATATCCAAGAAACACCTGTAACAAAGGAAAGGGTTGCTGCTTTCTGGAGCCTTGACCCTGCTATTAGAACATTCCAAGCCAAAGCAAAGGATTCACAAGAATCATCCTCTGGTTCATTCACAATGTCAAGTAAGTATTCATATCTGTATATAAATAAATATTTAAATGAAAGTAGAATAAGAATACTTATCTGTGTTTTGCATTTGTAGGTGCTGGAAAATCCTCAAGATCAACCTCTAGGTTCAGTGTCAGTGACCTTGACGCATTTGCTTCCTCCAAGTCCATCAAGAAACAACTTACTGCCAGTCCCAGCATCCCAAATCCTAGGGGTACCAGCACGAAGGGCAAAGGTGGCAAGAAAAGGAAAGCTGCTGATGCTCTCGAAGGCCTCCCTCTCATCCAACACCAGTTCGAGGAGTATGTCTCTGAGGTAAGGATCCTGGATCCTTAAGTCTAATCTTCCCTTTCTGAGGATAACGGATCCTGACCATGTGCTTGTTTATGCAGAAATTTGCTGAGATCCAAATGCTCCTGGATCACAATCTTGAAGAGACTGAGCAGAAAATCCTTGACTTCCAGCAGCTGTTCTTTGCCAAAGACAAAACGATCTCCTCCCTTGAGAAGGACATTAACCTGGTGAAGAATGAGCTGGTCCTGGCCCAGATCAAAGCTCAGCAGGAGAAGGAGGAGGTGATGGATGGGGCAAAGCTCTCTGCTACGATTGCTATACTCAATATCAAGCTTCAAATGGCAAAGGAGGCTGAGGATCCTTCTTTCGACAGGTCTACTTGGGATCAAGAAGGCTGGAAGCTGAAGCTGGCGTAGCTGGACGATGAAGAGGAGGCTGAGGAGGTTCTGGCAATCGAGGCTGGCAGCAGTGGGCTTAAGGATGCGGCGGAGGAAACGGCTGGTGGTGATGCAACGAAGGTGTGAGCTGCAGAAATCGACGATGATGGAAATTTCTAGACGTGGCCGGAGCCCATTTTTTATGGTTTGGTAGTTTTTGTTTAATGGTGTTTTTGAACAATGGTTAGTTTGTACTCTGAACAATTGCTTTAGGTTTAAGGATCACTGATCCTTCGAACACTAGGTAGGATGACAACTGGTGGAGGGATCCTCTGTTTGGGGGATGAAGCCATTGTTATCCGGCCATCTTTCTATTCCTGCACTATTTTGAACTTGTTAACATGGACACCCTTTACCTACCCAAGCAGACAGGCCACATTTTGCTGGTAGATGCTTGGGGTAGGTAATTTTGACAACCTTTGAAGGGTTAATCTTTTGATAAATAAATAAAACTTTAATCTTTTGGCTATCCTGTGTTGTTTATTCTGTGTATATTTACCTTTCAACTGTTATGATACAATTTCTTTGAACTTACAAGTTAATAACAAAACTATATTAGATTATGTCAGAAAGTTTAGGATATGATCAAGAATCAAATATCCTATAATCGAAAAGTTCAAAAAGTGGTATAATTTTAAGATCATATATCCTGTTGTCAAAGGATAAGGGTAACTTAAATAGATCAAGAATAAAGTGAAGGTAAATAAGGATCATACCTGAGAATCCAAGTTAGGATCCTAAATCTTTAATACTTTCAATCAAGATAACCAAAAGACAAACCCTAGTAACAGGTTAGGATCCAGGATCCTTAACTGTTTAGCTTTGAAAACCTGAAATACAACATAACTTGGGACTAAGCTAATATAAAAGAAGAGTTAGTAACTGGGGATAAGCCCAACAATCTGGGGACAAGCCCAATAAACTGGGGACAAGCAAAAAAAAAAAAAAAAAAAAAAAATGGGGACAAGCCCAAAAAACTGGGGACAAGCCCAAAAAACTAGGGACAAGCCCAAAGGATCTTGTGTAAACTGGAGTATGGCCCTCACTGGCGACTATCCAAACTTAGTGACATGAAAATGCCAAAACCTTAGCTAGCGTGAAAACGTTAGAAACCTTAGGAACGGATGTATGGTACATCTACCATTATACGTAGGATCCTGAATACAGCTAGTACAATGAAATTGTCAGCCCCTAAAGCGAGTACTGGTCCCATTGCCTTTAACTGCACTAGGATAATCGTGCGCTACTGGCGAAGGTAGTGGATACCTTAAACTGGGGACAAACCCAAAAACTGGGGACAAGCCCATAAAACTTAGGAGACCTTTGTGGATACTTGATCTTTTGTGAAAGATGTACCAACTTCTGCAAAACTTAGAACTTAGTGAAGAAAGGATAAAGGATACAGGATCCTTCTCCTTATAATAAAATAAGTTAAAGAACTAGACAAATTAGAATCAGATCATTACCATAGTGAGGATCATATATCCTCTAAGGATCCTTCAAGTATACCGGACATGAAAATGGCCAAGGATCTGCTATCCTTCTTACATGAATTGGGATCCATTATCACAAACAATTTCGGAAGGAATACCAAATCTGGTAATAATGTTTCTTTTAATAAAAGATATCACTTCTTTTTCTCTGACTTGAGCAAAGGCTTCAGCTTCTATCCACTTGGACAAGTAATCAGTCATAGCAAGCATGAATACTTTTCCTCCTGGTGCCTTGGAAATTTTACCAACTATATCCATTCCCCATCTCATGAATGGCCAAGAAGAGGGTATAGGATGCAGGAGCTCTGCTGGTTGATGAAGGATATTACTATGCCTCTGACAAGTGTTATGGGTGATTTTCTGTTCATATATCATGGGCAATATTCTGACTTTGCTTGTTTTATTGTGACTAGGATACTGAATCAGGATATCGGTAACATCCTGGTACGATATCCTAGTAATAACTAATTAACCCATGTGCAGATTAATAGGTGCGAGTCTCTAACGTTCAAGTGGACGTCTTCTCCTCAATACTCGGGCAAATCAGTTGGATTATAGACATTGTAGCCGGAAGACGTGGACTGTTTTGGTCAAAAATTACCGAAGCAATTAAGTGATCAAATTAGTTAAGTGAGGTAGTGTGCTAAAAAGCGTGTTGAAAATATGCTGGCTATGTCGTTTGTAAAAACATGTTTCAGGATACGGCTCGGGATATTGAGCTGTATCTGCGATCAAACTATGAGCAAAAAGTAAAGAAAATGACACGAGATGTACGAGGAAAGCCCTTGATCAATCTAGATCGCCGGCAAAAAACCTCGGGAGCTGACAATCGCAGCTGCCTAGTTCTTCTTATTACTTCAAACGTCAGGATACAGTATAGGATATTGACCAGATCGCTAAGTGTTATAATGCTTTGTGTGAAAGTATAAATTGCGAGGGAACAAGTATGAGAGTGTGGTGAGTGTAGCTGTGATGTCCTATTCGATCTGATATACCCACCTATTTATAGTAACGAAATACAACCTATTTATAGTAACGAAATACAAATAAAAATTCCTACAAATATGGGATGCTCCGAATATTCCATTGTGAACGTTATAGACCGAGTAATACGGCTTCAACATCTTTATTTGAACAACTTGAACCGAGTCTCCCGGAGAAAGGGTCTTCGTGAACGTTGCTTCATCTGGACGCGTACTCCTGCACACAACCCGTTAGTAATCCTGAGGATACCATTCTGGATGTTACCAATATCATGAATGAGCATCCCGGACATAAGTAGATATCACACAATCAAGATATAACTCAAGACATTTCCCAGGATATGGGCTCAGAATTTCACCCATAACAATTGTCCCCAAAAAATGTTACCGTTTAGTATCCTGGCACTAACGGTTATATTTTTTCCGGAGACCGAGGCAATTTAAGAGATTAGACTCATGATGTGACTGTTTGCAACTACTCAGCCTATATTTACTCATCACCACCCTATAACTTCTCATTCTTATCCCATTTATCCTTGACCGAAGTAAAAAAGGTAAAAAGCTTTCTCTCTCTTTTCCATCTTCTTCTCTCTTTTCCATCTTCTTATTTCTTTCGGTTCAGCATTCCGGCGATAATATGACAAGGCAAACAAGATCGAGTTCCGGAGACTCCGCCCCCAAATTCATACAACAGAATCTTCTCCAGGATCCGGAAAAAGAAATATGTACCTTTGACAGCGCCCATTTGTCGGCCCTGAAATCCTCCGGTATCTTCCCGGAAGGGACAGTATTCCGGCCGTTTGACCGGGAAATCCGGTCGGACATGGTTTCCGATGAATGGTTGTGCTTTAGTGCCTTTCCCTTCACCTTAGGGTTACGGTTCCCCTTTCCAGAGTTTATCACTGAATTTTTCAACATCACAAAAATCTCTTTTAGCTAAACAATGCCAACGCTTTGGCATGTTTTGTCCGTTCTTGATCAGATCAAGAAAAATCATATTCCCGAGCTTTCTGTTCATGACCTCCCCCTAGCTTACCGGCTTAGGTGCCACGGATCCTGTAGATTTCTGTTTTACTCCTCCTCCGGCGAGCCGTTGATACTTCGTGCCACCAGGAACGAGGAGAAATGGCAATCCAAGTTTTTTCTTTGTAAAAAGAGACTCAATCCCTGGTGGAACGGAATATCCGGTGAAATGGTTGAAAAAGGGTAGGACTTAGGGTTTAAGGATGATCCTGCCTCTTATCCTGTTCCATATCCTGAACTGACCAATTTTCTGTTTATTGTTTTGTATACAGCTGATTTTAGGAAGCTTGCACCTCCCCTTGCTGATTCACAAAAAAGGATTGACGCTATCAGACTCCTTCTAGAGGCTGAAAGAAGTTTTAACCCGTCTCCACCATCTCCAAGCCCTCTTTCCAGTGCAAACATGTCTGGTAAGGATCCTGCACATTATCCTGCATACATGTTTTTATTTGGCATATTTAGGAAGAAATTCAACTCCCTGTATGCAAACTCCAGCAAAGTCCCAATCCTCCTCGATCTTGATGAGCTTGACAGTTATCCTACTCTAGTCATGGTCAAGAAAGAGACCCCTGCTGCCACCAGCTCCAAGCCACTCCCAGCTCCCAAAGCTAATCCAAGGACTCGTGCTTCCACCTCAAAGAAGAGGAAGAACTCTGAAGTTAGTGCTCCAGGCTCTGAAGGATTTTCTTATGATGAGCTCAGCTTCACTGATTCCTTGGAACCGATGACATCCTTCCTTAATAAGGTAATATCCTGACCCTACATCCTGCACATATATCCTGATAGAATATCCTGACAGGATATCCATGTTAGCAAATATTGATTTATACCTGACTTGCTTACTTACACGGCCTCCAGCATCTGCTCCACCTGTACAACGATGCCTGTGGTACTGCTGCACTCTATGAAGCCAGGATTAAACAACTTGAAACCACTGTCGCCGACCAAGGTGCCATAGCTGAAGTGAAGACTCGGCATTATGAGGACAAGCTGAAGAAAGTGACCCAGGATGCTGAGATCAAGTTGGCCACTGTCCAAATGGAACATGAACAGGCCATGGTTTCTTTCCGGGAAGGAATCAAAGCTTCTGCCATCGTCTCCCTGCTACAAGCTCGTATAAAGATGGCCTATGAGGCCAAGGGAACAGGCCTTGAGTGCCTAACCTGGCCGGTTGAATCCTGGGTGGCAAAGCTGAAGGAGCTTGGAGGCAAGGCTGTGCCCCTTCCTGCCGAAGCTGGTGAATCCTCAAAGTCATCAGAGGTGGCAGACAAGGCTGTAGACAAGAAGGATGCTGGAGCGGATGCTGGAATGGATGCTGGCGAGGATGCTGAAGTTGAGAAAGCAGAGAAGGTTGGAGAAGATGCCGCTGTGTGAGGGCATTCAGGTGGGCAATGATGGATATACGTGCCAAGGCCGGAGCCCACCTTTTTTATATTTGATCGTTGGTCTGTAACCCTAAAACAATTTACTTTTTCTGCACTTTACTATCCTGTATCTAGACAATATGATGGCCAAAGGTGGGGGGATCCTGAGTTTCAGGTCGAAACCCTTGGTCATCAACGTTAGTATGTTTTGCTTTTTGAACAATATAACAGTTGGAGGCGGATGGGTCCTAGTTTGGGACAAAACCTTCAACTGTTAGGTAAATATGGTAAGGAACTAATTGTGCTCTTGGTGGATGGTCCTTGGTTTGAGGTGAAACCAAGAGCACAACTTTTGGTATGTTAATAACATAACCCTTTATTGGCTTTATTTATATTTTCACTACGTGAATTTTACTTGTAAAAATACTTTTGTTTGAACATTCTTCGGAACACATTGTAAACGTATCCTGAGAGATATCCTGATCAGGATACTGGCATACAATCTGTAAATTATTCAAATAAAAAAGAGAGATCATACCAGGAATTCCCTAAGGAATCACTTTCAATTTTCCACCATAGGAATGTCCCCAGTGCACACTTACAAACTTGGACCCATCCTTTAACTTGTATGATATGTGTCCCCTGTGTTTGACATAGGAATTTAGATACATTCATACTTTAGCTTTACTAAATAGATCCTGAATATCCAGGGGTAAACCCTCGACATCCTGGGCATTAACCCTTAATATGCTGGGGATAGACCCTTAATATGCCGGGGATAGACCCTTAATATGCTGGGGATAAACACTGATTTTCATGCGCTACAGGCGAGAGTGTATAAACTCCAAGTCTTAGAAAGGTGAAAACCTTTAAACCTTAGAGGGTATGAAAATACCCTTTCGTGAGAGAGGGTGATCAATCCTCATATACCTTTAGAATCCAGGATATAGCCAATAGTAACGAAATTATCAGCCACTTTTACATGAACTGGTCTCGTTACCTTGAACTATCCCCAGATGACTTGCGCTCCAGGCGGAGTGTTCAAACCCAACTCGAAAGAAAGGTGAATACCTTTAAACCTTTGAAGGGATCAGGATCCCTTAAACGTGAGAGAGGGGGCCAATCCTCTAATCTTCCGAAATATCCTGATCGTATATCCTGGAGCTATATCCTGGCACATATTCTGCAAAACAACCTTAAACTAAGGTGGGTGTTAGCTTGGCTAACACCCCTCCGATGCCTAAGTCAGTATTGGGTTCAAGATAATAAACGAATTCAAACATATTTAAAAGAGATAGAACACATACCATTCTGGGATAGAAATTAAATTTTATTCTTACTTGAAATAGAGCTTTAGGTATATGGCATTCCAGGATCTTGGTAGCATATCCCCTTCCATATTCCTGAGCCGGTACGCTCCTTTTCCTGATTCTGATTCAACCTCATATGGTCCTTCCCACTTCGGAGCCAGCTTTCCATCGGCAGGATTAGTTGTATTTTGAAAAGCCTTTCTTAACACCCAATCTCCAACTTTAAACCTTCTGGTCCTTATATTCTTGTTGTATGCTCTGGATATTCTTTGTTGATATGCTGCCATCCTCAGTTTTGCTGCATCTCTTGTCTTGTCTATGGTGTCCAAATCCTGGCACAAAGCTTCAGGATTCTGCTCAGGATCCTGCAGGATAGATCTCGCAGTAGGTATCACCATCTCCGTTGGGATCACTGCTTCTGCTCTGAATACCAAGGAGAATGGTGTCTGGCCAGTTGGATTCTTTACCGTTGTTATGTCAGCCCACAAAACAAAGGGTAGTTCTTCTGCCCATCTTCCTTTCTTGGCTCCTAATCTCTTCTTCAAGTTGTTAACAATTATCTTATTTGAGGATTCAGGTTATCCATTTGCTTGAGGATGTACCGGGGTGGATGTGATCATCTTGATTCCCCAACTCTTGCAAAAGTCGGTAGTTCTCTTGCTTATAAACTGAGAACCATTGTCACAAATTATTTCGGCTGGTACTCTGAATCGGGTCAGGATATTCCTCTTTATGAAGGATACTACTTCTTGGTCTCTGACTTGAACAAATGCTTCAGCCTCCACCCACTTAGAGAAATAATCAGTCATTGCCAGCATAAAAACTTTTCCTCCTGGAGCTTTTTGGTAATTTCCCTACTATGTCCATCCCCCATTTCATGAATGGCCAAGGGGATACTATAGGATATAGTGGTTCAGCTGGTTGGTGCAGTATGTTACTGTGCCTTTGACATGCATCACTTCTTCGAGCATATTCTGTAGCATCTTTCCTCATTGTTGGCCAATAGTATCCTGCTCTCAACACCTTTGAGAATAATGACCTGCCCCCAGTATGGTTACCACAATCCCCATCATGTATATCCTGAAGTACTTCTTTAGTTTCGGGATCCTCCAAGCACCTTAGATATGGTCCTGCAAGAGATTTCTTATACAAGATATTATTTATAATGGTGAATCGTGATACCTTCATCCTAAATGCCTTAGGATTTTCGTCTCTAAGGATGTGTCCTTCTTTGAGATATCTTACGATTGGAGCCGTCCAGGATTTAGGATCCTCCTCAGGATATTCAGCAACAGGATCCTGAATATTCACTACTTCTTTATCCTGAGGATTCGTTGCAGGATATAAGATATGCAATATTGGTATTTGGGTTCCTTCTGGTATCCTGACCGATGATCCCAGGTTTGCTAGGGCATCTGCTTCAGCATTATCTTCCCTTGGTACCTGTTCAAGTGTAAAAACATCGAAATATCCTGCTAATTTTTTGAGAATATCGAGGTATTCGATTAACCTCTCACCTTTAACTGCATAGGATCCATTGAAATGATTAGTAATTAACAAGGAGTCAACATATACTTGCAAGTTCTTAATACTCATACTCTTAGCTAGTTCTAATCCTGCAATCAAAGCCTCATATTCTGCTTCATTATTGGTAGCAGGAAATTCACATCTAATAGCCTGGGGTAATATGTCCCCCTGTGGCAATTTTAGTAGTATTCCCAATCCTACTCCTCTAACGTTAGATGCTCCATCAGTGTACAATGTCCAGGATCCTGAGGATTCTCCTAATTGTTGCACTTGTAGGTCTACCTCATCCTGAATGTCACTACTGAAATCAGCCACAAAGTCAGCTAAAGCTTGTGACTTTATGGCATTTCTAGGTTCGTATACTAAGTCGTAAGCACTCAACTTTACCGACCACTTGGCCATCCTGCCTGACATCTCAGGTTTCCTAAGCACATTCTTAACATGATAATTTGTCTTAACATGAATTCTGTGTGTTTCAAAGTAATGTCTAAGCTTTGTTGATGCCATAACTAGTGCTAGTATCAATTTTTCTAAATGAGAATATCTAGTTTCTGCATCTAACAAACTTTTACTAACATAATAAACAGGATATTGCTGACCTTCATGATCCTTTACAAGGACGGCACTTACAACATTCCCTGATACTGCGAGGTATAGGGACAGTGGTTCACCATTCTCAGGCTTCATTAACAGGGGTGCAGTTGAAAGGTATCGCTTCAAATCCTGCAGAGCTGCTTCATGCTTCTCACCCCATTCGAACTTCTTGTTCTTCTTCAGGATATCATAAAACTCTTTGCATTTATCCGAGGATCTCGAGATAAATCTGTTCAATGCTGCAACTCGTCCTGTTAACCGTTGAACATCCTTCATGTTCGAGGGTGATTTGATATCCAAGATAGCTTTAATCTGCTCCGGGCTCGCCTCTATTCCTCTTTTGGTCACCATATATCCTAGAAACTTTCCTGCCCCCACTTCGAAATGACACTTGGCAGGATTTAGCTTCATGTTATATTGATCCAGGATATCAAATGCTCCCTTAATATCCTGGAGGTGATCCTCAGCTTTTTTAGATTTTACCACCATATCATCGATGTATACCTCCATTGTGTCCCCCAATTTATCTTTAAACATCATATTCACCAATCTCTGGTATGTTGCACCTGCATTTTTCAAACCGAAAGGCATAGCAGTATAACAATAAATACATGTTGGTGTCCTGAAGGCAGTATCCTCCTGGTCCGAAGGATCCATTTGAATCTGCTGAAATCCTGAGGATGCATCCATGAAGGTTAACATCTCGTGCCCGGCGGTAGCATCTACCATTGCATCGATATGAGGAAGGGGAAATGGGTCTTTGGGACAAGCCTTGTTCAAGTCTGTGTAATCTACACAAACTCTCCATTTCCCATTCTTCTTTTGAACCACGACCACATTTGCTAGCCACTTGGGAAATTTGACTTCTCTGATCATCTTGGACTTCAATAATCTCTCAACTTCTTCTTGGATAATTGCATTTCGTTCAGGAGCAAACTTCCTTCTCTTTTGCTGTACAGGCTTGAATGACCTGTCAATTCCAAGCTTGTGAGTGATAATGTCTTTGGATATACCTGTCATATCCTCATGCTTCCATGCAAATGTTGACATCCTGCACTTTAAAAAGTCAGTTAATTGATCTTCAATATCCTGAGGGATATTGGTTCCTACGAGCACCGAGGTATCTGGATTATCCTGGTCCAGGACAATTTTCTTCATATCCTTCTCCGAAGCCTCCACGATATCCGGGGCCCTTATCTTTAATTGCTATGCTGCACTAGGTTTGGTTGAGGATTTCATCGAGGATGAGTAACATTCTTTCGCCTCCTGCTAATCACTATCAACCTTGACGACCCCCCAAGGGGTAGGAATCTTGATGCATTGATGATAAGTTGATGGAACAACCTTCATATCATGGATCCATGGCCTGCCCACTATGATGTTATAGCAGGATAGGGAGTCCATCACACAGAAACGTTGTATCGAGTTGACCCCTTCAACATATACTGGTAGCTTTATTTCTCCCACTGTGTTCCTAGCTTCTCCGCTGAAGCCAACGAGCACAGTGGACTTCGAAGTAATGTCCATCGGAGATACATTCATCCTCTTCAATGTTTCCAGCTGAATTATATTGACAGAGCTACCGTTGTCCACCAATATCCTGCGTACAAAATGGTTAGCAACATACAATGTAATTACAAGAGCATCATGGTGAGGATCCTGCACAGTATCCCGGTCATCACTGTCAAAAGTGATCACTTTATCAGTTGTAAGGGTGCTCATCCTGGCTAGTTTGTCTCCCCTTTCAGTCTTAGCCTCCTTTGCATGCCTCTTGGCCGCAGAATACAAAGTTCCGCAAATGTCGGATTCCCTTGAAATAAAGTTGATTATCTTGGCATCCGCGGGAGGTGATGCTACTCGTTCAGGATCCTTCTCAGTATCCTGACCCTTATTCTTCTTTCTTCCTAGGAGATCCTTCAAATATCCTTTGCTCAGAAGATAACTTATCTCTTTTCTTAGAGCAATGCAATCCTCAGTCACATGACCAAAATCTTCGTGGAAGGCACACCATTTGGATTTATCCTTCCAATCAGCCTTTTGTTGATTCTTTCGAGGCCACCTAGCTTTTTCTCCTAAACCCTGCATAGCATACATTAATTCAGGAATGTTAACAGAAAAGCAATATTCAGATAATTCAGGATATTCTTCAGGATCCTCCTCTTCAACAGCATTCACTTTCTTGTTGTCATTTCTACCATATGGCTTAGAGCGATATGGTTTAAATGAGGATTCTGACTTCCTATTAGTTGATTCGTAGGTAGTGGATGAGTTAATCCTTTCTTGCATCTTCTTATCATCCTCCAGCCTGATATATCTCAAGGCCCTGTTTCGAGCCTCGTCCAAATTCCTGCAAGGATTCATCACAAGATCCTGATAAAATTGGGAATCCTTTTGTAGCCCCATCTTGAATGCTTGGACCGCTGTGGCAACATCAAGGTGCGGGATATCCAAGGATTCCCTACTGAATTTGTTCACATAATCCCTTAGGGATTCCTGAGGTCCTTGAGTTATCCTGTAGAGATCACTTGTTAGTTTTTCAAAACTCTGGCTGCAAGAAAATTGACTATTAAATAAATTCACTAGGTGAGCAAAAGATGTAATCGAATGAGGAGGAACATTTAAGAGCCATTTCAAGGCTGATCCTATTAAAGTAGAACCAAAGCCTTTACACAAGCATGCTTCCTTGAGCTCCGGAGGAATAGGATTAATCTCCATTCTTTCCCTATACTGGGCAATATGCTCTTCAGGATCCGTAGTCCCGTCGTAGAGTTTCATGTTGGGGGTTTGAAATCTTTTTGGAATCTCAACATCACAGATAGGATACGCGAAACGAGATATCCTGTGGCTGTCTTGGGACACTTCCGGAATTGGCTGGACCACTCTAGGTACACTGGATATCATGTCCTTCAATTTCTGAAGCTCCCTAGTAAATGTTGACGTCATACCTGCATCCTGCAAAGATCCACTATTATTAGTAACAAGATTATTATTATTTGACACGTTACCAGTCTGAGGATTCTGGCCATATCCTGAAGCACATCCTGAGCTCCTCACAGTTGACATCCTGATCGAGGAGGGTATTTCAGGAGTATGATTCTGGGAATGACTAGGCACAATATTCCCCCTATTATCCTCAGTATACACAGCCGAACTGAAGTTCAAAGTTATGGGTTGTAAAGGAGTAACAATATCCTCAGCGGATCTGCTTGAGCTAGCTTTTAAGAGTTGTATTTCTCTTAATAGCATTTGGTTAGTTTCCTGTTGCTGCGTCATTTGTTCCTGCACACTTCCAAACAAGGTTAGAATTTCATCATTAGAGGCTAAAACGGGAGCAGATCCCTGAACACTCCGAGTAGGGATAATATCCTGAGGTTGTGAAGGGGCTGGCATCCTTGGAGGAGGTGGTGGAAGCACCGAACCAGTAGCAGTAGAAGTTGTAGCAGACACAGTGGAGGAGCTCATGTTTGATCTTGAGGGCATTGTGGACAATGTGGCAAAAAGTTTTGAAAACAGAAAACTGATTAACGATTTTACAAAGATTTTTAGTAAAGATAGCACCACTTGCCCCACGGTGGGCGCTAAATTGTTTTGGTCAAAAATTACCGAAGCAATTAAGTGATCAAATTAGTTAAGTGAGGTAGTGTGCTAAAAAGCGTGTTGAAAATTTGCTGGTTATGTCATTTGTAAAAACAGGTTTCAGGATACGGCTCGGGATATTGAGCTGTATCTGCGATCAAACTATGAGCAAAAAGTAAAGAAAATGACACGAGATGTACGAGGAAAGCCCTTGATCAATCTAGATCGCCGGCATAAAATCTCGGGAGCTGACAATCGCAGCTGCCTAGTTCTTCTTATTACTTCAAACGTCAGGATACAGTGCAGGATATTGACCAGATCGCTAAGTGTTACAATGCTTTGTGTGAAAGTATAAATTGCGAGAGAACAAGTATGAGAGTGTAGTGAGTGTAGCTGTGATGTCCTATTCGATCTGATATACCCACCTATTTATAGTAACGAAATACAAACAAAAATTCCTACAAATATGGGATGCTCCGAATATTCCATTGTGAACGTTGTAGACCAAGTAATACGGCTTCAACGTCTTTATTTGAACAACTTGGACCGAGTCTCCCGGAGAAAGGGTCTTCGTGAACGTTGCTTCATCTGGACGCGTACTCCGGCACACAACCCGTTAGTAATCCTGAGGATACCATTCAGGATGTTACCAATATCCTGAATGAGCATCCCGGACATAAGCAGATATCACACAATCAAGATATAACTCAAGACATTTCCCAGGATATGGGCTCAGAATTTCACCCATAACTTGGACTACAACGTTCACATATGGAATATTCGCTGAATCCCGGAATAGTAGGATAGTTAGTTATTTTCTTTTACTATAAAAAGGATTGATCAGATCAGATTAAGGCACACAATCTTTCGCACACTCTTGCTCTCTTGTTATAAACACTTACAACACACTAACACTTGTAATCAAATTACATTGTAACACTTAGTTGACCCGCATCATATCCTGCACTGTATCCTGACATTTGAGGCAATAAGAAGATCAAGGCAGCTGCGATTGTCAGCTCCTGAGGTTTTATGCCAGCAATCTAGATTGATCAAGGGATTTCCTCGTATATCCTGTGTCACCCTTTACATTTTTGCTCATTGTTTGATCATAGATACAGCTCAATATCCTGAGCCGTATCCTGAATTTTTTTTTTTGCAAACAACTTAATTAACATATTTTACACACATTTTTCCAGCACACTACCTCACTTAACTAATTTGATCACTTAATTGCTTCGGTAATTTTTGACCAAAAAAATTTGGCGCCCACCGTGGGGCAAGTGGTGCTACTTCTACTAAAAGTTTTTACAAAATCGTTACTTGGTTTTTTATTTTCAAAACTTTTTACCACACTATTTTCAATGGCCTCGAGATCAAACATGAGCTCTTCCACCGTGTCTGCTACAACCTCTGCAACAATTGGTTCGGTGCTTCCACCACCTCCTCCGAGAACGCAAGCCTCTTCACAAGGAACTGAAATTCATGTGGCTCGGGATGTTATCCCCGCTCGCAATATCCAGGGATCTGGTCCTGTTTTGGCTTCTAATGAAGAAATTCTGAATTTGTTTGGTAGTGTACACGAACAGATGAGGCAGCAACAGGAAACTAATCAGATGCTGATGAGAGAGATACAACTCTTGAAATCCGGCACAAGCAGGCCTGCTGAAGATACTGTCACTCCCTTGCAACCCAGGGCTTTGAATTTCAGTTCTGCAGTTTATACTGAGGATAACCGGGGGAATATTGTACCTAGCCATTCCCATAATCATACTCTTGAGATACACTCTTCAGTCAGAGTGTCAACTGTGAGAAGCTTAGGATATGCTTCGGGATATGGCCAGAATCCTCAGACTGGTAATGTATCTAATAATAATACTCTTGCTACTAATGGTGTTGGATCTTTGCAGGATGCAGGTATGACATCAACATTTTCCATGGAGCTTCAAAAACTGAAAGACATGATATCTAGTGTACCTAGGGTGGTCCAGCCAATTCCAGAAGTATCCCAAGAAAGCCACAGGATATCACGGTTCCCGTATCCCATCTGTGATGCTGAAATCCCAAAAAGATTTCAAACCCCCAACATGAAGCTCTATGACGGAACTACGGATCTTGAAGAGCATATTGCTCAGTATAGGGAAAGGATGGAAATTCACCCTATCCCTCCGGATCTCAAAGAAGCATGCCTCTGCAAGGGCTTTGGTTCTATCTTAATAGGATCAGCCTTAAAATGGCTCTTAAACGTTCCTCCTCACTCAATTACTTCATTTGCTCATTTAGTTAATTTATTTAATAGTCAATTCTCTTGCAGCCGAAGTTTTGAGAAACTAACCAGTGATCTTTACAGGATAACTCAAGGACCTCAGGAATCCTTGAGGGATTATGTGAACAAATTTAGTCGGGAATCCTTAGATATCCCGCATCTTGATGTTGCAACCACTGTGCAGGCTTTCAAGATGGGGTTGCAAAAAGACTCTCAATTTTACTAGGATCTTGTAATGAATCCCAACAGGAATCTGGATGAAGCTCGTAACAGGGCTTTAATATATATTCGGTTGGAAGATGACAAAAAGATGCAAGAGAGGATGAATTCGTCAACAACCTATGATTCAACCTACAGGAAATCAGAATCCTCGTATAATCCATATCGCTCCAAGCCATATGGCAGAAATGATAGCAAAAAATTGAATGCTATTGAAGACGAGGATCCTGAGGAGTATCCTGAATTGTCTGAATATTGTTTTTCTGTTAACATACCTGAATTGATGTATGCTATGCAGGGTTTAGGAGATAAAGCAAGATGGCCCCGGAAGAATCAACAGAAAGCTGATTGGAAGGATAAGTCCAAATGGTGTGCTTTCCACGAGGATTTCGGACATGTTACTGAGGACTGCATTGCTCTAAGGAAATAAATAAGCTATCTTTTGAGCAAGGGATATCTGGAGGATCTCTTGGGATAAAAGAAGAATAAAGGTCAGGATCCTGAGAAGTATCCTGAACGAGCGGCATCACCTCCTGCGGATGCCAAAATAAGTAACTTTATTTCAGGAGGATCCGACATCTGCGGCACATCATATTTTGCGGTGAAAAGACGCGCGAAGGAAGCCAAAGCAGAGAGGGGAGATAAGCCAACCAGGATATCAACCTTCACAACTGACAAAGTGATCACGTTCGATAACGGTGACAGGGATACTGTCCAGGATCCTCATCATGATGCTTTGGTAATAACGTTATATGTTGCTAACCATTTTGTGCGCAGGATATTAGTGGATAATGGAAGCTTCGTCAACATAATTCAGCTGGAAACGTTGAAGAGGATGAATGTATCTCCAATGGATATTACTTCGAAGTCCACTGTGCTCGTTGGTTTCAGTGGAGAAGCTAGGAATACCATAGGAGAGATAAAGTTGCCCGTGTATGTTAAAGGGGTCAACTCAATGCAGCGCTTTTGTGTCATGGACTCCTTATCCTGCTATAATATTATATTAGGTAGGCCTTGGATCCATGATATGAAAGCTGTGCCATCAAATTATCATCAATGTATCAAGATCCCTACCCCTTGGGGAGTAGTCAAGGTGGAAAGTGATCAACAAGAAGCGAAGGAGTGTTATTCTTCTTCGATGAAATCCTCAACAAAGCCTAGTGCAGCATAGCAATTAAAGAAGCAAGGCCAGGATATCATGGAGGCTTCAGAAAAGGATGTGAAGAAAGTTATCCTAGATGAGGATAATCCGGATATCTCGGTGCTCGTAGGAAGCAATATCCCTCAGGATATTGAAAACCAATTGACTAACTTTTTGAAATGCAGGATGTCAACATTCGCGTGGAAACACGAGGATATGACAGGAATTTCCAAGGATATTATAACTCAAAAGCTCGGAATTGATAGGTCTTTCAAGCCTGTCCAGCAGAAACGAAGAAAATTTGCTCCAGAACAGAACACTATCATTCAGGAGGAAGTTGAAAGATTATTAAAGAGCAAGATGATTAGTGAAGTGAAGTTTCCTAAATGGCTGGCAAACGTAGTTGTGGTGCAAAAGAAAAAAAGGGAAATGGAGAGTCTGTGTAGATTACATAGACTTGAACAAAGCTTGTCCCAAAGACCCGTTTCCTCTACCTCATGTCGATTCAATGGTGGATGCTACTGCTGGCCACGAGATGCTAGCCTTCATGGATGCCTCCTCAAGATTCCAGCAGATCCAGATGGAACCCTCGGATCATGAGGATACTGCCTTCATGACACCAACATGTATTTATTGTTATACTGCTATGCCTTTTGGTTTGAAAAATGCAGGTGCAACATACCAGAGATTGGTAAACATGATGTTTAAAGACAAACTAGGGGACACCATGGAGGTGTACATCGATGACATGGTAGTAAAATCCAAGAAGGCTGAGGATCACCTCCAGGATATTAAGGGAGCATTTGATATCCTGGACCAGTACAACATGAAATTAAATCATACTAAATGCCATTTTGGAGTGGGGGCAGGAAAGTTTCTAGGATACATGGTGACGAAAAGGGGGATAGAGGCAAGCCCGGAGCAGATTAAAGCTATCCTAGATATCAAGTCACCTTCAAATATGAAAGATGTTCAACGATTAACAGGGCGAGTAGCAGCATTAAACAGATTTATCTCAAGATCCTCGGAAAAATGCAAGGAATTTTATGATATCCTGAAGAAGAAGAATAAGAAATTCGAATGGGGAGAGATGCATGAGGCAGCCTTGCAGGATTTGAAGCAGTATCTTTTAACTACACCTCTATTGATGAAGCCTGATGATGGTGAACCATTATCCCTGTATCTTGCAGTATCAGGGAATGCAGTAAGTACTGTCCTTGTAAAGGATCATGAAGGTCAGCAGTATCCTGTTTATTATGTTAGTAAAAGTTTATTAGATGCTGAAACTAGATATTCTCATTTAGAGAAATTAATATTAGCCCTAGTTATGGCATCAATGAAACTTAGACATTATTATGAAACACATAGGATTCATGTTAAAACTAACTATCCTGTTAAAAATGTTCTTAGGAAACCTGAGATGTCAGGTAGGATGGCTAAGTGGTCAGTGAAATTAAGTGCATACGATCTAGTATATGAACCTAGAAATGCCATAAAGTCTTAGGCTTTAGCTGACTTTGTGGCTGATTTCAGTAGTGGTATTCAAAATGAAGTAGACCTAGAAATGCAACAACTAGGAGAAAATATAGAATCTTGGACACTATATACTGATGGTGCATCTAATGTTAGAGGTGTAGGTTTGGGTATACTACTAAAATCGCCACAGGGGGACATATTACCCCAGGCTATTAGATGTGAGTTTCCTGCCACTAATAATGAAGCAGAATATGAAGCTTTAATTGGAGGATTAGAATTTGCTAAGAGCATGAATATCAAGGGTTTACAAGTATTTGTTGATTCCTTGTTAATTACTAATCATTTTAATGGGACCTATGCAGTTAAAGGTGAGAAGTTGATCGAGTATCTCGAAATTCTCAAAAAATTAGCAGGATATTTCGATATTTTTACACTTGAACAGGTACCAAGAGAGGATAATGCTGAAGCTGATGCCTTGGAAAATCTAGGATCATCAGTCAGGATACCAGAGGGGACCCAAATACCAATATTACATATCCTGTATCTTGCGACGGATCCTCAGGATAAGGAGGTAGTAAGTGTTTAGGATCCTGACGATGAGTATCCCGAGGAGGATCCTAAGTCCTGGACGGCTCCAATCATGAGATATCTCGAGGAAGGACACATCCCAAAGGATGAAAATCCTAAGGCCTTTAGAATGAAGGTATCACGATTCACTATTATAAATAATGTTTTGTATAAGAAATCTCTTGCAGGACCATATCTGAGGTGCTTGGAGGATTCCGAAACTAAAGAAGTGCTTCAGGATATACATGAAGGGGATTGTGGTAACCATACTGGGGGCAGGTCATTATTCTCAAAGGTATTTAGAACAGGATATTATTGGCCGACGATGAGAAAAGATGCTGCAGAATATGCTCGAAGATGTGATACGTGTCAAAGACACAGTAATATATTACATCAACCTGCTGAGCCACTTTATCCTATCGCTTCCCCTTGGCCATTCATGAAGTGGGGAATGGATATAGTAGGAAAATTTCCAAAGGCTCCAGGAGGAAAGGTCTTTATGCTGGCAATGACTGATTATTTCTCTAAGTGGGTTGAAGCTGAAGCATTTGTTCAAGTTAGAGATCAAGAAGTAGTATCCTTCATAAAAAGGAATATCCTGACTAGGTTTGGAGTACCACCTGAGATAATTTGTGACAATGGATCTCAGTTTATAAGTAAGAGGACTACTGACTTTTGCAAGAGTTGGGGAATCAAAATGATCACATCTACACCGGTACATCCTCAAGCAAATGGACAAGCAGAATCCTCAAACAAGATAATTGTCAACAATTTGAAGAAAAGGCTTGGAGCTAAGAAGGGAAGATGGGCAGAAGAATTACCCTTTGTTTTATGGGCTGATAGAACAACGGTGAAAAGCGCAACTGGCGAAACCCCGTTTTCCTTGGTATTTGGAGCAGAAGCGGTGATCCCGACAGAAATGGTGATACCTACAGCAAGATCCAATCCTCGGGATCCTAAGCAGAATCCTGAAGCCCTTTGCCAGGAATTTGATAGTATTGATGAAACAAGAGATGCGGCATAGCTAAGAATGGCAGCATATCAACAGAGGATATCCAGAGCATATAACAAGAATATAAAGACTAGAAGGTTCCAGGTTGGAGATTGGGTATTGAGAAAGGCTTTTCAGAGTACTACTAATCCTGCTGATGGAAAGTTGGCTCCGAAGTGGGAAGGACCCTATTAGATTAAATCAGAATCAGGAAAAGGAGCATACCGACTCAAGAATATGGAGGGGGATATGCTACCAAGATCCTGGAATGCTATACACCTAAAGTTTTATTTCAAGTGAGTTTAGAATTTAATATCTAACTCAGGATGGTATGAATTCTTTCTCTTTTAATATGTTTGATATTGTTTATTCTTTTGAACATAATACTGACTTAAGCATCGGAGGGGTGTTAGCCAGGCTAACACCCACCTTAGTTTATGTTTGTTTTGCAGTATATGCTTCGGGATATAGCTCCAGGATACATACTCAGGATACTTCGAAAGATTAGAGGATTGGCCCCCTCTCTCACGTTTAAGGGATCCTGATCCCTTCACTGGTTTAAAGGTATTCACCTTTCTCTCGAATTGGGTTTAAACACCCCGCAAGTTATCCAGGGATATTTCAAGATAACGGGACCAGTCCATGTAAAAGTGGCTGACAATTTCCTTATTGTTGGCTATATCCTGGATCCTAAAGGTATATGAGGATTGATCACCCTCTCTCACGGAAGGGTATTTTCATACTCTCTAAGGTTTAAAGGTTATCACCTTTTTAAGTCTTGGAGTTTACACACTCCCGCCTGTAGCGCATGAAAATTTGGGATTTTCCCCAGGATACTAAGGATTTATCTCAAGTACATTTTAGGGTTTACCCCCTGTAACACAAGAACTGTTCAAAAAGTTGGAGCTGATGTTCAGAAAATTTCTAAGTGTTCAAAGACTTTATGCACATGGGACATCCCTTCTGAGGCGATTGTATAAAGCTCAAAGGATCAAATTTGGACCTAGTGTACTAAGTATCTCGGACTGGGGACATCTTAGTGGAAAAAATTGCAAAAGGATTGAAGCTCGAAAATAGGGTAACACTCTATTCCTGGTATGATCTTTCCTTTGTAAACCTTATATAAGTCATTTGAACTTTTGAAATTATGTTTGAAAAAGGCTTAAATATCCTTATTAGGATATATTCTTAGGATATATTCTCAAAATGTGTTTTCGGAATATGTTTCAGTATATTTGGTTGGTATATCTGGGATATAATACTTGGGTTAAAAACTAAAACTCTAGTTAAACAAGTATTATCAAAACGAACTTTGTAAAATAAACTGTCCTTTTTTCTTTAAAAACTTTATCTGAATTGTTTGAATTTTGAAAAACCCTATTAGAAGAAAGTCTTTGTAGGATATCACCGAGTATACTGATCGGGATATTTTCAAAAAATAATGGCACTAATTTTGGAAAGGTGAAATTTAAACTAAGCAATGCATAACAAAAAATTGAAAGGCAAGAGCAAATAAGTCAAAAGGAGGTTATATTATTAACATGTCAAAAGTTGTGGTTTTGGTTTCACCTCAAACCGAGGCCCATCCACCAAAAGCATGATTAGTTCCTTACCATATTTACTTAACAGTTGAAGGTTTCGTCTCAAACCAAGACCCATCCGCCTCCAACCGTTGTATTGTTAAAAACAAATTATAGTAGTTGATGACCAAGGGCTTCATCCTGAAACCCAGGACCCATCCACCTTTGGTCATCATAGTGTTTTAGTGCAGGAAATCTAAATTGTTCAAAGACAGGAAAAGTAAATTGTTTAACAGACCACAACCATCAGACTTAAAAAAGTGGGCTCCGACATTGGCACATACATCCATCATCGCCTACTTCGCTGCCTCTAAGGGGCAGCTCCTTCTTCCGTCATGACCTCGTCAGTAGTATCCTTCCCAGCAATCCCTCCAACATCACCACCAGCATCCCTCGGAGCATTAGCATCATCCACCTTCTCGGCTACCTCAGCATGCTCCTCCGCTGTGGACTTCACAGGGGGCTCCACAGGATTACCACCAAGATCTTTCAGCTTTATCTCCCAAGCCTTGATATTCCATGAAGGACATTCAAAGCCCATAGCCATAGCCATAGCTTCATAAGCCATTTTTAGTCTGGCCTGGAGGAGGGAGATGACAACAGAATTCTTGAGGCTTTCCCGGTATGAAGCCATGTCCTGCTCATTTTGAACTTGGGCAGCATCGGACTTGGCTTGAGCCTCGTGGGTGACCTTCTAGATGGCAGACTGGTGCT
The DNA here is from genome assembly GCA_030545235.1 of Helianthus tuberosus. NCBI lineage: Eukaryota > Viridiplantae > Streptophyta > Magnoliopsida > Asterales > Asteraceae > Helianthus > Helianthus tuberosus. The sequence goes on along the minus strand of CM060372.1, from coordinate 61,196,566 downwards.
CTTGGACCAATGACTTGTATTTAGCTTCGTAATGCTTCGATTTAGCGGTGGCAACCGTTGCTTGGTCTGCAATGGTGGCTTCAGCCTCTTTCAGCTTACTCTCTAGCATGACGTTCGAGCCACATGCGTCTTCATAGAGGAATACCAGACGTTCGAGACCCTGCAAAATAAGAAAACAGGTATTAACCTTAGTAAACATTTATAACCAGCATATGGTGCAGGATATAGGTCAAGGATACGAACCTGGTTAAGGAAGCCGGTTATGAACTTGCTGGATTCTGTAAACCCATAGTTCTCAAACGGGAATACATGGGGTGCGGCAGGGTAGTCTGCTTCTTTCCTCTTTCGGGAGCTGGAGGCTCGGGTTCTGGAATCCATGTCAAAAAGGGTGAAATCACCCCTACATGTATATAAACTTTATGATCATTTGATTTTGTGATATGGAAGGCCAGAAGGGAGAAAATAAAAAAAGAAAATGCAATATTTGCAAAATTTAGTTCCAGGGTGCAATAAAATCACCAACAAGGCAGCAATCCTTGATGAAATCATTACTTATGTTCAATGCCTACAAAAGGATATTGAGGTAAAAGGGTTTTTATTTTGGGATCCATTTTTTTATACAAAGAGAGTAGCTGCTGATAAATGCAACGTGTTTTCTGTTTCTAACCATGAAACTTGCTGCTTCCACAAGTGTAGACTTCAATATGGACAATTCATTGCCTGAAGAGGTAAAGAGTACATCTTGATCTTAAATCACCTTTGGCTGTTTAAATTAATGGTACATGACTAAATGTTATATGTACCATGAAACTCATTGAGCATTTTCAAATGTGATCTGTTTTAATATTGCGGAACCAACTATCATAACAAACTCATGTGTAAGCCTAGGTGGCTTAACGTATTTTCAATGAAAGTTTGGTGCTTAACTGCTTATATTGCAAATTTTCAGCACCAACAGATACATGTTTCCCAGTGGTAGTGAACCCAGATTGCCAGAATTATGGTTCAGACAAAAATGGTAGCTAGGAATTGTCCGCTAAAAAAAAGGCGACGCAACTGTGGACGATTCATCAACCGAAGAAGAACGTGACGAAGAAACGGAGTTCGGAACTGAAGAATTAGAAAGCGAAGACAATGTGAGCAAAATATAGATTCATTAAAAACCATCATTTATTTAATTCCAATGTTTATTTTCTTTCAAAACTCATACCTATTGGTTATATATATTCCTAAACGTAAGTATAATATGGCTGATGTTATATTTTAGACGTTACAAACATTGGAGCACCATAATTTCGACCTGTAAACATAAAAGTCTACCAGCTATTGTTACTGGATACATAATTAGTATGGTTATTTCTTCGAAGTGTTCACATGTGAACGATTATACAAACAAATGCACACATGTGTACTGTAGTATATACACACCAGTGCACATGTGTACATAGTATACACATAACCGTACACATGTGTACAAAAAAAATGCCAGCTCTTGTTAATTTGTACAATTGTAGTTAGCTTCCTTAAAAACTTTACACAGGTGTACTAATTTTGTTACATTATGCACTAAGTCTGCTAATATGTGAATCATTTATTGTACATTTTTTACATATCTGTACCAAAATTACGAACTGAATACATACATAGGGTAGGTATGAGTAAAATATATTATATTACCAACTAAAAGCCAGATCCATAACGTGTATCAAACCTAGCAAACAAACATTCCATAACAAACCGAAAAAAATAACAAAACAAACTACCATCAAACGTACTAATTATCCCAAATTGCACGACTCCCCGTATTCTTTTGCTTCAGCCAATATGCGGTCACGATGCTTGTTAGTGCTTGAAGCTACCAACTTCACCGCGTATTTATTCCGTAACCGTGTCAAGGTTGCTTTCTTGGGGGCCGGCTCAAGTGGGAAGCCACTATCCCATTTATCAACTGTTATGCCAAACCAAGTTTCCATATGACGCATAACAAAGACCCCACAATCGATCATGTTGCCGACCGTCTTCCATTCAAAATCCAACCTTTGTGGCACTGCATTTTCAAGCTGCCGATACTTTAGATGATTAACCAGCTTCATATACTTTGTGAAAACATCCTTCTGAAATCAAAGATCATGTCATAATCAGTTATAGTATGTCCACTTAGGAATAAAACCATATGTATTTACATGTCGATTACCACTTTGTACGGCGTGGTCTTAGCATTGATGCAAAGCAATTGACGACTCCATCATTAATCCACTTAATTGGTTGCAAATCCTTCATTTGGAATGATATAACCTAACACCAGATGCGGTTTCGAACACAAATTGCCTGCTCAATAAAGTATTAGCTGTATCAGCTACATTAGAAAATGTGTTCAATGTGTACATACATATATGTATAACAGTATCATACACATGTGTATCACGGAAAATACACCTGTGTACAACAGACTATAATGAACCTTCCTAAAAACAGAGTATAATGCCTAAAAACAAAGTATAAACAACATGTCACATATGATTACACAGGTGTACTTAGTTGAATAAAATGTATATACACATGTGTACACCGGACAAAACTAACATATGGTTCAAAAAAAGTGTGGTCTACTGAACATATCTAGTTCGAACCAACTTAACATCAATATACACATGTGTACAACAACGACTTTACAACTCACACAAACAACCAGCCTTAAATGCCTTAAAAAACATAGCACAATCCACTTTTCTGTTAAATCAACCTTAATATTCAAAAAAATTAAACAAAGACACCAAACGATTTTACAAAGTCTCAGCCTTATTAATCACGTTATACACAGGTGTACATAAACAATTTTATACAAAACATGGGTCAAGAGACCTGTGTAAAGAACATAGTACATGTATACATTTAATCGATTCAAGCATAACATTTAAACCGAACATTGTTTAAATCAAATATTAATCTATACAAAAACAAGCACATCATCCAGCAACTTATACTCATTATTATATACCTTGATTTGGCACCAGAAGTAGAAACACGGTAGAAGGATGATGTTCATGTGCATCAGAATCGTTGTCGACTTGCTCTTAGAGAGAGAGAAAGAGAGAGAATAAGGATTTTTATAATTTGGAACAATGATTTTTTTTTTTGTAACTGATATATGCGAGATTTGAGGGAATTGAATTAAGTGTTTAGAAGATGGAAGAGAAGGAATGACTAATATACCCTTTTCCATTTAATTAAATAATATTCACACAGTTCACTTTTGGAAGGTTGTTCACTCTAGAACCCTACCCTATATATATATATACATATATATATATTTATACATATATATATATATATAGAGAGAGAGAGAGAGAGAAAGAGAGAGAGAGATATAGAAGAAGCGTCTGACATTTGATCTTCAGACATAAGATGCAATTTTCGTCATCAGGGTTGTCATCAATCTTATAATTAACTAATTTCTAATTAATAAACTACTCAATGAACGCATATAGTATTAATATACCTCTCAAACCTTAATCATCAAAAGATGTCTTTCTCTTTGATGTCCATATCTATTCTATTTACTGTCAACCCATTTGTTGTTTTGGGAAATTTATTCCCTTCCAGTGCCTTCGAAAATATAATAAACTGTACATATATTAATGCTAGCTAGGCAACAATTCATACTTTGTATTTTAATCACTTATATTGATCATGGATGATAATAGGAAAGAGTACTTATCTTAAATTTTAATAGGAAAAGTCGACTGATTAGAAAAAAACATTTTTACTGGCGAATTAAAAGAAATAAAATAAAATAAAATTGTAATGATGGTTGGTAATCAGTTGGTGACCGTTTACGGATTTACTGACAAATAAACATTAAAAAAAATACATTTTTAATGTGTTGGTAATACAAATAAAGAGGGTAAATAATTTGAGAAAAAAAATTAATTAAGAAAAAAAAAACCAAGTACAATTATAAAGTATTAAATATTACACATTATAAAATTTTAAATATTTTTTCTCTTATCTTATTTATTATTAGAGTGGGGTTCGGCTACAAAGTACATTTTTCCTAAAAAGTGTACAAAGTTATAAAACACCACAATTTCAGCAATAAAACACACTCAAACCCCACAAATAACACAGTGAAAATCACTAAAACACAATATCTAAACCCTAACATTCCATAAAAACTTTAAACACACAATCGTAGAATTATGAATATAAAACACAACATGATAATCAACATAAAACACACTAATGTTAGTCATTCGATAATTAAAGCCTTATCATCGAAAACACAACACAAAACCCACAAATATGGCGTTTTAGTAATATTCACTTTGTTATTTGTGGGTTTTGTTTGTGTTTTATTGTTGATATTATGGTGTTATATGACTTTTTACACTTTGTAGGAAAAATGGAATTTGTAGCCAACTCCCACCCTTATTATTATTTTTTACTAATTAATTAGTGATAAAGACTATGAGGGGGAAGATCTATTAAACAGTGTGTTTTGCCAAAGTAGTTTAAGAAGAATTACGAAAATAATATGTGGCACTCCTATAAGTAGGATAAAAAAGTTTTTTTGGTCCTAAAACACAAATAATCTCTTTTTTGTTTTCTCATAAATACAACACAAAAATTCTAGTACAAAAAAATCCAGCATAAAAATCTAGTAGAAATAAATCTAACAAAAAAATATAGTACAAAAAAATATAGCACAAAAAGTCTAGTACAAAAATTTAGCATAAGAAATGTAGTACAAAAATCTAGTATAAAAAATTTAGTACAAAAATATTATAAAATATATAAATACATCAAAAAAATTTAGCTTTTTTTAGTTTTTATATCTATATAGCAATAGAATTAAAGATACAAATGTAAGGCACATGCGTATTTCTTCATATTTATTCATATATATGATTTTAACTTTCTTTCTCCAAATGTAAGGCATATGTGATTTTAAATTTTTTTGATATATTTTATAATATTTTTCTCCATACGTCATTTTTTTCCTATATTTTCATTTTATCAATCAATTTGGAAATAATAAGTTATAATCACTTTTTATCCTATTAGGCAAAATTAACTTTGTATTTGATTCCACTCAAGACTATCATCCTGCATGTTTTGGTCAAAAATCAGACAAAGATAATGCAACCAAATCTTATTTTGTAAGGTGTGATGCTTGAATAAATGAACAAATGTATGAACACTTTGTAAATGAAATGAGCAATAGACACAAGGATTTATACGAGGAAAAAACCCTTGATCAATGTATGATCTCCGACACAAAAAAACCTCGGGTGATGGAAACTACCGATCACCAACTATATTAGACAAATGATGTTACAAATCGGGATGATAACAAGCTTGTTACAAAGATCACTAGTGTGCAAAAAAGTGTGTAATCGCCAATAAGTTGCAGAGAGTTCTCGAGTAGTGTGTGTTTTTCTAATTGTTCTATCTAATCAAGCTTGTTATCCCCTTATAAAAATGGAAATAATCTAACTAACAAACAATCCGCAAATCATGATAGCTTCCCACGACTTCCATAACGGTTATACAAGCCATGCACGTGCAGAATAAGGGAGCATATTCCCCTGGAATCTCGGCAAGACCAAGTCCCACTCGTATACTCCTGCAAAACAAGTTCAAACATGGTGGAAACAATTGTTAGTATAAGGATCCTAATGAGGATCCTGGATCCTTAGTCCTGGAACGTATTCTAAGGATCCTTAATTCAAAACTGAACTGAGGATCCGTGATCCTGGCTGCACTTGAGGATCCGTGATCCTTAGGTTTTGGAAATCCATCCCTAACAATTGCCCCCAAAATATGAGGAATAAAATACAACTTGATGAGTTATATTTTTCTGCCTTATCGCGAACGAACTAGCTAACGTAAATATAGCCGTTATATCCGAACTAGCCGTTGCAAACCATCCCTAACAATTCCCGGCGGAGGCCGTCTTCAAATCTTTTGACTCTTCAATGAAGAGTGACTGTGTTTTTGACACTTGGGTTTCTTTTCCGGCCACCACTTTTCTGATAGGGTTTTCCTATCCTTTCCCTGCTTTAACACAATCCTTTTTCTCACTCACAGGCATGTGCTATATACAGGCCATGCCCATGATGTGGAGAGTTCTGTACACCATTGAGAGCATCATTGAGCAAGAAGGTATGGACATAGGGATGTCCGAGTTGAGTCAGCTTTACAACCTTGTTAGCCATGGTTCACACCGCTTATTATTTAAGCATAAACCTGGTCAGCCTCACCGAATCCTCAACACCACCAAAAACGATACCCACTGGAAGAGCCGGTTCTTCTTTATGAGAAGGGATTCAATCCCAGATGGGAAAAATCTCCCCAAAAAGTGGATCACCCAGGGTAGGATATGGGATCCTTAGACAAGGATCATAGCACTACATTTTTTACTTTTAAGGATAACTGATCCTTATTTTTGTTTTTGCAGCTATCTCACTCTCTCATATCCAAGAAACACCTGCAACAAAGGAAAGGGTTGCTGCTTTCTGGAGCCTTGACCCTGCTATTAGAACATTCCAAGCCAAAGCAAATGATTCACAAGAAGCATCCTCTGGTTCATTCACAATGTCAAATAAGTATTCATATCTGTATATAAATACATATTTAAATGAAAGTATAATAAGAATACTTATCCGTGTTTTGCATTTGTAGGTGCTGGAAAATCCTCAAGATCAGCCTCTAGGTTCAGTGTCAGTGAGCTTGACGCGTTTGCTTCCTCCAAGTCCATCAAGAAACAACTTACTGCCAGTCCCAGCATCCCAAATCCTAGGGGTACCAGCACGAAGGGCAAAGGTGGCAAGAAAAGGAAAGCTGCTGATGCTCTCGAAGGCCTCCCTCTCATCCAACACTAGTTCGAGGAGTATGTCTCCGAGGTAAGGATCCTTAAGTCTAATCTTCCCTTTTTGAGGATAACGGATCCTGACCATGTGCTTGTTTATGCAGAAATTTGCTGAGATCCAAATGCTCCTGGATCACAATCTTGAAGAGACTGAGCAGAAAATCCTTGACTTCCAGCAGCTGTTCTTGGCCAAAGACAAAACAATCTCCTCCCTTGAGATGGACATTAACCTGGTGAAGAATGAGCTGGTCCTGACCTAGATCAAAGCTCAGCAGGAGAAGGAGGAGGTGATGGATGGGGCAAAGCTCTCTGCTACGATTGCTATGCTCAAGATCAAGATTCAAATGGCAAAGGAGGCTGAGGATCCTTCTTTCGACATGTCTACTTGGGATCAAGAAGGCTGGAAGCTGAAGCTGGCGTAGCTGGATGATGAAGAGGAGGCTGAGGAGGTTCTGGCAATCGAGGCTGGCAGCAGTGGGCTTAAGGATGCGGCGGAGGAAACGGCTGGTGGTGATGCAGCGAAGGTGTGAGCTGCAGAAATGGGCGATGGTGGAAATTTCTAGACGTGGCCGGAGCCCATTTTTTATGGGTTGGTAGTTTTTGTTTAATGGTGTTTTTGAACAATGGTTGGTTTGTACTCTGAACAATTGCTTTAGGTTTAAGGATCACTGATCCTTCGAAAAATAGGTAGGATGACAACTGGTGGAGGGATCCTCTGTTTGGGGGATGAAGCCATTGTTATCCGGCCATCTTTCTATTCCTGCACTATTTAGAACTTGTTAACATGGACACCCTTTACCTACCCCAGCGGACGGGCCACGTTTTGCTGGTAGATGCTTGGGGTAGGTAATTTTGACAACCTTTGAAGGGTTAATCTTTTGATAAATAAATAAAACTTTAATCTTTTGGCTATCATGTGTTGTTTATTCTGTGTATATTTACCTTTCAACTGTTATGATACAATTTCTTTGAACTTACAAGTTAAGAACAAAAGTATATTAGATTATGTCAGAAAGTTTAGGATATGATCAAGAATCAAATATCCTATAATCGAAAAGTTCAAAAACTGGTATAATTTTAAGATCATATATCTTGTTGTCAAAGGATAAGGGTAACTTAAATAGATCAAGAATAAAGTGAAGATAAATAAGGATCATACCTGAAAATCCAAGTTAGGATCCTAAATCTTTAATACTTTCAATCAAGATAACCAAAAGACAAACCCTAGTAACAGGTTAGGATCCAGGATCCTTAACTATTTACCTTTGAAAACCTGAAATAGAACATAACTTGGGACTAAGCCAATATAAAAGAAGAGTTAGTAACTGGGGACAAGCCCAACAATCTGGGGACAAGCCCAATAAACCGAGGACAAGCCAAAAAAAAAAAAAAAAAAAAAAAAAAACTGGGGACAAGCCCAAAAAACTAGGGACAAGCCCAAAGGATCTTGTGTAAACTGGAGTATGACCCTCACTGGCGACTATCCAAACTTAGTGACATGAAAATGCCAAAACCTTAGCTAACTTGAAAACGTTAGAAACCTTAGGAACGGATGTATGGTACGTCTACCATTATACGTAGGATCCTGAATACAGCTAGTACAATGAAATTGTCAGCCCCTAAAGCGGGTACTGGTCCCATTGCCTTTAACTGCACCAGGATAATCGTGCGCTACTGGCGAAGGTAGTGGATACCTTAAACTGGGGACAAGCCCAAAAACTGGGGATAAACCCAAAAACTGGGGACAAGCCCATAAAACTTAGGAGACCTCTGTGGATACTTGATCTTTTGTGAAGGATGTACCAACTTCTGCAAAACTTAGAACTTAGTGAAGAAAGGATAAAGGATCCAGGATCCTTCTCCTTATAATAAAATAAGTTAAAGAACTAGACAAATTAGAATCAGATCATTACCACAGTGAGGATCATATATCCTCTAAGGATCCTTCAAGTATACCGGACATGAAAATGGCCAAGGATCTGCGATCCTTCTTACATGAAGTATCTATTCAAATGGACAGCATTCCAAGCTCTTGGTAGCAAATCACCTTCCATTGTTAATAAACAATATGCCCCTTTTCCTGCCTCAGCTTCAATAAGATAGGGGCCTTCCCATTTTGTTGCTAACTTGCCATCAGCAGGATTTGTAGTATTTTGGAATGCCTTCCTCAACACCATATCGCCAACTTGAAATTTTTTGATCCTGACATTCTTGTTGTAAGCTCTAGCCATCCTTTGTTGATAGCTAGCCAATCTTATCCTTGCCAAATCCCTGAGTTCTTCTATGGTATCTAAGTCTTGAATCAAGTTTTCAACAATCCCTTCAGGATCACGGATGCTTGTTCTAGCAGTAGGAACCACCATCTCTGTAGTAATCACCGATTCTGCTCCAAACACTAGAGAAAATGGAGTCTGGCCAGTGGCATTCTTGGGAGTTGTTCTGTCAGCCCATAATACATAAGGTAGCTCTTCTGCCCATTTTCCTTTCTTGGATCCAAGCTTCTTCTTCAAGTTATTGATGATGATCTTGTTGGATGATTCTGCTTGACCATTAGCTTGTGTGTGGACTAGTGTTGATGTATCATCTTAATCCCCCAGCTGTCACAAAAGTTAGTAGTTCTACTCCCAATAAATAGGGATCCATTATCACAAACAATTTCGGAAGGAATAACAAATCTGGTAATATTGTTTCTTTTAATAAAAGATATCACTTCTTTTTCTCTGACTTGAGCAAAGGCTTCAACTTCTATCCACTTGGAGAAGTAATCAGTATTAGCAAGCATGAAAGCTTTTCCTCCTGGTGCCTTGGGAATTTTACCAACTATATCCATTCCCCATCTCATGAATGGCCAAGAAGAGGATATAGGATGCAGGAGCTCTGCTGGTTGATGAAGGATATTACTATGCCTCTGACAAGTGTTATGGGTGATTTTCTGTTCATATATCCTGGGCAATATTCTGACTTTGCTTGTTTTATTGTGACTAGGATACTGAATCAGGATATTGGTAACATCCTGGTACGATATCCTAGTAATAACAAATTAACCCACATGCAGATTAATAGGTGCGAGTCTCTAACGTTCAAGTGGACTTCTTCTCCTCAAGACTCGGGCAAATCAGTTGGATTATAGACATTGAAGTCGGAAGACGTGGACTATAACGTTCACATATGGAATATTCTCTGAATCCCGGAATAGTAGGATAGTTAGTTATTTTCTTTTACTATAAAAAGGATTGATCGGATCAGATTAAGGCACACAATCTTTCGCACACTCTTTCTCTCTTGTTATAAACACTTACAACGCACTAACACTTGTAATCAAATTACATTGTAACACTTAGTTGACCCGCATCATATCCTGCACTGTATCCTGTCATTTGAGGCAATAAGAAGATCAAGGCAACTGCGATTGTCAGCTCCCGAGGTTTTATGCCGGCGATCTAGATTGATCAAGGGCTTTCCTCGTATATCCTGTGTCACCCTTTACATTTTTGCTCATTGTTTGATCATAGATACAGCTCAATATCCTAAGCCGTATCCTGAAAACTGTTTTTGCAAACAACTTAATTAACATATTTTACACACATTTTTTCAGCACAGTACCTCACTTAACTAATTTGATCACTTAATTGCTTCGGTAATTTTTGACCAAAACAATTTGGCGCCCACCGTGGGGCAAGTGGTGCTACTTCTACTAAAAGTTTATGCAAAATCGTTACTTGGTTTTTTATTTTCAAAACTTTTTGCCACACTATTTTCAATGGCCTCGAGATCAAACATGAGCTCTTCCACCGTGTCTGCTACAACCTCTGCAACAATTGGTTTGGTGCTTCCACCACCTCCTCCGAGAACGCAAGCCTCTTCACAAGGAACTGAAATTCATGTGGCTCGGGATGTTATCCCCGCTCGCAATATCCAGGGATCTGGTCCTGATTTGGCTTCTAATGAAGAAATTATGAATTTGTTTGGTAGTGTACAGGAACAGATGAGGCAGCAGCAGGAAACTAATCAGATGCTGATGAGAGAGATACAACTCTTGAAATCCGGCTCAAGCAGGCCCGCTGAAGATACTGTCACTCCCTTGCAACCCAGGGCTTTGAACTTCAGTTCTGCAGTTTATACTGAGTATAACCGGGGGAATATTGTACCTAGCCATTCCCAGAATCATACTCCTGAGATACCCTCTTCAGTCAGAGTGTCAACTGTGAGAAGCTTAGGATATGCTTCGGGATATGGCCAGAATCCTCAGACTGGTAATGTATCTAATAATAATAATACTCTTGCTACTAATGGTGTTGGATCTTTACAGGATGCAGGTATGACATCAACATTTTCCAGGGAGCTTCAAAAACTGAAAGACATGATATCTAGTGTACCTGGGGTGGTCCAGCCGATTCCAGAAGTATCCCAAGAAATTTGACATGATTGTCTTGGTCACGCAAATTTAATCCCAATAACAACTATAGATAGTGGTAAAAGGGTATCGAACTCAGTGAGTATGTGGAAAATATGTCGATTATATAGCTTTGCGATTAAACTACAATTAACCTAATTTGCAGAAAATAAAGATCAATGATTTGGATTGTTGTTTTAGAAAACTAAATTAATAACTAATTGCAATCAAAATTGGTTGTTTAACAGATTAGGAGAACAATGACCATCTTAGGATTCAGTTTCTTTTAACAATTGTGTGAAATTCCAACTAGAAAGAGTTACATAGACATAACTTGTGCATAAATAATTGAAGTGATAAAAGGGAACAAAGTACTCGGATTATATAAACGCGAGGTTGTTTCCCGATGATCAATTAATCAATAACCAACCCTAACCCTTCCCGGGATATCTCGATTGCCAACGGCACCAAGAACGTACGATTGAGACTAGAAATTGCACTATCAATTAACAAGCTACAAACAATTATGCATACACCATGATAAACAAGCAAGCACAAGTTATCATTCTAGAAATTCAGAAATAAAAAACACAAAAGTTCAAGAGAAACCTTCACCTAAGATGATCACCGAAAGTTTTAGCCAGACATATTTTGGTGAATCATCATAACAACAAATTCAATGTTCATCCGAATCAAAAACACAACCCGAATGTTAGAAATTGTTTAGAACCAAGCAAGAACAGCCAAATTCGCCCCTAGTGTGTTCCAAAACCGACCAAGCATGAGAATACATGAAAAGACACCATAAAACTGACTTAATGATGGCAGTTACGGTTCTGTCGTCACCTCCACCGTAAATTACGGTGTCACCGTAATTTACGGTGAATATCAAAGTGTTACGGCAGCAGCTTCCTGAGTTACGGTGAGACAAGGGCCATTTTCAGGGCCACCGTAAATTACGGTGGCCACCGTAATTTACGGTGGCACCCTGAATAATGTGCTTTGTTTCCTCTTTCGTTCCACGCATGACCCGTTCATCTCTAATCCTTCCAAAGCTGAAGTTTTCTCCACTTTAAGCTCCCGAACCACACCTGAAACATAAGCAACCGTAGTCATCTAATTCAAGATAAATACGCGATTAAGTGAAGGATTAATTCGTCTTTTAACATGATTAAAGGTTGTCCTATGGACCACCCGTCAGTGGTCCAGCCGATTCCATAAGTATCCCAAGAAAGCCACAGGATATCACGGTTCCCGTATCCCATCTGTGATGCTGAAATCTCAAAAAGATTTCAAACCCCCAACATGAAGCTCTATGACGGAACTACGGATCCTGAAGAGCATATTGCTCAGTATAGGGAAAGGATGGAAATTAACCCTATCCCTCCGGATCTCAAGGAAGCATGCCTCTGCAAGGGCTTTGGTTCTATCTTAACAGGATCAGCCTTAAAATGGCTCTTAAACGTTCCTCCTCACTCAATTACTTCATTTGCTCATTTAGTTAATTTATTTAATAGTCAATTCTCTTGCAGCCGAAGTTTTGAGAAACTAACCAGTGATCTTTACAGGATAACTCAAGGACCTCAGGAATCCTTGAGGGATTATGTGAACAAATTTAGCCGGGAATCCTTAGATATCCCGCATCTTGATGTTGCAACCGCTGTGTAGGCTTTCAAGATGGGGTTGCAAAAAGACTCTCAATTTTACCAGGATCTTGTAATGAATCCCAGCAAGAATCTGGATGAAGCTCATAACAGGGCTTTAAGATATATTCGGTTGGAAGATGACAAAAAGATGCAAGAGAGGATGAATTCATCAACAACCTATGAGTCAACCTACAGGAAATCAGAATCCTCGTATAAACCATATCGCTCCAAGCCATATGGCAGAAATGATAGCAAAAAAATGAATGCTATTGAAGACGAGGATCCTGAGGAGTATCCTGAATTGTCTGAATATTGTTTTTCTGTTAACATACCTGAATTGATGTATGCTATGCAGGGTTTAGGAGACAAAGCAAGATGGCCCCAGAAGAATCAACAGAAAGCTGATTGGAAGGATAAGTCCAAATGGTGTGCCTTCCACGAGGATTTCGGACATGTTACTGAGGATTGCATTACTTTAAGGAAAGAAATAAGCTATCTTTTTAGCAAGGGATATCTGAAGGATCTCCTGGGAAGAAAGAAGAATAAAGGTCAGGATCCTGAGAAGGATCCTGAACGAGCGGCATCACCTCCTGCGGATGCCAAAATAATTAACTTTATTTCAGGAGGATCTGACATCTGCGACACATCATATTCTGCGGCGAAAAGACGCGCGAAGGAAGCCAAAGCAGAGAGGGGAGATAAGCCAACCAGGATGTCAACCCTCACGACTGACAAAGTGATCACGTTCGATAACGATGACAGGGATACTGTCCAGGATCCTCATCATGATGCTTTGGTAATTACGTTATATGTTGCTAACCATTTTGTGCGCAAGATATTAGTGGATAATGGCAGCTTCGTCAACATAATTCAGCTGGAAACGTTGAAGAGGATGAATGTATCTCCAATGGATATTACTTCGAAGTCCACTGTGCTCATTGGTTTCAGTGGAGAAGCTAGGAATACCGTAGGAGAGATAAAGTTGCCCGTCTCTCCTCTCGGTTACAAATAAGCACTAGCAATATGAGCTAGACACACAAAGGCTAACGGGCGGTTGCACAACTATAGGCTTGTACCTAAATCAATTCTTCTCCTAACAAGCGCCAAACATGAATGCAAATCAAAGGGACTTTCAAGGTTGTAACGTGGCTAGGTGTATGGGTAGGAAATGGAATATATATGAAGTAGCGAAAACTTAACCCGGTCTTTTTATTACACAAATAAGCAAACTAACAACTACCAATTTAACTAATATATACAAGATAACTAAACATCACTTTTTTTCATTGCTTTTTCTCTTTTTTTTTTCTTTTCTGATTTTTTTTAACAAACACATATGCAATGAAGCATCAAACAAATCTACATCATACTACTCAAACTATTACTACTAACACTATAAGACCGGATCAAATTGGTTAAATTTTTAAGTAAGTAGCTAGGGGTAACAAATGATAGGCTTTTAGGCACAAAATTGGGCAACTACATGTCCAAACCCCCGCCCCTCTCGCAACCATGCTCATATATATAACTTATGAGGTCCAACCCCCCAAATCCCACACTCACACACACTATGACGAGGCTACCTAAATGCCCTTATCCTTTCTACATTCATGTTCAACTAAGGCCTCGAACCGTATTCAAGCACAAGTTCTAACGCACCCCCACCCGTTGCCACTCTCATCAAAGACAATCATTATTTATGTACAAGTGTGGCTTCAACTCTCACCAAGAATGAAAGGGTATCAAGGGTTGCCGGTGCACCATTTGGGGTTAATCTAGGGTGTTCAAATTCTCACAATGTTTTGCTTGACTCAAATTTTTTTCAAAATCTCAAAAATTCCCCCCATCCCCACACTTGGGATACATTGACCCCAATGTATGGTTTTAGGAGGCTTTGATCACTAAAATTCATTCAACATCAATAAACACTTAAACACTCAAACCCCAAATTTGTTTTTGGATTTTTCATTTTATATTTTTTTATGTTTTTCTTCTTTTTAAAACATGACACCACCAACTCGCACCAACCCAACATAACATCACAAACTAACACTACCCAACCGCCCAACCATAAACAAAACAACTTACAAATATGCACAAAATATACAAAGGGAGAACACAACCTGACTAATAATAGCGCGGTGCCGGAGGCCCAAAAATGGAAGACATCATGTCGTTCCATTCTCCAAACGCAAATGAGCCGCTACTACTCCCACCTTGTTGTTGTTAAGCTCCTTCTTGTTGCTGCGGGTCAATCCATTGTGAATGGTAGATCGGCGGGGTCGGATACGAAATACTACCATCATAAGGTGGTAGTGACGCATAATCCACATGTTGTGGATCCACAACCACCGGCCGCCCGGCATGCCAATCTGAGTGCATTCTCCTTTCTTGATCGTCATGGTATCGATTATTCATTTCTACTTCACGGGAATACGCAAGTGTGCGATTCCATGCCTCTTGACGTTCAAGGTTTTGTTTCAAGGACCGCTCTATACTTGCACTCATCCTCGTGTTTTGATCAAATAACGTCCGCTCTGACCCCGACCATGACTCAAAAATTGGTGCCGGAGGACGTTGATTCTCGATCACTTCTTGCATTGTGCCTTCATAAGCCCAACCCGGCATATAAGATTGCTCCGTATAATCGTAAAACATACCACCATAACCTCTACCATAACCCCCTTGACCTACATTCTCACCTCCTTGCGGCTCGTCCGCATAATCCTCGTCACCACTTGGAACTGCCTCCTCATAACTTTCCGGCTCATCCGGCTTACCCGGTAAAAGATCTCTTGCACCCACCTTTAGTGCTCTCCATCGCTGCCCTTCAGACTTAAGTTTATGATACCGCTCCGACTGTGTGTATGACCAACCAATCCCCAACTTATCTAATGTAAAAGGCAGATGCCTTTTTGTTGCCCCTCTATCTTCAGATGTTATTGCCTTTTGCTGTTTCATCAGTCCCGTGATTATTCGGCAATACGGGACGATATCTCTTCCTAACTTATTTCGGCAAATCCATAAGTGGTTCATGATTAGATATCGGATGGGAAAGCGTGGAGCCCCATGGAGTAGCGAATAAAGAACGGGTACTTCGGGAAACCTCACTTGCTCTTTGTCCCCCCTTCTCGGAATGACATTCAAGAGGCAAATAGCCAACAACAACTTTGCTTCGATTCTCAAATTCTTCCGATACAAGATTCCACTGTATGTAACGGGTAAAAACAGTGTCGCCAACATATCATTCCACCGGGGATGCTTTTCCGGCTTTACCAAAAGGTTATCAAGAGTGGGAATCATGTAGTCACGAGCTGGAAGGCTATCTTATTTCCCAAGCTTCTTCAACGTGTCAAAAGACATCTCCACCGGAATCCCATTCACTATACCCGTTAGCTTCATTTGTGATGGCTTTTCATACGTGTTGCACTTAAGAGTTGCCATCCACTCTTGTATTTCAGTTATGAACAAGTTGTTTTTATCCTTATCAAAGCAGCTCAGCGCCCCCTCCCATCCTAGAGCGCGAAATTTATCAAATACACCAAACGGGCTGAATTGAACCTCATTAACTTCTCTCTCACAAATGAATGCAGCAGCCTTGTTTTTCAATTTATTCATACTGTCATGGTAGAGTGTCGGTTGCCACTCCTCTGCTTGGTCATCCAATGGACCCGAATTCCATTTTGGCTTTTCCACCGGGTCCAACTCCATTTCCTCATCTTCACTTTCGCTTTCGCTTTCGCTCACTCGACCCATGTATTGTCTCTTCCTTGGTTGTTGTTCTGGCTGTTTACCCTTTCCCTTCGAAGACGAAGATGAACTAGCTCCGGTCTTTTCTTTTGTTCGTGCCATTTCCTACACACATTAGAGCAAACAACACAATCAAACAAAACAAAATTAGACTCTTTTCTCCAAAATATCCCCACACTTGTTTGTTACTATGGTTGTAGATGTTAGTGAACCAAAGTTTATAAATTTTTCAAAAATTGGGCATGGTGTCTCTACAATGTAGAGATTCCCAAAAGTTCACTACTTTACTATCCATCCTACATCTACAAACCATCACCATGTTCAAATAACAAGTAACAAGTCAAAACTATGAACAAACAAACAAGTGGGTATGAACAAATATAAAAAATAACCTCAATCTTCACAATGCATCATCAAAATACAACAAATAAACTTCTATACCTTTGTCTGAAGATGCTAGAATACTTGTGAAACAAAAACTCCAAAAACCCCCAAAAATTTTCGGACTAGGGTTTGGAATTCGGACCCGAAAACTACGTTTTCTCGTAAATCTCTTAGAAAAATCAGAAACTACGTGAAAAATTAGTCAAGATAGACCTAGATTTCACTTAGTTTGAACAAGAATTGAGTGAGATATGGAGGGTTGAAGGTTGAAGAAGCTATGGAGTTCTTGTGGAGTTTGTGGGTCTTAGAAAGTGATAAGTGAAAATGATAGTGCAAGAGAATGAGTGGCTGGGGTATACTTCACGTAATCTGATGTTATTATTTTTTTTTAATTTTTTTTATATAAGCAGCAACCGAACCGACCAAAGTCTCGCCAGGTCCACCGTAAATTACGGTGAGACCGTAAATTACGGTGGATGCTGGCCAACAATTCCTACCGTAAAACAGGAGGGTTACACCGTAAAGCTCAATTGTTTTTCACTTCCACCGTAAATTACGGTGAGACCGTAAGTTACGGTCTCTTCTGGGTATTCCTGGTTTGCTGAAAAATGTTGTTTTAAGGTTCATTTTTTTATATTTTTGAAGTTTTTTTTCGATTTCTTTTTTTAAATTTTTTCAAAGACGTGTAAAAATCACCCTACCCCCTCGAAAGTCCCGTGTTGTCCTCAACACAATGTAAGATTAATTCGTGACCCGAATATCCCCACACTTGTTTCAAACACGGATTTCAAGGAAATACGGTAATTGTGCAAACTATACAAAACAAAACAAAATGAAATACTACTATTTACACTACCAAACCTGGGCCTCTCACGGTTGTTCCTCATCGACCAGGTGTAAGATGTAGCCCGCTTTGTCAAGCTCCAAGGTGTTGATGTCGTTCCCTTCCAAGTATGGCTTTAACCGGTGACCGTTCACCGTTTGTTGTTTTAGCGTGTGCTCATCTTGGATATCTACATCACCAAATCTCCCAACTCTCCGCACGACATACGGGCCCATCCATTTGCTTTTAAGCTTGCCCGCGAACATCTTGAGTCTTGAGTTATACAACCAAACTTTTTGCCCAACTTCAAATGTTTTCTTTCTCAATTTTGCATCATGTACCTTCTTGAGTTTGTCTTTATAAGCCGATGCACATTCATACGCCTCGTCTCGAATCTCTTCTATCTCGCTTAATTGCAACTTCCTCAACTTTCCCGCCTCGTCATAATCCGCGTTTACCGTCTTAATTGCCCAATGTGCCCGATGCGCTAACTCCATTGGCAAGTGACAACCCTTTCCATACACCATCGGGTAAGGCGTTGTGCCAATTGGAGTCTTGTAGGCCGTTCGGTATGCCCACAATGCATCGTCTAACTTACTCGACCAATCCTTCCTATCCGTTCTAATCGTCTTCATGAGAATTTCTTTGATTTGACGGTTGGACACTTCGACTTGTCCACTCGTTTGCGGATGGTAAGGTGTGGCAATTCGGTGATTCACACTATACCTCTTCAATAATTTCCCGAAATTGAAGTTCTTGAAATGCGAACCACCATTGCTTATAATAACCCGCGGGATGCCAAAACGAGAGAAGATGTTGGATTGAACAAATTTACAAACAACTGAATGGTCGTTTGTGCGTGTTGCAATAGCTTCAATCCACTTCGAGACGTAATCCACTGCTACCAAAATATAAAGAAAGCCATTCGAATTCGGGAAGGGACCCATAAAGTCTATACCCCAAACATCGAATATTTTCACAACCAAGATTGGTTGTAATGGCATCTCATCCCTCTTCGATATGCTTCCCATCTTTTTACAATTTATGCAATTTCTAGCGAACTCACATGCATCCTTGAAAATTGTGGGCCAATAAAACCCACATGAGAGAACCCGGTAGCCTGTTTTGTGCCCACTAAAATGACCTCCACATGCGGACGAATGAGCATGGGTTAAAATTTTCAACACTTCTGTCTCGGGCACACACCTTCGTATAACTTGATCCGGTCCAATCTTGAAGAGATCCGGCTCATCCCAAATGTATTGCTTTACTTGGACCATAAATTGTTGTCGTCGCTTTTTGGTCTAATGACTAGGGATGGCACCCGTGGCTAAGTAATTAACGTAATGAGCATACCACGGTGCAACAAAGGTGGAAATGGCTAGAAGTTGTTCGTCGGGAAAACTTTCATTGATTTCACTAACATCGTCAATTCCTTCAACCGGAATCCGAGACAAATGATCCACCACTACATTCTCACTTCCCTTTTTGTCTCGAATTTCCAAATCAAACTCTTGCAACAATAATACCCACCGAATTAACCGAGGCTTCACGTCCTTTTTCTCCATCAAATATCGGACCGCACTATGATCCGAATAAACCACCACTTTGCTCCCCTAAATATAAGCACGAAACTTATCCAAAGCATACACCACCGCTAATAACTCCTTTTCGGTTGTGGTGTAATTGAGTTGCGCTTCGGATAAAGTCTTGCTTGCATAGTAAATCACCACCGGCTTTCTATCAACCCGTTGACCCAAAACTGCACCGATAGTAGTGTCACTTGCATCACACATTATCTCGAACGGCTTTGACCAATCCGGTGGTTGCAAAATAGGAGCTTTGACCAAGTGTTCCTTCAAAACAGTGAAAGCTTGCAAACACTCATTAGTAAAATCAAATGGGACATCTTTTAATAACAAGTTGCATAAAGGTTTGGTGATAACACTAAAACCTTTTATGAAACGTCTATAGAACCCTACGTGTCCCAGAAATGACCTTACAGCCTTAACATTTTTCGGAGGTGGCAAAGATGCTATTACCCGTATTTTCGCCTTATCCACCTACATTCCCCTTTCAGAAATTACATGACCCAACACAATGCCCACTTGCACCATGAAATAACTTTTCTCCCAACTTAACACTAAATTTTTCTCAACGCACCTTTTTAAAACCTTTTGTAATTCGTTGAGACAAGCATCAAAACTAGTGCCAAAAATGGAGAAGTCATCCATAAATACTTCGAGCGACTCTCCAACCATATCCGAGAAGATTCTCATCATACATCGTTGGAAAGTTGCCGGTGCATTGCACAAACCAAATGGCATTCGCCGAAAGGCAAAAGTGCCATATGGACAAGTGAAGGTGGTCTTGTGTTGGTCATCCGGGTGTATTGCTATTTGATTGTAACCCGAATACCCATCCAAAAAGCAGTAATATTTTTTACCCGATAATTTTTCAATAATTTGGTCAATGAAAGGTAGCGGGAAATGGTCCTTAGAAGTGGCGGCATTCAATTTTCGGTAGTCAATACATACACGCCACCCGGTAACCGGTCGGGTGGCAATTTGTTCACCACTTTCGTCCTTGACTACTTGAATGCCGGCCTTCTTAGGCACAACTTGGGTGGGACTCACCCAAGCACTATCCGAATTCGGATAGATGATTCCCGCATCCAACCATTTGATTACCTCTTTTTTTACTACCTCCCTTAGGTTCAGATTTAATCGCCTTTGAGCCTCTCGTGTCGGTTTGGCATCTTCGGTGGTAATGATTTTGTGCATGACAATTGATGGACTAATTCCTTTGAGATAGGCAATCGTCCATCCGATAGCTCCCTTGTTCTCCTTTAAAACTTCCAACAACGCTTGCTCTTGTACCAACTCTAAATTAGAGGCAATAATGACCGGTAAAGTGTCATTATCCCCTAAAAACGCATATTTCAAGTGGCTCGGCAAGTCTTTGAGCTCCAACTTTGGCGGTTCCTCTAACGATGGTTTAGTACCCGAATTTTTCTTCGTCGGTAAACCTTCAAATTGATGAGTCCATGGTGGTCGAGCTTCCTTCAAAGCCATGGCATCCTGTTTTTCCTCTTCAACCCGGAGTGCATAAGCATGTACCTGTTCAGAAAAATCACACAGGCAAACATCCAAACCATCCTCCTCATACTCATGCGGGTTGCATCCGTCAACTATATCTGCCATGAAACACTCATCAACACCATTAGCATTAGAATTGTTAGTAAAAACATTCAAACGCATTTTTCGATTTCCAAAAGTCATATCAACTGTACCAAATCTACAATCGATCACGGCATGTGCGGTGCTAAAAAATGGCCGACCCAAAATTACGTTTTGTTGTTGTTTTGGGTCCGCCGACGAGTAGTCCAAGACTAGAAAGTCAACTGGGTAATAAAACTCATCAATTTTAACAATTACATTTTGAACCATACCCCGGGGTAGCTTATGAGACAAATCAGCTAAAACAACCGTTGTCTCCACCCTTGCTAACGGACCAAAGTCATATTGGTCATATAAGCCCCCCGGTAAAATGCTAACCCCGGCTCCAAGATCTAGCAACGCCTTAGCCATTTGAAAATTACCAACTTGTATGTTAATCAATGGCGTGCCCGGATCTTGGAGCTTAGGAGGAAGCTCCCCGTTCAAAACTGCACTCACTTGCCTGGTTAAGTCAACCCGCTTAGGCATTTTCTTTTTGTTTTGCCTTTTTTGTGTACATAATTCTTTTAAAAATTTTGCATAGGCGGGTACTTGTTTTATTGCATCAAGGAGTGGAAGGTTAATTTTAACTTGTTTAAACATGTCCCACAACTCTTCTTTTTGGGGACCTCTTGATGCAATAAAATTTTTCTTTCCCGGGTCAAGTAAAGCCGATGGAAACGGAACTTGACTCGGTTCACCCTCAACTTTTTCATTCTTTTCGTTTTCACCCAACCCCGGTTTGTTAACATTTGTTTCTTTAGGTTTAACCGGTGAAACTTCATCATCACTATCATTACCCGTGATGTCCTCAACTACACCCTTAACCAATTCAGGTGGCAAATTGGCTTTAAACTCTTTTCCACTTCTTAAAACACTAACATGATGAACATTAACATTACCTCGTGACGAACCGTGCGATGGATTTACCTTGGTGTCGCTAGGAAGTTGACCCTTGTTTTTCTTCAACTCCGCCACATCGGTTGCCAATTGACCCACTTGGGTTGTTAGTGATTGGATGCTTTTGTCACGAACCTCATCCTTTTGCATTCGAACTTCATCGATTTGGTTCCGTTTTTGCATCTCCGCTTGCATGCTTTTTAGCATGTCCATCATCTCATTTCCACCCGAAGACCCCCCTTGTTCTTGACCCGCTTGATATTGCTTTTGATACCCTTGGTTGTTCCCACCTCGATATCCACTTTGATTGTTGTAAGGTTGGCGCGAACCAAAGTTACCTTGGCTACCTTGAAAGTTCGGGTTAGCTTGATTAGAAGGGTTCCCATACCGAATATTTGGGTGGTTCCTCAACCCGGGGTGGTAAGTATTAGAATTCATGCTGTTGAAATTTCTACCACCCCCTCCTTGACCTTGACCTTGAACCGCATGAACCTCTTCATATTGCCCTTCCACCATTCCTTGGCAATTTTCAGCCGCATGACCTATTTCATTACACAACGCACAAACATCATAAATTTGGTTAGTAGTTTGAACATTACCATCATCTATTGCGTGCACTTGAGGTCGGGCAATGGCCGGTCGCGCTCTCCTCGATGCTTGAGCCTTTCTCTTTGATGTAATTTCCATGTTCTCCAAAAACTCCCAATCATCATTCTCATAGTTTGTACCAAAAGTCCCGCCGGTAATGGACATTAAATCACGAGCATCTTCAGCACTCAACCCCTCGTGGAAGGCATTCATCAACTCCCAAAGTTCAATCCCATGGTGAGGGCAATTTTTAATCATCATGTTAAATCGCTCAAATGCCTCATGGAACATTTCACCATGTTGTTGTTGAAAACTCCTCAACCCCTTTCTAGCATCATTAGTCTTTTGGGCGGTGTAAAACTCGTCTAGGAAAATTTGTTGCATTTCTGCCCAAGTATAAATAGATGCCGAGGGCAAAGTGTAGAACCACTTCTTTGCATTGTCCTCTAAAGAAAACTGAAACAAAACTAACTTGACATTCTCGGCTGAAAAACCTTGACTCCCAAGAGTATTTCAAATTGAGTCATAAGCCTCCAAATGAAAATACGGTTCCTCCGTTGCTAGCCCTTTGTATTTCGGCAAACTTTGCAAAGAGTTTGTTCTAACTTCAAAAGTCCTCCCTTGATCATTGTGAGGAATAACTACCGGTGAGGGATTTTGAGTGATTATCAGCCTAAAATGCGCTCCAATTCCCCTTGCATGTTCTCTAAGATGCCTTCTTGGCACCCCCAACCTAACCCTTGGTCGAACAGGACCCATTGGCCTTGGTATAGGCCCTTGTGGTACATGTGGTTGAAATTGTTGTTGTGGCATCGATTGGTGTTGTATCAGCCTTTGGAATTGTGGTTGTACGTTTTGCGGTCGAACTTGTTGCAATGGAATAGGGCGTTGCACTTGTAGCCCTTGTGGTCTTGGCCGAATATGTTGTGGTAGGAGTTGTTGTTGTTGTGGCACTCCACCTATATTTGCCATCCCTTTTGGTTGGTTTTGCACATAACCGAACTCTCCTTGATCACCATAACCCCCATAAGCAAACCTGTCTTCATCATAGCCCTCAAAATCTTCGTATCCTTCCTCATATCCATCTCCCCCTATACCCGAAGTTTGCCCAAAGGGAAGAGTCGAGTATTGAAAGCCCGATTGGTTCGATGGTCTAAATGTTGAAGTTTCATGAACGACCGTTGAATCTTGGGGTATTGAATAATGTGACGATGACTGACCCAAAACTGGGAAAAAATGAGTGAGTGGTGGAATCGTAGTAGATGGGCTAAAAGTAAGACTAGGTTCGACTTGAGTAGTGTTTGGTGGTGTGGTGTTGGTTGGTGTAGTGTCATGAGGTGGAGTAGGAATTGTAGTGGTATTAGGTATGGTTGTGTTTGGTGATGGGTGTGTGGAAGTAGGTATAAATGACGAGGTCGTTTGACCCGTTGTGGGTGGTACTTGAGATTCTTGCATGATGTTTCGTGGTGTGATGGGTGATGTGGGTGAACCAATAATTCTGTTTTCTCGTACTAACACGCGATTTTGCCTTAATGTTCTTTCGATCTCCGGATCAAATGACAATGGTGACGCTTTATGAGAGCCTCTAGTATGCATGCACCTGTAGAACCTGCACACTAAACACACCAGTGCAAACCCGAAAATAATAAAGCAAAACTAACAAACTGACACACGTTGCGCACTACTCCCCGGCAACGGCGCCAAAATTTGACGTGATTGTCATGGTCACGCAAATTTAATCCCAATAACAACTATAGATAGTGGTAAAAGGGTATCGAACTCAGGGAGTATGTGGAAAATATGTCGATTATATAGCTTTGCGATTAAACTACAATTAACCTAATTTGCAGAAAATAAAGATCAATGATTTGGATTGTTGTTTTAGAAAACTAAATTAATAACTAATTGCAATCAAAATTGGTTGTTTAACAGATTAGGAGAACAATGACCATCTTAGGATTCAGTTTCTTTTAACAATTGTGTGAAATTCCAACTAGAAAGAGTTACATAGACATAACTCGTGCATAAATAATTGAAGTGATAAAAGGGAACAAAGTACTCGGATTATATAAACGCGAGGTTGTTTCCCGATGATCAATTAATCAATAACCAACCCTAACCCTTCCCGTGATATCTCGATTGCCAACGGCACCAAGAACGTACGATTGAGACTAGAAATTGCACTATCAATTAACAAGCTACAAACAATTATGCATACACCATGATAAACAGGCAAACACAAGTTATCATTCTAGAAATTCAGAAATAAACACACAAAAGTTCAAGAGAAACCTTCACCTAATATGATCACCGAAAGTTTTAGCCACACATAGCTTGGTGAATCATCATAGCAACAAATTCAATGTTCATCCGAATAAAAAACACAACCCGAATGTTAGAAATTGTTTAGAACCAAGCAAGAACAGCCAAATTCGCCCCTAGTGTGTTCCAAAACCGACCAATCATGAGAATACATGAAAAGACACCATAAAACTGACTTAATGATGGCAGTTACGGTTCTGTCGTCACCTCCACCGTAAATTACGGTGTCACCGTAATTTACGGTGAACATCAAAGTGTTACGGCAGCAGCTTCCTGAGTTACGGTGAGACAAGGGCCATTTTCAGGGCCACCGTAAATTACGGTGTCCACCGTAATTTACGGTGGCACCCTGAATAATGTGCTTTATTTCCTCTTTCGTTCCACGCACGACCCGTTCATCTCTAATCCTTCCAAAGCTGCGTTTTCTCCACTTTAAGCTCCCGAACCACACCTGAAACATAAGCAACCGTAGTCATCTAATTCAAGATAATTATGCGATTAAGTGAAGGATTAATTCGTTTTTTAACATGATTAAAGGTTGTCCTATGGACCACCCGTCAGTGGTCCAGCCGATTCCATAAGTATCCCAAGAAAGCCACAGGATATCACGGTTCCCGTATCCCATCTATGATGCTGAAATCTCAAAAAGATTTCAAACCCCCAACATGAAGCTCTATGACGGAACTACGGATCCTGAAGAGCATATTGCTCAGTATAGGGAAAGGATGGAAATTAACCCTATCCCTCCGGATCTCAAGGAAGCATGCCTCTGCAAGGGCTTTGGTTCTATCTTAACAGGATCAGCCTTAAAATGGCTCTTAAACGTTCCTCCTCACTCAATTACTTCATTTGCTCATTTAGTTAATTTATTTAATAGTCAATTCTCTTGCAGCCGAAGTTTTGAGAAACTAACCAGTGATCTTTACAGGATAACTCAAGGACCTCAGGAATCCTTGAGGGATTATGTGAACAAATTTAGCCGGGAATCCTTAGATATCCCGCATCTTGATGTTGCAACCGCTGTGTAGGCTTTCAAGATGGGGTTGCAAAAAGACTCTTAATTTTACCAGGATCTTGTAATGAATCCCAGCAGGAATCTGGATGCAGCTCATAACAGGGCTTTAAGATATATTCGGTTGGAAGATGACAAAAAGATGCAAGAGAGGATGAATTCATCAACAACCTATGAGTCAACCTACAGGAAATCAGAATCCTCATATAAACCATATCGCTCCAAGCCATATGGCAGAAATGATAGCAAAAAATTGAATGCTATTGAAGACGAGGATCCTGAGGAGTATCCTGAATTGTCCGAATATTGTTTTTCTGTTAACATACCTGAATTGATGTATGCTATGCAGGGTTTAGGAGACAAAGCAAGATGGCCCCAGAAGAATCAACAGAAAGCTGATTGGAAGGATAAGTCCAAATGGTGTGCCTTCCACGAGGATTTCGGACATGTTACTGAGGATTGCATTTCTCTAAGGAAAGAAATAAGCTATCTTTTTAGCAAGGGATATCTGAAGGATCTCCTGGGAAGAAAGAAGAATAAAGGTCAGGATCCTGAGAAGGATCCTGAACGAGCGGCATCACCTCCTGCGGATGCCAAAATAATTAACTTTAATTCAGGAGGATTTGACATCCGCGGCACATCATATTCTATGGCGAAAAGACGCGCGAAGGAAGCCAAAGCAGAGAGGGGAGATAAGCCAACCAGGATGTCAACCCTCACGACTGACAAAGTGATCACGTTCGATAACGATGACAGGGATACTGTCCAGGATCCTCATCATGATGCTTTGGTAATAACGTTATATGTTCCTAACCATTTTGTGTGCATGATATTAGTGGATAATGGCAGCTTCGTCAACATAATTCAGCTGGAAACGTTGAAGAGGATGAATGTATCTCCAATGGATATTACTTCGAAGTCCACTGTGCTCGTTGGTTTCAGTGGAGAAGCTAGGAATACCGTAGGAGAGATAAAGTTGCCCGTGTATGTTGAAGGGGTCAACTCAATGCAGCACTTTTGTGTCATGGACTCCTTATCCTGCTATAATATTATATTAGGTTGGCCTTAGATCCATGATATGAAAGTTGTGCCGTCAACTTATCATCAATGTATCAAGATCCCTACCCCTTGGGGAGTAGTCAAGGTGGAAAGTGATCAACATGATGCGAAGGAGTGTTATTCTTCTTCGATGAAATCCTCAACAAAGCCTAGTGCAGCATAGCAATTAAAGATGCAAGGCCAGGATATCATGGAGGCTTCAGAAAAGGATGTGAAGAAAGTTATCCTGGATGAGGATAATCCGGATATCTCAGTGCTCGTAGGAAGCAATATCCCTCAGGATATTGAAAACCAATTGACTAACTTTTTGAAATGCAGGATCTCAACATTCGCGTGGAAACACGAGGATATGACAGGAATTTCCAAGGATATTATAACTCAGAAGCTCGGAATTGATAGGTCTTTCAAGCCTGTCCAAGAGAAACGAAGAAAATTTTCTCCAGAACAGAACACTATCATTCAGGAGGAAGTTGAAAGATTATTAAAGAGCAAGATGATTAGGGAAGTGAAGTTTCCTAAATGGCTGGAAAATGTAGTTGTGGTGCAAAAGAAAAAGGGGAAATGGAGAGTCTGTGTAGACTACACAGACTTGAACAAAGCTTGTCCCAAAGACCCGTTTCCTCTCCCTCATATTGATTCAATGGTGGATGCTACTGCTGGCCACGAGATGCTAACCTTCATGGATGCCTCCTCAGGATTCCAGCAGATCCAGATGGAACCCTCGGATCAGGAGGATACTGCCTTCATGACACCAACAGGTATTTATTGTTATACTGCTATGCCTTTTGGTTTGAAAAATGCAGGTGCAACATACCAGAGATTGGTAAACATGATGTTTAAAGACAAACTGGGGGACACCATGGAGGTGTACATCGATGATATGGTAGTAAAATCCAAGAAGGTTGAGGATCACCTCCAGGATATTAAGGGAGCATTTGATATCATGGACCAGTACAACATGAAATTAAATCCTACTAAATGCCATTTTGGAGTGGGGGCATGAAAGTTTCTAGGATACATGGTGACGAAAAGGGGGATAGAGGCAAGCCTGGAGCAGATTAAAGCTATCCTAGATATTAAGTCACCTTCAAATATGAAAGATGTTCAACGATTAACAGGGCGAGTAGCAGCATTAAACAGATTTATCTCAAGATCCTCGGAAAAATCCAAGGAATTTTATGATATCCTGATGAAGAATAAGAAATTCGAATGGGGAGAGAAGCATGAGGCAGCCTTGCAGGATTTGAAGCAGTATCTTTCAACCGCACCTCTATTGATGAAGCCTGAGGATGGTGAACCATTATCCCTGTATCTTGCAGTATCAGGGAATGCAGTAAGTGCTGTCCTTGTAAAGGATCATGAAGGTCAGCAGTATCCTGTTTATTATGTTAGTAAAAGTTTATTAGATGCTGAAACTAGATATTCTCATTTAGAGAAATTAATATTAGCCCTAGTTATGGCATCAATGAAACTTAGACATTGTTTTGAAACACATAGGATTCATGTTAAAACTAACTATCATGTTGAAAATGTGCTTAGGAAACCCGAGATGTCAGGTAGGATGGCTAAGTGGTCAGTGAAATTAAGTGCATACGATCTAGTATATGAACCTAGAAATGCCATAAAGTCTCAGGCTTTAGCTGACTTTGTGGCTGATTTCAGTAGTGATATTCAAAATGAAGTAGACCTAGAAGTGCAACAACTAGGAGAAAATATAGAATCTTGGACACTATATACTGATGGTACATCTAATGTTAGAGGTGTAGGTTTGGGTATACTACTAAATTCGCCACAGGGGGACATATTACCCCAGGCTATTAGATGTGAGTTTCCTGCCACTAATAATGAAACAGAATATGAAGCTTTAATTGCAGGATTAGAATTTGCTAAGAGCATGAATATCAAGGGTTTACAAGTATTTGTTGATTCCTTGTTAATTACTAATCATTTTAATGGGACCTATGCAGTTAAAGGTGAGAAGTTGATCGAGTATCTCATAATTCTCAAAAAATTAGCAGGATATTTCGATATTTTTACACTTGAACAGGTACCAAGAGAGGATAATGCTGAAGCTGATGCCTTGAAAAATCTAGGATCATCAGTCAGGATAACGGAGGGGACCCAAATACCAATATTACATATCCTGTATCCTGCGACGGATCCTCAGGATAAGGAGGTAGTAAGTGTTTAGGATCCTGACGATGAGTATCCCAAGGAGGATCCTAGGTCCTGGACGGCTCCAATCATGAGATATCTCGAGGAAGGACACATCCCAAAGGATGAAAATCCTAAGGCCTTTAGAATGAAGGTATCACGATTCACTATTATAAATAATGTTTTGTATAAGAAATCTCTTGCAGGACCGTATCTGAGGTGCTTGGAGGATCCCGAAACTAAAGAAGTGCTTCAGGATATACATGAAGGGGATTGTGGTAACCATACTGGGGGCATGTCGTTATTCTCAATGGTATTAAGAACAGGATATTATTGGCCGACGATGAGAAAAGATGTTGCAGAATATGCTCGAAGATGTGATACGTGTCAAAGACACAGTAATATATTACATCAACCTGCTGATCCACTTTATCCTATCGCTTCCCCTTGGCCATTCATGAAGTAGGGAATGGATATAGTAGGAAAATTGCCAAAGGCTCCAGGAGGAAAGGTCTTCATGCTGGCAATGACTGATTATTTCTCTAAGTGGGTTGAAGCTGAAGCATTTGTTCAAGTTAGAGATCAAGAAGTAGTATCCTTCATAAAAAGGAATATCCTGACTAGGTTTGGAGTACCAGCTAAGATAATTTGTGACAATGGATCCCAGTTTAAAAGTAAGAGGACTATTGACTTTTGCAAGAGTTGGGGAATCAAAATGATCACATCCACACTGGTACATCCTCAAGCAAATGGACAAGCAGAATCCTCAAACAAGATAATTGTCAACAATTTGAAGAAAAGGCTTGGAGCTAAGAAGGGAAGATGGGCAGAAGAATTACCCTTTGTTTTAAGGGCTGATAGAACAACGGTGAAAAGCGCAACTGGCGAAACCCCGTTTTCCTTGGTATTTGGAGCAGAAGCGGTGATCCCGACAGAAATGGTGATACCTACAGCAAGATCCAATCTTCGGGATCCTGAGCAGAATCCTGAAGCCCTTTACCAGGAATTGGATAGTATTGATGAAACAAGAGATGCGGCAAAGCTAAGAATGGCAGCATATCAACAGAGGATATCCAGAGCATATAACAAGAATATAAGGACTAGAAGGTTCCAGGTTGGAGATTGGGTATTGAGAAAGGCTTTTCAGAATACTACTAATCCTGCTGATGGAAAGTTGGCTCCGAAGTGGGAAGGACCCTATGAGATTGAATCAGAATCAGGAAAAAGGAGCATACCGACTCAAGAATATGGAGGGGGATATGCTACCAAGATCCTGGAATGCTATACACCTAAAGTTTTATTTCAAGTGAGTTTAGAATTTAATATCTAACTCAGGATGGTATGAATTCTTTCTCTTTTAATATGTTTGATATTGTTTATTCTTTTGAACATAATACTGACTTAAGCATCGGAGGGGTGTTAGCCAGGCTAACACCCACCTTAGTTTACGATTGTTTTGCAGTATATGCTTCGGGATATAGCTCCAGGATACACACTCAGGATACTTCGAAAGATTAGAGGATTGGCCCCCTCTCTCACGTTTAAGGGATCCTGATCCCTTCACTGGTTTAAAGGTACTCACCTTTCTCTCGAATTGGGTTTAAACACCCCGCCTGGAGCGCAAGTTATCCAGGGATAGTTCAAGATAACGGGACCAGTCCATGTAAAAGTGGCTGACATTTTCGTTATTGTCGGCTATATCCTGGATCCTAAAGGTATATTGTTATGGCTCATTTTCTGAATATACATATCCTGACTAATATCCCGCTTTTAATTGTTTGTTTGTGACCAGGATGCTGAACGGGGATATTGCTAACATCTTGGGCGATATCCTGAGTTTGAGTGAATTAAACACGTGCAGGTTAATGGCTGTAAGTTACTAACGGTCATCAGGACTTCTTCTCCTCAAGACTCGGGCGTATTTGTTATGAGGAAGCCGTTGAACCCGAAAGACTTGGTCCTCAACGTTCAAGTGGGAATATTCGCTGGATCCCGGAAGTTTAGGATAGTTTGTTACATTATCTTTACTATAAATAGATGGGGGCGGATCAGTTTAAGGCACACAATTTTCACGAACACTCTCGAACACTTTCACTCTCTAGCTCATTGCAAATACCACACTTGTATTCAAATTTCATTGTAACACATAGTCGATCCGCACCACATCCTGCACTGTATCTTGACGTTTGAAGTAATAAGAAGAACAAGGCAGCTGCGATTGTCAGCTCCCGAGGTTTTATGCCGGCGATCTAGATTGATCAAGGGCTTTCCTCGTACATCTCGTGTCGTTTACTTTACTTTTGCTCATAGTTTGATCATAGATACAGCTCAATATCCTGAGCCGTATCCTGAATACTGATTTTCTAAATAACTTAACAATCATATTTTTCACACATATTTCTAGCACACTACCTCACTTAACTAATTTGATCACTAAATTGCTTAGGTAATTTTTGACCAAAACAATTTGGCGCCCACCGTGGGGCAAGTGGTGCTCTTTTTACTAAAATTTTTTTGTGAAATCGCTAATCGGCTTTCTATTTTCAAAACTTTTTGCCACATTGTCAATAATGGCCTTAAGATCAAACATGAGTTCCTCTACTGTGTCTGCTATGACTTCTGCTACTACTGGTTCGGTGCTTCCACCACCTCCTCCAAGGATGCCAGCCTCTTCACGACCTAAGGATATTATCCCTACTCGCAGTGTTCAGGAATCTGCTCCCGTTCTAGCTTCTAATGATGAAATTCTTACTTTATTTGGAAGTGTGCAGGAACAAATGAGGCAGCAACAGGAAATAAACCAAATGCTTTTAAGGGAAATACAACTCCTGAAGTCTGGCTCGAGCAGATCTGCTGAGGATAATGTCACTCCATTACATCCCAGAACGCTGAACTTTAGTTCAGCTGTGTATACTGAGGATAACAGGGGGAATATTGTGCCCAGCCTTCCTCAGAATCATACTCCTGAAATACCCTCCTCGGTCAGGATGTCAACCATGAGGAGCTCAGGATATGCTTCAGGATATGGGCAAAATCCTCCAACGGGTAACGTGTCAAATAATAATAATACTCATGCTACTAACAATAGTGGGTCTTTGCAGGATACAGGTGTAACATCAGCACTTACTAGGGAACTTCAGAAGTTGAAGGACATGATATCTAGTGTACCTGGGGTGGTCCAGCCGATCCCGGAAGTGTCCCAAGACAGCCACAAGATATCTCGTTTTGCATATCCTATCTGTGATGCTGAGATCCCAAAGAGATTCCAAACCCCCAACATGAAGCTTTATGATGGGACTACGGATCCTGAGGAGCATATTGCTCAGTATAGGGAAAGAATGGAGATTAACCCTATCCCTCCGGAGCTCAAGGAAGCGTGCTTGTGCAAGGGATTTGGTTCCACTCTAACAGGATCAGCCTTAAAATGGCTGTTAAACGTTCCTCCTCACTCAATTACTTCGTTTGCTCATTTGGTTAATTTATTTAACAGTCAATTTTCTTGTAGTCGGAGTTTTGAGAAACTAACCAGTGATCTTTACAGGATAACTCAAGGGCCCCAGGAATCCTTGAGGGATTATGTGAACAAATTCAGTCGAGAATCCTTGGATATCCGACATCTTGATGTTGCAACAGCTGTGCAAGCTTTTAAGATGGGATTACAAAAGGATTCTCAGTTTTATCAGGATCTCGTAATGAATCCCTGCAGGAATCTCGACGAAGCTCGTAACAGGGCTTTGAGATATATCCGTCTGGAAGATGACAGGAAGATGCAAGAAAGGATGAACTCATCTAACACTTATGAGTCAACTAACAGGAAGTCAGAATCCTCATTCAAGTCATATCGGCCTAAGCCATATGGTAGAAATGAAAACAAGAGAGTGAATGCTGTCGAAGATGAGGATCCTGAAGAGTATCCTGAGCTGTTTGAATATTGCTTTTCTGTTAACATTCCTGAATTGATGTATGCCATGCAGGGTCTAGGAGACAAGGCTAGGTGGCCTCGAAAGAATCAACAAAAGGCTGACTGGAAAGATAAGTCAAAATGGTGTGCTTTCCATTAAGATTTCGGACATGTAACTGAGGATTGCATTGCTCTAAGGAAAGAAATAAGCTATCTTCTAAGCAAGGGATATCTGAAAGATCTCTTGGGAAGAAAGAAGAATAAGGGTCAGGATACTGAGAAGGATCCTGAGCGAGCAGCATCACCTCCCGCGGATGCCAAGATAATCAACTTCATTTCGGGAGGATCCGACATTTGTGGAACTTCGTATTCGGCAGCAAAGAGACATGCAAAAGAAGCTAAGGCCGAAAGGGGAGACAAACCTGTCAGGATGACTACCCTCACAACTGACAAAGTGATCACTTTTGATGCTGATGACAGGGATACTGTCCAGGATCCTCACCATGATGCTCTGGTAATAACGTTATATGTGGCTAACCATTTTGTACGCAGGATATTGGTTGATAATGGCAGCTCCGTCAATATAATCCAACTAGAAACTCTGAAGAGAATGAATGTATCCCCAATGGATATCACTTCGAAGTCTACCATGCTTGTTGGGTTCAGTGGAGAGGCTAGAAACACAGTGGGAGAGATAAAGTTGCCAGTATACGTTGAAGGAGTCAACTCGATACAACGTTTCTGTGTGATGGATTCTCTATCCTGCTATAACATCATACTGGGAAGACCGTGGATTCACGATATGAAGGCTGTGCCATCAACATATCACCAATGCATCAAGATACCTACCCCTTGGGGAGTTGTCAAAGTTGATAGTGATCAGCAGGAGGCGAAAGAATGCTACTCATCCTCGATGAAATCCTCAACCAAACCTAGTGCAGCATAGCAATTAAAGACGTGGGCCCAGGATATCGTGGAGGATCCGGAGCAGGATGTGAAGAAAATTATCCTGGACCAGGATAATCCCGATATTTCGGTGCTCGTAGGGACCAATATCCCTCAGGATATTGAAGAACAATTAATTAACTTTTTGAAATGCAAAGATTTTTATGATATCCTGAAGAAGAACAAAAGATTCGAATGGGGGGAGAAGCATAAAGCAGCCCTGCAGGATTTGAAACGATATCTCTCAACTGCACCTCTATTGATGAAGCCTGAAAATGGTGAACCACTATCCCTATACCTTGCTGTATCAGGGAATGCTGTAAGTGCCGTTCTTATAAAAGACCATGAAGGTCAGCAATATCCTGTTTATTATGTTAGTAAAAGTTTGTTAGATGCTGAAACTAGGTATTCTCATTTAGAAAAATTAATAATAGCACTAGTCATGGCATCGACAAAGCTTAGACATTATTTCGAGACACATAGGATACATGTTAAAACAAATTATCCTGTCAAAAATGTGCTTAGGAAACCAGAGATGTCAGGCAGGATGGCCAAGTGGTCAGTAAAGTTAAGTGCTTATGATTTAGTATATGAACCTAGAAATGCCATAAAGTCTCAGGCTTTAGCTGACTTTGTGGCTGATTTTAGTAGTGACATTCAGGACGAGGTAGACCTAGAAGTTCAACAGTTAGGAGAATCCTCAGGATCCTGGACATTATATACTGATGGTGCATCTAATGTAAGAGGGGTAGGATTAGGAATACTACTAAAATCGCCACAGGGGGACATATTACCCCAGGCAATTAGGTGTGAATTTCCTGCTACTAATAATGAGGCAGAATATGAAGCTTTAATTGCAGGATTAGAATTAGCTAAGAGTATGAGTATCAAAAATTTGCAAGTATATGTTGACTCTTTGTTAATTACTAACCATTTTAATGGATCCTATGCAGTTAAGGGTGAGAAATTAATCGAATATCTCGATATTCTCAAAAAATTAGCAGGATATTTCGATGTTTTTATACTTGAACAGGTACCAAGGGAGGATAATGCTGAAGCGGATGCCTTAGCAAATTTGGGATCATCGACCAGGATACCTGAAGGGACCCAAATACCAATACTACATGTCTTATATCCTGCAACGAAGCCTCAGGATAAAGAAGTAGCGGGTATTCAGGATCCTGGAGCAGAGCATGCTGAAGAGGATCCTAAATCCTGGACGGCTCCAATCATGAGATATCTCAAAGAAGGACACATCCCTGGAAATGAAAATCCTAAGGCATTTACGATGAAGGTATCACGATTCACTATTATAAATAATATTTTATACAAGAAATCTCTTGCAGGACCGTATTTGAGGTGCTTGGAGGCTCCTGAAGCCAAAGAAGTACTTCAGGATATACATGAAGGGGATTGTGGTAACCATACTGGGGGCAGGTCGTTATTCTCAAAAGTATTAAGGATAGGATATTATTGGCCAACAATGAGAAAAGATGCCGCAGAATATGCTCGAAGATGTGACGCATGTCAAAGACATAGTAACATACTGCATCAACCTGCTGAACCATTGTATCCTATTGTTTCCCCTTGGCCATTTATGAAGTGGGGTATGGATATAGTGGGAAAGCTACCAAAAGCTCCGGGAGGAAAAGTCTTTATGCTAGCAATGACGGATTATTTCTCTAAGTGGGTTGAAGCTGAAGCATTTGTTCAAGTTAGAGACCAAGAAGTAGTATCCTTCATAAAGAGGAATATCCTGACCAGATTCGGAGTACCAGCTGAGATAATCTGTGACAATGGTTCTCAGTTTATAAGCAAGAGAACTACTGACTTTTGCAAGAGTTGGGGAATCAAAATGATAACATCTACTCCAGTACATCCTCAAGCGAATGGACAAGCAGAATCCTCAAACAAGATAATTGTCAATAACTTAAAGAAAAGGCTTGGAGCCAAAAAAGGAAGATGGGCGGAAGAATTACCCTTTGTTTTATGGGCTAATAGGACAACGGTAAAGAATGCAACAGGCCAAACCCCATTTTCCTTGGTATTTGGAGCAGAAGCAATGATTCCAACGGAAATGACAATACCTACTGCAAGATCTACCCTAAGTGATCCTGAGCAGAATCCTGAAGCCTTGAGTCAGGATTTAGACACTATAGATGAGAAGAGAGATGCGGCAAGGCTAAGGATGGCAGCATATCAACAGAGAATATCCAGGGCATATAACAAGAATATTAGGACCAGAAGATTTAAGGTTGGAGATTGGGTGTTAAGAAAGGCTTTTCAGAATACTATTAATCCTGCCGATGGCAAGTTAGCTCCAAAATGGGAAGGACCATACGAAGTTGAATCAGAAGCAGGGAAATGAGCATACAGACTCAAGAATATGGAGGGGGATATGCTACCGAGATCTTGGAATGCTATACACCTTAAGCTCTATTTCAAGTGAGTTTAGAATTTAATTTCTAACTCGGGATGGTAAGAATTTTACCTTTTTTAAATATGTTTGGTTTAATTTGTTCTTTGTAATCCAATACTGACTTAAGCATCGGAGGGGTGTTAGCCAAGCTAACACCCACCTTAGTTTACAATTGTTTTACAGGATATGTTTCAGGATATAGCTCCAGGATATGTACTCAGGATAACTCGAAAGATTAGAGGATTGGCCCCCTCTCTCACGTTTAAGGGATACTGATCCCTTCACAGGTTTAAAGGTATTCACCTTTCTTCCGAATTGGGTTTAAACACCCCGCCTGGAGCGCAAGTTATTCAGGGATAGTTCAAGGTGGCGGGACCAGTCCATGTAAAAGTGGCTGACAATTTCGTTACTGTTGGCTATATCCTGAATCCTAAAGGTATATGAGGATTGATCACCCTCTCTCACGAAAGGGTATTTTCATACTCTCTAAGGTTTAAAGGTTTTCACCTTTCTAAGTCTTGGAGTTTATACACTCCCGCATGTAGCGCATGAAAATTTGGGATTTTCCCCAGGATACAAGGGATTTATCTCCAGTACATCCTTGGGTTTTACCCTTGGGACGTAAAAAATTGCCTATACAATGGAAACTGACATTCAGTAGATTTCTAAAGTATTTGAAGACATTGTACACAGGGGACATCCCTACCAAGGTGGTGATGTTAAAAGGATAAGGCTCT
Source organism: Helianthus tuberosus (assembly GCA_030545235.1). Taxonomy (NCBI): domain Eukaryota; kingdom Viridiplantae; phylum Streptophyta; class Magnoliopsida; order Asterales; family Asteraceae; genus Helianthus; species Helianthus tuberosus. The sequence goes on along the minus strand of CM060372.1, from coordinate 61,159,444 downwards.
GAACTAATGTACTAAGTACCTCGCACAGGGGACATCTTCATTGAAGAAGTTGCAAAAAGATTGAGGCTTGGTAATAAGGTTGTATACTACTCCGGGTATGATCTTTCCTTTGTAAACATCGTCTAAGTTTTTAGTAACACTATGTTTTATAAAAAGTTAAGTATCCTGATATATTCTCAAAGTCCTTTTCGGGATATCTGATTAAGGTGTTTGAAACTAGTATTAGTTTGGAACTTTGATCATTTAAGTATTATCGAAAACTGGTTTTGGAAACATAGATTATTTTACAAAAACTTTCTACAAAGTTGAAGGAATGTTTGGAAGTTCTATCTAATAAAAAGTTTTTATAACATATTACTGAGTATACTGATCAGGATATTTTCATAAGATAACAATATAAAATTTTTTGCAAGGCTAAGAATTATACTTAGGAAAAACGGAAGATAATGGCAATAAAAAGACGAAATTATTCTTGAAGCAATCAATACTGGTTGATAACCGAAGGTTTCATCCTGAAACCTAGGACCCATCCACCTTTGGTCATCACATTGTTCTAGTACAGGAAAAGTAAATTGTTTATGTAACCACAACCATGAAATTTAAAAGTGGGCTCCGGCCTTGGCACGTATATCCATCATCGCCCACTCCGCTGCCTAAAGGGCAGCACCCTCTTGAACAGCAACCTCCTTCCCAGCGTTCGCACCAGCATCAACCTCAGGATTCTTCTCGGCATCATCACCAGCATTGGCCGCTTCCTCTGCCGCCTTAGAAGGCTCTTCACCAGTATGTTTTGTAGGATGAGCAACGGGATGACCTCCGAGGCCCTGTAGTTTCTCCTCCCAAGCCTTTACATTCCAGGAGGGGCATTCAAAACCCAAATCCATGGCCTCATAAGCCATCCTTATCTTGGCTTGGAGAAGAGAGACGACCACGGATGCTTTGAGGCTATCCCGATATGAACTCATATTCTGCTGATATTGGAGAAGGGCGGCATCTAGCTTAGCTTGAGCATCCTCATTGGCTTTGTGGAGGGCAGCTTGATGTTCCTGAGTCATTTCCTTGTATTTGTCTTCATAATGCTGGGATTTGGCAGCCGCAATGGTTCCTTGATCAGCTATGGTGGCTTCAGCTTTCTCCAGCTTGATCTCCAACATCTTGTTAAGCCCGCAGGCGTCTTCATACAAGTGCATAAGGCGGTCCAAACCCTATCGATAAAGACACAGGTATCGATGTAAAAATAGGTAGGATAAGGACTAACATACTTGTGCAGGATATTGTAAAGAAAATTCTACCTGTTTGAGGAATGAGGTGGCTTCGTTGAACCCATGATTCTCGAGAGAGAATGTTTCAGAAACAGCTGGGGAGTCCGTCTCCTTTCTCTTCCGAGAGCTGGATGCCCGGGTCCTGGATGCCGGAGGGCCTTTGGGAGCAGAAACAGTCTTCGAGGAGGTAGGCTTTGGTGTAGCAGACGGCTTTGGCTTGGATTCTTGTTTGATGGGTTCGAGGCTGGAGTAGCAATCCAACTCGTCAAGTTCAAAACCTTCAAGGTTGACAACTGGTACTACACAAGGGAAGATATTCTTAAACTCATCATACTTTTGAAAAGTAATTAATATATGCTGAGAATGTGCTTACCAGACATTTCTGAGCTTGATTTCTGGCTTGAATCTGTAAGAGACAGGGAGAAAGTTCTTTCACTGGCAGGAAGACGGTAGATTTCCTTGATCTTGGATTCGGATTCTGCACTGGGAGGCACTAAATCTCTGAAATTCGCTGCATAAAAACATCAGGATATAAGTCCGGGATACAGTTTGAAGATATAATTGGGGATATTCCTAAAACCCTAAATCCTACCCTTGGTTAACCATTTAACCGGTTGATCGAAACCCTTATCAATAGAGTCTCTTTTTACGAAAAAGAATTTTCGTCGCCATCGGTCCTCGTTCTTGGAGGCCTTAAGAACCAAAGGGTTCTTGGAGGTAGAAAACAGAAGAAAACGATGATCGCCATGGGATCTCAACTGGTATGCTATAGGGAGGTCTTCAATAAACAGGTTGGGAAAATGACGAGACTTGATTTGATCCAGCACTATTAAGACTCGCCAGACCATTGGCATAACCTGGGCGTAACTAAGGCCGGTGAGGTCGAAAAAGCTAGAGATAAAGGGTGGAAACGGGTACCGGAGTCCAAGAGAGAAAGGGTAAGCGAAAAAACAAACCCACTCGTCGGATGACGCGTCCGATCGGGCTTCCCGGTCGAAAGGGCGAAAGACTGTTCCGGTGGGAAAGGCACCGGAATCTTTAAGAGCAGCGATGTCGGCATTGTTGAAACAGCAGACTTCCTTTGATGGGTTGTGAATAAGGTTTTGACTTACGAGGGCTGAGGCCGGTCGGTCCGATCGGGAATTTGTTCGTGGTGCCATGAAAAGTATTGAGCAAACTAAAAGAGATTCAAGAAAGAAGGATAGAAAGGAAAATACCTGATGTCCGCTTGAAGATAAGGATAACCGTAATAAGGAGTCCCTCAGTTAATATAGGATGAATATAGGGGGGGTAAAGAGTAAATAATGCTTTGGAAGTTGCACCGCTGTCATTTCAAGGGTCTAGTCGTATTAATTGCCTTAAGTTATTTTTGAAATGTATCCGTTGGATTGGTATCCCAACCGATATATTTGGGGACAATTGTTATGGCTCATTTTCTGAATATACATATCCTGACTAATATCCCGCTTTTAATTGTTTGTTTGTGACCAGGATGCTGAACGGAGATATTGCTAACATCTTGGGCGATATCCTGAGTTTGAGTGAATTAAACACGTGCAGGTTAATGGCTGTAAGTTACTAACGGTCATCAGGACTTCTTCTCCTCAAGACTCGGGCGTATTTGTTATGAGGAAGCCGTTGAATCCGAAAGACTTGGTCCTCAACGTTCAAGTGGGAATATTCGCTGGATCCCGGAAGTTTAGGATAGTTTGTTACATTATCTTTACTATAAATAGATGGGGGCGGATCAGTTTAAGGCACACAATTTTCACGAACACTCTCGAACACTTTCACTCTCTAGCTCATTGCAAATACCACACTTGTATTCAAATTTCATTGTAACACATAGTCGATCCGCACCACATCCTGCACTGTATCCTGACGTTTGAAGTAATAAGAAGAACAAGGCAGCTGCGATTGTCAGCTCCCGATGTTTTATGCCGGCGATCTAGATTGATCAAGGGCTTTCCTCGTACATCTCGTGTCGTTTACTTTACTTTTGCTCATAGTTTGATCATAGATACAGCTCAATATCCTGAGCCGTATCCTGAATACTGATTTTCTAAATAACTTAACAATCATATTTTTCACACATATTTCTAGCACACTACCTCACTTAACTAATTTGATCACTAAATTGCTTAGGTAATTTTTGACCAAAACATATATGAGGATTGATCACCCTCTCTCACGGAAGGGTATTTTCATACTCTCTAAGGTTTAAAGGTTATCACCTTTCTAAGTCTTGGAGTTTACACACTCCCGCCTGTAGCGCATGAAAATTTGGGATTTTTCCCAGGATACTAAGGATTTATCTCAAGTACATTTTAGGGTTTACCCCCTGTAACACAAGAACTGTTCAAACAGTGGAACTGATGTTCAGAAAATTTCTAAGTGTTCAAAGACTTTATGCACAGGGGACATCCCTTCTGAGGCGATTGTATAAAGCTCAAAGTATCAAATATGGACCTAGTGTACTAAGTATCTCGGACTGGGGACATCTTAGTGGAAAAAAATGCAAAAGGATTGAAGCTCGAAAATAGGGTTACACTCTATTCCTGGTATGATCTTTCCTTTGTAAACCTTATATAAGTCATTTGAACTTTTGAAATTATGTTTGAAAAGGCTTAAATATCCTGATTAGGATATATTCTTAGGATATATTCTCAAAATGTGTTTTCGGAATATGTTTCAGTATATTTGGTTGGAATATCTGGGATATAATACTTGGGTTAAAAACTAAAACTCTAGTCAAACAAGTATTATCAAAACGAACTTTCTAAAATAAACTGTCCTTTTTTCTTTTAAAACTTTATCTGAATTGTTTGAATTTTGAAAACCCCCTATTAGATGAAAGTCTTTGTAGGATATCGCCGAGTATACTGATCGGGATATTTTCAAAAAATAATGGCACTAATTTTGGAAAGGTGAAATTTAAACTAAGCAATGCATAACAAAAAATTGAAAGGCAAGAGCAAATAAGTCAAAAGGAGGTTATATTATTAACATGTCAAAAGTTGTGGTTTTGGTTTCACCTCAAACCGAGGCCCATCCACCAAAAGCATGATTAGTTCCTTACCATATTTACTTAAAAATTGAAGGTTTCGTCTCAAACCAAGACCCATCCGCCTCCAACCGTTGTATTGTTAAAAACAAATTATACTAGTTGATGACCAACGACTTCATCCTGAAACCCATGACCCATCCACCTTTGGTCATCATAGTGTTTTAGTGCAGGAAATGTAAATTGTTCAAAGACAGGAAAAGTAAATTGTTTAACAGACCATAACCATCAGACTTAAAAAAGTGGGCTTCGGCCTTGGCACATACATCCATCATCGCCCACTTCGCTGCCTCTAAGGGGCAGCTCCTTCTTCCGTCATGACCTCGTCAGTAGCATCCTTCCCAGCATTCCCTCCAGCATCACCACCAGCATCCCTCGGAGCATCAGCATCATCCACCTTCTCGGCTACCTCGGCAGGCTCCTCCGCTGTGGACTTCACAGGGGGCTCCACATGATTACCACCAAGATCTTTCAGCTTCATCTCCCAAGCCTTGATATTCCATGAAGGAGATTCAAAGCCCATAGCCAAAGCTTCATAAGCCATTTTCAGTCTGGCCTGGAGGAGGGAGATGACAACCGAATTCTTGACGCTTTCCCGGTATGAAGCCATGTCTTGCTCATGTTGAACTTGGGCAGCATCGGACTTGGCTTGAGCCTCGTGGGTGACCTTCTGGATGGCAGACTGGTGCTCTTGGACCATTGCCTGGTATTTAGCTTCGTAATGCTTCGATTTAGCGGTGGCAACCGCTGCTTGGTCCGCAATGGTGGCTTCAGCCTTTTTCAGCTTACTCTCTAGCATGACGTTCGAGCCACATGCGTCTTCATAGAGGAATACCAGACGTTCGAGACCCTACAAAATAAGAAAACAAGTATTAACCTTAGTAAACATTTATAACCAGCATATGGTGCAGGATATAGGTCAAGGATACGAACCTGGTTGAGGAAGCCAGTTATGAACTTGCTGGATTCTGTAAACCCATAGTTCTCAAACGGGAATACATGGGGTGCGGCAGGGTAGTCTGCTTCTTTCCTCTTCCGGGAGCTGGAGGCTCGGGTTCTGGATGCTGGGGGAGCCTTGGGTGCGGTAGCAGTTTTCGAACTGGTAGGCTTGGGAGTAACGGCTGGCTTCAGATTGGTCTCTTGCTTAGCAGGTGCAAGGCTAGAATAACTGTCCAACTCGTCGAGCTGGAAGCCTTCAAGGTTGATGACCGGCACTGTACAAAGGGAGAAATGTTTAATTCTTAATACTTATACTCTATAATCAATCTAATCATATACTTACCATACATTTCTGAACTTGATTTTTGACTTGAGCTTGTGGGAGACAGGGAGAAGGTTCTTTCACTGGCGGGAAGTCGATAGATCTCTTTGATCCTGGGCTTCGATTCTGCGCTTGGGGGCGCTAGGTCTCTGAAATTCGCTGCACAAAATATTAGGATATCAGTCAAGGATATAGTTTAAGGATATATTTGGGGATATTCCTAAAACCCTAAATCCTACCCTTGGTTAACCATCTAACTGGCAGGTCAAAACCCTTGTCAATAGACTCCCTTTTAACGAAAAAGAACTTTCGTTGCCACTAATCTTCGTTCTTAGTGGCCTTGAGAATTAGGGGGTTCTTGGAGGTGGAGAACAAAAGAAAATGGTTATTGCCATGGGATCTCAGTCGATATACTATAGGAAGGACTTCGATACATAGGTCAGGGCAATGACGAGATTTAATTTGGTTTAACACCATTAAAACTCACCACACCATTGGCATAGTTTGAGCATAACTGAGGCCGGTAAGTTCGAAGAAACGGGAGATGAAGGGTGGAAATAGATACCGGAGTCCCAAGGAAAAGGGATAGGCGAAAAAGCAGACCCACTCGTTTGATGCTGCGTCTGATCGAACCTCCCGATCGAAAGGGCGAATGACCACTCCGGCAGGAAAGGCACCGGAATCCATCAAAGCGGTGATGTCAGCATTATTGAAAGAACAAATCTCTTTTTCTGGTTCTTGGATAAGGTTTTGACTCATGAGGGTTGGGGCCGGCTCGTTTGAATGTGATCTTGTTCATGATGCCATGAGAGGTATCGACCAAGAAACAAGAAATTCAAGAAAAGAAAAACAGAGAAGAGAGAAAGGAAATACCTAGAAAATAGCTTGGAAAGTGATGATCATGATGCTGAATAAATCAGCTAAATAAGGGGCTGAGTATAGGGGTAAAGAGTAAATATCGCGTTGGAAGTTGCACCAAGTCACATCAAGCGTCGTTTCGGTTTATTAACCTCTATTTAAGAGATAAGATTAAAAAAATATATCCATTGGAATTGGTATACCAACAGATATATTTTTGGAGGCAATTGTTATGGGTGATTTTCTGTTCATGTATCCTGGGCAATATTCTGACTTTGCTTGTTTTATTGTGACTAGGATACTGAATCAGGATATTGGTAACATCCTGGTATGATATCCTGGTAATAACTAATTAACCCACATGCAGATTAATAGGTGTGAGTCTCTAACGTTCAAGTGGACTTCTTCTCCTCAAGACTCGGGCAAATCAGTTGGATTATAAACGTTGAAGCCGGAAGACGTGGACTACAACGTTCACATATGGAATATACGCTGAATCCCGGAATAGTAGGATAGTTAGTTATTTTATTTTACTATAAAAAGGATTGATCGGATCAGATTAAGGCACACAATCTTTCGCACACTCTTTCTCTCTTGTTACAAACACTCACAACGCACTAACACTTGTAATCAAATTACATTGTAACACTTAGTTATCCGCATCATATCCTGCACTGTATCCTGACATTTGAGGAAATAAGAAGATCAAGGCTGTTAGGGGAGGATTTTCCAATCCTAAGGATCAAGGATCCTCAAGTTCTGCCAGGATCATGGATCCTCAATTCTGTTTGAATTAACGATCCTCAGTAGGTGTTGCAGGATCAGGATTCAAGATCCTTATTGTTATCCTTATACTGACAATTGTCTTCATTATGCGTAAGCTTGTTTTGCAGGAGCAAAGGCATGGACCAAGTCTTACCGAAATTCCTGGAGCATATTCCCTCAATATTCCGCACGTGCTTGGATCTTGTAGACGTTATGGAGATCGTGGGGAGCTTGCACAATTTGCGGATAGTTAGTTAGTTTAGTTATTTCTAATTTAAAATGGGGATAACAAGCTTGAGTTAGAACACTTGGCTAATTTTAGCAAATACACACACATTCTCGTAACAGCTCTCAATCAGCTCTCAAACACTACTTGGCGATTTCATACTTTTTTGCACATTGCACACTAGTGATCCTTGTAACAAGCTTGTTATCATCCCGAGTTGTAAACTTCTTTTGATTAATCTTAGTTGGTGATCGGTAGTTTCCATCACCCGAGGTTTTTTATGCCGGAGATCAACTCTTGATCAAGGGCTTTTTCCTCGTATAAATCCTTGTGTCATTTGTTCATTACATTTCTGAGTTATCCTTCACATTGTTCGTTGATTCAAGCATCATTCCTCACAACAAAGATTTGGTTACATTATATTAGCCTGATTTTTGACCAAAACAGTTTGGCGCCCACCGTGGGGCGATTGGTGCTTCATTCCTAAGAAATTCTTGTTTTTGTGATCATTTCGGTTCATTACAACCAAGCAGATGGCTTCTTCAACAAAGAGCACTTCAAGTTCAATGCCGTCAATGAGTTCATCACAGGGCGTTCCTCCTTTGCCTCCACCACCTTCTGGATCCCAGAAGAATGCTGAAAATGCTGCAAAGAAACAAAGCCCCATTTTTCCAAAACCACCAACTTCCTCTGTTTCTTCTAATCCTACTACTAGTGATCTTTTTACTTTGATTTTGCAGATGAGGGATCACATACAAGAGCAGGACAAAACCAATGAAAGGATCCTCTGGGAGATCGGTGACATAAAGAAACAGAAGAGATCAGGGGAGGATCACTCTCCTCTGATACCAAGGTCACTGGATTTCGACACTCCAGCTATAACTGCCCAGCAATCTGCAGCCTTAGATATCCAGTACCAAACTGAACCATTGGGAAGGCGTTATGGAGCAACAACTATGAGTCAGTCTTTTGGGTCTCACTTTCAGCCTCAAGGATCCTGTTTTCAGCCTTTGGGATCCTCTTTCCGGCATCCGGGATCCTTCGTCAGCTCAGGAGGATATATGTGAACGTATACGGTTCAAGGATCCTCACAGGTTCAAGGATCCTCACAAGTTCAAGGATCCTCACAGGTTCAAGGATCCTCACAAGTTCAAGGATCCTCTCAGGTCCAAGGATCCTCTCAGGTCCAAGGATCCTTATTGGTGCAAGGATCCTTTCAGGTTCAAGGATCCCCATTCCAGGTTCAAGGATCCAACGTCTTTCAGGATCAAGGATTCTTGAGAAGTGTACAACCCCCAAGCACAGATGTTCATCAAGGAGACTTCATTCCAATGCAAACCATTGCTTCTTCTGGTCCTTCAATCATACCAGAATCCCGTCAATATGGATTCACATCTGCAATTCCTAACTTGAATCCCCTGGGAGGTAACACTTTCAATAATTCTTATAACACTAACCATGGCTCTATGCAGGATACAGGTATCAATCAAGCTATGGCTAGGGAATTACAGAAGCTGAAGGATATGATATCCAGCTTTCCAGGAGTGGTTAAGCCCATCCCTGAAATTGCAGATGGGAGCCATAGGATATCTCGTTTTGCACCACCCATTTGTTATGCTGAGATACCCAAAAGGTTCTAAATACCAACTATGAAGCTGTATGATGGTTCAACATATCCAGAAGAACATGTAGCTCAATATGGAGAGAGGATGGAGATCAACCCCATCCCAGAGAGGCTAAAAGAAACATGTCTATGCAAAGGTTTCGGATCCATACTCACAAGATCAACTCTTAAATGGCTGCTAAGTCTTCCCCCTTACTCTATTACTTTATTTGCTAATCTAGTTAATCTGTTTAATAGTTAGTTCTCATGTAGCAGAAAATTTGAACGTTTAACTAGTGATCTATATAGGGTAACACATGGTCAAAATGAATCACTTAGAGACTACATCACTAAGTTTAGTAAAGAATCCTTAGATATCCCTAATCTGGATATAGCTACGGCTGTGGAAGCCTTTAAAATGGGTTTGCTTAAGGATTCATTATTCTATGATGATCTTGTTATGACCCCATGCAGGAATCTTGATGAAGTAAGAACCAGGGCCCTTAGATTCATCCGATTAGAGGATGATAACAGGATCCAAGAGAGATTGACAGGATCCTCGAAATAGGAAAAGCAAGGATCCTACTTCAAGAATAACAAGTTCAAGTCCTTCAACAAGTCTGATAACCAGAATGTGCATGCAGTAGAACAAGAAGAGGATGATGGGGATTATCCTCCAATTTCTGAATACTGTTTTTCTGTTGATAACAATGAACTAATTCTTGCAATGCAGAATCTAGGTGAGAAAGCAAGATGGCCAAGGAAAAGTGATAAACCAGCTGCTACAAAGGACAAGTCCAAGTGGTGTGCATATCATGAGGATTTTGGGCATCTCACTGAAGAGTGTATTGCACTTAGAAAAGAAATTGGTTACTTGTTAAGCAAGGGGCACTTGAAAGAGCTTTTGGGAAGAAAAAAGTCAAGGATCCAGGGTCCTGAAATGGTTCCAGAAAGAGCTCCTGCCCCTCCAGCAGATGCACAAGTTATAAACTTCATTTCGGGTGGATCAGACATTTGTGGTACTTCCTTTTCAGTAGCCAAGAGACATGCTAAGGAAACCAAGATGGATAATGGGGATAGAACCATTCAAACCTCAACTGTCACAAAGGAGAAAATTATAACCTTTGATGAGGATTATCGTGTTGATGTTCAGGATCCTCATCATGATGGTCTTGTTATTACTCTGTTTATTTCTAACCACTTTGTTCGCAGGATCCTGATAGACGGAGGAAGCTCAGTAAACATCATTCAGCTTGATGTCCTCAAGAGAATGAACATTCCTGAATCAGACATTGTCCCAAGATCCTCAGTTCTTGTGGGATTTAGCGGAGAAACCAAGAATACATTGGGGGACATCAAACTCCCCATCTATATTGAAGGACTCCATTCTTATAAAAAAATTTGTGTTATAGATAGCTTATCCTGTTGTAATGTTATCCTTAGCAGGCCATGGATACATGACATGAAGGCAGTCCCATCTACTTATCATCAGTGCGTAAAGCTTCCTAGTCCATGGGGGGTGGTGAAAATTGAGAGTGATCAATAAGAAGCTAAGAAATGTTACACGTCATCAATGAAGCCAGCCTCAAGACCAAGGGAGCAATAGCAATTAAAGCATCCTCCAAGAGATGTCTTGGAGGCAAGAGAGCAGGATGTGAAAGAAATCCTTATGGATCCTCATGATCCTGAATCCATAGTCTTTATAGGATCAGGGATCCTCAGCAACATTGAAGAAGATATAGTATCCTTCCTTAAAAGGAGAAAAACTACTTTTGCCTGGAAGCATGAAGACATGACAGGTATCTCTAAAGATATAATTACTCATAAACTTGGCATTGACAGGTCATTCAAGCCAATTCATCAAAAAAGAAGGAAGTTTGCACCTGAAAGGAATGCTATTATCCAGGAAGAAGTAGATAAACTACTCCGGGCAGGTATGATAAGAAAGGTTAAGTATCCAAGGTGGTTAGCCAATGTGGTTGTTGTTCAAAAGAAAAATGGAAAGTGGAGGGTATGTGTCGATTTCACTAATTTAAACAAGGCATGTCCCAAGGATCCTTTCCCATTACCCCACATTGACTCCATGGTGGATGCTACCGCGGGTCATGAGTTGTTGACTTTTATGGATGCTTCATCTGGATTCCAACAAATTCAGATGGAACCATCTGATCAAGAGGATACAACTTTTATGACCCCAACTGGTATATATTGTTATATTGCTATGCCATTTGGACTAAGGAATGCAGGTGCTACTTATCAAAGGCTAGTCAATATGATGTTCAAGGAACAAACTGGACACACTATGGAAGTCTATATAGATGACATGGTGGTTAAGTCCAAGAAAGTCGAGGATCACCTTAGAGACTTGGAGGAAGCATTCGATATCCTTGATAAATTTAATATGAAACTAAATACTTCCAAGTGTCACTTTGGTGTTAAAGCAGGTAAATTCCTAGGCTATATCGTGACTAAAAGAGGCATTGAAGCAAGTCCAGAGCAAATTAAGGCTATTGTGAATATCAAATCTCCTGCCAATGCCAAGGATGTACAAAGGTTGACAGGAAGGATCGCAGCCTTGAATAGGTTCATATCCAAGTCATCAGAAAAGTGCAAGGAATTCTATGTCATTTTGAGAAAGAACAAAAATTTGAGTGGACTGAAAAGCATGAAAAAGCTCTCAAAGCCCTTAAGGATTACCTATCCTCAGCTCCTGCCTTAATGAAACCAGAAAAAGGGGATATATTATCCTTATACCTGGCGGTATCCTCTAAAGCAGTAAGTGCAGTCCTTGTTAAGGATCACCAAGGTACACAACATCCTGTCTATTATGTTAGTAAGAGTTTGCTTGATGCAGAATCCAGGTATTCACATTTAGAAAAACTTATCATTGCATTAATTATGGCATCTACTAAATTAAGACATTATTTTGAAACTCATGCCATTATTGTTAAGACTAACTTTCCAATTAAGAATGTTCTCAGGAAACCTGAAATGTCAGGAAGGATGGCTAAGTAGGCAGTGAAGCTCAGTGCTTATGATATAAGATATGAACCAAGAACTGCCATCAAATCCCAAGCCTTAGCTAACTTTGTGGCAGATTTTAGTAGTGACTTACAAAAGGAAGCTGAGTTAGAAGTCCAACAGCTAGAAGAAACTAAGAATCCTTGGATACTCTTCACTGATGGAGCCTCTAATGTCAAAGGAACAGGACTTGGAATACTACTAAAATCTCCACAGGGGGACATAATACCCCACTCCATAGCTTGTGAGTTTCAAACTACTAATAATGAGGCTGAATATGAAGCCTTGATAGCTGGTTTGCAAATTGCCAAGCATATAAGGATCAGGTATCTTGAGGTACATGTAGATTCGTTGTTAATTACTAATCACTTTAATGGATCCTATGCTGTTAAAGGTGAAAAGCTAATCAAATATCTAGAGATACTCAAAGAATTGGCACTCTCTTTTGTTTCCTTTAGTTTGACACAGGTACCCAGAGAAGAGAATTCAGAAGCTGATGCATTGGCCAACCTAGGATCATCCTTGAAGATTCCAGAGGATATCAAGATCCCTATTATCCATATCCTAACCCCTGCTATTGAGGATAATGTAGCCATGGACATAGGAGAAGACTCTGCAATCATCCCTAGTGATGATACACAATCCCATTCAGGATCATGGATCCTTCCAATCAAAAGATATATCCAACATGGAGAGATTCCTACAGGAGAAAACCCCAGGGCTTTCAAAATTAAGGTATCTCAGTTTACAATATTGGATAATATGTTATATAAACGTTCTCTTGCAGGACCATATCTAAGATGCATTGAGGATCCTGAAATCCAAGAAGTCCTAAAGGATTTTCATGAAGGAGATTGCGGAAACCACACTGGGGGGCAGGGCGTTATTCTCAAGGATCCTGAGGACAGGATACTATTGGCCTACTATGAAGAAGGATGCTGTGGAATATGCCAAGAAGTGTGATCCTTGTCAGAGACATAGTAACAAACTTCACCAACCAGCAGAGCTCTTGCATCCTATACCCTCTTCTTGGCCATTCATGAGATGGGGAATGGAAATAGTTGGTAAGCTTCCTAAGGCACCTAGTGGAAAAGTATTCATGCTTGCTATGACTGGTTACTTCTCCAAGTGGATAGAGGTTGAAGCCTTTGCTCAAGTCAGAGAAAAGGAAGTGATATCCTTTATTAAAAGAAATATTATTACTAGATTTGGTATTCCTTCTGAAATTGTTTGTGATAATGGATCCCAATTTATTGGGAGTAGAACTACTAACTTTTGTGACAGCTGGGGGATTAAGATGATAACATCAACACCAGTCCACCCACAAGCTAATGGTCAAGCAGAATCATCCAACAAGATCATCATCAACAACTTGAAGAAAAAGCTTGGATCCAAGAAAGGAAAATGGGCAGAAGAACTACCTTATGCACTATGGGCTGATAGGACAACTCCCAAGGATGCTACTGGACAAACTCCATTTTCTTTGGTATTTGGGGCAGAATCAGTGATCCCTACAGAAATGGTGGTTCCAACTGCAAGAACAAGCATCCGTGATCCTGAAGGAAATGCTGAAAACTTGGTTCAAGACTTGGATACTATAGAAGAACTCAGGGATTTGGCAAGGATAAGGATGGCTAGTTATCAACAAAGGATGGCTGGAGCCTACAACAAAAATGTCAGGATCAGGAATGTTTTGGTCAAAAAATCTGATGAGGATAATGCAACCAAACTCTTTGTTACGGGGAATGATGCTTTAAATGTAGAACAATGATAAGGATCACTTCAATGCAAATTGCACAAACGACACAAGGATTTATACGGGGGAAAAGCCCTTGATCAAGAGTTGATCTCCGGCACAAAAAACCCCGGGTGATGGAAACTACCGATCACCAAGCTCAAATAAATCAATAAATGTTTACAACTTCGGATAGTAACGAGCTAGGTACAAGGATCACTATGGTGAAATGTGTAAAAGTGAGTGAAAACTGTTAAGTGTTTGTCGAGAGCTTCAAGAGTGCGATTGTATGAGAGTGTGTGTAGCTGAAAATGGCTAAGTGTTCTAATTACTTGCTCGTCACCCCTTTAAAAATAGAAGTTCACTACGCTAACAAACTATCCAACTTTTGTGCCAAGCTCCCACGTTCTCCACAACGTCCATTTCCAGTCAAACATGTGCGAAATACCCGTGAAATATTCCATAGTAACGTTGCCAAGACCAAGTCAAGCTTGTTACTCCTGCAAAATAATACGAAACATAAACAAACAATCGTTAGTATGAGGATCCTTAAGGTGATCCATGATCCTGATCCTGAAGCTCTTCTGAGGATCACTATCTGTCACAGAAGTAAGGATCATTAGTTAGGATAACAAGTAAGGATCACTAATTGTTAGAAAATCCTCCCCTAACAATTGCCCCCAAAATATAAGGAGTAATATGTAAAATGAACGAATTATATTTTCTTGATCTTATCCGCAACTAACTATCGGAAATATAGCCGTTGATGTAGAACTATCCGTTGCAACTATGACGTCATAGAAGTGACAACCCTGCACAATCATGATTATAAATAGGAGATAGAGATATGATCGTTTTCATTTAAATTTCAGAGATACTCCCTTTATAACTGCATCCGAAGATAAACAGGTATTCTCTCTTCATCTCCTTCCTTCTTTTGCTCTGTTTTCCGTCTCTTCCCATCATTATATCAAAGATGTTGCTCCGGAACTCCCCAGCTAAGGATCACCCGAAAAACAGCCCACTGAAAAGCCAGGGGATCATCGAAGATTCCATAAAAGAACGCTGTTGTTTCAACGATGCACAGATTGATAGGATCCGCCACTGCTTCCCGGCGAACACCGTGTTTAAGTCTTTTGATCCCAATGCCCTGAGTGATCATATTTCCGACAACTGGGTTGCTTTTCCTGTCACTCCGTTCACCATAGGCTATACATATCCTTTTCCAGCCTTCACCCAATCTTTCTTTTCCTTAACCGGCATCTCTTATATCCAAGCCATGCCGATGATCTGGAGGGTTTTGTATACCCTTGAAAGGATCATCGAGCAGGAAGGGATAGACCTAGGAATGTCAGAGCTGGGAGAGCTGTATGATCTTACTACCTTTGGTTCTCATCGTTATTTGTTTAAACGTAAACCTGGTGAGGAACACCCGATCTTCAAAGCTACCAAGAATGATGCTAACTGGAAGCGGCGTTTCTTTTTCGTCAAGAGAGATTCTATTGATGACGGAAAGGATCTACCCAAGAAATGGGCTACCCATGGTAGGGTGGAGGATCCTGAGAAGGATCACCAGAGAACTTTCCTTTGATATAAGGATCACTTATATATTTTTGCTTTCTTGTTATGCAGCTATCACCGTCTCACACCTCAGACTGTCTCCTGCTGCCAAAGAGAGACTCATCGCTTTCAAGAAACTTGATCCTGAAACAAGATCTTTCAAGACAACCACCCAGGATTCTCAGGAGGTATCCTCAGGCTCTGTCACAATGTCAAGTAAGTATCTTTGTTTAAAAATTTAAATAAATAGTGAAATATAAGTGAAGTAAAGATACTTATCTTGTTTTGGTTATGTAGGTGCTGGAAAATCCACCAAGTCTGCTTCAAAGTTCAATGTCACCGATCTCACCATCGTCAGATCCTCCAAAAGAAAGGCTCCTACCAGCCCGACAGCTTCAGTCCCCAAGGCACCCCTCAAAGGAAAGGGAATCAAGAAGAGAAAGGACTCTGAAGCTGAGGATCTGCAGGGTCTGCCTCTGATCCGCCACCAATTCCTTGAGTACTTCAACGATGTAAGGATCACTGTCTCTGCTAGTATATCCTGCTGACATATCCTGCTGATATATCCTGCTGATTTGAGGATCACTTGGTCCTGACCTTATCTTTTATCCCCTTTGCAGAAATTCACTGAGATTGAGGATTATGTTGGCCACGTTGAGGATCAGGATAGGAAGATTGCCGACCTCCAGCAGGTTGCATTACTAAAGGACCTCAAAATTGCTGATCTTCAGAAGGAGCTCCAGGATGCCAAGACTAAGACGGCTAAACTTCTGATCGACCTTGACTATGAAAAGCATGATCTCATAGAAGGTGCAAAGGTCTCTGCTGCCATCACAATGTATCAGACAAAACTAAAGATGGCCCAGGAAGCTCAAGATCCTAACTTCGACAGAAGCAGCTGGGATGTTGAGGACTGGAAAGCAAGGTTGGCTGATCTTGAAGATGATGAAGAGGCTGAGGAGGTTTTGGCGATCGAGGCTGGAGGCAAGGGTGAAGGTGGTGAAGCAAGTGGAGCCGGAGGTGGTGATGCAGGGAAGGTTTAGGCTGCATGATTGGGCGATGATGGAAACTTCTAGACATAGCCGGAGCCCAATTTTTTAGTTTGATGTTGTTTTGTTGAACAATTTGATGGTTTGTACTGAACAATAGTTTTTAGGATTAAGGATCATGTATGATCCTTTGGACAATAGGTAGGATTGCAAATGGTGGAGGGATCCTCTGTTTGGGGGATGAAGCCATTGTGATCCTGCCGCCTTTATATTCCTGCACTACTTTTGAACCTATTATCATGGACACCCTTTACCTACCCTAGCGGACGGGCCACGTATTGCTGGTAGATGCTCGGGGTAGGTAATTTTGGCAACCTTTTAAGGGTTAATCTTTTGTTAATAAATAAAACCTTAATCTTTTGTCGCTTATCTTGTATTGTTATCCTTTTTGTCTCTTTAATTCTCAATTGTTTTGATGTACACTTATTGAATAAACAATTTTGAATAAGTCAGATTGAAAATACTTAGGATATGATCCATGATCAAATATCCTATAGTTGAAGAACCCCAAAAAGTAATACATTTTAATGATCACAAGTTTAGTTGTCAAATTTTAAGGGTTATTCAAATAAACAATGAATAGAATTAAAAATAGTTAAGGATCATACCTGAGGATCCAAGTTAGGATCCTAACCATAATCAGGATAACTATAAGATAAACCTTAGAGAGAAGTAAGGATCAAGTATCCCTAGTTGCTTATCTTCAAGGACCTGAAATAGAGCATAACTTGGGACTAAGCCAATATAAGATAAGAGTTAGCAACTGGGGACAAGCCCAAGGATAACTGGGGACAAGCCCAAGGATCGTATGTAAACTGGAGTATGGCCCTAACTGGCGACTATCCAAACTTAGTGACATGAAAATGCCAAAACCTTAGCTAACGTGAAAACGTTAGAAACCTTAGGAACAGATGTATGGTACGTCTACCATTATACGTAGGATCCTAGGTATAGCCAGTACAATGGAATTATCAGCCCCTAAGGCGAGTACTGGTCCCACTGCCTTGAACTATACCAGGATCATCATGCGCTACAGGCGGAACTGGGGTCAAGCCCAAATAACTGGGGTTAAACCCAAGGAAAGGATTGCTTCTGCAGATAACCAATATTGTGCTAAGGATACCTGAACTTTCAAAACTTAAAATCACGTGAGAGATGGATAAAGGACACATGATCCTTATCCTTATATGAGAAAATAAAGAAATGAAATAGTTCAAGATTAGGATATTACCAAAGTAAGGATCACCGATACTTTAAGGATCCTTCTAGGATACCCCTAACGTAAGGATCATCTGTGCCATGAGGATCCTGCTCACATGAAATATTTCTTCATGTGGACAGCATTCCAAGCTCTTGGTAGCAAATCACCTTCCATGGTTAGCAATCTATATGCCCCCTTTCCTGCTTCAGCTTCAATCAAATAAGGGCCTTCCCATTTTGGAGCCAATTTTCCATCAGCAGGATTGGTGGTATTCTGAAATGCTTTCCTTAATACCATATCTCCAACTTGAAACTTCCTGATCCTGACATTTTTGTTGTAAGCACCAGCCATTCTTTGTTGATAACTGGCCATCCTTATCCTAGCCAGATCCCTGATTTCTTCAATAGTATCCAGGTCTTGAGCCAAGTTCTCATCATTTTCCTCAGGATCACGGGTACTTGTTCTAGCAGTTGGAACCACCATTTCTGTTGGGATCACTGATTCTGCCCCAAATACCAAAGAGAATGGCGTTTGACCAGTAGCATTCTTAGGGGTTGTCCTATCAGCCCAAAGCACATAAGGTAGTTCTTCTGCCCATTTCCCTTTCTTGGATCCAAGCTTCTTCTTCAAATTGTTGATGATGATCTTGTTGGATGATTCTGCTTGACCATTAGCTTGTGGGTGGACTGGTGTTGATGTTATCATCTTAATCCCCCAGCTGTCACAAAAGTTAGTGATTCTGCCCCCAATGAATTGGGAACCATTATCACATATAATTTCAGAAGGAATACCGAATCTAGTTATAATATTTATTTTAATGAAGGATATAACTTCCTTTTCTCTGACTTGGGCAAAAGCTTCAGCCTCTATCCACTTGGAGAAGTAATCAGTCATAGCAAGCATGAATACTTTTCCACCAGGTGCCTTAGGGAGCTTACCAACTATATCCATACCCCATCTCATAAATGGCCAAGAGGAGGATATAGGATGCAAAAATTCAGCTGGTTGATGAAGGATATTGCTGTGTCTCTGACAAGGATCACATCTCTTAGCATACTCCACAGCATCTCTCTTCATGGTTGGCCAGTAGTATCCTGTCCTCAGGATCCTTGAGAATAATGCCCTGCCCCTAGTGTGGTTTCCACAATCTCCTTCATGGAAGTCTTTTAAAACTTCTTGGATTTCAGGATCCTCAATGCATCTTAAGTATGGTCCTGCAAGAGATCGTCTATACAACATATTATTTAAAATTGTGAATTGAGATACCTTAATTTTGAAAACCCTAGGGTTTTCTCCTGTAGGAATCTCTCCATGTTGTAAGTATCTCATGATTGGTGAGATCCATGATCCTGATCCTGAATGGGATTGAGTATCCTCACTAGGGATAATTGCAGAATTCTTTCCTATCTCCATGGCCACATGATCCTCGATAGCCGGGATCAGGATATGGATAATAGGGATCTTGATATCCTCCGGGATCTTCAAAGATGATCCTAAGTTAGCCAATGCATCAGCTTCTGTATTTTCTTCCCTTGGTACCTGTGTCAAACTAAAGGAAACAAAGGAGAGTGCCAATTCTTTGACTATCTCTAAATATTTGGTTAGCTTTTCACCTTTAACAGCATAGGATCCATTAAAGTGGTTTGTAATTAACAATGAATCTACATGTACCTCAAGATACCTGATCCCCATATGCTTAGTAATTTGCAAACCAGCAATTAAGGCTTCATATTCAGCCTCATTGTTAGTGGTTTGGAACTCACAAGCTATAGAGTGGGGTATTATGTCCCCCTGTGGCGATTTTAGTAGTATTCCAAGCCCTGTGCCTTTGACATTTGAGGATCCATCAGTATAGAGTATCCAAGGATCCTTGGTCTCTTCTAGTTGCTGGACTTCTAACTCAGCTTCTTTTTGTAAATCACTACTGAAATCAGCCACAAAGTCAGCTAATGCTTGGGATTTGATGGCTGTCCTAGGCTCATATCTTATATCATAGGCACTAAGCTTCACTGCCCACTTAGCCATCCTTCTTGACATCTCTGGTTTCCTGAGGACATTCTTAATTGGAAAATTAGTTTTAACAACAATAATATGAGTTTCAAAATAATGTCTCAACTTAGTAGATGCCATAATTAATGCAAGAATAAGCTTTTCAAGGTGTGAATACCTGGATTCGGCATCAAGTAAACTTTTACTTACATAATAGACAGGATGTTGTGTACCTTCATGATCCTTAACAAGGACCGCACTTACTGCTTTTGATGATACTGCAAGATACAAGGATACCACATCGCCTTTTTCTGGTTTCATCAAGGCCGGGGCTGAGGATAGGTAATCTTTGAGAGCTCTTAAGGCATTTTCATGCTTCTCAGTCCACTCAAATTTCTTGTTCTTCCTTAGGATATCATAGAATTCTTTGCATTTCTCCGAGGATTTGGATATAAATCTGTTCAAAGCTGCTATCCTGCCTGTTAGCCTTTGGACATCCTTAGCATTGGCCGGAGATTTGATATTCACTAGGGCTTTGATTTGTTCCGGGCTAGCTTCAACGCCTCTCTTTGTCACCATATATCCTAAGAATTTACCTGCTTTAACACCAAAGTGACATTTTGAAGGATTAAGCTTCATATTATATTTATCAAGGATATTGAATGCTTCCTCCAAGTCTCTTAGGTGATCCTCAGCCTTTATTGATTTTACCACCATATCGTCTATGTAAACCTCCATAGTTTGTCCAATCTGATCCTTGAACATCATATTCACCAGCCTTTGATAAGTTGCACCTGCATTTCTTAGTCCGAACGGCATAGCAATATAGCAATATATACCAGTTGGAGTCATGAAGGCTGTATCCTCTTGATCGGATGGTTCCATTTGGATTTGTTGAAATCCGGATGAAGCATCCATAAAAGTTAACAGTTCATGACCCGCAGTTGCATCCACCATGGAGTCAATGTGGGGTAATGGGAAAGGATCCTTGGAACATGCCTTATTTAAATCTGTGAAATCGACACATACCCTCCGCTTTCCATTTTTCTTTTGAACAACAACCACATTGGCCAACCATCTTGGATACTTGACCTCTCTAATCATACCTGCCCGGAGTAATTTCTCTACCTCTTCCTGGATAATGGCA
The DNA here is from genome assembly GCA_030545235.1 of Helianthus tuberosus. Taxonomy (NCBI): domain Eukaryota; kingdom Viridiplantae; phylum Streptophyta; class Magnoliopsida; order Asterales; family Asteraceae; genus Helianthus; species Helianthus tuberosus. The sequence goes on along the minus strand of CM060372.1, from coordinate 61,138,703 downwards.
TTTCTTTCCGGTGCAAACTTTCTTCTCCTTTGATGGATTGGTTTGAAGGACCTATCAATGCCAAGTTTGAGAGTGATTACATCTTTAGATATACATGTCATGTCTTCATGTTTCCATGCAAAGGTAGTCTTTCTCCTTTTGAGGAAGGATACGAGGTCTTCTTTCATTTTACCAAGGATCCCTGATCCGATATAGATTTTGGATTCAGGATCATGAGGATCCATGAGGATTTCTACCACATCCTGCTCTCTTGCCTCCAAGACATCCCTTGGAGGATACTTTGATTGCTATTGCTCCCTTGACTTCGAGGCTGGTTTCATAGATGAAGTATAGCAATTCTTAGCCTCATGCTGATCACTATCAATCTTGACTATTCCCCAAGGACTAGGGAGCTTCACACATTGATGGTAAGTAGATGGGACTGCCTTCATATCGTGTATCCAGGGCCTACCAAGGATAACATTACAACAAGATAAACAGTCAATAACACAAAATTTTTGATAAGAGTGTAGGCCTTCGATGTATATTGGGAGCTTAATGTCCCCCAGGGTATTCTTAGTTTAGCCACTAAATCCCACGAGCACGGAGGATCTTGGTATGATATCTGATTCAGGGATACCCATCTTCTTTAGAACATCAAGCTGGATAATGTTCACTGAGCTTCCTCCGTCTATAAGGATCCTGCGGACAAAATGGTTAGAAATGAAAAGAGTAATAACTAAACCATCGTGATGAGGATCCTGGATATCAACACGATCATCCTCATCAAAGGTTATGACTTTTCCTTCGGAGACACTTGATGTTCGAACGGGTCTTTCTCCATTATCCATTTTAGTTTCCTTTGCATGCCTTTTAGCTGCTGAGAAGGATGTGCCACAAATGTCTGATCCTCCAGAAATAAAGTTTATTACTTGTGCATCTGCTGGAGGGGCCGGAGCTTTCTCAGGGATCCTTTCAGGATCCTGAGTCCTTGACTTTTTTCTACCCAACAATTCTTTTAGATGCCCCTTGCTCAACAAGTATCCAATTTCCTTTCTTAGTGCAATGCATTCTTCTGTAAGATGCCCAAAATCTTCATGGTATGCACACCACTTTGATTTATCTTTGGTTGCAGCTGGTCTGTCATTTTTTCTGGGCCATCTGGCTTTATCACCTAGATTCTGCATCGCAAGGATTAGTTCATTGTTATCAACAGAAAAACAATATTCAGAAATTGGAGGATAATCCTCATCATCCTCTTCCTGACCAACAACATGCACATTCTGGTTATCAGATCTGTTATAGGATCTGAACTTGTTGTTCCTGAATGAGGATCCTTGCTTATCTTGCTTTGAGGATCCTGCTAACCTCTCCTGGATCCTTTTGTCATCCTCTAGCCGGATGAACCTAAGTGCCCGGGTTCTTACCTCATCTAGGTTCCTGCATGGTGTCATAACAAGATCATCATAGAACAATGAATCCCTAAGCAATCCCATTTTAAAGGCCTCAACAGCCGTGGCTATATCTAAGTTGGGAATGTCTAAGGATTCTTTACTGAATTTGGTAATGTAATCCCTTAATGATTCATTATGACCCTGGGTTATCCTATATAGATCACTAGTTAATCGTTCAAATTTTCTACTACAAGAAAACTGATTATTAAATAGGTTAACTAGATTAGCAAATGAGGTAATAGAGTAGGGGGGAAGACTTAGCAGCCATTTGAGAGCTGATCCAGTAAGAGTGGATCTGAATCCCTTGCACAGGCATGCTTCCTTTAACCTTTCTGGGATTGGATTGATCTCCATCCTCTCCCTGTATTGTGCTATGTGTTCTTCAGGATCCGTCGAACCATCATACAGTTTCATAGTTGGGACATGGAACCTCTTGGGTATCTCAGCATCACAGATTGGTGGTGCAAAACGAGATATCTTGTGGCTCCCATCTGCAATCTCTGGGATAGGTTTGACCACTCCTGGAACACTTGATATCATATCCTTCAACTTTTGCAATTCTCTGGCCATGGCACGATTGATACCTGGATCCTGCATAAGGCCATGGTTAGTAGTATAAGAATTATTAAAAGGGTTACCTCCCATTGGATTCAAATTAGGAAGAATGGATGTTAATCCATATTGTTGGGGCTCTGGAATGATCGAAGGACCAGTAGAAGCATTGGTCTGCATTGGAATAAAATCTCCCTGATGGACATCTGAACTTCCTGTTTGCAAACTCCTCAAGGATCCTGGCATCTGGAAGGATCCCTGAAACTGGGACAATCCTGGAATAAAGGAGGATCCTTGAACCTGGGATGATCCTGGAACAAAGGAGGATCCTTGAACCTGGGATGATCCTGGAACAATGGAGGATCCTTGAACCTGGGATGATCCTGGAACAATGGAGGATCCTTGAACCTGGGATGATCCTGGAACAAAGGAGGATCCTTGAACCTGGGATGATCCCGGAACAAAGGAGGATCCTTGAACCTGGGATGATCCTGGAACAAAGGAGGATCCTTGAACCTGGGATGATCCTGGAACGAAGGAAGATCCTTGAATCTGTTGCGCTCCTGAGTATCCTCCTGAATTCATGAGGGATCTCATATGCTGAGGATAGGATCCTGCTGGATGGAAATATGAACCCGATGCCTGGGTCACTGTTGTTGTTCCGTAGTGCACTCCTTTCGGTCCACCCACATATTGAACATCTGGAACCACTGATGGCTGAGAAGTAATCACCGGAGTATCAAAATTCAAAGATCTGGGCACCAGTGGGGAATGATCCTCTGCCGTTTTCTTTTGTTTATTGAGATCTCCGATTTCTTTGAGAATCCTTTCATTGGTCTTGTCCTGTTGCTGTATATAATCCTTCATCTGCAAAATCAAAGTAAACATGTCACTAGTAGTGGGAGTGTAAGAAGCAGAAGAAGTTGGAGGTTTGGAGAAAATGGGAGTTGGTTTCTTCTCGGCATTTTTCTGAGGTCCAGAAGGTGGTGGAGGCAAAGGTGGAATGCCCTGAGATGAATTGACCGCAGACATTGCAGTAGAGGTATTCTTCAATGATGAAGCCATGTATTTGTATGCAATGAACCGGAATGATCACCAACAGAAAAACTTCTTAGGAATGAAGCACCAATAGCCCCACGGTGGGCGCCAAACTGTTTTGGTCAAAAAATCTGATGAGGATAATGCAACCAAACTCTTTGTTACGGGGAATGATGCTTTAAATGTAGAACAATGATAAGGATCACTTCAATGCAAATTGCACAAACGACACAAGGATTTATACGGGGAAAAAGCCCTTAATCAAGAGTTGATCTCTGGCACAAAAAACCTCGGGTGATGGAAACTACCGATCACCAAGCTCAAATAAATCAATAAATGTTTACAACTTCGGATAGTAACGAGCTAGGTACAAGGATAACTATGGTGAAATGTGTAAAAGTGAGTGAAAACTGTTAAGTGTTTGTCGAGAGCTTCAAGAGTGCGATTGTATGAGAGTGTGTGTAGCTGAAAATGGCTAAGTGTTCTAATTACTAGCTCGTCACCCCTTTAAAAATAGAAGTTCACTACGCTAACAAACTATCCGACTTTTGTGCCAAGCTCCCACGTTCTCCACAACGTCCATTTCCAGTCAAACGTGTGCGAAATACCCGTGAAATATTCCATAGTAATGTTGCCAAGACCAAGTCAAGCTTGTTACTCCTGCAAAATAATACGAAACATAAACAAACAATCGTTAGTATGAGGATCCTTAAGGTGATCCATGATCCTGAAGCTCTTCTGAGGATCACTATCTGTCACAGAAGTAAGGATCATTAGTTAGGATAACAAGTAAGGATCACTAATTGTTGAAAATCCTCCCCTAACAAGGAAATTCCAAGTTGGTGATATGGTATTAAGGAAAGTATTTCAGAATACCACAAATCCTGCTTGTGGAAAGTTGGCACCAAAGTGGGAAGGCCCCTACCTGGTTGAAGCTGAGGTAGGAAATGGGGCATATAGATTGCTAACAATGGAAGGCGATTTGCTACCAAGATCTTGGAATGCTGTCCACTTGAAGAAATACTTCATGTAATAAGGATCCATGATCCTTAGCTATTTTCATAACAAGTATCTTTGAAGGATCCTTAGAAGATAGGTGATCCTCATCTTGGTAATGATCTAATTTCAATCTATTTCATTCTTTAATTATCCTATATACAAGGATAAGGATCCTGGATCCTTTATCCTCCTTTCACTTGATTTTGAGTTTTGCTGAAGATTTAGGTATCCTTAACAAAGGATTGAGTATCCATAGAGGTATCCAGTTATTTGGGCTTAACCCTAGTTATTTGGGCTTGACCCAGTTATTTGGGCTTGACCCCAGTTATTTGGGTTTGACCCCAGTTATTTGGGCCTGTCCCCAGTATCGCAAGTAGCGCACGATGATCCTGGTACAGTTCATGGCAATGGGACCAGTACTCGCTTTAGGGGCTGACAATTTCATTGTACTGGCTGTATCCGGGATCCTACGTATAATGGTAGATGTACCATACATCCGTTCCTAAGGCTTCTAACGTTTTCACGTTAGCTAAGGTTTTGGCATTTTCATGTCACTAAGTTTGGATAGTCGCTAGTGAGGGCCATACTCCAGTTTGCACAAGATCCTTTGGGCTTCTCCCCAGTTATCCTTAGGGCTTGTCCCCAGTTATCCTTTGGGCTTATCCCCAGTATATTGGGCTTGTCCCCAGAATTGTTGGGCTTGTCCCCAGTTACTAACTCTTCTCTTATATTGGCTTAGTCCCAAGTTATGTTCCGTTTCAGGTTTTTGAAGTTAAACAGCTAAGGATTCCTGATCCTTACCTTTTACTAAGGTTTGTCTTTTGGTTATCCTGATTATAAATGTTAAAGGGTTAGGATCCTAACTTGGATTCTCAGTTATGATCCTTAATCACGTTGATTTTATTCATTATTTATATAAGTGACCCTTATCCTTTGACAACAGAACTAATGATCCTTAAGTTACATAACTTTTCTGAATTTGTCGACTATAGGATATTCGATCCTTGATCATATCCTAAAACTTTTAAACATGATTTGTTAAACTTTTCTTCTTTACTTGATAAATTCAAACAAAGTATATGATAACAATTGAAAAATAAAGAATTCACAAGGATAACAACATGGGAAATAGCCAAAAAGTTAAAGTTTTATTTATTCACAAACGTTAAACCCTTTTAAGGTTGTCAAAATTGCTAACCCAAGTTTCTACCAGCAATACGTGGACCGTCCACTTGGGTTGGCAAAGGGTGTCCATTGTTGACAGGTCTTGAAAGTGCAGGAAATAAAAGATGGCAGGATAACAGGTGGTTTCATCCCCCAAACAGAGGATCCTTCCACCACCTATTATCCTACCTATTGTCTAAGGATCCATGATCCACAACCCTAGAAACTATTGTTCAAAGTACAACCCAACATTGTTTCAAAACATCACAACCAAAAAAATTTCAAATCCTAAAAAAATGGGCTCCGGCCGCGTCTAGAAATGTCCATCATCGCCCATTTCTGCAGCTCACACCTTGGCTGCATCACCACCAGCATCATCACCACTAGCTTGATCCTTCCCGCTGCCACTTGCCTCAATCGCCAAGACCTCGGTAGCCTCCTCCTCATCCTCTAGCTCAGGCAGCTTTGCCTTCCAGCCTTCCTTGTCCCAAGTGGTCCTGTCAAAGTCAGGATCCTCAGCCTCCTGAGCCATTTGCAACTTGATCTTATACATGGTGATGGCAGCAGAGACTTTAGCATCATCCAGCAGGTCGTGCTTCTCATGATCAACATTTATCTGGGTCATGACTACCTGCTGCTTTGCCAGAGCGAGGCCCTTCTCAAGACGAGAGATGGTTTGATCCTTGGCCAAGAAGATCTTTTGGAACTCCAGATGCTTCTGCTCCGCCTCCTCAACGTATGCATCAAAGAGCATTTCGACCTCAGCGAATTTCTGCAAAAAAGACAAGGTAAAGTTCAGGATCCGTGATCCTCAAGTGGGCAGGATAATCAAGCAGAGTCAGTGATCCTTACATCAGCAAAGTATTCTTGGAACTGGTGGCGGATAAGAGGCAAGCCTTCAAGGTTTTCAGCTTCAGTGGCCTTCCTCTTCTTTCCCCCCTTGGAGGTGACAGGCTTGGGGACTATGGTACTTGGGCTAGCAGCAGTTTTCTTTTTTCCGGAACAGGGAGCCACTGTGCTAAGATCACTGACACTGAAGCGGGTGGCCGACCTTGAGTATTTTCCAGCACCTATCAGTCCAAAACAACAGATAAGTATTCTTGTTTTATTTGCATTTCAACATTTAACCATATATAAACTTGGATACTTACTTGACATTGTAACGGAGCCTGAGGATACTTCTTGAGAATCCTTGGTGTTTGCTTGAAATGACCTTACTGCAGGATCAAGATTCCGGAAAGCGGTGATCCTCCCTTTGGTTGCAGGTGATGGAATGATATGTGAAACAGAAATAACTGCAAAATTGAAACAAAGGGGTTAGTGATCCTCAGCAGAAACAGGGTATCCTATGATCCTTCTATAAGGATCCTCTATCATACCATGAGTGGTCCACTTTAAGGGGAGATCCTTCCCATCCGGGATAGAATCCCTCCTAACGAAGAAGAAACGTTTCTTCCAGTTGGTGTCATTCTTGGTGGTTTTCAGGATTGGATGAGGTTCACCGGGTTTGTGTTTGAATAAAAAGCGGTGTGAACCATGGCTCACAAGGTTGTACAGTTCAGCAAGTTCAGACATTCCCAATTCTATATCCTCCTGCTCAATGATTCTCTCGAGGGTATATAAAACCCTCCACATCATTGGCATAGCCTGGATATAGGATATGCCGGTAAGGGAGAAGAAAGACTAGGTAAAAGCAGGGAAAGGATAGGAGAATCCTATCAGAAATGGGGTAGCCGTAAAAGCAACCCATGTTGCAGAAACGAAGTCACTCAAGGCGGTAGGGTCAAAAGGTTTAAAGACAGAGTCTGCCGGAAAACAATGACGAATCCTGTCGATATCAGGACCATTAAGAAGCAACGTTCCTTCAGAGAATCTTTGATGATCCCTTGGCTTTTCAAAGGACTATCTTTCTGGTGATCCTTGGCAGGGGATGATCGTAACTTCATCGTGATTCAAGGGTTTCAAAGCAGAACAGAGTAAGAAGGAGAAGAGAGAAAGGGGAGAGAAGTACCTGCTTGATCTTCGAATGAGGATTTAAAGGGTGTAACACACGAATTTAAATGCTTCCTAACCCTTATCTCTACCTTGAATTTATAATGATGATTCTGCAGGGATGTCGCTTCAATGACGTAGGATCTACAACGGATAGTTAGATCCTAACGGCTATATATCCGTTAGTTTGTTGCAGATAAGATCAAGAAAATATAACTCGCTAATTTACACTTTACTCCTTATATTTTGGGGGCAATTGTTAGGGGAGGATTTTCCAATCCTAAGGATCAAGGATCCTCAAGTGCTGCCAGGATCATGGATCCTTAATTCTGTTTGAATTAAGGATCCTCAGTAGGTGTTGCAGGATCAGGATTCAGGATCCTTATTGTTATCCTTATACTAACAATTGTCTTCATTATGCGTAAGCTTGTTTTGCAGGAGCAAAGGCATGGACCAAGTCTTACCCAAATTCCTGGAGCATATTCCCTCAATATTCCGCACGTGCTTGGTTCTTGTGGACGTTATGGAGATCGTGGGGAGCTTGCACAATTTGCGGATAGTTAGTTAGTTTAGTTATTTCTAATTTAAAATGGGGATAACAAGCTTGAGTTAGAACACTTGGCTAATTTTAGAAGCTCTCAAACACTACTTGGCGATTTCGTACTTTTTTGCACATTGCACACTAGTGATCCTTGTAACAAGCTTGTTATCATCCCGAGTTGTAAACTTCTTTTGATTAATCTTAGTTGGTGATCGGTAGTTTCCATCACCCGGGGTTTTTTATGCCGGAGATCAACTCTTGATCAAGGGCTTTTTCCTTGTATAAATCCTTGTGTCATTTGTTTATTATATTTCTGAGTTATCCTTTACATTGTTCGTTGATTCAAGCATCATTCCTCACAACAAAGATTTGGTTACATTATCTTAGCCTTATTTTTTACCAAAACAAAGGCAGCTGCGATTGTCAGCTCCCGAGGTTTTATGCCGGCAATCTAGATTGATCAAGGGCTTTCCTCGTATATCCTGTGTCACCCTTTACATTTTTGCTCATTGTTTGATCATAGATACAACTCAATATCCTGTGCCGTATCCTGAAAACTGTTTTTGCAAACAACTTAATTAACATATTTTACACACATTTTTTCAGCACACTACCTCACTTAACTAATTTGATCACTTAATTGCTTCAGTAATTTTTGACCAAAACAACAAGCATCACATTTCTTGGCAAAATCCACAACATCCTTCTTTATAGTATGCCAATAGTATCCTGTCCTAAGGATCCTTGAGAACAGTGCTCTGCCCCCAGTGTGGTTTCCACAATCTCACTCATGAAAATCCTTTAGGACTTCTTGAATTTTAGGATCCTCGATGCACCTTAGATATGGACCTGCAAGAGATCGTTTATATAATATGTCATTTAATATTGTAAACTGAGATACCTTGACTTTGAAAGCTCTGGGGTTTTCTCCTGTAGGAATCTCTCCATGTTGTATATATCTCATGATTGGAAGGATCCAGGATCCTGAATGTGATTGTGCAGCATCACTAGGTATAATTGCAGAATCCTCTACTATTTCCATAGTTGTGTGATCCTCAATAGCAGGAGCCAAAATGTGAATGATGGGAATTTTAATATCCTCTGGAATCTTCAATGATGATCCAAGATTAGCCAATGCATCAGCTTCTGCATTCTCTTCCCTGGATACCTGTGTCAAACTAAAAGAAGCAAAAGAGTCTGCCAATTTCTTGACTATCTCTAAATATCTGATTAGTCTTTCACCTTTAACAACATAGGATCCATTAAAGTGATTAGTAATTAACAATGAATCTACATGTACCTCAAGATACCAGATCCTCATGTGCTTGGCAATTTGCAAACCAACTATCATATTCATCCTCATTATTAGTAGTTTGAAACTCACAAGCTATTGAGTGGGGTATTATGTCCCCCTATGGCGATTTTAGTAGTATTCCTAGTCCAGTTACCTTGATGTTTGAAGCTCCATCTGTGAAGAGTATCCAAGGATCCTTAGTCTCTTCAAGCTGTTGAACTTCCAACTCAGCTTCCCTTTGTAGATCACTACTGAAATCTGCCACAAAGTCAGCTAAGGTGTGACAACTGTGTTTTGTAATCATCGTATAATGTAAAACAATGTTGATTATCAATAAAACAATGTGCTTTGGTGTTATTATATGTATAATTGTGTTTGATGATTTTACAATTTGATTCGATTCCGATTTCAAGCTTTAATCGCTTTCTGGAAGGTTATACGCAAACTGGTGCGTAAACGCAATCAGTTTAACGCGACGTACACTCCGGAACTGTGACATAAGCCAAACATACCCTAAAAACCCTTTACATAACTTAGAAATAAGTTTCGAAGGGTTCGGTATGGCAAAAACATGTTTATTTGAACTAAAGAACTAATTGCGACAAAAATGCCAAACGAACGTTGGTGACCGCCCGGATAATATTTAAATCCAAAAAATATTCTGTTATGATTAAAATTTTATTTTTAATTATGTTCGTGTTGAAAAATAAATTAAAACGCTTAAAAACGTTATTTTTCAAGTTTAAGCGCGTACCGCGTGTTACTGCGCAACACAGTGCATATACTGCAAAACGCAGACAACACAGCCAGTCTCAGCAACTGAAATTTATTTCAGTAATAATTTGGCGAGTTTATTTTTATAGAATAATAAAAATAATTTAGAACGCCATAAACCGGGATTTAAACGCTAGATAAAATACTCGGTATCCAGTTAAACACCTGTTTTTAACCTACACATATCATTTATGTGTATTTTTGTGCATATATACATATGTATATCGTGTATGTATGTATGTAACAAGTTCCCACATTCTTTTTCTTCCACTTGACAAGTGTTGGTACATGAAATCTCTAGTAAATCTCCCATATCTCCATATATCTTTATATAATCTTTCTAAGATCTCAACAAATCATACAAGATCACTCCATCTCCTTCTCTCTCTCTCCTCCCAACCGTAAGCACCATCACCACACCCATCTTCATCTTCTTCAACCTTGTTCTTGAGAATCAAGCTCCATTTCAAGCATATTTCAAGTTGGTGTGAAGATCCAAAGGGGTTTCCAATGTGCTTTCAAGTGATTTCAAGCTCCATATTATCAAAATCTCATCAACAACTTACTTAAATCTTGAAGGTATAAAGTTTATGTTTAAATCATACTCTTGATTCTTGGTTGTTCTTGATGATTTGAAGTTTCTCTTGAATCTTGGAATTTTTCACAAACTTGAAATTTAAAAAGAAACGGGTCTTGATACAAAATAAAAAAATGGTGATATATATATGTGTGTGTATAACCGTATATATATATATATGTGTATGTGTATGAACTTCGAGCTTGATCTTTGGTAAATACTTGTTTAAGTTGTTGTTTGTTCTTGAATAATAGTTAAAATGCAAGTGTTTGATGATTTGTGCAAGATATGATAAATGTTCAAATACATCAGCAAATAAACATGAATAAATCACATGTTTAATGCATCTAAAGTCATATGAAAAGATGATAATATGATAGTGTGCTTTAGACACTTGTACAATACATGTTGATTTAAAGCTCAAGAAATGATAAAAAAAATGATTGTATGACAAAAATGTTTTAGAACAGGTTATAAACACTAAAAATAACATTATTTGGTATATTATAATGGCATGAAACTTTTTCATAGGTTTGATAGCTTTGCATGTTGTACATATAGCTTAAAAAGTGGTAAAATATGTGAAATTTGCATGATTTATGTGCTTTATGTGAGACCTGCACTATCATGAGTATAACCATTATTTTATTCAGTAAATAAAATGGGTTATGTTAAAATATCAATTCGTTTCGATTTGGGATGGTTAGGGTAACGTTTGATGCAAAACTATGCGGTAAAACGGTTAAAAATCGGCTTTTCGGAGGATTTTTATAAAACTGTTTTAGATCAGTAAGTAAACTGATATTTTTGATATAAAAATAATTATTTTAACTTATATTAAGTTTACTTGGTGTTTGGTTAGTCATACGTGACTTCCGACGCCCAAAAACGTTACCGAATCGCTAAAATACGTGTTTTTCAACATACACTATAATGAGTTGTTCATGGGTAAATTTTATGTGTTACAATGTTTTATGTGTTTTAGAATATGTGTATGATGACATGTTTATAGTTGACAAGATTATGTGTGTTACGATATTTATATTATGTCACAAAAAAATATATATTACGACACGCAAATCATAGATATATTGCTTATAACATGATGAGGGTCACCAATAAAATCGTTCAAGTCACAAAGCTTTTTAAAATATATATGAACTCATATATATATAAGTACACCAATATAATAAAAAATAATAACTTTTCGAGAAATCTCAAAGTTATGTGAAAATTCTAAGTATCGGAGAAACTTATGTATTTTTGTGGGTTTTTTATTATTAAATCATTCTTATTTAATTTAGGACGAATAAACAATTTGAGGGATTGTGTTAACATATAAAAACGCACCCAAAGGTGAGTACATAAATCCCCTCTTTTACATGTTTTTGATTGTTTTGGGGTGATTCATATGTATCAAAACGATTTCGATATTTTAACGATGGTTTCAAAACGATTAAGATGGTTTATACTAAACTAATAATGATTTCGACAATGTGAACGAACTTGTTGGTTGTAGTTACATAACGAATGACATTCATTAATTTTGGCCGAACCGACCAGTATTAGGTTATGGTACCATAGGATCTGACAAATCCCGTTATCAGACTGCACCCATGGTTATGTGTGGGTTAGGTGGGTAATGACTGAATCTGTGATTGTTAACTTACCCTTTGGTGGTTTGTTAATACGAGTTGAACGATGGACGAGTTACGAAGGTTTGAATGTTATAAGCGAGACGACCAAGACGAGAACGATTTGGAACGATTTTAACGATTTAAAAAAATGAACGATGCTTTATTACATGAACGAATTAAACGATTTTAAATGATGTCACACATCGAGGTTCACTAAACGATATAAACCATACGAGTTTTATTACGAGAACTATTTATGATTTGGTTTACTTAAACGAATGTTTTGGGTTAAGATTCATGGCATCGAGGTTTTATAAACTATAACCAATCTGTTTCAACTTGGTGATTCCTTTTACAATACCAACATTTTACAAAACAAGGTTTTCTAATATCGATTAACGAAGTTGTACGAGTTATTTCAACATGTAAACGAGCCATGAATCTGACACTCTCACAAAACCTATGTGCTCGCCAGCATTTCTTTGCTGACTTTGTTTTTACATATGTTTCGGGTGATGTTGCCTGATGTTGATTGCTAGGATGCATGAGTCACATAGGATCTGGACGAGGCCTTAATAACAATGATAGTCGTTATATAACTTGCTTGTTTCATGTTAAAACATGTAAATTATTTAATGAATAAATAAAACGAAACTCTTTTGTATCCATGGTTGTGAAACAATAATTCTGTTACAACACTCCCCGACGTTTCCTCCCCGATTTGTTGTTTTACGTGGTCGGGGTGTGAAATAAGGCCTGGGATTTAATGGCAGTTCTTGGCTCATATCTTATATCATAAGCACTAAGCTTCACTGCCCATTTAGCCATCCTTCCTGACATCTCAGGTTTACTGAGAACATTCTTAATTGGAAAGTTAGTTTTAACAATAATAGCATGTGTTTCAAAATAATGACGTAATTTAGTTGATGCCATAATCAAAGCAAGGATAAGTTTTTCTAAATGTGAATACCTGGATTCAGCATCAAGCAAACTTTTACTTACATAATATACAGGATGTTGTGTACCTTCGTGATCCTTAACAAGGACTGCACTTACTGCCTTAGAAGATACTGCCAAATACAAGGATAATATATCCCCTTTTTCTGGTTTCATCAAGGCTGGAGCTGAGGATATGTAATCCTTAAGGGGTTTGAGAGCATTCTCATGCTTTTCAGTCCATTCAAACTTATTGTTCTTTCTCAGGATGTCATAGAATTCCTTGCATTTCTCTGATGACTTTGAGATGAACCTGTTCAAGGTTGCGATCCTCCCTGTCAATCTTTGAACATCCTTGGCGTTGGCAGGAGATTTAATATTCACAATTGCCTTGATTTGCTCTGGACTTGCCTCTATGCCTCTCTTAGTCACCATGTAACCTAGGAACTTGCCTGCTTTGACACCAAAATGACACTTGGAAGGATTCAATTTCATATTGAATTTATCAAGGATATCAAATGTTTCCTCCAAATCTATTAGGTGATCCTCAGCTCTCTTGGACTTAACCACCATGTCATCTATATAGACTTCCATAGTGTGTCCAATTTGTTCTTTAAACATCATATTGACTAGCCTTTGGTATGTAGTACCTGCATTTCTTAGTCCAAATGGCATAGCAATATAAAAATAGATACCTCTTGGGGTCATAAAGGCTGTATCCTCTTGATCAGATGGTTCCATCTGAATTTGTTGAAATCCAGATGAAGCATCCATGAAAGTCAACAACTCATGACCCGCAGTAGCATCCACCATGGAGTCAATGTGGGGTAACGGGAAAGGATCCTTGGGACATGCCTTGTTTAAATCAGTAAAATCGACACATACCCTCCACTTTCCGTTTTTGTTTTGAACAACAACCACATTGGCTAGCCACCTTGGATACTTAACCTCTCTAATCATACCTGCTCTGAGTAGCTTGTCTACCTCCTCCTGGATAATGGCATTCCTCTCAGGTGCAAACTTCCTCCTCTTTTGATGTATGGGTTTGAATGACCTGTCAATGCCAAGTTTATGGGTAATAATATCTTTAGAGATACCTGTCATGTCTTCATGCTTCCAGGCAAAGGTAGTTTTTCTTCTCTTTAGGAAGGATATTAGATCCTCTTCAATATTGCTAAGGATCCTGGATCCTATAAAAACTTTGGATTCAGGATCCTGAGGATCCATCAGTATATCCTTGACATCTTGTTCTCTAGCCTCCAGGACATCTCTTGGAGGATGCTTTAATTGCTATTGCTCCCTGGGTCTCGAGGCTGGCTTCATGGATGAAGTATAGCAATTTTTAGCTTCTTGTTGGTCACTTTCAATCTTTACCACCCCCCATGGAGTTGGGAGTTTCACACGTTGATGGTATGTAGATGGGACTGCCTTCATGTCATGTATCCATGGCCTGCCAAGGATAACATTGTAATAGGATAAGCAATCTATAACACAAAATTTCTGAAAAGTATTAACTCCCTCAATATAAATGGGAAGTTTAATGTCCCCCAATGTGTTCTTGGTTTCTCCACTGAATCCCACAAGAACTGATGATCTTGGGATAATTTATGATTCAGGGAAGTTCATCTTCTTGAGGACATCAAGTTGAATGATGTTCACTGAGCTTCCTCAATCTATGAGAATCCTGCGAACAAAATGGTTAGATATAAACAAATTAATAAGAAGAACGTCTTGGTGAGGATCCTGAATATCTACATGATCATCCTCATTGAAGGATATAACTTTCTCTTGTGTAAGGATCGAAGTCCGGACGGGTCTGTCCCCATTGTACATCTTTGTTTCTTTGGCATGCCTCTTGGCTGCTGAAAAGGAAGTGCCGCATATGTCTGATCCACCAGATATGAAGTTGATAATTTGTGCATCAACAGGTGGAGCAGGAGCTCTTTCCGGAACCTTTTCAGGATCCTGGATCCTTGACTTTTTTCTTCCGAGAAGCTCCTTTAAGTGCCCTTTGCTTAATAAATAACCAATTTCCTTCTTGAGTGCTATGCATTCTTCAGTGAGATGGCCAAAATCTTCATGATATGCACACCATTTGGATTTGTCTTTTGTTGCTGTTGGCTTATCACTCTTTCTGGGCCATCTTGCTTTTTCACCTAGATTCTGCATTGCAAGGATTAGTTCGTGGTTATCAACAGAAAAGCAATACTCAGAAATGGGAGGATAATCCTCATCATCCTCTTCCTGTTTTACTGCATGCACGTTCTGATTATCAGGCTTGTTGTAAGATTTGGACTTATTGTTCCTGAAGTAGGATCCTTGCTTTTCCTGCTTCGAGGATCCTGCCAGTCTTTCTTGGATCCTTTTATCATCCTCTAGGCGGATGAACCTAAGGGCCCTGGTTCTCACTTCATCAAGATTCCTGCAAGGGGTCATGACAAGATCATCATAGATTAATGAATCCTTAAGTAAACCCATTTTCAAGGTCTCTACAGCCGTAGCAATATCCAAATTAGGAATATCTAAAGATTCTTTACTGAATTTAGTGATATAATCTCTAAGTGATTCATTTTGACCTTGTGTTACCCTATATAGATCACTAGTTAAACTTTCAAATTTCCTACTGCATGAGAATTGGCTATTAAACAGGTTAACTAGATTAGCAAATGAAGTAATAGAGTAAGGGGGGAAGACTTAGCAGCCATTTAAGAGCTGATCCTGTAAGTGTGGATCCGAAACCCTTGCATAGACATGCTTCTTTTAACCTCTCAGGGATGGGATTGAACTCCATCCTTTCTCTGTATTGAGCTACGTGCTCTTCTGGATCCGTTGAGCCATCATATAGCTTCATGGTTGGTATTTGAAATCTCTTTGGTATCTCTGCATCACAAATGGTTGGTGCAAAACGAGATACCTTGTGGCTTCCATCTGGAATTTCAGGAATGGGCTTAACCACTCCTGGGACGCTGGATATCATATCCTTGAGTTTCTGTAACTCTCTGGCCATAGCTTGATTGATACCTGTATCCTGTATAAAGCCATGGTTAGCATTCTAAGAATTATTCAAAGTGTTACCTCCTGAAGGATTCAAGTTTGGAATTCTGGATGTGAATCCATATTGATGAGACTCTGGCATGATCGAGGGGCCAGACGAAGCAATAGTCTGCATAGGGATGAAGTCTCCCAAATGAATGTCTGAACTTCCGGGTTGTACGTTCCTTAAGGATCCTTGATCCTGAAATATGTTGGATCCTTGGTATGCTGAAACTAGGGGTCTTGGAGGATAATCCATGGATCCGTAAACCTGAGATGAGGATCCCTGAACCTGAGAAGAGGATCCTTGAACGTGAGAGGATCCCTGAACCTGAGAGGGTCCTTGAACCTGAGAGGATCCTTGAACCTGAGAGATCCTTGAACCTGAGAGGATCCTTGAACCTGAGAGGATCCTTGAACCTGAGAGGATCCTTGAACCGTCTGTGCTCCCACATATCCTCCAGAACTGAAGAAGGACCCTTGATGCTAAGAAAAGGATCCTTGAGGCTGAACAGAGGATCCTGAAGGCTGAAAGTAGGATCTTTGAGCCTGAGACATTGCCAACGATCCATAACGTATACTTGACAATCCACCCTAGTATTGAGTGCCAGATGCTGTGGAGTGCTGGGCTGTTACGGCTGGAGAATCAAAATTCAGTGATCTGGGCACCAATGGTGAGTGATCCTCCGCTGATCTCTTCAATTTCTTGATGTCATCAATCTCTCGAAGGATCCTGTCATTGGTTATGTCCTGCTGCTGCATGTGATCCTTCATCTGCAAAATCAAAGAATAAAGATCATTGTTAGTAGGACCAGAAGAAGTGGTAGAAGTTGGTTTTAGGAAAACGGGGGTTTGTTTCTACGTAGCATTCTCAGCATTCTTCTGATATCCAAAAGGTGCTAGAGGTAAAGGTGGGATGCCCTGTGAAGAAGTGACCGCCGGCATGGAGCTTGAAGTGTTCTTCGCTTGAGAGGCCATGTAGTTGAAGGTAATGAACCGAAATGACCGAAATAAACAAAATTTCTCAGAAATGTAGCACCAATTGCCCCACGGTGGACGCCAAACTGTTTTGGTCAAAAATCAGACAAGGATAATGCAACCAAATCTTATTTTGTGAGGTGTGATGCTTGAATAAATGAACAAATGTATGAACACTTTGTAAATGAAATGAGCAATAGACACAAGGATTTATACAAGGAAAAAGCCCTTGATCAATGTATGATCTCCGGCACAAAAAACCTCGGGTGATGGAAACTACCGATCACCAACTATATTAGACAAATGATGTTACAAATCGTGATGATAACAAGCTTGTTACAAGGATAACTAGTGTGCAAAAAAGTGTGTAATCGCCAATAAGTTGCAGAGAGTTCTCGAGTAGTGTGTGTTTTTCTAACTGTTCTATCTAATCCAACTTGTTATCCCCTTATAAAAATGAAACTAATCTAACTAACAAACAATCCGCAAATCATGCAAGCTTCCCACGACTTCCATAACGGTCACACAAGCTATGCACGTGCAGAATAAGGGAGCATATTACCCTGGAATCTCGGCAAGACCAACTCCCACTCGTATACTCCTGTAAAACAAGTTCAAACATGGTGGAAACAATTGTTAGTATAAGGATCCTAATGAGGATCCTGTATCCTTAGTCCTGGAATGTCTTCTGAGGATCCTTAATTCAAAACTGAACTGATGATCCGTGATCCTGGCTGCACTTGAGGATCCGTGATCCTTAGGTTTTGGAAATCCATCCCTAACACTGCAGACTAATTTTTTTTGGCTACATGTATCAAAACTTACCCACATATTGAAATTTATCCTACATTTTAAATTATTTTTTTTTGGAAAAAAATATTTTGAAAATAAATTACAAATTTAATATAGTTAACTATTAAATAGAAAAACTATATATATTAATGATCTATATATGTTTACCAATATTTCCTTACAATAACATTAAATATAAATATTAAATAGAGTATTTTTATTAATTAAAATATCTTCTTTTTTATTTTTAAAAAGAATTTCTACTCATTTGAACCTTTTACAACAGATTAATTATTACTAAATTCAAATATCTGGTCTGAACTGGTGTTTACATCTTTATTTTGAAACACTAATTTTAGGGATATTGGATTTAAATAACCATAACTTTCATTATTTGGCCGATAACACTCTCAACTTACGAATTGCATCATGCCACTCCCAACTTTCAACTTATTTCCTCTAGCACTTCCAAACTAACTGAACCCTAAGCCAGTTAGTTTTTTTTTTTGTGCTGATGTGTCATATGACGTGGCAATATTTGCTGATGTGGCACCTTCTGTTGACGTGGGGTTTTTTTTTGCTAATGTGGCATCTGATGTGCCGCTTGTTTAGTGACATGACATTTGATGTCAGATAACTAGGTCAGGGTTCAGTTCATTTGAGAGTGACAGGAAATTAAGTTAAAAGTTAGAAGTGACGTGGTATAATTCGTAAGTTGAGAAGATTATCAGTCAAATGGTGAAAGTTGAGTTTATTTAAATCTAATACCACCTAATTTTATTAGGTTTTAATTTGAACTTTGTCTTACTTTATAGATTCAAATTTTAAATATGATTTAAATCAGCAACCATGTAACATTATTTCTGAGTATTTATGATTATTAAGGGGCCTAATTTATGTTATGCGTTGTGAAACTCGTTATTCTTAAGAGGCCTAATTGTGTGTGTATATATATAGGAGAAGCATTATTTAGGAACCACCCTTTATTGTGAAAACCGCGAGAACCAATGTGAACACAACCAAAAATACCTAAAACTAGCAACAAAAAAAAACATACACACAATTTTTTTTAATATTTTTTAACAAAAAATCGCTGGATTTGGTTATTAAAAAAATTCTAAAAAAAGTTTTGGCTACTAAAAGTAGCGATTTTTCATTAAAAAATATTTTAGTTTTTAGATATGTATATATATATATATATATATATATATATATATATATATATATGGAAAGGTATAAATGAGAACGCTAAATACTGCGAGAACCATGAGAACGAATGAAAAAACCGCGAGAACTTGGTTAAAAACAATTCAAATTCAAAATTTCTTTTTACAGTTATCATTATTATTCGAATACAATGTTATAAATTTAATTTACACGTTTAAATTTACGTGAATTCGTAAATAAAGAAAATTTACACATGTGTAAGTTTGCCATTTACACATGTGTAAATTTGTTATATTTACACATGTGTAAAAAATGTAATTGTCACACCCCGATTTCCACGTGTCACCGGTGGGCCCGGTGGGAAGTATCGTGACGTGGTTGGCAACATAATAGTCAAACAACACAATATTTAATATGCACAGCGGAAGCAAATTGTAAGATACAATACAACCGAATTTAATATTTGTAATATCCAATGTCACAATATTCGGAAGTTTATCCACAGACGGATCGGAAACAAAATGGAAACAATAGTTCAACAGACTTTAGGCATCTTAAGCTTGTGAGACTTCTAGTGATGCTAAGGAGAAATCCCAGCCAATTACGCTTAGTACCTGCATTTAATCTTTTTGGGAAAATACGTCAGTTTACACTGGTAAATACAATCAACTGACTCATTTTGGAAAATGATTTAAAATTGTTTTGGATGCACGTGGCATAAACATTTTATTTAACTTGGGAGAATTATTTAAATATATAATCTTGTGAACGAATTACATGTTCCTTGTGCGTTCAGTAGCCCGGATCGTGTCCGGGTTAAAGATCAATAGACACACCACATTATTCTTTTGTGCATTGACGGGTGTACGCCTACACCACGCGCTTAAGTCGTGGCCATTTCATAAAATGATGCCAAGGATATCCGGGACATGGTCATTAACCCCCCAAAGGCTTTAAGTAACAAGACTGTTTAAACGAGCCGATCAAATTATTCAATTAACCACCCAACGATGGAAGATTTGATGCCCGATCAAGCGGTATTCTATATACCGTAACCCAAGCCCGTATAGGGAAAATAAGTTAAAAGTATTTACCTGAGCAAAGTATAATTCACAATAAGCAAATTGCAAGTAGCTTTTACTGGTACTCCTAATCTGGAACAAAGGTTTATAATAACCTATTAGAATTCCAACGGGTCTTTAATTAAGCTTAAGCTTAGACCGGTTAGTTTCAAAGACACGGTTCGTACGCACGATTAAGCGAAGACCGGATAGAATGTGATTTAGACCCGACAAGTTCAGAGACTTGTTTAATATGGGTATTTCATACACATTCTGGATTTTGAGATAAAACCGATAAGGTTTGACCTGTTTAGGCTAGTTTATGTAAACTAGTTACATAAACCGAACTGAACGCGTAATAAGCGTAACGAGTAATAATGAGAGCCATTTATAGGTTTCCTAAGTTAATATGCTCCAAATATGTTGTGACATCAGTAAGATGTCTTTTATTATGCCCGAAATGAATTTAATCACAAACTATGCCCCGTAGGGGTAATTTGGTCATTTTAAAGGTTGTAAAAGAGTTTAAGTGTCAACCTGAGTTACAGGCCTGATGTAATCAGAAAATATACTCAATTTGCTAAGTTATATCAGTAGGTTAAAGTATATACGTGAAATTTATCAATTATAACCAAACTATGCACCGTAGGGGCATTTTGGTAATTTCACAGAAGCTATAAAGCTCAAAACTGAAGTCCGAGTTTATCAACTTTTGCTTACTGTTAAAATATTATTATTTTCCTCCAATATCAGTAGGTATCAACCCGTGTATCTTTAAAATAATCTTAGTACATACTATGCGTTAAAAACGCTTAATTAGGCGATTAAAAGCCGTTTACGGGTCCGATACATAAAGTTGATATTTTTATTATTCCAGAAGGCTTAAAATAATTTATTTATCATTTAAGATCAGTAGCAAAAGGTTTGGAGTCGTTTAGATATGTAAAACTCATTTTATGGCCCGTAAGGGCAAAACCGACAATTACCGGATTAAGCCTACGACTATGAGTTATGCTCAGCCTAAAATTAATTAAAAATCTTCAAAAATCCCAAAATAATATATTACATCAGTGGATAAAGAGTTTGATATTAAAAAGTAGGCTTAACTAGTCTATACGCTAATTACGCCGTTTAATTAACATAAAGCTTTCCTTTTTACGCTAACGAGCATAACTCTTAATCTACACCTCAAACTAATGTCAAACTTTGCATACAAGTTTATATATCAGTAGCTAAGGTTTCTACACTTTTACATTTTTATAAATCATGTTTTAAGGTGAAAAGGGCATAATGGTCAACATATTAGTAATTAACGGAAATCATGCGTATTAATCGGTTAACTAATGAACCATGGTGTATAATCATAGAGGGTTATACTAGCATATAACCTGGTCCAAATGAAGCTCTTAGATATTTCTAAAATATACCATAACGGGTCAGAACTGAAAGTCAAAGTATAAGTCAAACTATGCGACTTTCGGTTCCGAACCGGGTCTAAACAGGAAATTGTCGGGTTGAACATGTTTAGACATGTTCTTACACTAATTACCAAGTTATATTAATGATCAAACAGGTTGTATGTGTTCTACATTGCTAATTATGCATAAATTGAAATTTACACATTTTGTTGACTTTTTAAATACAAGTTTGACCCGACATTTGACCTAGTTAGAATGGGAATCAGGGGGAACCCTTTTGAGAGTTTATTACCCACATAATTACCAACTTATAACTACTTTTGATTCAACTAATCACTGGACCATTAGTGATTAATCTTAAAGTCAACCGTTAATTACGACGGTTTGACTTTTAAGCTAATACTAAGCTAAAACTTAATTAAGAAGGGTTAGGCATACTTACTGAAGTCCTATGCTTGATTAGTGACCACTTGAGTCTGCTCTTAAGCTCCAGAAATTGATCAGAATGCTGAAGGAAGGTGTGAGCTCAAAGTTGAAATCTTGTGGCCTTTTATAGTGCTCATAAGCACTTAGATTATGGACAACAAGAGCTAGCAATTGTTCCTGGTCATCAACACTTGTCCCTAAGATCCTAGGAGCCACTTAGGGGTCGCCCATGATGAGAAAATATCTGTTTTTGGTCAATTGAGCGCGTTTACAGGCTGCTGTCTAAAGTTGCTGATACTGTGCATCGGACGCGGCCCGCGTAAGGTTTCATTAACCTTTACGCGGCCCGCCTCAGCCTTGTTAATCAGAATTCTCATTTTCAAGTTTCCGCATATTGTCCCTTGGCCTTTCGAAAGGGAAACTAAGCCTAATTCTTGCAATTTGACCCCTTTATATTTATCTACAAGGGCCTTAAGACTTGTACCCACTTTGCCAAGTCCCTGGACATTTCTGGTTAACCCGAAAAGTCATAACTTTCAACGTTAACGCTTTAACCCCTCGCACACGAATTTGATCATAACTTTCTCATACGATTACGAAACTTTATGAAATTTATATCGTGCATTCTAGTGAGCATAATTTACAGTTACAAAGCTTCGGGTTTGTCAAAAGGTCACTCAGAAGTATAACTTAAACATGTTGACACATTTAACCCCTGTAGTTTGTAATTCCTCACTTTTAGCTTCGCATGATCCATGATTTATTCGTTTGATGCTATAAACATCATGTAGGGTTAATGTACAAAATATTTATTCACTGTTGACACTTAGAACTCGTATATTCATATACTTTTCATGATTGCCAACTTTAGTCCTTCTAGAACATTCTTTCACACGTTCAAACATATGACACGTGTTAACACATTATAGGACGTGAATTTTCGAGGTGTTACATCCTCACCCCCTTAAAATAAATCTCGACCTGAGATTTACTGAAATAAATAAGGGTATTTTTCTTTCATCGTGGATTCAACCTCCCACGTGAATTCGGGACCTCTACGGGCATCCCATTTGACCTTTACAATAGGCACATGCTTCCTTCGAAGCTTCTTGGCCTGTCGATCCTCAATCGACAATGGTTTTTCCACAAACTTCAAGCTCTCATCTATATGCACATCTGTATGTGGTATAACCAGTGATTCATCAGCGAAGCACTTTTTCAGATTGCAGATGTGGAACACATTGTGAATTCCACTGAGCTCTTCCGGTAAGTTTAACTTATAGGCAACTGACCCGACCCATTCGATAACCTCGAAAGGTCCTATGTATCTCGGGCTTAGCTTGCCTTTCTTACCAAATCGCATCACTCCCTTCCAGGGTGATACTTTAAGCAACACTTTGTCGCCTACTTCGAAGTTAAAAGCTTTACGCTTTGGATCAGCGTAGCTCTTCTGCCTATCTCGGGCAGCTTTGAGATGGTCACGAATCTGGACAATCTTGTCCGTCGTCTCGAACACTATCTCCGGTCCTGATAACTGGACATCTCCAACTTCCGCCCAACAAACGGGCGTTCTACACTTTCTACCGTATAAGGCCTCGAAAGGTGCAGCCTTTATGCTGGTATGGTAGCTATTGTTGTAGGAGAACTCGATCAATGGTAGGTTCTTATCCCAACTACCACCCAAATCGATCGCACATGCACGTAGCATGTCTTCTAACGTTTGAATAGTACGCTCGCTTTGACCGTCTGTCTGAGGATGGTAAGCCGTACTAAAATTCAAACGCGTGCCCAAAGATTGTTGGAAGCTTTTCCAAAAATGTGACGTGTATCTAGTATCTCAGTCAGAGATAATAGACACAGGTATGCCATGTAAGGCTACAATCTTATCAGCGTACAACTGGGCTAACATGTCGGAGCTATAAGTCTCCTTGATGGGTAAGAAATGTGCTGACTTAGTCAGTCTATCAACGATAACCCATATTGTATCATTTCCTTTCTTTGTCTTGGGTAACTTGGTGATAAAATCCATGGTTACCATTTCCCACTTCCATGTAGGAAGTTCAGGCTATTGTAGCAAACCTGACGGTTTCTGATGCTCGGCT
This sequence comes from Helianthus tuberosus, assembly GCA_030545235.1. Classification (NCBI taxonomy): domain Eukaryota; kingdom Viridiplantae; phylum Streptophyta; class Magnoliopsida; order Asterales; family Asteraceae; genus Helianthus; species Helianthus tuberosus. The sequence continues at coordinate 61,114,789 of CM060372.1, read as the reverse complement.
TTGACTTGCGCATATGTCAAGCATTTAGCTACATAGGCAGCTACAGACTTTTTCAAGCCTATCCACCAATAATTTTCCCTTAGATCCTGGAACATCTTATCAGCTCTAGGATGAACGGAATATTTGGAACTATGGGCTTCCTGGAGGATAACATCTCGAAGTCCTCCATAAATTGGAACCCATATTCGTCCATTTAATCTTAGAATTCTGTCATTGCTAAGAGTTAACTGCTCCTCAGTTACTCCTAGCTTTTCGTTAGGATAGCTAGCTTCCAACACAGCTTCCTTCTGTGCAGCTAACAACCTTTCAATCAAACTGTTCTTTATCTCCATGCGCTTGGCATTGATTCGGATGGGTTTCACCCTCTCCTTTCGACTCAAGGCATCGGCGACTACATTCGCCTTGCCGGGATGGTATCTGATTTCACAATCATAATCGTTTAAAGTCTCCATCCAACGGCGCTGCCTCATGTTTAAATCCTTCTGATTAAACAGGTGCTGGAGGCTCTTGTGATCAGAATAGATCACACACTTGACTCCATATAAATAATGCCTCCACAGCTTTAGTGCGAATACAACGGCACCCAACTCCAAGTCGTGGGTGGTGTAGTTCTTTTCATGCACTTTTAACTGTCGTGATGCATAGGCAATAACCTTGCCTTTCTGCATAAGCACACACCCCATGCCAGTGTGCAATGCATCGCAGTAAACCACAAATTCTTCGATTCCATCTGGCAATGTCAGTACTGGAGCGTTGCTCAACTTCTGCTTTAGGACATCAAAGGACTCTTGTTGCTTAGGGCCCCAAACAAAATTAACCTTCTTCTTAGTTAAGGAGGTTAGGGGTGCAGCAATCCTTGAAAAATTTTCAATGAAACACCTGTAATATCCTGACAATCCCACGAAACTACGAATCTCTGTAGGCGTCTTTGGCTCTTGCCAGTTCATAACTGCTTCAACCTTAGCGGGATCCACTAGGATACCACGCTCACTCACCACATGTCCAAGGAATTGGACTTCTCGAAGCCAAAATTCACATTTAGAGAATTTGGCATAGAGCTTCCCCTGATGCAGGAGTTTGAGAATACAGCGAAGGTGTTTCTCATGGTCAGCTTGGTTCTTCGAGTAGATAAGAATGTCGTCGATGAAAACGATGACGAATTTATCTAAGTACGGCTTGCAAACGCGATTCATGAGATCCATGAACGCGGCAGGTGCATTAGTGAGCCCAAAAGGCATCACTAGGAACTCGTAATGACCGTAACGAGTCCTAAATGCAGTTTTGTGTACGTCTTCATCTCTAACCTTCAGTTGATGGTAGCCTGACCTCAAATCAATCTTCGAAAAATAACTTGCTCCTTGCAATTGATCGAACAAATCGTCGATCCTGGGTAAAGGATACCTATTCTTGATCGTGACCTTATTAAGCTCACGATAATCGATGCACAGACGCATCGATCTGTCCTTCTTCTTGACAAACAGGACTGGCGCTCCCCAAGGAGACGAACTAGGTTTAATGAAACCCTTGGCTAGCAATTCGTCTAGCTGTGTCCTCAATTCTTTCATCTCCGTTGGTGCTAACCTGTAGGGTGCTCTAGCAACAGGTGCTGCTCCAGGGATGATATCAATTCTGAATTCCACTTGCCTATCTGGTGGTAAACCAGGTAGTTCTTCCGGAAAAACTTATGGGTATTCAGAAATGATGGGGATGTCTTCGATCTTCGGTTTAGGCTCATCAATAATCACTTGTGCCAAGTAGATGACACAACCCTTCTTTAATTACTTGGAAGCTTTGAGCATAGTCACTTGCTTAGGCAGTCCATACTGGGTGTCTCCCCGAATGGTAAGTGATTCACCAGACAGAGTCTTTATTACCACCTGCTTTTTGTTGCAGACAATTTGGGCCTGGTTATGAGATAACCAGTCCATACCCAGAACTATGTCAAAACCAGCCAACTTAAAGGGAAGTAGAGACAGAGGAAAAGAGTGGTTCTTAATGGATATAACACATCCATCTAACACAGTAGAGACGGTTTCGAGTGTGCCATCTGCTAACTCCACCTCATAATTCACACTTAAGGTTTTGACAGGTAATTTCAACAATTCACAAAATTTATTATCTACGAAAGACTTATCAGCGCCTGAATCAAAAAGTACTCTTGCATAGACATCATTGACAAAGAAGGTACCTGTAATAACGTTGTCGTCTAGAACCGCTTCCTTTGCATCCATTCTGAAGACTCTAGCATTAGTCTTCTTAACCTCTTCAGGCTTCTTGGGAGTTTATTAATTGAACTGTTACAGAAAACAAGGACAATAGTTTATTTGGGAGTTTATTATGGAATTGCCCCTTAGGGTAATTCATTAACCATGGTAACAGAGACCATATTTGGTTAATTTATTAATCACATTTATTTAGGATTTCTATTATAATTTATCCTAATTATAAAACAGTAACAGTTTTACTTGTGGCACAAAAGGCCTAGTCACATGGACATTTTAATTTATAAGTTATGATTGCAGAGAATTAAAACATGAAGGTATACTGGCACAATAGGCCTAGTCACAAGGACATTTATAAATTATAACCTATGATTTCAGAGAATCAAGGCATGAAGGTTTGAACCTAGTTCATTACCTTAATCTGACAGGGAGTCATCGCTACCACTGTCTTTTGGCTCATATGGAAATGAGCAGGGCCCGTAGGCTCCATATTACCACGCATGGTAAAAATATGATCATCTTAATTGATGATCTAACCCATGATTCAGAGATCATTAAGTTGGGTTAGGAATCTGTGGAAAGATCCTTATATAAAAATGACGTGTGTGATTTTAATGAATCACGTCTGCCAAGAGTGTTAACATGTTTTCAGATGTTAACAGGGATACGAATCTTTTAAACAGGTCTTACCATCTTGGCCCGGCCTTATAATGACCCGAAGGCTAGGTTTCACTCTTTAAGATTCTTATTTAAAAATTTTACATAGGCAGATTATTTAAAAGGAATGATTTTAATTCATTTATTTCATATATAATTTATTTATGCACATAAGGCAAACATGAAATTTATAAACTTACATCCCATTAATTTATTAAAATATTACACGCTGCCCTAAACGGGTCTTTTTCAAATAACAAACTTACCCACGCAGGGGTTTAAACAAAGATTTACCCACGCAGGGGCTTAACAACAAACATCATAATAGTCCACGCAGGGACTTAAACAATAACATAATAGTCCATGCAGGGACTTAAACAATAACATACCCTCATAGGGGTTAACAGAAAGATAGACCCACACAGGGGTCAAAACAACAATTGGAAGGATTTAGCGGTCCTTCTTGTTCTTCCCTTTGATCAAGCTTGTCAATCCTTGGAAGAAGCTTTGTCTCTCCTCGCGGTCGCGGCGATAGTCCCGCTCAACCTGATCCAGTCTCTGAAGAATTTCCTCCCGTTCTGGGGGAGAAAATCATGGCGGCTGCGATTGCGTCCGAATGATAGGTCTGGCCGGCATCCGGTACCCATGAGTTGGGTACCCTACTCCCCATGGGTCTCCATACGGTCCTTGGGGGTTATAGTTAGCCGCTACCAAGTATGGGTCGGCTTCAGCGTAGTTGTAGTTGGTGTGCACTGGCTGTTCAAACGGGTTATACGCCATGGAACTCGTGTATGTCGGAATTGGGTTATCAAAACCCATAGGCGGTGGTTGTGGAGCAACTGGGTGTGAGGGTCCATCCATTTGTGGGTCCTCCTGAAGTGGCGGGTAATGGCTGCCACTCGATTGGCGTGGAGAACTAAAATGGAAATCCCCCGCTCGCGCAGACATACGTGCGCCTGTTCTCCTACGCCTTGGCGGTTGCGGAGGTGCCGGTTGAACTGGTGGCGGTGGAGGTGGTGGCGTGACTGCCACAAACCGTGACTCCACAGATGGATCCTGCTGCTGCTGTTGAGGCGGTGAATGGCGAGGAGGTGTATAATACCATTCGTGCCTGGTGAACAAAGCTTGAAAGCTGTCTGGACCACCATAGGGTGATCCGTGGAAAGAAGATCCGTCAGAGATCTCTATCGGGTGGTTTGGTGTACCACTGGCTGGCTCGACGGGGTCTGTGTCCTCGTCCATATCGTCCGCGTGATCACCTGAGAAATGGTCATCTGGCCCCAGTGGGTTAAAACCCGCTGGTTCTGGTATGAAATCGACCGGGTTAAACCGGCCCCTGAAGACAGGTGTAGGGTCTCCAAAAGAGTGGTGCGATAAGGATCGTTGTAACGGTATATAGGACGGTTGAGGGTTGTTGGGCTCATACTCCGGTTGTGGCCCGTAAGGGTTATGGACAGGAGGTGTTGAACTGTGCGAAACCGACCATCTAGCCGGCTCGAAGAGGTTCCTCCGGTTTTGCCGGGGATCGTCACTTTCTGTGGTCGAAGGAGCTCGTACATTCGAGGGTCCTGCCTCGTTGTCATTGGGGGCAGTGATTGGCCCCTTTCCACGTCCTCTTCTTCTAAAGAATCTTGGTGGCATTTTGTTAATCCTGTCAAAATAGCATGAGATAACAACAACAATATATATAAAATAAAGGACAAAACAAAAACCGAACAAGGTAGAATTTGTCCTATGTTATATGTCTAGACTCGAAAGTTTAGATATGTGCAATTGTGTTATTGAGATTAAACACAAAAGGCTAGTGTTTAATTTACTCAATGTTGGCTCTGATACCAACCTGTCACACCCCGATTTCCACGTGTCACCGGTGGGCCCGGTGGGGAGTATCGTGACGTGGTTGGCAACATAATAGTCAAACAACACAATAGTTAATATGCACAGCGGAAGCAAATTGTAAGATACAATACAACCGAATTTAATATTTGTAATATCCAATGTCACAATATTCGGAAGTTTATCCACAGACGGATCGGAAACAAAATGGAAACAATAGTTCAACAGACTTTAGGCATCTTAAGCTTGCGAGACTTCTAGTGACGCTAAGGAGAAATCCCAGCCAATTACGCTTACTACCTGCATTTAATCTTTTTGGGAAAATACGCCAGTTTACACTGGTAAATACAATCAACTGACTCATTTTGGAAAATGATTTAAAATTAGTTTGGATGCACGTGGCATAAACATTTTATTTAACTTGGGAGAATTATTTAAATATATAATCTTGTGAACGAATTACATGTTCCTTGTGCGTTCAGTAGCCCGGATCGTGTCCGGGTTAAAGATCAATAGACACACCACATTATTCTTTTGTGCACTGACGGGTGTACGCCTACACCCCGCGCTTAAGTCGTGGCCATTTCATAAAATGATGCCAAGGATATCCGGGACATGGTCATTAACCCCCCAAAGGCTTTAAGTAACAAGACTGTTTAAACAAGCCGATCAAATTATTCAATTAACCACCCAACGATGGAAGATTTGATGCCCGATCAAGCGGTATTCTATATACCGTAACCGAAGCCCGTATAGGGAAAATAAGTTAAAAGTATTTACCTGAGCAAAGTATAATTCACAATAAGCAAATTGCAAGTAGCTTTTACTGGTACTCCTAATCTGTAACGAAGGTTTATAATAACCTATTAGAATTCCAACGGGTCTTTAATTAAGCTTAAGCTTAGACCGGTTAGTTTCAAAGACACGGTTCGTACGCACGATTAAGCGAAGACCGGATAGAATGTGATTTAGACCCGACAAGTTCAGAGACTTGTTTAATATGGGTATTTCATACACATTCTGGATTTTGAGATAAAACCGATAAGCTTTGACCCGTTTAGGCTAGTTTATGTAAACTAGTTACATAAACCGAACCGAACGCGTAATAAGCGTAACGGGTAATAATGAGAGCCATTTACAGGTTTCCTAAGTTAATATGCTCCAGATATGTTGTGACATCAGTAAGATGTCTTTTATTATGCCCGAAATGAATTTAATCACAAACTATGCCCCGTAGGGGTAGTTTGGTCATTTTAAAGGTTGTAAAAGAGTTTAAGTGTCAACCTGAGTTACAGGCCTGATGTAATCAGAAAATATACTCAATTTGGTAAGTTATATCAGTAGGTTAAAGTATATACGTGAAATTTATCAATTATAACCAAACTATGCACCGTAGGGGCATTTTGGTAATTTCACATAAGTTGTAAAGCTCAAAACTGAAGTCTGAGTTTATCAACTTTTGCTTACTGTTAAAATATTATTATTTGCCTCCGATATTAGTAGGTATCAACCCGTGTATCTTTAAAATAATCTTAGTACATACTATGCGTTAAAAACGCTTAATTAGGCGATTAAAAGCCGTTTACGGGTCCGATACATAAAGTTGATATTTTTATTATTCCAGAAGGCTTAAAATAATTTATTTATCATTTAAGATCAGTAGCAAAAGGTTTGGAGTCGTTTAGATATGTAAAACTCATTTTATGGCCCGTAAGGGCAAAACCGACAATTACCGGATTAAGCCTACGACTATGAGTTATGCTCAGCCTAAAATTAATTAAAAATCTTCAAAAATCCCAAAATAATATATTACATCAGTGGGTAAAGAGTTTGATATTAAAAACTAGGCTTAACTAGTCTATACGCTAATTACGCCGTTTAATTAACATAAAGCTTTCCTTTTTACGCTAACGAGCATAACTCTTAATCTACACCTCAAACTGATGTCAAACTTTGCATACAAGTTTATATATATCAGTAGCTAAGGTTTCTACACTTTTACATTTTTATAAATCACGTTTTAAGGTGAAAAGGGCATAATGGTCAACATATGAGCAATAAACGGAAATCAAGCATATTATTCGGTTAACTAATGAACCATCGTGTATAATCACAGAGGGTTATACTAGCATGTAACCTGGTCCAAATGAAGCTCTTAGATATTTCTAAAACATATCATAACGGGTCAGAACTGAAAGTCAAAGTATAAGTCAAACTATGCGACTTTCGGTTCCGAACCGGGTCTAAACAGGAAATTGTCGGGTTGAAAATGTTTAGACATGTTCTTACACTAATTACCAAGTTATATTAATGACCAAACAGGTTGTATGTGTTCTACATTGCTAATTATGCATAAATTGAAATTTACACATTCTGATGACTTTTTAAATACAAGTTTGACCCGACATTTGACCTAGTTAGAGTGGGAATCAGGGGGAACCCTTTTGAGGGTTTATTACCCACATAATTACCAACTTATAACTACTTTTGATTCGACTAATCACTCGACCATTAGTGATTAATCTTAAAGTCAACCGTTAATTACGACGGTTTGACTTTTAAGCTAAAACTTAATTAAGAAGGGTTAGGCATACTTACTGAAGTCCTATGCTTGATTAGTGACCCCTTGAGTCTGCTCTTAAGCTCCAGAAATCGATCAGAATGCTGAAGAAAGGTGTGAGCTCAAAGTTGAAATCTTGTGGCCTTTTATAGTGCTCATAAGCACTTAGATTATGGACAACAAGAGCTAGCAATGGTTCCTGATCATCAACACTTGTCCCTAAGATCCTAGGAGCCACTTAGGGGTCGCCCATGATGAGAAAATATATGTTTTTGGTCGATTGAGCACGTTTACAGGCTGCTGTCAAAAGTTGTTGATACTGTGCATCGGACGCGGCCCGCGTAAGGTTTCATTAACCTTTACCCGGCCCGCCTCAGCCTTGTTAATCAGAATTCTCATTTTCAAGTTTCCGCATATTGTCCCTTGGCCTTTCGAAAGGGAAACTAAGCCTAATTCTTGAAATTTGACCCCTTTATATTTATCTACAAGGGCCTTAAGACTTGTACCCACTTTGCCATGTCCCTGGACATTTCTGGTTAACCCGAAAAGTCATAACTTTCAACGTTAACGCTTTAACCCCTCGCACACGAATTTGATCATAACTTTCTCATACGATTACGAAACTTTATGAAATTTATATCGTGTATTCTAGTGAGCATAATTTACAGTTACAAAGCTTTGGGTTTGTCAAAAGGTCACTCAGAGGTATAACTTAAACATGTTGACACATTTAACCCCTGTAGTTTGTAATTCCTCACTTTTAGCTTCGCATGATCCATGATTTATTCGTTTGATGCTATAAACATCATGTAGGGTTAATGTACAAAATATTTATTCACTGTTGACACTTAGAACTCGTATATTCATATACTTTTCATGATTGTCAACTTTAGTCCTTCTAGAACATTCTTTCACACGTTCAAACATATGACACGTGTCAACACATTATAGGACGTGAATTTTTGAGGTGTTACAGTAATAAGAGTAATTTTGAGAGGATAAATGAATTATTTGATGTTGTAAATTCTTTTTTGATGTTGTATTTAGATTACAATGAGGTTTGTATTAAAAAAATTGGATTTGATTGGTTTTCTCACTCGTTCTCACGGTTCTCGCAATATTTAGCGTTCTCAAGAACGCCCTAAAGTGTGAGAACGGATCCTGGCCCAACACGTGGCACGCAATATAGTGAAGGGCGGAGGGGCTTTTTTGTCCTTTTATATTCTTTTTTTCAATTCGTCTTACAACATCGCTTCATTTTTTTGGCGTTTAGTTAGATTCAATAAATCATGGCGTTTTTATTGTTTTTTTAGATCACATGCATAGTAAACATTTTGGCATTTTATGGCGTTTAGTAAAATCATTTAGGAATTATAACTTCTTTTCCTACATGGCGTTTCCCAAATTTCATTAGGCGTTTTTGTATATTTCAACTGTTCATATATGTTATCAAGGTAAATTTTTGGCGTTCATGGCGTTTTTAAATTCATTAGTAATTTAAAAGAGTACAACTAAGATGAAATCAAACAAAAACTAATATTCTTCTGTGGATGGTATTAAATCAGAGATGTAACCATCGCTTTGTTCATCACTATCCTCAGACTCATCATCATCATCATCTTGTTCATTGGCGTATAACGCCATAATCTCGTCTCCTCTTTGTTGCATCCTCTACTTGAATGTATTCACAACGTTGGATCTAGCATCGTTCGAAGGTGCTAAATCACAGAGCTATTCAAGAAGATGTTGTAATGCCCCAAAATTTGAATGTTTATAGTTGTTAAATGTTCTCGTATGGTATATCAAGAAATGAATGACTAGGTTATTTAACCAAGTTAACAAAATGGTAAAAACAATTTAAGGAATGAAAGTTGTGCCCATTTATAATTAGTGACAACTTGAGGGGCTAAAGTGGGTTAAATTGAAAGTTGAATTAATAAATAAAAATTTCACACACAAACACACACGATCGTATGTTCTAGAGAGAGCAGGAGCTCTCATGAAGCCAAAACCCTAACTTCATCTAATCCATCAAATTGGAAGGATAAACGAAGCTCAAATTCAGAACCGAACACGAATTTACGATCACCTACACGAGGGGATCATAAGGTATGTCTTAAATTCTAGATTGGTGAGTATCCACGAAGTGGGTTATGTTGTAAATCGTGAATTGGTATGAAATTGAGCATGAGGATATGTTAGAATCATCATATAGAACATGGGTTATGCATTATTTAGGTTAATTTGATGCTTAGAGGTGAAACCCATTAGTTATGGTGAGAATGATGAGTTGAATCATCATCCATGTCTAATTCTTGTTGAATATTGATGTATTATGTAAGTAATATGGAGTCTTGTTAGAAGAATTGAAAGAAATATGATGATAATATGTTTGAATGTTTATGTGTGAATGATATATGTTAATTAGTATGAGGATTTGATGAATAATGTATGAAATTAGGAGATTGTGCATGAATTAGTTGTACCTTATGTTTAAAAGGTTGTACACACACCAAGGGTATGATGAAATTAGAGATAATTGAGCTTAGATCACTAGTAAGTGATTAACAATGTAGTTATGAAGTGGGTTTTGTATAATATGATGATATGTTATTGTTAATGATGTTTGAAATCGCATACGTGTGTAAATGTTTAAAGGATTTCGGCTAGGATTTGATAGTTAGTATGTTTCGAGTTTGAATGGTAATTTCCGAAATAAGATCCGTGTGATGAATGATGAACAAGCTAACTATCTTGAGAATGATATATGATAGTTGATGCTTGATAAGCGACATGGAAGATTGGGAAAGAAGCGGGTCAAACGGGACTAATGCGCATGGGAAGCATATTCGGATGTTAGGTAAGTTAAGCTTTCACCCTCCTTGTAGAATACTTATTCCTTGTATAGATTATGAATATTGTAAGTTTATAAATGAAGTACGATGTTCCGATAAGTATTGATACGGGTCGGAACATGTGTCCATGATAAGAACTATGGTTGAAGAAAAAAATGGGGTAAAGGGATATTATGGTAATTTAGATTACGCGTCAACGAAAGAATAAGATACATAGAATGGATAAGGAATAATTACAATCACACAAGGACGAAATGGACATTTAGACTTAACGGGTCAAATGGTGAAGCTATCACCATTTGACGATGCCGACTAATGATTGTATTGTCAAGCATTAAGAATTCACAGGGAGAATAGCGAAAGAAATTGCGTTGCTATTAACTAGCATTTTAGTGGACGACGTATTAAAACAGGTCTTAGCTTTGATCCGAGCCAGGTACGTGTGAATACAGTTGTAGTTATGTCGTAAGTTTGGTTAAATATGCAATGAAGTTCTTTTGTAACACCTCGGAAATTTATGTCCAATAATGTATAGACACGTGTCATAAGTTTTAAACGTGTAAAAGATCATCTATGAAGGACTAAAGTTGACTAACAAAGAAAGTATATGAATATAAGGGTTCAAAGTGTCAACAATGGATAAATATGCCTTACAATAACCCTACACGATGTTTATACCCTTAAATGAATAAATCATGGATCATACGAAGCAAATCGTGGAAGAAAGTGAGAGATTACAAACTACGAGGGTTAAATGTGTCAACATGTTGAAAGTATACCTCTGAGTGACCTTTTAGCAAACCCGAAGCTTTGTAACGATAAATTATACTCACTAGAATATGTGATAAAAATTTCACCAAGTTTCGTTATCGTATGAGAAAGTTAAGACAATATTCGTATACGAGGGGTTGAAAGCGTCAACGTTGAAATTTGTGACTTTTCGGGTAAGCACAAATTTAACCAATGACTTAACCATGTTTGTAAAAGTCTTAAGGTCCTTAAAAATCAAGTTAGAGGGCTGGAAATGCAAAATTGGAAGTTAAAACCACGTTAGAAAGGACCAGGGACCAAAATTGCAAAGATTGAAACTTGTTTAACCTGTTCTGTGCACTGATACCGGCCGCGTAAGCCCCTATGGGCTCTTACGCGGGCCGCGTGACCCACTGCAGCAACAGAACTGCGCACAGCTGCCTGTAAAGGCTATGCAACCGACTTAAAACCTTGTTTTTACTTACCAGGGGCCGCCCCAATGGTATTTCATGCATAGGGGGCACTTGTCTTGATCTGGAAACACTGATAGACCTCTTTGGCATCATCTTATGAGATCAAAATGCATATATAAGAACCCACTTTGGTTGCAACTTTGTTCACTCATTTGCAACATTCACAACTTCAAGTTCTGGAGCTCCCCTGATCAGCAACAAGCTTCCTAGTGATTCCTAATCATACTTAGGACCTTTGTAAGTGTCCTAAACCCTTCCTAATTCAGTTTAGCTTAGTTAATTAGCTAAAAGTCAAACCGTCGTAATTAAGATTTGACTTCGAGATTAATTAAAATTTATTCAGTCAAATCTCGAATTAAAAGTACCTATAAGTAGGTATTTATGTGGGTAATAAACCCTTAAAAGGGCATTCTCTGATTCCCAATCTAACTAGGTCAATTGTCGGGTCAAACTTGTTATTAAAAAGTCAACAGAATGCTTATTTTCAAATTAATGCATAATTAGCAATGTAGGAGACATGCAACCTGTTTAATCACTAATATAACTTGGTAATTAATGTAAGAACATGTCTAAACATGTTCAACCCGACAATTTTCAGTTTAGACTCGGATCGGAACCGAAAGTCGCATAATTTGACTTTCGCTTTGACTTTCAGTTCTGACCCGTATAAGCATGTTTTTAGAATTTCCATAGAGCTTTATTTGGACCAGGTTTCATATAAGTATAACTCTCTGAGATTATACAACTTGGTTCATTAGTTATCCGATTCATATGCATGTTTCCGTTAAGTGCTTAAATGTTGACTATTATGCCCTTTTGACTATAAAACGTGATTTTTGAAAAAGTAAAAGAGTAGAAACCTTAGTTACTGATTTATAAACTTGTACCTAAAATTTGACATCAGTTTGAGGTCTAGATTAAGAGTTATGCTTATTAGCGTAATTAGAAAGCTTTTTATTAAATAAACGGCGTAATTAGCATATAGTCTATCTAAACCCGATTTTTAATACCAAACTTTTTACCCAATGATATAAAATAATATTTTGAGATTTTTAAAGATTTTTATTTAATTTTTGGCTGAGCATAACATAGGTCTCTAAGCTTGTTTCGGTAATTGTCGGTTTTGCCCTTTTGGGCTATAAAATGAGTTTTACAAATAATTTTGATACCAAACCTTTTTCTACTGATTTTTTATGATAAATAAAATATTTTGAGCCTTCTGGAATATTAAAATATTCAGCTTTCCTTTAAAAACCCGGAAATAGCTCAAAATCGCCTTTTTAAGCGTTTTTAACGCATAGTATGTATTAAAACTATTTTAAACATATAAGGTTTGATGCCTACTGATACTTTTAGTAAATTTTTATATTTTAACAGTAAGAAAAAGTTTTAAACTCAGATTTCCAGTTTTGACTTTTTAAGCCTATGTGAAATTACCAAAATGCCCCTAAGGTGCATAGTTTGGTTTTAAATGATAGATTTCACATATATCTTGTACCCTACTGTTATAACTTATTAAATTAAGTATATTTACTAAATAAATCAGACATGTAACTCAGATTACTAATTAAACTCCTTTATAACCTTTTAAATGACCAAAATGCCCTTACGGGGTATAATTCGAGTTTAAATCCGTTTCGGGCATAATGAAAGACATCTTACTGATGTCACAACATACTTAAGGCATATTAACTTAGGAAACTTGCATAGGACTCATTTGGTTACTCGTTACGCACTTTTTGCGTTCGGATCGGCTAATGTAACTAGTTTGCATGTATTAGCCGAAACGGGTCAAACCTTATCATTTTTGTCTCAAAATCCAGAATGTGTTTAGTTTACCCATATTATACAAGTCCTCAAACTTGTCAGGTCTATATCACATTCCATTCCGGTCTTCGCTTAATCATGTGTTTGAACCGTATCTTCCTTTAAAACTAACCGGTCTAAGCTTAAGCTTAATTAAAGACCCGTTAGAAATCTAATAGGTTATTATAAACCTTTGTTCCGGAATAGGAGACCCAGTAAAAGCTACACGCACTTGCTAATTGTGATTTATACTTGCAAAGGTAAATACTTTTAACTTATTTTCCCTATACGGGCTTGGGGTATAGTATATAAAATACCGCTTGGTCGGGCATTGAATCTTTAATCGAATAGAGGTTAAACCATTGATATGCTCCGTTTGGAAATGTTTTGTTTGCTTAAAGCCTTTGGGGGGTTAATAACCATGTCCCGGATATCCTTGGCATCATTTTACGAAATGGCCACGACCTAAGCACGGGGTGTAGGCGTACACCCGTCAGTGCCTAAATAAATAATGTGGTGTGTCTATTAATCCTTAACCCGGTTTACAAATCGGGCTACTGAACGCATAAGTAACATGTAATTCTTTTACAAGATTATATTTAAATAATTATCCCAAGTTATAAAAAGTTTTGTGCCACGTGCATTCAAATCAATTTTATTAAACTTTTCAAAATGAGTCAGTTAAATTGTATTTACCAGTGTAAACTGACGTATTTTCCCAAAAGGTTAAGTGCAGGTACTGCACGAACTAGGCTGGCTTTCTCCTAGCGTCCACAATAAGTCTCGCAAGCTTGGATGTCATAAAACTGTTGAACAATGTTTCCTCTTTATTTTGATCCGCCTGTGGTTCTGTTTCAACTATTTGTGATACTTATTATTACAATTTATTAAAGTTGAAATGAATCTATCTTTTGCTTCCGCTGTGCATTTATATATTGTGTTGTTTGACTATGATGATATCAACTACGTCACGATACTCCCCACCGGGCCCACCGGTAAAATGTGGAAATATCGGGGTGTGACATCTTTGTTGTAAAGGATGGAGCGAAGTTGAAAAAAACGCCCTTGATAGGTATATCGGGCAAACGACCTTAAAAGTCATTTGGAAACAAGATATTTGATTAGAGTAATGTTTTGGTCAAGTATGAAAGCGGAGAGTATGGTTTTGTATGTCCTAGATCATTTAATGCGCAATTACCCATAACGGGTCAAAATAAGCTTTTGAGAGAAATTGGGTTAAGAGGATGCAAGACATCCATGAATTTAAGACAACGTTGAAATTATAAGGTTCATAAGAAATTGAGGTCAAATAAACAGATAATTTTGATAAATGCATGAATGGGTCAAAACTTTGTAAAAAGGTGATAAGTCGATAGCTTAAAAGTCTAGAATTTTGTTAATCCGAATGTCGGATGTTAACTCCATGTGATGGAGAATTAAATTACGATCACGTAGGAAAAAGAATTGGGTAAAACGGATAAAAAACGAGAAAGTTATGCTCGTTTCCGTAAAACTGAGTTATGCTGGGAATATGCAGCAACGGCTGCAAGCATTCTAATCATTTTGGGTGGTGGCGCGATGCTACGGAGAAGGCAAGTTGTCGTCGCGCGATGCCACAGGCTCCAGATTTATGAAAAATTTGTATTTTGTTTGATTATGCAATGCGAATCCGTTTAGACCGTTTTTTAAACGCTTATAAGCTAAGAATGTTTAATTTTTTCCTTGTTTTAGGAAATGTAGATACATATGTATGTATGTATGTATGTATGTATGTATGTATGTATGTATGTATGTATGTGTGTGTGTATGTGTGTGTAAACATAAGTTGTATGTGTGAATGAATGTATGTTTGAATTTATGCAATTAGGTATATATGAGCGTATGCACGTATGTAGGCATGCGTGAAGATATGAATGTGTGTATGTATGTAGGTGTGTATGTAGGTAGTATGTGTATGTATATGTATGCAAGTGAGTATGTACGAATGTATGCACGTATGTAGGTTTGTGTGAAGCCATGTAATAGGTATGTATGTATGTATGTAGGCATGTATATATGTATGTAGGTATGCACGCATGTAGGCACGTATGTGTGTATGTAGGTACGTATGTATGTAAGTAGTTATGTGTGATCGTAGGCATATGTATAAGTATGTATGAAAGTATGTACGCATGCATTCAATGAAATTGAGTACTAACGATAATAATAATAGCGTGCCTGGTGAATGAAGTGTAACGCAGGAATAGCATAGAAGTCTCATCACGGATTGTATGATCAGATGGAAAGCTGGGATGTAAAGAGTTAACGGAACGAAAAGTAAATGTGAATAAATCTTGTATGTTTATAATGCATACTAATGTTATGAATTTTATGTGGTGAGAGCAGGTAGTGTGAGACACGAGGATCATCAAGGAATAGAGATCGGGTACCGAGTCACAAGACAGATTGTACGGGACCGTTGGTATATGTAATGTAGTAAACCCATGTTATTTTTTTAATTGTAAATGAGTCAATTGATGACTTTCTGCGAAAGAGTTATGTTAAAATGAAATTTTAAGTAAGCCAAGGTATTTATAAGGAAAGAAATTTTATGGCATAAACTTCCGCTGCGACCTTTTGTCAAAAACGTGTTAGGGTCTTACAGATGTAGTCTATCTGTTTTCAGCACTTCGTCCATTGTCAATGAATAATCCTCCCCATGTTTAAAGCTCACCTTCACTGTTCTTGATTGTTCATCCAGAATCCAACTGGTAACTTTTGATAGATCAGTTTCGTCGTCATCATCATCATCATCTTCTGGAAATTTTCTCTTTAATCTTCTTATTACCGTTCGATTCCTCTCACAATCGTAGGCCACTGGGACCCCAAGGACTAGAATGTCCCTCTGAACGGATTCATCCATACTAAGTATGGCCTTGATTGTTTTGACTTTCACCCTTCTCCTGTCAGAGAACTTTTGGACGAAACGTCCCTCTGATCTTTCAAACCTCCATGCAATAACCTGTGCCATTTTTGTTGAATTGTATGACGTTTTATACAATGCATGGCGTTTTTAGTGAATGTGTGGATTGTGAAGCTTTTGTTTAGCTGTTGTAGTTATATAATGAGCTTTTTTCTCTTTTTTTTTGGCGCTAGGTAGATATATGTTTTTGGCGGTAGAAAACATCAATAATTTTTTTGATGTGTATTTTTGTGTATCAATTGTTGTGTCATGTAGGATGTAGGCCTATAAAGTGGCAGGTAATTATGACGTTTTGAAAAGAAAAATGAATTCAATTTCCCATGTTGTGGTTTTTAATATAATAAATGTTAATAATAATGTTTCCGTCTCTTCATTTTACTTTTTTCAGTTACTGTTTTGTTCAGTTTCATCGGTTAAGGCTGTAACACTTCCCATCTTTTCAGGGTTTGGCGTTTTGTTTTCTATCGCGTTTAGATAAAGATGGTACGTTGTTTTATACATTTTTTAATGGCGTTTAGTCAATTATTGTTGCTTTTAATAATACATTGTTTGGCATTTTTTGGCGTTTTATATAGTAACAACGTGCTTTGCCAGCATCCGTTCTCACAGTTTTCATACTATTAGGCGTTTTGGTGTTTGTAGTTTATGCCATTTTATAAACAATTTTTTTAACAGATATAACGTATTTTATTATTAGAGAATTAGATAACAAACAACAGAAAATGATCCCCTAAAAAAGAGAGAAAATGAAAAAAAATAAAAAATGCTAATATAATTTCTCATGCAAATCTTCACTGTCATCAGCCTTTTTTTCTTGAATTTTTTATGCCTTGAACCTTTGAATACCTTAGCTAGATGCCAATTTTACTACATAACGTCCGTCTTTAGACGAAGCTGATTAGTGGCATCCTGTATTTTGGTGTGATATATTCTTGTTTGGTGACATGTCATTGAAGATCAACTCCTACTTGGATGCTATTATAATAATGGAGTCCAAAATAGCATTTACACTGGTATCGATCCCTTCATGCCATCAATATATCCTTCAAGAACAAAGCTCACATAATGACATATCACTGTCATCAGTCTCTTTTTGTTGAATATTTGTCCATCTCATTCAGCAAAAGCTTATAGAGATACCCACCTCAGAGAAGAATCCATTCAGTGAAACTTCATGCAGAACAACACTGGATATAGAAGAAACGAGCTTTGCCATCTGTGGTTCTTTTAACTATTTTTTTGACGTTTTAAAGTGAGTGGTTTCTAGGAAACATGACGTTTGTTTTTTGGGTGTGATCAATTGATTGTGCAGAGAGGTCTCTCTTATAGGATGTTTTTGGCGCGTAGTTTAGGCGGAATTTTATTATAATAAATGCTAGTAATAAAGTAACTGTCATTTCAGTTACTATGTGTATTTACTGTTTTGTTCAGCTTTATTAGTTTAGGGTGACAGACGTCCCATCTTCAAAGTTTGTCGTTTTTTAATGGCGTTTTGTAGACTAAGATGACAAAATACACTAAAAGAGAAAATATTACACATGAAAAATATTTTTTATTATTTTTGGTGTTTTGTATGCAATGACTTTTGTAGTATTTTTTGGCGTTTTGAAACTAAGGGTAGAAATATAGCATTTTATTATCTTAAAAAAATTACACAAAAGAAAAAAAAATTAAAACTCATCGTCAGAAGGTACTTTATCTGAGAAGTATCCATCACTTCATTCGTCTTCTTCTTCGGAGTCTTCTTCTAGTCTTTCATCCAATTCATCACTTTCACTTTTATTGGCTTCTTGTTGTTAAAGATTCTGAAGCCTCCATTTAAACATGTCCTGCATCAACGCCAATTTTTAAGTCCATGTACATGGCGTTGTGCAACTCTTCCATGAACCCAACCCCCTGCTTTGTCATGATATCTTCAAGCAGATAGTCTTCCTGCTTTCCGTTGTCACATATATAACGATCACCATGTCTGTTTCTTCATCAAAACACCATGATGTTTTGACTGGGTCCATTTTTTCATCTGCTTTGCTTGGTCCAAATTTCCTTGTTAATGTTCTTATAAGCTTTTGTGTTCCATGACACTCGTTATCCAGAGTGATGCCAAGCGATAGGATACCCCTATGTACTTCTTCTTCCATCTTCAAAATTGCTTTGATTGTCTTAACATACACCCTCCTCCTGTTGTCAAAACGTATGACGAATCTTCTGATTCTCAGAGTGTATCTCCATGAAACAATGGTTGTCATTTTTGGCGTTTTGGTTAAACTCGGCGTTTTGGTAAAATATGTTTTTTAGAATGATGGATTGAAGTGATTATGGAAGCGATGTTTAATGTCGTTTATATAATTATGTTTTTTGGCGCGTAATTTAGGAGGGAATTTCTTCTAATAAATGTTAATAATTGAAAATGTTAATAATTGAATTTCAGTTACTATGTTGTTTCTTCTTTCTGTAATCTCCAACGCGTTTTATCATTAATCTTTGGCGTTTTGTATTAATGGTGTTTTGTTTGTTTTGAATGGCGTGTTCTCATTTTAGTTGGCGTTTTGAATTTGAGTAGTAAAAGAACTTTTTACCCTTAATGAAGTGCGTCCACTTAATAAAATTGATGTTATTTACGAAAACGCCACCGCGCCAATCTAGTACACAGATTGTTTTGATCTGACGGTCCATAAGTGTTCTCACTGTTCTCACACTTTTCACCGTTTTCCCAAAATCCTGACCTTATATATATATATATATATATATGGGAAGGTTCATTTGAAAACCACCCTTATTGCGAGAACCACGAGAATCAATATGAACACAAAAAAATACCTTAAAAAATCCAAAAAACATACAATTTTTTTTAATATTTTTCTAATAAAAATCGCTATATTTCGTTACAAAAAAAAAAAAAAAAAAAATTTCGAGTAACAGTTATGGATGCACATGTGCATATATATAATTTCTTGGACAAATTTTGTAATATATTACTAGTAGTAGAAAAATGCACTTTCATTTACATTACAATTCGCAATACACTAATTTTTACATTACCAATATTAAGAATGTACATGTGCATCATTATGTATAACCATCATATAACGTGTTTTGGTACAAAAAGTTTGTGATTTTAAATTATGAAGTAGGCCCATATACATGTGTTTTGGTTAGTTATATCTAGTGGTTGATGGTTTGATTATATTTGTCACTTTATGATGTAATATGTTGTTTGGATGGTATAAAGGGTGTTGATGTACATGTAATAAAGTGAAAAATTGGTAATAGTATTTTATTATGGATGGTAGGAGGCAATGGTATTGTATTACAGATGGTAGGAGGTAATGGTAGTGTATTATGGATGGTATGATAGATGAAACGGAAGGTGTATTCAAAGTGGTGTACCAAAACACGTTCTAACATGTTCATACATATAGATGCACATGTGCATTTATATTGTTGTTAATGTTATAACAAGCTCATACATATAGATGCACATGTGCATTTCTAATGTAAAAAGTAGTCTATTATGAATGGTAGTGTAAACGAAAATGCAATTGTCTGATATTAGTAATGTATTACGGAATTTGTCAAAGAAATGATACATATGCACATGTGAATGGATAATTGTTACTTGATATTTTTTTTTTGGTTTTTTTTTTTTTTGTGACGAAATATAGCATTTTTTTTATAAAAAACAGTAAAAAAATTTTGAGTGTTTTTTTATTTATTTTAGATATTTTTTGGTTGTGTTCACACTTGGTTCCCGCGGTTCTCGCAATAAAGGGTGGTTCCTAACGGATCATTCTCCTATATATATATATATATAGGAGATAGTTCAAATGAAAACCACTTTTAACGTGAAAACTCAAAAACTAACTACAAAAGCCTAAAAAACACACAAATTTTTTTTTTACAATTTTTTTTATTAAAAATCGCTAGTTTTTGTATATAAAATTTAAAAAAAAACAAAACAAAAAAATTTGTAGTACACATGTGTAATAATACACATGTGTACTATTACACATGTGTACTACAAATTTTTTTTTTTTGAAAATTTTTTTTATATACCTAAAATAGCGAAAAATTGGTATAAAAAAATTTTGGTATGTTTTTTAGTTAGTTTTCGAGTTTTCGTATTACCTAGTGGTTTTCATTTGAACATCCCTCTATATATATATATATATATATATATATATTAATTTCTAACATTAGGAGGAATAGTAGATAATTTTGTCATTTAGTGAGTTTTTTTTTTTACATTTTTTAGTTATACAGAGTTTCCTAATTTTTTTTAATAATTTTATCACAAAAATTATGAGTTTAGTTAGTCTATGTCAAAAGTCATATAAGTCACTTGTTGTTAGAAATTGTGTTCTTTTTTTCATCCCCTCAACTTCAAAGAGGTCAACTTTGTATTCATTTTCTAAAAACTCAGTAAAATATCACTTCGACCTTCTTGACTTTTTAATATGTTTCGTCAACGTCTTACTTCACTTGTTCTTAGGAATTCGTGTTTTTATTTTACGTTTATTCATGATTTTGGTCATTCAGTTGCTACTTGACATGGTTCCCCCTCCTCTTCCCATCCTGATAGCACGGTTTTACGACCCCGCATTACAACACGGGGAGCTCAATACTAGTTTATATTATACGAAACTAGTTACTATAACATTTATAAAAGAGTAAATTGCTAAAATCGTCCCTGACATTTATTCACATTTACTAGATCCATCAAAAAAATGTTTTTTTTCTCATAGGAGCCACTGAGGTTTCAAAAAAGTTGTTAAATCCATCCAAAATGACTAATACTCTTAACAATACTAAGTTGATAGAGGGGTAATTTAGTCATTCTTTTAATTTATTTAATTTACCTTTTTTTAACAGGTTATTAGATGTCCCCACCCTTTTATTATAGATAGAACTTTAATCCCCAAAACTAATTCTATAAAAGAAGTAAAAATTTGATCAATCTAGCTCCAATAAAACTGACATTATTACAAAGTTGACTATCAAATTATTCAAGGGTCAACTAATGAATTTAAGAAGTCAACTTGATGCTAGAGGGACATCAAAACTGATCATATCAATGCTAGATCCATTACATTTGTAGCTAACAAACTGTGTCAATTTATGCATGCGCCAACCGAAAACCATTGGTCTGCAATAAAACGGATTCTACGACTGCTTACTGTGGATTACTTATTTAACAAGCATCTGAATCATCACTTCATTCCTTCACGAATGCTCATTGGGACTATAGTACCCAAGCTTCCGGTTCTTCTCTACATGCCTTCTTAGATGCAAACAGGGCCGCATGTTAGATGATCATCGGGTACGAGGGGATTTGCTATCTATTTGGGTTTTGACCTCGTCTGGTGGACTGCTCGTCAACAACGCACAATTTCTTGTTTTTTACTATGTTTGAGACTAGAGGGTATGGTGAGGCTCATCCCCATGAGGATGGGCCGTCACGTAGGTGTCACATCACCGTTCATGGGGGATGGGCCTCCTTCACTTTTGAGGGGGGTGGAGGATGGGGCTACCCCACCTTAATATTTTATAATTTTCTAAATTTTTTTTATTAACTTAATAAAAACTTTATAAAAATTAAAAAAATATAACATAAAACAACATAAATAAATTCATTTCATAACATAAAAAAAATTACATTTCCTAAAAAAAACATTTCCGAAAAATAAAAAAAAATTACATTTCCTAAAAATAAAAAAAAAACCTACGACGTCCATTTTTTCTTCACCTCTTCCTTCATCCTCTGATACACCTCTCGTTCATCCTTCGGAACCGAGTCGAGATCCAACCTCATTATCCTAAAATCCTCCGCTCGAGCATAGTCGGCCGACACGTTTTTCTTGTGACTATATTTTTCGGCCGCAAAGTCTTTAAACGAACGGAATTCGGAAATCAACTCGTCCATTTTCGAAGACGCCTTCCCGCCACCTCCACCCGAGCCGCCCCCTCCACTCGAGCCGGCCCCTTTACGCTTTCTGGCGCCTCTTTTTTTGCTTTGTCCCTTCCACCGGGTCGTTCGATCTCGTGAGCGGGCACCGCATCCTCGTCATATTCCGGTTCGTCGTTTATGTCGATTTGACAACGAGCGGTGGAGCCTCCCGCACTATAACTTCCGGACTCGGAAGTTTTAGTCCATTTGGCGGTTGCGACCTCATTTGGAACCGGCGCCCATTTAGGTTCTTTCTTTAAAATGTTCCATGCTCGGAGGTGCGGGAAAGGCGGATTTTTTTGCTTCCCATTTAGCCATCGCAAGGTTAAGAACGTCCTCGTCGCTACTCCCACTAGGACGATTGATGTAAAGTGGGTTATAAATCCCGATAAAATCATTCACGCAGTTGTTCATTTTCCGCCACTTGCCCGATACGGAATCGAGATCACTGGCCGGGACTTGCCCCATAAGCTCGTTAAATCTATCCGTACATGCCTTCCAAAACCAGAACCCGTTTGATTGTTCCCTAAAATTAAAAAAAAATTGCATTAGTAAAACTAAAAAATAATTCTTTTTAAATTTAAATTAAAAAAAATTAACTTTGGTTCATACCGACAATCGGGCAAGTTGAGGCCTTAACATACGCAATTGTTAGCGCCTCCTCCTCTACTTTTGTCCACTGTCTCGCATTTGCTCTCGAACCGCTTTTTTTTTTTGTGGTGTCGGGTTCGGTTTCAACCGCCTTCCCCTTCCCCGTGTTTTTTTTTTGCGCTTGAGTTCTTTAGGTGGCGATTCGGGGATGACTTCATCATCATCGTCAAGTTGAACCGAGGGTTGCGGTTGCGAAGTTGGCGGTTGCGATTGGAATTGATCAAGTTGAACCGAGTTGCGTTGCATGAATTGTTGGACTGCTTGGTATTGTTGCATTTGTTGAACTTGGGACATTTGGGAGAAGGCGTTAGGTGTTGTTGGAAACCCGAAAACGTAAATTGTGGAGACCCCCACGAAGGATCCATACTCGGAGTGTAAGCGGGACTCGAAAAAAAGTTAGGATTCTTCGGGTTGGGGTTGTTTGGGTTGAATGGATTCATGATGGTAAAAAAAATGGGAGTGTTTTTTTATAAAAATGGATGAGAATAGGAGAAGAATGAGAGAAATGGATGTGAATGGTATAAAAAAATGGATTAAGTTGATATATATTTAAAGTGAAAAAGGTAATTTTTTTTTTAATAAAACTATCCGTTAGCAACGGATATAATTTTGAAATCAAGGCCCGTCGAGTTCGTCTGTGGGCTGCCGGTCAAGCCGGGACGGAACATGGGGGGCGGTGTGGGGGACCGGCGTCGGGCCTCGCCGGGCCTAAGCCGACCCCCATACCGCTTAGTCTGAGTAGCAAGCTCACACACTAACTCAACTTACCTAGCTGGAAGCTCTTCTTCCTAAACCTAGTGTTGGTTCAACTTCAGCTCCTAGTCTCCTACCCTATGGCATGACTATTGGCCTATCTTTCAGCTAATCCTATCTTCCATACCCAAACAAAGCATGTGGAAGCTAACTTTTATTTTGTGAGGTAGCCCAGGGAAATGTTTGTGTGCATTTTATCTTGAAGATGATATTGCTGATATCTTTCAAAATCCTTATTAAAAGTTTTTATTTTCCTAGGAAGTAACTGTATAATAAGGGTATATAAGTAATATCAGTTAATCCATTGATAGGATCAGTTTTGATGTCCCTCTAGTATCAAGTTGATTTCTTAAAACTCATTAGTTGACCCTTGAATAATTTAATAGTCAACTTTGTAATAATGTCAGTTTTATTGGAGCTAGCTTTGATCAAGTTTTTACATCTTTTATAGAATTAGTTTTGGGAAGTAAAGTTTTATCTATAATAAATTAAAAGAATGACTAAATTAAATAAATTAAAAGAATGACTAAATTACTCCTCTATCAACTTAGTATTGTTAGAGTATTAGTCATTTTAGATGTATTTTGCAACTTTTTTGAAACCTCAGTGATTTGGTTTCTATGAGAAAAAAAAACCTTTTTTGGATGGATCTATCAAATGTGAACAAACATCAGGGACGATTTTAGCAATTTACTCCTTATAAAACTATGTCATGACTTACAATAACAAAAATAATACTTCTAATTGATTATATTTACAGATAACTAAGTATATCTGATTATCACACTAATCATATCTAACAATCGATTTATTAGTAAGTTTTCAGTTCAAGCTAATTTTATGAACGATAATCTTCACCTGACATTTATTACTTCGAGTTACTTGTTTATTTTATTCATCTTGTAACAAGTCAAATACTCACCAACAACCAAATATTCAACTAAAAAATATACATCCAATATAACATTGCCCTCTTTACGTTATATGAATTAATATACGTTCGTACATGGGGTGTAATTGCGTCATGTGGTGCGTCATCAACATCCAAATAAATCAGGTAGCCCTATCTCCATGTGGTCGATTGAATTAATATTATAATATTATAGTTTTAACTATTAATTAAAAAGCAACTTTTTTTCTACATACAATAATGGAATGGAAAGTGGAAACCTTAGCCTGTCCCTCTTACTCAAATTGTTAATTAAATATCAATCGATTTGGATTTCCATTATACCATAATATCTAACTTTAAAAAATTATATGTTTAAGACAGTGTTAATGATTGTTTATTTTAGTGACTTATTAAGTTATTGACTTTTGGAAAGGTTAAAAGGTGTTTGACATAAAATTATCATATGAGAGAAAAGTCAATAAGTCACTATATTGTGACATATTAACTTTTTCAAAAAGTTATAAGTTGTTTTGAAAAGCTAAGCCAAACATAACGTAACTTACTAGGTTTTCATTTTAAACAACTTTAGAATTTACATTAATGTCTTGCTAGAAAGGAAGTTAAATTTGTGTAAAGTAACTTTTTAGCCTTTAGCAATTTAATTTACTCAAACAAAATAATTAAAAAAAAAGCATAAACTTTACCTAGTAACACATGGTTAAGTTTGTATAACTGTGATTTGTATTGATATTATTGTAACAAATGAAGTTACCATTGAAGAGTATTTATAGAACCTATATATACATAACACACTACCTCTAACATTTATATAATAAATCTCTAACGATCCATAATAACTCTCTTGTCTAATATCCTCCCGCAAGCTAAGGTCGAGAACGACCTATAGCTTGGATCGTAAAAATGTGAATATATAAGTAGGTAGAGGTTTTGTAAAGATGCCCACAATATGATCTTTTATATATATGAACTGGACCTTCAATTTTCTTTGATAAAAACTTTTCTCGAACAAAATGAAAGTCAACTTTAACATGCCTTGTTCTGGCATGGAAGACATGATTCTCTGATAGATACGTAGCGCCAAGATTATCACACTAGAGGGTTGGAGCAAAAGTTGTGTTTGTTCCAAGTTCTTTCATCAGGGTTCTAGCCAAGTTAGTTCCGCCATGGTCTCAGCTAGAGCTTTGTATTTAGACTCAATGGATAACTGAGAAACCATTTTCTATTTTCGTGTGATCTAGGAGATGAGATTAGAGCCCATGTATATGGCAAATCCCCCTATGGTAGATGATCATCTAGACAGCCAGTCCAATAAGCATCCGAGAAGTCCCGTAATGGGGAGCCCAGCCAATGAACATCAGTAAAGGCTTAAAGATGAGAATTAGATTCGTGGCGAATGAGCAAGCCTTGATCAAGTGTTCCCTTGAGATAGTGAAGAATGTGTTTGGTAGCCGATAAGTGGTTCTCGGTAGGAACATGCATGTATTGGTAGATTTTGTTAATTGTAAAAGTGATGTTAGGACGAGATAGAGTGACATATTCAAGTGCTCCAACTAGCTGATAGTATTTGATTGGATTAGATAACGGTGGACTGTCACCAAGAACTAAATGTTATGACGAACTCATTGGAGATGATATCGGTTTGCGGTGAGTAAAGACATCACGTTGTAGAATGTCTGTGATGTATTTCTTTAGTGACAAAAGAATATTATTTCCTTGGGGAACTAGTTCAAGTCCGAGAAAATATTCAAGAGTGCCAAGGTCCTTGATTAAGAAGTTGTACGATTGACAACGATTGTGTCGTTGCTAGAAATGATGATATCATCAACATAAACCAGAATATAGAGAATTGTTTTGCTTCATTTTGTAAGTGAATATTGATGGATCCGTCTGGGAGCCATGAAACCCAGTTCTGTGGAGAGTCTCAAATAGGCGATGAAACCATGCACATGGTGCCTGTTTAAGATCATAATGTGTTTTCTGCAGGAGGCATATACGATCCAAAAGTTTGCGATTAACAAAACCTTGTGGCTATCAAATTTAGAAATTTTCATTAAGAATGTCATAAAGGAAGGCATTTTGGACATCAAGTTGTTGAAAAGGCCACTGCTATGTAACAATAAGATAGGGACCACTCGGATAGTGGTAACCTAAACAATTGGACTCAATGTTTCATTCATGAAGTCAATGTCTGGTTGTTAACAAAACCCTTTTGTAATTAGGCGAGTTTTGTATCTTGTAATAGTGCCATGTTAATCCTTTTTAATCATGTACATCCACTTACAACAAATTACATTAGTGTTAGGGACAAGTGGAACCAACGTCTACATATCACATGTGGAACCAAAGTCTACATATCACAAGTGGAACCAAAGCCTACATATCATTTTTGACAAGTGATTTTAATTTCTCGATCGGGCATGGTTTGACGCTACATCGTATGTTGGTTGACAACAATAAAGTAAGTTGGTTCTACATTAAGAGGTGTGGAAAGAGAAGCCGTGTAAGAAGACAAGCTGTAAGGGACTCGGGGTTTAGGATTAGACTAAAGATCGGGAGGGCGTTGACGAGGAAGAGGAGTTGTAGATGAAGAATTGTTGGAAGAAGGGGACGAGGTAGTTGTAGAAGACAGAGGAGTAAGTGTTAACGTGGATGTTAGAGGTGTGTTTGGTTCAGTGGAAGTTGTGAATCTTCAATTGAAGTACTAGGAGGAAATATGGAGGGATGTGTAAGCATTGGCATTTGGAGAGGAGGAGGAATGGGAATGGGTGAGGATGTGTGATAGAATGGTAAATTGTGCTCAAGAAATTGAACATGTCGAGCGATGTAGATTCGATCATTTGTTTGATCGAGACACCAATACCCATAATGTGGTGGACTGTAGACAAGGAATATACAATTATGCAGAAATGATCGACTCTTTGAACATCCCGAAAACACTATAAGGTGTTCGCAAATGGTCAAAGAAGTTTTATAGGAGGATTAGGATTAATTACTTTAAATGAAACTTGACTTCTGAATTCTTATCAATAGTTGAAGAAATCAAATGAAAAGTATACAAGTTTTACGTCTTAATCTAAATCAATGGGCTATCATTGGCGGTCTTCTATGAGTTCCGAGAGTATGGAAAGTAAGAAATTTATTTTTAACTTCACCTAATCAAAAAAGAACTTCTTTTCATAGGCCCTGTTACTAGTCAGAAATATGGTGAAATCACCTTTCCCATTCTTTCCTTGGACCCCGCTACTAAGAAAGATGTTCATTTCTTAAAATATCCTATACACGTAGGTGGAACATGGGAAAGGGACAAATTTATCCTAATGGGAGCAAAAGTAAGAATACAATTTATAATGCTACAACATCAGGTGCAGTAAGCAAAATCCTACGAAAAGAAAAGGGGGGGGGGGGGATACGAAATCACCATAGTAGATGCATCAGATGGGTGTAGGGGTGTCAATTGTGTCGGGTTGATGGGTTGGCAGGTTGGTGGGTTACGGGTTGGTGGGTTGGTGTCTTGAAATGTTCAACCCGAACTCGACCCATATTATTATTCGGGTCAAATATTTCAACCCTAACCCACATGCATATAAATTTGGGTCAACCGAACCCGAACTATTTAATCTGTAATTTTAAATGAGTCATACAAGTTTCTTATTTATAAGTGAGTTGTTGGGTTTAAGCGGGTTATTTATAACATGTTTAATGATGAGTATGAATGTATCAAAACTAACATTATTATGACTAACCATGTAAAATAGAAATGAAAAAAACAATAACAAAAATATAAAAGTTCTTTTTAAATAGTTAAACCGATTAACTGGTTAACTCGTTTTTATACGGGTCAACCCGAGCTGTTTTAATATGGGTCAAACCGAACCCAACCTGTTTCTTTTAAGGGGTTGTGTTAGTCGGCCCAAACTTATTTTTTCGTGTCCGGGTTCGAGTCGGGTTGGCGGGTCATGTCAAGAATTTCCGCCCCATCATGGGTGTGGACCAAAAATCCATTTTGTGAGGATTGTAGGGTCGAAGATGATGAAGGCACTGGCAACCAAATACTTGAAGAAAGGAGTAGTTTGGATGATGATTGAAGGGATGTTCGAATGTGGATTTACTGGAAGACATTCGAGATGGTATCAGTTAATAATACAGACAGATGTGTCAAAAGAAAAACACCAAAATCGTTTTGGAAAAGAGGATTGGGAAGAAGAGTGAGACCAGTCTCAACAACATAGCGATGTCGATGCTCAACAAAATCATTTTGTTCGCTTATGTGCGGACATTATAAACGATGGATTATACCTATAGACTATAAAACTTTCCAAGTGGCGAATTCACCCCAGTCAGGTTGAACTTGTTTAATTTTTGTGTTAATTTGACGTTCAACCATGTGAAAAAAGTTTGTAAATGTATTATAAATATCAGTTTTGTTTATAAACAAAAGATCTACATGTAACGCTGGAAGTGATCAACAAAAAGTATAAAGTACCGGTTACAATCAAAAGATAAAACAGGCTTAGACCCCACACATCACAATATATAAGATTAGAAAATTTGCACCTCAAAAATTAGAAAAATTATAAACTGGTAATTGCATTGTTATCGACTTGCTCAAAGGACAAGCGGTAAATGAAATGGAACTAGATGTCCTTGTTACAAGTAAAGAACAAATAGAAAGCATAAAATTAAAGAGACTCTCATGTGGATGACCAAGCCTTCAATGCAAGACATTTACAAGATGAGCGAGTGACAGAGAATGCATGCTTATTGATATATTATACAAGCGGAAGATGAAGAATGTACAAACCATTTTCACTATAGCCGATAAGGAGGGTAGTGCATGTAGCCCCAACCTTCACAACAAAAATAGAAGAGTGAAATTAAAAAAAAATATATATATTATTGTCTAAACAGAATTTTTGGATAGACAGAAGTTGCTTTATAGTTTTAGGAGCATGAAAAATATTAGATATGTTAAACAATTTGTTTGAATAATGAATTCTTAATGAACCTATATGAAGAATTGGAATACTGTTACCATTACCATTACCATTACCAATACGAAGGAAATTATTACCATGATATGCATCAGAATAGTCTAGACTTGCCAAATTTGGTGTGACATGATCGGTGGCCCCGGTGCCAGGATGCCACTTGCTATATACAGAGGAACTTGCTTGGGACTACATATCGGAATAGTTAGTATTCGGATAGATATGGAGAGTAGACGAATCACGGTGGACAATCCGAAGGAAAATGTCCAATTCCACATCTTTTGTAGAAACCATAGATAGAATTTAGTGAATAGGCCGAAGAAATTTTACTGCAACCACGACCACAGCCTCTGTAACTATTGTTGGTATTGTTGTGTTGCCACCACGGTAATATTAACGTGTGCGTGCGAGGTTATAAATTTTAGATATATTTAAGCACTTTTTACTCGCGAATCAAGTTTTAAATTTATAAAACACGATATAATACTATCACTCTACACACGTTAGGGCAAGTGCACCCATCAAAGACGTAGTATAGTGATGGAAAGATACCGAGGTCGTCCAAGGACACAAGAGCTTTTAGTACCGGCATATCGTTAACGTCTAATCTAACCAAATTTTGATAAAAAGTTTTGAAAGTTTTCAAAATATAAACTAGAAAATAAAAATAAAATAAAAGGAAAAACAAATAGACAAGAAGGAATCACTTGGTTCCAACTCCTCTTTTATGTATCCTTTAATGATTTCCGCACTTTGAGCATTTTAAGTGTCACACCCCAACCGATGACAGAAACATCGGGGCATGGCACTGAGCGAAACAGATTGTCAAGAGAAATTCCATAACGACTAAATTACCAAATAGTTAATATTATGTCCCACCATAACCCATTAAGTAACCTAATTATTACAGACATAGATATTCTCAAAACAAAACATGTTCCGACAACTCAGATTCAAATAAAATAAATTGTCTTTGTTTCTAGACTCCATCCTACTTGATTCCACAAAAGCAGATAAAGCACAGCATCCTAAGCACCTGTCACATATGTTAAAATAGAGGTCAATACAGATAGTGTAAAGGTGAGCATACAAGTTTAATAGTAATAGTAGAGTTCGAAATCGTTTACGCATAACCAGCATGTACAACGTATAATGTGAAGCATGTAAGTTATCGACAAAGATCCTATCAATACCAATGACTGCGATTTGACTGCGAGTAGCGAGTGCGCATCACATGTTCACCACTGCGAACACCTGAAGTATTGTCCTTAACAACCCCTGAGTGAACAGGTGCTGAGTCCAAACTATAGTACTATCGTTGCTAAGGCAGGTAGACAACAATCAATGTGTAAACATAACAAACAGGCATTCATCGAGTCACGTATAACATGCATTATTGGTCAGCGTATAAATAGTGTTTGCATTGTGTGATCGATGTGATTTAGAATAAGTAACGTATGTAACACCCAAAAGTGCATAAAGCAAAAAGGGATCGAGTATACTCACAGATTTTGTTTAAAAAATAAACACTCTCTTGGATTGAAGGGAGCGCTGAGAGAGATTAGCCTGAACAGTTAACGATAGCATAACGATGAGCGGCACGTAAAACAGTGCGAAAGTACCAAGTATCGGATGGCAATCCGATCGGATGGCCAGTCGATCGGATATCAATCCGTTCGGATGGTCATCCGATCGGATGGCCATTCGATTGGATTGACATCTTATTTGGTAAGGATGTGTTTGTGTATGATGGCTTTGAAGTTTTCGTTGTAGCATTTTGAAAACAGAGAAGTAACTCTACCCTTCAGGTCGATTGATCGGACGGTCGTTCGATCGGATAGCGATCCGATTGGCAGGACACTTAGTGATAACAAGTTCACAGCAGGGTTGTCACTCGATAGGATAACAATCCGATCGGGTGGCAATCCGTTAGCTATTGATGATCTTTGAAAATTGTAGAATGATTAAGTGTCGAAGTTCCAAACGTCACATGGTCGGATGGTCGTTCGATCGGATGGCAATCCGTTCGGCGTTCAGTCCTTTGAAAGTTGAAAATAAAGTTGAAGTGTGGAACCAAGTGTGTCGCAACCCCCGATCCCTGATCCCCGGGAACGGGCGGACGCGAGCTCAGTGACGGTGGTATCAGGTTGTTTTAATTTGGTAGCGGAATTTACATCAGGACCGTAGTTAGGAAATGTTTATCAGAGTAAAACCACCTCATTTGATATTAATAATCACATGGGTAAAACCCAAGTTTCTTATTACAATACATTTATAGGGATAAACCCTATTTTATTGAATTTAAAACATTATCTTTTAGGTAACTTTTATAGCCACATTTTTCCCAAGCCTTCAGTGCTCTCCAGCTGGTTTTTTACTAATTGGCTGTCACATTTTTTTACCTGAAACATGTTTTAAAAACATTTGTCAGCGGAAATACTGGTGAGTGAATCCCAGTTTAATCAAGAAACATTTTATCAATTAAAACAGTATTGAGAGCGATCACATTGTTTATTTCTACACAATTACTCCATTTAGTATTGTCAATCCACTGACTTGTGGGTCATATTACACATTGGCTAACTCATTGTCCAATGGTAACGTATTGTCATCCTCGACTTACTACTCAAAGTGTAGTACATTTTGTATACAAAACCCCAACATACCGGCAGTAATTGAAGAACTACAAAGACTCAATCACCGCTTAATCACATTGTAAAACATTTAAGGTTTTGTAAAACATTACAAAAAGGTTATAAAAAAAGAGGATAAACTCACAAAAAGGTTTACACAAAAAGAAGGATTACTCACATTGCTATCTTAGACTTCGTGTAAGGGTTTCCTGGATATAATCTATAATTTATACAAATGTACATTGGTTAGTATCATAACCCTTTGAAAATATTAATGATACCCTCCCCGAGACGGCATTCCAATAACTACGTCGGGCAGAACCACGACAGTTATTACGGAACCCTAAATCAATCGGGCAGCGTATCTATTATGAAACCGGGCTTATAATACTTACAACGGAGCAGAACCTTGCTAATTAGGGGGATATAATACCCGCGTATTATAACTCTACTACAGAAATTGAGATTGAGAATGAATTGTGAGCGAGTTCGACTGAGATCCGATGCCATCTATTTATAGATGCTGAACTCGACTCTCACGCGGCCCGCATAAAGGATAAGCGGGGCTTATGCGGCCCGCTTCAACACCTGGTCAACATGTAGCTTAGCTGGGTCAGCATGTAGGTCCGCCACAATGTCGACACGTGTCGGCTTCTGGTGTCTCCGCGTTTGATGATCTCACACGGCCCGCGTAAGAGTTAAGGTGAGCTTACGCGGCCCGCCTTAACTTATAATTTCACCGGAATCAAGTTTCAACCTTGATACCGCCCGCGTGAGATTGGGATGGGGTCCTACGCGGCCCGTCTAGGCTTAATTTTTATTGTTTTTAATTTATTTTATATGCTATAATATATTTCGGTCTTGGTTTTCACATACGGGGTGTATTTAAAGACATAATGGGATATAATAGGGTGTCGAAAATATTATGAGGGTGTTGGTTTTACCGAGGGTTGTTACATTCTCCCCACCTTGTTTTAGAGCTCGTCCTCGAGATCTACTGGAACAAGTGCGGATATTTCCTTTGCATTTCAGATTCAAGTTCCTATGTGTACTCAGGTCCTCTTTTGGATTCCCACTTCACTTTGACCAGAACTAGTCTTTTATGCTTGAGGTTCTTGACTTTCCTATCTTCAATTTGTAGAGGTCTTTCTACAAACTTGAGTTGTTCATTTACCTCTATATCCTTAAGAGGTACTATTAGTGATTCATCAGCTAAGCACTTTTTGAGATTAGATACATGAAACACATCATGTATTCCTGCCATTTCCTCTGGCAGTTGTAGCTGATAGGCTACAGGTCCTATTCTTCTAATAATCTCAAAAGGTCCAATATACCTGGGACTTAGCTTTCCTCGTTTGATGAATCTTACTACTCCTTTCCAAGGAGAGACTTTCAATAATACTTTATCTCCTACTTGAAATTCTAATGGCTTGCGTCGGTTATCAGCATAGCTCTTTTGTCGATCCCGTGCTGCTTTCAGTCGTTCCTTGACTTGAATGATTTTGTCGGTTGTTTGTTGCACTATCTCAGGTCCAGATAGTTGCTGTTCCCCAATTTCTGCCCAACAGACTGGGGTTCGACACTTTCGTCCATAAAGTGCTTCGAATGGTGCAGCATTGATACTTGTGTGATAACTATTATTGTATGAAAATTATATTAAAGGTAAGTGATCGTCCCAATTACCTCCGAAATCAATTACACAAGCTCTAAGCATATCTTCCATCGTTTGAATCATTCTTTCGCTTTGCCCATCCGTTTGAGGATGATAAGCTGTAC
Source organism: Helianthus tuberosus (assembly GCA_030545235.1). NCBI lineage: Eukaryota > Viridiplantae > Streptophyta > Magnoliopsida > Asterales > Asteraceae > Helianthus > Helianthus tuberosus. Next base: position 61,081,010 of record CM060372.1, on the reverse strand, counting down.
TTAGTTTTAACTTAGTTCCCATTGCCTTTTGGAAACTTGACCAAAAATGAGAGGTAAATCAACCATCTCTATCAGAAACAATTGATAAAGGAATTCCATGTAAAGAAACAATTTCATTTACATACAATTTAGCTATTTGTTCCATACTAAAAGTTTCTTTCATTGGTAGGAAATGAGCTGATTTGGTTAGTCTATCTACAATCACCCAGATTGTATCATTTTCTTTCTTTGTTTTGGGTAATTTAGTAACAAAATCCATTGTTATTAATTCTCATTTCCACACTGGCATTTCTAATGGCTGTAACAAACCTGAGGGTTTCTGGTGTTCAGCTTTAACTTGTGAACAAGTTAAACATTTAGAAACGTAGGCTGCTATGTCCTTTTTCATTCATATCCACCAGAATTTTTTCCTTAAATCCTGGTACATTTTATCACTTCCTGGATGCATCGTGTATTTAGACTTATGGGCTTCTTCTAATATACGATGACGTAGGTTTCCTAATTTAGGTATCCACATTCTCTTTTCATGGAATCTCCAAATTTCATCTATTCCTTGTTTTAATTCCTTTAACTTCCCCTTTAATTTTTCAGCATCATCCTTGATTACTGATTCTTGTGCTTCTCTTATCTGATCATTTAAATCTACTTGTAGATTTAATTTAAGAGAACGTACCCTTTTTGGCTTTTCATGATACTTTCGACTTAAAGCATCTGCTACTACATTTGCTTTTCCTTCATGATACTGGATATCATAATCATAATCATAATCACTAAGCATCTCCATCCAGCGTCTTTGTCTCATATTCAATTCCTTTTGTTTGAAAATATACTTTAAACTCTTATGATCAGTGAATATGGTAAACTTACTACCATAAAGGTAATGTCTCCAAATCTTAAGAGCAAAAATTATAGCTCCTAATTCCAAATCATGGGTTGAATAATTCTCTTCATGATTCTTAAGTTGTCTAGATGCATAGGCTATAACCTTCTGACGTTGCATTAATACACATCCATAACCTAATTTAGAAGCGTCACAATATACTACAAAATCTTCAGTTCCTTCTGGTAATGCTAATATGGGTGTATGGGTTAATCTTTGTTTAAGAATTCTAAATGCTTCTTCTTGTTTTAATCCCCATTCAAACTTAACAGATTTACAGGTTAGCTTAGTTAAGGGAATGGCTATTCTAGAAAAATCTCGAATAAATCTTCTATAATAACCAGCTAATCCTAAGAAACTTCTAACCTCAGTTGGTGATTCAGGGGTTTTCCATTTAGTAATCGCCTCACTTTTTGTTGGATCTACATGAATTCCTTAATGATTGACTAAGTGTCCAAGGAATTGTACCTGTTCTAACCAAAAGTCGCACTTTGAAAACTTAGCATAAAGCTTTTCCTTTCGTAGTAAACTCAAAAGTGCGTGCAAATGTCTAACATGATCCTCTTTATTCTTAGAGTAAATTAGAATATCATCTATAAATACAATTATGAATTTATCCAAATATGGCTTACATATTCGGTTCATCATGTCCATAAATGCAGCTGGGGCATTGGTTAAACCAAATGGCATGACAGTAAATTCATAATGACCATACCTTGTTCTGAAAGCGGTTTTAGGAATACCCTCTTCCTGTACCTTTAATAGATGATATCCTGATCTTAAATTGATTTTAGAGAAAAATCGAGCTCCTTGTAGTTGATCAAACAAATCATCGATTCTCGGTAATGGTTACCGATTCTTAATCGTGACTTTGTTCAATTCACGGTAATCAATGCACATACGCATTGATCCGTCTTTCTTTTTAACAAACAGTATCGGCGCTCCCCATGGCGACGAACTTGGTTGTATAAATCCTTTTTCCAACAATTCATCTAACTGTTTCTTCAATTCCTGCATTTCGGCGTGCCAAACGATAAGGTGCTTTGGCAATTGGTGCAGTTCCTGGTAGTAGATGAATCCTGAATTCAACTTCTCTGTCGGGTGGTAGTCCTGGTAATTCTTCTGGAAAGACATCTGAAAACTGAGACACTACTGGAATATCTTTTAGTTCTTTTCCTTTAGTGTTAGTGATTATAGAAATCAAATACACTATAGAACCTTTTCTTATAGAACTTGCAGTTTTCATCACAGAGATGAATTTTGTGGATCTAAACGCTTATTTCCTTTAATTGGTATTCTTTTACCTTTTGGTGAATTTACTTGTATTGACTTTTGATCACATAAAATACTGGCTTTGTTGGCTATTAACCAATCCATTCCTAACACAACATCAAATCCTGACAGATTCATTGGGTAAAGATTTGCTCTAAACTCTTGGTTTAAAATTTCTATTCTTGCTCCCTGCAAGATTTCAGAAATCCTAACAGTTTCTCCATTAGCTTTCTCTACTAAGCACTCTTGTGGTAGTTTAGTTAATGACTGATTTAGAATTTTGCAAAATGATGTATTAATAAAACTTTGGTTTGCACCAGAGTCAAATAATACTTTAGCAAATACATCATTAACTAAAAACGTACTAGCTATAACATCTGGAATCATTTTGGCTTCATCTGCAGTCAGAACAAATGCTCTAGCATTTTTAGTATTCTTATTGTTTGCAGCTGGGGCCAATTTCGGACAGTTTGGCCTGATATGACCTTTTTCTCCACAGTTGTAGCATAATCCATTACTGGATTTCTTCCTGCAATTTTCTTCCTTGTGTCCTGGCATCTTGCAATAATTGCAGAGAGTAGAGCATTATCCCGAATGCTTTTTCTTGCAGACCTTGCAGTAGGGTGCAGAGGTAGAACCCGTATTCCTACGATTGTAATTTCCAGAACGGAATTCTTGAGTAAGTTTCTGGGTTAGGTTCCTCCTCTGGTCTTCTTCTCTAGTACGGATTAATTCATCTGTCAAGGTATTGGCTGGTTCTACAGTTTCTTCTATAGTTTGAGTTCTAGCTGCCTTGACTACGTGTCTTATCTCTCCAATTAATCCCCAGATATAACGGGAGATTAATACCGGTTCTGGTGATGCAAGGGTTGGTACTATTCTAGCATATTCAAAGAATAACTTTGTGTACCCCTTACTATCCACACCATTCACCCTAAGATTTAGGAATTTGTTTGTTATCTGTTCCTTTTCATTAGGAGGGCAGAATTTCCTTTGTACCATATTCCTAAATTCTTCCCAATCCATATTATAAACCCTATCACTTCCTCTAGACTGAAGTCTAGTGTTCCACCATTCTAAGGCTGAGTTCTTAAATAGATTGGAAGCAAACATGATCTTGTCTTCTTCCGCACATTTACTTATTTTCAAAACAACCTCAGTCTTCTCTATCCAGCGTAGGGCTACAATAGGTTCTTCATTGCCCGAGAATTCTATTGGTTTACAGGACCAAAATTCTTTGTAAAAACAACCATGAGGCATGGTTCTTCTTCTTTTGGGAATGGGCACTTGAAGTACCGGGCCATTGTTCACGCTGTGTTCTAGTTCAATTGGTCGCTTACTGCTATGCTTACTTTTATTATTCGCTTCTTGAATAGTTTGAATAATAAATGGCATGGCATCTATGATTCCTTGTGCCACTATATGTTGAACGACACTATTATCCATTTGGTTTTCATTGTTATTGATGCTTGGATTCTCATTAACCACATTAATTGTCACACCCCAACCGATGGCGGAATCATCGGGGCATGGCACTGAGCGAAACAGATTGTCCAGAAGTTTCCATAACAACTATCATTACCATTTAATTAAAGCAATACGTCCCATACCGTATCATAAATAGTCAAACAAGTTATTACAGACAACATCAAAACAAATATTCTGTTCCGACAACTCAGATTTAAATAAGTAGCAATTGTTTATCTGCTTCTAGAGACCCCTAATAAGTTATCTACAGACAACTATTTGTTGGGCTCTAAAGCTTTATTCTAGCTTCCATTCCCTACCACATATGCATCCTAAGCACCTGTCACATACGTTAAAATAAAGTCAATACATAAAATGTAAAGGTGAGCATACAAGTTTGATAATAGCATATAGAGTTCGAATTCGTTTACGCATAACCAGCACGTACACATAGTGAAATGAAGCACGTTAGTTATCGACATAGATCCATCGATACCAATGACTGCGGGTTGACTGCCCGAGGCAGTTCACAATACATGATTACCACCGTAATCCATGCAAGTAAAAGATCCTTAACAACCCCCGTGTGAACGGGTGCTGAGTCCAAACTATAGTACTATCGTGCTGAGGCAGGTAGACATCATTCCATGTGTAAACATAACAAACAAGCATTCATAAGCCACGTATAACATGCATTATTGGTTTAGCGTTAAAATAGCTTGAGTAGTGTGATAGTTGTAGTTGAATAGTCATAACGTATGTAACACCCAAAAGTGCTAAAGCAAAAAGGGTTCGAGTATACTCACAGCGATTGTGGATTGAAGGGAGCACTTTACAGCGAGTACGGTTAGCCTGAATAGATTTGATAACGTAACGATAAGTGGCGCGTAAAACAGTACAAGGTGAGCGTGGTTAGGATGGCTGATCGTGCGGATCAGCTATCCGTGCGAGGGAGTCATCCGTGCGCATGAACTATCCGTGCGGATGGTGATGCGTGCGGATGGTGATCCATCCGGATAAGCTATCCGTGCGTGCGAGCTGTCCGTGTGGATGGTAATCCGTGCGGATTAGTTGTGCGTGCGGATGGCTTATCCGTACGGACAAGTTGTTTGTGCGGATAAACGTTCAAGTGGATTGTTTCTTCCTAATTGCGAGATGTGTTTGTGTATGATGGCTTGTGCTTTGGAGTTTTCATTGTAGCATTTAGAAAACACACAAGTGTTTCTACCTTTCAAGCCGGTCGCGCGGACGACAATCCGTGCGTATGGTAGTCCGTGCGGACAATGGTGATCCATGCGGACAGTCTGTGTGCGCGGGCAGAGACAATCCGTCCGGATAGCCTGTCCATGCGGACGAACACTGTTTGAACTCATTTTAAGGCCTTAGTATCTCATGATCCGAAGAGTAATCCATTCAGAGGTCGTCCGTCCGGATTGCTCATTCGTCGATACTCAAACCTTGTTTGGAAAGTGGGTCCCAAGGGTAGCTCGTCCGGGTGACAACCCGTCCGTATGGCATGTGCGTGCGGACAGCCTGTGCGTGCGGACAGCCTGTCCGTGCGGACAGCCTGTCCGTGCGGACAGCCTATCCATGCGGACAGCCTCTGGTCTGGTTGTTCCGTTCATCTACTCTGGGTTTCTGTTGTCGTTTATCGAGACGTTCTGGTTACGTGGCAACCACTTGGAATTGTATTCTCACCCGCGTGACTAGACCGGCCAGGAACCACCCTAACTCGGCCTGTCGGCGACTCAGAACGGTCATTCCGGTTGACCCCGAAATCAGGTGTCTGTGGGTAGAATCCAGATCCAGGACTAGTGCTTCACTATTATCGAGTAGAAGACTAGAACCGATCAGATTCGTACCGATTCTAAGGGAAAAAGAAGGAGAGAACTTAGGTTTATTTCTTTCAACTCTTTTATCCTTAGAAAAGTTTAGATCTAGGTGAAGTTATTGTGAAATCTTGTAGAAATCGTTTAGATCCGAGTTATTCTTGGTGGAATGAGGTCAAGCTTGAAGTTCATAAGAACTTCATGATGACGTCACCCGAGAATACCTCAAATCCGGATGATTTCATGGTTAAAAGTGAAGATTTGGAAGATGAAAAGGTGTAGAATTGTGTAGTGATCAAAGATGTACAAGAATTAGTGTAAGATCTTACCTGGATTGAGAGAAATCTGAGAAAAAGTGAAGAATGCGTGCGGTTCGGACGTCACTTGCCAAAAGTGGAAAAGTTGGAGAGTGACCCGTGTATTTATAGGATGCCAAAAAGGGAAAGGGTGAGCCGTGCGCATGGCACGTACCCTGATAGGCTATCCGCGCGGATTGGTCATCCGTGCGGATTGGCAATCCGTGCGGATTGGCAATCCGTGCGGATTGGCAATCCGTGCGGATGCCGCCTGCTTTGGTGGGTTCGATGCGATGTTGCTTCGGTTTCGATTTGCGAGCGATTCGATAGGGTTCCTAGTCAAATTACTTTCAGTCCCAACTACTTCTTATATGATTCGACTCGGAATTCGGGTTCGGGTTCGCTTACGTTCGAGTTAGGCTTCGAGTTCGATTGAGTTCGCTTGATTATCACAACATAACATAAAATAAACATGCACAGGTAACACGTAAGGCACACACACACGTATAAACAACAAGTAAAATACACAGTTCGAGTTACGGTTCGATGTCGATTTGATTAGCATAGCTTGATTAACTTTATCGCATTGTTACTTCCTATCATTCACGGTCGTAGGTCGATTGAAATACGGTTAGCATGACTCGATTATTGTAATGAACGACATTTACTCCACATAATATAAATAAAATAAAAACATTTCTACGAGTCATGTCGCGCGAAATCGGTCGTTGACTTTGACCTTGACTTTGACTTTCACTCGTGAAAACACGGGGTGTTACAGCCTCCCTTTGTTTAGGGAATTTCGTCCCGAAATTAAGCTGGACGCCGTAACTAACCGTGGATCACATGTGAGAGTCCTTCGTTCGGACCATTGAAAATCGTCAAATTAATCGGGTTTTTACGGTTAAAATTGCTGATTTTTGGGTATGATATGCGAAATTGTCTGATCTAGAAGCCTATAAAGTTTCAAATCTTAATTTCGAAGCCGTTTGGGAGAAATTTGAATTTGAATTTTTATTTTTTTTATTTTTTTGTTAGAAAAAAAAATGCAGAATGTTGCTGTTGATGTTCACCGTACGGATAACAAATCCGCTTTGACTATTGTTGACTCCGAATCGTGCGGAATCCGTGAACGTGTGGACTAAACATAATCGTAACGGAGTCAAAACCGATCCTACAAGTGGTATCTGAGCAGGTGATCGATTGCGAGGATCAAACACACTCAGATTTGAACAATTTCTTCATCTTTCATCTTTTCACGTTTTCAACAGATAATCGACAAATTAAACAAGATTTTACAGGTAAAAAATTGTTAAGACTTGGATATGTTGCGCGAAAACACTTGATCTACAACCCTACAAAATTTCTTAATTAAACAACTGTGGGTACTTTGCCTTCATGTCGCTTTCGAGTTCCCAAGTGAACTCCGCGCCTCGTTTGCCTTCCCATCGGACTTTCACGATAGGAATGCGTGAGCGTCTGAGTTCTTTGGTCTGGCGATCCATGATTTCGACAGGCTTTTCCACGAAGTGTAATGTTTCGTTCACCTGTAGATCATCTAGAGGAACATGTAAGTCGTGGTCGGCGATGCACTTTCGGAGGTTTGACACGTGGAAAGTTGGATGGACATTGCTAAGTTCCTCCGGTAATTCGAGTCTGTAGGCGACTTTCCCGATCCTTTCCAGAATCTTAAAAGGTCCAACATATCGAGGCGCGAGTTTCCCCTTCTTGCCGAATCGGACTACACCCTTCCAAGGTGATACCTTTAGGAGTACGTAGTCACCAACGCCATATTCACGGGGTTTGCGCTTTTTATCGGCGTAAACTTTCTGTCGATCCCGAGCTTTCGCTAGGTTGTCCCGAATTTGGAAAATTTTGTCTGTCCGGTTAGTTGCGAGTGACCGATCTCGTGCCACACAATAGGCGATCGACATCTTCTTCCGTATAAGGCCTCGAAAGGTGCCATCTGGATGCTAGCCTGGTAGCTGTTGTTATACGAGAATTCGACTAACGGAAGGTGTCTATCCCAATTACCACCGAAGTCTAGGACACACGAATGGAGCATGTCTTCGTGCGTACGAATCGTTCTTTCAGTCTGACCGTCGGTTTGTGGGTGGAACGCAGTACTTAGATTAAGCGTTGTACCGAGTGCCGTTTGAAACGTTTCCCACAATCGTGAAGTGAACCGAGCATCACGATCAGAGATGATGTCACGAGGCGTCCCATGTCGACAAATGATCTCGTCGGTGTAGATCCGGGCTAATCGTTCTACCTTGTAGTCTTCTCGTATGGGCAGAAAGTGAGCTGATTTAGTCAAGCGGTCAATAACAACCCAAATGCTGTCGTGACCTGATGACGTGGTTGGAAGCTTGGTTACGAAATCCATAGCTATGCTTTCCCACTTCCACATGGGGATTGGAGGTTGTTCGAGCAAGCCAGAGGGTCTTTGATGTTCCGCCTTGATTCTAGCACAGGTTAGGCATTTTCCGACGTAGAGAGCGATATCCCGTTTCATACCCGGCCACCAGTACCTATATCGAAGGTCATGGTACATTTTGTTCGCACCGGGATGGATAGAGTATCGTGATATGTGGGCTTCATCCATGATAATCTGTCGCAGGTTGGTTCGCTTAGGAATCCAAATTCGGTCTAAGAAGTGGAATATCCCATTTGATTTGCTCACAAGTTGGGCTCCATCGTGGTAGATTCTTTCTTTCTTCAAAGTGCGTTCGTTGAAACATGCGTGCTGGGCGTCGCGAATGAGAGCTTCGAGGTTGTGCTGGGCTTGAACATTACGAGTGCTAAGCAGATAGCTCCGTCTGCTAAGTGCGTCGGCAACAACACTTGCCTAGCCTGGGTGATAACGAATCTCACAGTCATAATCGTTGAGAAGTTCTACCCATTGGCGTTGACGCATATTTAGTTCCTTCTGATTAAAGATGTGTTGTAGGCTCTTATGATCGGTGAAGATCGTACACCTTGTACCATACAGGTAGTGTCGCCAAATCTTTAATGCAAAAACAACTGCGCCTAGCTCGAGATCGTGGGTTGTATAGTTCTTCTCGTGGACTTTGAGCTGACGAGATGCGTAAGCTATGACCTTGTCTCGTTGCATTAGAACACAACCGAGACCGAGGTTGGAAGCATCACAGTAGACAATGAAATTATCGTTTCCGTCGGGTAGTGTGAGAACAGGAGCATTGCAAAGCATGTGTTTGAGGGTTCGAAAGGCAGACTCTTGTTTGGTTCCCCAGACAAAAGGCTGATCCTTGTGAGTGAGAGAGGTAAGTGGTACAGCAATCTTCGAGAATCCTTCGATAAATCGTCGATAATAGCCCGCTAGCCCGAGGAAGGAGCGGACTTCAGACGGGTTCTTAGGCGTAACCCAGCTCTTAACAGCTTCAATCTTCGCAGGATCGACGTGAACACCCTGACTATTAACGATGTGACCCAGAAACTGAACCTCCCCCAACCAAAACTCGCACTTGGAGAATTTGGCGTAGAGTTGGTTTCCCTGGAGTAACTCGAGAACCAGACGTAGATGTTGCGCATGTTCGGCTCTCGTTTTGGAATAGATCAAGACATCGTCTATGAACACGATGACGAAACGGTCGAGATATGGTTTACACACTCGATTCATCAGATCCATGAAAACTGCTGGTGCATTGGTTAGGCCAAAAGGCATGACAACGAATTCGTAATGGCCGTAACGAGTACGAAATGCGGTTTTGGGTATATCCTCCTCCTGTATACGCAGCTGATGATATCCTGAACGTAGATCGATCTTCGAGAAACACGTAGAGCCTTGCAGCTGATCAAACAAATCGTCGATTCGAGGCAGAGGATAGCGGTTCTTGATAGTCAACTTATTCAATTCCCGGTAGTCGATGCACATCCGGAACAATCCGTCATTCTTTTTGACGAAAAGGACTGGTGCGCCCCAAGGAGAGGTGCTCGGGCGAATAAAGCCTTTCTCAAGTAATTCCTGGAGTTGGGTTGAGAGTTCGCGCATTTCGGATGGCGCGAGTCGATAAGGAGCTCTGGCGATAGGATTAGCTCCAGGAATGAGATCAATGCGGAAATCAATATCGCGCTTCGGAGGTAGTCCGGGAAGATCCTCTGGAAAAACACTAGGAAATTCTCGAACCACAGGAACGTCTTTTACTTCCTTTTTCTCTTTCTTTTCCTTCTCCGCTGCTACGACGTTAGCCAAGAAAGCCCTGTATTCCTTGCGGAGATACTTGCTAGCTTGTAGACATGACATAAGCTTGAGACCCTTCGAAGTAGTATCACCATAAACACACAATGAATCACCGTTTGCGAGCGAAAAACGAATCATCTTATCGAAGCACACAACTTCGGCATGGTTTTCGCGAAGAAAGTCCATGCCTACTATGACGTCGAAACTTCCGAGATGCATCGGAATGAGATCGATTGAGAAGATGTGACTGTTGAACTCGAGAGTGCAATCATGAATAACAGAGTTTACGGCGACGGTTCTTCCGATAGCGACTTCAACATCGAATGCCGAGGAGAGTCGGGAACGTTTACGACTAAGGAGTTTCTCAAATTCGAGTGACACAAAGCAATTATCGGATCCAGTATCAAACAAACATGAAGCATAAATACCATTCACAAGGAACGTACCATTGACCACGTTGTTGTCGGCCTGGGCTTGACGCACATTGAGATTGAAAGTTCTGGCGCGTGCGGCCTGTTGTTGCTGCTGCTGTTGTTGCTGTGGTTGCTGCTGCTGCGGTTCTTGTTTCACCACCCTGTTCGGGTACATGTTGGCGAAATGACTCGGGTCGCCACACGTGAAGCATGCTCTGGCTTTGACTGCGGGTGCCGGAGGAGCTTGTTGACCCTGTGGGGCAGCGAGTAGAGCTTGATTGGCAGGAACTTGACGAATACGGCAGTTGGCAGTAAAGTGGCCGTAGACGTTGCAATGAGCACAGAAGCGGCATTGAATAGCTGTCGGGTAATGATTGGTGCAAGTAGGGCAGAGCGGGTGTGGTCCAGTATATGCACGCTTTGCAGGCGGTGCATTGGCCACAGGCGCCGCTACTTGACACTGTTGGGCAGGTACAGCTTGGATTGGTGCAGCAGTAATCGCACAGTTCTTGTTGGTGGAGCTGTTCTTTCTCTTGTTGCTTGACGAGGTGGTTTCCGCGGCTGGTGCAGTGGCGGTAGCTTGATGCAGATGCTTGGAGGTCTTATCCCACACCCCAGCCTTAACCCTTTTGTCATTGATTTTAGCGGCTAGCAGATAGGTTTCCTCGATCGTGGTAGTCTTAGCCGCTTGCACGAAATCAGCAACGCAGTCGGGCAAAGCTCGGATGTACTTCTTGATGGTCATCTCAGGAGTCTTGACCTGGTCGGGACAGATAATGCTGAGCTGTTTGAAACGAGCAGTGAGACCAGCATTGTCTCCGTCCTTCTGATGTATGTGCCAAAATTCATCTTCAAGCTTTTGACGCTCGTGAGGAGGGCGTAATTCCTCTAGCATGACTTCCTTGAGCTCGTCCCATGACAAACCGTAAGCTGCATCATTCCCTCTCTTGTTCCTCTCGGCCGTCCACCAGTCCAAAGCACGGGACTGAAAGACGCCGGTAGCATTCAGAGTTCGAAGGTCATCAGGGCAACCACTTTGTCGCAGAGTAACCTCGATAGAGTCAAACCAGTGGAATAGAGCAGTAGGACCTCCTTCGCCTGTGAATTCTTTCGGCCCACATGACTTGAATTGCTTGAAACTGAAAGGTCTTGCGACAGCTCTAGGACCTTCAGTCCTCGATTCCTCGGATGATTTGCTGGCATTCTCATAGGCATCGCTCACCGCCTTTGCTACGACTTTCGTGACGATGGAAGCAAGACATCTGTCCTTCTTTTCCTGACGAGAGAGTGGATGACGGGATCCAGATGACATTGTCTGCAATGGACATCGCCATGGAACTCAACACATGTATTCGAATCTCACCTCACACGTCTACTACTACTAAAGCTCAGTAACACGTACCATGTAAACGCATATAGTCACAAAATCACAGAATTGCACAAAATCATATAAGCACATAGAGCACATAATCACAATATTCCTAAACAGATAAACACAATAGCAAAAACACACATAACTTAATTACTAAAAGTACATACGAGCATACAAAGCATTCTGACTGCTTCTATTGTTGATTCGTTAGCGATGAGTTGTGTGGGTTTTATGTTTTAGCAGGAGCAATAGTGTCGGGTTGAAACCAGTAATACCTCAAAACGTTAACAAATAAGCAAAAAATGCATAAAATTTTCATAAAGATCGATAAATCGAAGGTAGATTGTCTGTGGCTAATAGACTTCGACTAACCAAAGTGGCTCGACTATTCGCGAGGATCCTGTTGTGCACAATTACCTCCAGGACTATGCCTTTGCCTCGATTCTTGGGCGTTGGCGCAATTCCCATTGGTTATATTGTGTCTTTAGATCGTTGGAGTCCATCGAACTTTGGTGAGAGTTTTTGTATAAAAGCGGGACGAGTCGTCAAGGTTAGGGTTTCACCCCCATCTTGCAACTTCCGTCCTCGTTTTTGATAAAAGTTAAGGAGATTATTCATCAAAATATGGATTTCACTCCTGATTTGGTATGATTCCCCTCGTTTGTAACTAAAACGCGAGCTGATTAGGCAACTTTAATCGAGAGTTTGGGGTTTTCACACCTATTCTCGGCCTTATTACCTGTTCATAACTTGAAAATTCGAGTGCAGTGATAGAAAAGAGTGAGTGATAGTGGCGAGTTTACGCATACGCGTGAGTTGGTCTGTTGGCTCTTAACTATAGACTAGGTCTCTAAGACTTCGACCCGGTCTAGGTCGAGTCTTGCCTAATTCCCTATAGTTATGGCTCTGATACCAATCTGTCACACCCCAACCGATGGCGGAATCATCGGGGCATGGCACTGAGCGAAACAGATTGTCCAGAAGTTTCCATAACAACTATCATTACCATTTAATTAAAGCAATACGTCCCATACCGTATCATAAATAGTCAAACAAGTTATTACAGACAACATCAAAACAAATATTCTGTTCCGGAAACTCAGATTTAAATAAGTAGCAATTGTTTATCTGCTTCTAGAGACCCCTAATAAGTTATCTACAGACAACTATTTGTTGGGCTCTAAAGCTTTATTCTAGCTTCCATTCCCTACCACATATGCATCCTAAGCACCTGTCACATACGTTAAAATAAAGTCAATACATAAAATGTAAAGGTGAGCATACAAGTTTGATAATAGCATATAGAGTTAGAATTCGTTTACGCATAACCAGCACGTACACATAGTGAAATGAAGCACGTTAGTTATCGACATAGATCCATCGATACCAATGACTGCGGGTTGACTGCCCGAGGCAGTTCGCAATACATGATTACCACCGTAATCCATGCAAGTAAAAGATCCTTAACAACCCCCGTGTGAACGGGTGCTGAGTCCAAACTATAGTACTATCGTTGCTAAGGCAGGTAGACAGCATTCCATGTGTAAACATAACAAACAAGCATTCATAAGCCACGTATAACATGCATTATTGGTTTAGCGTTAAAATAGCTTGAGTAGTGTGATAGTTGTAGTTGAATAGTCGTAACGTATGTAACACCCAAAAGTGCTAAAGCAAAAAGGGTTCGAGTATACTCACAGCGATTGTGGATTGAAGGGAGCGCTTTACAGCGAGTACGGTTAGCCTGAATAGATTTGATAACGTAACGACAAGTGGCGCGTAAAACAGTACAAGGTGAGCGTAGTTAGGATGGCTGATCGTGCGGATCAGCTATCCGTGCGAGGGAGTCATCCGTGCGCATGAACTATCCGTGCGGATGGTGATGCGTGCGGATGGTGATCCATCCGGATAAGCTATCCGTGCGTGCGAGCTGTCCGTGCGGATGGTAATCCGTGCGGATTAGTTGTGCGTGCGGATGGCTTATCCGTACGGACAAGTTGTTTGTGCGGATAAATGTTCAAGTGGATTGTTTCTTCCTAATTGTGAGATGTGTTTGTGTATGATGGCTTGTGCTTTGGAGTTTTCGTTGTAGCATTTAGAAAACACATAAGTGTTTCTACCTTTCAAGCCGGTCGCGCGGACGACAATCCGTGCGTATGGTAGTCCGTGCGGACAATAGTGATCCGTGCGGACAGTCTGTGCGCGCGGGCAGAGACAATCCGTCCGGATAGCCTGTCCGTGCGGACGAACACTGTTTGAACTCATTTTAAGGCCTTAGTATCTCATGATCCGAAGAGTAATCCATTCAGAGGTCGTCCGTCCGGATTGCTTATTCGTCGATACTCAAACCTTGTTTGGAAAGTGGGTCCCAAGGGTAGCTCGTCCGGGTGACAACCCGTCCGAATGGCCTGTGCGTGCGGACAGCTTGTCTGTGCGGACAGCTTGTCCGTGCGGACACCTTGTCCGTACGGATAACTGGTCCGTGCGGACAGCCTCTGGTCTGGTTGTTCCGTTCGTCTACTCTGGGTTTCTGTTGTCGTTTATCGAGACGTTCTGGTTACGTGGCAACCACTTGGAATTGTATTCTCACCCGCGTGACTAGACCGGTCAGGAACCACCCTAACTCGGCCTGTCGGCGACTCAGAACGGTCATTCCGGTTGACCCCGAAATCAGGTGTCTGTGGGTAGAATCCAGATCCAGGACTAGTGCTTCACTATTATCGAGTAGAAGACTAGAACCGATCAGATTCGTACCGATTCTAAGGGAAAAAGAAGGAGAGAACTTAGGTTTATTTCTTTCAACTCTTTTATCCTTAGAAAAGTTTAGATCTAGGTGAAGTTATTGTGAAATCTTGTAGAAATCGTTTAGATCCGAGTTATTCTTGGTGGAATGAGGTCAAGCTTGAAGTTCATAAGAACTTCATGATGACGTCACCCGAGAATACCTCAAATCCGGATGATTTCATGGTTAAAAGTGAAGATTTGGAAGATGAAAAGGTGTAGAATTGTGTAGTTATGAAAGATGTACAAGAATTAGTGTAAGATCTTACCTGGATTGAGAGAAATCTGAGAAAAAGTGAAGAATGCGTGCGGTTCGGACGTCACTTGCCAAAAGTGGAAAAGTTGGAGAGTGACCCGTGTATTTATAGGATGCCAAAAAGGGAAAGGGTGAGCCGTGCGCATGGCACGTACCCTGATAGGCTATCCGCGCGGATTGGTCATCCGTGCGGATTGGCAATCCGTGCGGATTGGCAATCCGTGCGGATTGGCAATCCGTGCGGATTGACCATCCGTGCGGATGCCGCCTGCTTTGGTGGGTTCGATGCGATGTTGCTTCGGTTTCGATTTGCGAGCGATTCGATAGGGTTCCTAGTCAAATTACTTTCAGTCCCAACTACTTCTTATATGGTTCGACTCGGAATTCGGGTTCGGGTTCGCTTACGTTCGAGTTAGGCTTCGAGTTCGATTGAGTTCGCTTGATTATCACAACATAACATAAAATAAACATGAACAGGTAACACGTAAGGCACACACACACGTATAAACAACAAGTAAAATACACAGTTCGATTTACGGTTCGATGTCGATTTGATTAGCATAGCTTGATTAACTTTATCGCATTGTTACTTCCTATCATTCACGGTCGTAGGTCGATTGAAATACGGTTAGCATGACTCGATTATTGTAATGAACGACATTTACTCCACATAATATAAATAAAATAAAAACATTTCTACGAGTCATGTCGCGTGAAATCGGTCGTTGACTTTGACCTTGACTTTGACTTTCACTCGTGAAAACACGGGGTGTTACATTAATGTTACTCTGGTTATCATTATTCAGAATTCCTTGATTTCCATCGTCGGCCATCTGAATTTTAACATTTTCCAATAATTAATATCACAAGATAATATGTACTATAGTTAATCACATGGCACATAATCTAGCCAAAAGCGTCGATCATTGCGACTTGTACTCTATTTCCATATACTATGCGTCTATTACACACTAGTACTGAAATAAAATTACAATACCAACAGAAATAGAATCACACTAATAGTAATATGCATCCGTACACATATATTTTATTTTATTTATTACTATTATTATTATTACTATCGTTTTACCATCTTATTCAAGGATATGGATTCATCCAGAAATCTATATTGTGCTCATCGTATTTCCATACGAGACGCTCTCCCACCTGTCTCATTCTCTCACTGCTTTCTAAAATTTCCTCCCCAAAAGTCCTAAGTTCTTGCACGTTTTCTGCACTCATTCGGGGTGCAGGTTCTAGGACTGGGTTTGGAATCTAGGGTGTGGGTTCTTGATATGGGGGTGAAAGTTCCTGAAATTGGTAAGGATCTTCTAAGATCTCCCTAATATATTCATCATGGTAATAGGGATCTAAAGGGTCCATACCTGGGTAGGCTTCTATGTTCTGTATGGGTGTGTCTTCATAAATAGGGTAACGTTGAACAAAGTCCCTATTATCGTCCCACCAGGGATCATAATTTGGGTCTAGGGGATTTGGTGTAGGTACCCTAGGGATTTCTTCTGGGTTAAAATCATGCATTTCCACTTGGTTTTCAGGGTTTTCTATATCCATGGGTTGTTCTAGAATTTGTGGTTGTGGGGCTACTAGTTGTTCCAGACTAGGGTCAGCAGCAGTTGTAGCTAGGATATGGAAATTAGCTAGGCTTCTATTAAGCATATCCTGTGTATGGGCATCCGTCTCTCTCTCAATAGCTGCTAAGGCTCTTTGCTGTTGCAACTTTCGCATTCTTTTCCTACGAGCAAAGGCTTCCTTACTGAACCATCCTCTCTTTTTATTAGGAAATGGCTCCTCCGACTGAGCTCTAAAGGCAAATATTCCTTCTTCCTGATCAGCAGAATACCCAGAAAGGGCAGGCTGTGATGATGTACCTTCACTCCTAGGTGAATCAGACAACTGACGACTCATTTCTGAGGGTCCTTGATCACTCATACTGTAAACTAACAAATAGTCAAATAACACATAACAAATAAATACAGTTATGCACATATTTCCATAATTTATTTCCTAACACAAAATTTATAATTTAAGTGTCAGCAGAACACTTCTTTGGCTTAGACCAGTGGCTAGGCTCTGATTCCACCTCCTTTCACAACCCCCGATCCCTGATCCCCGGGAACGGGCGGACGCGAGCTCAGTGACGGTGGTATCAGGTTGTTTTAATTTGGCAGCGGAATTTACATCAGGACCGTAGTTAGGAAATGTTTATCAAAGTAAAACCACCTCATTTGATATTAATAATCACATGGGTAAAACCCAAGTTTCTTATTACAATACATTTATAGGGATAAACCCTATTTTATTGAATTTAAAACGTCATCTTTTAGGTAACTTTTATAGCCACATTTTTCCCAAGCCTTCAGTGCTCTCCAGCTGGTTTTTTACTAATTGGCTGTCACATTTTGTTACCTGAAACATGTTTTAAAAACATTTGTCAGCGGAAAATACTGGTGAGTGAATCCCAGTTTAATCAAGAAACATTTTATCAATTAAAACAGTATTGAGAGCGATCACATTGTTTATTTCTACACAATTACTCCATTTATTACTGTCAATCCACTGACTTGTGGGTCATACTACACATTGGCTAACTCATTGTCCAATGGTAACGTATTGTCATCCTCGACTTACTACTCAAAGTGTAGTACATTTTGTATACAAAACCCCAACATACCGGCAGTAATTGAAGAACTACAAAGACTCAATCACCGCTTAATCACATTGTAAAACATTTAAGGTTTTGTAAAACATTACAAAAAGGTTATAAAAAAAGAGGATAAACTCACAAAAAGGTTTACACAAAAAGAAGGATTACTCACATTGCTATCTTAGACTTCGCGTAAGGGTTTCCTGGATATAATCTATAATTTATACAAATGTACATTGGTTAGTATCATAACCCTTTGAAAATATTAATGATAGCCTCCCCGAGACGGCATTCCAATAACTACGTCGGGCAGAACCACGACAATTATTACGGAACCCTAAATCAATCGGGCAGCGTATCTATTATGAAACCAGGGTTATAATACTTACAACGGAGCAGAACCTCGCTAATTAGGGGGATATAATACCCGCGTATTATAACTCTACTAGAGAAATTGAGATTGAGAATGAATTGTGAGCGAGTTCTACTGAGATCCGATGCCATCTATTTATAGGTGCTGAACTCGACTCTCACGCGGCCCGCGTAAAGGATAAGCGGGGCTTACGCGGCCCGCGTCAACACCTGGTCAACATGTAGCTTAGCTGGGCCAGCATGTAGGTCCGCCACAATGTCGACACGTGTCGGCTTCTGGTGTCTCCGCGTTTGATGATCTCACACGGCCCGCGTAAGAGTTAAGGTGAGCTTACGCGGCCCGCCTTAACTTATAATTTCACCGGAATCAAGTTTCAGCCTTGACACCGCCCGCGTGAGATTTGGATGGGGTCCTACGCCGCCCGTCTAGGCTTAATTTTTATTGTTTTTAATTTATTTTATATGCTATAATATATTTCGGGCATGGTTTTCACATACGGGGTATATTTAAAGACATAATGGGATATAATAGGGTGTCGAAAATATTATGAGGGTGTTGGTTTTACCGAGGGTTGTTACAAAGTGCAAGCCGATCGGGTGGCTGTCCGATCGGAGGACAGTCCGATCGAACGACAGTCCGTCCCAACGACCTGATCGTCTTTGACACTTGATTGTTTTGAAAGTTTTGCAGTTTCGATCGAGACGGTGTGATAACGTGCTAGACAACAGAATCCCCATCTTGACCCAAGTGATCCGACCGAACAGGAACCACCCTAGTTCGACCGGTTCACGGTTCGAGACGGTTGTTCATGTTTAACCCGTCATCAGTTGTCTCTTGGATAGAATTCAGATCTGGAACTAACCCATCACTAAGAAAGAGTAGAAGATCAGAACGAGCTCCGATTCTATCGGGTTTGAGTGCATTGAGTGTAAAAGAGTTGAAAGAAAGTTGAAAATCCTTCTCTCAATCCTTTTAACCATGAATATGTGTAGAAGCCAAACCTTGAAGTTCATAAGAACTCCATGATGACATCACCCTAGAACACCTCAAACCCGGTGATTTCACGGTTAAAAGTTAAGATTCAAAGGTGAAAAAGATGAAGAAGTGCGTATAGATCATAGAAGTACAAGATTTAGGTTGAAAACTTACAAGAATCGTGAGAAATTGAGAGAAATGAGTGCTTGAGTGCGGCTGGTTCGAGTGAGGAGCTGTCACATCACAAATGATGTGACAGGAGGGTATTTATAGGGTTTCCCAAAATGGAAAGTGATGAAGTGTCGAATTGGTCACCGATCGGATGGCAATCCGATCGGGTGGCAGTCTGATCGGGTGGCAACTCGATCGGATAACAATCCGATCGGATGGCACTCCGATCGGATGGCCATCTGATCGGATTGCCATTCGATCAGATGGCCTTTCGATCGGTTGGCAACTAGATCCAAGTGTCCGGCACGATGAGTTTTGTCGTTTTGATTCGCGTGTTGAGCGTTGCGATGCGATTCGAGTGAGCGATGTGATAGTATTTACCATTAGTTACACTAATAACCTAACTACTATATCTAACATACAATCACTATAATTATCTTGCGTTAAGCGTTTGTGATTTGATTGCGATGCGATAAAATTGCGATTGCGATTATCACCTCAACATAAACGTAACATGCATAAGTAACACATAAAGAGCACACACACGTAAAATAATATCTAGAACACATAATTTGAGTTGCGAATGCGATAGCGATTAGCCGATAAGTCGATTAGCGATAAATATGCGATTAATTAGCGATTAAACCTCGATTATTAAATATATACTCCACATAATACAACTAAAGCAAATAAATAATAGAATCCGATTACAAGTCAAAGAAGTCAAAATAGTAGCTGAGCAAGGAGTGACAGATCGCAATTAGCAATCTTTTCTTCATTTGAATTCAATCTTGACTTTGACTTTCGAAACACGGGGTGTTACAGCCTCCCCTACTTAAGGGAATTTCGTCCCGAAAATTAGGCTTTAGCCGTAACAAACAACTGCGGGTAGTTCGCCTTCATGTCGCTTTCGAGTTCCCAGGTAAACTCGACACCGCGTTTGCCTTCCCATCAGACCTTCACAATGGGGATGCTTGAGCGTTTGAGCACCTTGGTTTCTCGTCCTACGATCTCGACAGGCTTTTCCACGAAGTGTAATGTTTCGTCCACTTGTAAATCCTCAAGAGGGACATGTAATTCCTGGTCGGCCAAGCACTTTCTGGGGTTCGACACGTGGAAAGTCGGGTGGGCGTTACTCAGTTCTTCTGGTAGTTCGAGTCTGTAGGCCACTTTTCCAATCCTTTCCAGAATCTTAAAGGGTCCAACATATCGACGCGCGAGCTTTCCTTTCTTGCCGAATCTGATCACCCCCTTCCAAGGTGCAACCTTTAGGAGTACGTGATCGCCAACGTCAAATTCAATGGGCTTGCGGCGTCTATCAGCGTAACTTTTCTGTCGGCTCCGAGCTTTCAATAGATTATCTCGAATTTAGAGGATTTTGTCTGTCGTTTCTTGCAATAGCTCAGGACCGATAATTTACGCGTCTCCGATCTCGTGCCATACAATAGGTGATCGACATTTCCTTCCATATAAAGCCTTAAATGGTGCCATTTGTATGCTAGAATGATAAATGTTATTGTATGAGAATTCGAGCAAGGGTAAGTGCGTGTCCCAATTACCACCGAAATCTATGACACACGAACGAAGCATGTCTTCAAGGGTATGAATCGTTCTTTCAGTCTGACCGTCGGTTTGGGGATGGAAAGCGGTACTTAGATTAAGAGTAGTACCGAGAGCAGATTGAAACGTTTCCCAAAGACGCGAGGTAAACCGACCATCGCGGTTAGCGATGATGTCACGAGGCGTCCCGTGTCGACAAATGATCTCATCAGTGTAGATTCGGGCTAATTTTTCTACCTTAAAGTCTTCTCGTATCGGCATGAAGTGAGCTGACTTGGTCAAACGGTCAACTACAACCCAAATGCTATCATGACCAGATTGAGTACGTGGGAGTTTCGTTATGAAGTCCATAGCTATAGTCTCCCACTTCCACATCGGAATCTCGAGTTGAACGAGTAAGCCAGAGGGTCTTTGATGCCCGACCTTGACCTTGGAACAGGTCAGGCACTTCGAAACATAGATAGCGATATCCTTCTTCATCCCTGGCCACCAGTACTTGTAGCGCAGGTCCTGGTACATCTTGTCGGCACCAGGATGAATAGAATACCGAGATTTGTGGGCTTCGTCCATCAGAAGTTGTCGCAAATTCGTACGCTTGGGAATCCAAATTCGATCCAAGTAATGAAAGATACCATTTGATTTATTCTCGAGTTGGGCGCCATCGTTTAGATCCTTTCCTTCTTCAAAGTTCGCTCGGTAAAACAAGCATGCTGCGCGTCACGGATAAGAGCTTCGAGATTAAACTGGGCTTGGGAATTACGGACGCTAAGCAAGTAGCTTCATCGACTGAGAGCGTCGGCAACGAAGTTTGCTTTGCCTGGATGGTAACGGATCTCACAGTCGTAATCGTTGAGCAGTTCTACCCACTGGCTTTGACGCATATTCAGTTCCTTCTGGTCAAAGATATGTTGTAGGCTCCTATGATCGGTGAGGATCATACACTTGGTACCGTAAAGGTAGTGTCGCCAAATCTTTAACGCAAAAACAATTGCGCCGAGCTCGAGGTCGTGTGTGGT
This sequence comes from Helianthus tuberosus, assembly GCA_030545235.1. Classification (NCBI taxonomy): domain Eukaryota; kingdom Viridiplantae; phylum Streptophyta; class Magnoliopsida; order Asterales; family Asteraceae; genus Helianthus; species Helianthus tuberosus. The sequence goes on along the minus strand of CM060372.1, from coordinate 61,059,483 downwards.
GTAGTTCTTCTCGTGGATCTTGAGCTGTCGAGAAGCGTACGCAATAACCTTATCTCGTTGCATAAGAACACAACCAAGACCAAGGTTCGAGGCATCGCAGTAGACTACGAAATTGTCGTTTTCGTCGGGCAGTGAGAGCACGGGAGCATTGCAAAGCATATCTTTTAGAGTTTGAAAGGCTTCCTCTTGTTTAGTTCCCCAAACAAAAGGTTTGTCTTGATGCGTAAGAGAAATAAGAGGCACAGCGGTCTTAGAAAAACCTTCGATAAAACGGCGATAATAGCCCGCCAGTCCGAGAAAAGAACTGACCTCGGACGGAGTCTTGGGTGTAATCCAACTCTTAACAGCTTCGATCTTCGCAGGGTCAACGTGGATACCTTGACTATTAACAATGTGACCCAAGAATTGGACCTCCTCCAGCCAGAATTCGCACTTGGAGAATTTGGCGTAGAGACGGTTTCCCTGGAGTAACTCAAGAACCAAACGTAGATGCTGCAAGTGTTCGGCTTTTGATTTGGAATATATCAGGATATCGTCGATGAATACGATTACGAAGCGATCAAGGAAGGGTTTGCACACTCGATTCATTAAACCCATGAAAATGGCGGGAGCGTTGGTCAAACCAAAAGGCATGACAACAAACTCATAATGAACATAGTGGGTTCGAAAAGCGGTTTTGGGTATATCATCCTCTTGGATGCGTAACTGGTGGTAGCCTGAGCGTAGATCGATCTTTGAGAGACACGTAGCACCTTGTAACTGATCAAATAAATCATCGATTCGAGGCAAGGAATGCGATTCTTGATTGTCAGCTTATTCAACTCCCTATAATCGATACACATCCAGAATGATCCGTCCTTCTTTTTGACGAAAAGGATAGGTGCGCCCCATGGAGAGGTGCTAGGGCGAATAAAGCCTTTATCAAGTAGTTCCTGGAGCTGACTCGAGAGTTCGCGCATTTCAGAAGGAGCGAGACGATAAGGCGCTTTAGCAACAGGGTTTGCTCTAGGAAGGTGGTCGATTCAGAAATCGATATCATGAGCGGGTGGTAAACCGGGTAGATCATCGGGGAAAACGTTGGGAAATTCACAAACAATGGGAACATCTTTCACTTCTGGGTTTCCTTTCTTTTCCTTCTCCGCTAATACAATGTGTGCCAAGAAAGCTTGGTATTCCTTGCTGAGATACTTGCTAGCTTGAACACACGACATTAGTTTAAGACCTTTAGAAGGAGTTTCGGCATACACACAAAGTATATCACCATTGGCGAGCGAGAAACGAATCATCTTTTCGAAGCAAACAACTTCAGCATGATTTTCGCGAAGAAAATCCATGCCTAGTATGACGTCAAAACTACCAAGCTGCATCGGAATAAGATCGATAGGGAAGACGTGATTGTTGAGTTCGAGAGTACAATCACGTATAACAGAATTGATGGCGACGGTTCTTCCGGTGGCAACTTCAACATCGAACGTCGAGGGGAGATGAGCGCGCTTACGATTGAGGAACTTTTCGAATTCAAAGGATATAAAACAGTTATCTGCTCTAGTATCAAATAAACATGTAGAATATATATCGTTCACAAGGAACATACCATTGACCACATTGTTATCGGCTTGAGCCTGGCGAGCGTTAATGTTGAAAGCACGTCCGCGAGCGGCTGGTTGTTGTTGCTGTTGCTGAGGCTGCTGCTAGGGCTGCTGCTGTTGTGGCTCTTGCTTGACCACTCAGTTCGGGCACATGTTAGCGAAGTGGTTGGGATCACCACATGCATAGCAAGCTCTAGCATGGATCGCGGGTGCAGGAGCCGCTTGTTGGCCTTGAGGAGCAGGAAGTAGAGCTTGTTGAGCAGGAGCTTGACCTTGAACTGGAGCTGGAGCTGGGGTTTGACGTGGACCTATACGTCAGTTGGCGGTGAAGTGGCCATTCATGTTTCAATGCACACAGTATCTGCAAGCGATTCCTACAGGGTGGTGATAGGTACAAGTAGGGCAAGTCGGGTGAGGACTAGTATACGCAGGCTTTGCCGGCGGTGCGTTGGTGACCGGTGCCGCTACTTGGCGGTGTTGAGGTTGCTGTGGTGCTGGTACTGTTTGGAGCGGAGCTGCAGTGATCGCGCAGTTCTTGTTGCTAGAACTGCTGTTGTTATTTCTCTTGCTTCTTGAGAGCTTGGATGACTGAGGAGAGGCGGCGGTTTCAGCGGTCGAGGCAGTGGTAGCTTGATGCAGATTCTTGGGAGCTTTATCCCAGTAACCAGACTTGACTCGCTTGTCGTTGATCTCAGTAGCGAGTAGAAAAGTTTCCTCAATTGTCGTCGTCTTTGCAGCTTGAACGAAATCAGCCACGCAATCCGGAAGAGCACGGATATACTTCTTGATGGTGATTTCAGGCATGGTAACTTGGCTAGGACAGATTATGCTTAGCTGCTTGAAGCTCGCAGTCAAACGAGCGTTGTCTCCATCTTTCTGCTTAATATGCCAGAATTCATCCTCCAGCTTTTGGCTCTCATGGGGAAGGTAGAACTCTTGCATCATTACGTCCTTCAACTCATCCCATGTTAGCCCGTAAGCTGCATCATTTCCTCGTTTGTTTCTCTTGGTCGTCCACCAATCCAGTGCTCGGGATTGGAAGACGCCAGTTGTGTTCAGAGTACGGAGATTGTCAGGACAGCCACTCTGGCGCAGGGTGACTTCGATAGAATCAAACCATTGAAACATGGCCGTAGGCCCATCTTCGCCGGTAAACTCTTTCAGGCCGAAGGCTTTGAACTGCTTGAAGCTAAAAGCAGCTTTAGGAGTATCAGTCCTGGATTCTTCAGAAGATTTGCTAGCGTTTTCATTCAGCTCGCTAACAATCTGGGGGATATCTTTCGCCATTTGCTTAGCGACGAGGGCGGCGATGCGTTTGTCATCATGATTGCGGCGAGCTGAACGGGAATGGAATGATCCGAATGACGACATTGTCTGCAATAGACAGCGCCGTAGGATTCAAAACGCTATTCGATTATTCTGAGTATAGTTTAGCAATTCACCATAAAGATCAGGAACACATCAATCGTATAAGCACATAAACACATAATCACGTAGGCATGTAAGGCACAGAAGCACATACAGCACTCAGAACACAGAAACCCTTCTATATGTTGCACGTATTCACCTATCCTTCACAGCACGTATAGTGATTCAGTATAGCGAGTGCGATTCGCGAGCAGCGATTGCGTATAATGACCAGCATTTTGTTAGCGTTGTGTAGTGTGTTGTGTGCGATAGGCGGAGCAAGAAGCGTTAAATCGAAACCATCAGTATTTCAATATGCTAGCAAATAAACAAATCCACATAAAACGACAAATCATAGAGTTGGCGGCAGCAAATCCATAATCGAAACACATAAAATTCGAGGATAGATTGTCTACGGGTGTGTGTAGACATTGACTACCCAAAGTGGTTCGACTATTCACAAGGAAATTAAGTGCACACTTTGGCCTTCGGGACTGTGCTCTCGCTTCGATTCGAGCGATCGGCACGCATCCTTCCGGTTACAGTGTGACCTCTAGTCGTTAGAGTCCGTCGAGACTTTGGTGAGAGTTTTGTAGAACCAAAATAAGATCGGGACAAGTCGTCAAGATTCGGGTTTCACTCCTGACTCAACAACTTTGTTCCTGTTTTTGATAAAATAGAGAGGAAATTTTGCGTCGAAGTGCGGATTTCACTCCTGATTCAACGCAAATTCTCCTGTTTATAGATAAAAATGCGGGTTGAACAAGCGATTTGGTTGAGAGTTTGCGGTTTCCACACCTAATCCCAACCAAATTAATCGTTCATTTTCGAAAAATAGTGTGCAGTGATAGTGTAGTGGAAGTGAGAATAGCGAGTATGCTAGTACAAACCCCTACAGGGTATGCACAAGTCGGTCTGTTGGTACTTAGACTATAGACTAGGTCGTTCTAAGACATCGACCCGGACTAGGTCGAGTCTTGCCTAATTCCCTATAGTTATGGCTCTGATACCAATCTGTCACACCCCAATCGATGGCGGAAACATCGGGGCATGGCACTGAGCGAAACAGATTGTCAAGAGAAATTCCATAACGACTAAATTACCAAATAGTTAATATTATGTCCCATAGCATAACCCATTAATTAATCTAATTATTACAGACATAGATATTCTTAAAACAAAACATGTTCCGACAACTCAGATTCAAATAAAATAAATTGTCTTTGTTTCTAGACTCCATCCTACTTGATTCCACAAAAGCAGATAAAGCACTGCATCCTAAGCACCTGTCACATACGTTAAAATAGAGGTCAATACACATACTGTAAAGGTGAGCATACAAGTTGTATAGTAATAGTAGAGTTCGAATTCGTTTACTTATAACCAGGATGTACAACGTATAATGTGAAGCATGTAACTTATCGACAAAGATCCTATCAATACCAATGACTGTAATTTGACTGCGAGTAGCGAGTGCGCATCACATGTTAACCACTGTGAATACGTGAAGTATTGTGCTTAACAACCCCTGAGTGAACATGTGCTGAGTCCAAACTATAGTACTATCGTTGCTAAGGCAGGTAGACAACAATCAATGTGTAAACATAACAAATAGGCATTCATCGAGTCACGTATAACATGCATTATTGGTCAGTGTATAAATATTGTTTGCGTTGTGTGATTGATGTGATTTAGAATAAGTAACGTATGTAACCCAAAAGTGAATAAAGCAAAAAGGGATCGAGTATACTCACAGGTTGTGTTGAACAAGTAAACACTCTCTTGGATTGAAGGGAGCGCTGAGAGAGATTAGCCTGAACAGTTAACGATAGCATAACGATGAGCGGCGTGTAAAACGGTGCGAAAGTACCAAGTATCGGATGGCAATCCGATCGGATGGCCAGTCGATCGGATATCAATCCGTTCAGATGGTCATCCGATCGGATGGCCATTCGATTGGATTGACATCTTGTTTGGTAAGGATGTGTTTGTGTCTGATGGCCTTGAAGTTTTCGTTGTAGCATTTTGAAAATAGAGAAGTATCTCTACCCTTCAGGTCGATCGATCGGACGGTCATTCGATCAGATAGTGATCCGATTGGCAGGATACTTAGTGAGAACAAGTTCACAGCAGGGTTGTCACTCGATGGGATAGCAATCTGATCGGGTGGCAATCCGTTAGCTACTGATGATCTTTGAAAATTGTAGAATGATTAAGTGTCAAAGTTCCAAACATCACATTGTCGGATGGTCGTTCGATCGGATGGCAATCCGTTCGGCGTTCAGTCCTTTGAAAGTTGAAAATAAAGTTGAAGTGTGGAACCAAGGTAAGCCGATCGGGTGGCTGTCCGATCGGATAGCAATCCGATCGAACGACAATCCGTCCCGACGACCTGATCGTCTTTGACACTTGATTGTTTTGAAAGTTTTACAGTTTTGATCTAGACGGTGTGATAACGTGCTAGACAACAGAATCCCCATCTTGACCCCAGTGATCCGACCGAACAGGAACCACCCTAGTCCGACCGGTTCACGGTTCGAGACGGTTGTTCATGTTTAACCCGTCATCAGTTGTCTCTTGGATAGATTTCAGATCTGGAACTAACCCATCACTAAGAAAGAGTAGAAGATCAGAACGAGCTCTGGTTCTATCGGTTTTGAGTGCATTGAGTGTAAAAGAGTTGAAAGAAAGTTGAAAAACCTTCTCTCAATCCTTTTAACCATGAATATGTGTAGATCTATGCGAAAACATTGATTATTCATGTGGAAATCCTTCAGATCTAAGTTGTTCTTGGTGGAATGAAGCCAAACCTTGAAGTTCATAAGAACTCCATGATGACATCACCCTTGAACACCTCAAACCCGGTGATTTCACGGTTAAAAGTTAAGATTCAAAGGTGAAAAAGATGAAGAAGTGCGTGTAGATCATAGAAGTACAAGATTTAGGTCGAAAACTTACAAGAATCGCGAAAAATTGAGAGAAATGAGTGCTTGAGTGTGGCTGGTTCGAGTGAGAAGCTGTCACATCACAAATGATGTGACAGGAGGGTATTTATAGGGTTTCCCAAAATGGAAAGTGATGAAGTGTCGAATTGGTCACCGATCGGATGGCAATCCGATCGGGTGGCAGTCCGATCGGGTGGCAACTTGATCGGAAGACAATTCCATCGGATGGCCACTCGATCAGTTGGCCACTCGATCCAAGTGTCCGGCGTGATGAGTTTTGTCGTTTCGATTTGCGTGTTGAGCGTTGTGATGCGATTCGAGTGAGCGATGATAAAAGTATTTCCCATTAGTTACACAAATAACCTAACTACTATATCTAACATACAATTACTATAATTATCTTGCGTTAAGCGTTTGTGATTTGATTGCGATGCGATAGAATTGCGATTGCGATTATCACCTCAACATAAACATAACATGCACATGTAACACATAAATAGCGCACACATGTAAAACCATATCCAGAACACATAATTCGAGTTGCGAATGCGATAGCGATTAGCCAATGAGTCGATTAGCGATATGTAACACCCCAAAAACGGGCTTGGTAATTTAGAACCCGGTTAAGATAAAGGAACGGGTAAAGTACCGTTAGTAGTAAAAGTGAAACCATAAATAAAATAACTAGGAATAAACTAGCCTAGTGGTGTCATGTATATATGTAATAAGATGATGAGTTTTTAGTCCCGTATGCAATCAAAACGAAATTTGAGGGACCAAAACCGTTAAGATTGAAAGATTGGTTTTATTTATGAAAGATAACACACACACAACACTCACTTCATGTGTGTTCTAGATCGAGCAGGAGCTCCATGAGCTCAAGAAACCCTAAGCATGAAGAATCATCAAATTGAAGGGTGAATCGAGGTCTAAATTCATGAATAAACACGGATTAATGATCACCTTCATAAGGGGAACGTAAGGTATGTCTTAAAAGTTAGATTTGTGATCTTTCACGAAGTGGGTTATGATGTAAATTGCGAATTTATATGAAATTGAGAACGAGTATGTGTTTGAATCATCATATAGAACAGGGATTATGCATGATTTAGGTTAATTTGATGTTTAAAGGTGAAACCCGTTGGTTATGGTAAAGATGATGACATGGGTAAATCATCCATGTCCAAATTCTTGCTTATTATTAATGTATTTTGATATATATGATGGATTCTTGTTATAGGAATTGAAAGATATGAAATACTAGTATGTTTGATGTTTTTGTATGAATGATTATGTTGATTAGAATGAGGAATTTGATGAATTATGTATGAGATTAGAAGGATATGCATGAATTAGTTGTATACTATGCTTAGGAGGTAGTATACACACCAAATGTATGATGAACTTGTGAGGAATTTGAGATTAGATCACTTGTAAGTGATTAACAAAGTAATTATGAAGTGGGTTTTGATGATATGATAGAAGTAATGATATGCTTATGTTAATGATGTTTGAAAATCATATATGTGTATGTATGTTTAAAGAAATTGGATGAGAAACGATGGATTAGCATGTTAAAAGGTTAAATGATAAACTTAATATAAGATCCGTGTGGTGAAAAGGTTGTGATGAATGATGAATAAGCTAACCATCTTGAGAATGATATATGATAGTTGATGCTTGATAAGCGACATGGAAGCTTGGGAAAGAAGCAGGTCGAACGGGATTAATGCGCACGGGAAGCATATTCGGATGCTAAGTAAGTTAAGCTTTTACCCTCCTTGTAGAATACTTATTCATTGTATAGATTATGAATATGGTAAGTTATAAATGAAGTACGATGTTCCGATAAGTATTGATACAGGTCGGAACATGTGTCTATGATAAGAATTATGGTTGAAGGAGAAAATGGGGTAAAGGGATATTATGGTAATTTTTGATTACGAGTCAATGAAAGAATAAGATACATAGAAGGGATAAGGAAATAATTACAATCACACAAGGACGAAACGGACATTTAGACTTAACGGGTCAAATGGTGAAGCTATCGCCATTTGACGACGTCGACTAATGATTGTATTGTCAAGCATGAAGAATTCACAGGGAGAATAGCGAAAGGATTTGCGTTGCTATTAACTAGCATCTTAGTGGACGACGTAATAAAACGGGTCTTTGCTTTGATCCTAGCCAAGTACGTGTGATTATAGTTGTAGTTATATCATAAGATTGGTTAAATATGCAATGAAGTCCTTTGTTGTAAAGGATGGACCAAAGTTGACAAAAACGCCTTTGATAGGTATATCGGGCATACGACCTTAAAAGTCATTTGGAAACAAGCTATTTGATTAGAGTAATGATTTGGTCAAGTATGAAAGAGAAGGGTATGGTTCTGTATGTCATAGATCATTTAATGCGTAATTACCCATAACGGGTCAAAATAAGCTTTTGAGCAAAAATGGGTTAAGAGGATGCAAGACATCCAAGAATTTAATCGTTTATGATAGACAACATTGAGATTATAAGGCTCATGAGAAATGGAGGTCAAATAAACAGATGATTTTGATAAATTCATGAACGGGTCAAATATTTGTAAGAAGGTAATAAGTCGAAAGCTTAAAAGTCTAAAAATTTTTTAATCCGAATGTCGGATGTTAACACCATGTGATGGAGAATTAAATTACAATCACGTAGGAAAAAGAATCGGGTAAAACGGATTAAAAATGAGAAAGTTATGCTCGTTTCCGTAAAACTGAGTTATGCTAGGAATATGCAGCAACAGCTGCGAACATTCTGTTAAAAGGGGCGGTGGCGCGACGCGACGACGAAAGCCATAGGCCGTCGCGCGACGCCACGGGCTCCAGAATGTTGAAAAATTCATATTTTAATTGTATATGCAACGCGAACCCGTTTAGATCGTTTTTAAACGCTTATACACTAAGTATGACTGATTTATTTCATGTTTTAGGAGATGTAGATATGGGTGAGGATATGTATGTATGTATGTATGTATGTATGTATGTATGTATGTATGTATGTATGTATGTATGTATGTATGTATGTATGTATGTATGTATGTATGTATGGAAGTAGTTATGTATTAACGTATACAAGTATGTAGTTATGCTTGAAAGTATGTATGTATGTAAGTAGGAATGTTGGTATGTATGGAAGTAGTTATGTATTAACGTATACAAGTATGTAGTTATGCTTGAAAGTATGTATGTATGTATGTATGTATGTATGTTTGTTTGTATGTATGTATGTATGTATGTATGTATGTATGTATGTATGTATGTATGCATGCATGCATGCATGTATGTATGTATGTATGTATGTATGTATGCATGTATGTATGTATGTATGTATGTATGTATGCATGTATGCATGTATGCATGCATGCATGTATGTATGTATGTATGTATGTATGTATGTATGTATGTATGTATGTATGTATGTATGTATGTATGTATGTATGTATGTATGTATGTATACATTATGTATGTATGTATGTATGTAGGAATGTTGGTATATATGGAAGTAGTTATGTATTAACGTATACAAGTATGTAGTTATGCTTGAAAGTATGTATGAACGTGGGTACGCATGTATGCATGTAAGCAAGTAAGTATGCATGGTTGCAGGCAAGTTTTCAATACGATCGGGTATCGACATTATTAATAGTGTACCTTGTGAATGAAGTGTAACACAGGAATAGCAAAGAAGTCTCACCGCAGATTGTATGATCGGATGGAAACCGGGAATGTAAAGAGTTAACGGAACAAAAAGTAAACGTGAGTAAATCTTGTTTGTTTATGATGCGTACTAATGATATGAATTTTATGTGGTGAGCGCAGGTACTACGAAACACGAGGATCATCAAGGGATAGAGATCTAGGACCGAGTCACTTGAAGGATTGTACGGGATTGTCCGAGAATGTAATTTGATACACATAAGTTATGTTTTATTCTGTAAATGAGTTAGATTGATGTATACAATATATAAGAGTTGTTTTAAAAATGAAATTTCTAGTATGGCATAAAGTTTATAATAAAAGAAATTTTATGGCACGAATTTTCCGCTGCGACTTTTTGTCAAATGCGAACTAGGGCCTTACACGATAAATATGCGATTAATTAGCGATTAAACCTCGCTTATTAAATATATAATTAGCGAACTAGGGTTATGATGTAAATTGCGAATTTGTATGAAATTGAGAACGAGTATGTGTTGAATCATCATATAGAACATGGATTATGCATGATTTAGGTTAATTTGATGTTTAAGGGTGAAACCCGTTGGTTATGGTGAAGATGATGACATGGGTAAATCATCCATGTCCAAATTCTTGCTTATTATTAATGTATTTTGATATATATGATGGATTCTTGTTATAGGAATTAAAAGATATGAAATACTAGTATGTTTGATGTTTTTGTATGAATGATTCATGTTGATTATAATGAGGAATTTGATGAATTATGTATGAGATTAGAAGGATATGCATGAATTAGTTGTATACTATGCTTAGGAGGTAGTATACACACCAAATGTATGATGAACTTGTGAGGAATTTGAGATTAGATCACTTGTAAGTGGTTAACAAAGTAATTATGAAGTGGGTTTTGATGATATGATAGAAGTAATGATATGCTTATGTTAATGATGTTTGAAAATCATATATGTGTATGTATGTTTAAAGAAATTGGATGAGAAACGATGGATTAGCATGTTAAAATGGTTAAATGATAAACTTAATATAAGATCCGTGTGGTGAAAAGGTTGTGATGAATGATGAATAAGCTAACCATCTTGAGAATGATATATGATAGTTGATGCTTGATAAGCGACATGGAAGCTTGGGAAAGAAGCGGGTCGAACGGGACTAATGCGCACGGGAAGCATATTCGGATGCTAAGTAAGTTAAGCTTTCACCCTCCTTGTAGAATACTTATTCATTGTATAGATTATGAATATGGTAAGTTATAAATGAAGTACGATGTTCCGATAAGTATTGATACAGGTCGGAACATGTGTCCATGATAAGAATTATGGTTGAAGGAGAAAATGGGGTAAAGGGATATTATGGTAATTTTTGATTACGAGTCAATGAAAGAATAAGATACATAGAAGGGATAAGGAAATAATTACAATCACACAAGGACGAAACGGACATTTAGACTTAACGGGTCAAATGGTGAAGCTATCACCATTTGACGACGTCGACTAATGATTGTATTGTCAAGCATTAAGAATTCACAGGGAGAATAGCGAAAGGATTTGCGTTCCTATTAACTAGCATCTTAGTGGACGACGTAATAAAACGGGTCTTAGCTTTGATCCGAGCCAGGTACGTGTGATTATAGTTGTGGTTATGTCGTAAGATTGGTTAAATATGCAATGAAGTCCTTTGTTTTAAAGGATGTACCAAAGTTGACAAAAACGCCCTTGATAGGTATATCAGGCAAACGACCTTAAAAGTCATTTGGAAACAAGCTATTTGATTAGAGTAATGATTTGGTGAAGTATGAAAGCGAAGGATATGGTTTTGTATGTCATAGATCATTTAATGCGTAATTACCCATAACGGGTCAAAATAAGCTTTTGAGCGAAAATGGGTTAAGGGGATGCAACACATCCAAGAATTTAATCTTTTATGATTGACAACATTGAGATTATAAGGCTCATGAGAAATGGAGGTCAAATAAACAGATGATTTTGATAAATGCATGAACGGGTCAAATATTTGCAAGAAGGTAATAAGTCGAAAGCTTAAAAGTCTAAAATTTTGTTAATCCGGATGTCGGATGTTAACACCATGTGATGGAGAATTAAATTACGATCACGTAGGAAAAAGAATCGGGTAAAACGGATCTATAACGAGAAAGTTATGCTCGTTTCTGTAAAACTGAGTTATGCTAGGAATATGCAGCAACAGCTGCGAACATTCTGTTAAAAAGGGGCGGTGGCGCGACGCCACGGGCTCCAGAATGTTGAAAAATTCATATTTTAATTGTATATGCAACGCGAACCCGTTTAGACCGTTTTTAAACGCTTATACACTAAGTATGACTGATTTATTTCATGTTTTAGGAGATGTAGACATGGGTGAGGATATGTATGTATGTATGTATGTATGTATGTATGTATGTATGTATGTATGTATGTATGTATGTATGTATGTATGTATGTATGTATGTATGTAGGAGTGTTGGTATGTATGGAAGTAGTTATGTATTAACGTATACAAGTATGTAGTTAGCCTGAAAGTATATATGTATGTATGTATGTATTTATGTATGTATGTATATATGTATGTATGTATGTATGTATGTATGTATGTATGTATGTATGTATGTAAGTAGGAATGTTGGTATGTATGGAAGTAGTTATGTATTAACGTATACAAGTATGTAGTTATGCTTGAAAGTATGTATGTATGTATGTATGTATGTATGTATGTATGTATGTATGTATGTATGTATGTATGTATGTATGTAAGTAGGAATGTTGGTATATATGGAAGTAGTTATGTATTAACGTATATAAGTATGTAGTTATGCTTGAAAGTATGTATGTATGTGGGTACGTATGTATGCATGTAAGCAAGTAAGTATGCATGGTTGTACGCAAGTTTTCAATATGATCGGGTATCGACATTATTAATAGTGTACCTTGTGAATGAAGTGTAACGCAGGAATAGCAAAGAAGTCTCACCGCGGATTGTATGATCGGATGGAAAGCCGGAATGTAAAGAGTTAACAGAACGAAAAGTAAACGTGAGTAAATCCTGTATGTTTTTTATGCGTGCTAATGATATGAATTTTATGTGGTAAGCGCAGGTAGTACGAAACACGAGGATCATCAAGGGATAGAGATCTAGGACCGAGTCACTTGAAGGATTGTACGGGATTTTTTTCCGAGAATGTAATTTGATACACATAAGTTATGTTTTATTCTGTAAATGAGTTAGATTGATGTATTCAATATATAAGAGTTGTTTTAAAAATGAACTTTCAAGTATGGCATAAAGTTTATAATAAAAGAAATTTTATGGCACGAATTTTCCGCTGCGACTTTTTGTCAAATGCGAACTAGGGCCTTACACGATAAATATGCGATTAATTAGCGATTAAACCTCGCTTATTAAATATATACTCCACATAATACAACTAAAGCAAATAAATAATAGAATCCGATTACAAGTCAAAGAAGTCAAAACAGTAGCTGAGCAAGGTGTTAGGATCCGAGTTTGGTTTTGATTGTGTTTTATGTTTGAATTAAGATGAACAATGAACAAGTAGTGCAGCGGAATAAAATGGTAACAAACTTTTCACAATCAAACAGGAGAATTGCTTTCAACACACATTTTCAACATAGAACCGAATGCTTGAATTTATTACAAGATTCAATTACAATGCATGCATGTAACAAACTCCCCCTCAGCCTGAGCTCATAGTGATTTGTTCGTACAGGAAGAGAGATGGTGAAGAGCTAATAGAACAGTACATGGTACTGTTCTATTTATAGGCACGGACAAACCACTGAGGCATCTTTGCTGACGTCACCATGAAAGTGACATCTAACCTCCTAACAAACTCTAACAACAGATCTATACAAGTACTGCTATGCTAACAACTGTTATACAATACATTACATAAAGACAGACTAACTACTGCTGAATCCTTCCACTGATGTGAACCCAGTAGCACTTGATATATCCAGCAGTGCTTGACCCATAGCAGTAGATTGAACAGCAGGGCTTTAGTCTTCATCAGTCTTTGACTTGATCAGCAGTTGTAGGTCAGCAGTTGTACCGATCAGTGGATTGGAGGTCATCAGACGTTGAAACCACTTTCAAGGGGAGAGACTTGAATACATAACATCTGCTTATTTTGGATCCACTGCTCTGATCCAGTTTTGGCTTTAATTATCTGTTCCTCTGATAGGGTTCAATCCCAACAATCCCCCCTGGAACAGATAATGCCAAAACCCTTCATTATTGGTAGATCTTTATTGCCTCATCAACAGTTCCCTTATTTTCCCTTTGAGTTGTAACTCAAAGCCTAAGGCATCTGTGTCATCTTCATCCCTGCACAGTGGAAGATCAAGGAGATCCTGCAAATCTTCAAGACTTAGGCCAAGTGCTTGTTCGCTTTTTATTTTCTTCACTTTTCCACTAGACTTGATCACTGTCAGTACATGGGTCTGTTTGTCAGTTTTCCACTTTAGTACTTTTGAGTCTAGTGGGTTTCTTGGGAGATTTTTATTAGATGAGGTGTTTGGTGATGTTGGCCTTGTGATGACTGATTGAGCAGTGCTTGCAGGTTGATTTAGGCCAAGAGTTTCTTCAATCATCCTTTTAATGCCCTCTTTTACAAGGTCATCTCTTGCCATTATTTTTTCCACTGTTTCAGCATCCAACTGATTTTGTTGTCTTCTTTTATAGATGGCAGCACTAGTTGGAGCAGTGGATCTCCTGATTTGCAGCTTTGGTGGTCTTGTTGAAACCTCTGCTTTAGGGTAGTCAGGTTTTTGTGGAACTTTAGGATCTTTCTTCCTTAATTCCTCCAACCTTTTGTAGGTGGTCCTGACTTTGTCTTCTCTCCATCTCATCACTTGATTTTTGGACCCATAATCAGCAGCAACTAATTACTCTTTCATTCTCTTCAGCTCCAATGTCTTTTTAGGCACATTCCTTTTGTACTTTGACCAATCTGGAGGAGTGTGTTTGACCTTATTCTTAATCATTTCTTGAATCCTGGTTGCTTCACTTTCAAGCTCAAGAATGGTCCACTCTTTGTACATATATTTTTCTCGTTTGTATTTTTTATGGGCCATGATGTTTTCAATATAATATTTTCTCAAGGATTCATCTGCCCTTTCTGAAATTTGTCGGCATACATTCTTTGCAAACTGCTCTAAAGATCTGACTTATGTAAGCAGAAATTGATAATGCCTTTGAATTTCTTTGTCTGATTTTCCTTGTGAATCTCTTTTAGAAATATCCTCCGCTTGTTGAGCCTTAACTTCCAAATATTCTTCAATATTTTTAGGCCTAGGATATCCTTCAACTGATGACAAACTCCTTTTAGCAGGGTCATCCTCAAGGTAGAATGATTTGATTTCTTCTCTGACTGCTGCGAGTTCTAAAGGATATTGGACACCTGCAGGAGTAATGGCAGTGATTGGTTGTTGAACTTGGGCTGAAGAGAGAGGAACAGGGTTTGGGATATTAACAAGTGAAAGAGATTGTGAGGATGTTGGTGGTGGTGATGGAGAATCATCATCAGGTATAAAAATCCTTCTCCTTTTTATTGTAGAAGAGGCTGATGATGTTTTGGGTGGATCAGTGGTGGAAGGTGGCTGACTAACAGTTGTTGAAACAACTGGTGTTTCAACCACTGTTGTCATTACAACAGATGTTGTAACATCTGATATCTTCTGCTTCTTAGCAGGAGGTGATGGTGGTGAGGTGGTTTTTGGTGGTGAGATGATTTTTGGTGGTGGTGGTAAGGCAGTGGTTGAGGTGTGTGTTGAGGTGGTGTGTGTTGAAGTGGTGTGTGTTGAAGTGGTGGCAGGTGTTTGGATGACAGTTGTTGAAACTACTGAAGTATCAGCAGTTGTTGATACAACAGGAGTTACAACAGCTGTTTGGGTGGTAGTTTGAGGTTTGGAGCCTTTAGTAGGTGGTTTGGAAGCATGCTTTTTAGGTTGCCTCACTTTTCTAGTGGGCTTCTTCTTTTCTTCCTTGGGATTTTTATCATCCATAGGTTCAGAAGGACCTTGCACACTCAGCTTCATAAATTCTCTTTTCTCTTGTTCCCACCTGGCTTTATCCTTAGCCTCTCTGTCCCTTTTTACCTCAGCTAATGCATCAGCAATTGCATTAGTGGTAACATCAGTCTTTTTGGATCCATCTGGCAAAGGAATGTTTTTTAGCATACTATCTTGTTGAGGCTCAATGTAAATACCATTTTCAATACCCTTCTTCTTCCACTGCCTGATTTTCTCCCCCTTTTTAGCTTTATCTGGAGGGGGGTTATCAATAAAGAGAACAGTGGGAGGAGCAATGCCAGTGGTGTTCAGTTTGTGGGCCTTTATAGACTTGATGTCAGCTTGAGTATCTTTGAACCTTGACTCCATCATGTTTCTCAGCATTTGAACATGTTTATCATACTGCTGATCAGCCATTTGTCTTTGTTGTTGGAGCAAGGGATGAAATAGATTCCATAACTCATTTGCAGCAGGTGCTTGTGGTGGAGCAGGTGCTTGAGCTTGAACAGCAGTGGGTTGCACTTTTTGAACTTTCAACAACTGTTGCAGCATTGCTTTTATTTCTGCAACAGAGGTATCCAGTTTGTCAATTCTATCCGTCAATTCTAGGTACTTTAAACCATCACCCAACTTAATGGGATCATCTGATTTCCCACTAACAGTGGTTGTAACAGTGGTTAAGTCAGGGATTGTATTCCAAAAGTCATCCACTGATGCCCCTTTGTCTTGGTACTGGGGACCTCTTCCTTCAAATTGAGAGACACTTTTTAGTGACCCAGTATAAACTGGATACACAAATGTTCCCATAGAAGAAATTGCCTCCAAGGAAGTCTTATTGATGTAACCACTATCCAAATGCAAACCAGTGGGTTTAGCACTTGTAGTGGCTGCTTCACTTGGACTACCACCAAGAGTTACTTGTAACTCAAGGGGTGTTGTAGGATCGTTTGCACGACCAAAACGAGTCATTCAGAAGAGTTCTGACCAATACGAAAGGCGGAAACAGACGTATCGGAGTTAGTTCAGCTGGTTTGCACTTAGAATCACTTTAAACTGTCTCTGTATTGATATCAGATCGTTTTACAATGCTGGAGACACTTCGGCAGAGCTTCCCTACCGGAATCGAATCGTTACAAATGAAATCACCAAGGCAACTATTTATAGGCAACCCATATCGCACGAAATGGTTCATGCGAAATGGACATTGTCATTTCGTACGAAATGGCCAAAACCATTTCGTGCGAAATGCACCTATAACACATATTTCATACTTTTCTCGTATTTCGTGCCCTGATCTTTCTACACTATTACAAGACATGATACAAGACGAAGTCGACAGACATATGCACCAATAGACTCCCCCTTGGATGTCGACGAGTCTTCAGTACAAGTCTTTAGTATGACGAGTCTTCAATCTTTATCAGTCTTCATGCTCTCTTCTAAAGTATTCTCCAGTGTAAGCATCCTCAATCTTCTCTCCTCTCTCTTTCACTTTCAGAATCACAACCTGACTCTATTCTCTCTTGATCAGATCTCTTGATTCCTTAAGTTCTTCAGCATTAACAGCTTGCGTGAACATCAGGATTTAAACCTGGCTGTCAACCATTCAAACTCCCCCTTGAATGTTGATCTCAAATTCAGGATCTGATGCTAGCTCTTGCATCTTCAGACTCCCCCTATCAATCAGTTGGGATCGTGGTCTGGAATAGCACTCTAACAGGCTTCGGATTGAAAACATGACTTTAAACACTGCTCAGGTTTTATGCGGAAAGTCCTCAGGTATCGGAACCTAGCTCTCCCATATCCGTTATCCTGCACAATCCTTTACCACTTATAAGATAAATAAATTTTGACATGTGATAAACTTTTCAAATTTGAGATATTCAAAATTTTGATTCAAATTAATGAACCATCTAAACATTTCAAAATTATTTCTCACTTCTCAAACAAATTCACCTAGGGCTGTAAACGAACCGAACGTTCAGCGAACAGTTCGTGAACCGTTCGGCGGGAAGTTCGTTTATGTTCGTTCGTTTAGTAAACGAACGAACATGAACAAGAAATTTCGTTCTATTAGTTAAATGAATGAACATGAACAGAGGTCTCGTTCGTTCAATTGTGTTCGTGAACGTTCGGTAAGGTGTTCGTGAACATTCGTTGATTTGCGTTCGTTTATGTTCATATATTTGTGTTTTAATTGAAGATCTTTGTACTTTCTTATATTTTATTTATACTCTTTATATTATTAAACTTTTATTTATTTTATTACCCTAACAATGAAACAAGGAAACCCACTTTCACCTTGTTTATGAATGATTTCCCTTTCATTTCTCATTATTTATATTGGCGAATACGATCGACCTCAGTTCCACAATAAGGGATTAAAGTTCGAGTGCTAATCTCTGGTCCATCTATCTTTATCCTTCGCCGCGTTCGCCAAATTTATTTGTGTTCGTTTATGTTCGTGAACCGTTCGCGAACACACTCATTTCCTTAATGAACGAACACGAACATAAAATCTCGTTCGGTAAGTGTTCATTAACCGTTCGTGAACACATTTATTTCCTTAACGAACGAACATGAACATGGGCTTGTTCGTGTTCGTTCAGTTTGTTTACAGCCCTATTCACCCAAACCATTGTTCATCATGTTTAGCACTTGGAATTTTGAAAATCAGCTTTCCAACATCAGTTGTCGAAAATTTTTATTTTTCAAAATTTTATGCTAAAACACACTAAAATCTTTTAGAATTTTGTTTTTAATGAAAAGCAGTAAAGAAATATTTATAGACAATATTTTTGTGAGCTTGTGTAAGAGGATCATATCAGTTTTTGAGACAAATCACTAGCACTGTTAAGCTTTCAAACATTTTAAGTTCTAAACGATTCACGTTGATTGACGATATAGTTGTCCTCTTAAGCTCAATCTAAAAACTTTTGAAATGCTTACCGATACGTTAAGATATATTAATTTTGCACTAAACTCTTATGAACCCCACGATCTCAGCATATCCCCTCATCATGTAATACACTGACTCAAGTAATGCCTTTAAACTTTCATCAACTGTGATATGTGCGAAAACAACGTAGAATGTTTAAACATTAACAATCAGATCGATGTTTCGATACGTAGAGAAAGTCCAATGTTTAAACAAAATAAGAAATAAAAACAAGTTGAATATGTTTAGATCTTAACCACCAGTTCGATACTCACGTATACGCAGAGGTGATCCTAGATTTAAACGAAACACCAAGAAAAATAAAGCAGAATGTTTAGGCATTAACATCCAGTTCGATACTCACGTATACGCAGAGGATGTCCAATGCTTAAACAACAATAAAGAAATCAAACAAATTTAAATCTTTGCAAAATGAAATTCACAATCACAGTGACTTTTTCAGCAAGTTGTGAAAGTTCACAAACTGACCGGTTTTTATGCTCTTTTAGCATTCAGCGATTACTGAGTAGGTACACAATCACGAAGGATAAAACTAAGTACTATGCTTTCAACCGCGTTTCCCACTAGAACTAGGCTTTTTCATTTAAGTTTGTATCGTTATCACAAATCTACTAGTCTAGCTGAGCCTATCGTCACATCTTTAGTGAGACCGTTTATCACATTTGGCTTTCCAATTCTTTAGCGTACTGTGACAGTCTAACTGATGTACTATCATTTCCTCTTTTTCACAACAAAATTCATTTTTGAATTTTTTCAATGTTTTTGGCTTTTTGGATTTTATCATGTTTTTGGCTTTTTCAAATTTCAAAATTTCTAAAATAATTTTTTACTCCCCCTAAAATCAAAAATATGTTTCAATTTTTTATTTTCAAAGAAAATTTGAAAAATAAAATGCAATAAACTGTACAAATAAACTGACAAACTGATGCGAATTGCTTCAAATCGCCATCCTCTTAGCATAAACAATCAGAACTCCCCCTGTCAACAAACTATTCTCCCATTAAGATTTCAAAACACTTAAGTTTGTTTTAATCAAAATGGTTTTTCCGGAAAATTAGTTTTGTTGATTTCACACTTGTATGATCGGGGATTCATTCATCACTTTGTTTTCTCATCCACTTGTATGAAAGTTAACTCAAGTTTAACTTAATGACCTTGATTAACCAGTTGTAAGAACAAACAATCACTTGTAGGATCTTCACAGACACATTTTACCAAGAATGATGCCGATTCATGCTCCACGATTACCAACTTGGGAGCTCCGGCTAGTGCGTAGTTTTAGTCGTGATAGGTTCTATCCCAGTTGCTAACCTGGGATGACCCATCTTCATCTGGTTTCTTCGTTTTCTTTTCATAAAATTCCATTACCCCTTTTACCTTCCCGTCAATCATTTTTCGAAAGATATGTTTCACATTGGGGTTAAAGGCCTTTTCAACATCAAATTCCTTTTTTTCAGAAAAAAAAATGATTTGAAATTTCAACTTTTCCAATTTTTTGTTTAAAATTTTCAGCTCGCAATGGTGGAAAATTTGCATCATCCATTGGCGGAACTGACTTTTGCACTTTTGATTCATCTTGTGGCCATCTGACTTTGTGGAATCAGATTCATTGCCAAAACTTTCATATGATTTCTTAACAATCCACTTGTGATTATCGAGATTAACTTTTCTCTTGTAAACCCTTTTTGAACATTCTCCAACCTCAAATGTTGAGTTTTCAAAAACTTTAAATCGTTTGGTTGGTGGTTTACTTTTCTCAACAACTTTTTCTTTCAGCTTATTAGAGACTCCCTGTTTTGTTTGGATTGTCTTTGGACAATTCCTGGCAATGTGACCAACTGTTTTGCATTGAAAACAGGTTCTTGTCTCCTTCTTCTTCTGAACAACTTCATTCTTCATTCCCTCTTGCTTCTTCGCAAGGAATTCTTTGTTCGTCTGCTTCCAGAATGAATTATTTCCTCTTCTTTAGAGCTTGATCCTCTAACAAATACCAGTTTTTGGTTTATAAGTTTTCTCATTTTTATGATTTTCTGGTGAAATAAAACCCAATCCCTTCTTTTTGAAATTACCGTTATGGTTTGGTTTCTTTCGATAACCTGAACTAGAACTGTAACCCTTTTTCTTGTTTAACCTTTGTTGAACTCTTGAGGTGTACTTTTTAGATTTTTCATTAAGATTTACATCTTTTATTTCAGAAATATTAATTTCTGTTAGTTTGAAAACCTTTCTGATCATTTCAGTTTTAACACCTCTTATTGGAAATTCTTCATCAGAATATAATTTGTTAGAATCATTCAAAGTATATGCTACTTTGAATGTTTCGTCATTCAAATTATTTTGTGATAACAGAAATTCTTTATTATAAACCCATTTGCCCTTTTTGACTGTTGAACTTGACATGTTGGATTTTGACTCTGAGTTTGACTCCGACTTTGACTTTGACTCCTCCGTTTCATCTTTATCCAACACCTGATCGACCACTTTATTTATTAACTCGGACTCATGATCAGTGTCAGATGATGTGAAAATGACATCAATACTGTCTGGCAAATTATCTGAAGGCTCAGATTCCCACTGTAAGTTGGTTGCCTTTTTTACTCTTTCTGAATTAGCATTTCGTGGAGAATATGCATTTTCAAACGGAGGTGGACACTTGTTATAACTAACACCTTGTTTCTTACCAGAAGTCTTCACTTTTGTATCCTATTTTGTTTCGGAATTCTTCACTTCAGACGTTTCTTCTTCAAATGTCTTCATACATGCCACTATAGGATAAATCTTGTCAATCACATAAGAAGAACATGAATAACTTTTCAACAACTTGTTTACTCTTTCTGTTTCTATCCTCTGAATTTCCAACTTCTTTTCAAGCTCAACACACATATCAATGTAGTAATTGATCATTTCTTGCTTTATCATGTATGCTCCATTGAGTGTCTTCATGGCTGTAGCTCGTTCACTGCTTGACTTGTTGTATTGATTCATTTCTTTGTTTAAGACATCATACGATTCTTTCAACCTGTTCATGTTGTGAATCAACTCATTGTTTTGCTTTTCATAGTCTCACAGTTTTCACAATTTTCAGACACTTTTTCAGCAACAGCTTCCTTTTTAATCTCAAAAGCTGGAATTTCTATCTGCTTTATCACTCGAACCTCTTCTTCATCCTTCTTTACTTTCCTTCTTTCTGCATCTCTCTCGGCTTGAAATTTTAAAAGCTCTTTCATTCTTTCTACATCATAATCTTCTTCATTATCTCCTTGTTTTTCAATCTCCTTCTTTTTTGCCATTCGAGCATTTTCAGCTTTTCTCTCAGCATCTCTCTCGGCTAGATATTTTAGATGCTCTTTCATACTATTTGCCCAATAGTCATTATCATCATCTTTAACAACTTGAGCAACAAAAGCTTTATGATCTGAAGTTTTGTTAGGATCAAAATCATCCCAACTGAACTCTTTTGGAAGCCTTTCATCATCTTGATCTGTCAAGCATGCTTTACTCTCTGCTGAAATATATTTTTCCCAACTAAAACCTTTTGACGATTTTCCATCATCTTGATTAACAAGATAAGCTATCTTTGATTCTTCAATCTCTTTCCTAGCATGAGCAGTTTGTGTTTGTTGTTGATACGGCTGTTGAGCAACTTGATGATAAATCGCTTTCCGATAATAATCATTGTTGTTGAAAGGATTTTGAGCTCCACTTGCTTCGTGGTTTGTGCATTCTCGCTTGAAATTCCCTTTTTCCCTGCAACGAAAACAAGTAACTTCAGATTTATCGAAGCCTAAAGTAGAAACATTAGCATCACGGAAGTCATCTCTTCCTGTGATCTGCTTGAATTTCTCAGCTCTTCTCAACACGCTCACCAAACACCATTTTATATCCATCAATCCCATCTCCTCAGCATCAGCCTGATCGTAATCCTCTTTTGTCAACATTGGATTTCCGATCCTTCCTGCAACTAAACTCCCATACGACTCTAACACAGTCACCAACAAAGACATGTGGCTTTTTGCAACTTCTTCCGAGTAATTTTGCTCATTTTCAAGATTTACTGCAATGTTGCATTGTAGTACTTTGCCACTCTTGGTTGCTAAAAAATTTGGATCAAACGATGGATATGAAGAAAATACAGTTTTGCTACTTGATCCTTGAGATGAACTTTGAGAAGAACTTTTGGCATTGAAAGCAGTTTCTATCTTTGGTGCAATGTTGGTCTTATCACTAACACCACCTTTGTAATACAAACCAATGTCTTGTTCTCCATCATAGTTCTTCATTCTCGCTATCTTTCTTTGTTCCATCTCTTGAGCTTCAAGTTGTTCAATAAAATCACTCAGCGATAGATTGTCAAAATCAGGTTTATTTTTCAACATCATAAGATACGTTCCCCAAACATCATGTGGCAACGCATCGGCCAACTTTTCAATCAATTCATCCTTTTCTTTATTGATGCTCAATCTTTTCATATTCTTCACCAAATTGCAATATCTTTCTATAATCTGCTTGGTGGTTTCAGTTCTTAATCCACGGAATAGATCAAATTCTTTCTTCATAAGCGACGTTTTGTTCTTGATCATTTCTTTACTACCAACAAACTTTGATTTTAGTTCTTTCCATATTGACTGTGCACTTCCGTTGTGTTGTAGCAAAATCAAGATTTCATCCTTAATAGCTTGCTGCAAGAGACTAACCATCAACTTTTCATTTTTGTATTTCTGTTTTTCTTCAACACTTAAGTCTTTAATATCAACCTTCTTTCCGTCGTCCTTAACCGGTCTAATATATCGATATTCAGTATAATCCCATGCATCTAGGTAATATGCTTGAACCCAATTTTCAAAACGTTCGGCCCATCCACTATACTCCTCAATACTCATCAGCTTAGGCGGTTTTTGCGTGGTCCCCGTTTCATTTTCTAGGATTGTATTCTGAGTTATAGTAATCGGACTAGCAAAGGCATTGTAGAACTCGTTTTCCATGATTCGGTTATCAAAAATTCACAAACGCAAATTTCAAAAAAAATGGATCTTGATGCGAATTGACTTTCAAACGAAATGGCACAGTTCAAGCGAAATGGACGTTCAAGCGGAATGAACTCTATTTATCCATTTCGTGCGAAATGGAATGCTGTTTCAAACGGAATGACTGTCTCGTGCGAAATGAAATGCTAATTCATGCGAAATGGATATCTGATGTACTGTTTCAAGCGAAATGACCACTTCAAGCGAAATAGATGCTTATCTCGTGCAAAATAGAGCAAATTCAAATGAAATGATATCAATTCGTGCGAAATGGACCAGACGTCACACGAATCGGACAGTTTTTGAACAAATTGATCAAGTTTTACTTCGATTTAAGGTCTGATTCTTTCAAGGATCTGTTAAAACACTGTTTCGCTTATAATGTGAGAAAATCAAGCCATTTTATCCGTGAAAACTAGTTTAATTTTGAAAAATATGCAAAAGAAGGTGTAGAAATCATAATTTTCAGCTGAAATGGTAAGAACTCTTCCTCCTGAGCTCTAATACCACTTGTTGGATCGTTTGCATGACTAAAACGAGTCGTTCAGAAGAGTTCTGACCAATACGAAAGGCGAAAACAGACGTATCGGAGTTATTTCAGCTGGTTTGCACTTAGAATCACTTTAAACTGTCTCTGTATTGATATCAGATCGTTTTACAATGTCGGAAACACTTCGGCAGAGCTTCGCTACCGGAATCGAATCGTTACAAATGAAATCACCAAGGTAACTATTTATAGGCAACCCATATCGCACGAAATGGTTCATTGCGAAATGGACATTGTCATTTCGTACGAAATGGCCAAAACCATTTCGTGCGAAATGCACCTATAACACATATTTCATACTTTTCTCGTATTTTGTGCCCTGATCTTTCTACACTATTACAAGACATGATACAAGATGAAGTCGACAGACATATGCACCAACAGGTGTAACCTCCTCAGGTCTTGTTGGTGGGTTAGCAATGATTGATACATCAGACCCAGTCACTTGTTGAAGTATGTTCTCATTGATATGTGAGTGAGAAGGACTAGAGTGTGCCTGGTTCAAATCAATAGCATCCAACAATAATTTTGTTGGTGGGGGAATTGTAGAGGTGAGGTTGGGTGTAGAAAGAGAATTGGCCCTGGGCATTGGGCTGTGGATGATGGAAGCAAGTGATTCCAGAGCATCATATTGTGGTGTCCCTATTTGTACAACCTGTTCTTTTTTAGAAGAAGCAGGAGGAGTTTCAGGCAAGGGTTGAGATATTTCTACCAACTGCTGTGAGGAAGTAGCAGCAGTGGTTTCTTGTGACTTTTGTGCTGTCACTGGCAGTTGCTCTGGTATCTCATCCTCCAGAGTTGCCTTTTTGGTAGGTTTGGGGGCTTTTGAGTTTTCTTTTGTTTTGCCTTTTTGGTGATTTTAGGTGTGGGTTTCAAAGCAGTTGTTTTGCTGCTATGATCACCTTGAGCAGTGGGCTCAGTAGCAGATACCTGAGGAGCAGTGGTAGCTGCTAAAGTCTGCTCAGGCACCTCTGCTTGTGTTTTGCAAGGTGTTGACATTCTTGTAAAAGTTTCAGCAGTTAAGCTATTTATTTGAAAAGAGTCACCTTGTTTTATTACATGAGCATCATCCTTACCAAATTTCTTTTCAAAATAATAACTTAGAAATCTTGGAAAAAGTAAGAATGGCTTTTTATCAACATTTTTAACCAAATCATTAAAGATTTCCTGGGAGTAATTGAAATTTTCATCTTGAAGAATAGCATATCCCAGGTTTTGAATCTTTAATGGTATCTCATTAAAAGAAGTGGTTTTGTTTGAAACACACATGAGTAGTGTATGGAACAAATATCTGGTTGCAGGTGGAAAATTATCTTTTTGTAAGGTATCCCTTTTTATTTGTTCTGCATAACCCCTTTCAAGGAAATCAGTTTTTAACTCATTTTTGGGAAAAGAAGTTTTACCTTGCTGATCATTGAGTTCAAAGACTTCCGAGATGGATTGTGGTGTGATTTTGACAGCTTTACCCATTAGAGAAGAGTTAATGGCTATGACATCCTCGCCTTGTTTGTCAAGGGTAATATTTTTCCAAAACTCTCTTTGGGTTTTCAAGTAAATTGGTGTATCTGCTGTTAACAAAGTTTTGTACTTTGATGCAGACATGATGCCAATGATGGAATCGAAAGCATCGGTGGTGCCGGGTTTTGTAAGGAGACCCAGATAATTGTGAGGAGATTTGTATGGTATTTCGATGGGTGTAGCCTTTTTAGGAGATGATTTTGAAGTGGATTTTGCGGATGACTTTGATTTTGTCATTTTGGAGAAGAAGATCGATGAAGGTTTTGAAGGATTTGGGAGAGGGAAATGGAACTGTTTTGAGAAAGGAATTTTTGTGAATTCGATTTGACAGTCTAAACACTGTTTGGGGTTTTGAAAAAGGGTTTTATAAAAGAAAAAGTGAATGCTGACGTGGCAGCGGTTACAAAAGATCTGGCCGCTATGTACTGTCCACGTGCCAACCCCTGATGAGATGAAGGACAAGTGTTTTTATGAAAACCACTGATGGAATAAGACCAGTGGTTGTATTGGTAAGAATGAAAATAGTGGGTGATTTTTACTATCAGTGGATAGCACATCAGTGGATAAAACACTGATTTTGAACAACAGTGCTTATCAAGAAAATGAGAGAACAGGGGTTGACTTTCAGCAGTGGACAGAGTTTTCAGTAGAACAGACTTTTGAACAAAGCAGTGGTTATGGCAGACTTTTAAGGATTTTAATGAAAAATTCATTTTTAGCTATTTTTAAGGATGGATTTTTTGATTTTCTGAAAACATTTTAATGCTTTTATTCATAAAAAACAAGGTTTTTCCTGTTATTCCATGTTTAGCATGCCAATCCTAGAGATCAAGCTTTCAAAGGTGGATGTGTCTAATGCTTTGGTTAGCACATCTGCCAGCTGATCCTTAGTTGGAACATGGTGTAGAGAAATCAAACCCTTTTCATAGCAATCCCTCACAAAGTGATGTCTGATGTCAATGTGCTTGATGGTTGAGTGGGAAACTGGATTTTTGATGATATTTTATGTTGCCTGACTATCCAACATGAGTGGTGTCTTTAAGGCAGTGATACCAAAATCCAACAACTGATTTTGAAGCCAAAGCAGTTGGGCTGTACAGCTTGCAGCAGCTATATACTCTGCCTCAGCAGTGGATGTGGAAACAGCTGCTTGCTTTTTGCTTTTTGCTTTGCCAAGACACTAAACAACTGCCTAGGAATTGGCACCCACCTGAAGTGGACTTCCTTGTCTTGTCACATCCAGCAAAGTCACTATCTGAGAAACCTGAAAGCTCAATTTTACCATCAGCTGGATACCAGATACCAAGTGTGGGAGCACCTTTTAGGTATCTGAATATCCTTTTTACATCCATAAGGTTTGACTTTCTAGGGGCTGATTGGGATCTTGCACAAACACATGTTGCAAACATGATGTCTGGCCTAGATGCAGTTAGGTACAATAAAGACCCAATCATGCTTCTATATAAAGTTTGATCAACCAAATCATCCTTCTCATTAGACATGACTATTTTATTGGTTGCAATGAGTGTACTACATGGCTTACAATCATCCATCTCAAATTTCTTTAAAAGTTCTTTGGCATATTTGCCTTGATGGATAAAAGTACCATTTTGCAGTTGCCTTACTTGGAGACCAAGAAAGCACTGGAGTTCACCCATTGCACTCATTTCAAACTCAACTGTCATGAGTTGCCTAAACTCTTCACACATTTTGTTACATATGCTTACAAAGATGATGTCATCCACATAGATTTGGACAATCATCAAATCCTTACCTCTCCATTTTAAAAACAGTGTTTTATCTATTTTACCTCTTGTGAAACCAATGGAACATAGAAAGGTGGAAAGAGTTTCATACCAGGCCCTTGGTGCTTGTTTCAGGCCATACAAAGCTTTATTCAGCTTGTAGACATGATTTGGATTAAATGGATCCTCAAAGCCTGGAGGTTGACAAACATGAACCTCCTCTTGAATCTTACCATAGAGATATGCACATTTGATATCCATTTGGTACACCTTGATGTTGTGGTTGACAGCAAAGGCCAGAAATAGTCTGATTGCTTCAAGTCTTGCTACAGGGGCAAATGTTTCATCATAATCAATGCCCTCTTCTTGTCTGAACCCTTGAACCACAGGCCTGGCTTTATTCTTGACAACAATACCCCTTTCATCAGTTTTATTTTTGAAGACCCATTTTATGCCAATAGGACTTACACCCTCTGGAAATGCTACAAGCTCCCAAACTTGTTGTCTTCTAAACTGTTGGAGCTCTTCTTGCATGGCTTCTACCCAGCCGTTGTCTTTTAGTGCCTCTTGGTACTTGACTGGCTGATGGAGATATAGGAAACCAGCAAAAAGACAAATGTTTTGGGATTGACTTCTTGTGAGCACCCCTTCATTGATGTTGCCAATTATTTGGTCAGGTGGATGAGATTTCAAGAAGATAAGATCTCCTTGGTATGGAACAATGGCATTTAATGGTGAAGGCTGCATATGTGAATCATCTGAGCTAACCACTGCTGGTGACTTTGATGATCCAGCAGTGGCTTCAAAAGATGGTGGAATAGGAGGTAAAGGTGTGGACACATGCTGACTTTGATCCACTGTTTGAGGACTTTTATCAACAGTGCTTGATGATGTTGAAGCAGGGGTTAAAGGGCTACTTTGGTCAACAACTGTTGAGGTAGCAGTGGTTGAGCATTGACAGCTGTTTTGAGCATCTGCTGCTCTTCCCATTTTGACAGACTTTTGTTGAGGAATGATGATTTCATACGCATAGTCTGGTGATGAATCCTCTGATGGACCTGCACTGTTAGTCTTGACAGCAGTATTTTCAAAAGTAAACTTATCAAGATCAAATAATTCTGCAGGATTTGCTGGGATTTTCATTGATAAAAGTTCATTGAACTTTACATTCAAAGTCTCATCCACTATTTTGGTCCTCGTGTTAAGCACTTTGTAGGCCTTAGCAGTGGTTGAGTATCCCAGATGATAACCACAATTAATTTTGGCTGCAAACTTTGAGATAGAATCTTTTAAGTTTAAAATGAAGCATGGGCAGCCAAAAACTTTGAAATATGAAATCAATGGCTTTATTTTATACAGCAGTTCATAGGCAGTCTTTTGATGCCTAGGGTTGATTAAAACTCTGTTTTGGACATAGCAAGCAGTGTTTACTGCCTCTGCCCAAAAAGTTAATGGCAAACCTGAATCAGCAAGCATGGTTCTGGCAGCCTCAATCAAGGTCATGTTCTTCCTTTCAACAACCCCATTTTGTTCTGGTGTTCTTGGAACACTATATTGCCTCACAATTTCTTTTGACACACAGAAATCATCTAACTCCTTGTTCCTGAACTCTGTGCCATTATCACTTCTGAAGATTTTTACTGGAAGGTTAAACTGCTTTTCAACCTGTTTCACAAAGTCTTGCAGAATGCCTGCAGTCTCATCTTTTGAGTGTAAAAAGTAAGTCTATGTAAACCTATAAAAGTCATCAACAATAACCAAACAATATCTCTTTTTCTTAAGACTCATGACTTTAACTGAGCCAAACAAATCCATATGAAGCATTTGCAAACATTTGGTTGTGTTGGACTTGTCAATTGATTTGTAGGAGATTTTATGTTGTTTTCCTTTTAGGAAGGAAACACAATGCTCAGGACAGGTGAACAGTTTTTTGAGGTAAACCTCTTACTAACCCCTGTTTTGAAATGGCAGTGATTGTCTTGAGATTTGTGTGCCCCAATCTCCTATGCCATAATTCTGTCTCTTTGTTTGATGCAGCTGAGAACAGACATGCATCAGTTCTGGGGCTCTCTTTTGACATATCCACCATATAAACATTGCCACTTCTTTGAGCAACAAGTTTGGTTTTTCCAGTTTTTATTATTGCTTCAAGCTTTTCAACCATTTCTGGTCCAACAATCCTACAACAGTCCTTTGTGAAGAATGAGCCAAAGCCCTTATCACTCATTTGTGAAACACTCAGGAGGTTGAATTTTAGATTGTCTATCAGATTGACATTTTCAAATTTTACATTACCAGATTGTACTGTACCAGACCCCAGAACTTTCCCTTTGCTATTATTTCCAAAGGATATATCACCCCCTCCAGGGATTTTGAAATCTTTGAGTATGGCTTTACATCCTGTCATGTGCCTGGAGCCTCCACTATCTACATACCAAAGGCCATCTAAGCATGCAGAAGCTCCCTGCACATGAAGTAAAAGGATTAGTTCATTAGGGTCTCCAAAGCCAATAAGGCTTTGGATGGGGTCTCAACAGTGTCTGGGATGAGTTCAGATGAATGGACAGTGGTTAGGTCAGGGGTTTGGACAGTTTTAGGACTATTTTTCTCTAACCACTGTTTGGGGTCTTGCCCAATGATCTGCTGATAACCAAAAGGATGTCTATTCACTCTTGGTTTAGAAGGATTTTTGTAAGCCTCATAAACATGTGCGATCCTTTGGTATTGTGGTTGTCCCTTGCCTCTTCTGTATTGATTGGCAGGGGGTGCATCAGTCACTTGAACATCTCTTTGGACAGATGTTTGGTTCAGCTGTTGTGTAACAACTGTTTGGACTGGCACAAACAGTGGTTGGTTCTTGGTGAACTTGACAGATGATGTTGATGAAATTAAGGATGTTTTTGCAGTGTACTCATTCCTTTTTACATCAAAGTTTTTGAGATACACACATTCTTGTGTTTTGTGGTTTGTTTTACCACAGATGGTGCAGCTCTCAGCAGGTACAATAACACTTGTTTTGTTTAGATCATATGCTTTTAGATGAAAACAGTCTTTTGTTAGATGATTCTTCTTTTCACAAAAATCACAAAACAGGTTTTTGATCTTTTCTCTTTTCTTCCTTTTCTCAGACTCCTTAGCAACAGAGTTTTGAACCACTGTTGGGATGTCTTTGATAGGAATGACCTTTGCTTTTGGAGCTGTGACACCATCAGTGGTAGTGAAGTCCATGGGCTTGAAATTTTCAAGAATGTCACACTCATCAGACCATGTGGGTTTAAATTGGTATTTCTCAATTTCCTCAAAAGTTGAGGACCCTACAGATCTTTCCAGAGTGATTTTGTTACCAAGTTTGTCAGTTATTTTAACTTCTTGGCCATTCTTGTTGGTTGGTTTTATCTCAGATGAACCAGCTTGTTTGACAGCAGTGTTTTCAAGATCATCATATTTTCTATATCCTACACCAAACTTGACATTGCTTTCAAGCTGTTTTTCATGCATAACCTCATAACCTTTGCAAGATTCTACCCATCTTTCACAAGTGATTTGGGTGGATTCCAACTCCTTTTTTCAAACTTGGTATTTTTCTACCATAGTTTGGAGTTGGTTATTGGTTATGCTTTGCTCTTCTTTTAGGCTGCAGATTTCTTTGTCCTTTTCAGCCAATTTGTTTTTAAGTTCTTTTAAAGACTTTTCAAATTTGACCTCATCATTCAACACTCTATCCCTAAGGTTTTCATTCACCTCTTTGATGTTAGCAAATGCTATGATGCATTTGTCTGAACATAGATTTTCAAGAACCTGAGATGATACCTTAGCTGTAGCCATCATGGCACAGTCACATTGATGATCATTCTCTTCATCAGCTCTTTCTTCTTTCTCACCTTCTTCCTTTTCTTCTTTTTCTTCTTCTTTGGACCAGGGGTCAATCAATGGTTCAATCAGGGTTTCTGAATTTTCTCCTAGCAGTAGTTCATCAGCAACAGCAGTAACCACTGCTTCTGCAACTTCATCCACTGTTTCAGCACTTGTTTGCCCCTTTTCAGCATCCGACTCTTCTGGTATTGACTCTAATGCCATAAGACAAAATTCATCATTAGAAACATCATTAGTAGCATAGAGTGCAAAATTTTCATCTCCTAACTCTTCAGGTAAGCTGCTCCAGTCAACAAAGCCTTGGGTGAAAAAGCTTTGCTGATCTGGTTGAACCACTGCTGGTGGTGCAGTTTGTTGTGGTGCAACTGGTTGGACTTGAACCTGAGGTACAGGACCCTGAACATACTGAATTTGAGGGACAGTGGCTTGAACAAAATGCACAGGAACAGGGTTTGCATAGTGAGCAGTGTTTACATGGGCAGCAGGGGTATAATGGGAATAGTGCACAGTGCTTTGGTTTTGTGGTCTAGGGTTTGAGCTGGGATGAGTGACAATTGGACCAGCAGTTTGACTCCTACATTCCCTAGCAAAATGTCCTAGCCTGTTGCACTTATAACACTTGATTTTAGATTTATCCAACCCCACTTTTAAATTCCCATGTAACCCTGGGAATTTTCTCTCTGTCCTTTTGTAAAATTTGCTTGTTCTTACACTAAGCAATGCCAATTGATGCAAAATGTCCATTTCTTCAAGGTCAATTGGATCAAAGTGCTGTAAGTCATTTAGTTCAAAACACAAGTTATCTGACATCTGGTTTTCATAATTTGCAGTAAAAGCATAATTTGCAGAGTGAGAATCAGAGTTGTTAAAGTTTCCACCAGCAGTTATATCAATAAAATGATCATAACTCTGATCCTTACTACTGCTACCAGATTCTTCCTAACCAAAAAGAGCTGTGTTGCCAAATGAATAATCATCAGCAACTTTACCAGACTCTTGCAACTTCTTTTTCTGGTTTAACTCCCTTTCATAGGTCAGGAGCCTACCATGAAGTTGGGTCAGGGTCAGATCTTTGAACTCAGCTGAATTTCTAGTTACAAAAGCAATTGTATCCCATTTTTCAGGTAGTGATCTAAGAAACCTGCTATTTTGTGTTGAATTAGGAAATGTAACTTTAACAAGTCTTAGCTCACTAATGAGACAACTAAATCGCTCAAACTGTTGGGTCAATGATTCACCCTTGATGTGACAAAAGGTTTCATACTGCGGATTCAGAATTTCCCTATTATTTTTAATAACTTCTTCTGTTCCCCCAAACTGTTCCTTCAGTGCATCCCATAGCTCTTTGGCACTGTTACAACAGCCCAGCATAAATTTCATTTGGTAATGCAGATGCAATGATGCTAAATGCTTTGGCATCGAGTTCGAACTTTTGGAAATAAGTTTCAGTGTAATTTTCAGGTTTTTTGGCTTCGAACTTCTTTGAGTCCTCAGCACTTGGCACCATGGGAACATGTGGTCCAAAAACAACAGATCTCCAACATCCAGTATTCTGTTGAGCAAGGATGTGACCCATCCTTCTCTCCCAGATGTTATATTCATTTCGTTTAAGCATGGGTGGTTTGAACAGAGAGCCGATGTTATTCTTATCATCTTGTGATTGTGACGTCATCCTGGTTGTTTTACAGGCACTGATTAATTAACTTTGATGGTGATTAAACCTTGCTCTGTTTTTCAACAAAACGAACAAACTATCAGTATCAACGATTGTGAGCTGAACTATTTATGTCAAAATGATTGTTAAATCAAATTTGACTGTCCGAGCTATGATACCAATTGTTAAGATCTGAGTTTGGTTTTGATTGTGTTTTATGTTTGAATTAAGATGAACAATGAACAAGTAGTGCAGCGGAATAAAATGGTAACAAACTTTTCACAATCAAACAGGAGAATTTCTTTCAACACACATTTTCAACATAGAACCGAATGCTTGAATTTATTACAAGATTCAATTACAATGCATGCATGTAACAAACTCCCCCTCAGCCTGAGCTCACAATGATTTGTTCGTACAGGAAGAGAGATGGTGAAGAGCTAATAGAACAGTACAGGGTACTGTTCTATTTATAGGCACGGACAAACCACTAAGGCATCTTTGCTGACGTCACCATGAAAGTGACATCTAACCTCCTAACAAACTCTAACAACTGATCTATACAAGTACTGCTATGCTAACAACTGTTATACAATACATTACATAAAGACAGACTAACTACTGCTGAATCCTTCCACTGATGTGAACCCAGCAGCACTTGATATATCCTGCAGTGCTTGACCCATAGCAGTAGATTGAACAGCAGGGCTTTAGTCTTCATCAGTCTTTGAGTTGATCAGCAGTTGTAAGTCAGCAGTTGTACCGATTAGTGGATTGGAGGTCATCAGACGTTGAAACCACTTTCAATGGGAGAGACTTAAATACATAACATCTGCTTATTTTGGATCCACTGCTCTGATCCAGTTTTGGCTTTAATTATCTGTTCCTCTGATAGGGTTCAATCACAACACAAGGAGTAACAGATCGCAATTAGCAATCTTTTCTTCCTTTGACTTCAATCTTGACTTTGACTTTGACTTTCGAAACACGGGGTGTTACATTAAGAGATTATCTTTATGTTATAGTAGTAGGCCCCCTTCCAGGCAGCGTTATCCTCAACCTATTGGTCTGAGTCATCAAGGATACAGTCCCGCAAGGTCGGATTATTGAAAGATAATTAAGTAAGTTATTAATGCGAAAAGTGGGAGGCCCTCTTCCAGGCAGCGTCACCCTCAACCCATTGGTCTGAGTCAGCAAGGATACAGTCCCGCAAGGTCGGTTTAATGTTTCAATAGTAGTTTATAGACAAAGGATTCAAGTGGTTTTTATTTCTCCCAAGGCAGTTAAGACCTACCTCTCATGAAGTCCTACTAAGCTTGAACCAGGTTCTCGCAGGATCTATACACTGAACGAGACAAGAATTTACCCAACCACCCTTCTAACCCCCTTCCAGGCAATTAATGTGCTTTATATAGACCGTAAAGACACTAATGAGTGAATCAACAAAACATGAAGAATGATTAAGTAAAATTCATCTTCAATATAGAAAACTAGTTATTAAAGTCATTAATACATACCTAAATAAAAAGGATCCAAAGGTTGGAAATCAAAAAGTAATACATAAAAGATTTGTCTTCACCAAGTGATGTAAGAGTTTAGCCAAGCACAACCCATTCTTGGTGGGCATGGCCCCGTGCCAGAGCTTCTGTTCTTGTTATTTTGTTGGTTTGGATGTTAATGGGGGCTTGGCGAGTCGGGTCAATCCTTCTTCTTTGTATTTATGTTGGTTTCCACTGTTAATTTGCTTCTTTTGTGCTTTTAAGCTCTTTTGACCCTGTAAATTAAAAAGCAACAAAGAAACACACTTTTCCAACATTAGTACCGAAAAGGGTTGGTTTTACGCCTTGTTTGATGTAATTTATATGTTATGTTGACGCACATGAAAGATCCTCGTCCATATTTAGTGTAACCACCCCTATTGCTGTGTCACACCCCGATTTCCGGTGGGCCCGGAAGAGTGGGGTTTAAGCGTGACGATTAGATAACAGTTTCACAATTTATATGCAGAGGAAGTATTGAAGTAAAAATATTTAATTAAATAAAAGTCTTGAATATATATATAGATATATAAAAGTTATACAAGCATTCAGTGTATACCAACAGTTGGGATCAATATAAAAAGAGCTTTAGACATAATAGGCCTTAAGCTAGGAGTTGCAAATTTCATAGCCTTTATTATAGCCGACCCGAATTCCTAGCCTAATATCAATGTTCAGTACCCGTGGTTCAATCTTTTGAAAATACGTCAGCTTTCGCTGGTAAATACAATTAACTGACTCTTTTTGAAAATAGTTTTTCAAAAATAGTTTCATAAATAAAGAAAACTTGTAGCTAATCATTTAATATCTCTTGTGATTTGATCTTGTCACCAGTTTTACAATACTTGTCATAAAGTCGGGAACCAGAATCAGTGTCGGTCATTTTCAGTGCTATAATGATTAAGGTACACACCAAAGTTTAATAATGCGTCTTATAGTCAGTATGCGAACCCTGGCGCATTATTTGGTATGGCCATAATAGCTCATGAGTCGGGATGCCTGGACACGGTACCATTAACCCCAATTGTTTTAGTTATCAAGTAATACAGATTAAACCGAGTTCTTATATTTATAAATAATCACAGGGCTCATTTATATAATACCCGCATCAAGTGGCATATTTTTCATACCCCAAGTTTTAAAATAAAATAAGTTAATAGTATTTACCTTTTGCTAGCTTCCAACCGATAATGATTTTAGTTTAGCAAAAGCCGCAAGTCTAAGTATTATTGATCCAAGTCCGATTATCTGGGGGGTTCTATAGTCCGGAATGAACAGAATTAGTTATCTGTTAGAATGTATAGGGGCCATAGGTTAGTTTCTTAGACATGACCCGTTACTTAAGAATATGTCCAGTTTCGCTAGATTAAATGTAGACCGGATAAAATGTGGTTTATACGTATCCGAGTGCAATGACTCATTGGATAAAGTTTATATAACCATACATTATGTTTTGAAGTATTTTGACCCATTACGCCTATTTTATATGAACTAGGTTCGTATAACTAGTTATGCGCGTTAAAGCGGGGGAAGGTCGGTTGGGTCTAAGACAAGTCCGAGGTGTCAAAATATAATTTATATCATTATAAATTCTGTTTGAAAGTCAGAATGTTGATTAGTTTAGCTTAAAACCGTTTACTTAGTCATTACGGCGAAAAAGGGTATAGTTGTCATTTTGAATATATATATATATAGAAAAAATTATAATACAAATAAATATGTTAAAAACCTCAAATAAGACAATGTAGATGCTATACTTGTGGAGAAACAACACACTTAGCTAATAAGTGTCCAAATAAAAGAAAAAATATGGAAAGAGCTAATTTAATAGAGCAATTACAAGACTATGAAATAGAAGCTCTAGGAACAGATGATGAATCCGATAATGAATCAATATATAGTATTTACAGTGAAGAAGAAAATCCAACAACAAAAGTAACATATACATATATGAATACAGAAGAAAATTGTGAACATGATTGGAGACAAAATAAAGGAAATAATCACATAAGATGTTACAATTGTGGATATTACCCTAGTATAGAAAAAAAGTCACAATGCAATAAATGTTTTAAAGAAATTTGTTTTAAATGTCTTAAGGAGATTTATGATAAAGATATAGCTACAACATCTAAAGTTAAAACAAGTTTCAAAAACAATGAGAATGAAAGAATAGACAAATTAGAATTAACAATGGAGTTACATAGTTTAAAAATAAAAAAACTTAGAAAACAAAGTAGAAGAACTTGAGAGATTAATTAAAACAGAAGAAATAAGTAAAATGGCTCTACAAAAACCAGATAATCAAACTTACATACAAACACAAGGATCAACAAACATGATAAATATACAATGTCGTTTATGGCTAGATAATAATAAATATTTAGATTTAACAGCATTAGTTGATACAGGAGCTACAAAAAGCTTAATCTCATACAGTTTGGCACCTATAGAATATCATAAAAAATTATCGTATGAATTAAGTACAAGAACAGTAGAAGACAGATTAATACATATTACACATTGCTTAGAACCAATAGGAATATAATTCTTAGACTTTGCAAACAATTATAGTATAAAATATGATATGCCACAAATAAATATTAATCCACCAAATATAAAATCAAAAGATTTTGTAATAGGATTAAATTTCATATTAGGATTAAATGGTGCAGTAACAATTACAAGAAATTTTATAACACTAAGTAAACAATTATATACAATACCAACCCTTAGATATATGAATACAATACAGATTGTTCAAAAAAGAGGGGATAAAGGGAATTTAGATTACTTAAAAACACAGAAAAGAAAAAAGTTTATAGAAAATGAGTCATTAAAACTTTTAACAGATTTTTTAAGTCATGAAATAGAAAAGGGGCAGGATATTACAAAAAGTGTGAACCATCCTATGATACTACATTTGGAAAAAATAGGATATATTGGAGAAGATATAACAAATTCAAATTAAAAAATCCTGACATAATAATCAGAACAGCTAATATAGAATACAGCCCATTAGATAAAGAAGAGTTCAAAAAACAAATCCCTGAAATGGTAAATCAAGGATTAATTCGAAAATCAGAAAGTCTTCATAGATCTACAGCTTTTTTAGTAAGAAATCACAATGAGATAAAAAGAGGAAAAGCCAGGATAGTCTACAATTATAAAAGATTAAATGATAATACAATAGATGATGGGTATAATATTCCTAATAAAGATAGTTTGCTAAATCTTATACAGAATAAAAAAAGTATTTTCAAAATTTGATTTGAAATCAGGATATAACCAGTTAAAATTAGAAGAAAGCTTTAAACCATGAACAACTTTTACATGTTCTGAATGGCAATACGAATGGAATGTCCTTAGTTTTGGACTAAAGAATGCACCTTCAATTTTTCAAAGATTTATGGACAGTATATTTTTAAAATTTGATTTTTGCTTAGTATATATTGATGACATTTTAGTTGCAAGCAATACAGTGCAGGAACATGAGAAACACCTACAACAGGTCTTTGGAGAAATAAAGAAAAATGGTATAGTTGTTTCAAAAAGAAAAATGGAACTTTTTAAAAGAAAATTTTCTTTTTTAGGATTAGAAATTGGAAATGGAAAAATAGAATTGCAATCACATATTTCTACAAAAATCTTATGTTTTCCAGAAAAATTTGAAAACTTGATACAGATACAAAGCCTTTTTGGGTCTGGTAAACTATGCCAGAAAGTTTATTCCAAACTTGTCAAAACTAGTTGGACCTTTATATGGTAAAACCACTAAAAATGGTCAAAGGTATTTTAATCAATAAGATATTAAACTAGTTAAAGAAATCAAAAAAGCAGTCAAAAATATTAAACCATTAGAGTTACCATTAGTTACAAATTATATAATTATTGAAACAGATGGATGCAAAGAAGGATGGGGAGCAGTCCTTCTATGTAAACCAAACAAATACAGTCTCAAGGAAGAAGAGAAAATTTGCGCTTATGCAAGTGGTAATTTTCAAAATAAAACAAATTGGACCACAATTGATTTTGAGATACAGGCACTAATATATGCATTAGAAAATTTTAAAATATTTCTTAATAACGAATTTACAGTAAGAACTGATTGTGAAGCAATAGTTAAATTTGTAAAAAAATGACCAAAGTAAAAAAGTAAATATAACCAGATGGGTTAATCTACAAAACATTATACAAGAAAATTGGTATTTTATAAACTTTGAACACATTAAAGGAAAAAAAATGGGATAGCTGATATGTTATCTCGACATATATAAACAAATGGTTTGTTTCAGATGGACAGGAAACAAGATAAGGAAAAATTAAAACTTATACATCCAAAGCAGGGGAATTCTTCTTCGGATGAAGAAAAAATTCAACAGTCATATCTACATTCAACAGAAAGAATATACAGTTCTCCTCACACCTCATTACCACAGATAATGATGGGACAGTTTTATAAACAACAACAACCAAAGGCAGCTGGCAAACAACCTTTGCACACCAATTTTTCACCCAAGCCGGTGATTGAATTTGCAACATATGCCTTATAGATATGCAATGATGTTGATAAAAATTTCATCCTATTATGGGAATGAAACTTACAGATAAACAGCAATGTTTACTAGATAACTTATGGCATATTCAAACCATGCCACAAGCTTCAACATTTAAAGTACAGGTTTTAAATGCTTTAAGCATTTACTTTCAGGAACAAAGTTCAAAAACACCTGAAAGACAGTTTAAAACAAAACCAAATTACACTCATTATGTTATATTTAGAGGTACAAAAATTGGTATTTTTAATAAATGGGAAACAGTGGTAAAACACATAAATTGTCAAGGGGGATCATTTTGGAATGGTTATACAAGTTTTGCTGAAGCTCTTCAAGTAGCAAGAGATAGTTTTGGTATACAAAATTTTTACATAGAACCTGAAGAGGTTAAAAGTTTTTTCTGATATAGCCAAAACAGATCCTGAACAGTATATAAAGGCTCAGCAAGAACTTATTTTAACATTAAAAACACAGCTTGAAGACAAGGCGAAAGATACACAGGACATACAAATAAAAATTGAGAATAATCTGCTAAAACAAAAAATAGCGATGCTCGAAGCCAAAAATACACAGCTATTACAGAGGCTCGAGAAAAATGAAGACAAAACAGTTATACACAGAACTTTTGAATCCTTTAGAACAAGGATTTTAGATACACCCTGGTGGCAATGTTTAAAACCAGTTACAGAAAGGTTCTCAGAATTTGAGAATCTTGTTTCACAAAAGGTATGTGCAGAATTTTCGCTGATTCTATACAATTTGCAACAACAGTTGGTAGACATGGCATTTAGATTTGACAGTGAACAACAAGGATTCACAGTGGTGGAAAGAACAAATGAAGCAGGAGATGGAATTGGTCTTCTGTTGCTTCAAGTACACCATCCTACAAAATTGACAGATGAACAAATAATTCAATTCTATCATCATGGTATGATTGATTATTTAGAAATCAAGCTAAACAGAAGAACAGAAGATCTCCTCAACCAGCTTGGAGAGAAAATTATTCTAGTAGCAGGAAATATTGCAACAAGATCGATAACCTCGATTATTGGTTGCAAAATATTTTCCTCATTTCCTTATACAGACTCATACACATACAGACCAGCTAGAAAGAGAATTTTCATTGAACACAATAAACAAAAAAATACAAGCAATTATCTACAAACAGCAATGACAAAAACCAACATAGAGTTCACAACTTTAACTTGGTTAAGTCATATAGATCACACAACTGACAAGATCCCAGACAGCTTTACACAGTTTATTAAAAAACATGAGGAAACTCCATAAATTCCTGACTATTTTCCATGGAGAAACTATCAACTAATAGGCGAAGGACACTACATACAAGTCTATACGAAAACAAATTGGAGAATGCTCCTACCTTTTGCAGGGGAAGGAGACACTCTACAGCTACAACATATCATAAACCTAGAAGACGAAGATTGTGAACACGAAGACTGTTCAAGTCCACAGTCAATAGACAGCACACACAGGGACTTCTAGAAGATGACGCAAAAAATGACGACAGAAGACAAAAGACAAAAAATATGACGAAAGCCATGATGTTCTATGGCTCAATTATTTAGCCACTACAGTCTTTGAAAGATGACAGTGTAACTTTTGACTTTTATAATGTTTATAATCGTTCATTTTCTTCTAGGCTAGACTAGGCTTTTGAATTTTGTAAATCGTTTATTTTCTTTGATTAGACTAGGAAGATTAGACTAAAGACTTTGCTGCTTTATTTTCGCCTATATATAGAGGCGTTGTAAATCATTGTAAAATACGAAGAACCATTACAAGTAATAAAATTACTACTTCAATGGCACACTAAAACTCTCTCCATATCTCTTTAGCTCCATTCCCTTATCATCCCAAATTTTCTCCAGTTCTTCATATTATATTCCAATACACATATAAAAAAAACCCGTCTTCTGCAACCTTCTACTCCGCTGTGCATACTCTCATCCATCATTATATATATATATATATATATAGAGAGAGAGAGAGAGGGGATCCAACGGAAAGTGTGTTTTTCCTAGAAAGTCTAGGAAGCGATCTGGGCCATCCAATGGGTGAGTTTAATGGTTGAGATCATCTTGGTGGCATTTTGGTAATATGTGTTTCTTAAAAATAGGATTATTTAATTAATCAGGGATAGATATGTCATTTAGCTTGTTTTAAATATGGAAATAATTGTCATTCCATAACCACCCCACATTTCATGCGATTTTTTCTCTCTCTTTCTCTCTCTCTCTCCCTTTCTCTCTCTCTCTCTCTCTTCCTTCAATCATTCATGAAGAAACACATCAAGAAAACACATCGTATTAATCTGCTTGCTGTTAAAACACAACTGTATGAATATGCTTGCTGTTAAAACACAATGTCAAGAAATCCTCTAGCATTACCAACATGAATGCTAAAACATAACTGTATTAATCTGCTTGCTGTTAAAACACAACTGTATGAATCTGAATGCTAAAACACAACTGTATTAATCTGCTTGCTGTTAAAACACAACTGTATGAATCTGAATGCTAAAACACAACTGTATGAATCTGCTTGCTGTTAAAACACAACTGTATGAATCTGAATGGTAAAACACAGCGTCAAGAAATCCTCCAGCATTACCAACATGAATGCTAAAACACAACTGTATGAATCTGCTTGCTGTTAAAACACAACTGTATGAATCTGAATGCTAAAACACAACTGTAGGAATCTGATTGCTGTTAAAACACAACTGTATGAATCTGAATGCTAAAACACAATTGTATGAATCTGCTTGCTATTAAAACACAACTGTATGAATCTGAATGCTAAAACACAACTGTAGGAATCTGATTGCTGTTAAAACACAACTGTATGAATCTGAATGCTAAAACACAACTGTATGAATCTGCTTGCTCTTAAAACACAACTGTATGAATCTGAATGCTAAAACACAACTGTATGAATCTGCTTGCTGTTAAAACACATCACCAAGAACAAGCTGATGGTTTTTGCAGTTAAATGTTAATAACCATCTCCACAATTAACAAGTGTGTTTGAAGCCATGATTTCTCTCTAAAAATTTTATTGAATACGAATACTGCTGGTGAAGAAGACAACGATAGAAAGAATTGTATATACATATGATTTGAATGAGATTTGGATTCGAAACAACAATAATTCCAAAAATCAGGGACAAAATCGGTTACATTAGAGATCATGCAATGTTAGTTAATGAAGATAAATTCCAAATATAAAATTAAAATGTGAAATTACATAATTGCCCTTCTATTTAAAACCCCTCAATGACACATGCCCAATTCTTATTGCTTCCTAGACTTTCTAGGAAAAATAGACTTTCCACCCAACTCCTACTCTCTACATATATATATATATAAAGGAGTTGTCATTTGACCTACCAAATGACATGACCAATAGTTATAAATTCAGAGGGTTATACTCTATAATAATATGGTCAGAGTGTCGG
The DNA here is from genome assembly GCA_030545235.1 of Helianthus tuberosus. Taxonomy (NCBI): domain Eukaryota; kingdom Viridiplantae; phylum Streptophyta; class Magnoliopsida; order Asterales; family Asteraceae; genus Helianthus; species Helianthus tuberosus. The sequence goes on along the minus strand of CM060372.1, from coordinate 61,016,872 downwards.
GTTTAATCAAGTGCTAACGTTGACCAAACAGGTCAGAATCAAAAGTTAAAGTAGAAGTTAAATCGGCTTGACTTTTGACATAGAATGAGGTTCTAAACTGAATTGGACAAGTTGGGCATGTTAATATAGGTTTATATAACTTATATATTCTGTTTTAGTGTCAAAACAAGTAAGCAGAAAGCTTAGAAATTCATTTACGCAATTTATGCAAATCGTTGCATTTTTTACTTTTAATGTAACATGCTTGACTTGTCAATTCGACTAGTAAACGTGATGATCAGAGGGTATGATTGTAGAGGGATTATACCATCGTTATTATGATCATGTAGTAAAGTTCGGATTGAACTTTGACTTGACCATATTGGTCAGAACAGAAAGTCAAACACCTACTTGACTTTTAGTTGATTACTAGCTAAATTAAATGAAATAGAACTATGAGAAGACTTACTAGAGAAGAGGAACACTAAAGAACACTAGAGAGCAACTGTAAGCTTTAGGGATTACTCCAAAGAAGTGTTTTTGAGTGAGAGTGATGGTGTGAGTGAAAATGATCTCAATGATCACCTATTTATACTAATCAAGATTCTCCAAAATCATGCCAAGTGTAACCTCAGCTGATTAGAAGCTGATTAGTGGTTTCATAGGTGTCATAAGGAGAAGGAAAGTTGGCAAAAATTGTGGATTAGTGGCAGTGTAGCAGCAATGGCAGGTCAGCTGCCAAACTACTGTCACTAGGCACCTCTTGCGGACCGTAAGAGGTAGGTTACGGTCCGTAAGGGGTGTTTTTCACCGTCTTACTGATTTGAACCCCTTACGGTATGTAAGATATACCTTACGGTATGTAAGATATACCTTACGGTCTGTAAGGGACAACCGGAGATGAAATTTAATTAGTTTTAACAATCTTGTAGATTGTAAGGGGTTTAGGATATGGTTCGTAAGGAGTCTCGGACGCCTAGGTTATTTTATATCACTGTGTGGACCACAAGGGTATAACCATACGGTCCGCAAGGATCCTCAGCATACCATGGATTTTCCTTAATGGCAGATTTAGCCCCTCAACTTATATTAAATTTTAAATTTTTCAATATTGATGTCTCTCCTTCTACATAGTTGGGATTATTTGGAGATTTGGGATATTAATTTATTCAGTATGGGTCCCTCTCCTTCCACATAGCTGGGATTAGTTGGAGACTCGGGACACGTGTCGTCACATAGTTGGACGAAAATTTTCGGGGTGTTACATGCTGGAGGTTTAAGAATTGTTGAAAGCTTGAGGAAGTTGATAGCCATATTGAGCAGCCATTTGTTGGATATTCAAGAGCCGCTAAGGAGATTGAGAAGGAGTGGTGGAGGCAACAAAGACTACAACATTAGTAGATTATGGGGGGGGGGGGGGGGTTGTAACCATGTAGTCATGATCTGTGAGCAGACAAAATAACTCATTGAATGCCAAAGGATTTGGACAAGCCTGAACATTTGTTTTAAGGCCATTGTGTTCATAACACAAGCCATTTGTCGCGTTTAGGACAAAATCTGTCTTTTACCTGTTCACCTATGTTGGCAAGAGCAAATGCATCTCTTGTGCATGACTGAGAAAAACGGGTGGTGTTTCGTCCCCTTTCATTTGCAGCTCAAGAAATTATGTCTTAATCGTATATTACTTAGAGGCAGTATGTGGAGCACAGGCTCAAGGAAGGGAGTCCCATAGTTCTCGAGCAATAGATCCTTGAACATAGGCAAACGATGCTTCAGAGATAGTTGAGATAATGATCATACAAACATGTGAATCATTTGTAATCCATGACTGATAGTTGGGATTGATTGTACGATAGTTGGAATTGATAGTGACCGCCTATGAGAATTCAGATGTTGTGGTAACAATGGGATCTGAGCAAGGAATAGAACCATCAATATAGCCAATTAAATTGTTTGTGATCAGAAATGGTTCAATCATGGTTATCTAGTAGCCATAGTTTGTCGGAGAGAGAGTGAAAGCATATTTGTGGGAGTTGTGAGATGCTCGTTCAGTTGAGGCAAAAGTTGTAATTGTTGTCATTGTTCAAGGGGATTGTGAGTGTCACTGGTTAATGTAGAGTGTTGCTTGAGACCTGGACTGTTGTTAGACGTTATCGCTGAGCCAGTGTTGCTTAGTTTGAACTTTCGTTCTAGAAAATTCAGTAACAGGACTGTCGCTTGAGATTACCAGATTAGACTGTCGACTGGCTAGCTAGTGTCACCGGTAACAATTTGAATTTGCATTCAAAGAGTGTATCCAAAAGGACTGTCACTTGGAAGTTGAGTGTCGCCTGGGAATTGTACCCGACGGTGCTGTGATGGTGGCTTAGCTCTGATACCAAGTAAAACACCGTTAAGTGTGTGTAATTGTGATTTGTATTAAAATGTTGTAAGAAATGACGTTACAAGAGATGAGTATTTATAGAACTCATATTTACATAATACTACCTCTAATATTTACATAATAAACCTTTAACTATCCATAATTACTCTCTTCTATAATACACCCGAGGTTCACACTTCCACAACGCTATACCGCTATAAATTTGGGTGGTTTCGTGTGTGAGATTAAATATATTATTAATGTAATATTTAATCTTGTAGCCTTTATAATCATTTATATTATATTAGATCAAAATATATTAATAACCTATTAATAATTAGTTGGTAATTGTTGATGGACCATATTACCCTTATTAACTAATTGGGTTTCCTCTTGGGTGTATAAATAAGGAGCTTATTAGAGAGTTAAAGGGTTACACAAGTTAGACAATTACATAATACAAACAACCCTCATAACATCAATCGTCTCTCTCTCTCTCCCAACTGATTCTTCCCTAGTATCGGTTTCATCACCATCATAACTTTACACCCTAAGGAGGAACTAGATCATCTTGACAACTATGTCGAACTCGATGTCATCTTCTCTGACTGGATTCTCCAATGCATTGAATGCTGTAACAGGTATGTTATTCATGTTTTTCCATTATGTTTAAACATAACTGATCAACATGTGGTATCAGAGCATATGTTGATAAATCAGTTCTGTTTTTCGTATCCATCATTCTGGGATCATAATCTGAAAACAGAAATTTTTTTAAAGCCTTATAAAATCTCGGCTGTTTCGAGTCCTTGTTGCCGAAATCACTGTTTTCGAAAGAAGTTGGTTAATATATTGATTCGAAATCATAATGGGTAAAACTAATATCCGAAATCTGTTAATAAAAGTCTTAAAATTCCGGTTTCGGAACCCAGAATTATGTTTTTTATTTTTTTAGGGTTCATCATTTGTTCTAAGTAAAACTCGAAAATTCCCTAAATTTTGGAATATAATTTGGATTATGGATGTTTTCATGATTTTGATCTTAATTTATCTATTAAAATTTCGAAAACTGTTAATAGATTTTCAGTTATTATTTTCGAAATCTTTTGATAAGTTTAGATCAAAAATAAAATAGGAAACACTATCCCACAATCCCTCAAATTTCGAGTTTCAGTTAATTATCACAATAAACAGCCTTAACAGTGGTTTCGAAATCATAAATGTAACTAATCGCACAAGTTCCCTTCAGTCGCACAAGATCAGATCAGATATGATCTGATCGCACAAGACATTCGCACAAGATCAGATCACATGAGATGTGATCTGATCGCACAAGGGAAATCGCACAAGACTACATAATCGCACAAGATTTGTGGATCGCACAAGATTTGTGGATCGCACAAGACTTGTGGATCGCACAAGGCATTACTGATCACACAAGTTATTGGGCCTTACGGATCGCACAAGTTATTGGGCCTTACTGATCGCACAAGTTATTGGGCCTTAATGATCGCACAAGTTATGAGCTTTACTGATCGCACAAAACTTGGGCATTACTGATCGCACAAGACTCGAAACCTCATTATTTTAAACTGTTTAATGTGAACTAATTTTTTTTTTACAAAACCAAAATAGCTTAACTTGAATGAGCTTCTGATGTATTAATTCTGGCCAAAGCTGATTTAATACATCTATTTATTGTTCAAGTATTATAAAAGCTATGTTAAGTATGCATTACAAACGTGAAATGTTTTAATTCTGGCCAAAGCTGATTTAATTCATTTATGTTTAGCATGCTTGACAAGTGCATAACTAAAGTGAGTGTTTCATTTCTGGCCAAAGCTGATTTGTCACGATTACTTTGCACACATATTTAAATGATTACACTTCTGGCCAAAGCTGATTTGTCTTCGTTTAAATAGAATTTTACTAAGTCTATTATTTTGATGTTAGTAATAGACAATATCACAGCTTCATAATTAAAATGGTCATTACTGACTCGTCGCTTACCATTACTCCGTTTACTCCTCTTGTACCCCATGCAACAACTGTACCTGAAGCCACTGTACAAACTCCATCTCCACAATCAGAACCCATTATACCTCATAACGAAGGCACATCAAACGCTCAAAACCAAGACAACGCTGAACCCGATAATCGACTCAGGAGGTCATCTAGGCAAAGAAGGCCTACTAATTGGGATGATTATGTTACCTACCTGACTGAAATGGATGCTGGAAAGCTCAATGATCCTATCTCTTATAATGAAGCCATTAGCAGTGATCAGTCTTCTGAATGGAATAAAGCAATGATTGATGAGCTTGAATCCATGAAGAAAAATGACGTTTGGGATTTAGTCGAATTACCCAATGGTGCCAAACCTGTAGGTTGTAAATGGGTGTTCAAACCAAAACTGGATCCGAATGGGAACATTGAACGCTACAAAGCGAGATTGGTTGCAAAGGGCTACACTCAGAAAGAGGGAATTGATTATCAAGAGACGTTTTCACCTGTCTCTCGTAAAGATTCATTAAGGATCGTTATGGCCCTAGTAGCTCATTTTGATTTAGAGCTGCATCAGATGGACGTCAAAACTGTTTTCCTTAACGGAGACTTAGACGAAGATGTTTACATGAAACAACCTGAAGGCTTTAAACCTGAAGGTCAGGAGCATCTAGTCTGTAAGTTGAAGAAATCCATTTATGGGTTAAAACAAGCATCACGTCAATGGTACCTCAAGTTTGATGAAGTCATGAAGAGGCAAGGTTTTATGAAGAATCAAGTGGATCAATGCACCTACCTCAAGATGAGTGGGAGTAACTTTACTATACTTGTCCTTTATGTAGATGATATTCTATTGGCAAGTAATAGTTTAGACATGTTGCATGAGTCGAAGCGGTTACTCTCGCATAACTTCGACATGAAGGATCTCGGAGATGATTCTTACGTCATTGGCATCGAAATTTACCGAGATAGACACAAAGGGATCTTAGGATTGTCTCAAAAGACTTACATAGATCGTGTCCTTACACGTTACAACATGCAACAGTGCAAACCCTCAGGCGCTCCAGTAGTTAAGGGAGATGTTTTCGGTTCATTCCAGTGTCTGACAAAGGAGGTTGAAAAGGAGCAAATGAGCCAGATACCTTACGCGTCAGTAGTCGGGAGCCTGATGTATGCTCAAGTCTGTACTCGCCCAGATATCGCTTACATTGCTGGAATGCTAGGTCGTTATCAAACTAATCCTGGCCTAGATCACTGGAAAGCAGCTAAGAAGGTCCTTAGATATCTGCAAGGGACGAAAGACTATAAACTGACTTATAGAAGAAGTGATCACTTAGAAGTGGTAGGTTATTCTGATTCTGACTTTGCTAAATGCAAATATGACAAGAAATCCACTTCGGGCTACATCTTTATGTTAGCAGGCGGACCTATCTCATGGAAGAGTCATAAACAACAGTTAACTACAACTTCCACAATGATGGCAGAGTACATTGCTGTTTACAACGCAACCTGTCATGGAATGTTGCTTAGAAATCTGATCACTGGACTCAAAATAGTTAATTCCATTTCTAGACCATTGAAGCTTTACTGTGATAACTCAGCTGCCGTTAGTTTCTCGAACTAATATGCTCCTGTGTCATCATTTAATAGTTAGAGTCATCTGGTAACATACGAGCCATTTTCAGTGGCGGATCTAGAAAATCCGCCAAGCCGTAACGTTTTATAAAAAAGCCGTAACGAAATCGTAAAAACGTCAAATTTTTCCAAAATTTACACTAATTTTACACTACCGTCGGAGCGCCAAGCCGTAGCGGAGGTTGCCCCTTCTTATATGCTAGGTCCGCCCCTAGCCATTTTGCTGTTCCACTGGTAAAAACACAGTTGTTAACATGCCGGCACTTAAGACGCCATTGTATGTGTATACCAATGCAGCCTAGCCAAGCCATCAACATCGAGCCGAGTCTATCATGTGGCTTGGGTCAACAGGCTGCTAGCTCCTTTTGAGACACGACATGTCTCTAACATCATTGGTGTTGCCTGTTTAGAGGTTGCCTTTTGACGTGCCCCCACCGGCACCATATAGTATCCCAAAGTGTGGTATTCCGATGCTACGCCAGCCGTCCTTGACACGCGTTCGTTAGTGGTTGGGTGAGATGTGAAGCTAGTTGTATTTTTTGTGTTGTTCTAGGATCTGCCTCCTCCGCCTCTTAGCTTGCTTGTGTACCTCTCATTAACTGCTTTTGGGTTACCTATTTTAAAGATGTAAAATATAAATGCCTATTTTGATAAATTTTTCGTTTTTTAAATAATCCATTTTGATAAACTTTTTTTCTCATTAACAATATTTGAAAAAAAAAGCAAATAAAAAAAAAATTAAGGTATGCATCTCTTTGGACCATTAGCATTTGGATCCAGAGCTTTTACGGTTTACCTGACAAAGAATTAAAAATAATTGATTAGGATTTGCATCGTACATGTGAAGACATGCATGAAGGTGCAGAACCCCATCTTTAAATTTTCTGCACGTTATGGGTAAATAATCAGGCAGCAAGGGCTGCAAACGAACCAAACGTGTGCCGAACCAGTTCGTGAACTATTAAGCGGAAAGTTCGTTCGTTTATTAAACAAGCGAACACAAACAAGAAATTTTGTTCGTTTAGTTAAATGAACAAAGATGAACAGATGGCGTGTTCGTTCATTTATGTTCGTGAACGTTCGGTAACATGTTTGTTTGTGTTTGATAATTCATTAGTGTTTTTAGCTTTTATATTTTATTTAAAAACTTCAAAATTCCGACAAATAAAATATTTAATAAGTGTCAACGTATTATATATATTGTTCATAAACGTTTCTTTGTGTTCGTTTCTTACTATTTGTGTTCATTAACATTAGCTTCTGCTCATTTATGTTCATGAACATTTACTCATTAATGTTCATCATTATTCGTTTTCATTTGTTGCCTAAAAAATAAATGCCTATTTTGATAAATTTTTCTTTTTTTAAATTACCCATTTTGATAAACTTTTTTTCTCATTAACAATATCTGAAAAAAAAAGCAAATAAAAAAAATTAAGGTATGCATCTCTTTGGACCATTAGCATTTGGATCCAGAACTTTTACGGTTTACCTGACAAAGAATTAAAAATAATTGATTAGGATTTGCATAGTACAAGTGAAGACATGCATGAAGGTGCAGAACCCCATCTTTAAATTTTCTGCACGTTATGGGTAAATAATCAGGCAGCTAGAGCTGCAAACGAACCAAACGTGTACCGAACAGTTCGTGAACTATTCGGCGGAAAGTTCGTTCGTTTATTAAACAAGCGAACACAAACAAGAAATTTCGTTCGTTTAGTTAAATGAACAAACATGAACAAATGGCGCGTTCGTTCATTTATGTTCGTGAATATTCGGTAACATGTTTGTTTGTGTTTGATAATTCAATAGTGTTTTTAGCTTTTATATTTTATTTAAAAGCTTCAAAATTCCGACAAATAAAATATTTAATAAGTGTCAACATATTATATATATTGTTCATGAACGTTTGTTTGTGTTCGTTTCTTACCATTTGTGTTCATGAACATTAGCTTGTGCTCATTTGTGTTCATGCACATTAGCTTGTGCTCATTTGTGTTCATCATCATTCGTTTTCATTTGTTGCCTAAAAGTAACAAACAAACACAAACGAACACGAAAAATTCATTTCCTTAACAAGCAAACACGAACATAAAATCTCGTTTGGTAAGCGTTCATGAACAGTTCGTGAACACATATATTTCTTAACAAACAAACACGAACAAAGACTTGTTCGTATTCGTTTAATTCGTTTGCAGCCCTACAGACAGCTTCTCCCAAAAAATAGTATGATATTTCCTAAAATAGAAAGGACATGGTAGTTGCTAAAACTTATATTTTCAATCTACCAACTTTCTTCCTTCATTATTAACCTTTATTTAATATTTATGCTGCACCAATAACTTTAATCCCTTCCCACTTCCCATATTCCAGATAGTATTGAAAACTAGACCAGATCAACTGGTTCGGTTGGCGAAGGGGAAACCTTTGGGCCGGGTCACTGATTCGGTTACTAGCTAGTTGATCGGACACGTGGAAAACCGTCATTCATACCTTCTGGCTTTTTGAACTGACCGATTACTAGCAGGGGCGGATCTAGCCTTATTTATAGGGCTCTCAGGAACCACTCGGTTTGGAATTTTTAATGAGCACCCATATAGAATTTATAGAATTCTTGATGAAAACCCTATATAATTTTAGTGAAAACCTATATAGGAACCAACTGGAAAAATTTACTGGATCCAGCACTGATTACTAGACGTGGCCGACTGGTTGATGTGCCAGAGACGTCTGTCTAGTATAAAAATATATAGTGTATACAATCTTTATCCTGTAACATTTAACTAAAACTTTACTTGATAAATAATGATATGATTTTTTTTAATCTTGTGAAAATATTAAAAGAAAATATATATAGAGAGGAAAATTAAAAATTAGGAGTCCAAATGAGACAGCCCAGTGGGTTATCTGAGCCTGCAGGGCATCCTTTAAGTCTTCAATTGTCAACAAGTTAACCCAATCCTTTTTGCTCAAATGACATGGTGGTGTATCTAAATATCCATTGAACCACTACTAACACTAAGGGGGTGATCAAGCCCAGTGGGTCATGTGGGCCTGCAGACCATCTTTCAAGTGTCCCTCAAATGATTATGTATTCGCTTAAAAAAATCAATTTATATAGTTCCTTATTGAACTTCACATTAGAAACTTGAAATTCAAAATTTGATTCCTAGCTTGGTCTAGCCTATTTCTTCAAGCTCGAGCCTGATGTGCTATGACATTTGGTTCGTTATTTATGCGCACACTCGATTTTCATTTTATTTAATTTTACATGGATGTTAATTATCATGATTAATCTAGAAGCGCATGGTCCGCTCAACTTGACTTTGATTAATAATTTTGTAAAGCACAAATACATATTACAAGGAGGTTAAAACTTAAAATAGCCTCTAGCTAATCACACATCTTTAATCATATTTTAACATCCTGACATGTATACTACCCGTGTGGGTGTATACACTGATAGGGAATGTTTTATATGACCTATATAGATTCATACTAGACGTGTACATGTAGGGTATTAAAATTAATGATACGACACAAATGAAAACACGATACGAATCTAACACGAAATTCGCGGGTTTAGGTTTAGTTTAAATGAGTTCGGTTCAGTTTCAGGTTGAAGTAGCGAACCCATTTTTCCTAAAGCGCTTAGGTTCATGTTAAACACAACAGGTTGGCGGATTAAACTAATTAGCCCATTTATATTATATTTATTTTTTTCAAAATGTGTTTTATGTCATAAATTAAATTGGTTGGGTATTTTATGTTATAATTATAACTTAAAAGAGAAATTAACATAAGATGTTATAATTAACATGTAAGTTTCTAATATACATTCTCTTTTTTGTCATAAAAATCTAATTTTAAAACATAGTAATGCGAAAAAGTTAAAAAGCTAAAAACATTCAGGTTAACCGGGTTGTGTTTGGGTCAACCCACGAATATTTTTGTCGTATTCGGGTTCATTTGCCTGATATAATTTACGAATTCGGGTAGCGTTTGAGTTCGTGTAAAATTTTCGGGTACGGATCGGGGTGGACCTACCAACCTGCGAATCCGACCCATTTAGCATCCCTATATACATGTCAGAGAAGTTAAGGTTTGTCTGATGTCTGAGTATATGAGTTGTATACACTCATACAACCCATATATTGTGTATATTAATTTTGGATGAAGAAATGAGGTTTTTGGTGGGTCGTATACCACTATACGACCTGTATATTTGTTTAACCTTTTTATTGTTGTTTTTAAACAAATATATAAAAGATCTCATAAATACTTTCTATTTATTATATGATTAAAGTAAACGATAATTTGACATAATATAAGTTTTATATATTTCAAACAAACATTTATAAAAATGTAATTTTTATAGATACGATGTTGGATCTAAGAGTAATGAATTGTGTATGTGTTTTTCATAAAACAATTTATAATTAACAAGTATTCAAACAAACACTAATAATAACCATATCATTATAGACACTCCTAGATTTGGGAATGATTTTCAATGATTCATATATTATTCATATATCATATTACAATCAATTGTACAAAGGTCCTTCACCAGGCTCTTTCTCTCTCTCTATCTCTCTCTATGTTCTTCTGCTTTTCAGCTCTTAGAGTTACATTTTCATATTACAGACAAAACTATTTATAGAGTAGAGAATTGCTGGCGAGATCACCATGAAAAAGACCCAAAACAAGCCATTAAATATGTAACTGCCGGTAGTTGTGCAAAACTGTTGGACAGTTGGTAAATGAACAACCAAAACAAAACTACTGTAAAATTACAAGTAAACAACTGGGATTCCAAAACTGTTGGTAGAATCCAACACTGTTGGAATTTAGTATTTATGGTCTTTCTTTGACTTGTTGACTTGGTCTTCTGGTCTTCAGTCTTCACTTTGTTGACTTTGACTGTTGATTGGTTAACCGAGACTTTTCCAACACTTGTACTTATTGTCTTGTATCTTTAAGGCAACATATATTTGTTCTAGTAGTTTAGGTGGTTGTTTGGATAACTTTCAAGGGATGAAACTTTTGGACATTGAATTGTAATCTAACTTATTCAATCAGATAGGGTGATGGTTTCCATTAGGTTTTGGCTTTCATTATTAGCAGGTTTTACATAGCCCAATAATCTCCTCCAGATAGATCTACTGATGCCAAAATCTCTCTTATTTGGCCTGTTTGTTCTTCTCTTATTGGCCAATGAGAGTTACATAATAGATACGTTTGAGTGTTCCTCTTGGCATTAAATTTTCTCATCATTGTCAACCATTCTGACCTTTAAAAGAACTCAGCATCATACATTTTAATTCGTAAATGCTTGTTTTTTTTTCAATATCTGGGTTAAGGAAGATTGGAGGCTACCTTTTGGACCTTAGTTGAACTGAGAGGTAAATGTGCTTGTTCTAGAAGATCCCAACTTTTGTGAAGATTCTTCAGCCTTGTCTTCATTTGTTCTAAAGAAATGTGTAACTTCTGGCATACAATCCAACAAGAAAAACTTTGTCTCATCATTTATTTCAAAGGTTCAGCTGACATATTAATGTTTTTCTTTGACATGGTTCCTGTGATCTTCTAGTAGCTTAAATTTATTGGAGATGATTTCCTCAATTTTATAAGGAACAACAGATGACTTCTTTTATTTCAACAAGATAGATCTTTGTGTTCTTCCATTCAAGCAAAAGTGGAAACCTCTTTGGATACATCTTTCTGGCATTTAAGAACTCATCATATTCTTTCCATCTGGTGATTGTACTCCTTTGTTTCCATTTATATTGGATCTGTTCTTGTTTTATTTTGAATATTTTTTATGCTGATCCTGGTGTTGGCTTTCTTTTCCTACCTAGCTTCTAGTTGGGAGGTGTTGCCTTGAACTGTGGGTCGGTAATGATTTTCTTGATTCTTTCCTCCTCATCCAGCAGTTGTTGAGGACTCTAGTAGTTGAAAATGTAGAAATGATTGACTAGATAAGGTGCATTTCTTTTAATTCAGTTAAGACATTCTTCTTTTGATGATTTAGCAATTGTTGGATCGTTAAAGGGTGTTATATGAGAGAGCTTTTGAGATTCTTCATTCATAGGTTGTTCATAAGCCCTAACCTCCTTCATTCGTCTTTTCAGGATGTTTTGAGCCTTTCCCTCATTCATTTTGGATTGATTTTCTGTAAATTCTTGAAAAGCCTCTTCCTCCATTTTCTTTGCATTCTCCAAATAATTTAATTTGCCATCTGTTTTAAGTAGAGGCAACCTTTTAAATTCAAGATCAAATCTTAGAGATAAAGAAAGATCTTTAGCTGCTTCAGAGGCTATTGGCTTGAAGCTTTCAGTGAAAATGGATGTTGAAATTGGTTTAGTTGTGGTTATTTCAGCTGCTGTTGAATAGGAATCTTCTGGATCATCTTGCAGAACCAGCTTTCTCTTTCTTATGAAATAAGCTAGTGGTTTTGTTGAGTTGCCTGGAACTGTTGGTTCTATGATATCATGCTTTTTATCGGATTTTTAGCAACAAATGGCTTTGTAATAGATTGTGCTTTTAGAGCTGAGCTTCTTATCATTATTGACTGAGCTTAAGAGGTACCAACACTTTTAGTGATATTGCTTGATCCAGCTGTTTGAGTTCTTACTCTAGTTGTTTAACTTTGAGCAATTTGAACTGCTGGTTGGACTTTTCTTCTTTTAGCTTCCACTTTTTTTTCAAGTATTTTTGCTCTTTGAATAATAATTGTTGACCTCATATCAATCTTCACATCTATGCTTATCATTATATCTTTCCTTATAGTACTTTCCTCCACTCTATGTTTTTCAGTTTGATCCTTTACTAGGGCAGCACTTAGATCTCTTTGATCCCTTTTGAATTCCTTAATTACTTCTTCAAGGTCAATGTCACAAACATAAGGCCCTTTTTGTTTCTCAACCATAGCAATGGCTCTCGCTTCAGCTGCCCTTTTTTCTAGTTGCACTAGCACCATCATTTATTATGTTAGGTTTAACCACTTTCTCCTCCTCTTTTGGCATCAACACAATCATCATCTTGCTTTCTAAGATAATGACTTAACCAAGGTCTAGAAACAGTTGAGCCAAAAAAAATTTGTGTCAAAATTTACAAGATATGACTGGAACATGGGTTCAAGAATTTGTTTGAAGGATTGGTGGAGCTCCCCTGTTGGTAAAGATTAGGTGGTTTTAGCCTCTCTAGTAGTTTGACTTTCTGTGGCTGGTGGCTTTTGTGTTATGGGCATAGTATATATGGATTGAAGCTCCTTTTATGAGGATGCCAGCCGTTGGGTGTATTTGGGATTCAGTTGGACCTTAGCTTGGGGCATGTTGGTAACCATCTTCTTGGGATTGGATACCGCATCACCCAACTTTTTTGTCAATTCCTCAACCTGCTATTTTTTGGGCATCATCTAAGTTAATGGACTCATTTGCTCCCCCACTAATAGTGGTTGTAACAGTAGTTGTCTATAGCTTTTCAGGCACATTAACACCTTCTAATGCCCCTTTGCCTTGGTATTGGGGACCTCTAGCACTTTCATCTTCCAATACTTTAGAGGCATGGATAAGTCTAGTTTTTTTTTTTTTTTTTCCTATGGGTGGTCTTAAAAAAATTTCATCTGTCTTCTTGTAAACTAGTGGGTTTGACAAGAATAGTGGAAGCCACCTTTGCAATCACTACAATAGGATCAACCTTTGTAGGGTGTATCTCTTCCTCATATGGGCTAGGAGTAGGATCCTTGTGTACTTGGGCATTTTTTTTTGTGGCTGCATCTTGGTAACTTGTGGTTGAGATGTGTCCATCTTGTGGTACAAAGGTATTCCTTCTTTCATGAGTGATTTTGTCAAAATTGCTGATTGGTGAATAGACTTCTTGATTTACGATACGACTCTTTGGAGAGGGCCTCTGAGAAGTTTGGCAGGTTTGAGGTGCTGAGAACTGATTTGAAAAAGTAACATCAGTCTCAAACTGTTGAGTTTGTGTTTCAGGCTTCAGCTAATTTCTCAAGGACTTCATCTTCCTGAGTAATCCTTATCTTGGTTCTTTTAGACGGTGTGGTTGAGGATTTGAGTTTTGAGGGTGTAGAGGACTTTTGTGCAATAGACTTCTGCCTCTTTTTGGTAGTTTTTGATGTGGGTTCCTCATGGGTGGGTTAATCCCTTTGGTCAACAGGAGCAGTGGGCTCAGGAGAACATGGTTCATCAACTGCTTGCTGTGCAGAATTGTCATCCTGCACTGGCTCAACTTCTTTTTCGATTTCAGGCTCTTGTTTAAGCTTTTCTTGTAAAAGTTTGTGCCAAAAGAGTTTTAAGGGGAATAACTTCTCCCCTTTTAAAGACTCCATTAAACAATTCTTGTTGTAAGATTTTTTATAATGAGTCTGGGGTACATCAAAAGTTTTGTTGAAGAGTTAACATTTGAGTATAATTATTTAAAACGTGACTTAAGAGTTTAAAATTTGATTTAGTCAATATAGAGTATGCAACGTATTGTGTAGACTAAGGAACTTCAATCCATGTACCTGATTTACCTAAGACACACTGCATAAGTGTGTGGAATAGATACTCGAGACCAGCAAAGCAATTCTTCTTCTCATAGGTAACAAATTTTGTTAAACCAAAATACCCTTCAACAAATACCACATCCATTATTGATTTTAAAAATGTTGCAACCCCTGCAACATCTTTAAGTTGAAGTTTGATTGATAGAATTTCAGGGGTGATAGCAACAACTTTTCTTCCAACAATAGCCACAATAGCCAGCGCTTCCCCTTTTTATTGGTTGTAAACGTTGCAGTTGACCAAAATTCAACCAGAGGGGTTTTATATATAGGCGGACTCACTGTTAGTGCATGATGAAATGAAGATTTCTCAGTCAGAACATTGTATCTGTGGTACTGAGGATGATCCATTTCTTTGATTACATAAGGAATAAGGTTGTGGGTTGAACAGAAAGCTAGGTTTCCCATGACTGATGGAAGTAAAGATTGTGTGTATAATTGATAAAATTGAGGGTTAGGATTTGAAATTGAACAAAAAATGGTTGTGAAAGTGGTAAACTTGATCTGATCTTCTATGAAACTATATATAGGATAGAAGCAACAATCACAAGTAAACTGTTAGATTGTTGACAAACTGCTAGATCGACCCAACAGTTTTAGTGTTATTTTTTTCAAAGCAGCTATTGGTTTTTTTTGTTCTATTTTTTAATTACCCCTCAGAAGAATGCTTTTGAAGTCCAAGCCTGATGATTTGCAAATCTGCTTCCATTTTTGTTTGATTGGTTACTTTGACCATTGCTTTGACTCATTGTCAGCTTTTATACCTTCTTTATCAGCTACTTTTGGTTCTCTTCCGGTGCCTTTAATATAGCACCTTGATTAGATCTCCCATTTTTTACTGATAGAGATCAGAAGTGTGTCTTTTATGTTTTGGCCACTTGCTTGTAGTGGATGTTTTCCTATATTTCAGGTCCTTCAATACAACATTATCAACGTATTATGTACTTCAAAGGATTCAGTTGATTTACAATAGCTAGAATTACTATAGGGATAGAAGACTGGTCTTTCTTGAAAGTTTTCCAGATTTATGCATTTGTTCTCTTCATAAGCAATGACCATGTGACACTCTTTTGTGTTATGATTGGTTCTTTCATAGATGTTACGAAACATTGTACCTTTTGTGTTTTTCCCTTTTTTGAATTAGACTTAGATTTGACTTTAGTGTTTTGGTTGGGGTTTAGCACTTTGAGATGAAACTGCTGGAGGGTTAGCACTTGATGTTATTTTCTCTTCAGATGTCGGAAAAGTAATTGATTTAAAATTCTTATCAAGACATGTTTCACTTGACCATTTAAAAATATGATGATCATAAAATTTTTGTTGGTGGTCCAAATCACTAATCAAAACTTCATTTTGATCATGATTTTTTGGAGTATAATCATTAGGTCCTTGTGTGTAGTTATGGGGTGTGCGGCCCAACTTAAATAACCCACGGACCAGTGTGCAGCCCACCCCGGCATGACCCAACAATTATACCCGATAATTTCATATTATAACAATTTGTTCCCTAACAAGCATCATGTAACATTCATCGTGCTTTCATATATTCAAGTAACAACATTTACCATTTAACAAATATGTTGACATTCAAATCAAATACCATACCTAAACAATAATGACTTCTCATGCAATGGCCGACATACTAGATATATTCACATATGAGTCTGACATTTTCACATGCAATTTATCAAAATGGGTGGACTGCAAATATGAATGATGAGCTGACCACTTTTTGAACTTCACAAACACATGCACAAGGAAATTAGTGGCAGACAACTATATTTAATATTAACTTTCGTCGTCGGCTGGTGCATGTGACGAAACCTCCAAGTTTCGTGAGGGTTACATGCGACGAAACTTCCAAGTTTTGTCAACCACTTGTTTCGTCGTTGCTGAGGTGACCTCAGATAGTTTGTGCACCTGCAAACCCTAATCATCGTTCTAATCATTGACAAGGATCAATATCACCCCTAAATCATATTGATTCAGATTACACATGATCACTACAGTAACATTTATCACAACACATACAACCATGCTAACATCGATTATACAGTATCTTAGACTCAACCTAGATCTATCTATGATTCTTATGAGCAAATAATTCAAATTACGATTCATCATGCAAAGAAACAGTTTACTTTAGTATCATGTAACCATATAATTTACAAAACATGGATATAGTTTCATTAATCAAGATTTCACATAAGTACAATCACTAATTAAAAGGTAGCATAAACAAGAATTCACTTGTTAAAAGATATGTATATCACCAATTTAATACTTCTCAATTTAATTTTATTTTTTGTCTCGTGTTTTTTTGTTTACATGAGAGGCTGCTTGCTATTGGGTCAGAGGCTATGGGCTTCATAAAGAAAGGCTGGATGGGCTTGTTAGAGAGAGTTGGGCCAGAGACTTCTTGAAGACCGACTTGAAGACCGAAGACCATTATATAAAAGCTCGTTATGCTCTCAGTTAAAAGCAGTTGAGATATTGTTCAAGATTTGTGCTCTCGTTTTCCTCTCATAAAAGTTACTTAGGGTTTCTTGTTGTATATCACTAAATCATCTTGATTTTTAGTGATTCGTGTGTGAGATCTGTTAAGGCTTTGATGATTATTGTGTTGATAATCATCTGTAGTTGAGAGTTGAGAGTTGTTTGTTCTTGTATCGACAGAATCATTCTTCAGTTGTAATTTTTCAGTTTGTTTGGGTAAATACTGTTCGTTTGTGATCTGTCGATTGTCGTCTTGATATCATAGCTTTGTGACATGGTATCAGAGCTTAGATAGCTCTTGGGGTTTTAATCGGTGATTGTTCTGTCTCCGATTCGTGTTCCGCTGCGGATTTGTGATCATATCTGTTTAGATCTAGTGAGTTCTTCGTGGATCTGGGTAGTGTTCTTGCTGCCGATTCCATTTTTTGAAGATCAGGTTGTCTCGGTGTTCGTGCCGTTCAAGATATAGAAACCCTAGATCTTGGGTTTGGGATTTTTCTTGTCTGATCTGGAAGGTTCTTGGTAGACTGTTGGTTTGCCGACTTCCGATCTTGGGCTTCTTGAGATTTGTTCTTGGCGTATACAGTTGGTGAAACCCTAATCTAGGGTTTGGGTTTGCTCGGAGCATATTTGCGATTGAAGAACTGTGTTGGTCTTTGTAACCCTAGAAGGTTACAAGGCAAACCAACCGGTATTTTTTTTTGTTGCTGTGTCTTCTTGTCAGTGTGTGTAGCCCTAAGCGAAGGCTATACCCTGACGTGCTTGGAGTTATACGCTTCTGGTGACTTCTTTCTTGCTTTGTTTTTTATTTTCACTGCATTGTGCATTTGTGAGTCTAGGCATTATTGTTGCCGGGGTAGTTTGGACCGGTTTGATTGATTGGGACACAGGAAGGGTACATCCTGTTGCATTTTTTTGTTTGGTTGTATATTTGATTTCTGGTTGTTGATTGCTTCTTGATTGTTTCTGTAGTTATACCTTGTGTGTTTTTGTGATTGTTGTGATTACCTGCTTTAGGATTGTTTCAAAATGGTAGATGGTCCTCTAGTCACAAGTGGTGGTTCAGGTCCTAATGATCCACCACCTGAGACACTCGTGAGTAAACTCGATGCAAGTGACCCTTTATACTTGCATCCCTCTTATTCAAGTAACTTGACAATTGTGTCTATTAAGCTAAAAGGGTCTGAGAATTATACTGTTTGGGCTAACGCAATGCAACTTGCTTTACAAGTTAAAAACAAATGGGGTTTTATAGATAAAAGTTGTGTCAAATCTGAAAATAATGACGTTCTTTCTAGACAATGGGACAGATGCAATTCGATAGTGTTAACTTGGATCTTGAATTCCATTAGTGAAGACTTGTATATGGGACAAGTTTTCTCTAAGCTTGCTTGTGATGTTTGGACAGATTTGAAAGAAACTTACAATAAAATTGATGGTTCCGTCGTGTTTGATCTATATCAGAAGATCAATTCTTTTAGTCAAAATGGGTCTAGTGTTTCTGAATATTATCATAAGTTGAATATAATGTGGAGACAATTAGATCAGATCTTGCAATTGCCTGCTGGTACATGTGATGCTGCCAAGGAGTTTAATAACTTTAATCATATGATAAAATTAATGCAATTTTTAATGGGCTTGGACAGTATGTATCAAGGGGTTAGGACTAATCTTTTAATGAAAGAAACTTTACCTACGGTTAAGGAAGCATTTGCTATAGTTTCTAGAGAAGAGTCTCATAGAAATTACAGCAGTGGTAATAAAAGGAATCAAAGTTTGGCTTTTGTAAGTAAAGTTAATCAACCTGTTGAATTCAAGAAAACTATCAAGGTTTCAAATCAGAATCTTAAATGTACTCATTGTAACAAGATAGGGCATTCAGTTGATAAGTGTTTCGAAATCATTGGGTATCCTTCTTGGTTGAAACCAAGAGGCAGTCAAGGAAAACGGGCAATTGCAAGTAACAATGACACTGTTAATAGTTGTGAGGCTACTGTGAATACCTTAACTAGTGATCAAATTTCCAGGTTATTAAGTTTGCTAAATGATAAGTCTAGTGAAGGTCGTCAAAGCTGCAATGTATCAGGTTATTGTCATACCGTGTTTTGTTTTGCTAATTGTTTAGATAACTGGGATAAGGTTGGTTGGATAGTGGACTCAGGAGCAAATCAACACATGGTTAAAGATGAGTCTGGTTTAGTTGATGGTGTTAATGTTTCTGAATTTAACATTAAAATTAAACATCCTAATGGGACAAGTGCTTTAGTCACTAAAATTGGAAACTTAAAACTGGCTAATAATGTGTTTTTAAAAGATGTGTTTGTGGTTCCTGAGTACAACATTAACCTAATCTCGGTTCATAAGTTAGCTAAAGATAACAAGGTTCGTGTAGTTTTTGATGAGAATACTTGTTTTGTTCAGGATTTACTAACCAGGAAAGTCCTGGTGACTGGTAGACAAGTTGATGGGTTATATTTTTGTGGAAATCTATGTGTTTCTAACAAGGTGTGCTATAATAGTAATAGTGTGTCTAATCTTTGGCATGCAAGGTTTGGTCATCCTTCTGATAATGCTTTAAATGCTTTAAAAAACAAGTTAAATGTTAAAATTGATGGTACCAAACCTTGTGAAGTGTGTCAAAGGGCCAAGCAACACCGTGAGCCATTTCCTTTGAGTAATCATTCTACTACTGAACTGGGGGAACTTGTACATCCTGATGTATGGGGTCCTTACAAAGTTCGTAGTAAAGAAGGTTTTAGATACTTCTTGACTATAGTGGATGATTATTCACGGGCTGTGTGGGTAAGTCTCATGAAGTCTAAACATGAAGTGTATGAAAATGTTTTTGAGTTTGTTAATATAATTAAAACTCAGTTCAAAAAAGATGTTAAGTGTTTAAGGAGTGATAATGGAACTGAGTTTGTAAATAATCAAATGAATAGCTTTTGCAAAGGCAAAGGTATCTTGCATCAGACTTCATGTACTTATACCCCACAGTAAAATGGGGTTGTTGAACGTAAACATAGGAATTTGTTAAATGTTGCTAGAGCCTTGTTATTTCAAAGTGGTTTACCTGTCAGTTTTTGGTCTGATTGTATATTAACTGCTGCTTACTTGATCAATAGGACTCCTTCTTCAGTGATAGGTGGTAGGACTCCGTATGAGCTTGTGTATAGGTTTGAACCTTTCTTAGATCATTTGAGAGTGTTTGGTTGTCTGGGATTTTGTACTGTTTTAAATGAACATGATAAACTCAGTAGTAGGGCTGAGAAATCGGTTTTCATTGGATATTCAATTGAGAAAAAAGGTTATAAAATGTATAGCCTAGACAGTAAAACTGAGTTTTTTTCAAGAGATGTAAAGTTTTTTGAATCAGTGATTCCATTCAAAGATAAAAATATCTTGAATTCAGTGAATAAAAACAGTAATTTTGATGTCACAAACTTAAATTTTTTTGACATGTATGATATCCCAGAAAATCAAACCGTAGAAGCTCCCTGTGATGATATAAAAGATCAAAACGACAAAGTATTGGGGACACATGGGTCTCAGGAGTCTATGTTAGGAAGTACTAGTACTACCGACAAGGTTCAATATGAGCAGTCGGGTATAAGTAGCACCAACATTGATCAGACTGAGCATGTGATGACTGATGATGCTGAGGGTCATAATTCTGAGGGATTGCGTAGTGATCAATTAGAGGTTCAACCTACACCTAGGCGTTCTACAAGGAGTTCTACTTTGCCTAGAAACTTGAGTGACTAGGTGGTAGAAGGGAAAGTTAAATATGGGTTAGAAAAGGTAGTTAACTATTCTAATCTTTCTGTTGAACATAAATGTTTCACATCTTTGTTAGACAAAAGTTGTGAGCCTAGGAACTTTTACTAGGCATCCAAGGATCCGAATTGGGTATCGGCTATGAACGAAGAGATAGAAGCTCTTCACAGAAACGATACCTGGGATCTTGTTGAATTGCCTCCTGGTAGAAGTGTCATAGGATGTAAGTGGGTTTATAAGATAAAATATAAATCCACCGGGGAAATTGAAAGGTTTAAAGCCCGGCTGGTTGCCAAGGGTTTTAGTCAAAAACAGGGTATTGATTTTGACGAAACCTTTTCTCCGGTAGTAAAACTTGTGACTGTTAGGTGTATTATATCTATAGCAGTTAATAAGGGTTGGAGTTTGTATCAACTTGATGTTAATAACGCTTTCCTGTATGGTAGATTGAATGAAGATGTCTATATGAGTCTTCCTGATGGTTATTTTCCACATGAAGAGCATAGGGTTTGTAAGTTAAAAAGATCTCTTTATGGACTTAAACAAGCCCCTAGAATGTGAATGAGAGATTGGTAAATGTGTTGTTTGAACTAGGGTTTAAACAAAGCAAATGTGATTACTCTTTGTTCTATAAAATTAATAAAGATGTTATTATATATTTGCTAGTATACGTGGATGATATAGTTGTAACTGGTAATTGTCTAAGTGAAATAAATAAGGTTAAGAACAGTCTTAAGACTAAGTTCTTAATTAAAGATTTAGGTGAATTGAAGTATTTCCTTGGCATAGAAGTAATTAAAGAAAAAGATAACATTTGTTTATCACAAAGAAAATACTGCTTAGAGCTGCTTACCGAGTATGGCATGAGTGGGTGCAAACCGGTAAGTACTCCGATTGAGCAGAATCATTTAGTTAATGCTTTGTGTAAAGGAAATGATGAATTACTTGATGATATTACTGGTTACCAACGGCTGGTAGGCAAGCTAATTTATCTTGCACATACCAGACCAGATATATCATACACTGTTCATTTTTTGAGTCAATATATGCATTCTCCAACGAATGGTCATCTGAAAGTGGCATTCAGGTTACTTAGATATCTGAAACAATCACCAGGAAGGGGTGTGTTATTTAGTAAAGGATCTCATTTTGATTTGATTGCTTATGCTGATTCAGATTGGGCCAAGTGCCTTGAGACCAGGAAATCAATAACTGGGTATTGTGTGTTTCTTGGAAATTCTATGATTTCGTGGAGAAGTAAAAAACAGACGACTGTATCTAGGTCCTCTGCTGAGGCTGAGTACAGGTCGATGTGTGCAGTTGCATGCGAAGTTGTGTGGATTAAAAACATTCTGTCTGTGTTGGATATTAATGTTAATCTGACAGTAAAGTTGTTTTGTGACAATACTGCTGCATTGTCGATAGTAGCAAATCCTGTCTTTCATGACAGGACTAAACATTTTGAGATCGACTTGTTTTTCTTAAGAGATTTAATTTCCAAAGGTATTATAAAGACTCTTGGAATTGGTTCCAAACAACAGTTGGCAGATATAATGACAAAAGGGTTGTTGGTTGGTCAACATGATGAACTGTGTAAGAACATAAATATGCATGATTCATTTAAGTATTAAATTGAGGGGGGGGGGGGGTGTTAAAAGATATGTATATCACCATTTTAATACTTCTCAATTTAATTTTATTTTTTGTCTCGTGTTTTTTTGTTTACATGAGAGGCTGCTTGCTATTGGGTCAGAGGCTATGGGCTTCATAAAGAAAGGCTGGATGGGCTTGTTAGAGAGAGCTGGGCCAGAGACTTCTTGAAGACCGACTTGAAGACCGAAGACCATTATATAAAAGCTCGTTATGCTCTCAGTTAAAAGCAGTTGAGATATTGTTCAAGATTTGTGCTCTCGTTTTCCTCTCATAAAAGTTACTTAGGGTTTCTTGTTGTATATCACTAAATCATCTTGATTTTTAGTGATTCGTGTGTGAGATCTGTTAAGGCTTTGATGATTATTGTGTTGATAATCATCTGTAGTTGAGAGTTGAGAGTTGTTTGTTCTTGTATCGACATAATCATTCTTCAGTTGTAATTTTTCAGTTTGTTTGGGTAAATACTGTTCGTTTGTGATCTGTCGATTGTCGTCTTGATATCATAGCTTTGTGACACCACTAACAAAGAACTTGACCGTATAAGGTGATGCTTCGATGATGGGGAGAGGGGATCCTACTGCGGTCGCTAATGGGGAAGAGGTGAAGGTATTAGGGTTTGATCCATCTTGTGCTAATATATTTTAGATGCATGGACTAATTCCATACATAATCGGTATGGAGTGGGCCGAGCCCACTTAATTTATGGTTTGATATAATACTTGCTCGGGCTCCTAATTAAGGCACTAACAGTTAACACATCTAAAATAACTAGCCAACACATACATACAAACAAACATTTAAAGGTGCACAGGTGTAGCCAAATGAGTTTCACATGGTCACAATATAAAGGCAATTAAACACTTTAACTAAACATGTAGCGCATTTCTAAGTTACACATAACATGTAATGTGAAAAGAAATCAGTACATAGAGAAGACTTGAAATTACGAGTTGTCACAAGTTGTTTGATACAGTTGTAGAGTAATTTTGAATAATAACTTGTAGAAGCGTATTAATGATGAACCGGTAGAGTAACTATGATGCACTTGTAGAGTAATTTTGAATTGTATGTTGTTTGATGAACTTGTAGAGTAATTTTGAATTGTATGTTGTTTGATGAACTTGTAGAGTAATTTTGATAATTACTCTACTAATATAATAATTACGATAATGCCACCACGAAATATTGGAAATACACACTATTCGTATGTTTTCTACGTTAAGCGTATTTATACGCGAACTTAACTCTTAACTTATATAGCATATATAATTCATTTAAATCAACTGATAAGCTAGCATAAAAAAGTATAAAAAATAAGTAATTTACTTCTTAAGATTTCAGTACTTAAAATAAATACTAAAAAGAATTATAGTGGAAATTAACCCCTCATTTACCTTGTTATATATGTAAATCATTATATATTTATCCTATAATGTCTTGCAAATTGCAATTAGCTGATGGTAATGAGAACATCAGTTGAGATACATTGTCAAATTACCAAAAGAATCGTAAATATGATTATTTTTAGGAATGAAACAACAAAAGCAACATAGTTGACATACGCTTTGATTGGGTTTTTAATTACACTTATCCCATGATATGCATTTAACTTATACGATGGCATAAAGTGATTCCATCACCCACAGGAAGTTGACAAATCTCTACTCTCGGGTCAACCGCTAAGGGTGAACAGGGCGCCTGCGGGGAGGGGTTCGGTGAGTGAGTTCCCTGCTCGGAACACCGCCGCCGACCCCTCGGGGAGGCTAAGCGGGGAGTGGGGAGCGGCATTGATTCACCGCATGAAGGGAGAGAGGGAGAGGGTGACCCACCAGATTTTCAACCAATAAAGTTATTTTCTTTTTTTTTTCTTTTTGATTTTTTCAACTTAATTAAAAAAATAAAAAAAACAAGTCCCCCAAGAGAGGAGTGCCGCCATCAAATTGAGGGTGTGGGGGGAGTTAAGTGGGGAGTTGACGTGGCGCGTGCTGATTGACTGTGAGTAAGAGAGGTCACTCCCCACTTAGAGGAGTGCCCCTTACACCCTAAAGCTTTGTTAAGTTCTAACACGAAATCTCTGTAGTACCTAACATACTTTCTTAGCGGTGCGTCTGGTGGGGCCACTAAAGACCCATTCCAAAGGGTGTTATCGTAGCCAATGACTCCACCAACTTTCACTAGATCAATTAACCTTTTGTGGTAGTTAAGGTAGTTATTGTTAGAAAAAGTAACCGCTGATCAGAATAACTGTCTGTTTAAGTCTGATCAAACAGTGGCAAGTTTGTTACAAAAAATAACCACTGATCAGAACCACAGATTAATCAGAAGTAGAAAAATAAATTGCAGAAACAGTAAACGATTGAACCGGGCTTGTGTTTAACATAATTCCCTTAAACAGATTCGTCGTCTGTTCCCAGGGTACGCCGGTTCGAAGCAGCACCGCGCACTGCCGGACTTGAGCACTTGCCTGAAAAGAACAAGAAGCTGTGTTTTAGAAACTGAGATAGAGAGAAGAGAAGTTGTTTTTCGTGTCTCAACTGATCAGCCTAGTCTGTGATTTATAGTGCCGAAACCCATAACCGAAATCAGCAAATAAAAGACCATATAATGGTCATTAGTGTATATCGGTTATGAAATTGACTGATAATTCATGACTACAGCTGTTAGGATTTGAAAATGAAATAATGATCTCATTCATTCATTTCAGTTTCAAAAAACTGAAAGTCAAGAGTGCAAAAAACCGCTCCACGCGGACCCGGGTTTTTGGAACTGCATTCGTGTCCGCAGGAAGTGCGGGCATACGCGAGTTCAACTAATTCCGGTTCCATTTTTTGCACCCCCCCTGCGCGCGCGGATAGGACTTGTGGTAAAACATGTCATAAGACTTCAAAGGCTTGGTTAAGGATTCACCTTATAAATAGCCTATCATTTTGTTCCCACTACGATGTGGGACAAAGTGGTTTTACCACTTGTGACTTTCCATTCACACTATAACTTCCAACAATCCCCCACATGAATGGAGGTCGATCTCAGAAACAACATAATTCCTTATTACATTTTAGCAGTTGAGTTTTGCATACGATTTGTAGGTGTTACCCTTTAAACCTTTGCTCATGAAATGCACTTAGCCCACTAGCTCTGAGTAGAACTCGATGTCTTTGAACTCGTCTGCCGTTTGTGTAGACGACAATGCACTTCACACAAGACTCTCCCTGACAAAGTCAAGTCCTCATAGTTATGTTCGTTATGGTCATTAACATGATGCCTGGTTCTGCGAGAGCCATTAGGTATTGTGCCCCAACAATACCCTTCGAAGCGACCCCACTTCTCTCTCACATAGGTGATTCACTATGTATGGTTACCTTAGTCGAATCATTAAAAGCCACAGGCTTAGCCTCACACTTGTCACTTTTAGGAATGGACTAGGAAGTTTATTAATCTTTATAATAGACTACCTTATTAAATGCGTAGGGTTATCCCCCCCCCCCCCCCCACAGTGACCTCGTTTATTCATACAATTAGGTTTTCCTATTGAACTCAATTCTTGGGATCTCCAGTCTATTGAGTTAGGTTTCCATCATATGAACTTCATTTTTCAAGGGCTTCAGTCCCATTCCCATGGACGACTTCTGCACTAACTCTCTACTTAGGCCTTTTGTCAGCAGATCCGCAATATTATCCTTTGACCTCACGTAGTCAACAGTGATAATTCCTGTAGAGATTAGTTGTCGTATCGTATTATGTCTACGTCTGATATGTTTGTTCCTACCATTATACATTGTGCTACGAGCTCTGCCAAGTGCTGATTGGCTACCACAATGTATACAAATGGCCGTTGTCGGCTTAGGCCATCTTGGTATATCCTCAACAAATTGACGTAGCCATTCTGCCTCTTCACCTGCTTTATCTAAAGCGATGAACTCAGATTCCATCGTGGATCTAGCAATAACCGTTTGTTTTGATGATTTCCATGATATCGTTGCACCTCCAAGTGTGAATACATACCCACTTGTTGCTCTGGAATCATTCGTGTCAGATATCCAATTTGCATCGCAGTGTCCTTCTATAACTGCTGGATATCTGTTATAATGCAACCCGTATTCCCGAGTGTATCTTAAGTAGCGAAGCAACCGAGTGATACAGTTCCAATGCATTGAACTTGGGTTGCTTGTGTATCTACTTAGCTTGCTCACAACAAATGCTATGTCTGGCCTAGTACAACTCATAAGATACATCAAGCTACCAATAATTCTTGAGTATTCCAACTGGTTTACGGGTTCACCTCTATTCTTGGCTAGATGTTGACTTGTGTCAAGTGGAGTTCTAGCTTCATTAGAGTCATTTGCGTTGAACTTCTCAAGAATTTTGTCCACATAGTGGGATTGACTTAAAACGAGTCCACTTTGGGTTCGCGTGATTTTGACCCCCAAAATCACATCCGCAAGACCCATGTCTTTCATGTCAAATCTTGCTTTTAGCATGTTCTTTATAGATTTTATGATTTTGTCATCGCTTCCAGCAATGAGCATATCATCTACATATAGACACAAAATGACATATCCATCAGATGTGTCCTTCACATACACACACTTGTCACATTCATTGATTTTGAACCTAGCATTAAGCATGACATGATCAAACTTTTGATGCCATTGTTTTGGAGCTTGTTTCAATCCATACAAGGATTTCACAAGTTTACACACTTTCTTTTCTTGCCCGGTAGCTGTGAAGCCTTCGGGTTGCTCCATGTAGATTTCTTCCTCTAGAATTCCATTCAAGAAAGCTGTTTTCACATCCATTTGGTGAACTTCCAAATTTCTAATGGCGGCAATGGCAAGCACCAACCTGATGGATGTTATTCGCGTAACTGGCGAATATGTATCAAAGTAATCTAAACCTTCTCGCTGTTTATATCATTTGATCACCAACCTTGCTTTGTACTTATCGATGGTTCCATCTGGTTTCAACTTCTTCTTGAAGATCCATCGATATCCTAGTGGTTTACATCCTTGAGGAAGATCCACTAGTTCCCAAGTATGGTTCTGTAAGATAGAGTCTATCTCACTTTTGATTGCCTCCCTCCACTGAGGTCCTTTTGAGGAATGTACCGCTTGTTGGTACGTTTGAGGTTCATCTTCTACCATATAGGTAAGAAACTCAGGACCAAAGGATTTTTCAGTCCTTTGCTGTTTACTTTTCCCGATTTCAACTTCCTCATTCTTAGATTGTTCTGGAGGTTCATCGTTTTCAACTACACCATCGGGAACAATTTCCTCAACCGGTCTAGAAGAACTCGGTTCACTTCTATCTAAGCATGGGAACACATGTTCAAACCACGTTGCATCCTTAGATTCGATTATGGTGCCTTTGCGTATTCTAGGGTTCTTGGAATCATGCACAATAAAACGATAAGGACCATAAGGACGGGTGTATCCTCTAAGTACACAATCCACCGTTTTGGGACCTATTATGTGACACCCCAGGAAAATCAGGGAAACAACGCAACTTAACTAGCTTCCTCAGTAACCATGCGCTAAATTTTGGGACAAAATTCTCTTAACAGGGGGAGAATGTGACAACCCTCAAATTACATGTAACCGTACAATCTATTATTGCTAATTAAAGTACTTGATGACTGTGCTGAATCATTTAACTGCTCTCTGATTACTGTGTTATACTTACATGTATTTGTTAACATACTAGTAGTATACAGAAAGGTTACTAAATAGTCTGGTATGCTTTCCTGAGTGTTGAAAATTAAAAACGTTACAAAAATATATATATAGGACGTTTTACGGATTAATTAAGCAGTTTAATGGAACAGTATCGAACCGAACAACCGGATTTTACCCGGAACATAAAAATATTGCCAAAGACATTGTTTATACTTTTCTGAGCTAGTTAGGGTCCCCGAAAACCCTAACACCGTTTATATTAAATAACACCCTTAAACATACTAACTAAACCTTTACAATCCAACTAAGTCCTTACAAGTTCCATCACCACCCAACCCTTACCCCCCCCCCCTACTTGACGGTCACCCTATGGGGTGACACACTTCCACTTTCCTTGATTATTTAATTGTTGTTGTTGGAAATCTAGAAGACATATTATATGTTGGTTAATAAGGAAACATGGGTTATAAAGTTACACACTAAGACTTGATCTTTCATTTCATAAAACATTCAACAAACAACCACACTCTCTCTTCTCTCTTGTGTGTTCGGCCGAGACCACCAAGCCCCACCACCATCACCTTCAAACTTCCTTCATACAATCTACAAAAACCCAAGGGTGCTAGAGACCATACAAACAAGCCGGGTGCTCTCGGAAGTTCAAGAACTGCTTTAGATTTCTTTTATCCACCACATTTACACCTTGTTTCTCCCCTAGCCTTGTGCTAGTAGTAAGTGCTTCAAATCTTCATCTTGTTCTTGTTTATGGTGGTTAATAGTTGATTTAATGGTTAAAATTTAGAAACACTAAAGATCATAACACAAAGTCTTGAACCTAAGATGAATAAGGTGGATAAAGAAAAGTTATGTGGGTAAATCATGTAGATCTTGTGTGGTTATGATTATTGGTTGATTATCTGATGTTTTGCTGGTTAATATTGATGTTTGATGTTGTTATAATCACTAGACATGTTAACAGAATCAATCGAATACGAACTAGAAAGCTAAAGGTTGAAAACAGAATCTGTCCAAGCTTTTACAGCCAACTTCAGTTGGCTGTAAACAGGTCATAACTCAACGAAAAACTGATATTTTGAGTCTATAACGTGTTATTATGAAATACGGTTCTAATGGCACCGGAATCATAATTTTTGGACTTCGTTTACTATTTTAAAAACGTCATTTTGTAACAGCAGCTAGAGCTGCATTTTTCTGCTGAAAATATGCGTTTTGTTTTCTATCATAACTTGAGTTCTGTGTAGAGTTAGATCATGAAACTTGTACTGTAGATGACCACCGATGTATTTGTAATCCTCCCACTGGAATTTCGTAAATCGGACTTACGACGATTTTTAAATAAATTATTCTGTGGACTGTGGTCAGAAAAAGATAAATCCGAGTTCAGTCCGGAAAATGAATTTTTATAAAATATTGGTAATGAACTGGACCCTAATATTTTTACACAATAATATTTGGATCATTTAAGACATTCTGTAAAAATTTGGGAATTTTTGGAATAAGCTAACTATTTTATTAAAATGTCCGAAAACAGCCGGTTTTGAATATTAATGCTGAAATGACATAAGTTGTAATTTGCATGTCTAAATGTCGAGTATGTTATCTGTGAATGATATAACATGTTATATGTGTTATGTGCATCATCGTATGTTTTTTTATGAGTGGGGAATGGATGGGAAACTTATATGGGCATAAACCGTTAAAGTGATGCATGTTATGTGATAGATACGTGTAGGAACTTTGTGCTCTATTTAAAAATCACTAAATGACTAACTGGTAATCATATTAGGACGTGATTGACCGACCTTGACTGTTAGCTATATTTGAGAATCTAACTGAGCAAACCGAGGTGAGTTCACACTTTCTACAAGGCATGGGATTCCCGGTGGTTTGGGAATGGGTTAAGAAACTAAAATGAAATCTACATATCCTCCTTGGGTAGGATATGTACGGCCATCTCCATAGGTAGGATGCCATTATTAATCCTACGAATTCTCCTGGTGCAGAATACGTATGTTCGTCCTCCTGGTGTAGGACAACAACCTTAAAAACTAGCTAGACAAAACTCTATCAATAAGTCCCTCTTCATTATATCGACTTAATCGCCGAGGCCAATGGCGAGCGGGTTATTAGTTAATAGCGCTATTAGGTTTAACAAACCTCACACCATGCCGGTCGGACGGGCGTGTACTAATGGACTATGGCAGATTATCAGTGATGATAGACGCTGATATAGGGCACAACTTATTTGCGTAGTAGTCGATATCATACTGTCTAGTAGTTCACACGGGGAAAGCCCCCCACTGATTATGGTTATGGTTTGGGTAATGAAAAAGGAACTGGTTAAACATACTTTCAACTACGGAGTAACCCCCACGGCAATTAAGCCAACGAAAGTCAACCCACGTTTTTCAGAAACAACTTAAAAGTAAACAACCAAACGTGAACTCACTCAACTTTGTTGTTGACTAGTTGTTACATGCCTTAGAGGTTGTTAAACGCTTGGAGCTTGCACGAGGAAGGAGTCGTTGTAGTGTACGGACTGTTATGTTCCGTGCTTATTATCTAAATCCTTATGAACTTATTAAACTTGCGTTTTGAACTTTAACTTATAAACTATGGACTTATGCTTTTGGATTTACTTTTATGCTTCCGTTGTTTAAACTAAACATGGTTAACTAGCTTTGGTCACCAATCGTATTGTGGTTGGTCTTATTTACTTAATTACAATGTTCAATATGATTGGTGGCTCGATCCTGGTCATGTCACGCCTCCAAGCGGTGATACTCCGCATGGTGGATTTTGGGGGTGTGACATATTAGTAGGCGCTTAGGTGGTGTGACCACCACCTTAGCTAGACACCCCCCCCACTTTCAAGGATTTATATGGTGCTTTCTTTCCCGTCCGTAATTCGTAAGGCGTTACATTCTTTTTCTTATTGGGTATCATGTTCAACACATAATTTGCCGATAAGATTACTTCCCCCCCACATGTTTTGGTTTACACCAGAACTTATCATCATGGCATTCATCATTTCTTTCAAGGTACGATTTTTCCGTTCCGCTATGCCATTTGATTGAGGGGAGTAAGGAGCTGTGAGTTCGTGGATGATTCCACTTTTTGCACATATGTCAATAAAAGGTGAAACATATTCACCTCCTCGATCGCTCCTTACGATTTTGATTTTCCGATTTAGTTGATTCTCAACTTCGGCTTTGAACAAGATAAACTTGTCAACAGCCTCGTCCTTACTCTTAAGTAAGTACACATAGCAATACCTTGTACTATCATCAATAAACGTGATGAAGTACTTGTTCCCACCACGAATAGGAATTGCTTTTAGATCACACACATCAGTGTGGATCATCTTGAGGGGTTCGGTGATTCGTTCAACCTTTTTGAATGACCATTTTGTTTGTTTTGCTTCTACGCAAGTTTTATATTTATTAATTGAGTCGATATCGAATGTTGGTATGCAATCAAGTTTGATTAAACGACGAATGGAATTATAATTTACGTGACCTAGTCTACCATGCCAAAGATTAGAAGACTCAATCAAGTAAATAGAACTAGTAGCATTTTCTTTCATTGCATTCACGACAATTACATTGAGTTTAAACATTCCATTTAGGGCATAGCCCTTACCAACATACACAACATTTTTGGTCAACACCACCTTATCCGACTCAATCACCATTTTGAACCCAAACTTGTTCAATTGCTACCCCGAAACAAGGTTCTTAAGAATTTCTGGAACATACAACACATTGGACAATGTGAGTTCTTTTCCGGAAGTCATCTTCAAAACCACGTTACCCTCGCCTTTTATTTCTGCCGTGGCAGAATTTCCCATGAAAACCTTTTCTCCATTAGTCACCTCCTTGAAGGTGTTGAAAAGGCTTTTGTCAAAGCACACATGTCGGGTAGCCCCCGTATCGACCCAACAATCCTTGTTATTTTGCCCAACTATATTCACTTCCGTGACCAAAATCGAGAGGTCTGTGACCATGGCTACAAGCTTATCGACTTCATCTACCATGTTCACTTGTTGAGCATTTTCCTTCTTCTTAGGAAGCTTGCATTCGCTAGCCTTGTGGCCTTGTTTTTGACAATTATAACAAGTTCCTTGGAACTTCTTTTTCCCAACTCCTCCTTTAGGACCAAGGTTGGAGCGTTTCCCATGACCTTTCTTTCCACCTTTTCCACTGTTTTTTCCCTTTGAAGATTGGCCATGTTCAACAAGATTGGCCTTCACTGTTTCAGGACCATCAATCCGTTTCAAAGCCAATTTGTTATCTTCTTCAATACGAAGACGAACAACGAGATCTTCAATGGTCATCTCCTTTCGCTTATGCTTGAGAGAGTTCTTGAAATCAACCCAACTTGGTGGCAGTTTTTCAATCATTGCCACAACTTGGAATGTCTCGCTGAGGACCATTCCTTCCGCATGAATATCATGAAGAATAACTTGCAATTCATGGACTTGGTTCATGACAGTTTTAGCATCTATTATTTTAAAGTCCAAGAACTTAGCCACCACGAATTTATTCGTGCCCGCATCTTCTGTTTTGTATTTGCGATCCAACGACTTCCATAATTCTTTGGCAGTCTTGGCTTTGCAATACACATTATACAATGTGTCCACCAAACCATTCAAGATAAAGTTGCGGCACAGGAAATCCGAATGATTCCAAGCATGCATCGCGCTCACAGTTTGAGCATTCATTTCCCCTTCATCAACATGGGGTTTAGGTTCAGTCAAGAACCTTGCCAGATTCAACGTGGTCAGATAAAAGAACATCCTTTGCTGCCACTGTTTGAAATTCACACCATTGAATTTCTCTGGTTTTTCAGCATGCGAAACTGCATTAGGCAGCGGTGCAACCAGACCGGTTGTGACAGCAACAGCGGAAGTCATGACAGCAGTGACGACTGTAGAAACAGCAGTGGTCACAGGGGTTTCCATTCTGAAAAGAATAACAAGAACAATCAGTAAGCGAGTCTGTTTAAGTTTTTTAGAAAAAGTAACCGCTGATCAGAACCACTGTCTGTTTAAGTCTGATCAAACAGTGGCAAGTTTATTAGAAAAAATAACCACTGATCAGAACCGCAGATTAATTAGAAGTAGAAAAATAAATTGCAGAAACAGTAAACGATTGAACCGGGCTTGTGTTTAACACAATTCCCTTAAACAGATTCATCGTCTGTTCCCAGGGTACGCCGGTTCGAAGCAGCACGCGCACTGCCGGACTTGAGCACTTGCCTGAAAAGAACAAGAAGCTGTGTTGCAGAAACTGAGATAGAGAGAAGAGAAGTTGTTTTTCGTATCTCAACTGATCAGCCTAGTCTTTGATTTATAGTGCCGGAACCCATAACCGAAATCAGCAAATAAAAGACCATATAATGGTCATTAGTGTATATCGGTTATGAAACTGACTGATAATTCATGACTACAGCTGTTAGGATTTGAAAATGAAATAATGATCTCATTCATTCATTTCAGTTTCAAAAAACTGAAAGTCATGAGTGCAAAAAACCGCTCCACGCGGACCCGGGTTTTTGGAACTGCATTCGTGTCCGCAGGAAGTGCGGGCATACGCGAGTTCAACTAATTCCGGTTCCATTTTTTGCACCCCCCTGCGCGCGCGGGGGTAGGACTTGTGGTAAAACATGTCATAAGACTTCAAAGCCTTGGTTAAGGATTCACCTTATAAATAGCCTATCATTTTGTTCCCACTCCGATGTGAGACAAAGTGGTTTTACCACTTGTGACTTTCCATTCACACTATAATTTCCAACAGTTATCTTTATCAGCATCCACGAATATAAAATCAAAAGATCCATGAAATTTTGCCTGTAAATAGTAGCAAAAATATAAGTTTAATTTCAAGAAAAAAAGAAATTACGAAACCAATGCCTCATAACTTTAGAAACACTTACATCATCAACCTTTTGATCAAGAAGTGGAAGAGCAGGGCCTTCTCTAAAGTCGATTTTGTGAGCAACACCAGCTTTCTCGATTATCGGTAGACCGATTTCGCACGATTTATGTCCAAAGCCAATATATTCCCATCTTCTGGGAGAGCAAGCGCCGTAGAAAGAAGGGAATAACCGGTGTACACACCAATCTCCATCGTGTTCTTAGCATTTATAAGCTTGAGAAGTAGTCTTGAAAACTGCCCTTCGTCAGCTGATGTTGTCATCAGATTCCTATATTTCATAGAACAAACTGAAACTTTTAGAAAACCAAAACGCACCCATAGATATTTTAAAAGTTACAACTTTTGCGACGCAAATCACCTCAAATAGTTACAACTTTTGCGACCGGTTTGCAACTGAGTTGCGAACAGCATAGATATTTTAAAAGTCACAGGCATTCATAATTTAAATCTGATAAAATTTTCACAATTTTTGCGAGTGAGTTGCGAACAGAACTAAGTGGTCAGATCATGGTTGCAAATTTGTCGCTAATTGTGCGACTTTTTTCGATGCTAAATTTTTTGTGGTAATCAACTAGTTTTCCGGTAGTACTTACCAAGGGTGTTTAGCAGTGACCTCTCGGAGCTCTTTCATGGGCTCTGGTTCCCTAGGGTAAACACTGGTTTCCAGAATGTATTGGTAGAGTGCATCGCTTTGAAGGAGACTCTTGTGACCAACTTCTTGGTGTTTTGCGGGTTGCGATTCTCCGGTGGCTGCCATTATGATTGATGGATTCTTGCTGTGAATGAAGGGGGGTTGCTACTGGAATTCGTTGTGCAAGTGAACCTGAAATTAAAGGAGACATTGCATCCGAATATATAGAGAAGTAGAGAAGGAAGTTGGTGAAGGAAGGTGGTTGGGAGGTGCGGATGAGTTGCAGTTGTTGCTTCGTTTGTGTTGATTTGGTCAGCTATGTGACTAAGGAGTTGGTGAGATTCTTAATTATATGCTTATTTTGTTATTTTCCTGATTTAGTCAGATCATACATACATGGGTCTCTCTCTTGAGTGTTATTGTGACCTTTCAACAGATGCATTACAAAAAGCGGCTTCGAGAGCGACCCATATTTCTCGAGCCGAGGAGAGCCCAACAGTGATGGAGAAAACCTCTTCAGACAGAGAGGCATTAAGCAGAATGATGGTTTGTTGTTCATCCCTAATCCAAGATGTGTGATGGGGATTTGTAATTTCTTTTTCTACGGATAGTATAGTAGGAGTTGGTGGAGTGAGAGATCCATCCACATGTGATAATAACTGTTGAATACTGAGGATAGGAACCATTTGGGTTCTCCAAGAAATATAATTATTGGGAGTGAGTTTGATAGCAATCATGGGGGCAAGACCATTCAACATAGGATTGGTATTAGAAGAAGAGGGTGAAGCCATGATGGATGAAGAAAAAAAGGCAGAAAACGATGAGCAAGAGAAGGAAAGAGTGAAGAGAGAACACGAAGGGAAGGAAAGAACCAAGAGAAAGAAGACAAGATGCCAAAGGTTGAGAAACTCAACAACTAGAAGGGTAAAAGGCTGATACCATGTGAATGGTCAAATCTCATTACATTGCAATAGGTTACACAGTACAATATATAGACATGCAGAATATGAACAATCTAGATAATAAATAAGAAATAAATACACATGTACAAATATTATCTAATAGTTATCATGCACTAATCACCATGCTTAAAAATCAAAGTCAAGAATCCAATAATGTTTTGTTATTTAATAATGTTACTGTAAATATATCAATAGTTCAATACCTTATTAACCTATACTTAATCTACAGAATACCGGTTGGTATATACTCTTACCTTACAATTTATATAGAGTAAAGTGAAACTTTCATACTTTGGGTTTGGTTCAGATAACAATTTTTTACAATTTTCAAAATGTTTTGTGTTTTCAAATTCTTGTAATTTCATGCCATGTTAATAACCTCATCTACTTTTTTTCAACTCTAAGCCAATTCGTTTTTTTTTACGAACATTTAATCACAATGCACAAGTATTTCTAAACACCTTTACAAATATATAAAAGCGTTTTGAAAATATTTGAAAAATCAATAAAAATCACAAATAAAACCTAACCCACTCCCTCTATCTCCCTCTAATCTCTAGGCTCTCTCTTTCTAAACACACACACACACACATTATCTCTCTAACCCCGTCCTCCCTCCGTTGTTGCCGGAGAAACCCCCATTCACTATCACCGCCTGAACCCAAACTTGCAATTTTGGTGAGTCCTTCTCTATCACTACTTCAACATCGCTACCAGCCGCACAACCTTCAACTCTTATTCCTCAACATCAACAGAAAAACGTTTCCAGGAAACACGTCATCGCGTTGCCTGATCTAAACTCGTCGGAGATGTGTGTGGTTGCAACTTAAACCATCGCATCCTCTAGAACTGTCATTCTATCTATCCTCGTCTATTTCTCTCCCATTGATTCCGATAAACTCTATTCTTTTTGGCTTAGATCCATGTGGAAATTGTCGATCTATGTGGGGGACTACCATGAGCGACTTTGATTTTGAAGACCAAAAACCCTAGATTATCTCAAATCTAGTTTAGATTGTCTCAGATTAGTTGTTGTGTGGTACTTTTCAGATTGCTTTTAATGTGATTGTGATGGTGGTCTTCTATGATCTAATGGTGATGTTGGTGATTGGTTTATCTAACTTAGGGTTTCTGATTTGGGGATCTCCAACAAGACCAGGGTTACGTTTGGAAGATTGTGACTTTGGGATCTTCGACGAGATTAGGTGTCAGACCCTCAAAATACCACATGCAAAATGCGAGGCGTGTGACGTACCAGGATCTAGCCACTAAACACATTGAACTAACAGTAGTATAATAAACACACGATCGGATTCAATATGAAAAGTGCATTTCAAAACATTTAATTCAAACCAATATTCGTTCAGCGAAAGCATAAATCATCGTTAAACCAATTCAACATCATTTTGTTCAGAAAACATAAACAAGCATTAAATGTCTTCGCAAATGACATGACCCATGACGCCATCGGCTTCCCAGACTGCAAGTTCCATTTCGTGGTGCATCTAAAGACTTGCAAGCATGAAGAAAAAGTGTATCAGCATAAAGCTGGCGAGTTCACAGTTTTGTTTAACAAAATCATGTAAGTGTTTCAAATAATAAACTCTGTACCGATTGACTGTTCGTTTTTGGTGCCCTCATCAATATCTATCATCATCGATCAAATGTTTAAGGTCATTAGTTCACGCCCGTCCTCCCAAGTACGGTGTGAGGTTTGTCAAGCCTAATAGCGCTATCAACTAATACCCCGTTGCCTCCCATGCAACTAGCTCGGTATGTAAGTAGGGACTTTCGTGAAAGAGTTTGAGTTTATTAACTAACAACGAAATTAAACCAAAGCATTTAAAACTATTCCTCCCAGGAATATTAGTTTTGTTTGCCCCCCCCCCCCCCAGGACACATGCCTGTGAATGAGTAGTGAACTCACGTTAGTTTGCTCGGTATGTTATCGAGCATTTACGGGTTAGTTAATTGTTAGGCCCGTTACACGCGACCTAAGGTATGATAAATGTAAGTACGTATACAAGTAGGGTTATGCAATACCCTAAGATTCCAAACAATTTGTTGAAATATGTGATTGAAAATATTTAGGATCAGTTTCCATCATTTTCTAATTTGGACCATTGACCCTTGCAGCACAAGATCCAAAATTCTGCTAATTGCTAGCCAAGCTCTTCAATGTCATTTATTGTTTTTTTTTCCTTTTTTAGTCTTTTGCATAGGCTATATAATCTATATGTATGAATGTAAAGATATACAAGAAATACAAAACAGATTCCCAGTCACTTTTCTTCTCTTTTATACCTCTGATTATCATGGTTTACATGGTATCAGAGCAGCGTTTATGACTCAAAAACTTTATGTGCTTGTCATCAACCAGAAACAATGTCAGAAGAAGACAACAACAATCTAGCCATCTAAATAGCCAGCCTCCTAAAAAACGGAGTTCAAACTCAAACCCAGAACCCAAAAACAAATCCATCCGACAACCTAAAAATTAGCCTTAATTGTAACAATCGGAAAAATTCCGGTAATTCCGTACAACCTGAACAACTATTACATTAATTATTGTCGCATGTTTGACTTGATTTTATTTAATTAAGTCATAAAAGTCTAGGAATTATAAAAATCATAGCTAAGTATGATAACAAATCCGTTACGATTAGAAACTATACCCTAGACTGATTATAGGAACGCGAACAAAAAATATTTGTTAGTACTAGTCGCGATACAGTCTGACACGATAAAAAACAAGACATACAGATATGTCTACACAAATATTATATAAAAGCTTTGTCTAAACTAACTCGTGCCTTTATTCTTTAGGAAATTCCAAATAAAAACCAAATTGTCCAAGTCCGCAGAAAAATACAGTAAACCTGCGAAAGTGTACAGCATTCCGCAGAACGAACAGTAACTGTCCGAAAACCCAAAAATAAATATTATTTGACATAAATAATGTAATAGGTATTAAAAACGACACAAAATCCGCAATTGAATCATAATGTGTTAAGCAGCACAGCTAGTTAAGTAAACTGCCTGACAGCAAAGCCGGTACCGGAACTGTGTCAGAAATAATAAAATTTTTAGTCCAAAAAGTTTTATTATTAATTTGGATGATAAAACATGTGCAAAAACAATTTTTTCCATGTATTTATATAGATAAAACGCAGTGTCGGTATTTAACTCGGTACAGTACCCGAACCAATTTTTTAACTCGATCAACAAACTAATAACTTTGGTGGATTAGGTTTACCTAGTGTCACAGTACTTTAAAATATGAGGGCTTGAAACATTGTAGATATTTTTATATAAATTATCAAAGTTCATAAAGTTTGTGTAGGATCGTTTTCTGACCCAAACGAGTCGATCAGAAGAGTTTTTGCTCAATACAAAAGGCGGAAACAAACGTATCGAGTTCAATTCAGCTAGATATACACTTTAAACTGTCTATTGATTGATTTGACAAAGAATTACAGCGAGTAGACACTTCGGCAGCACTTCGGCTCTCAAACAGGAAACTTGAACTACCTAAAACGAAATCACAAGGCACCTATATATAGGGTTGCTAATTTCGCATGGACCTGCCCAAACAAAATTAGTTTCATACGAAATCTAATTTCGTGCGAAATTACCCATAAACACACTTTTCTCGTTTTGCGTGCCCTGATCTATCTCATACAATACAAGACTCGATACAAGACGAAGTCGACAGATGTATGCACCATCAAACTCCCCCTCGAATGTTGACGAGTCTTTAGTGTCGAGTCTTCAATCTTCTGTCTTTATTAGCCTTCTCGAACTCTTCCAAAGTATCTGACATTGTAAAGCATCCTCAATCTCTATCTTCTTTTCATCTCCAGGATCTCCACCTGGCTCTT
Source organism: Helianthus tuberosus (assembly GCA_030545235.1). Classification (NCBI taxonomy): domain Eukaryota; kingdom Viridiplantae; phylum Streptophyta; class Magnoliopsida; order Asterales; family Asteraceae; genus Helianthus; species Helianthus tuberosus. Next base: position 60,977,291 of record CM060372.1, on the reverse strand, counting down.
ATCTCTCTCTAATTCTCTTGATCAGATCTCTTGATTCTTTAAGATCATCAGCATCTTTAGATTGCTTGATCTTCAGGATCTGAACTTGGCTCTACACAACTTCAGACTCCCCCTTAAATTTTGCTTAGGATCGCAGTCTGGCTTCCACAGGTTCAAAATCGTGACCTGGCTCTCTCTAATTACAAACTCTTCAGGAATCGAAACCTGGCTTACCTGCACAACCTCTACCTCAAAATAAATTTCACAAATTTAAAATTTAACAAATTTAGAAATCTCAAGCAGAAATAGAATGATTTATCATTTAAAAGTTTCTGATGACCACTTGTAGGCAAACAATTAACATTTGTTTATTCTCTGAAAAACACTTGTAAATTTTTCTTCACACAAACTCTCCCCAAACCTGTTCATCATGTTTAGCACTCGGAATTTTGAAAATCAGCTCTTCAACATCAGTTGTCGAATTTTTTTTTTGTATTTTCAAAAATTTATGCTAAAACACACTCAAAATCTTTTTGGACTTTTGAACTTAGAATGAAATGCAGTAAATATTTTTGTGAGTTTGTGTAAGAGGATCATATCAGTTTTTGAGACCAATCACCAACACCGTTAAGCTTTAAACATTTTAAGTTCTAAACGATTCACTTAGATTGTCAGTATACTGATCCACTTAAATTTTCACACAAAGTTCAACTGTTTCGAGATACGAAATTAATGTTTTAGAGACTTAAACTTATTCGCGTGTTCCACCTCAGAATATACTCCCGTATCCAGATCCCAATATTCAGTCTTACAGGTGAGTATACCTAGATGATATCTGTAAAGGGTTAAATGCGAGGGCCATGAGAGCTCAGGCTATTGCTTCCGCAAAATCAGAGAGATGATGGCTTCGACTTTTGGTGTGTTCCCTTTAGAGAATATTTTCTTCAACAGCACATGATTAGCATTTTTCAATTTTTCATCATTTTTTATGCTGAAGGAGGTGCTAATATTTCAAGCAAGCAGAAGGTATTATACGGGGACTAGGTCATTGCTTCCGCAAAATCAGAAGTCCCGGGATAATACCCTAGATATCACTGAGTATAAAGACCTAATATCTCAGAAAGAGGGACCTTTCAAACAAGATTTCGGGTGTTACCCATATATCCGAGAGATGTTCCCCATGATATAAGTAAGTTTGAAATTTAGGTTTATATCTCGACACAATCTACTAAATGTGTAAAAACCTACTGGCACATCATCAGTGAGACCGTTTATCACATTTTAACTTTCCAATTCTTTAGCATGCTGTGATAGTCCACTGATGTACTATCATTTCCTCTTTTCAACAAAACTCTTTTTCATTTTATCATTTTATCATGTTTTTGTTGTTTTTCAAAATTTTCAAATGTTTTTGGATTTTCTGAAAATTCTTACTCCCCCTAAAATTCAAAAACTATTTAAAAGAAATTTGAAAACAAACTATACAAACAACATTAACAACTGTTGTGAATTGCTTCAAATCGCCATCCACTTGGCATAAACAATCAGAACTCCCCCTTACAACAAACTATTTTCCCATTATGATTTCAAAACACTTAAGTTTGTTTTAATCAAATGGTGTTTCTGGAAAATTAGTTTTGTTGATTTTACCACTAGTAGGAATGGGGATCAATTCATCACTTTGTTTTCTCAACCACTTGAAAGTAAGTTAAATCAAGTTCAACTTAACGACCTTGATTTACCTCTTGAAGGTGAAAACCTTCTTCAACCACTTGTAGGTTCACTAACCAACCATACCATTTGTAAATCAAAACATAACAATTTTAAGAACAACTACCCCTTATCGGTCGAAATATCACCAAAATGAATTTCTCAAGAAAGATGCCGATTCCTGCTCCACGATTACCAACTTAGGAGCTCCGGCAAGTCCTAGTTTTCAATCATAATAGGTTCCATCCCAGTCACAAACCTGGGATGACCCAACTTTACCTGGTTTCTTCATTTTCTTCTCATAAAATTCCTTTACCCCTTTGACCTTCCTGTCAACCATTTTTCTAAAAATACTTTGAACTGTGGAGTTAAAGGCTTTTTCAATATCAAATTCTTTCTTTTCATAGAAAAATTGATTTGAAATCTCAACTTTACCAACTTTTTGTTTAAAATTTTCAGCCCTCAATGGTGGAAAATTGACATCATCCATTGGCGGAACAGATGTTTCCAATTTTAATTCAACACGTGGCTCCTCTGACTTTATGGAATCAGATTCATCGCCTGAAAATAGCTCCTCTGATTTTGATGAATCAGAATCATTGCTAGAACTATCCTCAGATTTCTCAACAACCCACTTGTGGTTGTCAAGATTTGCTTTTCTTCTGTAAAAACCTCTTGAACATTCACTAACCTCAAATTTCGAGTTTTTGAAAACTGTAAAAGGTTTGATTGGTGATTCATTATCAACTATCTTTTCTTTCTGTTTAAGAAACACTCCCTGTTTTGATTGGATTGCCTTTGGACAATTCCTGACAATATGACCAACTGTTTTGCATTGAAAACATGTTCTTGTCTCTTTTTTTTCTGTTGAACAACATTTTTCTCTATTTCCTCTTGCTTCTTTGCAATAAATTCTTTGTTTGATTGATTCCTGAACAATTGCTCTTTTTCTTCTTCAGTTGATGTTCCTGAAACAAAAACAGTTTTTGGTTTATAAGTTTTCTCATTTTTATGATTTTTCGGTGGAATAAATCCTAATCCTTTTCTTTTGAAATTACCGTTATGGTTTGGTTTCTTTTGAAAACCAGAACCAGAACTGTAACTCTTTTTCTTGTTTAATCTTTGTTGAACTCTTGAGGTGTAAGGTCTTGGATTTTCAGAAAAATTTACATCTTTTATTTCAGAAATATTAATTTCTGTTAATTTGAAAACCTTTTTTATCATTTCAGTTTTAACACCTCTTATTGGAAATTCTTCATCAGAATATAATTTGTCAGAATCATTCAAAGTATATGCCACTTTGATTGGTTCATCATTCAAATTAGATTTTGATAACAAAAACTCTTTATTGTAAACCCGTTTGTCCTTTTTGACTGTTGACTTTGACTTGTCAGACTTTGACTCTGAGTTTGACTCCGACTTTGACTCCTCGGTTTCATCGTTATCCAACACCTGATCGACCAATTTCTTTATTAGTTCGGACTCATGATCAGTGTCGGACGATGTGAAAATAACATCTATGTTTTCTGGCAAGTTTTCTGAAGACTCAGACTCCCACTGTAAATTGGTTGCCTTTTTGACTCTTTCTGAATTTGGATTTCGTGGAGAATATCCATTTTCAAGCGGAGGTGGACACTTGTTGTAACTGGCACTATGTTTCTTACCAGAATCTTTCATTTCAGTATCCTTTTTCTGTTCAGAGCTCTTGTCTTCAGATACTTCCTCTTCATCAAATGCCTTCATGCCTTCAACGATTGGATAAATCCTGTCAATAACATAAGAACTACATGAGTAACTTTTTAACAACATATTAACTCTTTCTGTTTCAATCCTTTAAGTTTCCAATTTCTGTTCAAGCACAACACATTTCTCAATGTAATTGGTGACAACTTTCTGCTTTGTCATGAAAGCTCCTTGAAGTGTTTTCATGGCTGTTGCTTGTTCACTGCTTGTTTGATTGTACAGATTCATTGACTTGTTAAGAACATCATACGATTCTTTCAATCTGTTCATGTTGTGAATCAAAGCACTGTTTTGCTTTTTCACTGCTTCACAATTCTCACATTTCACCTGAATCTTTTGTGCATCAGCTTCTGTATCAACTTTAAAAACTGGAATGTCTTTTATTTTCTTCCTTATCACAGGAATTTCTTCATCATCACTGCTGACAGGTTTTTTAACTTTCTTCTTTTTCTTTTTAGGTTTTTCATCATCACTATCACTCTCTTCCATCATTCTTAAGTGCTCTTCCATTCTCCTTGCATAATAATCATCATCATTATCACTGTCTTCAGCAACTCTAGCAACAAAAGCTTTGTGATTTGGAGTTTTGTTAGGATCATAGTCATCCCAACTGAAATTTTTCCAGCTAAACCCCTCTGGTAATTTTTCATCATCTTGATTTATCAGACATGCTTTGCTATCAGCTGAAACATATTTATCCCAACTGAATCCTTTTGTTGACTTTTTATCATCTTGATTCACCATACAAGCTCTCTTTGATGATTCTTCAATTTCCTTCCTGACATGAGCAGTTTGTGGTTGTTGTTGATGTGGTTGTTGAGCAACTTGATGATAAATTGCTTTCCGATAGTAATCATTGTTGTTGAACGGATTTTGAGCTCCACTTGCTTCGCGATTTGTACACTCTCTCTTGAAGTGTCCTTTTTCCCTGCAACGAAAACAAGTGACTTTAGATTGATCAAAACCTAAAGTAGAAACATTAGCATCACGAAAATCATCTCTTCCTGTAAATTGTTTGAATTTCTCAGCTCGTCTCAACACACTCGCCAAACACCACTTTATATCCATCAATTCCATCTCCTCAGCATCAATCTGATCGTAATCCTCTTTTGTCAACATTGGATTTCCGATCCGACCTACCACTAAACTCTCATATGACTCTAACACAGTTACCAACAAAGACATGTGACCTTTTGCAACCTCCTCTGTGTAATTTTGACCATTTTCAAGATCTAATACCATGTTGCATTGTAGCTTCTTTCCATTCTTTGTTGTTGAAAAGTTTGGATCATATGATGGATATGAAGAAAAACTTGTTTTGCTATTTGATCCTTTAGATGAACCTCCAGACGAACTCTTAGCATTGAATGCAGTATCAACCTTCGGTGACATATTGGTTTTGTCACTGATACCTCCTTTATAATACAGCCCAATATCTTATTCTCCATCAAAATCTTTCATTCTTGTAATCTTTCTCTGTTCCATCTCTTGAGCTTCTAGCTTTTCAATGAACTTACTCAGAGTTAAATTTCCAAAATCTTTTTTATTCCTCAACATCATAAGATATGTGCCCCAAGTTTCATGTGGCAATGCATCGGCTAATTTTTCAATCAACTCTTCATTATATTTTGTAATGCTCACCCTCTTCATGTTGACTAACAAATTGCAATATCTTTCGATGATCTGCTTAGTGTTTTCAGTTCTCAAACCACGAAATAGATCAAATTCTTTCTTCAAAAGTGATTTTTTTGTTTTTAATCATCTCTTTACTACTGACAAACTTTGATTTTAATGCTTTCCAGATAGAGTAAGCAGTTCCATTGTGTTGCAATAAAACCAAAATATCTTCCTTAACAGCTTGATGCAATAAACTTGTCATCATCTTTTCATCTTTGTATTTCTTTTTATCTTCAGCACTAAGATCTTTAATTGCAATCACCTCCTCATCATCAGTCACCGGTCTAACATATTTCGTTTCAACACATTCCCAAGCATCCAAGTAATTTGCTTAAAACCAATTCTCAAATCGTTCTTCCCATCCTTTATACTCCTCGATATTCATGAGCTTTAGCGGTTTTTGCATGATGCCCGTTTCGTTTTCCAACATTGTGTTTTGTATAATGCTAATCGGAGTTGCAAATGCGTTGTAAAATTCCTCTTCCATGTTTCGGTTTTCAAGAATTCACAAATAGTCAAGTTCAAACGAAATTAACTTTCATGCGAAATAACCTTTGATGCGAAATTACCCTTTTCAAACGAAATACCAATCCTGAGCGAAATCACTGATTTCGTGCGAAATAACACCCTTTCAAACGAAATAGGTGATTTCGTGTGGACCTCTCAAACGAAATAACACTTTGGTGTGAAATAACTAATTTCGTGTGAACCTCTCAAACGAAATTACAAACTGGTGCGAAATAAGGCTTATTTCGTGCGAAATACTGCTGATGTCATCATCTCGAGCTGTTTCTGCCAAAATTGACCAGGTTTTAGGCCGTTTTAAGATCTGAAACTTTCTAGGGTTTGTTAAAACACTATTGCGCGTCCAATGTGTGAAATTCAAGTCATTTTAACCGTGAAAACTTGTTAATTTTGAAAAAGAAGGTGTAGAAATCAGAATTTGCAGCTGAATTGGTAAGAACTCTTCCTCCTGAGCTCTGATACCACTTGTAGGATTGTTTTCTAACCAAACGAGTCAATCAGAAGAGTTTTTGCTCAATACGAAAGGCGGAAACAGATGTATCGAGTTCAATTCAGCTAGATATACACTTTAAACTGTCTATTGATTGATTTGACTAAGAATTACAGCGAGTAGACACTTCGGCAGCACTTCGGTTCTCAAACCGGAAACTTGAACTACCTAAAACGAAATCACAAGGCACCTATATATAGGGTTGCTAATTTCGCATGGACCTGCCCAAATGAAATTAGTTTCATACGAAATCTAATTTCGTATGAAATAACCTATGTGTTATTTCGTGCGAAATTACCCATAAACACACTTTTCTCGTTTTGCGTGCCCTGATCTATCTAATACAATACAAGACTCGATACAAGATGAAGTCGACAGAAGTATGCACCAACAGTTTGTATATTAAACAAGATTTTATAAAAAAATACAACCCCTCCCCCCTTCTTACACAGGGTTTTTGGGTGGGTCTCCATACCACTCATTTCTAGTTGATGTGTTGGGAACTTGAGAGCATGATTAGTGGAAGAATCAAGATTAACCAAATCTTTTACACTCCATCTCATTTCATATTTTCCCACAAAAATCAAAACTCTTCATCTCCTACACTCTCTCTCTCCCAATCGGCCAAACCAAACACCTACCATCTTCATCTTTTCAAAATTCAAACATTAGAGATTCTTGCAAATATGGAGGCTCATGGATGAATCAAGACACTTGTGAGACTAGAATAGCCATTTGAAGCACTTTGGTGACACTAGAAGTTCTTAGATCATCAACATTTTCACATCTTCATCTTTATTTTACTAGTAAAATTGTAAGAATTTTTCACTAGTTTCTACTTTATATTCATTTTTGATTTTGAAAGCATACAAGTTCATCTTGAATCAAAACCAAAACAAAACCCAGATGAAAAACATTAAGAAAACCAAAACCACTATTTTGATCTTATGATTTTTCTATGAGTTTGGATGAACTTGAAGAAGTTTATACTAGTGAATATGAAACTTGGTTATTTTTGTATAAAAACAAGATCTAAACACATGCATGTTAGATCTAACAAGATTCACTAACAAAAGTTATGAATATGAGTTTTGATGATTTAAATAGTTAATATGCATGCTAGAAAAACATGAGAAATTATTTAAATCCAAGAAACTAAATTTTTGATAAATTATTTGAATAAAGTTTCCATTTCAGGAAAGAATCAAGAACATAAAATATGTTAGTAGAAAGAGTTTTGAATACATATTTGTACTTTAAATGACTATACGAGTCACCTAGAACATAAAGTTTTAATGAAAACTTGTTCTACAAATTTTTGACAAAAATCAAGAATAAAGTTTCCTTTTTGGGAAAGTTAGAGACTATATCATGTTCATAGTACTTCTGTTAACAAAATATGATGATTCTTGATACTTGATGACATTTGAGATAGAAATGATTCGAAACACAAGTTTTGTATAAACTTGGGAAAAATCCATATTTCGAAAGAAACTATGGCAAAATTTTTATAAATTTTGTTATGATCGAAAATTGTTAAACAAAGAAATTCGTTACTAGAAAACTACTTCAAGTCTTTAAACATGATTAAATAATTTTTTGGACACAAAGTTATAAACTCATGTTTTGTGAAGATTTCTAAATGAAAAGTGAAAAAGTATATATTTTAGATAAAATGTATACTTTCAAAATTTATCAAGTATCTTAAAAATATATTTTTGGTATGTATATTATGTATTTAGTTTATGTAGGAATAAATGCAAAATTATACACTTCCACGAAAATTACAAAAATATATATATTAACACTTGACATAAACTATAAAATGGAATGTCCATCCTTGGACATAAACAAACAAACGGACAATTTGGACACTTTGGACAATATGGACACTTTGACAAATTTGGACAAAATAAAATATATGGCACAAACGAAACAAACGACATAAACGAGACGTACGACACGAACGGGACAAACGATACGAATAAACCAAGCCGACACGAAATAGTTATAACAAAATACGAGCCGTCACACACACTCTAAAAGAGCTTATGCACTAAAAAGGTTTCATATGTGACATAAGTAATAATTTTTATAAAGACTAGATTTTTATAAAAATACAAGTAATATTATTTATGATCAAGCCCAAACCTTTTAGACTAAAAAAGAGTTCATAAATTAAATTTGGGCTAAAGTTCATTTTTCATAAATTAAATTGGGCTAGGCCTGCTTTTACAAAATATTTGGACTAAAATCTATTTTTAGTTAAATTGGGCTAAAGCCCACTTTACAAAGAATACCTGGCTAAAACCCAATTTTTACAAACTAATATGGACTAGATCCACTTTTAGAAAATAGTTTGCGCTAGGCCCATTCTTACATTACGTATTTGGACTAAGCCCACTTTTATAAACTAATTTGGGCTAGACCCACTTTTATAAAACTATTTTGGGCTAGACCCACTCTTACAAATCAATTTGGGCTTGACCCACTTTAAACAAAGTCACTTTGGGCTAGGCCCACTTTTACAAATCAATTTGGGCTTGACCCATTTTAAACAAAGTCATTTTGGGCTAGGCCCATATACACTAAACATACAAATTGGGCTTAAAACCTAACATATGAATTAGGCCCATTCAAACATAAACTAAATAGAATATATATATATTGAAGATATATATATATGATAACACAAACAAAGAAAGCAAACGATTACAAGAAACCAAAAATGAAATTCAAGATGAAATACTTATATGAAAAACAAACATAAACCTAATTGTCTAATGAGATTAGAACACTTGTAGGTCAAGAAACAAACGAAGAACTAGGAATCGAATAGAGATTTGCACGGAACGCAAATCTATGAGTTCATGTTTTCCCCTTTTACTTTAAATGTTTATAGTTTTTAAACTTTCGGGGATGTATACATGTTATAATTAGTATGATGATTACAATGAAACTATTTTAATCACATGCAGATAGGTGTTTAAAATAAAGGGACCATAAATGAATAAACAAGTACCGAGGAACAAACGAATAGATCTATTTGGGTTTTGGCAAGCCCCACTCTTAACGGCAACGATAACAGCGATCATTAAGAGTGCCTTTTTGTCTAAAACTAGTGTCATTGACACACACGATAAATTGCCAAGGTTTGGTTGCCTCCTATTTTGGCATACAGATTTGTGTCCTTGCAAAACACTAATGATCACACAATTTTCATTATACTATACAAATCGAATTTACTATATCAAATGTTTTGGAGACTCATTTGGTACAAAAACTAAATAACATGAACTTACCAACTTTTGTTAACGTTTTCAAAACTAACATGTATTACAGGAGATTAGTGGACGACTTTGGAAAAATATGTTCGTGTTGTTATCAAGAACTCAAGCTTTTGAGATGTCATCCTGTTTTCAGTTATTATGTTGTGTGGAACTGTTTTAAACTTTGAACAATGTTGTTAAAGTTGTAGTTTGTTTTATTCCAAACAAGATGTTTGTGTTGTAACTTATGGTTTCTAAACAAATGTATGGATGAACATCTTTTATGTTTTAAATATGTTGTTTACTCGATTGATTGTAACGATTGCCGCTCTGGCCACACCTCGCGACACGCTTCCGCAGAAACCAAAAATCGGGGTGTGACAGACCTGGTATCAGAGCATCAATTGTAGTGAACTAAGATTCTTTTGAGTCTGGTCTACAATTTCAGAACGATGTCTTTAACAAGTGTTTCACATTATATTTTTACAAAGAGTCCACTAATACCAAACGATAAATTCGAAATGATAATGCAAGGATACTATGTGATGGTACTAATCGATAAATCAAAACGATGATACAAGGGTACCATGTAAACTAGTCTTTGAGGTTTAGACACGATGACAATAGGTTGAACTTGAAACGATATACGATATAAACAACAATGAAAACAAAAGTACAATTGCCCAAAAACTTATTATTTATAAGTTGTTCATGTGTATACGTTGTACGTATTATTTTGCCAGGATCATGTCTTTAAGCTCCGACACCGACTCAGCGGGTCACGCCTCAGACGCCGACAACATACCACTTGACGACCCTGTTCCACCCGTCGTTCTCATTTCTGATGACGAATGGATGGATGTTGACTTCCAGCCATTCGCTCTCCCAGAGCCCGAACCAGCCGATATCCCACCAGTGGATGACGTTCTCGCTATTCCACATTTTCACGATATGATAATATACGGCCACCCCGAAGGTGAGCACGTCATAGCATTCATTCCTATACCACTTGCTGTATTAGGTCCAGAGGACGGTAATGACATTCCTCCTTTTGTTGATCCTATTCATAATGATGATGACGAGGACATCGTCATTCCTTTTTGTTCAGGTAGAGCACATCGATGACGATCTTGGCATCAGTGATATTTCAATATTGCTATACTAGAGGTCGCTCAGCCCGAGGCCACTACTATTGAGATCTCATCTTCAGCTCCTACTTCCCCCTGACACCATCTCTGATACATACGCCTGATACATTGTTACCTCCACATTCGGAGGCATTGCCATTTCATGTCGATCCTATTTTACCTACTACACTTCCAGCTTACCATCCGATCTTTCCTCCTGTTGTTGGACCATCACATTACACACTGGGTGGTACATCTATGCCAGTTGAGCATATACCCCCATATCCATTTGTTGGATCTTTTGCTACTACTGCTACATCGACTGTCACTTCTTACTATGACCCGTATGCTGCCTGGCCATCGCACACTTCTCCTAGCTACCCTGTGATGAGGTATTCTTCGCTGACTTCATTTCCTATTGTTGGAGATCCATATCATACCACTACATCCATGCATAGTACCATCACTTACCCTTCTCCGTACTTTTCAGATTTTCACACTCAGCCACCACCGGGCATGGGCTCGTTAGATCCGTATCATCCGAGTCATTTACCTCTTTCTAATACCTAGTAAAGACTCACATCAGCCAAGATACAGCTCGGTATCGTATTCACTCGTCTCCATGAGCTTAGTGCTCAGCTGCCTGTTTCTCGAACACCTACTAGTGCTGCTCCATCATCATCCACATTACCACCGTTACCTACATCATCCCCTCCACCACCACCACCTCTACCGATGTCACCACCACCACCATCTCCACCAGCACCGTCATTTTCATCACACCATGCCACACCTCCATCTCTTGAGAGGCGCGTCAGCGCCATTGAGGAGAAGATGGCATTCTTTCGAGGGGTCATCGGCGTATCTTCACCCCCACCCCCACCTCCAGTCTAGAGATGGCATGTAGTCACATTTTGAGGTAGGTACCCGTAGCAGATTAGAAGACTTTTTGAAGATGTTTTTGAAGATATATATATATATATATATATATAAATCAACTTGAAGACTATGAAGAACTATGTGAAGAAAGAATCTAATTTATTTTTTTGTATTGTCTATGACTTGGATATTGGAGTAATGTAACTCCTAACTATTTTTGTCTCTTCACAAATATTATGTATCAAGTTGATAGTATATATATATATATATATATATATATATATATATATATGGAAGTGGCATCTCTTCTTTTTATGCTTTGTTATTGTTAGATTTGTTTATATTGTGACGATTTCAGTATGGATGTTTTGCGCGAGATGTGATTGATTTATCCTATTTTTATATATGTATGTATTGTGATGATGTATTTCATTCAATTTGAGCCCATGAACGATAATATTTATTCTAAATATTTGTCTAACTTCTTCTATATGATTTCTCATATGAAGATCATGGCGCTAAGGAGAAGGAACATACATACTCTCCCAACTCCTCTACTTACAACCCAAGCCGAGCTTGATGCCTTATTAAACTAATGCATTACTGATGCAATTGCACAACATGAGGCAACACATGTTAATCGGAATGATGGACCTAGAGTTCAAACTCCACCGATAGCCCAAAATCCAACGAACGGTTGGTTACTCATAACCTTGTGCGCCAAAGAATTTTCATTAATATTTATTTGCAAAATATATATTTTTGACAATTTGAGAACCAACATTTCAGGATGCACGTATAAGCAATTTTTAGATTGCAAACCATTGAATTTTGATGGCATGGGTGGTGCCGTAGCATTTGTCCGTTGGACTGAGAAAATGGATTCCGTGATTCGTATGAGCAAATGTACCCCTAACCATACTTTGTTATATGTTTAGGGTATGTTCATGTCTGAAGCTTTGTCATGGTGGAATCTGCAAGTACAAACATTGGGAGACGCAACAACATATGCTATCACGTGGGATAGATTGAAGGATATGATGTGAGAGAAATATTGTTCGAGAGCGAAGTTGCAAAAATTGGAAACGGAGTTTTGGAATTTGACGATGGATGGACCAGATATCTTTGGGTACACCCAACAATTCCATGATCTTTCACAAGTAGTTCCTTATATGGTAACCCCTGAGTTTAAACGAGTCGAACGGTACATTTGGGGATTATCACCCCAGATCCGAAGTATGGTTACATCGTCACATCCTACGACATTCACTCAGGCCATCACAATCTCCGTAAGCCTTACCGAGGAAGCAAAAAGAATGAACAAATTTGACAAGAAAGGTACCGAGAAAGCTAAGGAAAAACAAGTGGAATCCGCGTCACACGACAACAAATGGAAATTCTCTCAGTTTAAGGAAGGATCCCGATCAAGCAATAAGAAAAAGGGAAACCCCACAAAGAAAACAGGTAAAGCATATGTAGGAGCAACGGAGACAGAACCGAAAGGTTATGCGGGAAATGCACCTAAGTGCAACCGATGCGGTTATCATCACACTGGTAGTTGCCGAACTCTCAAGTGTGACAAATGCGGGAAGATGGGTCACCGCACAGAAAAATGTTGGTGTAACAACAAGGTGATTAGAAACGAAGGTAAGAAGTAAGGAGGCAGTGGTAATGATGATGAACTAGGGAAGAACCAAGGTTGTTTTAATTGTGGCGATATGGGACACTTTAGGAAGGACTGTCCCAAGGAGAAAAAAGGCCGCGGATGAGCCTTTGTAATTGGAGCTCAAGAGACGTGACAGGATCCAAATGTGATCACCGGTACGTTCCCTATCAACGATCATTTCGCTTCTATTTTTTTTATACTGGTGCAGATTTTAGTTTTATATGTTTATAATTTAAAGATATACTTAGACTAAAGTCAATTAAACTAGATATTCTGTTCACTATCGAATTAGCGAATGGAAAGGTGATTGAATCCGATGAAATTGTTAAAGTATGTTCTTTAGAACTAGGAGGACGAAAATTCAGAATTGACCTAATACCCGTTCAACTAGGTAGTTTTGATATTGTAATTGGAATGGATTGGCTATCCACCAACCAAGCCGAAGTCGTGTTTTACGACAAAATCATTCGAATCCCCCTTCCTAATAACGAAGCACTTCTTGTTCACTATGAGAAAAATGAAATGCCTTTAAGAATCATTTCCTGTATGAAACCCCGAAAGTGCCTACGGGAAGGATGTATAGCATTCTTAGCGCACATAGTTGACAAAAAGGCTAAGGAGCTAAAAAATGAGGAGATCCCGGTTGTGAGGGAATTCCCAGAAGTTTTTCCTGAAGACTTGCCGGAAGTACGACCAAAATGACAAGTCGAATTCCAAATAGACTTAATTCCAGGTGCCGCACCTGTGGCAAAGTCTCCATACCGATTAGCCCCTTCGGAAATGCAAGAATTGTCCACACAACTTCAAGAGTTGTTGGACAAAGGTTTCATTAGACCAAGCTACTCACCCTGGGGAGCTCCATTGTTATTCGTGAAGAAGAAGGATGGAAGTTTTAGGATGTGCATAGACTATCGAGAGTTGAATAAACTCACGATCAAGAATCGGTACCCATTACCAAGGATTGATGACTTATTCGATCAACTTCAAGGATCGAGTTATTATTCGAAGATTGATTTGAGATCAGGATACTATCAACTCAGAGTTCAAGAAGAAAGTGTTCCGAAAACGACATTCTGAACTCGCTACGGTCATTACGAGTTCCTTGTTATACCTTTTGGCTTAACAAATGCACCAGCGGTGTTCATGGACTTAATGAACCGAGTGTGCAAGCCTTACCTTGACAAATTCGTGATTGTATTTATCGATGATATATTGATATATTCACGAAACAAGGGTGAACACAAGCACCATCTTAGAACTATTCTTGAGTTGTTGAAAAAGGAGAAACTGTATGCGAAATTCTCCAAATGTGAATTTTGGCTTCGCGAAGTTCAATTTCTTGGACACGTAGTCAACGAGAAAGGCATACACGTTGATCCATCCAAAATCGAGGCCATTAAGAATTGGAGTGCACCAAAGACACCGACCGAAGTACGCCAATTTCTAGGATTGGCCGGTTACTATCGAAGATTCATTGAGAAATTTTCGAAGATTGCTCAATCACTCTCTTCTCTCACTTAAAAAGATAAGAAATTTGATTGGGGAGAAAAGCAAGAAGCAACTTTTCAACTGCTTAAAGATAAACTCTGTAATGCACCAATTCTATCACTCCCAGACGGTACGGATGATTTCGTAATCTATTGTGACGCCTCACGACAAGGGTTAGGATGCGTGTTAATGCAAAGAGAAAAAGTTATTGCATACCCATCACGCTAATTGAAAGTTCACGAAAAGAACTATACCACACATGACCTAGAGTTAGTTGCAGTGGTATTTGCGTTAAAAATTTGGCGTCATTACCTTTATGGTACCAAATGCACGGTATTCACGGATCACAAGAGTTTTCAACATATATTTAACTAGAAAGAGTTAAATATGCGCCAAAGACGATGGGATTAATTGTTGAATGACTATGATTGTGAGATCAAGTATCATCCAGGCAAAGCGAACGTTGTCGCAGATGCTTTAAGTCGAAAAGAACGAGTTAAGCCTCTACGTGTACGATCTTTAAGACTCACAATTCATAATGACCTTACCTCTCGAATTCGTGATGCTCAGCAAGAAGCATTAAAAGAAAAAAACTTCAAAGCAGAAATGCTTAGAGGTATGGAAAAACATTTAGAGCCGAAAGAAAACGGAGCTTTATACTTCACAAATAGAATTTGGATTCCTCATTTTGGCAGTCTTCGAGGCCTAATTCTTGAAGAGGCTCATAATCCAAATATTTGATACATCCCGGAGTAGATAACATGTATCATGATCTTAAGGAGGAATTTTATTGGTGGCCTAATATCAAAGGTGATATTGCAGCTTATGTTGGAAAATGTCTAACATGTGCTAAAGTTAAGGCCGAGTACTAAAAACCTTCTGGATTGCTACAACAACCCGAAATCCCTACTTGGAAATGGGAACATATTTCTATGGATTTCATAACTAAACTACCCAGGACTTCTCATGGTCATGACATGATTTGGGTAATCGTCGACCGATTAACCAAGTCAGCTCACTTCTTGCCTATACCTGAGAAAGATAATACTGAGAAGTTAGCTGAAATCTATCTCAAAGAAATTGTAGCAAGACATGAAGTACCTGTGTCGATAATCTCTGACCTAGACGATCGTTTTATATCAAGGATTTGGCAGTCATTTCAAAAGGCCTTTAGATCCTAATTAAATCTAAGCACGACCTTTCATCCTCAAACTGACAGCCAAAGTGAACGCACGATTCAAACCTTAGAAGATATGTTGCGTGCTTGTGTGATGGACTTAGGCAGAAATTGGGACACTCACTTGCCTCTAGTGGAGTTCTCATACAATAACAGTTATCACACGAGTATTAAAGCTGCACCATTCGAAGCATTATATGGCCATAAGTGTCGATCTCCGCTATGCTGGGCGGAATTAGGTGACAAACAAATGTTAGGTCATGAGTTAGTTCAAGAAAAGCTAAAAGTATTTTGAGGTTGGAGACAAGGTGTTAAGGCGGCTCGAGACAGACAGAAAAGCTACGCAGATAGACATCGCAATCCATTATCTTTTGAGGTTGGAGACAAGGTGTTGCTAAAAGTCTCACCTTGGAAAGGCGTAGCTAGATTCGGGAAGCAAGGAAAGTTTAGTCCGAGATACATAATACGAAATCTTGGAAAAGATTGGAAGCGTCGCTTACAAGTTAAAGTTTCCAGAAACACTCAGTAGCGTTGTAACACCCCGTGTTTCGGAAGTCAAAGTCAAGGTTGAAGTCAAAGGAAGAAAAGATTGCTAATTGCAATCTGTCACTCTTTGCTCAACTCCTGTTTTGACTTCTTTGACTTGTAGATAATCTATCTATGTTATCGCATTAGTTGTATTGTGTGGAGTACTTGTTAATAATCGAGGTTTAATCCCGCGTTTAATCGATTTATCGCTTATCGCAATCGCATTCGCAACTCGAATTATGTGTTCTTGATATTGTTTTACATGTGTGTGCTATTGATGTGTTACTTGTGCATGTTATGTTTATGTTGAGGTGTTAATCGAAACCGCATTCTATCGCATCGCTATCGAATCGAAAACACTAAATGCAAGTTGATTTTAGTGGTTGTATGTTAGATGTAGTAGTTGGGATTAAAAGTAATTTGATGGGAAATTCTATCGCATCGCTCGCTCAAATTGTATCGCAACGCTCAACACTAGAATCGAAACGACAAAATTCATCGCGCCGGACTCATGGATCGAGTGGCCAACCGACCGAGTGGCCATCTGATCGGATTGCCATCCGATCGGATTGCCATCCGATCGGATTGCCATCCGATCGGGTTCCCATCCGACCGGGTTACCACCCGATCGGACTGCCACCCGATCGACCAACCTTTCTCTCCACTTTCCTTTTTAGGAAACCCTATAAATACCCTTCATATATCACATCACTTGATGTGACAGCTCTCACTTGACCCAGCTCGCTCCAGCCCACATTTCTCTCGATTTCTCTCGATTCTTGTAAGTTTTCAACCTAAATCTTGTACCTTCTTGATCTACATGCACTCCTACACCTTTCTATCTTTCGAATCTTAACTTTTAACCATAAAATCAGTGGATTTGAGGTGTTCTAGGGTGATGTCATTATGGTGTTCTTATGAACTTCTTGTTTTGGCTTCAATCCACCAAGAACATATTCATGGTGAAAAGGATTGAAAGATGGTTTTCTAACTTTATTTCAACTCTTTTACACTCAATGCACTCAAAACCGATAGAATCGGAGCTTGTTCTGATCTTTTACTCATTCCTAGTGATGTATTAGTTCCAGATCTGAATTATATCCGAGGGATATTGATCTCAGGTTTGAACATGAACTACCGACTCGAACCATGAACCAGTCGGACTAGGGTGATTCCTGTTCGGTCGGGTCACTTGAGCCGAGATAAGGGTTCTGTTGTTCAAGCAAGATATCAAAACGTCTCGTTCAAAGCTACAAAACTTCAAACGAAATCAAGTGACAAGACGATCTAACCGTCCGATCGGATTGCCGTCAGATCGGATTGCCGTCCGATCGGATTGCCGTCCGATCGGATTGCCATCCGATCGATCGGCCATCCGATGGGGTTGCACTTGGTTCCATACTTAAACTTTTATTCAAACTATTCAAAGATCTGAACGTTGAAACGGATTACCGTCCGATCGGATTGCCACCCGATCGAGCGATCGTCCAATCATGTGACGTTGGGACTTGTATACTTAAACAATTTTCAACATGTTCAGTACGTACGGATTGCCACCCGATCGGATAGCCATCCGATCAAGTGACCGTCCTGCTGTGAACTTGTTCTCAAACTGAGAAGCCTCGCCAATCGAATTGTTGTCCGATCGAACGACCGTTCCATCGACCAACCTGAAGGGTAGAGATACTTCTCTATTTTCAAAATGCTACAACAAAAACTTCAAAGTACTAACCATCATATACAAACACATCCTCACCAAACGAGGTGTCAATCCAATCGAATGGCCATCTGATCGGATGACCATCCGAACGGATTGTCACCCGATCGACTGGCCATCCGATCGGATTGCCATCCAATCGGATTACCATCCGATCCTTGGTACACCTATACCGTTTTACGCGCCGCTCATCGTTTATGCTATCGTTGACTGTTCAAGCTAAACTCGCTCTAGTGCTCCCTTCAATCCATTAACTCTATTGTTGTGAGTAAACTCGACCCCTTTTTGCTTTTTGCACTTTTGGGTGTTACATACGTTACTTATTCTAAATCACATCAAACACACTACGCAATACTTTAAAGCTAACCGTTACTGCATGTTATACGTGACTCGATGAATGTTTGTCTGTTATGTTTACACATAGATTGCTGTCTACCTGCCTTAGCAACGATAGTACTATAGTTTGGACTCAGCACCTGTTCAATCAGGGGTTGTTAAGGGCAATTGATCACATGATTCGTAGTGGTGAATATGTGTTACAAACTGCCTTACGCGGTCAACCCGCAGTCATTGGTATTGATAGGATCATGTCGATAACTTACATACTTCACATCACACGTTGTACGTGCTGGTTATGTGTAAACGATTTTCAACTCTATATGCCATTATCAAACTTGTATGCTCACCTTTACACTATGTGTAATGACTTTTACTTTAACGTATGTGGTAGGTGCTTAAGATGCTAGGATGCCTTGTTTGCTGTGTGATGAAATCGAGGCTAGGAAAGAGTCTAGAAAAAAAATAAACAATTTATTTATTTTGAAATCTGAGTTGTCGGATCAGTACTTGTTTGTGAGACAAGTATTTGTAATAACTATTTTATTTGGATATGTTGTGGTATGGGACATGAAGTTTTAAATATCTGGTAATTAATAGTTGTTATGGATACTCATGGACAATCTATTTCGCTCAGTGTCGAGCCCAGATGATTCCGCCCTCGGTTGGGGTGTGACAGATTGGTATCAGAGCCATAACTATAGGGAATTAGGCCAGACTCGACCTAGTCCGGGTCGATGTCTTAGAAACGACCTAGTCTATAGTTAAGTACCAACAAATCGACTTGTGCAAGCCCTGTAGGGGTTTTTGTACGCACTTACTTTCTATATCTTGCCATTCTCGCTTGCACTACACTATCACTGCATTCTAATTTTCGAAAATGAACGAATGATCAGGTCGAGATTAGGTGTGACAACCGCAAACTCTCGACCTAATCACTTGTTCAACCCGCATTTACACCTATAAACATGAAAATCTGCGTTAAATCAGAAGTGAAATCCGTATTTTAACGCACATTTTCCCTCTATTTACATCAAAACAGGAATAAAGTCGCTAAGTTAGGGGTGAAACCCGAACCTTGACGACTCGTTCCAATTTTATCTTGATTTTTCAACACTCTCACCAAAGACTCGACGGACTCCAAGGACTTGAGGTCATACTGAGGCTGAAAGGATGCGTGCCGATCGCTCGAATCAAAGCAAGAGCATAGTCCAGAAAACCAAAGTGTGGACATAAGGTCCTTGTGAATAGTCGAATCACTTTGGGTAGTCAAGTCATTCTGGGTGTTTGTAGACATGTTCGACAAACCCAAGACAATCTATCATCAATTTTATGTGTTTCGATTCTGGAATTGCCGCAGCTAACTCTGTGATTTATCGATTTTATGCTGATTTTATGTGTTTTTATGTGATTACGTGTTTTGATTTTGGAGATTTATTCGTTTTTGCTGTTCACTTCGATCAACGCGCACAACTCGCACTACACATATATCAACACGCTAACAAATCGCTGGTCATCATTCGCAATCGCTGCTCGATACTCGCGATCTCTATAATTAATCGCTATACGCGCTGTGAAGGATAGAGAATACGTGCAACATATAGCTAGGTTTCTGTATTCTGACTGCCTCACGTGCCTCTGTGCCTTATGTGCTTATGTGTTTCTGTGCTTTACGTACTTATTTGTTTACGTGCAGGTGTGATTCTGTGTTTATGTGGATACGTGTTCCTGAGCTTTATGGTAAATCGCTAGACTATACTAGGGGTAATCAAAATTGTGTTTGAGTCCTGTGACGATGTCTGTTGCAGACAATGTCATCATCTGGATCTCGCGCTACCCAAGCCGCTCGCCGAAAGCCGGCCGATAAACGCCTCAACGCTATGATCACTAAACAAATGGCGAAGGTGGTTCCCCAGATCGTCAGTGAACTGTACGAAAATGTGAGCAAATCGTCTAAAGAATCTAGGACTGAAACCCCTAAGGCTGCTTTTAGCTTCAAGTAGTTCAAAGCTTGCGGATCGAAAGAATTTACTGGCGAAGATGGTCCTACGGCCTTATTACAATGGTTTGATTTGATCAAGGTCACCTTGCGCCAGAGTGGATGTCCTGACGATCTCCGCACTCTGAACGCCACCGGAGTCTTCCAATCCTGAGCACTAGATTGGTGGACGGCCGAGAGAAACAAACGCGGAAATGATGCAGCTTATGGTTTGACGTGGGATGAGTTAAAGGACGTCATGTTGGAAGAGTTCTGCCCTCCCCACGAGCGCCAAAAGTTGGAGGACGAATTATGGCATATCAAGCAGAAGGAGGGTGACAATGCTGCTTTAACTGCTCGCTTCAAGCAGCTTAGCATAATCTGTCCTGATCAAGTTAAGACTTCTGATATGGGAATCAAGAAGTATATCCGAGCTCTGCCAGATTGTGTCGCAGATTTTATGCAAGCTTCAAAACCAGCAACAATCGAGGAAACTTACCTGCTTGTCGCTGAAATAAACGACAAGCGAGTCAAGTCTGGCTTCTGGGATAAAGCCGCCAAGAATCTACATCAAGCTACCACCGCACCAACCGCTGAAGCCGCCACCACCCCTCAGTCTTCAAAGGCCTCTCTTCGCAAGAGGAAGAACAACAACAACTCCAGCAACAAGAACTGTGCTGTCACCACTACTTCCTCTCTCCAAGCTGTACCAGCTCAGCATCAGTCTCAACACCGCCAAGTCACGGCACCAATGACCCAAGCACCACCGGTAAAACGTGCTTACACTGGTCCTCACCCTGCCTGCCCGACTTGTACCTATCACCACCCAGTGGGAATCACCTGCAGGTTTTGTGTACATTGCAACATGTACGACCATTTCACAGCCAACTGCCGTACATTTCCTCGACAAGCTCCAGCTACTGCTCATCAGGCTCAGTTCCCTGCCCCTCAAGGCCAACAAGTGGCTCCAGCACCCGCGGTCAATGCTAGAGTCTGCTTTGCGTGTGGTGATCCCAACCACTTTGCAAACATGTGCCCCAATCAGGTTGTGAAGCAAGAGCCGCAACAGTAGCAGCCCCAGCAACAACAGTAGCAGCCACAGCAACAACAGCAACAAGCTGCTCGTGCTCGAACTTTCAACATTAATGTGAGCCAGGCTCAGGCTGACAACAACGTGGTCAATGGTACATTCCTTGTGAATGGTATTTATGCTTCATGTTTGTTTGATACTGGAGTCGATAACTGTTTTGTATCGTTTGAGTTCGAAAAGCTCCTTAATGGTAAACACGCCCATCTCCCCTCGACGTTCGATGTTGAAGTTGCCACCAGAAGAACTGTCGCCGTTAACTCTGATCTCCGTGATTGTACTCTCGAGCTCAACAATCACATATTTCCTATCAACCTTATTCCGATGCAACTCGGAAGTTTTAACGTCATAGTAGGCATGGACTTTCTTCGTGAAAACCATGCTGAAGTTGTTTGCTTCGACAAGATGATTCGATTCTCGCTCGCTAATGGTGATCAATTGTATGTTTATGGTGAAGTCGCATCGAAGAAGCTCCAACTCATGCCGTGTGTTCAAGCTAGCAAGTATCTCCGCAAGGAATACAGAGCTTTCTTGGCTAATATTGTAGTAGCGGAGAAGGAAAAGAAAGGAAAGACAGAAGTAAAAGACATCCCTGTTGTTCGTGAATTACCTAACGTTTTTCCTGAAGATCTTCCAGGCTTACCACCAAGTCGTGATATCGACTTTCGCATCGACCTCATTCCTGGAGCAAATCCTGTTGCAAGAGCTCCTTATCGACTCGCACCGTCTGAAATGCGCGAACTCTCGAGTCAGCTCCAGGAACTTCTTGATAAAGGCTTCATTCGCCGTAGCACCTCTCCTTGGGGCGCACCAGTCCTTTTCCTCAAAAAGAAGGATGGGTCGTTCCAGATGTGCATCGACTATCGGGAATTGAATAAGCTGACAATCAAGAATCGCTATCCTCTACCTCGCATCGATGATTTATTTGACCAGTTATAAGGCGTTACGTGTTTTTCTAAGATCGATCTACGCTCAGGCTACCACCAGATACTCATTCAAGAGGAGGATATTCCCAAAACCGCTTTTCGCACTCGATACGGCCACTACAAGTTCGTTGTTATGCCTTTTGGTTTAACCAACGCACCCGCGGTTTTTATGGATCTGATGAATCGCGTGTGTAAACCTTTTCTCGACCGCTTCGTCATCGTGTTTATCGATGATATCCTGATCTATTCCAAGTCGAAAACCGAACACGCGCAACATCTATGTTTGGTTGTCGAGCTACTCCAGGGGAATCAACTCTATGCCAAGTTCTCCAAGTGTGAATTATGGCTAGAGGAGGTTCAATTCCTCGGTCACATTGTCAATAGTCAAGGTATTCACGTCGACCCCGCGAAGATCGAAGCTGTCAAGAGTTGGGTTACACCTAAGAACCCGTCTGAAGTCCGTTCTTTTCTTGGATTAGCCGGCTATTATAGTCGATTTATCGAAGGATTCTCTAAAATCGTTATGCCACTCACCTCTCTCACGCACAAAGACAAGCCTTTTGTTTGGGGAGCCGAACAAGAGACTGCCTTTCAAACCCTCAAGTACATGCTTTGCAATGCTCATGTTCTTACTCTACCCGACGGAAACGATGACTTTATCGTCTATTGTGATGCCTTGAACCTTGGCCTCGGTTGTGTTCTCATGCAACGAGACAAGGTTATTGCTTACGCATCTCGTCAGCTCAAGATCCACGCGAAGAACTATACAACCCACGACCTTGAGCTAGGCGCAGTTGTTTTTGCGTTAAAGATTTGGCGACACTACCTTTATGGTACAAGGTGTACGATCTTCACCGATCATAGGAGCCTACATCATATCTTTGACCAGAAGGAGCTAAATATACGTCAACACCGATGGGTAGAACTCCTCAACGATTATGACTGTGAGATTCGTTATCATCCTAGCAAAGCAAATGTCGTTGCCGATGCTCTCAGCAGACGGAGTTATTTGCCCAGCGCCCGTAATGTCCAAGCCCAATATGATCTCGAAACCCTCATCCGCGAAGTTCAACATGCCTGCTTTAATGAACACACTTTGAAGAAGGAAAGAATTCTCAACGATGGAGCCCAGCTAGAAAATAAGTTGAATGGGATATTCCACTATCTGGACCGAATTTGGATCCCTAAACGGACCAATTTACGACAGATTTTGATGGACGAAGCCCACAAATCCCGATATGCTATTCATCCCGGTGCCGACAAGATGTACCAGGACCTGCGCTACAAGTACTGGTGGCCGGGCATGAAGAGAGATATCGCTGATGCGTTGTCGAGTGTTATATTTATTAGGTGTATATTTTAAGCCCCTTTAACACTTTTTAGTCAAGTTTTAAATTTATAAAACACAATATTTACTAACACTAGACACACATATGGGCAAGTGCACCCATCGTGAGCGTAGTATAGTGTTGGTAAGATACCGAGGTCGTCCAAGGACACAAGAGCTTTTAGTACCGGTTTATCCTCAACGTCTAATCAAATCAAAAAAGTTTAGAAAAATGTTTTAACTAAGAAAAATAAAAACTAACTAAAATGCTGAAAATAAAAATAAAAAGAAAAACAGATAGACAAGATGAATCACTTGGTTCCGACTCGTATCTAGTGTAACCTTTGATTATTTCCGCACTTTTGCACTTATTAAGAGATTATCTTAGTTATTGTAGTAGGCCCCTCTTTTGAAGGTGACGTTACCCTCACCCCAGTAGTTTGAGTCAGCAAGGATACAATCCTAAAAGGGTGGATTATTTGAAGATAATTAATTAAGTTATTAATGCAAATTATGGTAAGCCCCTCTTTTGGAGGTGACGTTACCCTCGACTAAGTAGTCTGAGTCAGCAGGGATACAGTCCTAAATAGTTGGGTTATAGTATTAATAGTAGTTAACTTATGAGGGGATCAAAGCGTTTGGACCCCCGCCATCCAATACCGTTAAGTATTGAAGGAGGTCCTACTAAATTTGACCCAGGTCCATTGCAAGACCTCTAAACGCTGAACAATGGCAAGACCTTTACCAAACCGTTCCCTTAACCCCCGACCAGGTAGCCAATATACCTCCATATAGACCGTGGAGATATGAATGGTGAAAATCTTTTATTTTATATAGACTGAAATGCAGATCTTAAACATGCACAAACGGATCAGAACTGATAGTCAAAGCAAAAGTCAATTTATGCGACTTTCGGTTCCGATCCGGGTTTAAACTGAAAATTGTCGAGTTGATCATGTTGGAACATGTTCTTACATTAGTTACCATGTTATTTTAATGATCAAACAGGTTGCATGTACCCTACATTGCTAATTATGCTTAAATTTGAAAATACACATTCTGTTGACTTTTTAAAGTAAGCTTTGACTCGACAAATAACATAGTTAGAGTAGGAATCTGAAAGTACCCTTTTAAGGGTTTGTTGCCCACATAAATACCAACTTGTAGGTACTTTCAATTCGAGAAATGACAGAGCCAATTTCATTTAATTACGAAGTCAAACTTAATTTACGACGGTTTGACTTTTGGTTAATTAACTAAGCTACAACGAATTAGAAGGGGTTATGAATACTTACAAGAGTCCTAATTACGCTTAGAGATCACTAGAAAGCCTGAGGTTGATCAGAGGAGCTCCAGAAGTGGTCTTGTGAATTTTTGTAAATGCAAGTGATGAATGTTGCAACTTCAAGACCCTTTTATATCTAATTTGATCTCATTAGATGATGCCACAAAAGTCTACATATGTTGTAAGATGTGTCCAAGTGCCCCCCTATGCATGCAAATCCATTGGAGAGTCCCTTGTATCAGATAACAGCTGTTAAGCATCGAAATCAGACCTGAAACTGACATCTGTACGCTGTTTGTCGCTGGCAGCTGGTAGGCGGGCCGCGAGACCCCTTACGCGGGCCGCGTACAAGTTGGCAACCAGCCAAACAAGTTTCCAAGATTTGCATTTCAGTCCTTGGTCCTTTGATACGTGGTTTTGGCTATTTATCTTGCACTCTTGACCCTCAAACCTGATTTTTAAGGGCCTTAGGACATCTACAAACTTGGTTAGATCCTTGGTTAACTTTGTGCATACCCGAAAAGTCACGAAATTCAACATTGATGCATTTAACCCTTCGTGCACGGTTTTGATCATAACTTTCTCATACGATAACGAAACTTTATGAAATTTTTACCACATATTCTAGTGAGTACATTTTACCATTACAAAGCTTCGGGTTTGCTAAAAGGTCACTCAGAGGTATACTTTCAACATGTTGACACATTTAGCCCCTGTAGTTTGTAATTCCTCACTTTCTTTCATTTTCTTCTTCGTATGATCCATGATTTATCCGTTTAAGATTATAAACACCATGTAGGGTTATTGTAGAGCCTATTTATCCATTGTTGACACTTTGGACCCTTATATTCACATAGTTTCACTGTTTGTCAACTTTAGTCCCTCTAAAGTGCTTTTTCTCATATTCGAAGCCTATGACACGTGTCAAAACATTATTGGACGTAAATTTTCGAGGTGTTACAACTGTTCAGGCTAAACTCGCTCTAGCACTCCCTTCAATCCATTAACTCTATCGCTGTGAGTATACTCGACCCCTTTTTGCTTTATGCACTTTTGGGTGTTACATACGTTACTTATTTTAAATCACATCAAACACACTACGTAATATTTTAACGCTAACCATTACTGCAAGTTATAAGTGACTCGATGAATGTTTGTCTGTTATGTTTACACATAGATCGCTGTCTACCTGCCTTAGCAACGATAGTACTATAGTTTGGACCCAGCACCTGTTCACTCTGGGGTTGTTAAGGACAATTAATCACATGATTCGCAGTGGTGAATATGTGTTACGAACTTCCTTATGCAGTCAACCCGCAGTCATTGGTATTGATAGGATCATGTTGATAACTTACATACTTCACATCACACGTTGTACGTGCTGGTTATGCGTAAACGATTTCGAACTCTATATGCTATTATCAAACTTGTATGCTCATATTTACACTATGTGTATTGACTTTTACTTTAACGTATGTGGCAGGTGCTTAAGATGCTAGGATGCCTTGTTTGCTGTGTGATGAAATCGAGGCTAGGAAAGAGTCTAGAAACAAATAAACAATTTATCTATTTTGAAATCTGAGTTGTCGGAT
The DNA here is from genome assembly GCA_030545235.1 of Helianthus tuberosus. Taxonomy (NCBI): domain Eukaryota; kingdom Viridiplantae; phylum Streptophyta; class Magnoliopsida; order Asterales; family Asteraceae; genus Helianthus; species Helianthus tuberosus. Next base: position 60,950,785 of record CM060372.1, on the reverse strand, counting down.
CAGTACTTGTTTATGAGACAATTATTTGTAATAACTATTTTATTTGGATATGTTGTGGTATGGGACATGACGTTTTAAATATCTGGTAATTAATAGTAGTTGTTATGGATACTCATGGACAATCTGTTTCGCTCAGTGCCGCGCCCTGATGATTCCGCCCTCGGTTGGGGTGTGACAAGCGTCCACAACACTTTTCATGTGTCAAATCTTAAAAAGTGTCTTTCGGATGAATCACTTATTATTCCCCCGAACGAAATCCATATAGAAGACAAACTCCATTTCATCAAAGAACTTGTTGAGGTTTTGGATTCAAAGATTCATAAAACGACGAAAAGTCGTATCAAACTAATCAAAGTCCGATGGAACTCGAAACACGGACCCGAGTTCACATGGGAACGAGAAGACAAAATCAAAAGGAAGTACCCTCACCTGTTTAAGAAAGTCCTGGCAAAGAGTAATGCAACTTAAAATTTCGGGACGAAATTTTATTTAACATGGGGAGAATGTGACAATCACTAATCAGCAAAATTCCGGTAATTCTGTACAACCTGAACAACTATTACATTAATTATTGTCGCATGTTTGACTTGATTTTATTTAATTAAGTCATAAAATTCTAGGAATTATAAAAATCATAGCCAAGTATGATAACAAATCTGTTACGATTAGAAACTATATCCTAGACTGACAATAGGAACGCGAACAAACAATGTTTGTCAGTACTAGTCGCGATACAGTCTGACACGATAAAAACAAGACATACAGATATGTCTACAAAAATTTTCTATAAAAGCTTTGTCTAAAATAACTCGTGCCTTTATTCTTTAGGAAATTCCAAATAAAAACCAAATTGTCCAAGTCCGCAGAAAAATACAGTAAACCTGCAGAAGTGTACAACATTCCGAAGAACGAAACAGTAACTGTCCGAAAACCCAAAAATAAATATTATTTGACATAAATAATATAATGGGTATTAAAAACGACACAAAATCCGCAATTGAATCTTATTGTGTTAAGCAGCACGGCTAGTTCAGTAAACTGCCTGACAGCAAAGCCGGTACCGGAACTGTGTCAGAAATAATAAAATTTTTAGTCCAAAAAGTTGGATTATTAATTTGGATTTTAAAAATGTGCAAAAACGATTTTTGTCATTTATTTATATAAATAAAACTAAGTGTCAGTATTTAACCCGGTACAGGACCCGAACCAAATTTTTCACCCGATCAACAAACTAATAATTTTGGTGGATTAGTTTTACCTAGTGTCACACTACTTTAGAATATGAGGGCTTGAAACATTGTAGATATTTTTATATAAATGATCAAAATTCCTAAAGTTTGTATATTAAACAAGATTTTATAAAAAAAAATACAAACACCCCCTCCTCCCTTCTTGCACACGGTTTTGGGGTGGGTCCCCATAGAACTCATCTCTAGTTGATGTGTTGGGAACTTGAGAGCATGATTAATGGAAGAATCAAGAATAACCAAATCTTCTACACTCCAACTCATTTCATATTTTTCCAAAAAAATCAAAACTCTTCATCTCCTACACTCTCTCTCCCAATCGGCCCAACCTAACACCCACCATCTTCATCTTTTCAAAATTCAAACACTAGAGATTCTTGCAAATATGGAGGTTCATGGAGGAATCAAGACACTTGTGAGACTAGAAGAGCCATTTGAAGCACTTTGGTGACACTAGAAGTTCTTAGATCATCAACATTTTCACATCTTCATCTTTATTTTACTAGCAAAATTGTTAGAATTCTTCACTAGTTTCTACTTTATATTCTTTTTTGATTTTGAAAGAATAAAAGTTCATCTTGAATCAAAACCAAAACAAAACCCACATAAAAAACATTAAGAAAAACCAAAACTATTATTTTGATCTTATGAATTTTCTATGATTTTGGATGAACTTGAAGAAGTTTATACTAGTGAATATGAATCTTGGTTATTTTTGTATAAAAACAAGATCTAAACACATGCATGTTAGATCTAACAAGATTCATCAACAAAAGTTATGAACATGAGTTTTGATGATTTAAATAGTTAATATGCATGCTACAAAAACATGAGAAGTTATTTAAATCCAAGAAACTAAATTTTTGATAAATTAATTTGAATAAACTTCTCATTTTTGGAAAGAATCAAGAACATGAAATATGTTAGTAGAAAGAGTTTTGAATACATATTTGTACTTTAAATGACTATATGAGTCACCTAGAACATGAAGTTTTAATGAAAACTTGTTCTACAAATTTTTGACAAAAATCAAGAATAAAGTTTCCTTTTTGGGAAAGTTAGAGACTATATCATGTTCATAGTACTTTTGTTGACAAAATATGATGATTCTTGATACTTGATGACATTTGAGATTGAAATGATTCGAAACACAAGTTTTGTATAAACTTGGGAAAAATCCATATTTCAAAAGAAACTATGGCAAAAATTTTATAAATTTTGTTATGATCAAAAATTGTTAAACAAAGAAATTTGTAACTAGAAAACTACTTGAGGTCTTTAAACATGATTAAACAAATTTTTGGACAAAAGTTATAAAACTCATGTTTTGTGAAGATTTCTAAACTTAAAGTGACAAAGTATATAATTTAGATAAAATGTATACTTTCAAAATTCATCAAGTATCATAAAAATATATTTTTGGTATGTATATTATGTATTTAGTTCATGTAGAAATAAATAAAAAATTATAAACTTCCACGAAAATTACAAAAATATATATATTAACACTTGGAAAACAAAACTATAAAATGGAATGTCCATCCTTGGACATAAACAAACAAACGGACAATTCGGACACTTTGGACAATATGGACACTTTGAAAATTTTGGACAAAATAAAATATATGGCACAAACGAAACAAACGACGTAAACGAGACAGACGACACGAATGGACAAACGATACGAATAAACCAAGCCGAAACGAAATAGTCATAACAAAATACGAGCCGTCACACACACTCTAAAAGTGCTTATGCACTAAAAAGGTTTCATATGTGACATAAGTAATAATTTTTATAAAAACTAGATTTTTATAAAAATACAAGTAATATTATTTATAATCAAGCCCAAACCTTTTAGACTAAAAAGAGTCCACAAATTAAATTTGGGCTAAAGTCCATTTTTCATAAATAAAATTGGGCTAGGCCCACTTTTACAAAATATTTGGACTAAAATCTATTTTTAGTTAAATTGGGCTAAAGCCCACTTTACAAAGAATACTTGGACTAAAACCCAATTTTTATAAACTAATAAAGACTACATCCACTTTTAGAAAATAGTTTGGCTAGGCCCATTCTTACATTACCTATTTGGACTAAGCCCACTTTTATAAACTAATTTGGGCTAGACCAACTTTTATAAAACTATTTTGGGCTAGGCCCACTCTTACAAATCAATTTGCGCTTGACCCACTTTAAACAAAGTCATTTTGGGCTAGGCCCACTTTACAAATCAATTTGGGCTTGACCCACTTTAAACAAAGTTATTTTGGGCTAGGCCCATATACACTAAACATACAAATTGGGCTTAAAACCTAACATATGAATTAGGCCAATTCAAACATAAACTAAATAGAATATATATATATATATATATATATATATATATATATATATATATATATGAAAACACAAAAAAAGAAAGCAAACGATTACAAGAAACCAAAAACGAAATTCAAGATAAAATACTTGAACGAAAAACAAACAAAAACCTAAGTGTCTAATGCGATTAGAACACTTGTAGGTCAAGAAACAAACGAAGAACCAGGAATTGAATAGAGATTTGCATGGAACGCAAATCTGTGAGTTCATGTTTTCCCCTTTTACTTTAAATGTTTATAGTTTTTAAACTTTCGGGGATGTATACATGTTATAATTAGTATGATGATTACAATGAAACTATTTTGATCACATGCGGATAGGTGTTTAAAATAAAGGGACCATTAATGAATAAACAAATACCGAGGAACAAACGAATAGATCTATTTGGGTTTTGGCAAGCCCCACTCTTAACGGCAACGATACCAGTGATCGTTAAGAGTGCCTTTGTGTCTAAAACTAGTGTCATTGACACACACGATAATTGCCAAGGTTTGGTTGCCTCCTAATCTGGCATACATATTAGTGTCCTTGCAAAACACTAATGATCACACAATTTTCATTATACTATACAAAACGAATTTACTATATCAAATGTTTTGGAGACTCAATTGGTAAAAAAACTAAATAACATGAACTTACCAACTTTTGTTGACGTTTTCAAAACTAACATGTATTACAGGAGATTAGTGGTTGGCTTTGGAAAAATATGTTCGTGTTGTTATCAAGAACTCAAGCTTTTGAGATGTCATCCTGTTTTCAGTTATCATGTTGTGTGGAACTGTTTTAAACTTTGAACAATGTTGTTAAAGTTGTAGTTTGTTTTATTCCAAACAAGATGTTTGTGCTGTAACTTATGGTTTCTAAACAAATGTATGGATGAACATCTTTTATGTTTTAAATATGTTGTTTACTCGTATTGATTGTAGCGATTTTCGCTCTGGCCACACCTCGCGACACGCTTCCGCAGAAACCGAAAATCGGGGTGTGACATTAATCTCACAAACCAAAACTACCCAGTATGGGCTTGGATGATACGAGTAGCCATAGGGGGGAAATCAAAAGCTCTGTTAAACCGTCTCACCAAGAAACCACCAGTATTGATGAACAGTGGGAACAAGATGATTTGATCATCTTTTCTTGGCTGATTCAAAATATCGAACCAAGCCTTGCTAGTAACCTTTCAGAGTTCCCAACGGAAAAAATGCTATGAGACACACTCACAGTTACATATAGCAGTGGCAAGACAAGCTTCAAACTTTCAATCTCCACCTCAAAGCAAACGAGTTCAGGCAAAATGGCTTACCGTTGGAGGAATTCTGGATTATGATGCAGGGTATTTGGGAAGAAATTAAACGGCGAAATCCAAACCCGATGACATGTTCTACCGACATCGTCACATAAAATAAACTCAGGTCAGAAAATAAATTGTTCCAATTTCTCAATGCCCTTGATAGAAAGTATAATTCCCTTAAAAGGGAGATCCTCCGATGGGATCCCTTACCATTTGCCGATGCCGCCTATGTTGCTGTCCGAAAAGAGACAGCGCATCAAAGTATTTTCGGAAACATGCAACAAGGGGCGGCGATGGGTTTAAACTCCATCGGTGATTCGATTGGGATAGGGCTTGTCTTTAGAGGTCACCGGTCAGATTAGAAGCCCAATCCGTCATAATCCCGATTAGATAAAAGCCATTTGAAATGTAAGCACTGTGGCATGACCAAGCATACGAGAGAACAGTGTTTCAAACTCGTAGGGTACCCGAAATGGTGGGCAGACGGACACGAAAAGAGGAAAGGAGGTAAAGTTGCTGCCGCCATGGGCAATCAGGGGACCTCCAGCAGTGGCGGTAGCAGCGATAACATGGTAAAACTCACCGGAGATCAAGAAAGCTCTGAAAAAGGGAACCATGGAGGAAGTTGCTGTTTTGCGGTAGTGAAAGAAGAGGAACCAGGAAGTCACGTAGGTATAGGGTTTGAAGATTCAATCTCAAACCCTCCACTTTCTCAATCTTCCCATTTTAAATCCAAGAATTCCAATATGATAGTATTGAACCCTCAATTTTTTAGCAACAAAATTCTTGATTTATTAAATGAGTTCCAAGTTTCAAAAATTACAGATAACACCCCTCACATTCCTAACTTGGAACAAAAGGAGTCAAAAAATCCTTTTAATTTTGGAAAAGTTAACTTGGCAACAAAAAATGAACAAATGAGGACTCATGGATATTTAATTGTTGTCCCACCGATACAATGACGTATGAAAAATCTGATATGTGCTCAATGTCCAAACCACAAAAATCCAGAATTCACACTGCAAATGGAGAAGTCCGTGAAGTAAAAGGAGGATGGACTATTCAAATTTCAGAAAACATGAAACTGTCAAATTGCCTCTATCTTCCATCTTTACCTCATAAATTGCTATCGATCAGTCATGTTACAAAAGAACTAAATTGTGTTGTGCTAATGCATCCTACCTTTTGTATCTTATAGGACATCAGGACGAGAAAGATCATTGGGTGTGGTACTGAGCGATAAGGGCTATACTATGTGGATGAAGTGACTCGATAAGGCACTGTAATCCTAGCTCATGGGTTTGCAGATAGGGAAGCTTGGTTATGGAACCGAAGATTGGGACACTCATCCAGTGGTTACTTACATCGTTTATTCCCTAAATTATTTCCAATAAATAAAGTCTTAAATTGTGAGACATGTTTTTTGGCCAAGAGTCATAGACACACTTTCAAATCAAATGATACCAAGGTTGATTCTCTTTTTTTATTAACTCATTCAGATGTGTGGGGACCAACAAAGGTTGTGGGGGGAAAAGTTCTGTTATTTTGTACCATTCATTGATGACTGCACCCGCATGACTTGGATTTATCTCTTGAAAAATAAATCCGAAGTTTTCTCAAAATGCACGGTTTTCTTGTGCCATGGTCGAAACCCAATTCAAGAGAGATATTCAAATTCTTAGGTCTGATAATGGGGGGAATTTGTAAATACTTCCATGAAACAGTTTTGTCAAGAAAAGGGAATAATTCATCAGACATCGTGCGCTCATACTCCCAAACAAAAAGGGGTGTCTGAAAGGAAAAACCGCTTTCTTTTAGAAATAACTCATGCACTCATGATTGAATCCCAAGTCCCAAAGTCTTTTTTGCCTGAGGCCCTTGTCACAACAACCTATCTTATGAATCTCCTCCCAACGAGAGCCCTTGACTTAAAAACCCCACTTCAAGTCCTCTCTAAATTTCACAAACGCCCATCAAACCTTACCCTTGAACCTCGTATCTTTGGTTGTTCAGTTTTTGTTCACCTACAAAAAACAGACCATTCCAAACTTGATGCATGCACTGAGAAATGTGTGTTTGTTGGCTATGGAGTCAATCAACACGGTTATCATTGTTACAATACAAAAACACGTCATATGTATAACATAATGAACTGTGACTTCCTCAAAACTGAATATTACTACACTACTCAACACACTGGTCAGGGGAAAAGGCAACCGATGACACATTGAGTTGGATACAATGGATGCTATCCTCAGGAGAAGGAGTGAATCATGAAGCCCAAACCGTGTCACAATCCACTAGCCCTGAAGAAAGTACCACCAACAATGATTCTACCAACCTGGCGTCCGAGGTAAGTAATTCTCAAACTCAAGAGTATGTTAATATCCCTGATTCATCCACCAACTATGAAAATCATCATAATCATGTTGAAAATCCCGACTTATCTAACGATGAGGCAGAACAAGAACCACCACAGGTCGAACAAGACAAATATGTTCTACCCCCGAGATCCAACAGAGGAGTTCCTCCAAAAAGATACTCCCCTGAGAAGGAAACTCGAAGTTCTCGATATCCAATGGCAAACGTGGCCGCGGGAAATATATCCCCAGAAGCCAAAGCTTTTGCCACATCTTTATGTTCTGAAGAAATTCCAACTACAGTTGAACAAGCTCTTGGGTCTAAGAAATGGAGAGAAGCAATGGAAGTTGAAATGGATGCTCTAAATAAAAATGACACGTGGGAGAAATACCCTGCCTCCTGGAAAAAAACCAGTAGGATGCCGTTGGGTCTTCACTATAAAAATACAAACCAGATGGAACTGTTGAAAGATACAAAGCCTGACTGGTAGCAAAGGGGTACACTCAAGCATACGGAATTGATTATTCTGAAACTTTTTTCATCTGTGGTCAAAATCGACACAATCAGGGTTCTATTTTCTATAGCTGCAAACCAAGATTGGCCTTTCCTTCAATTTGATGTTAAAAATGCATTCTTACATGGAGAGCTTAAAGAAGAAGTCTATATGGAAGTCCTTCCTGGACTTATGAAAGATTCCAATTCTAGAGAAGTGTGTCGCTTGAAGAAATCCTTATACGGATTAAAACAGTCCCCTCCTGCCTGGTTTGGCAGATTTACTTTAGCCATGAAAAATATGGCTTCAAACAGAGTAACTCAGATCATACTCTGTTCTTTAAATGGAGGAATGGACTTGTAATGTGCTTAATTATTTATGTTGATGATATGATAATCACAGGTAATGATGAAGAAGAGATGACAAGGTTAAAGGTAAACCTTTTCAAAGAATTCGAAATGAAGGATCTGGGGAGACTCAAATACTTTCTTCAAATCGAAGTCATGAGGTCAAGACAAGGGATTTTCATCTGCCAAAAGAAGTATGTCCTTGACTTGCTAGCAGAAACATGGATGATTGATTGCAAACCTGTGGATGCTCCTATGATGGTGAACCAGAAGCTCTATATGGAGGAAAACGCTAAGCTAGCTGACAAAGGATAATATCAGCGAATAGTAGGGAAACTAATCTATCTCTCACATACTCGGCCTGATATTGCTTACGCAGTGGGAGTTGTGAGCCAATTCATGCATCAACCTCAAGTTACCCATATGGAAGCCGTGTGGAGAATTATTAGATATCTCAAAGGAACACCTGGTCATGGATTACTTTTTAAGAAAAAAGGGTACCTTGAAACCTAAGTGTATACCGATGCAGACTAGTCGGGAGATAAAGGAAATCTGAGATCAACATCTGGTTACTTCACTCTCATTGGTGGAAATCTTGGCACATGGAGAAGCAAGAAACAGAAGGTGGTAGCTCTTTCAAGCGTCGAGGCAGAATTTCGAGGGATAGCACGCGGTCTAGCAGAGATACTATGGGTACGAAAACTCTTGACAGAAATCGGATATTCCCCAACCCAATCCAGTAAAATTTTGTGCTATAACAAAGTAGCTATTCAAATTTCAGAGAATCCAGTCCAACATGATCGCACAAAACATATTGAGGTAGATCGACATTTGATTAAAGAAAAACTTGAAGCAGGGATAATTGAACTTCCATTTGTCCGCTCAGAAGACCAACTCGCAGATATTCTAACAAAGGCAGTTAATGGAAAAATTTTCAATCACTGTCTTGGTAAGTTGAGCATTGAAAATCCCACTACTCAACTTGAGGGGGAATGTTGAAATATGTGATTGAAAATATTTAGAACCAGTTTCCATCATTTCCTAATTTGGACCATTGACCCTTACAGCACAAGATCCAAAATTCTGCTAATTGCCAGCCAAGTTCTTCAATGTCATTTATTGTTTTTCCTTTTTTAGTCTTTTGTATAGGCTATATAATCTGTACGTATGAATGTAAAGATATACAAGAAATACAAAACAGTTTCTCAGTCACTTTTCTATTAGATAATAAATTAAACTTAATATTATGTAGCTTTATTTATATTATTATTTAGAATTCTAGGTAAACGGTTGCAATGATAACGGTTAACCGTCACAACGTTTCAACAACCAACACAACCGTTCCTTTTGTATATATATCAAAACAATGTAACTTGATCACCATCAAGATATTCAATAATATATCCATTACAAGAATTCGTTTTGCACTATCTTCTGTACAAACACACACGTACAGAATCACGAACACGAATACGATGACGATGTTGATAACGACTTCCGCTAACACGTGGTATTAGAGCGCATGGTTAGAAAACGAAGAATTAGGATCAGAATTACATGATCATGGGAAGATACGGATGAAGAAGATGAAAAACAAACACGGGAAGAGGCGAGAAACAAATAGCGATTTAGATCATATAAGTCCGCGATTACGCGCGATTGCAATTCTGAAACAAGAGATTGCAATAATGGAATTGCAATACGAAATTGCATTACTGGAATACGAATCGGGACGTCTCGAAGATAACGGAGATAAAGGCGAAGTAATAACAAGGAAAGAAGAGAATTCAATGATACAAGAAATTGAATTCGAGAAACAGGACAAAGAAGAAGACGATCCCGAAATCGGAGAGATGGCCTGTAAAGATATTTTAAATAAAAACGGTAAGATGCAACAAGACAAGGATGATTATGTTGGATATATGTATGTCCGACCTTAATTAAAGTCAACGTAACTAACTCGGTACGATCCGAAGAGTTACACGTTGGTACACGAATCGTATATGTTCACGAGTAGGTATATTATTATTTGTGAAATAATAATAGATGGAAACCCAAGAGACTTAATATTAATTAGATTATTATTAAGAGGATTATAATTGTGTTTTAAGGTGGAAATCCAAAGGACACCCGGTTTTATAAAAGGAGGTTTATGGTGGAAACCCAATTGACACTTTTATAAAAAAAACACAATACTCTAGCCATCCTCCTAAGCTTGGCTGCCACTCCTCTCGTGTATCTTGTGCTCGGTTGTGAACTTCCTACTAGCGAGGATTCGTTGTAACCCGCGTGTTACAATTCTGGTGTAGTCGTCAAAGGTTGATTACTAAAACCCTCTATGGTTGTTTATTCCGTTTATTTGTTTATACGCGTATAACCTTGATCCTGATTGGGAATATTTATTAATCGGATTAATAAATCAAATTTATATAATCGGCTTTTGGTAAATTATATAAACCGCTTCCGCTATTATTTTGATACCATGATTCCCAACAGTGGTATCAGAGCCACGGTTACACGCGTATAGATGGTAAAGTTACAATTTTGATCTATGTTTTATTTGTCAAAAAAATATTTGTTTTGACAAAAGATCAAAAGCTTTTGGTTGTCTATGGATTGTGATGTGAATCGAGCCCTAGGTTATGACCTTTGTCATGGTTGTGTTGGTTATGGTTTTATTTTGATTTGTATTTTGTTGCGGATATTGGATCCGATGTAATAGATAGGATTAGAATAGATTTGGTTTTATTGTATTTTCAAATTTATTATTGTAATCCTTCGAGTACAAGATCAAGATCAAGATAAATGGCGAACAGGTACCATGAAGATAGAGATCGCGGGTCAAGTGGGAGCTTTCAAAAATTAGCTTTTGAAACCCTTTTTGACTAGTTCGTTTCGTTTCTGGCTAAAACGAAACGGCCAACCTATTAGGGGCTCGATTCGTTTTCTTTTTATTGTGTTTTGTGGTTGTGTTTTATTTATTGTAAATAATATAGATAACCCAAAATAAATAAAATTTTCACAATCAAGACAACGGTTTTATTAAAACAAGTTTTATAAAACTGAAAAGTATACTTAATAAAAGGGTTTTATTAATATTTAAAACAAGATTATTCGCGATAAAACGACCGACATAGTTTAATAGGGTATTTAAAACTATATCGTGCGAGCGTGGAAAGGAGTTTCTGGCTAAAACGAAACGGCCAACCTATTAGGGGCTCGATTCGTTTTCTTTTTATTGTGTTTTGTGGTTGTGTTTTATTTATTGTAAATAATATAGATAACCCAAAATAAATAAAATTTTCACAATCAAGACAACGGTTTTATTAAAACAAGTTTTATAAAACTGAAAAGTATACTTAATAAAAGGGTTTTATTAATATTTAAAACAAGATTATTCGCGATAAAACGACCGACATAGTTTAATAGGGTATTTAAAACTATATCGTGCGAGCGTGGAAAGGAGTTTCTATTATCACGAATTATATATAAAATCGGATTTTATAAACTATTGTGTAACTCGCCTCATGCTACGAGTTATTCAAAATATTTTTTGGTAAATATTAAAATAAATCCCAAATTTTAAATTGATGTTTTATGCCACCCTTAACGAGTTAACACTTCATTCTAAATCGAACCCAAATGTTAGTGCTATACCCTGCATCTGGGCGTCCATCATGAAAGAAGGTAATCATCGCGTTTCCTGTGTAACATAGGCCGGTGTTACAGTTAACGGTAAAGGACAAAACATCGCTTGTTCATCAAGTGGGCATAGTTGGGGTTAAACATACATCGTTTTAAGCAATAACCCCAAATGGAGAGTTGTGTAGTGGACACAATTAACAATCGTTGTTTACCTACATAATCATACCAGTGGATAGTGCTTGAGCCAATTCACTGTCATATGATGAATCGGGATCTCATCTTAATTAAAATTTTGTTTTTGGGTCATAAAATTAAATTAAGATATTAAAAACATAAAATACTAATTAATTAATTTTGAATTTTGTAGATGTCAACTGAAAACAATTCCTCCCAATTCTCTCTCAAGTCCATCTTAGAGAAGGACAAACTGAACCACTCCAACTTCATGGACTGGCACCGCAACTTGAAAATTGTTCTCAAGGCGGAGAACAAACTGTATGTTCTTGAAACGCCAGTCCCTGATGAACCCATCAATCAGCAAACAGTTGCATATAGAAACTATGCAAAGCACTTTGATGACTCTATGAAAGTCTCATGTTTAATGTTAGCATCCATGATTCCTGAACTTCAAAGGACCATGGATGACAAGATGGCATATGAGATGAATGAGCACCTGGTTGAAATGTTCCAACAGAAGGCTCGTCATGAGAGGTTTGATGTGATGAAATCACTCATAACCACTCGTATGCAAGAGGGTACATCAGTTAGCGCTCATGTGCTAAAAATGAAAGCATATGTTGATCATTTGGCTCGTCTGGAATCCCCCTTGAGTGATGAATTAGCTGGGGATATCATCCTCAACTCATTGCCTAAGTCATATGATCAGTTCACTATGAACTACAATATGAATGGGATGGAGAAGACACTTGCAGAGCTGCATCAGATGCTCAAAACTGCTGAGGTGAATATACCCAGCAAGACTGCACCAGTGTTGATGATCAAGGAGGGTCATGTTAAGAAACCTAACACCAAGAAAAGGGGTAATCAGGGCAAAGGGAAGGGCAAAGGCAAATTAGTTGCAAACAAGAAGCCTCAGAAGGATGCCAAGTGTTTTCATTGTAATGAAATTGGGCACTGGAAGAGGAACTGTGCTAAGTATTTAGCTGAACTGAAGCAAGCCAAGGCTTCAGGAGGAGAGTCCTCAGGTATATATGTTATTGAAATCTTTTCTTTTTCTGGCAAAACATGGGTGTTTGACACAGGATGTGGTTTTCACATTTGTAATGCTTTGCAGGGACTAAGAAAGATTAAGAAGCTGAAACAAGGCGACTTGGAGGTCCATGTTGGCAATGGACAAAGAGTTGCTGTGAAGGCGATTGGAGAATATGTTCTTTTACTTCCTTCTGGTTTAGAACTTGTTTTGAACAATGTTTATTTTATTCCTAGTGTTACTAGAAATATTGTTTCGGTTTCTGCTTTGCATGGACAAGGTTTCAATTATCGTTTTAATGGTGAATTTATTTCTGCTTATTTTAATGATATATTTTACTTTGATGCAAAACCAAACAATGGAATCTATGAGATAGAAATCCAAAACAATAACATATTATGCAACATCTCCCATAAACGTAACAAGTTGGACTTTAACGATACGTATATGTGGCATTGTAGACTTGGACACATAAGCGAGAATCGTGTTAAACAGCTTAAAACCGCAGGAATATTAGATTCTAAGGGTTCGGAAACGTTTGGAAAATGCGAATCATGCTTAAGTGGAAAGTTAACAAAAGCACCTTTTTCAAATGTTGGAGAAAGAGCTAATGATCTGTTGGGACTTGTACATACAGATGTATGTGGTCCATTCAGAACAATGTCAAGACATGGAGAAAGATACTTTGTTACATTTACTGATGATTTCAGTAGATATGGTTATGTTTATCTTATGAAGCATAAACATGAGACATTTGAAAAGTTCAAGGAGTACCAAAACGAAGTAGAGAATCAGCTAAATAGAACTATTAAGATGCTTCGATCAGATCGAGGCGGTGAATATCTTAGTCAGGAGTTCATCGACCATCTAAAGGATTGTGGAATAGTTTCACAGCTCACTCCACCTGGAACGCCACAACATAATGGTGTGTCTGAACGGAGAAATCGAACTCTATTAGATATGGTTCGATCAATGATGTGTCGAACAACCCTCCCACGCTCCTTTTGGAGTTATGCTCTAGAAACTGCCGCAAAACTTGTGAATATAGCTCCAACGAAGAAGGTTGACAAAACGCCTTATGAGATATGGCATGGAAAGAAACCAAAAGTATCCTATCTCAAGGTCTGGGGATGTAACGCTTATGTCACTCTAGAATCTTCGGATAAACTAGATCCCAGAGGAGAAAAAGTGGTTTTCGTAGGATACGCTAAAAGGATCGGTTACCTTTTCTACCACCCCACTGAAAATAAGATTTTCACTAAACGCAGAGGCACTTTCTTGGAGGAAGAGCTTCTGGCACGAGGGATTGGAGAAAACCATGTGGATCTTGAAGAAATTCGAGAATCACAAGTGACTGAACCAGTTGTTCAGACAGAACCAGAAGTAACTGATCTAGTTGTTGAAGTTGAGTCTGAGAGGACTCAAGAAACAACAGAAACACCAAGTGTTCGAAGAAGTATTAGGGATCGTCGTGCCCCTGAAAGGTATGATGATATCTTCATGATTGAAGAAGCTGAACCTGCTACTTACAAAGCTGCAATGTTGGATTCAGAATCCAAGAAATGGCAAGAAGCCATGAATGCAGAGATGCAATCCATGTATGATAACCAAGTCTGGGATTTGGTTGATCTTCCTACCGAAGGTCGGACTGTAGGAAACAAATGGATCTTCAAGAAGAAGACCGACATGGATGGAAATGTGCAACCTACAAAGCAAGGCTTGTAGCAAAAGGGTTCACTCAGACTCAAGGAATTGATTATGAGGAAACTTTTTCGCCAGTAGCCATGCTTAAGTCTATTAGAATTCTACTTGCCATTGCTGCATATTATGACTATGAGATATGGCAAATGGATGTCAAGACCGCGTTCCTTAATGGACACTTACTTGAAGATGTCTATATGGTTCAACCTGAAGGTTTTGTCGATCCAAATAATCCTAATAAGGTGTGCGAGCTAAATAAATCCATCTATGGATTGAAGCAAGCATCTCGCAGCTGGAATCGTCGTTTTGATCAGAAAATTAAAGAGTTTGGCTTCATTAAAAACGAAGATGAACCGTGTGTTTACAAGAAATCTAGTGGGAGCTATATCACTTTTCTAATTCTGTATGTAGATGACATACTAATCATTGGAAACAATATCCCTATGCTAAAAGATGTTAAGGCTTGGTTGGGAAAATGTTTCGCAATGAAAGATCTTGGTGAAGCCGCTTATATTCTAGGAATAAAGATTCATAGAGATAGATCAAAGCGGTTATTAGGTTTAAGTCAAAGTACATATATTGATAAGGTCATACGACGCTTCTCAATGCAAGACTCAAAAAGGGGGCTCTTGCCCATGGCACATGGAACCATTCTTAATGGCGAGCAATGTGCTAAGACCGAAGAGGAAAAGAAGAAAATGGAAAGAGTTCCATATGCTTCTGCTATCGGTTCCATCATGTACGCCATGTTATGTACCAGACCTAATGTCTCGTATGCTCTTAGCATGACGAGTAGATATCAACAGAATCCAGGAGAGAGCCACTGGGCTGCAGTGAAGAACATTCTTAAGTACTTAAGAAGGACTAAGGACATGTTCTTAATATATGGAGGACTGGATGAGGAGCTATCAGTTAAGTGTTATACTGATGCAAGTTTCCAGACTGATCGTGACGATTCAAGATCACAGACTGGATATGTTTTCATTCTGAATGGTGGGGCTGTTACTTGGAAGAGCTCGAAGCAAAGTGTGGTTGCTCAATCCACCTGTGAATCAGAATACAATGCTGCATCGGATGCTGCTAAGGAGGCTGCCTGGATGAAGAAGTTCATTACTGATCTCGACATTGTGCCTAGCATAAAGAAACCAATCGAGATGTTGTGTGACAATACTGGTGCCATTGCTCTTGCAAAGGAACCAAGGTCGCATCAAACCACAAGGCATATACTCAGAAAATTCCACTATATTAGAGAGATAATAGAGCGTGGAGACATAGTAATAAGCAAAGTTCATACAGATCTAAATCTGGCTGACCCCTTTACTAAGCCTTTACCTCAAGCTAAACATGAGGAGCATGCTGGAAAAATAGGGCTTAGATTTGCTAGACAGTGGGCATGATCTGTAGTTAGTATTGGTGTTTTAATTTTGAACTACAATAGTTACATTGAAATAGTTATTTGATTTACTGGTTAAATGCAAGTTTAATTATTTTGTAACTGTGTTCGTTATTTGTATGTTTATATCCTTGAATAAGCGTATTCTAAAATATCCGTAGTCGATCAAATTACATGGGAATGAATTTGAATGTAAGACTATTGTGAATTGAGATGATTGTATTCATGAGATGAATAACTCAAGAGTTTGAGAATCAAAATTCACAGATATCACTAGGGAATGATATTGGATGTAACTCGCTTCAAAACGATCTCCATGGATCTTAGTCATGAGATGTTTTGATATTGATATGTTCAATCTGTCCTTTTTCCTTAGGCACATATTAAACTACATTGATCAAGGACAATCTTTGATGTTATCTAACACTGTCCTGAAACATGGGTAGTAATCCGGGTAGCGTTGGGAGGAATCCAAGGTTAAGTGGGAGTTGTATGGTGCTGATGGAATTCTGTACTTCTATGGGATTAGAAGTTTAGACATTCTGGCGCCCTCGTTAACTCAAACTGGAATAAACGCGTGGCCACGCTCGGACTAAGAGTAGTTCGTTAGACCACTTTGAATTAAAGACGAGAATAGAGAATGGTTGATCACTTTATAAGAATGAATGATCCATGTCTTATGATCAACGAATGTTCTATACAGAAGGGACTTATTGATAGAATTATCAGGGCTATAGTATTTGGTTAAGTAAAGTGTTACTTGAACGCAAAGAACTAGTTGACGACTGTAAAGTGTCATGCCGTGTTAGGAGCAGTGCGATGCAGCTAGGCGTCCAACTCTGCACACGTTGACTCATTTAATTAAAATCGTCCAAGTGGGAGATTGTTGGATATATGTATGTCCGACCTTAATTAAAGTCAACGTAACTAACTCGGTACGATCCGAAGAGTTACACGTTGGTACACGAATCGTATATGTTCACGAGTAGGTATATTATTATTTGTGAAATAATAATAGATGGAAACCCAAGAGACTTAATATTAATTAGATTATTATTAAGAGGATTATAATTGTGTTTTAAGGTGGAAATCCAAAGGACACCCGGTTTTATAAAAGGAGGTTTATGGTGGAAACCCAATTGACACTTTTATAAAAAAAACACAATACTCTAGCCATCCTCCTAAGCTTGGCTGCCACTCCTCTCGGGTATCTTGTGCTCGGTTGTGAACTTCCTACTAGCGAGGATTCGTTGTAACCCGCGTGTTACAATTCCGGTGTAGTCGTCAAAGGTTGATTACTAAAACCCTCTATGGTTGTTTATTCCGTTTATTTGTTTATACGCGTATAACCTTGATCCTGATTGGGAATATTTATTAATCGGATTAATAAATCAAATTTATATAATCGGCTTTTGGTAAATTATATAAACCGCTTCCGCTATTATTTTGATACCATGATTCCCAACAGATTATTACAATAGAGAAGATGACAAGGATACAGAATCAAGAGAGAAATCGGTGGATAACCGACGACATCACAAGAGAAAGAATACAGAGTATAGTGATGATTTTAAAGATGATTGTGAAGAACAAGAAAGCAATCGGACACGAAGATTTACAATGATAAATGATGTGAACGGCAAAAGACATGATGCTCTGTTTTTTAAAGAAGTTTATACAAGAGTCACTTCTGCAAACAAATCCAAAATAATGATAAAGAGAAGAAAGAAAGATTTAGTGACGAACTTTAGCGACAAAGAAGGGAAGGCCTTAGCGATAGCAGAAAAACTTTTAGCGACAGATGGACTATTAGCAATGGAAAGGAGATTTAGTAACCAGAATTACCTTAATTTCTGGAAATTTAGAAGACCTACAATGGAACGGAAAACAAGGGAACAACAAGCACATTATTGCTATCGACTACCAGGTCATACAATTCACAATGGTTATATCAAATTAAGAGATAGTGGGGTCTATGATGAATTTAAAAGGGATTATTTGGATTCTGATTTTGTTGTATTAATGATCAGTCAAGATCATAACCAATTTCAGAAAATTGACACAATATTAAGTGAACTTGAATTTAATTCATCACCCACTGAGATATGCACACATCGTGGCATATTTAAGAATAAGCTTTTTCAAATGGTGGAATTGTTTGATCCTGTTGTTATCATCGAAAAGGAAGGTGGACACAAACGAGTCAGTGAGTATAACTTATGGGTCGTAATGGCCAAATATTTTGGGCTAGATTACAGCGATAATGTTTTGGTTCGAATTCTATATGCCAGTACTTAGACATTCTGGAAAGGTATTATAGAGATTTTAAATCTCAAAGGGCAAAGATAATTAAAGAATCAACTTCAAATGAAGCACAAGATGATCTGCAAGGATATGATAAGGAACCGGCTAAGGGAGTGGGACCCACAAACGAAGACGCTTATGCTCTCTATCTTGGAGGCTACTGGAATGTTGCACAAAGACTGATCAAGAGGAGGACGTTTGATTTTTGCACAGGCTGTCAAAGCTATGAAATGAAGCCAACCGATCTGCCAAAGGTCTCCAAGAAGTTGGTTTAATTTAGGGTGTAGTATTAGATAATAAATTAAACTTAATATTATGTAGCTTTATTTATATTATTATTTAGAATTCTAGGTAAACGGTTGCAATGATAACGGTTAACCGTCACAACGTTTCAACAACCAACACAACCATTCCTTTTGTATATATATCAAAACAATGTAACTTGATCACCATCAAGATATTCAATAATATATCCATTACAAGAATTCGTTTTGCACTCTCTTCTGTACAAACACACACGTACAGAATCACGAACACGAATACGATGACGATGTTGATAATGGCTTCCGCTAACATTTTCTTCTCTTTTATACCTCTGATTATCATGATTTACACAATTCAGTGCCTGTGTGATGAACTTATCAGGTTTATCGTGCAGTAACATTCAGGAGTCATGGATGCAAGTTTACAGATTCTGACATAGATTAACATATAAATGCAGACACATTAAAGTTTCCAGAGTGCATACATCTTGGAAGTGTATATGTGTGGACTCATCAAAGTGTTTTACATGTGGGGTCAACTTGTAAAGACTACAAATACGGGCAGTTTCAACGGTTATAAATACGGACACTCTTTGAATTCCATGTGCGGATCATTTAATTCAAACTAAGTGTGGAAGATGTAAATCAAGTTAAGTGCGGATCACATGGGTTTTTGATATGTGCAGACTATTCACAAGACTATAATTTCGGATACCCTCCAAAATATTCATATCTTTGTTAAATACTTAAATTCTGATCATTAAATATATAACATAATTCGAACATCATGTGCGGACCATCTTGAAAGACATCATATGCGGACAATTGAATAACCACATGTGCGGACCCCTATGTGCTTGCATAAGTGCGGACAACCTGCTTGAAATCAAGTGCGGACTCATATAGTCCTTTAACAAATTTGGACCATTCAAATCCCATATGTGCGGACATATGAGGGTCAAGTGTGGACCCCTTTAATTAACTATTAAGTGCGCACATACATTAAATCCACAAGTGCGGATATATGTTCTAAGTAAATAAGTGCGGACCTTCATAAGACCATACATGTGCGGACAAGAACAATATCATAAGTGCGGACACTTATGACTTATATGTGCGGACAGGTTGAAAAGACACAAGTGCGGACATGGTTATGAAGTAACAAATGCGGACCATTCAAAATGTAACAAGTGCGGACATGTTATACCACACACATGAAGAATGAAGACGCGGAGTTGAAGACTGGTTGTCAAATTAATTGGTCAAACCGTCATTGGGTAGTTGTTTAGTGTTTTACGTAATTGTCTAGTTAATGGGTCAAGACTAGTTTGTCTTTTATTATTATGTGTTGTCTCGTAGGCCATGAACAATTTGGTCAGTGTATGTTTAAGCCCATTGGGGTGTGTATACGTAGCATGGATGGTGACGGTTATTAACACAGAACATGAATCGGTGTCTCAGTTCCAAGACAATGTTTCGTTAGGTATTTAGGGAGTGAAGAACAACTGTTGTAATCTAATCAGTTTCATTATTCAATGTTATTGTTTTGTTCATTTCTCTCTTTCTCTAGTTCAAATCTATATTAGATCAATATATAGTTCATTCGTTCGCTTATACATGGAGAAGCGATGTGAACATTAAGATTTGTATCCTAAGTATGATTCCTGGGATGATGTTGATTTGCCATTATATTTTTATTCTTAATTTGTACTTGCTAGCATCTGAATTTTAGAAGCTGATACAACTCTATATAGAATTAAAATATCAAAGAAACGTGATTTCTTTTGTGCAATGAAATCTTATTTATCTTGAAATATACAATCCGTAGTAGTTGAAAATTGAGATGTATAACACTAGGATAACATGATTAAATAAACAGCATTGCCTATTACAATTTTGAAACATATTAAACATTAATTGAAAAGAATAGTTGGCACAACGAATCCCACAAAGACATATGTATGTTTCCGTTGGTATGCTGTTTGTAACTAGCTTATACGGCGACAAAGAGTGATTCCATCACCCACCGGAAGCTGACAAATCTCCACTCTTGGGTCAACTGCTAAGGCTTTGTTAAGCTCTAACACGAAATCTCTGTAATACCTAACATACTTTCTAAGTGGAGCATCTGGTGGTGCCACCAAAGACCCATTCCAAAGGGTGTTATCGTAGCCAATCACTCCCCCAACTTTGACCAAATCTATTAATCTTTTATGATAGTTAAGATAGTTGTCTTTATCAGCATCCACAAAGATGAAGTCAAATGATCCATGACATTTGGCCTATAATACAAACCAGAATCAGAAATAAGAATTGATTTGTAATTTGAAAACTTTTCAAACAATGTCCCAGAATTTATAAGTACTTACATCTTCAACCATTTGGTCAAGAAGAGGAAGGGCAGGACCTTCTCTAAAGTCAATCTTGTGAGCAACACCGGCTTTCTCAATAATGGGAAGGCCGATTTCATAATTCTCACGGTTTATATCCAAAGCCAATATCTTTCCATCTTCTGGGAGAGCAAGGGCCGTAGAAAGAAGGGAATAACCGGTATACACACCAATCTCCATCGTGTTTTTAGCATTTATAAGTTTAAGAAGCAAGTTCAAAAACTGTCCTTCATCAGCAGATGTAGTCATAAGATTCCTGCATTTAGTATTAGAATTTTTAAGTAACAAGAGTTATAAAACAAGATGGCTACATAATGTGTTACAACATTAGGAAATCGAAAAGCGCTTACCAAGGGTGTTTAGCGGTGACCTCACGTAGCTCTTTCATCGGTTGTGGTTCTCTGGGGTATACGCTGGTTTCGAGAATGTATTGGTAAAGTGCATCACTTTGAAGAAGGCTTTTGTGGCCAACTTCTGGGTGTTTGGCAGGTTGAGTTTCTCCAGTAGCAGCCATTGATGTGGTGAATTTGGTTGTGTGTGTGTTTGGAATGGAGTGTGTACGTTAATCAGATGTAGAAGTGAACCTGAAATGAAACGAGAAGTGCATCGGATTATATAGCGATCCGGTCAGCCAGAGTGGGATCGTGGAAGGTGGTGTGTTTGGTGACTTGAGCTTTCATTGCTGATGTTGACTTGGCCAACCATTGTGGAAAACTAGATATAGGTTTTGTGATATATTTTATTTAGTTGAACATGAAATAGAAAAGTGATTTTTCGATATGATCTTGGTTTGTAGTTTCTAAAACCAAGTGAATTTTATATTGTATTTTTTATATTATATATTATGTTTATTTTTTAATTGTGTAAATATTGACATTTACTCGAGAGGAATAATCTTGTTTAAAGAATCAACATTTTTCAAATCTTTCTAGTAATTAGCTTTTTCTTAATGATAACTTTATTCAGACCGTAACAGCCAATCATCTAGCAATGAACAAGATCTAAGAGTCCAAAATGCCAAACAATACATACACTCATAGTTGCAAATGTCGCTAGGCGCTCCCTAGTCGGATTCGGGAGTACTCAGGAGGTACTCGGCCTAGGCGGAGATTACTCGGGGAGTAATTGGCCTGGGAGAACAGTACTCGGGCCTCGGCAGCCTACCTTGTAGCGAGTAGCGAGTACTCAGGGAGTACTCGGAGCATAGGCAGGACTTTTACAACCATACATACACTAAGCAGAACAAAACATTTGGGTTTTGTCTCACATTTTTTCTATTTCTTTTGGTATGTATAAATTTTGATGCATCAGCTACAAACATGGTTTTATTTTTTTCTTCAGTAAACTTCTGTTTTACTACTTATGGTTTGGTCGTTTTAATTGTTTTGCCTCTATTCTTTAAAAATAGTCATTTTACTCCTTGATGTTTCGGTGTTGTCGGCAGTTTACTCCACGGCCTTAACTCTATCCATATTGTATGATAACTGAATGAGTATTTTGGTAATTTCAAATATGAAATTATGGTACTTTGGTAATTTATATCTAAATGTAAAGTATTAATATATACACACACATAACAAATACAATCTTTACTCCCTCTCCCTCTCTTTACAAGATCTCTCTCTACAAGATATCCCTCTCTCTTCTACACCACCACCCTCCACCTGACATTACCCGCCACCTACCACCCCGACGCCACCACCCGACATCACCACCACCATTCACCACCTAACCCGACATCACCACCACCATTCCCCCTAATCTCTATTGCTTCGATTTACAGTCTCTCTCTCTCCCTCTC
Organism: Helianthus tuberosus; assembly: GCA_030545235.1. Taxonomy (NCBI): domain Eukaryota; kingdom Viridiplantae; phylum Streptophyta; class Magnoliopsida; order Asterales; family Asteraceae; genus Helianthus; species Helianthus tuberosus. The sequence continues at coordinate 60,927,957 of CM060372.1, read as the reverse complement.
TCTCTATCTCACTTTCTCTCACTAAACTGAATACCCCACCTTCATTATCACCTAACACACTACCACCGTCATCACATTCATCAGCCATACCACCATCGACTCTCGCCACTGATGTTCAGATTCATCGTCATCGTTGATTGCCACCACTGTTCAGATTCCACACTCCACTAAACCGAGATATGTTTACCAGATTCTTTGAAGGAAGGCATAATTTAAACCAAAACCACTAGATGGACTGAACCCTAGATTGAAGCTCTAACTGTGTCGTCTTCTATAACCCTAGATCGAAGCCAAAATGGAAGCGCTACGCTGGTCTCTGGCGGTCAGGTGATCTTGACGATGGGGTGGTGTAACAACCCGCCTTTTTGGAAAGTCAAAGTACAAGTCAAAGTCAAAGGAAGAAAACATTGCTAATTGCGATCTGTCACTCCTTGCTTAACTACTGAATTGTGCTTTTTGACTTGTAATCGAATTCTATTTTAAATCGCTTTAGTTGTATTATGTGGAGTACTTGTTAATAATCGAGGTTTAAATCGCATGTTTTAACGCTAATCGACTTAACGCTAACCGCAACGCTATTGCATCCAACTCGAATTATGTGTTTTGAATATTGTTTTACGTGTGTGTGCTATTATGTGTTACTTGTGCATGTTATGTTTATGTTGAGGTGTTTAATTGCAATCGCAATTCTATCGCATCGCAATCTAACCGCAAACGCTAAACGCAAGTTATTTATAGTGATTGTATGTTAGATATAGTAGTTAGGTTATTTGTGTAACTAACGAGTAATACTATCGCATCGCTCACTCAAAACGCATCGCAATGCTCAACACGCAAAACGAAATGCCGAAACACAACCGGTCGGAGCCACTCGATCGAATGACCATTCGATCGAATGACCAACCGATCGGATGGCCAACCGATCGGATTGCCATCCGATCGGATTGCCATCCGATCGAAGTGTCATCCGATTGGTGAGCTATCCGACACTTGCTTCTTCTTTCCCTTTTTGGCAACCTATAAATACCTCTCTGTCACATCACTTGTGATATGACAGCTCTCCCTCATTCGACCAGCACACTCAAGGCCTTCTTTCTCTCGATTTCTCGCGATTCTTGTAAGTTTTCAACTCAAATCCTGTACTTCTATGATCTACACGCACCACTTCATCATTTTCACCTTTGAATCTTAACTTTTAACCGCGAAATCAACGGATTTGAGGTGTTCTAGGATGATGTCAACATGAAGTTCTTATGAACTTCAAGTTTTGACATTATTCCACCAAGAACAACTCAGATCTACAAGATTTCCTCATGATCCAACACTATTTTCATTTTTAAACTTTATCGTGATTAAAAGGATTGAAAGATGGTTTCTAACTTTCTTTCAACTTTTTTACACTCAATGCACTCAAAACCGATAGAATCGGAGCAAGTTCAGGCCTTCTACTCATCCTCTAATGGAGTGTCGGTTCCAGATCTGAGTCCTATCAACGAGACAACCGATTTCGAACTGAACATGAATAACCGTCAAAGAACAGTTGACTGATGGGATTTGGGTGATTCCTATTCGATCGGACGACAATCCGATCAGATTGCATTTGGTTTCCACTCTTATCATTTTTCATAAACTTTCAAAGATCATTAGTTTCCAACGGATTGCCACCCGATCGGATGACCATCCGGTCGAGTGACAATCCTGCTGTGAACTCATTCTCTAAGAAATGTCTAACCGACGGATCGCCATCCGACCGTTCGACCGGGCGACCTGAAAGGTAGAGATACTTCTATGTTTTCAAAATGCTACAACGAAAACTTCAAAGTCATCATACACAAACACATCCATCCCAAACGAGTGTCAATCCGACCGAATGGCCATCCGAACGGATTGACATCCGATCGAGTGGCCATCCGTTTGGATTGCTATCCGATCGGATGACCATTCGTCACTTGCTCACTTTTCACCGTTTTACGCACTGTTCATTCGCTTATGATATCGTAAACTGTTCAGGCTAATCACTCCAGCGCTCCCTTCAATCCATTAACTTCCATCGCTGTGAGTATACTCGATCCCCTTGCTTTAAGCACTTTTGCGTGTTACATACGTTACTTATTCTAAATCACATCGAACACACGACGCAAATACTTTTATACACTGACCGTTACTGCATGTTATACGTGTTACTCGATGAATGCTTGTATGTTATATTAACACAGTGATTGTTGCCTGACGCCTTAGCAACGATAATACTATTAGTTTGGACTCAGCACCTGTCGTGGACAGGGGTTGTTAAGGTTACCTCTTCACGTGTCAAAGTGGTGATATGTGTTGCGCATTCTACAACTCGTTGTCTTGTCTGTGCATATTTCATTGTCGATAACCTGCTAGCTTCACACTATACATGTTACATGCTGGTTATGCATAAACGCTTTCGAACGCTATTATTACTATTAAACTTGTATGCTCACCTTTAATCGTGGGGGTGGTGTCTGATAGTGGGGTGATTGTTGTTACAGTAGGTTAGAAAGATAAGAGGAATGAAAGTGATTGGGTTATTTATGTTACAGTAGGATAGAAAAATAGATGGATGAAAGCGATTTTTTTCTTTCTAATATTTTATAAATATAAACAGATATATTAATAATAAGGTTGGATTTGAAAAGATTTAAACGCCCCTCATGTGAGGGGCATGTGACGAGGATTTAACGGTGGAAATGGATGTCAGGAGCGAAATGGTGATAACTTGATAAGATCAGGGAGTAAAATGACTATTTTTAAAGGATTTGGGCAAAACCGTTAAAACGACCAAACCACATGGAGCAAAACGAAAGTTTACTCTTTTTTTTCTTTTTACGTTCAGTTTCACCTATTATATTATCTAAATATTAATAAAGACTACAATTACTGTCACATAACAATTTCTCCTTCAACCTCATAATTATACTTTTATTTATATTTAAAAATTATCTTTATCCTTTTTATTATTATCTATAAATCTCTCAATTTTAATCTTAGTATATATATAGGGAGAAGATCATGCGAGAACCAATGTGAACACAACCAAAAATGCCTAAAAATAGCTAAAAATCACACAAATTTTTTTTTTATATTTTTTATATAAAAATCGCTACTTTTCGAAGCCAAAAAAAAAATTTTTTTTTTGGCCACTAAAAGTAGCGATTTGAGCATAAAAAATATTAAAAAAAATTTAGATTTTTTTTTTGATTTTTTTAGATTTTTTTTAGATTTTTTTAGGTTTTTTGGGGGTTTAGTTTTTAGCATTTTAGCTTGAGGGTGGGGGGGTTTAGGTTTTTGGGGGGTGGGGGAGGGGGGTTTAGGTTTTTTTGGGGGGGGGGGGGGGGGTGGTGTAACACCCTTTTTAAGATAATGAAATTACTTAATATATTACATGAGTTTATACTAAGTTCCCAATTACAAAATGTTTTCGATTAGAAATAGCAAACATGATCATGTTAAGTACAAAACGAAAGTTTAAAGTAACTTCTACTAGTCACTACCGACTAGTTTAAAACCTTAGGACATGGTTATCAATTCATTTACATCAAAATCATTGTCTAAAACAAAGTTAAGTTAACGCGCAAGCTTCAAAATACGTGTTCGGTTCTTCGACATTGCTTGACCGTCATCCGGAATTCCACCATAGTCACCTAAGGTCAAAACCACTAAAAACATTAGTTTTGGCGTTGACATAATACTTATAAACAAGTTCCAGCATTAATTTAATAAAAGAAAATAAAAATTCTGGTTTTTGATCCTCTCGCCTGTCGCGGCAGGAGACTCTAAATCCGTCGCGACTCGCGATGGCTTCCGCGTGTCGCGGGGGTATTTATGTGTTCCTCCGCGTGGCGCGGGGGAACACGTTTTCCAGCAGGTGCAGGTTTAAAACCTGCATTTCTGCCCAGCTTCGAAAATTATAAAAATTCTAACTTTAAAAGGTAATAACTTTTCACTCGCTAGTCCGTTTTAACCGATTCTTTTTCCTATGAGTCCGTAATAAAATTACGGATCAAACCATGTAAATTTCACATTACGGAAACCGAGATACCGACAATCGGTTCACGATTTCCTTATTTCAATTATCAAACCCATTGTTATAAATGCATAGCACCATTTTTCAACTCTTAAAACTTTTCGGACATAATTACCCGAATTCCTGGGCTCATAAATTTTGCACATTCGCGCCATTCTATGGCTTCGCGTTCCCTTGGAACTAGTTACTTGTTGCACCGGAATTCAAGCAATCCGTTTCAAGCAACCCCTTTTATTTAACTTCTATTATTTGACCCAAATTCCCGGGTTCTTAGACTTAGATTTATATAACCAAATCATTAGTATGGTACAATCCATCATTAAACGAAGTATGAGACTTTCAAGTTTCTACTCTCGTGATTCTTTTTAAAAGCATCATTTTGACCCGTTTGGCTATTTAGTGAAAACCATCACTTCATTGACTAGCCAAACTAAGTTCCAAGTTTTTACTTTGACCCGTTTGATGGTCGAGTGTGCTTCGCCACCTTAACGACGCATCAAACGCATTCATTACACTACAACATCATTCACACAACAAAATTAAACATTTACACATAATTTAACGGGGCTTAAGCCACGTACCTTTAAAGCACTCCTTTTCCACGTGTATCCCCTCCGGTGTGTCCGCTTGACGTTTCGGATTCCTTGCCTATAGAGTTCAGTTCATAACAAGTTTTAGAACTCTTTCATAAGCTTTAACGCATTATTTCTTAACATATTCAAATCTGCGTTTTTCCAAACTTTTAACATTTTAACCCTCTTTTAGGCATTTTATCAAACACCTAGCGGTTCAGATTTTCACATGATCTATACCAAGTTCATGACTTGAGTTTATCACCCTAATTAACTTCAATTAGACTACATGTCTATATGTTAACATCAACAACTTAGAGTTTTCCTCATAATTTCAGTTTACACTAGAACAAGAGTTTTAATCCTAGTGTTCATCAAGTTCTACTATCATACTAATCACCCACTATGGTGATTTAGATCTATACAATTATCATGGAAGAATTTGACAAGAAATCGTCTAGGGTTTGTCCCTAAACCTTATATCACTTCCAATTTCATGTTTACAACACATAATCAAGCTCTACACTCGATTTCAATCACATGCATGAACTTTGAATCGGATGAAAATGACCTAATTCGACATACCTTATGACCCCTTTAACAAGGTGATCACTATTCCATGATCAGATTTCGATTTGGACTTGATTTATGCCTTGAATTTGTGATTTCTAGGGTTTTTGGAGGGTGGGTGTCGCCCTTCTCTTGCTCTGATTGACCAGACCTCCTAAATGGAGTGTTTGGTTTTGATTTTAATTAAATTAGATAATGCAAGTTTAAATTTTGACAACCTAGGTCCCTCCACTCTTATTTAGTTTATATCTTTGGCTTTTTAACTCATTCATGTGTTACTACAAGACTCCTAGCTAACTGGGTTATTTATCCTAGTTAGCTTATTCTTGTTTATTTTACACTTTATAATTCTAATATAAAGTTTTGTATTTTCGGGATGTTACAAGTCCACCCCCCTTAAAGAGGGTTTCGTCCCCGAAACCAGTATACGTACCAAACAATATAGGGTAGAGCCGTTGCATTTCTTCTTCGGATTCCCATGTGGTATCCGCACCCTTCCTGTGTTCCCATTTAACCTTCACTTGGTTAATTACTTTGTTCCTCAAACTCTTCTCCTTACGATCTAAAATCGCAATTGGCTTTACTGCATAATTGAGGCTGTTATCTACCTCGATATCATCGTAGTGAATGAGAGCGGTTTCATCTGATAAACATTTTCGGAGATGTGACACGTGGAATGTGCTATGAATCCCACTGAACTCCTCGGGTAGTTCAAGACGATATGCAACTTTACCAACCCGTTCGGTGATTCTGAACGGCCCAATAAATCTTGGGCTCAATTTCCCTCTTTTTCTGAACCGTATGATTCCTTTCCACGGAGATACTTTCAGCATTACCTTATCGCCCACTTGAAACTCAATTGGCCTATTTCGTTTATCCGCATACGACTTTTGTCGATCCTGAGCTGCTTTTAGGTGAGTTCGGACCATGTCGATTTTCTCATTCGTAGCTCGGATTATATCGATAGGTGCTAGTCCTCGTGGTCCCACTTCTCCCCAACATACCGGGGTTCGACACTTTCTACCATATAACATCTCATACGGGGCCATTTTAATGCTCGATTGATAGCTATTGTTATATGAAAATTCGACCAAGGGTAAATGGACATCCCAACTACCCCCGAAGTCGATGATGCAAGCCCGCAACATATCTTCCAACGTTTGTATCGTTCTCTCACTTTGACCATCCGTTTGCAGATGATAAGCGGTGCTAATGAACAGTTTAGTTCCCATTTGCTCTTGGAATTCGCGCCAGAATTTAGAGGTAAACCGAGTATCTCTGTCTGACACAATGGATATCGGCACTCCGTGACGTGCTATGATTTCATTGGTGTACACCTCCGACATCTTTTCGGAAGTATAAGTCTCACGAATCGGAATGAAATTAGCACTTTTTGTCAATCTATCCATGACTACCCATATAGCATCGAATCCGCGATTGGTTTTGGGCAATTTGGTTAACAAATCCATCGTGATTTGTTCCCATTTCCAAACTGGGATATCCAACGGTTGCAACTTACCATATGGCTTTTGGTGCTCTGCTTTTACTTGTAAACAAGTCAAACACTTCTGTACATATTTCACAATATCCCTTTTCATTCCGGGCCACCAATAGTTTTGTTTTAAGTCATTATACATTTTGGCCGCCCCCGGATGAATTGAATAATGAGATTTATGGGCCTCGTCAAGAAGACGCACCTTGGCCCCACACGTATTTGGAACCCAAATTCTACCAAATCGAGTTCTCAATCCTTGGTTATCCTCCTCCAGGTCTTTTAACTGCCCAACTATTCTTTCCCTCTTCACATTTTCTTCCTTCATTACTTCAATTTGAGAATTTTGGATTTGTTCAAGCAAACCCGATGTCACAATTAGTTGCATCGATCGTACTCGAATAGGCGTATAATCTGCCTTTCGGCTCAACGCGTCTGCCACTGCATTAGCCTTCCTGGGGTGGTAATGTATTTCACAATCAAAGTCTTTGACAGTTTCTAACCACCGCCTCTGCCTCATATTTAATTCCTTCTGATCGAAGAAATACTTCAAGCTTTTATGGTCAGTAAAGATAGTGCACTTCACCCCATACAAATAATGCCTCCATATTTTCAAGGAGAACACCACTGCTGCCAACTCGAGGTCATGGGTAGGATATCTCTTTTCATGAGTCTTTAGCTGCCTCGAGGCATAGGCTATAACCTTGCCCCGTTGCATCAAAATGCAGCCAAGCCCCGAATGCGATGCATCCGAGTAAACTACCATATCCTCCATTCCGTCCGGTAATGACAATACCGGTGCTTGGGTCAGTTTTTCCTTAAGCGTTTGGAACGCCCTTTCTTGATCCTCGCCCCAAATAAACTTTTCATTCTTACGGGTTAGCTGGGTCAATGGCGTAGCAATTTTGGAGAAATCTTGTATGAATCTCCGATAATAGCCCGCAAGCCCCAAGAAGCTTCTGATTTCCGAAGGATTCTTTGGTGGAGTCCATCTTGACACAGCTTCTATCTTCGACGGATCTACTAACACCCCGTTTGCACTAATGATGTGCCCAAGAAATTGCACCTCTCGTAACCAGAAGGCACATTTTGAGAATTTTGCATACAATTTCTCTTTCCTGAGCGTCTCCAACACTTCACGCAAATAACTTGCGTGTTCTGCTTCATTCTTGGAGTATATCAAGATGTCATCAATGAACACTATCACTGACTTGTCTAGCATGGGTTTGCAAACCCGGTTCATGAGATCCATGAAAGCCGCGGGTGCATTAGTTAACCCAAAGGACATCACGAGGAACTCGTAATGTCCATACCGTGTACGAAAAGCCGTTTTCGGTACATCCTCCTCTTTGACTTTTAACTGATGATACCCCGATCTGAGGTCGATTTTTGAGAACCGACTTGCACCTTGTAATTGGTCAAATAGATCATCAATTCTTGGAAGTGGATATCGATTCTTTACCGTGAGTTTGTTCAACTCCCGGTAATCAATACACATACGCATGCTCCCGTCCTTCTTTCTCACGAATAATACTGGTGCGCCCCACGGAGACACACTTGGCCGAATAAATCCCTTGTCGAGCAATTCTTGGATTTGGGACATCAATTCTTGCAATTCTGATGGCGCTAGCCGATACGGCGCCTTAGCCACAGGTTTCGCGCCTGGAATCAATTCAATTCCGAACTCTACCTCCCGTTCTGGCGGTATTCCCGGTAAATCTTCCGGAAATACATCAGCATATTCGCGTACCACCGTTACGTCTTCAATCTTCGGCGTCTCTTTATCAGGTTCGTTTGCGTATATCATAAATGCTTTACATCCGCGCTTCATAAGTTTATGAGCTTTTAGTATTGAGCACATAACGGGACTGCCCCCTTTTTCGCCATAAATGGTGACTTGCTTTCCGCTTGGAGATATCAATTTTATCTCCATGCGGAAACATATCACTTCTGCATGATGTCGAGATAACCAATCCATCCCGACCACTACTTGGAATTCTCCCATTGACATAGGGATCAAGTCTATCAGATATTCCTCATCATCAATGTTTATTTTGCAGTCTCGACACACATCACATACAAGGAAACTTTTGTTATCACCTATTTCTACCTCTAATGGCATAGGCAATTTCGTTAGTACAAAAGAAGGATGTCGAATAAATCCATGTGAAACAAAGGATTTATTCGCACCCGTATCAAATAACACGTGTGCAGGAATCGAGTTTATAGCAAATATACTTGAAACCACATCGGGTTCCACCTTTGCCTCGGCTGCCGTTAACTGGAAGGATCTTGCTTTTGCTCTTGGTGTCTCAGTACGTGTATCCTTGTCATCATTCTTCCCGATCAATTCCGGACACTCCGATTTCTTGTGACCCGGCTGATAACATTTGTAACACACCGACACCTTCCCCGAACACAACGCAGCCGTGTGCCCGGTTTTCCCACAAATAGGACACGGCTTGTCCTTAAACCGGCACTCACCCTTGTGCCCTTTCCCGCATATCTTGCAGCTTGATGACCCGCTTTTTCCTTCTTGTTTCTTTGAGGATTCGTTCGGACGTGCCTTTTTCGTCGGGCTTGGGTTGACTACCTGTGCCCTTCTTTCGCCTCTTTCTATTTGTTTCTTCAACTCTATCTCCCGTTCCCGAGCAACGTTTATAATCTCGGTGAGAGTCTCATACTTCGAAGGAGTCATAAACTCTCTATACTCGGCGCTCAGCATATTATAATAATAATATATTTTCTGCTCATCATTCGTTATGAGATCATCACAAAACTTCATTTTATCCATGAACGTTCCCATGATTTTATCGATAGATTCACCCTTGTGTCGAAGCTGCATAAATTCTTCCTTGATTTTGTTTATGATTGCCTTGGGACTATGATGTTTAAGAAACGGCGTCTTAAACTCGTCCCATGTCATAGCCTTAGCCGATTCACTTCCGATCTCTTTCTTCTTGTTATCCCACCAATCTTTCGCCTGACCCCTTAACTGACCCGTGCCATAAGCCACGAAGTCATCCTCATCGCAATGGGTCCTTTCAAATACTCCCTCCATATCACTTAGCCACCGTTGGCATATTATCGGGTCAACCTCCCCATTGTAGATTGGCGGTTTACACGCCATGAACTCTTTATAAGAACAAGATTTTCGTCTTCCCGATTTCTCCTTTGCTAAATTGGTATTATCCTCCAATTTCTTTATTCTTTCTTCCACCACTGATAATACCGTGTTTTGGATTTTGTCGATGAAACCCGACAAACTGTTTTCAATTGCCTTTCCTACCTCTTCAGCAATCACTTCTCTTGTTTGCTCGGTGACTCTTGGCACCGTATCATCATTACCTTTATCCGCCATCTTTAACTGAAATGTTTACATCGAACGTTAACATTTCATCTATAACATGTGATTTATTTACTTCGGTTTATTCAAGTTCGTGACTTGTTTTCACCGTTCTTATTTAATGCACTTTCCGGGTTTTAGTGTGTTAACACACTCTTCCCATGCATATCTATCCATTATTCCCTCTTTTACTTAATAACTCTACTAAGAATAATTAACTCTTACCGGATGTTTGATCAAGCTTGAACCGAACACACTTGTTAACAACCTTGAGCTCTGATTACCAACTTGTAACACCCTTTTTAAGATAATGAAATTACTTAATATATTACATGAGTTTATACTAAGTTCCCAATTACAAAATGTTTTCGATTGGAAATAGCAAACATGATCATGTTAAGTACAAAACGAAAGTTTAAAGTAACTTCTACTAGTCACTACCGACTAGTTTAAAACCTTAGGACATGGTTATCAATTCATTTACATCAAAATCATTGTCTAAAACAAAGTTAAGTTAACGCGGAAGCTTCAACATACGTGTTCGGTTCTTCGACATTGCTTGACCGCCATCCGGAATTCCACCATAGTCACCTAAGGTCAAAACCACTAAAAACATTAGTTTTGGCGTTGACATAATACTTATAAACAAGTTCCAGCATTAATTTAATAAAAGAAAATAAAAATTCTGGTTTTTGATCATCCCGCGTGTCGCGGCAGGAGACTCTAAATCCGTCCCGACTCGCGACGGCTTCCGCATGTCGCGGGGGTATTTATGTGTTCCTCCGCGTGGCGCGGGGGAACACGTTTTTCAGCAGGTGCAGGTTTAAAACCTGCATTTCTGCCCAGCTCCGAAAATTATAAAAATTCTAACTTTAAAAGGTCATAACTTTTCACTCGATAGTCCGTTTTAACTGATTCTTTTTCCTATGAGTCCGTAATAAAATTACGGATCCAAACATGTAAATTTCACATTACGGAAACCGAGATACCGACAATCGGTTCACGATTTCCTTATTTCAATTATCCAACCCATTGTTATAAGTGCATAGCACCATTTTTCAACTCTTAAAACTTTTCGGACATAATTACCCGAATTCCCGGGCTCATAAATTTTGCACATTCGCGCCATTCTATGGCTTCGCGTTCCCTTGGAACTAGTTACTTGTTGCATCGGAATTCAAGCATTCCGTTTCAAGCAACCCCTTTTATTTAACTTCTATGATTTGACCCAAATTCCCGGGTTCTTAGACTTAGATTTATATAACCAAATCATTAGTATGGTACAATCCATCATTAAACGAAGTATGAGACTTTCAAGTCTCTACTCTCGTGATTCTTTTTAAAAGCATCATTTTGACCCGTTTGGCTATTTAGTGAAAACCATCACTTCATTGACTAGCCAAACTAAGTTCCAAGTGTTTACTTTGACCTGTTTGATGGTCGAGTGTGCTTCCCCACCTTAACGACGCATCAAACGCATTCATTACACTACAACATCATTCACACAACAAAATTAAACATTTACACATAATTTAACGGGGCTTAAGCCACGTACCTTTAAAGCACTCCTTGTACACGCGTATCCCCTCCGGTGTGTCCGCTTGACGTTCCGGATTCCTTGCCTATAGAGTTCAATTCATAACAAGTTTTAGAACTCTTTCATAAGCTTTAACGCATTATTTCTTAACATATTCAAATCTGCGTTTTTCCAAACTTTTAACATTTTAACCCTCTTTTAGGCATTTTATCGAACACCTAGCGGTTCAGATTTTCACATGATCTATATCAAGTTCATGACTTGAGTTTATCACCCTAATTAACTTCAATTAGAATACATGTCTATATGTTAACATCAACAACTTAGAGTTTTCCTCATAATTTCAGTTTACACTAGAACAAGAGTTTTAATCCTAGTGTTCATCAAGTTCTACTATCATACTAATCACCCACTATGGTGATTTAGATCTATACAATTATCATGCAAGAATTTGATAAGAAATCGTCTAGGGTTTGTCCCTAAACCTTATATCACTTCCAATTTCATGTTTACAACACATAATCAAGCTCTACACTCGATTTCAATCACATGCATGAACTTTGAATCGAATGAAAATGACCTAATTCGACATACCTTATGACCCCTTTAACAAGGTGATCACGATTCCATGATCAGATTTCGATTTGGACTTGATTTATGCCTTGAATTTGTGATTTCTAGGGTTTTTGGAGGGTGGGTGTCGCCCTTCTCTTGCTCTGATCGACCAGACCTCCTAAATGGAGTGTTTGGTTTTGATTTTAATTAAATTAGACAATGCAAGTTTAAATTTTGACAACCTAGGTCCCTCCACTCTTATTTAGTTTATATCTTTGGCTTTTTAACTCATTCATGTGTTACTACAAGACTCCTAGCTAACTGGGTTATTTATCCTAGTTAGCTTATTCTTGTTTATTTTACACTTTATAATTCTAATATAATTTTTGTATTTTCGGGATGTTACAAGTCCACCCCTCTTAAAGAGGGTTTCGTCCCCGAAACCAGTATACGTACCAAACAATATAGGGTAGAGCCGTTGCATTTCTTCTTCGGATTCCCATGTGGTATCCGCACCCTTCCTGTGTTCCCATTTAACCTTCACTTGGTTAATTACTTTGTTCCTCAAACTATTCTCCTTACAATTTAAAATCGCAATTGAGGCTTGACGTTCCGGATTCCTTGCCTATAGAGTTCAATTCATAACAAGTTTTAGAACTCTTTCATAAGCTTTAACGCATTATTTCTTAACATATTCAAATCTGTGTTTTTCCAAACTTTTAACATTTTAACCCTCTTTTAGGCATTTTATCAAACACCTAGCAGTTCAAATTTTCACATGATCTATATCAAGTTCATGACTTGAGTTTATCACCCTAATTAACTTCAATTAGACTACATGTCTATATGTTAACATCAACAACTTAGAGTTTTCCTCATAATTTCAGTTTACACTAGAATAAGAGTTTTAATCCTAGTGTTCATCAAGTTCTACTATCATACTAATCACCCACTATGGTGATTTAGATCTATACAATTATCATGCAAGAATTTGACAAGAAATCGTCTAGGGTTTGTCCCTAAACCTTATATCACTTCCAATTTCATGTTTACAACACATAATCAAGCTCTACACTCGATTTCAATCACATGCATGAACTTTGAATCGAATGAAAATGACCTAATTCGACATACCTTATGACCCCTTTAACAAGGTGATCACGATTCCATGACCAGATTTCGATTTGGACTTGATTTATGCCTTGAATTTGTGATTTCTAGGGTTTTTGGAGGGTGGGTGTCGCCCTTCTCTTGCTCTGATCGACCAGACCTCCTGAATGGAGTGTTTGGTTTTGATTTTAATTAAATTAGATAATGCAAGTTTAAATTTTGACAACCTAGGTCCCTCCACTCTTATTTAGTTTATATCTTTGGCTTTTTAACTCATTCATGTGTTACTACAAGACTCCTAGCTAACTGGGTTATTTATCCTAGTTAGCTTATTCTTGTTTATTTTACACTTTATAATTCTAATATAAAGTTTTGTATTTTCGGGATGTTACAGGTGGTAGGTTTTTTTTAGGTTTTTTGGGGGTTTTAGTTTTAACATTTAGCTTGGGGGGGGGGGTTAGGTTTAGGGAGTGGGGGGTTTAGGTTTTGGGGGGGTGGGGTGGGGTGGGGGTTTTTTAGCTATTTTAGGTTGTGTCCACATTGGTTCTCGCAATAAGGGTGGTTCTCGCATAAACTCCTCCCTATATATATATATATATATATATATATATATATATATATATATATATATACACATTTAATATTAGGTCCTCCATCCTTTAATAACTAAACTACGTCTCCAGTTTACATAAAGGATATTTTAAGTGCATTATATATTTAAATAACATTTTGCTATATCTACACTAATAATTTTAATAATATAGAAGCAATGGCAAAAGACTATTATATATTAATTTTACCATGCATAAAAGTTTTTCCAAGTTTTAAACCATAAATACCTAGATATATTAGATATCTATCTAATATAATTAATATATAATATATTTTTATTATTAGAATTAATTACAGGGTTAGTACTTGTGGTTTGTCTATTTTATGATTTTCATACCTATTTATTGAAAATTATACAATTAGTACCAACTTTTACAAACTCATTTCACCAAAAGCACATCATAGGTACTAACCATGTAATAAATTCTACAACAACGTACATTAGTGGTGAAAGAATTCGTAAAAGTAGGTCACAATGGTGTGATTTGTAAATATAGGTATCAAAATAAGTAAACCCCGGGTATTAATCATGTACTTAATTTTTATTCTTATTCTTATTATATTTTATATAATGAATATAAACTTAAAGTAATTGCAAGTTAAAAAAAGGCATATGAACAATGCAAGGGACCAAGGCAAACCAAAAATAAATCATAAGGGTCAACATGTAAAAGGCATATAAAGGACTAAAAATGGAAATAGCTGTTTTAAGATTATATAAATGAGTAATAAAATACAAAGAGTTTTTTTTTTTTTTAAAATCTTGTATATTATAATTCAAGTAAGTTGAACATTTTAGTTCACCACCGAATTTTGTCGTTTAATTCACGGCATATATATTTCTTTGCTCCCCACATTTGGCTATTTCGGGTTCACAACACAATTTGAGAATGTGGACTTGGCTACACCTAGCCAGAGATATATTGAAGAACACGCGGAATGAGTATTGTGACGGTCAAAAATGTAGATGGCATATTCAGCGGGAATTTCGGGATCCTGATTAATGACGGTTAATGCTTCTAACTATTATTTTGACACTAACTTGCAGTTAAAGAGTGTTGACTAAGTAACTCCTAAAGATATTAGTATACATCAAAACCAAAAAAACTTGCAAGATAAGATCAAATAAAAATACAACTTCATTCGACTACATACAATTAATATTTTGAGTTCTTAAGTTTGAAAAACCATAAACCGAGATAAAGCTATAAATAACAATATCATTGATGTTCAGCTTCAACTAACTAAAAAATTGTTTTGAGGTTTTTTGGTTGGTGAGTTTTGGTTCATCACAAATTTAACATAACAAAAAGAGAAGTTGGTGCAAATAAGCATTAACCATAAATGAAGTATAAAATAAAAATATCTCCACTAGGTTACCGACTCTTGTTTTCCACTATGGTTGGCCAAGTCAACATCTGCAATGTAAGCTAACAAGTCTCACTCTCACCAAACGCAACACCTTCCGCGATACTCCTTATTTGCCCACTCCCTCCCTATATAACCCAATTCATTTCTCCTTTCATTTCAGGTTCACTTCTACATCTGATTAACATACTCCATATCACACACACACAACCAAATTCACCACATCAATGGCTGCTACTGGAGAAACTCAACCTGCCAAACACCAAGAAGTTGGCCACAAAAGCCTTCTTCAAAGTGATGCACTTTACCAATACATTCTCGAAACCAGCGTATACCCCAGAGAACCACAACCGATGAAAGAGCTACGTGAGGTCACCGCTAAACACCCTTGGTAAGCGCTTTTCGATTTCCTAATGTTGTAACACATTATGCAGCCATCTTGTTTTATAACTCATGTTACTTAAAAATTGTAATACTAAATGCAGGAATCTTATGACTACATCTGCTGATGAAGGACAGTTTTTGAACTTACTTCTTAAACTTATAAATGCTAAGAACACAATGGAGATTGGTGTGTATACCGGTTATTCCCTTCTTTCTACGGCCCTTGCTCTCCCAGAAGATGGTAAGATTTTGGCTTTGGATATAAACCGTGAGAATTATGAAATCGGTCTTCCCATTATTGAGAAAGCCGGTGTTGCTCACAAGATTGACTTTAGAGAAGGTCCTGCTCTTCCTCTTCTTGACCAAATGGTCGAAGATGTAAGTACTTACAAATTTATGACAAGTTGCAATTATCATTTTTCAGTTACAACTCCATTCTTATTTATGATTCTGATTTACAGGAAAAATGCCATGGATCGTTTGACTTTATTTTTGTGGACGCGGATAAAGATAACTATCTTAACTATCATAAAAGGTTGATCGATCTAGTCAAAATTGGGGGTGTGATTGGGTACGATAACACCCTTTGGAACGGATCTTTGGTGGCGCCGCCAGATGCTCCACTTAGAAAGTATGTTAGGTACTACAGAGATTTCGTGTTAGAGCTTAACAAAGCGTTGGCTGTGGACCCGAGAGTGGAGATTTGTCAGCTTCCGGTGGGTGATGGAATCACTCTATGTCGCCGTATAAGCTAATTACAAACATCATACCAACTAAAACATACGGAGTTGCAAGATTAATTGTGACGACTATTCTCTTCAATCTTTGATATGTATGTTAAAAATAAATAACAAAAAAATAGTTCCTTTTTCTTTGTATTATTTAACACTCTTGCAATCTTGTTTATTTAATCATGTAAACCCAATGTTATATATTTGTTTATCGTTTCCATCCACTGTATATGTAATAGACATATATTTAGGAGATTATATATTTCCATACTAGGTTAGTAACCCGCGTAGTACACGGGTTGAAAAATGAAAAATATATAAGTCAAAAGTATATAAATAAACAATATATAAAAGAAATTACATATTACTTTAAGTAACAAGAAAACAAAAACAAAAATTACAATAACAATTCTCAAACCATGTATTACACGAGTTGTATAAAGAACACGTTATCATTGGATTGAGTAGATTATGAGCTCGTTTCAATTGCACATAAAATTAAACCAAGAATATCGGGTCGGACATCCATTTTCTTCCAACCATATCCTAACCATTCTTAAGGATATTTCAAATCCTTGCATCTGAACACCAATCTATTTACCCCCCTTGGAAACATACAAAAAATACACACATCAACAAACATGCATAAAGATACATAATAATCACACAATATTCTTTAATGAAGTTGAATGTATAGTTAGAAAGTCAAACCTAAACATAATTCAAACAAAATCTTATTTATTTTAGTGGCAAATGTTACCTTTTTACACCAATAATTCTAAATTATTTCTTCTTACCCATGTTTAAACATTAGATCCCTTTAAGATGCATGAGAAAGAAAAGTTAATATTTCAAACATTTTTTTTTACATTCGTCATCTACTTCATTGTAGATGTGGTGTCCATCACATATAAAGTCATCCTAAATCATAACATCAATGCCTAAATTTGTTTATGAATGATGTACCGATATAATAAAAACCTATATAGAGAATAGATAAAAGCAAAACAAATAAAAGGTTATTCTCATTTTACGGCTTTAAATGTGAAAAGTTTCAATCTTAGTGGTATTTTGTCGTCTTTTTTAATTGGCCTGCATTTTTCATAGGATTAACATTTGAATAAACCTTGATTTTTTATATATCTTGGTATACTCAAATTTATCTTGCACATTATTTACAACATAACTTTTTAGATGAATATGATGATTTTGAATACTAAAACTACAACTTTGTGAACCCCATCAAAAGTACTAAACAACCGACTATGATGCAAAAATCGTAATATTGAAATTTAAAAAATGATTTTGATTTTTGGGAATGGTCAACATGGATTAAAAATATACAGCGCTAAGAGTGAGTATCTTGATAGTAGATACATTAACTACTACAAAAAGATAGGTATCTGGTAATAAATGCATACAACTATCTTGCAAAAAACCAAGTACTTGTCCCTGTTGCTAAATACCAACAAACGGGAGCCAAAAAACGAACATGTTCTAAAATATCCACTTCTTGGAAAGCATTGCCCTCACCTCTGCAGGGGTGTACAATGCCACACCATAGTATTCCAACGGATGAGGATCAACGATCAGATCATCAACATTCTCCTCATCCACCGGAAAAGCCACTACCTCCGGATCATCAACCGCATTTGTGCAGGAACGGCTACGACGACGACGCTCGTACACCTGTCTGCATCATTGAACATGGTCAGGAGGAAAGGTTTCCATCAAATTGTCAGCTGATAGTGAAATCACACCTGCGTCAGCTTTTAGAGGATCCTCATATATGACACTCTTGCAGGACCGGCTAACCCAGGCTAAGACATTATCAGAGGTCACTCCTGTTCCCCTGATTATCTCCTCCGTTACCTGAATTTGGAGATGAACTAAACCGTCAGCCGCATCCAGAAGTCGGAAAATTTCGGAAAGTCGCTGTTTATAGCACCTCCGACTCATTTTTTCGAATTACCAAATTTGGAAAAAAAGTAACTTAATTTATAGAAGTTGAAACAGTTTGACAGTGATAACGACAACACAATTAATGAAAAGTAATCATCACATGTCAAATCGCCACATTTCAGGCAAACGTCGGCGTCATTCATCATGATATTAGCATTAAATGTCTGACACCTAATCGAGGGTTTGCACATAACCCAAGCATAACAGTGTTTATACAAAATATCCAGGGAATAGTGTACATAACAAACAAAGTAAAAACACTCATTCCTCCTCCGACTCCTCCGCGGGGTCCAACATTAAGCGTAAGGAGTCAACGCCATCTTCGTTCACTTTATCCATTAGAACAGCATACGTAGGCAGTGGCTCATTGCACGCCGCTTCAAGAGCATCCGCGATATCCACCTGAAGTTTGCCCCTCGTTGTGTGGAATTCGGGAGTAATCTTCTCTGACTGTTGGCACTCAAAGTAGCCCTTGTAAACACCATCATGATGGCCAGACTGATAAGCTGTAGCAGATTGGCGCTCCAATAACGCCGTAAAAGACCCCGGCTGGCGGAGATACTCAAACGCCCCAACCAGGCCATTAGTTATCAGCCAATTCCTGTCACCTTGCAACTCAGCCAGCTGGCTAGTCAGGCTGTCCACCTCAGCGTTTGTTCCAAAGCATTTTCCGCCTCCGTAAGGCGTGCCTGATGGGTGGCGGAAGATTCAACCAATTTGTTCCTATCGGAAACAAGGGAATCACACTGTTGTTGAACCTCCCTAAGCCGTGCTTCCCGCTCCTCCAGCTCAACCTGCTTCGCCTGAACCTTGGCGTTAGATGCTTCTACCTCAACAGTTAAAGCCTGGTACCGCTCCTGCACCTGAGACACAAATTCAGTGTCAATTTGGAATTTTTCCATCTTAGCAGACATTTCAGATCTCACATTTTGAGCCTCGGTAACAGCTTTACGCTCCAATTCTTCTTGAATAGATTTGGCATGAGCAAGGACCCGATCCTTCTCTGCTATATCGCGGGCCCACAATATTCTCTCTTCAGCAAGGTTGGTAGTCACCCGCTTCAAGTCATCCTTTGCTTTATTTTTTGTCAGATAAAAACCTTCTCTCCCACAACCCAGCGGCTTGGAGTTGACTCTCCAAGCGGTACCTTGTTGATACATATTGTGTGGATACGGCTCAGCTCGGTTCGACTCGGCTTGGAGTTGACTCTCCAAGCGGTACCTTGTTGATACTTTGTAACGTTTGCGTAAATGCAACTGCGTGTGTGCAGTATGCATGATAGAGAATAGTTTATGATTGTTTGGTGTTTGTTTGTTCTAAGGCCCAAGTCCAACATGTTAAGCCCAAGCCCATATGAGACGAAATCAAGGGATTTCGTCCAAGTCCCCTGATGATGAAAACACTTGTTGGCGAAATCACCCAAGTGGTGAAAACACTTATGGATGAAAACCAAATAGGACGAAATCACCTGATTTCGTCCATACCTTGATTTCGTCCCATGTGATTTCGTGGGCTTCTGATTTCGTCGACATGTGTAGTATATAAACACAGACACAGAACAGAACAAACTAACGAAGTCTGAATAGATTTCTTTGAGAGAACACACACACACAACTGAGAGTTTATAGGTTTATCTTGTAAACATTGCTTTGTAACGGTTTCATACGAGTTAATATAATGGACTGTTAATCGTTGAATCTTTGTGTTTGTGTTCGTCACTTGGTTTAACTTACCCGTTTGGATTCCGCACTTTCGGGTTTGTCGAAAAACAGGGAATAGAGGTTACTCGATCCTCCGGGTGGACCTACAATTGGTATCAGAGCATTGGCTCGATTCCTTGTTTAAACCAAGTCGATTTTCTTGTGTTTTAATAGATTTTAAAGTGTTTTTCAGTTTTGTTCTTGTTTGAATATCATACTTTTCTGGAAAATCATTTTTAAAATCTTGAAAACCTTGTTGGTTTGCTTATTAATTCATATAAAACCTTGTTATTATCTTATGCATACATATTAGTTTGAGGTTTTTATTGAAGTTCTTTGCAAAAATTGTGTTCGGAAAATTTTCCGGTGGCCGGTAAACTCATAAACTTATCGGGATATTCATCTGAGTTCATCTTGTTCTTCAAACTTTCTGGGTATTTGAGTTTGAATCTGGTTGTTTGATTTTACGAATTATTGTTGTTGATTATAAAATATATTAAGTTGAAAAATGTGTACAAGTGTAATGATGAATTGTTGAAAATAACAAGCTTCGAAGTCTGATAAAGTAAGGTTGTTTGCAAAAGAGTGTATCGGTAAGGTAAAGGTTGAAATTTGTGACTTTCTATCAGAAGATTTGGTTTCGAAAATATCAAGTTGTCTGGTCATTTTTGTCAACGAAATCCCTTTATACTCTCCAACGAAATCAGGTGTGTAGCTGGACAAAATCTATATACAAACTACCAGTCAACGAAAACCCATTAGTCAACATAATCAAGCTGGTAAACTGATCTTGTCGAAATCACCTGTGGATGAAAACCCATGCTCCACGAAATCACCTGATCTTCATCTCTCCAGCCGAAATCACCTATAACTTGGCCTAAATCACTCACCTTCACACCTGGGCCGAAATCACTCACCTTCACATCTGGGCCTAATTCACATCTGGGCCGAAATCCATCCTGGTCGAAATCAGTTCTTGCCGAAAACACCCTTGGACGAAATCAGTTGCATTTGTTTTGTCTTGGACGAAATCAGTTGCATTTGTTTTGTCTTGGGCCGAGAAATCACTTGTGTTTGCCGAAATCACTTGTGCATATTAGTTTGGGACGAAATCAGTTGTGCATACCATCTTGGTCGAAATCACATGTGCTGAAATCAACTTCTGGACGAAATCACATACTTGTGTTATTTTTTTTACAGTGGACTTGTAAAACATTGTTAACTGTTTAATTTGTGTGATTTGTTCAGGTATTAGTCATTAAACATCAAAAATGAGTTCGAACTGGTGGGGTAATCCGTCACGTTTATCGCCTTCATGGGCCGAAAATCCCGCACCCACTTCTGCAATACCAGTGCGACATAATACTGATATGTATTATGGAACTCCTAGCACTTCTGCAAGACCTTCTTCACACGCTCCACTTCAAATGGCGTTTGTCACAAGCACATATTTATATGGCAATCCGATACAAGTTCCTGTAAAGCCAGCTCCAACCACAGACTTGTATGGAAATCCATTACCACCAGTTGCTTCACAGTGCCATCGTTCTACGGTAGCACCATCATCTCTTGATCCAAGGAACTGTAGTCAAACAAAAACGGCATTTTATGCTAAAATTGTCAAAGATACCAGCAATGGTGAATCATCACGAAACAATGACAGTTCTGAACATGACAGTAGTTCAGTTGAAGACGTTTCAACTTCAGTTGAAGATGTTACAACTTCAAGTTCAAGTTCAAGTGAGGATGGATCTGAATGTGAATCATCAAGGGAGGTTGTTGATTCTGATGCAGATAGGTCAACATCTGAGAGTGATTCCAGTCAGGTATGTGTCGATGAACCAACTCTCGTTAATTGTGATAATTGTGCTAGCTTAAGTGTTAAATGTGATGATTTGAATTGCTAATATGTCTGAGTTGCAAAGCAAACATGATGCTTTAAATGCTAAATTGTTTGACTTGCAAAACAAACATGTTTCATTAGATACTAAGTGGTGTGATTTGCAAAGCAAACATGAGGATTTGCAAAACAAATTTGAAGTGACAAATATGCACAATCAAAAGTTGATAGTGGATCTTTCGAAATGCACAGAGGACAACATGTTTCGTGAAAATTATGAAAAGGAATTTAAAAAGATAATTGAAACATTAAAACAAGATAAGACCGAGCTAACGAAAATGGTTTCAAGAAAACAAACTGAAATAAACCTTTACATCAATAGGCTCGAGATAATGCAAAAAGAAATGGCTTGTGTTAAAACTGAAAGTGAGGCGATCCGACTCAAGTTAGACAGCTATTTAAGCTCTAGCTATGTGCTGGATCACATCATTGATGTTCAGAAAAAGAAAACAGATGTCACATACATAGGTTATAAGAAGTGTCCACCACCTATTAAACACGATTATTCTTCGATGCCTGATGAGGAAAATAAACCTCATTTTGAGCCCTCAGTTTCATTGAGCCTTGAGGAATTCACAATTGGGCTAGGTTACAAAAAGGAAGTATCCTCAGATTCGGATGAATCAGCAGATGCGAAAGTGTCAACTGCTGAATAAAATCAGGATCCTCCAGTCATTGTTGAGGATGCTGATTCATCAGATGATGAATCCGAGGATACCAACTCTGAACAGTCAGAAACGGTAACAAAAGAGGAAAACATACCTCTCGAAAATCACATTCTTTGTGATCCACCTGCAAAACCGTTTGTGACTGCTACAGCCAAGTCTGTTGAATCCTCATCTGGAAGCTGTGAAAGCGTGAACTTGCTTTACACGTTGATTGGATCTGATAAAATATACTCAGACAATGATTTTCCAATCAAGAATGTCAATCAATCTTTGATTGATAAAGTTTTCGAAGATTCTACCAGTAAGTTTTTGGGAAAGTCGAGCCCAGGAGTTGTAGTAACTCAGTGTGCTCCTATCCCAAAATCCGAAGTTAGAAAGAAATATGGAAATAAAAAATTGCAACCACAACACAATCAACGAAAGCAAGGTCACGTTCACCAAGGAAAGGGAAAAGGCAAACAAAGCCAAAACAAGAAGACGATTCGGAAGATAAACTTCGTGAAATCCAGAGGGACTGATAAAATTGAAACTTTCGAAAACAAATCCAACACGGATTTTGTTAAACAAAGTAAAATTTTGAAAAGAAACAGTGAAAACAATTACACACAACATACAAACGGTTGTGATGTAGGACCAAGTACCTCAAGATCACGAAGTTCATCCTCAAGTTCTTACAGTTATGATACTCCGAGGTTTGTTGAGCGGAGATCATGTTTTGAATGCGGTGAGTACGGGTACATTGTCAGAAACTGTCCATATCTCACGAAAGGAAAGGCAAAGGTTGATGCCCCCCATGGTAACAGTTACCATAAAAGATCTGTTTCACCAAAACAGGACCCTCGTCTTGTTAAACAACGGGAAATGAAACAGAAAAAGAAACAACGACAAGAAGTTGAAAGGTTTTAAAACCAGAGTTTGTCCAAACGCAGTCTGTTAAATCAAATGTTAAAAATGAAAAACAAAAACAGATTTGGAAACCAAAATCGGAAATTGTTTCAGGGGGAGCTACATCATTTCCGAATCATCGGGAAATAGATGTTACAATTCTCGATGATGACAGACGACCCAAGTCTGTGAAGGCTTGGGTCCCCCTCTCCAACTAATCATTGAATGAGAGTGCAGGATGTTCCAGGAGGAACTATTGATAGTCTTAGGATTGTTGATAGTGGAGCGTCCATGCACGAGATCGGCGACATAAGGCTCCGAAATATTGTTACATTTAGGAGAATATTGTTGCCATTGATGGAGAGGAAAAAGGAATGAAGTTGAAAAATTCGACAAGATGAAATATGTGCCAAAATTTGGTTGTTATGGTTTTTGATCGGGTCAACAGGAAAGATTCCAATGAAAAGTATGCGCCTGCAGCATGTCTGAAGCTTTTTTAATATTCATGGATTTTTCTTCCACAAGAAGTTCAAAGTACACTAGATGAACGTGTAGGATACTTTTCTCTACGGTGTGTTTGAAGAAAATGTGTTTGTTGAACAAACCAACCGGGTGTGCGGATGCTTTGGCGTGGATTGAACAACCGCACACTACTTCTCAAAGAGAAAGATAAAGACCTTCGCTGGTACAATGTGGAAGACCAGCCGGACCCAGAGATCTATGATCTTGTTGCTGTGAAGAGATTTCTCAGTAGCTACAAAATCGACTTTGGGAGAGCACTCAGATTCCTTGCAATGCACGAAGCAGTTGCAGGATACGGTTTTAAATTTCTAATATCTCCTATACTTGTCAATATTTAAGCTGCTTTATGAATTATTGTCATCTCGGACAGCACTCTTTGACCTGACACGTTGAACTCGAATATCACCTCACACATGATTGTTTCACTATGAAACTAGTCAATGTTGTCATGGTCCGCACTGATTACCGACATGCCGACCTTTTTACCAAAGCATTTGATAAATCAAGATTTGACTTTTTATTAGTGGTAAACGGCATTAAGGTCAAGCAAGAGTAATCCGCATCGGAAAATCGTTTTTGTAAATATCTTTGTGTTTTTTAAATTATTTTAAGTTTGTTGATTTTAGGGGGAGTAATTCCAAAATTTGAAAATTCAAAAACATCGAAAAATTTCAAACCCTAAAAACAATAGAAAAACAAAAATGAGTTTCCTGGCGAGTAAAAGAGAAAATGATAGTACATCAGTGGTCTGTCTAAACCTTTTTAAACTGAAATGCAAAATGAAAAATGTTAAGCAGCTCTATATAAGATGTATCGGTAGGCTCACAATCATCTTAAAGTGTGCAGGGTGATATAAACTTAAATCGACTGAAGACCAGGTGGGAACCACTCATTGGCATATGGTCTTAGTACCGAAATTTCGTTTGAGAGATTGCCGAGGTTCTGAGATATGTGGTCTTTATGTTGTTTATCATCTGGGTATTATGGTTGTGTCTTTTACCGAAATAAACGGAGACGAAGTCTAGATCTTCCATGATATCATACATACGTGTATATACTGCATTCGACCTCAATAAGTGATCAACAATCACATGTCCACAAAATAAGTGATAATATATCACATTTATCTGGGAGTCAAGTTCGTCTCTCTGCTGTACGAAAGTACTAACCTGTTCACGGACTTGCTCTTGTGCCCTCATGCATCTGAAAATCAAGTTCCTCATCAATAAGTGATTTTATCACACAGGGCTTGTTTTCAATCAAAATAAGTGAGTTTCTCACATTTTCATATACGGTCAAACAGATGATAAACGGTATACTCACCAGTAAGATGAACTCTCGTGCATACCTTGATACGGGAATGTGTCGTGATGTGGATGAACACCGGACTGTAAGTATAAATTATACCTTAACGTATCCCCTCGCCATGATTACATATGATAAGTTGAGCTTATGTGGATAACAATACCGATAATCGTTATAGGATGTTTCTCAAATTGTTAACAAAAAGAACAACAAGAGCGTTTTGGCATTACCGTACACTGATATGATTCTCTTACCCTCGAAACTCGCAAAAAGAATGTTTGTATATATTTACTTTTCTTAGTTTCTGCAACTCTGTATATATTTATTTACTGCTTTCAGTCTTTACGTTTGATATATTCAAAATGCCAAAAAGATTTTAGGTGTGTTTTAATATAAACTTTATAAAAGTCAAAAAGATTTTATTTCTGCTTTAGTTTTGATTAACCGATGTTGGAACTCAAGTCTTCGTTGCCTGAAATATGATTGAAAACCAAAACGACTGAATCTTCATAAACGGTCAGAGTTTGCAAGTTTTGAAAGTTAATAATCTAAATTGAAAAATCTGTTAACTTTTCAAACTAAACTGTCGGACGGTAGTTGAAAATATGGTCACATGTGTGTCACTTGTTTAATGTTAACTATATTCCAAGTAGTTGTTCTCATTACGCGTTTAGCTTTCTTGCATGTGCAGATGCTAAAGGCAAGGAGAACATGTTTGATGATAAGCTTCGGAATGAAGACACGACGTGAAGGCACTCAAATGATAAAGATGATCGAGTTGCCGCTGATCAATCACCAACACCACAAGGATCTCAAGCATTGAAGTCAAAAGATTCCAGAGCATAATCAAAGGGGGAGTTTGTTAACACACTACCTAAATGAAAAGGGAGTTTGATGATACACTTTCTACTTACGACGCGTGAAGACTTTGACGATCCTACGACAAGAATGAATGAACCATCAAGAGATGGAGAACGAGATTACGAACCTCACGAGCAGCATCCAAGGGGGAGTTTGTTGATACATATTGTGTGGATACGGCTCGGCTCGGTTCGACTCGGCTACGAAGTGAAGGTCGTAGTCAAGACATCCTCCTGTCTTGACTCGGTATGCGATTTACTTTGTAACGTTTGCGTAAATGCAACTGCGTGTGTGCAGTATGCATGATAGAGAATAGTTTATGATTGTTTGGTGTTTGTTTGTTCTAAGGCCCAAGTCCAACATGTTAAGCCCAAGCCCATATGAGACGAAATCAAGGGATTTCGTCCAAGTCGCTTGATGATGAAAACACTTGTTGGCGAAATCACCCAAGTGGTGAAAACACTTATGGATGAAAACCAAATAGGACAAAATCACCTGATTTCGTCCATACCTTGATTTCGTCCCATGTGATTTCGTGGGCTTCTGATTTCGTCGACATGTGTAGTATATAAACACAGACACAGAACAGAAGAAACTAACGAAGTCTGAATAGATTTCTTTGAGAGAACACACACACACAACTGAGAATTTTTTCTTCCAATCCTTATCTTTGGAACTGTTAGGAATTTCTCTCAGGCAAGACACATCGACATCTCACCTATCGAAGGTGAAAAAGGGGGATTTCCATACAAGGACGAAAAAAGCCCGGAAAACTATTAGTTAAGGGATATGCCCTAAGGCGATAAAAGCAAACTCAAATTGGCGAAGTTTAACCAACCCTAACGGATGCAATTGGGAAATATGGATGGGATAATAATCAAGAACCAACTTACAGAACTTGGTAATCGGCAATCGGAAGTTGCAAAACCTGAAAAAATCACTAAACAGAGTGATTTTACCCGTTTTTAACGGAAACGCCGTATCTGACCTAGACGGAAGTATAGGATTCCACTCTGCCCTAATACCATAATCTTGAATAAGATTGTTGTACGATACAAGCCCCCATTTGCAATAGAGGGCATCAGCACCAGCTTGGGCAGAGGAAGATGATTCGCCAGCTTTGGAAGCCATTTTTTGGAGCCAAGAAGTGGAAGAAAGAGGTCGTGACGAAGGAAGGAAATGAAACTGAAAACCCTAAACAGGAACTCCATTTATAAGAAATGGAAACTTTTCGAATTCGAAAAGGCAAAGGGATGGGAACACGCGTCATTATAGGGTAGGTACAATTGTCATCCTAATGATGACTTAACTGTCACATCCTTTTCCATCGCCGCCATTTTTTCAAAATGCATAACGGTACCCCACTCGAGAGACTTACACTCAAAGGGGGAAATTTTAACTTTTCCTTTTTTAGTCCGATTTCATAAATTTCATTTCATAACTTCAAACTGGGGGGACATGACGACGTATGACCTGGATCTGCTAACCCGACCCGGTCATTACCTATTATTTTATTATAAATAATTAATTACATATGTTTATCCCAGAATGTTCTATTCTGCGTGGATAAACTACGTAACCTAATCCCCAACCTTTTGGGAAGATCATGCAAATCCCTAACTTATCGGAGCCCATCTTAAGTTAAGGGAAACCCTAATGGTAGACAATAAATATAGGTAAACATCTAAGGTACTATCATCTTGCTTTCGTTTACTCTCTCTTTACATACGTATTTACTTTCTCCCAAACCGAGACTTATTCTCACGCCGGAGGGTGGTTACAGGAATAACCCAATTCCTGTAACGAGTCCCAACTGTGTTCTGTTTTGTAGCTAGCAGTTCAGATCGCCAAGAGTTGAAGTCCTAGTCGGATACTACCGTAAAGGTCAGTGTTTCTTCACAAATATTTTTCAATCTCCTGGGAGAGCAAGGGCCGTAGAAAGAAGGGAATAACCGGTTTACACGCCAATCTCCATCGTGTTTTTAGCATTTATATGTTTAAGAAGCAAGTTAAAAAACTGTCCTTCATCAGCAGATGTGGTCATAAGATTCCTGCATTTAGTATTACAATTTTTAAGTAACAAGAGTTATAAAACAAAATGGCTGCATAATGGGTTACAACATTAGGAAATCGAAAAGTACTTACCAAGGGGGTTTAGCGGTGACCTCACGTAGCTCTTTCATCGGTTTTGGTTCTCTGGGGTATACACTGGTTTCGAGAATGTATTGGTAAAGTGCATCACTTTGAAGAAGGCTTTTGTGGCCAACTTCTTGGTTTTTGGCAGGTTGAGTTTCGCCAGTAGCAGCCATTGATGTGGTGAATTTGGTTGTGTGTGTGTGGAATGGAGTGTGTTAATCAGATGTAGAAGTGAACCTGAAATGAAACGAGAACTGCATAAGGTTATATAGCGATCCGGTCAGCTAGAGTGGGATCGTGGAAGGTGGTGCGGTTGGTGACTTGAGCTTTCGTTGCTGATGTTGACTTGGCCAACCATTGTGGAAAACCATATATAGGTTTTGTGATATATCTTATTTAGTTGAAAATGAAATAGAAAAGTGATTTTTCGATTTGATCTTGGTTTGTAGTTTCTAAAACCAAGTGAATTTTATATTGTATTTTTTATATTATATATTATGTTTATCTTTTAATTGTGTAAATATTAACATTTACTCGAGAGGAATAATCTTGTTTAAAGAATCAACATTTTTCAAATCTTTCTAGTAATTAGCTTTTTCTTAATGATAACTTTATTCAGACCGTTACAGCCAATCATCTAGCAATGAACAAGATCTAAGAGTCCAAAATGCCAAACAGTACATACACCAAGCAGAACAAAACATTTGGGTTTTGTCTCACATTTATACTATTTCTTTTGGTATGTATAAATTTTGATGTACCAGCTACAAACATGGTTTTATTTTTTTCTTCAATAAACTTTTGTTTTACTACTTGTGCTTTGGTCGTTCTAATTGTTTTTTCCTCAATCCTTTAAAAATAGTCATTTTACTCCTTGATGTTTCGGTTTTGTCGGCAGTTTACTCCACGGCCTTAACTCCATCCATATTGTATGTTAACTGAATGGGTATTTTGGTAATTTCAAATATAAAATTAGGGTACTTTGGTAATTTATATCTAAATGTAAAGTATTAATATATACACACACATAACAAATACAATCTTTACTCTCTCTCTCTCTTTACAAGATCTCTCTCTCTCTCTCTCTCTCTACAAGATATCGACCTCTCTTCTACACCACCACCCTCCACC
Source organism: Helianthus tuberosus (assembly GCA_030545235.1). Classification (NCBI taxonomy): domain Eukaryota; kingdom Viridiplantae; phylum Streptophyta; class Magnoliopsida; order Asterales; family Asteraceae; genus Helianthus; species Helianthus tuberosus. The sequence goes on along the minus strand of CM060372.1, from coordinate 60,898,559 downwards.
TGACATTACCCGCCACCCACCACCCCGACGCCACCACCCGACATCACCACCACCATTCACCACCTAACCCGACATCACCACCACCATTCCCCCTAATCTCTATTGCTTCTATTTACAGTCTGCCTCTAAACTGAATACCCCACCTTCATTATCACCTAACACACTACCACCGTCATCACATTCATCAGCCATACCACCATCGACTCTCGCCACTGATGTTCAGATTCATCGTCATCGTTGATTGCTACCACTGTTCAGATTCCACACTCCACTAAACCGAGATATGTTTACCAGATTCTTTTAAGGAAGGCATAATTTAAACCCAAACCACTAGATGGACTGAACCCTAGATTGAAGCTCTATCTGTGTCGTCTTCTATAACCCTAGATCAAAGCCAAAATGGAAGCGCTACGGTGGTCTCTAGCAGTCAGGTGATCTTGACGGTGGGGTGGTGTAACAACCCGCCTTTTTGGAAAGTCAAAGTACAAGTCAAAGTCAAAGGAAGAAAAGATTGCTAATTGCGATCTGTCACTCCTTGCTTAACCACTGAATTGTGCTTTTTGACTTGTAATCGAATTCTATTTTAAATCGCTTTAGTTGTATTATGTGGAGTACTTGTTAATAATCGAGGTTTAAATCGCATGTTTTGTCGCTAATCAACTTAACGCTAACCGCAACGCTATCGCATCGCAACTCGAATTATGTGTTCTGAATATTGTTTTACGTGTGTGTACTATTATGTGTTACTTGTGCGTGTTATGTTTATGTTGAGGTGTTTAATCGCAATCACAATTCTATCGCATCGCAATCTAATCGCAAACGCTAAACGCAAGTTATTTATAGTGATTGTATGTTAGATATAGTAGTTAGGTTATTTGTGTAACTAACGAGTAATACTATCGCATCGCTCACTCGAAACGCATCGCAACACTCAACACGCAAAACGAAACGCGGAAACGCAACCCGTCGGAGCTACTCGAGCGAATGACCATTCGATCGAATGGCCAACCGATCGGATTGCCATCGAACGACCGTTCGACCGGGCGACCTGAAAGGTAGAGATACTTCTATGTTTTCAAAATGCTGCAACGAAAACTTCAAAGTCATCATACACAAACACATCCATCCTAAACGAGTGTCAATCCGACCGAATGGCCATCCGAACGGATGACCATACGAACGGATTGACATCCGATCGAGTGGCCATCCTATCGGATGACCATTCATCACTTGCACACTTTTCACCGTTTTACGCACTGTTCATTCGCTTATGCTATCGTAAACTGTTTAGGCTAATCACTCCAGCGCCCCCTTCAATCCATTAACTTCCATCGCTGTGAGTATATTCGATCCCTTTTTTGCTTTAAGCACTTTTGGGTGTTACATACGTTACTTATTCTAAATCACATCGAACACACGACGCAAACACTTTTATACGCTGACCGTTACTGCGTATTATACGTGTTACTCGATGAATGCTTGTATGTCATGTTAACACAGTGATGGACTGAACCCTAGATTGAAGCTCTAACTGTGTCGTCTTCTATAACCCTAGATCGAAGCCAAAATGGAAGCGCTACGGTTATCTCTAGCGGTCAGGTGATCTTGACGGTGGGGTGGTGTAACAACCCGCCTTTTTGGAAAGTCAAAGTACAAGTCAAAGTCAAAGGAAGAAAAGATTGCTAATTGCGATCTGTCACTCCTTGCTTAACTACTGAATTGTGATTTTTGACTTGTAATCGAATTCTATTTTAAATCGCTTTAGTTGTATTATGTGGAGTACTTGTTAATAATAGAGGTTTAAATCACATGTTTTATCGCTAATCGACTTAACGCTAACCGCAACGCTATCGCATCGCAACTCGAATTATGTGTTCTGAATATTGTTTTACGTGTGTGTACTATTATGTGTTACTTGTGCATGTTATGTTTATGTTGAGGTGTTTAATCGCAATCACAATTCTATCGCATCACAATCTAATCGCAAACGCTAAACGCAAGTTATTTATAGTGATTGTATGTTAGGTATAGTAGTTAGGTTATTTGTGTAACTAACGAGTAATACTATCGCATCGCTCACTCGAAACGCATCGCAACGCAACGCTCAACACGCAAAACGAAACGCCGAAATGCAACCCGTCGGAGCCACTCGAGCGAATGACCATTCGATCGAATGGCCAACGGATCGGATTGCCATCGAACTACCGTTCGACCGGGCGACCTGAAAGGTAGAGATACTTCTATGTTTTCAAAATGCTACAACGAAAACTTCAAAGTCATCATACACAAACACATCCATCCCAAACGAGTGTCAATCCGACCGAATGGCCATCCGAACGGATTGACATCCGAGAGAGTGGCCATCCGTTCGGATTGCCATCCGATCGGATGACCATTCGTCACTTGCTCACTTTTCACCGTTTTACGCACCGTTCATTCGCTTATGCTATCGTAAACTGTTCAGGCTAATCACTCCAGCGCTCCCTTCAATCCATTAACTTCCATCGCTGTGAGTATACTCGATCCCTTTTTTGCTTTAAGCACTTTTGGGTGTTACATACGTTACTTATTCTAAATCACATCGAACACACGATGCAAATACTTTTATACACTGACCGTTACTGAGTGTTATACGTGTTACTCGATGAATGCATGTATGTTATGTTAACACAGTAATTGTTGCCTGACACCTTAGCAACGATAATACTATTAGTTTGGACTCAGCACCTGTCGTGGACAGGGGTTGTTAACGTTACCTCTACACGTGTCACAGTGGTGATATGTGTTGCGCATTCTACAACTCGCTGTCTTGTCTGTGCATATTTCATTGTCGATAACCTGCTAGCTTCACACTATACATGTTACATGCTGGTTATCCGTAATTGCTTTCGAACGCTATTATTACTATTAAACTTGTATGCTCACCTTTACACTATGTGTATTGACCTCTATTTTAACGTATGTGACAGGTGTTTGAATACTAGGATGTTTGCTTGCTTTCATGGAATAAAGCTAGGATGGAGTCTAGAAACAAACCTAATAAAATCTGAGTTGTCAAAAGAGTTTGCTTGTTTTTGAGACAATTATCTGTAATAACTGTTTTTACTGTATCTGTTAGTAGTATGGGATATTAACATTAAAGATTCGATAATTTAATAATTGTTATGGATTCTCTTGAACAATCTGTTTCTCTCAGTGCCGCGCCCCGATGTTTCCGCCATCGGTTGGGGTGTGACAGGTGGGGTGGGGTGTTGAGGTGGTTGCCGACAGGTGACAGTGGGTTGCTCAGGTTGTTGCCACCAACAGGTGATGATGATGGTGGCCAACTCCGATTTTAGATAGAGAGAGAGAAAGAGAGAGAGAGAGAGAGAAAGAGAGAGAAATGGAGATGGTGGTGGTTGGCTAGGATGGAGATGTTGGTCGGCTAGGATGGAGAAATCGTGGGGGTGGTGTCTGATAGTGGGGTGATTGTTGTTACAGTAGGTTAAAAAGATAAGAGGAATGAAAGTGATTGGGTGATTGTTGTTACAGTAGGTTAGAAAAATAAATGGATGAAAGTGATTTTTTTGTTTCTAATATTTTTATAAATATAAACAGATATATTAATAATAAGGTTGGATTTGAAAAGATTTAAATGCCCCTCATGTGAGGGGCATGTGACCAGGATTTAAAGGTGAAAATGGATGTCAGGAGCGAAATGGTGATAACTTGATTAGATCAGGGAGTAAAATGACTATTTTTAAAGGAGATGGGCAAAACCGTTAAAACGACCAAACCACATGGAGCAAAACGAAAGTTTACTCTTTTTTTTCTTTTTACGTTCAGTTTCACCTATTATATTATCTAAATATTAATAAAGACTACAATTACTGTCGCACATGACAATTTCTCCTTCAACCTCATAATTATACTTTTATTTATATTTAAAAATATTTTGTTATCTTTATCCTTTTTATTATTATCTATAAATCTCTCAATTTTAATCTTAGTATATATATATATATATATAATCTATACGTTTAATAACTAAACTATGTCTCCAGTTTACATAAAGGATATTTTAAGTGTATTATATATTTAAATAACATTTTGCTATATCTATTGATTTTTCAAGTGCATTCTATATTTAAATAACATTTTGCTATATCTACACTAATAATTTTAAGACTAAATTACAAGTTTTGTCCTTTATGTTTGCATCAAATTTCAGGCGCTGTCCTTTACCTTTAAAACTGTCAGGCGGTGTCCTTTACGTTTCAAAATCTTGCAAGTTTTGTCCTTTAACCCAAACCAGGTTAGAATTCTCAGTTAAATTAAGGCATGTGCAGGGCACATGAGGGTAAAATGGTCATTGCACATCCCACTTGTCTGTCCCCCTTTAATTATAACAAGACATGCCCTCATTCATTCACCTGCTTCACATCGATCATCCCTCATCTTTCATTTCTAGGGTTTTAGCCACTGTAAAAAGACGATCAAGATTCCAATCAAGATTCCGATGTCGAATGATCAAGAAGGCTGGTATATCAGGGATCATCTTGATAATGAAAATGTCGTTGAACTTTATGGTAAGTTACAAACCCTAGCTTCGATTTTGGGATAAAATGTTGTGGTTTTTGTTGATCATCAGTTGATTAATGACATAAATGTTGAAAATTTGCAGATGGTTTTCCCAATTACTTTAGCATTTGCATTCATCATGGTGGTAGGCTTACATCGCCTCCTGGACGCACATATGTAGGAGGCAAGATCAGTTATGTTGACTTGATAGATATTGATATGTTTTCCATTCATGAAGTTGATCTTATGCTTGATCAGTTAGAGTATAATAGCTTGAACCCAATGTATTACCAGTTTTTGAATCCTGGAAAAACCCTAGATGATGGTCTTGAACACCTAACCAGTGATCAAGACTGTCTGAACTTGGCTAGGTATGTTGAAATGCACAAGGTCATCCATGTATATACCACTCATGGCTTGAAAAACATGAAGGAACTGTTTAGCTCACCTAGTAAACCTCCTAGACCTAGCATCACCATTGAAGAGATAGATGAAATTGGACCATATGCCATAGTCCCTATGAAGAAAAATGCAAATATTGGCTATGGGGAATCCAGTAGTAAGGTGCCAGTCAATGAGGATAGGGATTTTAGTGAGGATAAGGATGTTACTGATGATAGGGATGTTAGTGAGGATAGGGATGTTACTGATGATAGGGATGGTAGTGAAGGTAGGAGTGATAATGATAGTGATTACATATTCGATGAATTGAATACTTTCATAAGTGATAGACAAAAGGTACTGTCTTTTACTTTGCAAACTGTCCTTTACTTTGTTAACTGTGTTTTACTTTGTTAACTGTCTTTTAATCCTGCAGGGGATACTTCCTGCAATCTCAAAACTGTTTCCTTGTGCTGAGCATCGATACTGTCTTCGCCACATACATGAAAACATGAAAGTTACTTTCAAAGGAGATCTTTACAAGGAAAAGCTTTGGAAGTGTGCTTGTGCAACAACAGTCCCAGAATTAGCAGTTGCTATGGATGAGTTGAAGGCTTTCAACAAGAAAGCTCACTTATGGTTGTCAAAGATTCCTCCTTTACATTGGTCAAGGGCTTATTTTTCAGGTAATTTTCATTTGTTCAATTATGTATTCATTTGTTCACTGATGTATTCCTTTGTTCACTTATGTATTCATTTGGCACAGGGAGGGCTGTGTCTAACATAGTGCTTAATAACATGTGTGAGGTTTTCAATGGAAAGATAGTAGAAGGCAGGGACAAGCCTATCATATCAGCCCTTGAATACATCAGGGAGTATCTAATGAGGAGAATAGTAACTGTGTTGAACGTAATGGAGAGAAGTAAAGGCTTGCTTACACCCAAGGCAACAGAACTTTTTGAAGGGATCAAAAGAGATGCAACCGCTTACCATGTTCAGTGGAATGGGGGGATTTGTATCAGGTTAGTGGAAAGCCAAATCATGCACGTGTAGTGAATTTGGCTGCAAGGACATGTAGTTGCAGAGCCTGGGAAATAACAGGTAACTAACTCTTCATTTGTTGAAGTTGTTAACTGGATGTTTGTCTAAAGGTTGAATATGTTTTATAGGAATGCCATGCAGACATGCTGTGGCTGCAATTTGGGAGAAAGCTGCTAATGGGGGCAGGGTGGGTGCTTTGGAGAGTTGGGTACATCCGGTTCATACAATGGAGAGGTGGAAACAGGTGTACTCTTTTACGGTGAACCCTATCAATGGTAGGACTTTATGGACAAGGGTAAATGTTCCTACAACGATTACACCCCCAAAACATCACACCCAGGTTGGTAGACCCAAGAAATTAAGGAAAAGATCTGCTGTGGAGCTTGAAGAGATGACCCAATCAGGAAGGCTGTCCAAAAAGCACACTAAAGGTGCATGTTCAAAGTGTAAGAAGACTGGACATAATTCCAGGACTTGCAAGGGTCAAGGTGAAGCTGTCAAGACTGGCAAATCAGGGAAGAGTGGCAATGCAGGGAAGAAAAGGAAGGCAGCACCAAACTGAACCTGTTTTATGTCTTCTGAACCTGTTTTATGTCTTTTGAACTTGTTTTATGTCTTTTGGAAATGTTGGTTGCTAGTATTTAGATGTTTGTGAACTTGTTTTAGGTCTTTTGTGAAATGTTGGTAGTATTTGGAACATGATATATTAATTTTACCATTCATAAAAGTTTTTCCAAGTTTTAAACCATAAGTACCTAGATATATTAGATATCTATCTAATATAACTAATATATAATATATTTTTTGTTGGGTGTCGAATCCAGCAAATAAATATAAAATAAACCTACTTAGTCACACTAAAAGTAGTATGAATGGAAGTCAGGTTCGTGTCCACAGGGATACAGATTAACGAATTATGCCAAAACGTTTTAGACACAAATACGGTTGTTTTGAAAGGGGGTTTTTAAGTTTAACTAAAATATGAAAACAATTTATAATTTTTAGATTAAAAAGAAAAGCTAATTAAAGTGGTTGGAAAATTCAGATGTTAAAAACTAATTTCAACACCAGGGCAATTTCTTGATTCGGTTCGACTTACGATCATTAACGGTCACGATGCAATGATCCTTTTTAAATAATAGTTTGTATCAACACTAGACGTCACGCAGTTCGGACCTCCACTCTATTTAATGTCTAACCAAACGCCGTTCGTTGATTAGAGCCAACCCGCTACTCTAAACTCACGCCGTTCGGATTTTAGCGTGCGTGTTGCGGGATAGAAGTATCGATTATAATCAAACACACACGCCATTCGGAATGTTTAATTATATTGTATGATTCTATAATAAATTAAAATTCATAGACAAACTTGAACCATTATTTGTTCCTTTTATCAAAACTTAAAATCTGATTAGACATTAAAATCTTGATGAACTTTATTAGAAAAATTAATAAATTGATCAGGTTTACTAACAATCTAATATTTTCCGGATTGGATCCGTATTAAAAACAAGAATCACACAAACAAACCACTAAAATAATCAGATCTAACATAACCGTTTCATATAAGTTTATGAACCAAATCAAAGAAAATAAACCCTGATGTCGAAACTATAAAAGTCTAGCCGGACATAATGGCTATAACAATCAGTAGAAAATATGAAACAAACATCCAAAACTTAAACTTACTAAACAAATTGTTCTAGAAAATCACCAAAAGGAAAAAAAACTTCTAGCGATCTCCACTGAAGCCGTCTTCGAAGTCCTCAATATGCGTCCAGTTGTTGGTGATGATATATCCCCCTTTTTTTTCATTCAGATTGTATATCTCTTTTTTCCTAAACTGGGCTTCCATGTTTTGTATTAAGATAATAATCTCAATATTGATATGGCTATCCAAATTTAGCCCAAGGAGATTTTAAGTTAAGCCCAATTTAATTTGATTGTTGTAAATTAGAACGACTTTTTGCTGGACTTTTGTTTCTCATAATACATTTTTAAACTCCATCTTGAGCTCTTAACTGTCCTCCATTTAAAACCACCAACAATTGCCTTTTACATTCCATGACTCCTTTTCTTTTAAAGATCCTTCTTTATCACTCGCAATCACTCCACATCTACAAAGTAAAATCAACCAAAGTAGATTCCATTCCATCAAACGAGTGTTTCGCAAAATAATGAGGTATGACTATGAAATATGCATGATATATGATGAGATATTAATATTATTATGCTATAAAACATGCCTAAAAATGCTACTAACAAATCTCCTCAAGCTTAAACCTTTCCTTGTCCTCAAGGAAGTCAAGAACAAGAATAAACCGAGAAATAAACACGAAAAATAAAACACATATGCATGCTCACTATTTTTTTTCAACCCGCTTCTTTTATTCCGGAAAACAAACTTGTAATGAGATCACATCCAACATTGTCAACTCCTATTACATTCATTCGAACCCGGGAAATACTTACACGTGTAACCGCGATTGTTGATATTTTGTGTCCCTTTAAACTCAAACCCGCTTAATCACAACCATATGTTTTCTGCTTAATAATATACAAATTTACCAACATGGTTTAATCGTCCCCATGCCCAACACCTATGGCAATATCTACCCAACCTCACGACTTTTTGAAGATTTCCAAAACCACACTTGATGCGACCATGCATCCAAACCATGACACGATAGTTATTATCTTTTTTTTTTTTTTCGTTTTTCAAGGGGTCGGGACTTTTCTCCCTAATTTGCTCAAATATTTTTTTTTTCAACTTCTTTTTTTTTTCAAATTTTTGGCATACATTGTGCTCTTTTACCCCTTCCATTTTCTTCTTTTTTTTTTTCTTTTTAACTATAGTAACCTATGAGGTCAATTTTTCACCTCTTTGAGGTCAATTTTTCACCTCTTTATTTTTTTTTCAATGAAACTACGGAGGTGTCATGTTATGGGGAACATGGTGTGTGATAGAGGATATGCAACTCAACCGATTTTTGGTCGGGATCAATTTTTTACCACAAGCATCAAGATGGGAAACTAAACACATATATTTAATTAAGCTTATTGCATACAACATTGGCGTTCCTAAGTTAGGGCCGAGCCTATCAACACATCCCGAATTATCTATGTTTTCTTCCCCAAAGTTACCATTTTGCGCATAAGCTTTGACATGCTAGAAATCATATCATTTCTCAATTTTCACAAATGATTTTCAGCGGAACAAAAACGGTTTTTTTTTTTTTTTATGTATGTTTTTAATGCACGAATATACACCCTAAATGCAATGAAAATGAAAAATGCAAATATATGCAACTATTTACAAACTAAGTAATGCATGATAGAATGAGAATACGGACATTACCTCTAATCTCAACCTCCCCAAGCTTAAGATATAGCATCGTCACTTGCTCACTTTTCACCGTTTTACGCACTGTTCATTCGCTTATGATATCGTAAACTGTTCAGGCTAATCACTCCAGCGCTCCCTTCAATCCATTAACTTCCATCGCTGTGAGTATACTCGATCCCTTTTTGCTTTAAGCACTTTTGCGTGTTACATACGTTACTTATTCTAAATCACATCGAACACACGACGCAAATACTTTTATACGCTGACCGTTACTGCATGTTATACGTGTTACTCGATGAATGCTTGTATGTTATATTAACACAGTGATTGTTGCCTGACGCCTTAGCAACGATAATACTATTAGTTTGGACTCAGCACCTGTCGTGGACAGGGGTTGTTAAGGTTACCTCTTCACGTGTCAAAGTGGTGATATGTGTTACGCATTCTACAACTCGTTGTCTTGTCTGTGCATATTTCATTGTCGATAACCTGCTTGCTTCACACTATACATGTTACATGCTGGTTATGCGTAAACGCTTTCGAACGCTATTATTACTATTAAACTTGTATGCTCACCTTTAATCATGGGGGTGGTGTCTGATAGTGGGGTGATTGTTGTTACAGTAGGTTAGAAAGATAAGAGGAATGAAAGTGATTGGGTTATTGTTGTTACAGTAGGATAGAAAAATAGATGGATGAAAGTTATTTTTTTCTTTCTAATATTTTTATAAATATAAACAGATATATTAATAATAAGGTTGGATTTTAAAAGATTTAAACGCCCCTCATGTGAGGGGCATGTGACCATGATTTAACGGTGGAAATGGATGTCAGGAGCGAAATGGTGATAACTTGATAAGATCAGGGAGTAAAATGACTATTTTTAAAGGATTTGGGCAAAACCGTTAAAATGACCAAACCACATGGAGCAAAACAAAAGTTTACTCTTTTTTTCTTTTTACGTTCAATTTCACCTATTATATTATCTAAATATTAATAAAGACTACAATTACTGTCACATGACAATTTCTCCTTCAACCTCATAATTATACTTTTATTTATATTTAAAAATTATCTTTATCCTTTTTATTATCATCTATAAATCTCTCAATTTTAATCTTAGTATATATATATATATATATACACATTTAATATTAGGTCCTCCATCCTTTAATAACTAAACTACGTCTCCAGTTTACATAAAGGATATTTTAAGTGTATTATATATTTAAATAACATTTTGCTATATCTATTGATATTTTAAGTGCATTCTATATTTAACTAACATTTTGCTATATCTACACTAATAATTTTAATAATATAGAAGCAGTGGCAAAAGACTATGATATATTAATTTGACCATGCATAAAAGTTTTTCCAAGTTTTAAACCATAAATACCTAGATATATTAGATATCTATCTAATATAATTAATATATAATATATTTTTATTATTAGAATTAATTACAGGGTTAGTACTTGTGGTTTGTCTATTTTATGATTTTCATACCTATTTATTGAAAATTATACAATTAGTACCAACTTTTACAAACTCATTTCACCAAAAGCACATCATAGGTACTAACCATGTAATAAATTCTACAACAAAGTACATTAGTGGTGAAACAATTCGTAAAAGTTTGTCACAATGGTGTGATTTGTAAATATAGGTATCAAAATAGCAAAATAAGTAAACCCCGGGTATTAATCATGTACTTAATTTTTATTCTTATTCTTATTATATTTTATATAATGAATATAAACTTAAAGTAATTGCAAGTTAAAAAAATACAAAAATAAAAGGTTTAATTGTATTTATTTGAAACTTCAGAGGGGGGAGTATAACAAGTAAATTTAACAGAAAAGGGGTACGTTTATCAACACCCTTCTAATATAGGGTTTCTTCAATTTTTGTTTTTTTTTTATTTTATGCAATGATTTTGCAGATCTTTATCTGGGTTATAGGTCTGGATATCCTCTTAGCAGATCCATTTTCTCAAGTCCATATGGGTTTTCACAAATCGAATCTCCTCGTAATCATCTTCCTCATTGCTCGATTATCCCTGCGATCCAGTTTGATAGAAGCGAATTCCACTCTTCTACTTCAAGGATTCGACTATAACTAAACGCCACTGTTTCGAGTTACCTTTCCAATGTGGCCCAATCTTGAAATTTCAGTTCCAATGGATTTTTACCAAACAGACACTTCCGATGTTACCGCTCCGAGTTAATATTTTCTATAATAAATAAAAAAAGGCATATGAACAATGCAAGGGACCAAGGCAAACCAAAAATAAATCATAAGGGTCAACATGTAAAAGGCATATAAAGGACTAAAAATGGAAATAGTTGTTTTAAGATTATATAAATGAGTAATAAAATACAAAGAGTTTTTTTTCTTTTTTTTTAAATCTTGTATATTATAATTCAAGTAAGTTGAACATTTTAGTTCACCACCGAATTTTGTCGTTTAATTCACGGCATATATATTTCTTTGCTCCCCACATTTGGCTATTTCGGGTTCACAACACAATTTGAGAATGTGGACTTGGCTACACCTAGCCAGAGATATATTGAAGAACACGCGGAATGAGTATTGTGACGGTCAAAAATGTAGATGGCATATTCAGCGGGAATTTCGGGATCCTGATTAATGACGGTTAATGCTTCTAACTATTATTTTGACACTAACTTGCAGTTAAAGAGTGTTGACTAAGTAACTCCTAAAGATATTAGTATACATCAAAACCAAAAAAACTTGCAAGATAAGATCAAATAAAAATACAACTTCATTCGACTACATACAATTAATATTTTGAGTTCTTAAGTTTGAAAAACCATAAACCGAGATAAAGCTATAAATAACAATATCATTGATGTTCAGCTTCAACTAACTAAAAAATTGTTTTGAGGTTTTTTGGTTGGTGAGTTTTGGTTCATCACAAATTTAACATAACAAAAAGAGAAGTTGGTGCAAATAAGCATTAACCATAAATGAAGTATAAAATAAAAATATCTCCACTAGGTTACCGACTCTTGTTTTCCACTATGGTTGGCCAAGTCAACATCTGCAATGTAAGCTAACAAGTCTCACTCTCACCAAACGCAACACCTTCCGCGATACTCCTTATTTGCCCACTCCCTCCCTATATAACCCAATTCATTTCTCCTTTCATTTCAGGTTCACTTCTACATCTGATTAACATACTCCATATCACACACACACAACCAAATTCACCACATCAATGGCTGCTACTGGAGAAACTCAACCTGCCAAACACCAAGAAGTTGGCCACAAAAGCCTTCTTCAAAGTGATGCACTTTACCAATACATTCTCGAAACCAGCGTATACCCCAGAGAACCACAACCGATGAAAGAGCTACGTGAGGTCACCGCTAAACACCCTTGGTAAGCGCTTTTCGATTTCCTAATGTTGTAACACATTATGCAGCCATCTTGTTTTATAACTCATGTTACTTAAAAATTGTAATACTAAATACAGGAATCTTATGACTACATCTGCTGATGAAGGACAGTTTTTGAACTTACTTCTTAAACTTATAAATGCTAAGAACACAATGGAGATTGGTGTGTATACCGGTTATTCCCTTCTTTCTACGGCCCTTGCTCTCCCAGAAGATGGTAAGATTTTGGCTTTGGATATAAACCGTGAGAATTATGAAATCGGTCTTCCCATTATTGAGAAAGCCGGTGTTGCTCACAAGATTGACTTTAGAGAAGGTCCTGCTCTTCCTCTTCTTGACCAAATGGTCGAAGATGTAAGTACTTACAAATTTATGACAAGTTGCAATTATCATTTTTCAGTTACAACTCCATTCTTATTTATGATTCTGATTTACAGGAAAAATGCCATGGATCGTTTGACTTTATTTTTGTGGACGCGGATAAAGATAACTATCTTAACTATCATAAAAGGTTGATCGATCTAGTCAAAATTGGGGGTGTGATTGGGTACGATAACACCCTTTGGAACGGATCTTTGGTGGCGCCGCCAGATGCTCCACTTAGAAAGTATGTTAGGTACTACAGAGATTTCGTGTTAGAGCTTAACAAAGCGTTGGCTGTGGACCCGAGAGTGGAGATTTGTCAGCTTCCGGTGGGTGATGGAATCACTCTATGTCGCCGTATAAGCTAATTACAAACATCATACCAACTAAAACATACGGAGTTGCAAGATTAATTGTGACGACTATTCTCTTCAATCTTTGATATGTATGTTAAAAATAAATAACAAAAAAATAGTTCCTTTTTCTTTGTATTATTTAACACTCTTGCAATCTTGTTTATTTAATCATGTAAACCCAATGTTATATATTTGTTTATCGTTTCCATCCACTGTATATGTAATAGACATATATTTAGGAGATTATATATTTCCATACTAGGTTAGTAACCCGCGTAGCACACGGGTTGAAAAATGAAAAATATATAAGTCAAAAGTATATAAATAAACAATATATAAAAGAAATTACATATTACTTTAAGTAACAAGAAAACAAAAACAAAAATTACAATAACAATTCTCAAACCATGTATTACACGAGTTGTATAAAGAACACGTTATCATTGGATTGAGTAGATTATGAGCTCGTTTCAATTGCACATAAAATTAAACCAAGAATATTGGGTCGGACATCCATTTTCTTCCAACCATATCCTAACCATTCTTAAGGATATTTCAAATCCTTGCATCTGAACACCAATCTATTTACCCCCCTTGGAAACATACAAAAAATACATACATCAACAAACATGCAAAAAGATACATAATAATCACACAATATTCTTTAATGAAGTTGAATGTATAGTTAGAAAGTCAAACCTAAACATAATTCAAACAAAATCTTATTTATTTTAGTGGCAAATGTTACCTTTTTACACCAATAATTCTAAATTATTTCTTCTTACCCATGTTTAAACATGAGATCCCTTTAAGATGCATGAGAAAGAAAAGTTAATATTTCAAACATTTTTTTTTACATTCGTCATCTACTTCATTGTAGGTGTGGTGCCCATCACATATAAAGTCATCCTAAATCATAACATCAATACCTAAATTTGTTTATGAATGATGTACCGATATAATAAAAACCTATATAGAGAATAGATAAAAGCAAAACAAATAAAGCTTATTCTCATTTTACGGCTTTAAATGTGAAAAGTTTCAATCTTAGTGGTATTTTGTCGTCTTTTTTAATTGGCCTGCATTTTTCATAGGATTAACATTTGAATAAACCTTGATTTTTTATATATCTTGGTATACTCAAATTTATCTTGCACATTATTTACAACATAACTTTTTAGATGAATATGATGATTTTGAATACTAAAACTACAACTTTGTGAACCCCATCAAAAGTACTAAACAACCGACTATGATGCAAAAATCGTATGATTGAAATTTAAAAAATGATTTCGATTTTTGGGAATGGTCAACATGGATTAAAAATATACAGCGCTAAGAGTGGGTATCTTGATAGTAGATACATTAACTACTACAAAAAGATAGGTATCTGGTAATAAATGCATACAACTATCTTGCAAAAAACCAAGTACTTGTCCCTGTTGCTAAATACCAACAAACGGGAGCCAAAAAACGAACATGTTCTAAATTATCCACTTCTTGGAAAGCATTGCCCTCACCTCTGCAGGGGTGTACAATGCCACACCATAGTATTCCAACGGATGAGGATCAACGATCAGATCATCAACATTCTCCTCATCCACCGGAAAAGCCACTACCTCCGAATCATCAACCGCATTTGTGCAGGAACGGCTACGACGACGACGCTCGTACACCTTTCTGCATCATTGAACATGGTCAGGAGGAAAGGTTTCCATCAAATTGCCAGCTGATTGTGAAATCACACCTGCGTCAGCTTTTAGAGGATCCTCATATATGACACTCTTGCAGGACCGGCTAACCTAGGGTAAGACATTATCAGAGGTCACTCATGTTCCCCTGATTATCTCCTCCGTTACCTGAATTTGGAGATGAACTAAACCGTCAGCCGCATCCAGACGTCGGAAAATTTCGGAAAGTCGCTGTTTATAGCACCTCCGACTCATTTTTTCGAATTACCAAATTTGGAAAAAAAGTAACTTAATTTATAGAAGTTGAAACAGTTTGACAGTGATAACGACAACACAATTAATGAAAAGTAATCATCACATGTCAAATCGCCACATTTCAGGCAAACGTCGGCGTCATTCATCATGATATTAGCATTAAATGTCTGACACCTAATCGAGTGTTTGCACATAACCCAAGCATAACAGTGTTTATACAAAATATCCAGGGAATAGTTTACATAACAAACAAAGTAAAAACACTCATTCCTCCTCCGACTCCTCCGCGGGGTCCAACATTAAGCGTAAGGAGTCCACGCCATCTTCGTTCACTTTATCCATTAGAACAGCATACGCGGGCAGTGGCTCATTGCACGCCGCTTCAAGAGCATTCGCGATATCTACCTGAAGTTTGCCCCTCGTTGTGTGGAACTCGGGAGTAATCTTCTCTGACTGTTGACACTCAAAGTAGCCCTTGTAAACACCATCATGATGGCCAGAGTGATAAGCTGCAGCAGAGAGGCTCTCCAATAACGCCGTAAAAGACCCCGGCTGGCGGAGATACTCAAACGCCCCAACCAGGCCATTAGTTATCAGTCAATTCTTGTCACCTCGCAACTCAGCCAGCTGGCTAGTCAGGCTGTCCACCTCGGCGTTTGTTTGTTCCAAAGCATTTTCCGCCTCCTTAAGGCGTGCCTGATGGGTGGCGGAAGATTCAACCAATTTGTTCCTATCGGAAACAAGGGAATCACACTGTTGTTGAACCTCCCTAAGCCGTGCTTCCTGCTCCTCCAGCTCAACCTGCTTCGCCTGAACCTTGGCGTTAGATGCTTCTACCTCAACAGTTAAAGCCTGGTACCGCTCCTGCACCTGAGACACAAATTCAGTGTCAATTCGGAATTTTTCCATCTTAGCAGACATTTCAGATCTCACATTTTGAGCCTCGGTAACAGCTTTACTCTCCAATTTTTCTTGAATAGATTTGGCATGAGCAAGGACCCGATCCTTCTCTGCTATATCGCGGGCCCACAATATTCTCTCTTCAGCAAGGTTGGTAGTCAGCCGCTTCAAGTCATCCTCTGCTTTATTTTTGTCGGATAAAAACCTGCTCTCCCACAACCCAGCGGCTTGGAGTTGACTCTCCAAGCGGTACCTCTCATCCTTTAGCTCCTGAATAGCGGCCCGTGCTTGGTGGAGCTCATTTTTATCATGCATCCACCTACGCCGGATCTCTGCAAGCCTCCGGGACTGACTAACGGAATCCACCATAGTGGAATTCATCAAATTTTCATTGTTTAATCCCTCAACGTATGCTGACTCAGCCGGAGGGTAGGCCCACTCAATCCAGTGTTGAATCACTGGGGAAAAATCAATCAGGAAGACTCAGCAATTTTCCACCTGGGTTGGTAGCGTTTATCTTGCATGTTGGGATCCCAGTTGATGGTAGCCAAATAAAGATCATCACCCAAACGGGCCCCATCATCAGCAATCCCGCTGCTAGCCCCCCAGCATCGCTCACGACGGTATCTCCGGCACTGGTTGCTTCGTGAGCAGTAAGCGCCGTAGGCATCTCCTTTCCAGTTGCAGAAAAAACGCTGAAAGGAGAGTCAAACAAGGAGGCGGGGGTAATACTGGAAGGCAGTGATGTGGACACTGGACTGGTGGTCATCGCCACAGCAACCGTCGGCATAGGGGGTGGTATAGAGCAACTAACAGCAGCGGCAACACTTGCCTGAGATATAAGCTCTGAAAGGCTTGGTCCGCTAGTAGCGGAAGGCATAGTATCCACAGATGTCAAGGAGGCAGAAGACACACCCTCAACTGGAACCCCAGCAGTAGAACATGTATTAAGATTAGATCTTCAGCAACATAAAACACAAAGTCCACAATGACACCCACAGATAAAAGTACTTACCGAGGGGTAAGGCGTAATTGGCTTGCATAGCCTCGAAAGCAGTCAGGGCAGGTACAATAAAAGTCTTGCGTTTTTTCGACACGCGGGTCAGACTTGTCAACTCAGCAGCAGTAACAACAACACTCCCAGCGGGTGCGGTCACGCCATCAGAGGAAGTAGCGGCCCCCGCAGCCATGTACTTCCTCCGGGTGATTTTTACCCGGATTGGTTTCTTCTCTATGGCAGCAACATTACTTCCCCCGCTGGGGAGAGGCTGAGAAATGTAAACAGCCGGGTCCGCCGGCACGGTTGGAAGCAAAAACTGCTCCAAGTGAATTCTCAAAACATCTGGTTCCTGTTCACCAAGCACACGGTCCGTGACCCTTAAAGCAGCGTTCAATGGAGGATCGACAAAATCAAACAAACCCCATTTCCCTATAATGATTACGCAAGTTAATTCACATACAATTAACAGAGTTTGTTCAAAAAAGAAGAGACACATACCTTGATCACCCCTCTGGAAGGAAGGATAAAGCCTGATGTCGCGCCATAGCAGGCTCATTCCAGCCATCACCAGGGCTCCCTCCGGGATCACCATACACCCGGATGGGCACTCACATAATCTCTTATAAAGGGCATTTTCCACATAAGCATCTTGTGGGGGACCATCGTCTTTCACTTTATCCTTGGGTCCCATCTCCCTCCATTGCATTTCTCCTGGAACGACACCGGCATCAATGTAGAAGAATTTTTTCTTCCAATCCTTATCTTTGGAACTGTTAGGAAATTCTCTCAGGCAAGACACATCGACATCTCACCCATCGAAGGTGAAAAAAGGGGATTTCCATACAAGGACGAAAAAAGCCTGGAAAACTATTAGTTAAGGGATATGCCCTAAGGCGATACAAGCAAACTCAAATTGCCGAAGTTTAACCAACCCTAACGGATGCAATTGGGAAATATGGATGGGATAATAATCAAGAACCAACTTACAGAACTTGGTAATCGGCAATCGGAAGTTGCAAAACCTGAAAAAATCACTAAACAGAGTGATTTTACCCGTTTTTAACGGAAACGCCGTATCTGACCTAGACGGAAGTGTAGGATTCCACTCTGCCCTAATACCATAATCTTGAATAAGATTGTTATACGATACAAGCCCCCATTTGCAATAGAGGGCATCAGCACCAGCTTAGGCAGAGGAAGATGATTCACCAGCTTTGGAAGCCATTTTTTGGAGTTAAGAAGTGGAAGAAAGAGGTCGTGACGAAGGAAGGAAATCAAACTCAAAACCCTAAACAGGAACTCCATTTATAAGGAATGGATACTTTTCGAATTCGAAAAGGCAAAGGGAAGGGAACACGCGTCATTATAGGGTAGGTACAATTGTCATCCTAATGATGACTTAACAGTCACATCCTTTTCCATCGCCGCCATTTTTTCAAAATGCATAACGGTACCCCACTCGAGAGACTTACACTCAAAGGGGGAAATTTTGACTTTTCCTTTTTTAGTCCGATTTCATGAATTTCATTTCATAACTTCGGACTGGGGGGACATGACGACGTATGACCTGGATCTACTAACCCGACCCGGTCATTACCTATTATTTTATTATAAATAATTAATTACATATATTTATTCCAGAATGTTCTATTCTGCATGGATAAACTAAGTAACCTAATCCCCAACCTTTTGGGAAGATCATGCAAATCCCTAACTTATCGGAACCCATCTTAAGTTAAGGGAAACCCTAATGGTAGACTATAAATATAGGTAAACATCTAAGGTACTATCATCTTGCTTTCGTTTACTCTCTCTTTACATACGTATTTACTTTCTCCCAAACCGAGACTTATTCTCACGCCGGAGGGTGGTTACAGGAATAACCCAATTCCTGTAACGAGTCCCAACGGTGTTCTGTTTTGTAGCTAGCAGTTCAGATCGCCAAGAGTTGAAGTCCTAGTCGGATACTACCGTAAAGGTCAGTGTTTCTTCACAAATATTTTTCAATCTTCTGGGAGAGCAAGGGCCGTAGAAAGAAGGGAATAACCGGTATACACGCCAATCTCCATCGTGTTTTTAGCATTTATATGTTTAAGAAGCAAGTTAAATTGTCCTTCATCAGCAGATGTGGTCATAAGATTCCTGCATTTAGTATTACAATTTTTAAGTAACAAGAGTTATAAAACAAAATGGCTTCATAATGTGTTACAACATTAGGAAATCGAAAAGTACTTACCAAGGGGGTTTAGCGGTGATCTCACGTAGCTCTTTCATCGGTTTTTGTTCTCTGGGGTATACGCTGGTTTTGAGAATGTATTGGTAAAGTGCATCACTTTGAAGAAGGCTTTTGTGGCCAACTTCTTGGTGTTTGGCAGGTTGAGTTTCTCCAGTAGCAGCCATTGATGTGGTGAATTTGGTTGTGTGTGTGTGGAATGGAGTGTGTTGATCAGATGTAGAAGTGAACCTGAAATGAAACGAGAACTGCATCGGGTTATATAGCGATCCGGTCAGCCAGAGTGGGATCGTGGAAGGTGGTGCGGTTGGTGACTTGAGCTTTCGTTGCTGATGTTGACTTGGCCAACCATTGTGGAAAACCATATATAGGTTTTGTGATATATCTTATTTAGTTGAAAATGAAATAGAAAAGTGATTTTTCGATTTGATCTTGGTTTGTAGTTTCTAAAACCAAGTGAATTTTATATTGTATTTTTTATATTATATATTATGTTTATCTTTTAATTGTGTTAATATTAACATTTACTCGAGAGGAATAATCTTGTTTAAAGAATCAACATTTTTCAAATCTTTCTAGTAATTAGCTTTTTCTTAAAGATAACTTTATTCAGACCGTAACAGCCAATCATCTATCAATGAACAAGATCTAACAGTCCAAAATGCCAAACAGTACATACACTAAGCAGAACAAAACATTTGGGTTTTGTCTCACATTTATACTATTTCTTTTGGTATGTATAAATTTTGATGCATCAGCTACAAACATGGTTTTATTTTTTTCTTCAATAAACTTCTGTTTTACTACTTGTGGTTTGGTCGTTCTAGTTGTTTTGCCTTAATCCTTTAAAAATAGTCATTTTACTCCTTGATGTTTCGGTTTTGTCGGCAGTTTACTCCACGGCCTTAACTCCATCCATATTGTATGTTAACTGAATGGGTATTTTGGTAATTTCAAATATAAAATTAGGGTACTTTGGTAATTTATATCTAAATGTAAAGTATTAATATATACACACACATAACAAATACAATCTTTACTCTCTCTCTCTCTCTTTACAAAATCTCTCTCTCTCTCTCTCTCTCTCTACAAGATATCGCCCTCTCTTCTACACCACCACCCTCCACCTGACATTACCCGCCACCCACCACCCCGACGCCATCACCCGACATCACCACCACCATTCACCACCTAACCCGACATCACCACCACCATTCCCCCTAATCTCTATTGCTTCTATTTACAGTCTCTCTCTCTAAACTGAATACCCCACCTTCATTATCACCTAACACACTACCACTGTCATCACATTCATCAGCCATACCACCATCGACTCTCGCCACTGATGTTCAGATTCATCGTCATCGTTGATTGCCACCACTGTTCAGATTCCACACTCCACTAAACCGAGATATGTTTACCAGATTCTTTTAAGGAAGGCATAATTTAAACCCAAACCACTAGATGGACTGAACCCTAGATTGAAGCTCTATCTGTGTCGTCTTCTATAACCCTAGATCGAAACCAAAATGGAAGCGCTACGGTGGTCTCTAGCGGTCAGGTGATCTTGACGGTGGGGTGGTGTAACAACCCGCCTTTTTGGAAAGTCAAAGTACAAGTCAAAGTCAAAGGAAGAAAAGATTGCTAATTGCGATCTGTCACTCCTTGCTTAACTACTGAATTGTGCTTTTTGACTTGTAATCGAATTCTATTTTAAATCGCTTTAGTTGTATTATGTGGAGTACTTGTTAATAATCGAGGTTTAAATCGCATGTTTTATCGCTAATCGACTTAACGCTAACCGCAACGCTATCGCATCGCAACTCGAATTATGTGTTCTGAATATTGTTTTACGTGTGTGTACTATTATGTGTTACTTGTGCATGTTATGTTTATGTTGAGGTGTTTAATCGCAATCACAATTCTATCGCATCGCAATCTAATCGCAAACGCTAAACGCAAGTTAGTTATAGTGATTGTATGTTAGATATAGTAGTTAGGTTATTTGTGTAACTAACGAGTAATACTATCGCATCGCTCACTCGACCCCGGTGGTAGGTAATAAAGCCATTCTTTAGCCAAATCTTGCAAAGCGAGGGGGAATGCCCTTAGCTTGATTTGATCTTCAGTGACGTTATGTGGTTTCATTCCAGAGCACACAACGTGGAATTCTTTTAGAAACTTGTGCGGATCTTCATTTTCAAGACCCCGGAAGTAAGGTAATAAATGAATGAGACCAGATTTCAGTTCAAAGTTCTCCATGGCAGGGTAGTTGAAGCAAAGTGGTTGTTGTGGGACATCACGAGTCGCCCACTGTCTTAGGGTTTGTTCAGTTGCCATTGTAACAGTGGATATTGGAGATTCGTGGGAAGAATAGCGATGTACCTGTACTAAAAGAAATCTTGGCACAAAATAGTTAAATTTGCCGTATCCCCGGCAGCGGCGCCAATTTGTTGGGTGTCGAATCCAGCAGATAAATATAAAATAAACCTACTTAGACACACTAAAAGTAGTATGAATGGAAGTCAGGTTCGTGTCCACAGGGATACAGATTAACGAATTATGCCAAAACGTTTTAGACACAAATACGGTTGTTTTGAAAGGGGGTTTATAAGTTTAACTAAAATATGAAAACAATTTATAATTTTTAGATTAAAAAGAAAAGCTGATTAAAATGGTTGGAAAATTCAGATGTTAAAAACTAATTTCAACACCAGGGCAATTTCTTGATTCGGTTCGACTTACGATCATTAACGGTCACGGTGCAATGATCCTTTTTAAATAATAGTTTGTATCAACACTAGACGTCACGCAGTTCGGACCTCCACTCTATTTAATGTCTAACCAAACACCGTTCGTTGATTAGAGCCAACCCGCTACTCTAAACTCACGCCGTTCGGATTTTAGCGTGCGGGTTGCGGGATAGAAGTATCGATTATAATCAAACACACACGCCGTTCGGAATGTTTAATTATATTGTATGATTCTATAATAAATTCAAATTCATAGAAAAACTTGAACCATTATTTGTTCCTTTTATCAAAACTTAAAATCTGATTAGACAATAAAATCTTGATGAACTTTATTAGAAAAATTAATAAATTGATTAGGTTTACTAACAATCTAATATTTTCCGGATTGGATCCGAATTAAAAACAAGAATCACACAAACAAACCACTAAAATAATCGGATCTAACATAACCGTTTCATATAAGTTTATGAACCAAATCAAAGAAAATAAACCCTGATGTCGAAACTATAAAAGTCTAGCCGGACATAATGGCTATAACAATAAGTAGAAAATATGAAACAAACATCCAAAACTTAAACTTACTAAACAAATTGTTCTAGAAAATCACCAAAAGGAAAAAAAAACTTCTAGCGATCTCCACTGAAGCCGTCTTCGAAGTCCTCAATATACGTCCAGTTGTTGGTGATGATATATCCCCCTTTTTTTTCATTCAGATTGTATATCTCTTTTTTCCTAAACTAGGCTTCCATGTTTTGTATTAAGATAATAATCTAAATATTGATATGGCTATCCAAATTTAGCCCAAGGAGATTTTAAGTTAAGCCCAATTTAATTTGATTGTTGTAAATTATAACGACTTTTTGCTGGACTTTTGTTTCTCATAATACATTTTTAAACTCCATCTTGAGCTCTTAACTGTCCTCCATTTAAAACCACCAACAATTGCCTTTTACATTCCATGACTCCTTTTCTTTTAAAGATCCATCTTTATCACTCGCAATCACTCCACATCTACAAAGTAAAATCAACCAAAGTAGATTCCATTCCACCAAACGAGTGTTTCGCAAAATAATGAGGTATGACTATGAAATATGCATGATATATGATGAGATATTAATATTATTATGCTATAAAACATGCCTAAAAATGCTACTAACAAATCTCCCCAAGCTTAAACCTTTCCTTGTCCTCAAGGAAGTCAAGAACAAGAATAAACAGAGAAATAAACACGAAAAATAAAACACATATGCATGCTCACTATTTTTTTTTTCAACCCGCTTCTTTTATTCCGGAAAACAAACTTGTAATGAGATCACATCCAACATTGTCAACTCCTATTACATTCATTCGAACCCGGGAAATACTTACACGTGTAACCGCGATTGTTGATATTTTGTGTCCCTTTAAACTCAAACCCGCTTAATCACAACCATATGTTTTCTGCTTAATAATATACAAATTTACCAACATGGTTTAATCGTCCCCACGCCCAACACCTATGGCAATATCTACCCAACCTCACGACTTTTTGAAGATTTCCAAAACCACACTTGATGCGACCATGCATCCAAACCATGACACGATAGTTATTATCTTTTTTTTTTCGTTTTTCAAGGGGTCGGGACTTTTCTCCCTAATTTGCTCAAATATATGGTGGCGTTGATAGCCGAAAGACAAGGGGGTACATGCACCAATTGGCGTTTGTCTCAATTGCTGAGTGTTATGTGCCTTATGTCCAAGGCTTAATGCAAAACCACAATCGAGCCGGGGGTCTCATTGGAAGCAGCCTCTCTATTTCTACGGGGTAGAGGTAAGGCTGTCTACATCCCACCCTCCTCAGACCCTACCTTGGCTTTGCTATAGGTGGGATATACTGAGTACGATGATGATGATGATGATTGCTCAAATATATATTTTTTTTTTTTCAACTTCTTTTTTTTTCAAATTTTTGGCATACATTGTGCTCTTTTACCCCTTCCATTTTTTTTTTCTTTTTAACTATAGTAACCTATGAGGTCAATTTTTCACCTCTTTGAGGTCAATTTTTCACCTCTTTATTTTTTTTTTCAATGAAACTACGGAGGTGTCATGTTATGGGGAACATGGTGTGTGATAGAGGATGTGCAACTCAACCGATTTTTGGTCGGGATCAATTTTTGACCACAAGCATCAAGATGGGAAACTAAACACATATATTCAATTAAGGTTGTTGCACACAACATTGGCGTTCCTAAGTTAGGGCCGAGCCTATCAACACATCCCGAATTGTCTATGTTTTCTTCCCCAAAGTTACCATTTTGCGCATAAGCTTTGACATGCTAGAAATCATATCATTTCTCATTTTTCACAAATGATTTTCAGCGGATCAAAAACGGTTTTTTTTATGTATGTTTTTAATGCACGAATATACACCCTAAATGCAATCAAAATGAAAAATGCAACTATATGCAACTATTTACAAACTAAGTAATGCATGATAGAATGAGAATACGGACATTACCTCTAATCTCAACCTCCCCAAGCTTAAGATATAGCATCGTCCTCGCGGCTCGGAGATGAGTGTGTAAGGAATCTGATTCGGAGCCGTGTGGAGAAGGAGGTGTGCGAAAGGTGGTGCAGGTGATAGCCGGCGGCGGTCGTTCGACTGTGGTTGGTTGCCGGTTCGACGGTAGGGTTTAGGTCGGAAGGTGGAGGGTCCGGCGACGTGGTGGTGATGTGTGGAGAAAGGCTGAGGCCGGTGGTAGTTTAGGGCGACGAGAGATGGAGGAGGGCGGCGAGAAGGGTGGGTGGTGAGCAGGGGCGAAGCTTCTTGGGGGCGGGGGGGGTCGCCCGACCCCCGGGATTTTTCGCTCAGTAGTGTTATATTTGTAGTTTTCGTATAGAAATTTTTGGATATATACGTTTTTACCCCCCCCGATTCTATAGAAATTTTTGGGTATATATGTTTTAGCCCCCTCCGTTTTCTCCGGCAAGCTTCGCCACTGGTGGTGAGGATCTGAACCGGCGACGGTTGGGTTTCCGGTGTGAAGGTGCGAAGGAGATGGAGGGTGTCGTGTGGGTGGAAGGAAGGCTGTTGTCGATGAGGGTGTGGAAAAGGGATTAGAGATCAGATTTGTTTTATCTGATAGGTTTTATTTATTATATTATTATTACTAGTGGGTTGGCCCGCGCTATGCTGCGGGTACACCACCTCTAATGAATCTAAAGCTACTATATGCAATCTAAAGAAGAAAAGACTCGGTTGTAAAAATTGATGATCACATTGAATACTATTGATTGTGATGGAGAAAACTTACAACCTTAGAGTGATCCTCCATTTAATGGGTGGCAACCTTTAGCGTGTCCAGAAAGTGAGGCTTCTAAACTGATGAGTGAAGGAGGGGCAGGATTGGAAATAAAAGGTAAAAAATTAGAGATTTCAACAAAGACTCTTGGTATTTGTTCATGAGTCTTTCTATATGCCGTCTTAAAATTGTTAAAAGTTACAGAAAGGGTAAACAAACCTAGTTATCTTAATAGGGTATAGTGGGTATACCCATGCTTTGTGTCACACCCCGACCACGTAGAACATACAAAACGTGGCGGAAACATCGGGGCGTGTTGCAACAGAATTAATGTTTCATAACCATGGATATCAAAAGTGTTTCGTTTTATTAATCATTGAATAATTACATCGTTTGGAAATCTAAATACACAATTTAAACGTAATCTATCATTGTTATTTAGTCACTAAGGCCTTGTCCAGTCCTATGTGAGCATGCATCTTATCAATCGATATCATTCAACAATACCTGAAACATATGTGAAAACGAGGTCAGCAATGAAATGCTGGCGAGTACATAGGTTTTGTAGGAGTGTCGAAATCATGGCTAGTTTAGACGTTGCAATACTTTATTTAAAAACCTTGTTTTGAAAAGAGTATAATATTGCAACTTAATTAACCAACTCAAATCAAGCGGGTTATAATTTGTAAAACCTCGTAGCCATGGCTCTTAACCCAAAAACATTTGTTTTAGTAAATTATTTGAAAAACAATGATAAGTTCAGGTGATATATATAAATAAGAGAATAATGCATGATTAAATGAATAACCATGTAAAATGAGTTTGTATAAGATAAGTTGTTTGTAAATAAATGTCTTGTGAAAAGTATGTTACTTGTATAAAATGTTCTATGTCTCAAACTGAAATGATTCAAATAACGCTACAATATGTAATACCATACAAACACTTATATATAGGAAGTACCAGCGGCGTATCCACCATGCTTGTATCATATTCCACACGCATTGTTACTTAATCACTTAATCCAAACCAAACCACCAAAGTAATGTTCATGCCCAAATGTAAATCATGTAATATGTATAACCAAAATAATATCGTATATCGCTTTGAAGCCAATCGTTTACCCAATCGTTAAAACATCGTGTGAAACCCAATCGTTAAAACATCGTGTGAAACCCAATCGTTAAAACATCGTGTGAAAACCCAATCGTTACCCAATCGTTAAAACATCGTGTGAAAACCAATCGTAAATCGTTTAATTCGTTTTAGGTCGTGAAACTACTTATAAGGTCGTCTCGCTAATAACATTCAAACCTTCGTGACTTTCATCGCTTCTCGTTTTCGTCGCTTCTCGTTTTCGTCGCTTCTCGTTTTCGTATTAACAAACCTCCATAGGGTAAGTTAATAATTACAGATTCAGTCGCTACCTACCATACCCACACATAACCACGGGTGTAGTAAATAACGGGATTTGTCAGATCCTATGGTACCATAACCTAATACTGGTCGGCTTGATCATTGCTAATGAATGTCATTTGTTATGTAACTACAACCAACAAGTTTGTTCACTTTATGAAATCGTTATTAGTTTTGTATAAATCGCCTTAATTGTTTTTGAAACCATCGTTATAACATCGAAAACATTTAGCACATATGAGTCACCCCAAAACAGTTTGGAAACAGTAAAATAGGGGAAGAATGTACTCGCCTGAGAATGCTTGGAGGTCTTGAACAACAACCAAACAAAGCTTAGAGGAGTCCCGGAAAACAAACGGTACCTAATATAGGTAACTACATAAATAACCCGGACCTAAATCGGAAGACTGGGTAGCAGGAGGGTTTGTAAACCAAATGAGTGTAGGAACTCATATGATATGGTTTAACAAAGCCTACATACTAAATGAAACTTAACCTAAGTATTATCGACCCATCGCGACCCATTAAGGTAGCTTATGCTACTTTAACGCGTCGTGCGCGTGAAACGCGTTCGGACCGCCTAACTAGTCCTATGACAAGTGTTATATGCCTAAACATGTTACATAATCAGTTATGTGACAAAAGTTTAGGTTACATATGCTTAATTACCAATTATACATGAAAAGGGTATTCTGGTAATTTACCTAAGGCATATAAACTACCTATCATACAACTACTTAAACGATGTGACCATAGGGTATAACCTCGGAAGGTTATTCCCTACCTACTATGGTCACCTAATGTGTTTGGTCGGATCCTAATGATCGACCAAATGGGTCGGGTTCGAAGGTATAGGCGATTTATTAGATCGCCTACCCTACGACCCTAGACAACGTGGTAATCAGTGGGCATAGTCCCAAGGGACTATGACCAACGTGATTACACTCACGTTGCGAAGTTCAACCGAACTTCGCATTGACCATTACTGGTCAACGCTGAAAGTCAAACAAAGTTTGACTTTCGGACTCGAAAAGCAATAAAATAAGGAAAAGAACGAAAGAATACTTACGAAGGGTCCCCGAATGCTAAACTCGATTCAAAAATCTCAGGTATGAAACAAATGTTTCAACTTAGAGTTTCTCAAATCAAGTTTCTAGTGATTTTAGCAATGGGGGGTATGGGGTATTTATAGGAATACCCGAACCGTTAAGATCGTTTCATGGAAAACGTGCCTTAATCCCATCCGTACATGTGTTGAAAAGTTATGGTGTTTAGGTGTTTAAATTCCATCCATACATGTGTTGCAAAGTTATGGTGTTTAGGTGTTTAAATTCCATCCATACATGTGTTGCAAAGTTATGGTACCAAAATTCCATCCTTATCCGCTGACTAAGCAAGTTTAGAATGTGTGGTTGTGAATTAAACAACGGCTAATACATCGAATCTGGTCCCGAATGCGAAAAACGAACCAAATGACGCGACGAATGGATTTTTCTTATGCCGAACACTAAAATAAAATATTTTAGTGCTTACATAAATTTTTGGATGTCCGGATGTATTCAGAACGTAAGTTATGCGTAAAAATGCAAACTTGTGCACTTTTTGACACTTTTAGTCCCTGAATGACACAAAAGTTTATTTTAGCATACCGAACACCTCAAAGCCTATTTCTAAGCTATGTAAAGGATATTTATGGTATGTTTAACTTATGGTCATGTTCCGGAAGGTCTGTTACAGTTCAAATTGGCATACTTTCGTAGTTTGTCAACTTTAGTCCCTGTAAGCGATTAAACTTTGATTTCACCACACCAAACCTTCCAAAACTTATATCTAAGTTATGTAAAGGTTATTTAAGGTATGTTAAGCCTATTTCACTATTCCGGAGTGTTTGTTGGATTAAACTGGTTATATCTACTCATCAGAGCGCGTATAACCCTCCAGAAAGCGATTTAAAGCTTGAAATTGAACGAGAATTGATATGTGCAATTGATACACATATTTTTACAAATCCCAAGTATGAAATATAATATTTCATTGGTTCGGTATTTGTTTGATGGCCGTGGAGGCACAGGTGTTACAGTCTCCCCTACTTTAGGAAATTTCGTCCCGAAATTTATTTAGAGGAAACTTGTGAGAGCTTGAAAGCATGAAGTTGAAAAGATCGAACAACATTGGTTAGGGTTCTGAACTTCTAGTAACTTTAATAACATCATGATTGCAATGTAAGAGGGATACTTATATACAAGTATATAAAGCGTCATTGGTGCGTCCACCGTACCTCCATTACATCGTTCTCATTTCGTTATTGTTGTCACTATCGGTTCTTACACATAATAAATCTTACTGGGTTTCTGTGCACTAAATTTCATAATTATGTACGCGTCCATAATTAGACAATTCCTTGCATAGTTCACTCAGTCCATTTTATAATGTGCAGGGGAAAACCAAATGAACAATCCTGTGATGAGTGTGACTAGACCACCATAGAGTCCTTTAAATTAAATCAATAAATGATCTAAATAGACTATCAAGGAGTCTGTTCAGCTATATCACTAGATGTCGTTCTCTAACCAAATTGTGAATCAATCTTTTTGACTAGACTACTAAGAGGGTCTCTTATCGAATCATGGAATGGTACTATATAACCCAAGGGTCTTAACTACCAGGTAGAAGCCCATAAGGATTTAAGGTAGTACCTTTTGAATATCCTACTATGAATCTCTCATATGAAGATATGAAAGATTCTATGAGGATTTGGAAAATCGTAACACGCAAAAACATAGAGGAGAACACATAAACACATATCATATAACCACAAAAAGTGTTCGTTAATTTGTCTTGTAAATTGCGTACATGCATTTAAAGCACACTTGGAATCCATTCTGTGGATTTCATTTGGTACTTTAAACGTTATCAAGAATCCAACTATAAAGATAGAAAGATTCAAAAAGAAAATTCGATTTCGATTCTAGGAACCGAAGTGTTCGAATTAGGGTACAAAAGGAATCCAATTAAGGACTCTGATTTGAATGATAATCATCCACAAGGATCTAATTGTAAAGATAAAAAGATCCCATATGAATTTTAGAAGTTGAAGATGTTTTGAAACCTTGCACTGGATGTGCTTAGGTCAAAACATGATGTAAAATACTTATGAAGTTGAGATGCTTGATATGTCAAGGCGACATATGAAGCAGAATTTTGAAGGTTAAGTCAATGTATGAGGAAAATATTTTTGAAAACTATGCATGGGGTTCTTTTAAGAAAAATGTGTTTAACGTTTTTGAAACCTTATATATAATACTTTTTGAAATCATAAAGTAGGTGTATTAGATAGATATATTTACAAAAATGTTTTTAAAATCATGCGAGATGAATTTTGAAATTATGTATAAGGTTTTTGAAAGATATGAATGATGCTTTTCGAAATCATGCACTTGATCAGAAAATGTATTGTGTTAATATTGTCTTCAGACTATATGAAATATTTTGAAATTAGAAAGGTTGGTTTTGATAACATGGCCAATGTTTTTGAAATAACATAGACAATGCATCTAGAAAAATTGTTTTCAAACTATATGAAATGTTTTGAGATCATGAAGATTGTTTTGAAATACTGGTACTGTGTATGTTGAAAAATCAAAACGTAATGGGTATGAGATTTGAAAATATCCTTAGTTATCTAACCAAGGATTCAAAGGCACAGATGTGCGAAGAGCACGATTACTCATAATGTCACTTAATTTTCTGTACTTTGTTTCTTAGAGTGAAACGAGTACTTAAATTTTTCGAGGGAATCATGAGCAATCATTTGAAAGAGAGAAATCACAAGAGTAGGTTGTAAGGTACACAGTTCCTTGATGTAGGTATCATAGGAAAAGCCATACTCACCTAGCAGGGGGTTGAGCTGGTTGGTTGGGGACTGCTTTACCATTGTGAGCGACCATGGCGAAGTTCTGAGAAACCTTTCGCTTCTTTGACTTCTTAGGGGATTGTTCATCCATGGTCTTTGATTCCTCGGTTGGTTTATTGGCTGATGGTGCTATCACCTGACTAGGTCCTGCCTGTCTTGGTGACTCTTGAGTGGCTTCATCCTGGAGATGATACATGGCAGTAGCTAATTCAACAGTCTTCAGGACTACTTCGCCTATTCGCTGAGTGAATTTGACAGTCTGCTTGCTCAGATATCTGAGCGTCATCATGATGAAGAGACATTCTTGAAGAAAAAGATAGGCGTAGGGAGAAACAGGTGAAAGATTATTGGACAATCAAAACAGAATGATAACGCATGAAGATTGCGATCATTTGTTTGTTACCTAAGGCAAACAAATGAGACGGTGACTGATCAAAGTAAATGGGTCAAAAATAATGTATCGCGAAGACATGCTCGCCTATAAGTGAACACTCACCCCAAGAATTCCCAGGTAAGCACAACTGGTCTCGCGTCTGATGAGATGTATACGAAGTGCTTGCCTAGACAGAAAACCCAGAATACAGGCATTCACCCTTCCAGTTTGCACGTGTTCACATTATTTAAAACCCAAAACCTTGACGAAGTTTTGAAAACTCAAAGGGGTTCAAAACCATATAATAGAGAGTTCAAAACCTTACAATAGAGGGTTCAAAACCTAGTAATCAATCATCCTAGAAC
This sequence comes from Helianthus tuberosus, assembly GCA_030545235.1. NCBI lineage: Eukaryota > Viridiplantae > Streptophyta > Magnoliopsida > Asterales > Asteraceae > Helianthus > Helianthus tuberosus. The sequence continues at coordinate 60,866,904 of CM060372.1, read as the reverse complement.
AGATGATTAGTTTTCAAAGCGGTTTTGAAATTTATGTTCTTGTTGTGGTCGTCGCCTAAGGATAGGTGACGGTATTGTTTTATGACTAAACGCAAGTAAACTCGCGTTAGGGTCCTAAGAAGGTTATAGACTAGGTCAAAGCATTACTAATTACTAATAACCTAATTCCCTATAACCATTGGCTCTGATACCATCTTTTCTGTCACACCCCGACCACGTAGAACATACAAAACGTGGCGGAAACATCGGGGCGTGTTGCAACAGAATTAATGTTTCATAACCATGGATATCAAAAGTGTTTCGTTTTATTAATCATTGAATAATTACATCGTTTGGAAATCTAAATACACAATTTAAACGTAATCTATCATTGTTATTTAGTCACTAAGGCCTTGTCCAGTCCTATGTGAGCATGCATCTTATCAATCGATATCATTCAACAATACCTGAAACATATGTGAAAACGAGGTCAGCAATGAAATGCTGGCGAGTACATAGGTTTTGTAGGAGTGTCGAAATCATGGCTAGTTTAGACGTTGCAATACTTTATTTAAAAACCTTGTTTTGAAAAGAGTATAATATTGCAACTTAATTAACCAACTCAAATCAAGCGGGTTATAATTTGTAAAACCTCGTAGCCATGGCTCTTAACCCAAAAACATTTGTTTTAGTAAATTATTTGAAAAACAATGATAAGTTCAGGTGATATATATAAATAAGAGAATAATGCATGATTAAATGAATAACCATGTAAAATGAGTTTGTATAAGATAAGTTGTTTGTAAATAAATGTCTTGTGAAAAGTATGTTACTTGTATAAAATGTTCTATGTCTCAAACTGAAATGATTCAAATAACGCTACAATATGTAATACCATACAAACACTTATATATAGGAAGTACCAGCGGCGTATCCACCATGCTTGTATCATATTCCACACGCATTGTTACTTAATCACTTAATCCAAACCAAACCACCAAAGTAATGTTCATGCCCAAATGTAAATCATGTAATATGTATAACCAAAATAATATCGTATATCGCTTTGAAGCCAATCGTTTACCCAATCGTTAAAACATCGTGTGAAACCCAATCGTTAAAACATCGTGTGAAACCCAATCGTTACCCAATCGTTAAAACATCGTGTGAAAACCCAATCGTTACCCAATCGTTAAAACATCGTGTGAAAACCAATCGTAAATCGTTTAATTCGTTTTAGGTCGTGAAACTACTTATAAGGTCGTCTCGCTAATAACATTCAAACCTTCGTGACTTTCATCGCTTCTCGTTTTCGTCGCTTCTCGTTTTCGTCGCTTCTCGTTTTCGTATTAACAAACCTCCATAGGGTAAGTTAATAATTACAGATTCAGTCGCTACCTACCATACCCACACATAACCACGGGTGTAGTAAATAACGGGATTTGTCAGATCCTATGGTACCATAACCTAATACTGGTCGGCTTGATCATTGCTAATGAATGTCATTTGTTATGTAACTACAACCAACAAGTTTGTTCACTTTATGAAATCGTTATTAGTTTTGTATAAATCGCCTTAATTGTTTTTGAAACCATCGTTATAACATCGAAAACATTTAGCACATATGAGTCACCCCAAAACAGTTTGGAAACAGTAAAATAGGGGAAGAATGTACTCGCCTGAGAATGCTTGGAGGTCTTGAACAACAACCAAACAAAGCTTAGAGGAGTCCCGGAAAACAAACGGTACCTAATATAGGTAACTACATAAATAACCCGGACCTAAATCGGAAGACTGGGTAGCAGGAGGGTTTGTAAACCAAATGAGTGTAGGAACTCATATGATATGGTTTAACAAAGCCTACATACTAAATGAAACTTAACCTAAGTATTATCGACCCATCGCGACCCATTAAGGTAGCTTATGCTACTTTAACGCGTCGTGCGCGTGAAACGCGTTCGGACCGCCTAACTAGTCCTATGACAAGTGTTATATGCCTAAACATGTTACATAATCAGTTATGTGACAAAAGTTTAGGTTACATATGCTTAATTACCAATTATACATGAAAAGGGTATTCTGGTAATTTACCTAAGGCATATAAACTACCTATCATACAACTACTTAAACGATGTGACCATAGGGTATAACCTCGGAAGGTTATTCCCTACCTACTATGGTCACCTAATGTGTTTGGTCGGATCCTAATGATCGACCAAATGGGTCGGGTTCGAAGGTATAGGCGATTTATTAGATCGCCTACCCTACGACCCTAGACAACGTGGTAATCAGTGGGCATAGTCCCAAGGGACTATGACCAACGTGATTACACTCACGTTGCGAAGTTCAACCGAACTTCGCATTGACCATTACTGGTCAACGCTGAAAGTCAAACAAAGTTTGACTTTCGGACTCGAAAAGCAATAAAATAAGGAAAAGAACGAAAGAATACTTACGAAGGGTCCCCGAATGCTAAACTCGATTCAAAAATCTCAGGTATGAAACAAATGTTTCAACTTAGAGTTTCTCAAATCAAGTTTCTAGTGATTTTAGCAATGGGGGGTATGGGGTATTTATAGGAATACCCGAACCGTTAAGATCGTTTCATGGAAAACGTGCCTTAATCCCATCCGTACATGTGTTGAAAAGTTATGGTGTTTAGGTGTTTAAATTCCATCCATACATGTGTTGCAAAGTTATGGTGTTTAGGTGTTTAAATTCCATCCATACATGTGTTGCAAAGTTATGGTACCAAAATTCCATCCTTATCCGCTGACTAAGCAAGTTTAGAATGTGTGGTTGTGAATTAAACAACGGCTAATACATCGAATCTGGTCCCGAATGCGAAAAACGAACCAAATGACGCGACGAATGGATTTTTCTTATGCCGAACACTAAAATAAAATATTTTAGTGCTTACATAAATTTTTGGATGTCCGGATGTATTCAGAACGTAAGTTATGCGTAAAAATGCAAACTTGTGCACTTTTTGACACTTTTAGTCCCTGAATGACACAAAAGTTTATTTTAGCATACCGAACACCTCAAAGCCTATTTCTAAGCTATGTAAAGGATATTTATGGTATGTTTAACTTATGGTCATGTTCCGGAAGGTCTGTTACAGTTCAAATTGGCATACTTTCGTAGTTTGTCAACTTTAGTCCCTGTAAGCGATTAAACTTTGATTTCACCACACCAAACCTTCCAAAACTTATATCTAAGTTATGTAAAGGTTATTTAAGGTATGTTAAGCCTATTTCACTATTCCGGAGTGTTTGTTGGATTAAACTGGTTATATCTATTCATCAGAGCGCGTATAACCCTCCAGAAAGCGATTTAAAGCTTGAAATTGAACGAGAATTGATATGTGCAATTGATACACATATTTTTACAAATCCCAAGTATGAAATATAATATTTCATTGGTTCGGTATTTGTTTGATGGCCGTGGAGGCACAGGTGTTACACTTTGCAGCGGGTGTCCTAACTGATATCAAATTCAATTATTCAATTATAATGTCCATTACAAATTACAAATATCGACGTTAAAGCATGCAGTTTATTAAATACAAAACCTGGTCATCACTCTAACCTTACAAAATATCATTTTAATTAGTAGTTGTTTTGGATGTACAACTCGTCTTCAAACAATCATTCGTCGCCGTATAGGTGAGGGTCTAGTGTGTCGGATGTTTCGCCAATCCTCTTTGAGACTTTGATGGTGTATTGAAGACGCCACTCCAAAAAGTTATAACAAAGGGATTCAAGTAAAACATGAAAATGCAGCTATAAAACAAAAGTCAAATATGGTAATTAGGAATTTATCTACAAGCATTCTCTCCAGAATCTGCACCTTGTATTTTTTTACAAATTCTTCAAAGACAATTACATTCATAAAACTCAAAAATAATCACATGAAGTTGTCAAAAAGAATGGCTACTTCAAATGCCAACAGAGGAAGGAAGACACTTTGCAAGCTTACAGGTGGAGGCTTAGAAACTGCACAAATTAAATAAATGAAAAGAAAATTAGAACCTAGAGTGAGCACAATGTGCATAAAGCAAACTGAATACGTGAATACCAATGTATAATATGTTTACATACCATAGCTATTCTCTAGAAAGATACAAAGAAGTTCAAATGCAATAAGCAAAGGTGTGGCAACAACTGAATGGCATGGTGCCCACTGCACAAAGATGAAAAACAAACATTCCGTGATGGATACTGTAAACGGTAACAAAAAATATGTAAAACGAAGATAGTATACCTCACGGCCATGGGGAACTGATGGAGCGAGTAGCGAGAATCTTCCTCGCGCAACAACAGCATGAAATAGGAAAAGAGGGAAGAAAATGACCCTGCATCAGTGCATCGTATATCAACAACAACTGTAAGTTGAGAAATTATTTTCTTACCAAGCCTATTATAATGTCACTAATAGCAAAGCTGGCGATCAAATTTAAAACCAGACCACAACGCCCTAAAAAAATTGAAATCGTTCTTAGAAAAAGAAGATGAAGCCGGTGATTACAAAGCTTCGGAGAACCCCAAATCTCAAATCCAAACATCAAAACGGGTTATAACTAAGAACAATATTAGGGTTTCTCGCACTACCAAATACTAACCTTTTAGAATCGGGATTTGCGAGATCGATTAGAGTTCCATCAGCTATCGGGTGGATGAATGGCAAGAAGAAAGGCTGAAGAAGACGAATGGATTTTGCGAAATATTCAGAGATTAGTTTTTGTATTGGGGGTTTTGGTTACGCAGATGCTGCAATGATATGAGAGGTTTTAAACCCAATTATGATCATCGAGCATTTCTCGCAGGTTCATATAAAGGATGACTGATCATCTGCTTCTCAGGGAAAAAGAGGAAAACCCTGGGGGCGGTTTATAAAGTAAGACCCATATGAATGTTGGCATCATGAATCACATTAATTGCTTTCAATTGATTGCTTCATGATTTCAATAAGAGGTTTTGTAACTGATGATGAATTCTTCGATTGTGCAATTGGAGAGGGTTATTGATTGTGCTGTGAGAGGGTGAGCTCTAATTGGTCGATGTAGACAAGGAGGCCTTCGGTTTCATAATTTAATTTCTACATTCAATGGCAGCCTTTAAGGCCATTTCATTTGAAAGTTAATTCGATTAACTGATGGCGATGAATACTGGATCAAGGGTGCCAAAATCACTAAAATACCCTTAGAGTGTCTTAAATTTTTGGATAAATGATAGATTCACCTAAATCATTTTCAAGTTAGGGACTTGAAGGGGATGATGTGATTGAATGGGACATATAGTCATACGTATTAGGGGTAGTAAACCGTAGTTAGGCGTCATTGACTACTTGCATCAATCTTCTATGTATCTTGTGCAAGTGGGAGATTGTTGGACTCTGTATGCCCAAGACACATATTAAATTGATGTGGCTAGTTCGTTATGATCCAAGTCGAGTCATACCCAAATACAAGCTAGACAAACACTTACAATATTTATTTATGATATGATCAAACAAATAAATATTAACACTTACAATATTTAGAAATTGGTTTTCTAAATAATTGCCCTTGACAAACCAATAAATTATATGGATAATTTATTTTGAGAGAATATTTTATTTTGTTATTTAACTGGTTAAATAACATTTTAAAAGGTTATGAGATATTGCATAAAGTCTTGTAATATGATATGTTATATTTTATAAATGTTATAAAATACATACAAGACTTATATTTTATAAAAGAATTTGAATTTTTTTTATAAAATAAAAGCTAGGCCGCCACCTTCCCCCCATGTTCTTACCAAGATTGTTGGTCCAATAATATTTCATGCATTTGCATGTATCTTCATTGGGTGGTCTTCCCAAACACTTTTGGCCAATCACATAGCATGCACCTTGTATGTGTTAGAGGCTCTTTGATTGGGCAAGATAGTTGGTCCAATGAGAAGGCATGCAAGTTGTCATATCTAGATGAATTCTCATTGGGTGGAAAGGGTGGCAAGATTCTCTCACTTGTTTTATAAACAATTTTGCAAGACAAAAAAGGACGATGAACTTGAAAATACTAGAGATTTCTCTCTAGAAAAATCGACCATATGATGGTTGATCATGAGGGTTCCAAGTTAGAAAATCAAATGCAAGAACACTAGAAGAACCTCTCTATATTTCGGCTATGTGTGGTTGATCAAGAGAGAATTTTAGTGAGTTCATAAGTGTAGAAATCCTAGCTAAACACAAGGTGTTTGTTGGAAGGCTTGGGGTATACAAGCTTGAGGTCTTCTACACTTGAAGGCAACCGTTCAAGAAGCATCATCATCTTCATGTCCTTTACTCATTGGAAGGTAGCATTCTAAACACTCTATGGTTGTGTTTTATTTTGATAGCATGCATGTTCGTATATGGATCCGGGGATTGGGTTTTACATATAAAATGGGTTTTGTATTTTGTAAGTAACATGTTTTAAAATAATATTTTCCGCTGCGTTTTTATTTTATAAGGATAAAATACTTTGATAAACATGTTAAAAACGCAACAGTGGTATCAGAGCCGCTTATATGAGTGCATGCTTCATTGGATATGAAATTTTCGAGTTTTGGGTTTGGGTAAAACCCTATGGCCGAAATTTTCACTATGGTTATCCCTTTGTTTTTCAAGATTATATTCTTACATGCATAAATGAATCTTGAAAAATTATTTCATTTGGATGATTATTTTGTTTGGACAAAACCCACATTTTTCGGTTTTTCATTCTTGACCGAAAATTTTAGGTTGTAAAAGGGAACCATTTTGCTTCTTGAAATTTATATATTTGGATATATATATATATGGGCCAGGATCATTTCAGAACCATAAATATTTACAGAACTCGCAGAACTCCTAAAAAACAATCTTTTTATTTTTATATTTTTATGTTTAGGATAATTTTATCATTTATCATGTGTATTTTTACAATTACATACATGTTATGAGTAATTTTATCATTTTTTATATGTAATTTTATACTTACACATATGTAAACTAGTTTTTTTTTACATATATGTAATTAGTTATGACACATATATATAATTTTGACAGTTAAACATATGTAAACTACTTTTAACATGTATGTAATCAAAGAAATACATATAATAGATGATAAAAAGATCCTAAATACAAAAACTTATATGTAAAATGATTCTTTATTAGGAGTTTTGAAAGTTCTATAGTTATTTAGAGTTCTGAAATGAACTCAACCCATATATATATATATATATATATTGGTGTTTATAACCTAGCCATGACCTTGTGTGAATTTGTTGAATGGTTGTGTTGTGATTTGTATATAATTATTTCAAAGGTTGTAATAATTATTATTTTTTGTTCTTCCATTTGTAAAGTTATGTATTTTATTTATTTTCATTTGGTATAAATAGATTAGGTGCATTTTATTTTACTAGGAAAAAATGTATTAGGATATATTTTGTAAAAGAAGATGCACACAAAAATGCGGTTTTGGTTTTGGCTAATTTCGGGCCTAAAGGACTTCATAGTTCTTAACGAGATTTTAGCCCGATAACCAAAACACATTTTTGAAGTCCAAAGGAGTTTGGAGCTGAATTAAAGTACATTTTGGAAGCTCAAAGAAAGTGGAGAAATCACAACACAAAAAGAAGACTTGAAGCATTCGGATGTGGGATCAAGTGGGAGTTCAACGACACATTATTTGTGTCAATATTCACCCTTTAGGAAGGACCTTTTGGCACACTTGTTTCGGCTAACAAGTGTGGTCAAAATAGTTGGCTATGGTTATGCACCTATTGATATGTATGTTGTGCTTGTGTGGTTGTTTATTTTATTGTTTGAATGATATTTGGATATGCATGCTTAACAAACTAATAATCAACAACAAGTTTAAAATGGTTCTTTGAAAATCGTTAAAATTGGTTAATAAAAGGTTATTAAAAATTAATGATTTTATAATAAAATGGGTTTTATTAAAAAGAACCTTGAAAATTTGTTTTCACAAAAGTACCAAGGATTCAAATGCATGCAAATGTATGGTACATAAAGTTTTCTAAACTAGAATTTTTGAAAACTCAAAAATCCCTTTTATAAAACAAGTCAAACACCATCCTTTTATACAACACTCGAATCACTTGGGAACTCTTTTGTGGGATAAAGGTCACCAAACCACATTTGAGGGAACTTGTATATTCGAGGTGGATTTACCATGTTTGTGGGATAAAGGTCACCTAACCACTTATGTGAATAAACTCACACGTGTGTGTAAGTTGGACGACTTGATTTGGAAACCATGAACTTAGGGTCACCGAAGCATGGCGAACAAAAGGTGTTGATGGAATTAAACATGCCAACTAAACATAAAGATGTTTAACCGATCCCATATGGCTAGAAGTTGTAAAGAGTTGCAATTGTCAAACGTTGACTACCTTGTTAATTTAAATAGAGGGATAAAGGTCACCTAACCAATATTTAAATGTAACGTTCTAGATTTTAATTATTAATTGTCTATGAGACACAAAAGGGTATTAATGATTAAAATATAATAATATCAAAAATACTAAAATTGAACCTTGTTAAATTTTGTAGATGGCCGCTAACAATATTACCCAAACCGTCCGTAACCTATCACTAAAAACAAATCCTTAAAAAGGATCGTTTCAATCAAAACACTTTATGGATTAATATCGAAACTTAAGAATTGTTCTCAAGTAAGAAAAGATATCCTATGTGTTGAACGATCCTAATCCCAATGAACATCTTATGGAAGATAAGGATCCCTATAACGATTGGATTAAGTATATTGAGGATACTATGCAAGTTGTCTCATGTTAGGAATTATGATTCCCGAAATTCAAAAGGGTTTTGAACATCATGAGCATACGACATGATTACCCAATTTTAGGAAATATTCCTAAGGGTAGAACACTTCGAAACGGTTCGAGCGCTTCATGCATGTCGAATGGAGGAAACCCAATCGGATTCATCTTATATCTTTAAGATGAAAAGCCACATTGATCACCTCGGAATGCTCAATATGGATAAAAGGGTTTTATCCATTCTAACAATCAATGAGGGTGGCAACTAGAAAGGGAATCACCCCGACACCAAAGCAAATGTTGAAAATGGAAACGGGTAATTCAAATGGAAATTATTAGAAAGACTAAAGCGAAACCAACGAAACCAAGAGAGAAGAAGGCAAATGTTGCCATGAATGATCCATGCTTTGAGTATAGTGAGATAGGGCATTTAATTAGGAATTGTCTAACCTATCTTAAAGAGTTGAAAACTAAGAGGAATGCAGGGCAAACCTCATGTACAATCTTAATGACACATATTGACCTTAATGTTATTTTCTCAAAGACATGAGTATTAGATACTGGATGTGGAACTCATGTTTGCAATTTATTGCAAAAGATTCAAAAGAAATAAGCATTACAAGAAAGGAGACTATGTTTTGAAACTTCCAAATGGTTTGAAAATTGTTTTAAAATGTTTTGAATGCTCCTAGTTTGACTAGGAACATTATTTAAGTTTCCTTTTTGAGACAATATGTTTTGATTTAATGTTTGTAAACAATGACATTTATATTTCGATGAATGACATGTTTTACTTTAAAACTATGCCTTCAAATGGTAGTTATGAATTGGTTCATAATAATACATCATTTGATAGTTTAATGTACCAAACAATCACCAAGAAACTCAATATGGATTTGAGTAAGACCTGTCCGTGGCATTATCGCCTTGGTCATATAAACAAATGTCGCATGTAAACACTTCGAAAGAATTGTCTTTTGGAAACAAATGAAATTGGTTCTTTTGATACATGCGAATCTTATTTACAAGTGAAAATGACGAAGTAATCCCTTAGTGGGAAAGGGTAAAAGATTTATTAGGTATCATACATTCGAATGTATATGATCCTTTTAAGCCAATGACTAGGAATGGTGAAAGATACTTCATTACTTTTACCGACAACTATAGTAGTTATGGTTATGTATACTTTTCGAGACACAAAGTTGAAGTTTTGAAACGTTCAAAATCTTCAAAAGGTAAAGTACAAAATCAACTCAATCAAAGTTCTTCTTTTCGATAGAGGAGGAATAGAACTCTATTTGGATATAGTTCGATCTATGATGGCTAGGAGCGCATCATCTCTATCATTTGGGGTTACGCTTTGCTCTCCGCGGCCCGTATGGCCCCAACCAAGAAAGTGGATATGACACCTTTCGAAATATGGAATGGAAGGGCTCCATCATTAATCATATTTAAAGGTATGGGTTGTGAAGCTTATGTTAAGCAATACACTCCAAAAAAAATTGGAAGTCCGATCCACTAAGTGTATCTTCGTAGGATACCCTAAAGATGGTATAGGATATTAATTCTACGATCCAACAGAGCAAAAGGTATTTGTTGCTCGAAAGGCTAAGTTCTTGGAAGCTAAGTTCCTTATGGAAGGAGCTAGTAGAACAGTGGAACTTGATGAGGATCAAGAACCACAAGCCGATACACGTTTGGTTGATACTAGCGCTCAACAAGAGGTTGTTGAAAACGATCAAGTGGTTGATCATTACACACAAAACGTTCGCAGATCTGGTAGAATAAGTAGTCCACCTGAAAGATATGGATTTTTCATAGATGGATGATACGTGGTAGATTCGGGTGAACCTACCACATACCGTGATGCAATGTCAGAATCCGATTGTGACAAATGGCTTGAAGCCATAAACGTAGAGATGCAATCCATGTATGACAACCAAGTATGGGAATTGGTTGTGCTACCTCTTAACTCCAAAGTAGTTGGAAGTAAGTGGGTTTTCAGGAAGAAAACGGATATGCATGGTAACTTATATACTTGTGAAATGAGACTTGTAGCAAAAGGTTTCACTCAAACTCAAAGGTTCATTATGATGAGACCTTCTCGCCTGTGGCGATGCTAAAGTCAACTAGGATATTATTTGCCATACCTGCATAATATGATTATGAGATTTGGAAAATGGATGTCAAAACGGCTTTCCTTAATAGATATCTTGAGGAAGATGTCTATATGGTTCAGCCTGAAAGTTTTGTCGATCCAAAACATCCTAACAAAGTATGCAAGTTAAAGATATCAATCTATGGATTGAAACAAGCATCTAGAAGTTGGAATCACCGTTTTGATGAAGAGATTAGGGAATATGGATTCATCAAGAACGTCGATAAAACTTGTGTATATATGAAGGCTAGTGGGAGCATCATCACTTTCTTAGTACTGTATGTCGATGACATTCTACTATTTGGAAATGACATTCCAAACAAGGAAGGTGTAAAAACCTAGCTTGGAAGTTGTTTTTCCATTAAGGATTTTGGTGAAATCGCCTATATTTTGGGAATAAAGATCTATAGGGATAGATCAAGGCGCTTGATAGGTTTATACCAAAGTGCATACATTGACAAATTCTTGAAAAGGTTCAAGATAGAGAACTCTATGAAAGGTTTGTTACCTATTCAAGAGGGGACAGTATTGAATGCGTTTCAATGTCCAAGCTCAAAGGATGAGCAAGAAAGAATGAAAGGAATCCCATATGCATCTGCTATAGGATTCATTATGTATGTAATGATATGCACTAGACCGAACAAGTTATGCGCTTTAAGCATGACAAGAAGATACCAGCGAGTAACGGTCATTGGGTGACTGTTATAAATATATTGAAATACCTCAGAAGGACTAAGGATATATTTCTAATATATAGATCTGGTGAAAAGAACTCGTTGTAAAAGGTTACAGGGATGCGAGTTTCGGAATTCGTTGTAAAGGATTACATGGATACGAGTTTCCAAACTGATCAAGATGGTTCTCGATCACAATCGGGGTAGCATTGTCCACTACAGAATCAGAATACATCGCCGCTTCATTGATCGAGATGATTCATGTGGATCTGCCACTTGAATTATTGCCGATCTAGGGGTGGTTCCTACCATTCAGGACCCCTAGAGATCTTTGTGATAACGATGGTGCGATTGCTTAAATCAAGGAGCCTCGTGTACATCGAAAGACTAGGCGCATTGAGCGGAGTTTCAACTACATAAGGGATGAAGTTAAAAAAGGGAAAGATATGTATTCACAAAGTTCACACTGATCAAAATATTGCGGATCCACTCACGAAGCTCCTTGAACGGGCTAAGCATGAGAGGGTCATACTTGTGCCATAGGACTTCGATATTCTAGTGATTGGATTTGATCCATTTTGTATTTGGATATTGGAACAATTGTTTATATAACTCTTTTACAGGGTATTTTGAGTTATGTTCCATTTTAGCATGTTTAAATCCGTGAATAAGTTACTTATTCTAAATGTTCGTAGTCGATCATACTTGTGGGAACAAATATGAATGTAAGACTATTATGAACTAGGATTGGTAGATATTCATTAGGTATGAATATAGAGCAAAGTGTTGCTGCCAAAGTTCATAGATATTTGTGGGATACAAATATTGGACTGACTCGCTCTCAAATATTACTGCATGGAATCATCTGTGATTGATCATAAGTAAATTTGAGTAAAGGAGAATATCATAGTATCCTCAGACCTGAGATACATATTGGGTCTTGATATTCACCAAATATTGTACCTTGACTTATTTCTTCGCTGTCAGTAATATGACAGTACATAAGGCTAAGCTCAGGTGTGGTACAAGGTGATTGTGAGAGACGTATGTAGTCAAGACGGGATTTGTTCCTCTTATTCGTTGAGAGTAAGATGTCTAAGGCCTGCTAAAGTTAAATCAACAGAGAGTGATCACTCTATGTCTCTGGATTTGACATGACATCTGTAACGAAAGGATAAATGATAGATTCACCTAAATCATTTTCAAGTTAGGGACTTGAAGGGGATGATGTGATTGAATGGGACATATAGTCATACGTATTAGGGGTAGTAAACCGTAGTTAGGCGTCATTGACTACTTGCATCAATCTTCTATGTATCTTGTGCAAGTGGGAGATTGTTGGACTCTGTATGCCCAAGACACATATTAAATTGATGTGGCTAGTACGTTATGATCCAAGTCGAGTCATACCCAAATACAAGCTAGACAAACACTTACAATATTTATTTATGATATGATCAAACAAATAAATATTAACACTTACGATATTTAGAAATTGGTTTTCTAAATAATTGCACTTGACAAACCAATAAATTATATGGATAATTTATTTTGAGAGAATATTTTATTTTGTTATTTAACTGGTTAAATAACATTTTAAAAGGTTATGAGATATTGTATAAAGTCTTGTAATATGATATGTTATATTTTATAAATGTTATAAAATACATACAAGACTTATATTTTATAAAAGAATTTGAATTTTTTTTATAAAATAAAAGCTAGGCCGCCACCTTCCCCCCATGTTCTTACCAAGATTGTTGGTCCAATAATATTTCATGCATTTGCATGTATCTTCATTGGGTGGTCTTCCCAAACACTTTTGGCTAATCACATAGCATGCACCTTGCATGTGTTAGAGGCTCTTTGATTGGGCAAGATAGTTGGTCCAATGAGAAGGCATGCAAGTTGTCATATCTAGATGAATTCTCATTGGGTGGAAAGGGTGGCAAGATTCTCTCACTTGTTTTATAAACAATTTTGCAAGACAAAGAAGGACGATGAACTTGAAAATACTAGAGATTTCTCTCTAGAAAAATCAACCATATGATGGTTGATCATGAGGGTTTCAAGTTAGAAAATCAAGTGCAAGAACACTAGAAAAACCTCTCTATATTTCGGCTATGTGTGGTTGATCAAGAGAGAATTTTAGTGAGTTCATAAGTGTAGAAATCCTAGCTAAACACAAGGTGTTTGTTGGAAGGCTTGGGGTATACAAGCTTGAGGTCTTCTACACTTGAAGGCAACCATTCAAGAAGTATCATCATCTTCATGTCCTTTACTCTTTGGAAGGTAGTATTCTAAACACTCTATGGTTGTGTTTTATTTTGATAGCATGCATGTTCGTATATGGATCCGGGGATTGGGTTTTACATATAAAATGGGTTTTGTATTTTGTAAGTAACATGTTTTAAAATAATATTTTCCGCTGCGTTTTTATTTTATAAGGATAAAATACTTTGATAAACATGTCAAAAACCCAACACCTTGCACTTTGGAGGTAGTCTCTTTTGTAGTACTGCTGAAACATTCTCACTTACCTTTATCGTTTCATTACCTTTTAGCTTCTTTTTTGATGTACAAAGTTCTTTGAGGAACTTCGCATACCGTGGGACTTGTTTTATAGCGTCAAGGAGTGGAATATTTACCTCTACCTTCCTGAATGTCTCCATGATTTCTTGCTCTTCCCTTTCCTTCTTTGTGCTTCGTAGCCTTGATGGGAATGGAGCTATCGGAGTAAATTTCATTTCACTTCCAACTGGTTCTTGTACTTTCATCTTATCTTGGTCCTTCTTCTCAACAACAATTTCCTCTTCGTCTTGCATACTCGGACCGTCGTAGCTCTTTCCACTCCTCAAGGTAATGGCATACACGTTGTGCTTTGGGTTATTCTCGGTTTGTGTGGGTAGTTTACCTTGAGACTCTAATTTACTCACTGAGCTAGCAAGTTGAGCCATTTGTTGTTCCAACTTCTTAATGCTAGCTTTTGTCTCCTGTTGGAACGTATGCGTGCTGGTTGCCAAGCTTTTCACAATATCTTCCAAAGACATTCCCGAGCTTCCCACTTGTTGTACAGGTGGTTGCTGTCTAGACTGATAGTTTTGTTGTTGTTGATTACCTTGAAAGGTTGGGCGTTGTTGATATTGTTGAGTCCTTTGCTGGAAATTCATGTTGGGAGGATGTCCCCAATTCTGATTGCCTCGAGGTTGTTCATATTGTCTTGAATTTTGTCCAGGGTAACCTCCAAGTGCTTGTGCTTGTTCAACATCATCTTGTAGTGTAGGACACATATCAGTGGGGTGTCCAAATTGTAGAAAAATTCCACAAGCTCGTGCTTGTGGCTCAGCACTCTTGTCCTTGGTAAGTTGCATGACTGCTTTTGTCAACTCAGCGAGCTTCTTTTCAAAGTGAGGAGTGCTCACTTCCTTGACTGTTCGTGGAACATCATTGTACCACTCTTCATCCTGTGCAGAGTGCTTGGTGTCTTCAGCTATGGAGGTAATCAAGGCTCTAATCTGAGTCGGTGTCTTATCAAGTAAAGCTCCTCCACTTGAGGCATTAATCAAACGCCTCTCCATTGGTGCTAATCCTTCACAAAAGTATTGAAGGAGTTGGTGATCGGTTATGCCATGTTGTGGGCAACGAGCACACAACTTTTTAAACCTGTCCCAATAAGTGTGCAAGGCTTCTCTTTTTAGTTGCTTAATTCTGATGATCTCCTTGCGCAGGATCGAGGCTTTGACTTCTAGGAAGTATTTGTCTAGAAACAGCTTTGCAAGTTCATTCCAAGTAATTACCGACCCCGGTGGTAGGTAATAAAGCCATTCTTTAGCCGAATCTTGCAAAGCGAAGGGGAATGCCCTTAGCTTGATTTGATCTTTAGTGACGTTATGTGGTTTCATTCCAGAGCACACAACGTGGAATTCTTTTAGAAACTTGTGTGGATCTTCATTTTCAAAACCCCGGAAGTAAGGTAGTAGATGAATGAGACCAAATTTCAGTTCAAAGTTCTCCATGGCAGGGTAGTTGATGCAAAGTGGTTGTTGTGGGACATCACGAGTCGCCCACTGTCTAAGGGTTTGTTCAGCTGCCATTGTAACAGTGGATATTGGAGATTCATGGGAAGAATAGCGATGTACCTGTACTAAAAGAAATCTTGGCACAAAATAGTTAAATTTGCCGTATCCCCGGCAGCGGCGCCAATTTGTTGGGTGTCGAATCCAGCAAATAAATATAAAATAAACCTACTTAGACACACTAAAAGTAGTATGAATGGAAGTCAGGTTCGTGTCCACAGGGATACAGATTAACGAATTATGCCAAAACGTTTTAGACACAAATACGGTTGTTTTGAAAGGGGGTTTTTTAAGTTTAACTAAAATACGAAAACAATTTATAATTTTTAGTTTAAAAAGAAAAGCTAAATAAAGTGGTTGGAAAATTCAGATGTTAAAAACTAATTTCAACACCAGGGCAATTTCTTGATTCGGTTCGACTTACGATCATTAACGGTCACGGTGCAATGATCCTTTTTAAATAATAGTTTGTATCAACACTAGACGTCACGCAGTTCGGACCTCCACTCTATTTAATGTCTAACCAAACGTCGTTCGTTGATTAGAGCCAACTCGCTACTCTAAACTCACGCCGTTCGGATTTTAGCGTGCGGGTTGCGGGATAGAAGTATCGATTATAATCAAACACACACGCCGTTCGGAATGTTTAATTATATTGTATGATTCTATAATAAATTCAAATTCATAGACAAAGTTGAACCATTATTTGTTCCTTTTATCAAAACTTAAAATCTGATTAGACATTAAAATCTTGATGAACTTTATTAGAAAAATTAATAAATTGATCAGGTTTACTAACAATCTAATATTTTCCGGATTGGATCCGTATTAAAAACAAGAATCACACAAACAAACCACTAAAATAATCGGATCTAACATAACCGTTTCATATAAGTTTATGAACCAAATCAAAGAAAATAAACCCTGATGTCGAAACTATAAAAGTCTAGTCGGACATAATGGCTATAACAATCAGTAGAAAATATGAAACAAACATCCAAAACTTAAACTTACTTAACAAATTGTTCTAGAAAATCACCAATAGGAAAAAAAAAACTTCTAGCGATCTCCACTGAAGCCGTCTTCGAAGTCCTCAATATGCGTCCAGTTGTTGGTGATGATATATCCCCCTTTTTTTTCATTCAGATTGTATATCTCTTTTTTCCTAAACTGGGCTTCCATGTTTTGTATTAAGATAATAATCTCAATATTGATATGGCTATCCAAATTTAGCCCAAGGAGATTTTAAGTTAAGCCCAATTTAATTTGATTGTTGTAAATTATAACGACTTTTTGCTGGACTTTTGTTTCTCATAATACATTTTTAAACTCCATCTTGAGCTCTTAACTGTCCTCCATTTAAAACCACCAACAATTGCCTTTTACATTCCATGACTCCTTTTCTTTTAAAGATCCATCTTTATCACTCGCAATCACTCCACATCTACAAAGTAAAATCAACCAAAGTAGATTCCATTCCACCAAACAAGTGTTTCGCAAAATAATGAGGTATGACTATGAAATATGCATGATATATGATGAGATATTAATATTATTATGCTATAAAACATGCCTAAAAATGCTACTAACAAATCTCCCCAAGCTTAAACATTTCCTTGTCCTCAAAGAAGTCAAGAACAAGAATAAACCGAGAAATAAACACGAAAAATAAAACACATATGCATGCTCACTATTTTTTTTTCAACCCGCTTCTTTTATTCCGGAAAACATACTTGTAATGAGATCACATCCAACATTGTCAACTCCTATTACATTCATTCGAACCCGGGAAATACTTACACGTGTAACCGCGATTGTTGATATTTTGTGTCCCTTTAAACTCAAACACGCTTAATCACAACCATATGTTTTCTGCTTAATAATATACAAATTTACCAACACGGTTTAATCGTCCCCACGCTCAACACCTATGGCAATATCTACCCAACCTCACGACTTTTTGAAGATTTCAGAAACCACACTTGAGGCGACCATGCATCCAAACCATGACACGATAGTTATTATCTTTTTTTTTCGTTTTTCAAGGGGTCGGGACTTTTCTCCCTAATTTGCTCAAATATTTTTTTTTTCAACTTCTTTTTTTTTCAAATTTTTGGCATACATTGTGCTCTTTTACCCCTTCCATTTTCTTCTTTTTTTTCTTTTTAACTATAGTAACCTATGAGGTCAATTTTTCACCTCTTTGAGGTCAATTTTTCACCTCTTTATTTTTTTTTTCAATGAAACTACGGAGGTGTCATGTTATGGGGAACATGGTGTGTGATAGAGGATGTGCAACTCAACTGATTTTTGGTCGGGATCAATTTTTGACCACAAGCATCAAGATGGGAAACTGAACACATATATTCAATTAAGGTTATTGCACACAACATTGGCGTTCCTAAGTTAGGGCAGAGCCTATCAACACATCCCGAATTATTTATGTTTTCTTCCCCAAAGTTACCATTTTGCGCATAAGCTTTGACATGCTAGAAATCAATATCATTTCTCATTTTTTACAAATGATTTTCAGCGGAACCAAAACGGTTTTTTTATGTATGTTTTTAATGCACGAATATACACCCTAAATGCAATGAAAATGAAAAATGCAACTATATGCAACTATTTACAAACTAGGTAATGCATGATAGAATGAGAATACGGACATTACCTCTAATCTCAACCTCCCCAAGCTTAAAATATAGCATCGTCACTTGCTCACTTTTCACCGTTTTACGCACTGTTCATTCGCTTATGATATCGTAAACTGTTCAGGCTAATCACTCCAGCGCTCCCTTCAATCCATTAACTTCCATCGCTGTGAGTATACTCGATCTCTTTTTGCTTTAAGCACTTTTGCGTGTTACATACGTTACTTATTCTAAATCACATCGAACACACGACGCAAATACTTTTATACGCTGACCGTTACTGCATGTTATACGTGTTACTCGATGAATGCTTGTATGTTATATTAACACAGTGATTGTTGCCTGACGCCTTAGCAACGATAATACTATTAGTTTGGACTCAGCACCTGTCGTGGACAGGGGTTGTTAAGGTTACCTTTTCACATGTCAAAGTGGTGATATGTGTTTCGCATTCTACAACTCGTTGTCTTGTCTGTGCATATTTCATTGTCGATAACCTGCTAGCTTCACACTATACATGTTACATGTTGGTTATGCGTAAACGCTTTCGAACGCTATTATTACTATTAAACTTGTATGCTCACCTTTAATCGTGGGGGTGGTGTCTGATAGTGGGGTGATTGTTGTTACAGTAGGTTAGAAAGATAAGAGGAATGAAAGTGATTGGGTTATTGTTGTTATAGTAGGATAGAAAAATAGATGGATGAAAGTGATTTTTTTCTTTCTAATATTTTTATAAATATAAACAGATATATTAATAATAAGGTTGGATTTGAAAAGATTTAAACGCCCCTCATGTGAGGGGCATGTGACCAGGATTTAACGGTGGAAATGGATGTCAGGAGCGAAATGGTGATAACTTGATAAGATCAGGGAGTAAAATGACTATTTTTAAAGGATTTGGGCAAAACCGTTAAAACGACCAAACCACATGGAGCAAAACAAAAGTTTACTCTTTTTTTCTTTTTACGTTCAATTTCACCTATTATATTATCTAAATATTAATAAAGACTACAATTACTGTCACATGACAATTTCTCCTTCAACCTCATTGTTGGTGCACTTGTGTCTGTACTTTGTCTGTATTTTGTCATGATACAAAACGATGTCTTGTGTTAGTCTGAGTTACGTCTTAGGTTCGTTAATATGTGTGTTCGGTGTAAGTTTGACCAAGTCAACCATCCTCCTGGTTTGACTTGGCCAAACAGTTAGACAATGGTTGTAATATGTCTGTGTCGAAGGATGTGTCATCGAAGGATTGTTTAGATCCTTCGATAAGCTCGAAAGATAAGCCTTCGATGGATGATTAATGGACCTCGAAGGATATCATCCTTCGAGGTGTATATGTGGATCCTTCGACAGGTTTCAGATCGATAGATGATCCTTCGATCAGTCTATCTGATCCTTCGACCAGACAAGCTGTGACGGGTATATATACCCATGTAATGTGTTCACTTCACAAGACAGAAAACAGAAAGAGGTGAAAGTGTGTGAGATGTGAGTGAACTTGGTCTTGTAGAGAGCGTATTTTCAGTTGGGTCAAGGGCTGTAACCGTGTCCACTGAAATACAAGAGAAAACTTTGATATCTCGTGTGTCTACCTTTCTCTTTGTGGCTTGTGTTCTCATATAAACTACCGGTTTGCATTCTAGCTTGGATTCCGCACTTGCTAGTGTGTTAAACATAACAAGGATAAGGTTTGACCTCATCCTTCGAGGGACCTACAAGTGGTATCAGAGCCGTGGCTCTTTTCCTTGTTAAAAACCGAGTTTATACAAGACTTTGGAGTGTTTGGACAAAAACTCACTTGGTTTTGCACCCGTTTTTAGTGTTTTTCTCGCATTTCTTGACGTAAAAACGTGTTCTAAACTAACCGGGTGTGTTAAAGGACGGGTTGGGTAACTTAAAAACTTGTTTTTAAGAAGTTTGGTCATCTCCGGCCAAATTCCGGCTTACTCCGGTGACCGGTTTCTGGATAAGAACCGTCCTTTTTTAGTATATTTTATTGTTCAAATTCTTGGTTTGCAAAAAGGTATGGTCTGAGCATACCTTTCTGCCGAAAGCTTTCTACCAACCCATCACCTTTTCACCAACCTGTCACTCCTTTGTCAACTGTGTCAGTGCAGATCGAAGGATATCCTTCGAAGTCGAAAGATCATCTTTCGATTAAAGGAAGTTCGATAGATAATCATTCTTCGAACATCCTTCGAAGTCTGTGACTTATCCTTCGTTCCAAGGAATCTTTTTGAAGGATATATCTTTCGATCTACAGTTCTTATTCGAAAGATAAGGATCCTTCGATTGGAGAATCTTTCGAAATCATTGTTCGAAATTCAACAGTGATCTTTCGAACACTGTTGATCCTTCGAACAAGTTTCGTTCTATCGATCCTAGTCTGTTTAAGTTTAACAAGTTTGTGTTTTTCAGGTCTTTCGATCAGGGATCCTTCGGCTGGTTGTTATCATTCGAGATATTAACATAGTTTGTGAAAATTAAATTTTTAAGAAAGGGAAAACTTCTTTTTCAAATTTTAAATCAATTTTCACTTAATATATTAATTTTTATAAAATGGGAACAAACGGTCAGTGGGATCCAACCGCGTGGACTTTGACTCCACAATCATCAGCTACGAAATCTGCGTCAGATTTCGACAAAACTGCATGGATGCGAGCTATTGCTTCACCTCAAGCTGCAATGATAACTGCAAATCAATGGGCATTGGTCACAAATCAAAGCAGCAGCATTCAATCAATGATGCAGAACGACAGTGAAACTGGTACAAGCACAAAACCGCCAAAGCTAAATCACATCAATGATTGGGGATGGTGGAAAGAAAGGCTGAGAACTTATGTTCAGGGGCAAGGTCAAGATCTATGGACGTGCTTCTTCACCGCATTTGACAATGATTTGGAAGTTGCAGGATCTAATCCACAAACTTACAGCACTCTGTCTGATGATGATAAGAAGAAATTTGAGTTAGAAAAGAAAGCATTCATGATTCTCACACAAGCTCTTCACAGAGACATTTACCACCAGTTTGTTTACTGCACGACTACTAAAAGCTTGTGGGATATGCTCACGTTACGATGTGAAGGAAATGCTCAATCTAGAAAGATCAAGCAAGAATTACTGAAGAAAGAGTTTGAAGGATTCACTTGTATGGAGAATGAGACTTTGGCAGAGTTATCTACAAGGTTCCATCACTTGTTGAGCGAGATGTTTGCTTTTAGAGTCACTGCCACTCCACAAGAAATGGTGAAGAGATTCGCTGATAGCTTGCCATCAAAGTGGAGCAATTTTCTTGAAATTCTCAAAGAAAATGGTGTTCTAGACACAATCAACGTTTATGAGTTAATTCAAAAATTGGAGAACAAGGATGTAGAAGAAAAGCTTAAGGCAAAAAGAACACTAACTCCTCAAAATCCAGAGATGTACTTTGGGATTGCAGGAGGTATCAGTGGAGAAAAACCAGCTTCTCAACACGCGAAGCTTCAAACAGCTTTCATCTCAAACACCGGACCTTCCACAACAGATCAGTTTGATCCTTCAGCATACACGATGTATTCAAGACCAGATTCTTCTTCTCAACAACAGTATGTGCAGCCGACAGCTCAGCAATTCACACCACCGCCTTTCTTAGACCCAAGCAGAGCTCAGCAGCAACAACCGCAACAGCAAGGGTTTTATGGAAGCTCCTCAAACTTTCAAGCCACTTCCAATCCGAACACAGTCAGATTAGACACTTCCAACTTTTCCAAAGTCAGTGTCGAAATAGCCAAGGAGCATATGGAGATGTTGAACACCTTGGTTAGTGCCTATTGTGGATTGGTCGCAGGTCAGATTGGGAATATCAATCTAACCAATGAAGATTATCAGCAAGTGGATAGAGAAGAGTTTGAAATGATGGATATCAAATGGGCTCTTGCTAGTGCAATTCGAAGAGCAAAGGAGTTTATGGAAAGGACGGGGAGAACCAACTTGGATAGCAACAACAACACCAAGTATGGTTTTGATAAGAATGCTGTCACTTGCTTCAATTGTGGTGAAAAGGGTCACTTCAAGCGGGAGTGTCAGAAACCACCTAAGCAAGGAAATCAGAATCCCTTCAGGAATCAAGGACAGCCACAACAGCAACTGAACAACAATTCTGTCAGATCAATAGTTTCCGTTGGAGGAAATGCATCTGGATCCACAAACACTAATTCCCACAGAGGATTGGTTGTTCAAGCTGATGAAGGCTGCAACTGGAACATTCAGCTTGGAGAAGGAGGAAATGGTGGAACAGCATGTTATGCTAAAGTGATTGAGAAGGTAGTAGAACCCGTGTCAGCTGGTGAATCTTCAGAAGATGAAGATAGTTCGGGTTATAGTGGGAGCATGGATGGGGAATCACTTGATGCTGGTAATTTATCAAGTGATGCTTTAGATTTGGAGGTTGATGAGCTTTTGGCTGAAGCTGAAGCATTATGCAAGAGGAGATCTATTCTCTGCCAGAAATCTGCTGGAACTTCCGAGAAGCTTGCTCGGTTCTTCTCTGAAGATGGATCTTTTTCTTTTCATACAGCCTTTATGGCTCACGTAGAAGGTCAAACTTCTCAGGTATGTGATACTAATTCTGACTCTATTTATGTTCCTATTGAATGTGCAAAGTGCTTAAAATATGCTGAAAAGGAAAGTCAGTTTGAAATCACACACAAACACAATCAAGAATTGATTGTAGATCTTTCTAAAGCAACCGAAGCTAACTTGTTTTTAACCAGAAATGAAAAGGAATTTAAAGCAACAATTGCGTCATTAAGACATGATGTTTCAGAATTACAAAAGGCTGTTTTGCGAAAACAACATGCTAACAATAATCTTATTGACACAATTGAAAAGCAAATGGTAGAGTTGGCAACAGCTCGATGTGAATGTGAGATAATTAAGCAGAAACTGGAAAGCTATTCCAATTCCCGCTATGTATTGGATCACATCATTGACGTTCAAAAGAAAAAGGGGGATGCAAAATGTCTTGGATTCAAATCATGTCCTCCACCAATGAATCACAATTACTCCAAATTGCCTGATGACGAGGATATGCCCCGTTTTGAACCTACTGTGCCACTCGGTCTAGATGACTTTGCAGTAGGCCTCGGGTTCACAACTGGTACATCATCCTCGGGTCAATCAGAATCTGAGAATGTGACAGATTCATCGTGTGTTAAGGAACAGAATCCTCTCATTGTTGAGGATACTGATTCTTCGGACGATGAATCTGAAGAAATTGTGAACCAACGGTCTAACTCGGTTACAACAGATATTCCAATCGAGAATCACATCTTGTGTGATCCACCAGTGAAACCGAGTAAGACTGAAATGTCAAAAGCAATGGAGTCCATTGTATCTAGCCTTGAAGGGAATAATTTGTTGTACATGCTCAAAGGAGATAGCAAAATCTACTCTAACAAAGATTTTCCAATTAAAACTGTAAATCAAGATTTAATTGAGCAAATTTTTGAAGGATGCACTGATAAGTTTTTGGGGAACAAAAGTGGCAAAGTTACCGTCACTCAATGTGATCCAATTCCGTGTGAACAAATTAGAAAACAATACAGAAACCAAAAACTACCAATTGAGCGAAAACAACAAGTCAATTCCGGAAAAGGTAAGGTACAGGGAAAGAAGGCTCAGAACAAGAATGTTCAAGCACCTAAAGTTCAGCAGCAAAAGGTGCAAAACAAAAGAGCTTCTGTTAAGAAACGAGAACCGAAAATGAACTTTGTTGGATCCACGGGTTCAGACAAACTTGAAACATTTCAGGATAAATCTAACGTTGATTTTGTAAAACAAGTTAGAATTTTAAAACGAAATGATCAGAATAATTACACCCAACACACCAACGGATGTGATTTAGGTCCAAGCACGTCTAGATCACAAGGTTCATTGTCTGGTTCTCCGTCTGGTCATCAACATGTTTCTCCGAAGTTTGTAGAGCGGAGAACATGTTTTGAATGTGGCACAGTTGGGCATATTGTAAGATATTGCCCACACGTGCAAAAGCTGAAGTCAAAAACGAGGGCTCCCCAAGAAATCGATTACCAAAAACGATCAGTTTCCCCGAAACAAGACCCCCGTGTCTTGAAAGAAAGGGAAAAGAAGTTAAAGCAAAAGAATCAAAAGGTAATTGAAAAGGCCTTAAAATCAGAGGTCAAAGAAGAAAAACCTGTACAAGCAAAACCAAAAACTGTAAAACCAGTAAATGCTAAAACAATAAATTCAAATACTGGTAAAGGACAAACAGCTTGGAAGCAAAAGCAGGTAATTCAATCAGGGGGAGCACCACAGGTTCTTTTTCCTAATCATCAAGTGATTGAAATCACTTTCCTTGATGATCAAGGACGACCCAAGTCCACAAAGGCTTGGGTCCCCCTCTCCAACTAATCTCTAAGTGAGTGTGCAGAATGTTCCAGGAGGAACTATTGATAGTCGTAAGATTGTTGATGGTGGAGCGTCCTTGCTCAAAATAGGCGACAGAAGAAATTGTTGCCTTTGATGGAGAGAAAATGAAAAGGGAAACAGAGTTGTCTATTGAAAGAAATTGATAACTTCGACAAAAATGCAAATCATTTCAAAGTGTGATTGTTAAAGGCTTTGATCGGGTCCCCAGGATAGATTCAATCAAAATGTACGCACCTGCAGCACGTCTGAAGTTCAAAATCAACAAGATAAACGTGCAGTGTACATTTCTACTCGGTGTGATTGAAGAAAATGTGTTTGTTGAACAAACCAACCGGGTGTGCGGATGCCTTGGCATGGATTGAACAACCGCACACTACTTCTGAAAGAGAAAGACAAAAACCTTCGCTGGTGCAATGTGGAAGACCAGCCGGACCCAAAGGTTTATGATCTTGTTGCTGTCAAAAGATTTCTCAGTAGCTACAAAAATCGACTTTGAAATCCACACCGGGTGGATATCCAGTTTGGGAGAGCACTCAGATTCCTTGCAATGCACGAAGCAGTTGCAGGATACGGTTTTAAAAATTCTAATCTCTCTTTTACTTGTCGATATTTAAGCTGCTTTATGAATTATTATTATCTCGTACAGCACTCTTTGGCCAGACAATGTTGTCATGGTCCGCACCGCTTACCGACATGCCAACTGATTTTTCCAAAATTCGATAAATCATTTCTGATTAAAACTTAATTTTGGTAAACGGCATTGAGGTAAAACATGGTTTAACCAACATCGGGAAATCGTTTTTGTAAATATCTTTGTGTCTTTTAAATTTTATCTTAGTTTATTGATTTTAGGGGGAGTAAATCCAAATTTGAAAATCCAAAAACATTGAAAAATTTCAAAAGCACAAAAACAATAGAAAAGCAAAAATGAGTTTCCTGGCGAGCAAAAGAGAAAATGATAGTACATCAGTGGTCTGTTCAAACCTCTTTAAACCTTAAATGAAAAACGATAAGCAGCTCTATATAAGATGTATCGGTAGGCTCACAATCATTTTAAAGTGTGCAGGGTGATATAAACCTTAAATCGACTGAAGACCAGGTGGGAACCATTCATTGGCATATGGTCTTAGTACCGAAATTTCGTTTGAGAGATTGCCGAGGTTCTGAGATATTCGGTCTTTATGCTGCTTATCATCTAGGTATCATGGTTGTTTCTTTTACCGAAAAATAACGGGGACGCAAGTCTAGATCTTCCATGATACCATACATACGTGTACATACTGCATTCGACCTCAATAAGTGATCAACAATCACATGTCCCTCAAATAAGTGATAATATATCACATTTATCCGGGAGTCAAGTTCGTCTCTCTGCTGTACGAAAGTACTGACCTGTTCACGGACTTGCTCCTGTGCCTTCATGCATCGAAAATCAAGCTCCTCATCAATAAGTGATTATATCACATAGGGCTTGTTTTCAAATCAAAATAAGTGAGAATCTCACATCATATACGGTCAAACAGATGATAATCAGTATACTCACCGGTAAGATGAACTCTCGTGCATACCTTGATACGGGAATGTGTCGTGATGTGGATGAACACCGGTCGGTAAGTATAAATCATACCTTAACGTATCCCCTCGCCATGATTACAAATGATAAGTTGAGCTTAAGTGGGCAACAATACCGATAATCGTCATAGGATGCTTATCTTAATGTTAACTAATTGAACAAAAAGAGCGTTTTGGCGTGACCGTACACTGATATGATTCTCTTACCCTCGAAACTCGCAAAAAGATTGTCTGTAAATATTTATTTACTGCTTTTCGTTTCTGCGTCTTTGTATATATTTATTTATTGCTTTCCGTCTTTACATTCGAAAAATGAAAAATTTCAAAAAGATTTTAGATAAACTTTATAAAAGCCAAAAAGATTTTGCTTCTAGTTTATTTTTGATTGACTGATGTTGGAACTCGAGTCTATCCTACCCAAAATCCTGATTGTAAGCCGGAAAACAATTGCATCTTCATAAACTGTCGAAGTTAACAAGTTTTGAAAGTTAAAGGATTAAAATTGAATATTTTTCTAAACTTTCAAAATATTGTCGGTCGGTGTTTGATTAAGATTTGATCTCATATGTGTCGTCTGTTTAAATGTTAACTATATTCCAAGCGGTTGTTCTCATTATGCGTTTAGCTTTCTTGCATGTGCAGATGCTAAAGGCGAGGAGAACATGTTCAATGACAAGCTTTGGAATGAAGACACGAAGTGGAGGGACTCAAAGGATAAAATGATCGAGTTGCCGCTGACCCTTCATCAACACCACAAGGATCTGAAGAATTGACAAGTCAAAAGATTCACGAGCATGACTCAATGGAGAGTTCAATCTAAGGGGGAGTTTATTGACACACTACCTAAATGAAAAGGGGAGTTTGTTGATACACTTTCTACTTACGACGCGTGAAGACTTTGAAGATCCTCCGACGTGGAAGACATGGAAGTTGAACCTCACGAGTAGTGTCCAAGGGGGAGTTTGTTGATACATATTTTGTGGACACGACTCGGCTCGGTTCGACTCAGCTCAGTTCGACTTGGTTTCGACTCAGTTGAAAGGACGTCAGAGACTTGAAGACACGAAGATCGAGACAAAGCTACAGCCAAGGGGGAGTTTGTTGGTGCACTTGTGTCTGTACTTTGTCTGTATTTTGTCATGATACAAAACGATGTCTTGTGTTAGTCTGAGTTACGTCTTAGGTTCGTTAATATGTGTGTTCGATGTAAGTTTGACCAAGTCAACCATCCTCCTGGTTTGACTTGGCCAAACAGTTAGACAATGGTTGTAATATGTCTGTGTCGAAGGATGTGTCATCGAAGGATTGTTTAGATCCTTCGATAAGCTCGAAAGATAAGCCTTCGATGGATGATTAATGGACCTCGAAGGATATCATCCTTCGAGGTGTATATGTGGATCCTTCGACAGGTTTCAGATCGATAGATGATCCTTCGATCAGTCTATCTGATCCTTCGACCAGACAAGCTGTGACGGGTATATATACCCATGTAATGTGTTCACTTCACAAGACAGAAAACAGAAAGAGGTGAAAGTGTGTGAGATGTGAGTGAACTTGGTCTTGTAGAGAGCGTATTTTCAGTTGGGTCAAGGGCTGTAACCGTGTCCACTGAAATACAAGAGAAAACTTTGATATCTCGTGTGTCTACCTTTCTCTTTGTGGCTTGTGTTCTCATATAAACTACCGGTTTGCATTCTAGCTTGGATTCCGCACTTGCTAGTGTGTTAAACATAACAAGGATAAGGTTTGACCTCATCCTTCGAGGGACCTACACTCATAATTATACTTTTATTTATATTTAAAAATTATCTTTATCCTTTTTATTATTATCTATAAATCTCTCAATTTTAATCTTAGTATATATATATATATATATACACACATTTAATATTAGGTCCTCCATCCTTTAATAACTAAACTACGTCTCCGGTTTACATAAAGGATATTTTAAGTGTATTATATATTTAAATAACATTTTGCTATATCTATTGATATTTTAAGTGCATTCTATATTTAACTAACATTTTCTACACTAATAATTTTAATAATATAGAAGCAGTGGCAAAAGACTATGATATATTAATTTTACCATGCATAAAAGTTTTTCCAAGTTTTAAACCATAAATACCTAGATATATTAGATATCTATCTAATATAATTAATATATAATATATTTTTATTATTAGAATTAATTACAGGGTTAGTACTTGTGGTTTGTCTATTTTATGATTTTCATACCTATTTATTGAAAATTATACAATTAGTACCAACTTTTACAAACTCATTTCACCAAAAGCACATCATAGGTACTAACCATGTAATAAATTCTACAACAAAGTACATTAGTGGTGAAACAATTCGTAAAAGTTGGTCACAATGGTGTGATTTGTAAATATAGGTATCAAAATAGCAAAATAAGTAAACCCCGGGTATTAATCATGTACTTAATTTTTATTCTTATTCTTATTATATTTTATATAATGAATATAAACTTAAAGTAATTGCAAGTTAAAAAAATACAAAAATAAAAGGTTTAATTGTATTTATTTGAAACTTCAGAGGGGGGGAGTATAACAAGTAAATTTAACAGAAAAGGGGTACGTTTATCAACACCCTTCTAATATAGGGTTTCTTCAATTTTTGTTTTTTTTTTATTTTATGCAATGATTTTGCAGATCTTTATCTGGGTTATAGGTCTGGATATCCTCTTAGCAGATCCATTTTCTCAAGTCCATATGGGTTTTCACAAATCGAATCTCCTCGTAATCATCTTCCTCATTGCTCGATTATCCCTGCGATCCAGTTTGATAGAAGCGAATTCCACTCTTCTACTTCAAGGATTCGACTATAACTAAACGCCACTGTTTCGAGTTACCTTACCAATGTGGCCCAATCTTGAAATTTCAGTTCCAATGGATTTTTACCAAACAGACACTTCCGATGTTACCGCTCCGAGTTAATATTTTCTATAATAAATAAAAAAAGGCATATGAACAATGCAAGGGACCAAGGCAAACCAAAAATAAATCATAAGGGTCAACATGTAAAAGGCATATAAAGGACTAAAAATGGAAATAGTTGTTTTAAGATTATATAAATGAGTAATAAAATACAAAGAGTTTTTTTTCTTTTTTTTTAAATCTTGTATATTATAATTCAAGTAAGTTGAACATTTTAGTTCACCACCGAATTTTGTCGTTTAATTCACGGCATATATATTTCTTTGCTCCCCACATTTGGCTATTTCGGGTTCACAACACAATTTGAGAATGTGGACTTGGCTACACCTAGCCAGAGATATATTGAAGAACACGCGGAATGAGTATTGTGACGGTCAAAAATGTAGATGGCATATTCAGCGGGAATTTCGGGATCCTGATTAATGACGGTTAATGCTTCTAACTATTATTTTGACACTAACTTGCAGTTAAAGAGTGTTGACTAAGTAACTCCTAAAGATATTAGTATACATCAAAACCAAAAAAACTTGCAAGATAAGATCAAATAAAAATACAACTTCATTCGACTACATACAATTAATATTTTGAGTTCTTAAGTTTGAAAAACCATAAACCGAGATAAAGCTATAAATAACAATATCATTGATGTTCAGCTTCAACTAACTAAAAAATTGTTTTGAGGTTTTTTGGTTGGTGAGTTTTGGTTCATCACAAATTTAACATAACAAAAAGAGAAGTTGGTGCAAATAAGCATTAACCATAAATGAAGTATAAAATAAAAATATCTCCACTAGGTTACCGACTCTTGTTTTCCACTATGGTTGGCCAAGTCAACATCTGCAATGTAAGCTAACAAGTCTCACTCTCACCAAACGCAACACCTTCCGCGATACTCCTTATTTGCCCACTCCCTCCCTATATAACCCAATTCATTTCTCCTTTCATTTCAGGTTCACTTCTACATCTGATTAACATACTCCATATCACACACACACAACCAAATTTTAACCACATCAATGGCTGCTACTGGAGAAACTCAACCTGCCAAACACCAAGAAGTTGGCCACAAAAGCCTTCTTCAAAGTGATGCACTTTACCAATACATTCTCGAAACCAGCGTATACCCCAGAGAACCACAACCGATGAAAGAGCTACGTGAGGTCACCGCTAAACACCCTTGGTAAGCGCTTTTCGATTTCCTAATGTTGTAACACATTATGCAGCCATCTTGTTTTATAACTCATGTTACTTAAAAATTGTAATACTAAATGCAGGAATCTTATGACTACATCTGCTGATGAAGGACAGTTTTTGAACTTACTTCTTAAACTTATAAATGCTAAGAACACAATGGAGATTGGTGTGTATACCGGTTATTCCCTTCTTTCTACGGCCCTTGCTCTCCCAGAAGATGGTAAGATTTTGGCTTTGGATATAAACCGTGAGAATTATGAAATCGGTCTTCCCATTATTGAGAAAGCCGGTGTTGCTCACAAGATTGACTTTAGAGAAGGTCCTGCTCTTCCTCTTCTTGACCAAATGGTCGAAGATGTAAGTACTTACAAATTTATGACAAGTTGCAATTATCATTTTTCAGTTACAACTCCATTCTTATTTATGATTCTGATTTACAGGAAAAATGCCATGGATCGTTTGACTTTATTTTTGTGGACGCGGATAAAGATAACTATCTTAACTATCATAAAAGGTTGATCGATCTAGTCAAAATTGGGGGTGTGATTGGGTACGATAACACCCTTTGGAACGGATCTTTGGTGGCGCCGCCAGATGCTCCACTTAGAAAGTATGTTAGGTACTACAGAGATTTCGTGTTAGAGCTTAACAAAGCGTTGGCTGTGGACCCGAGAGTGGAGATTTGTCAGCTTCCGGTGGGTGATGGAATCACTCTATGTCGCCGTATAAGCTAATTACAAACATCATACCAACTAAAACATACGGAGTTGCAAGATTAATTGTGACGACTATTCTCTTCAATCTTTGATATGTATGTTAAAAATAAATAACAAAAAAATAGTTCCTTTTTCTTTGTATTATTTAACACTCTTGCAATCTTGTTTATTTAATCATGTAAACCCAATGTTATATATTTGTTTATCGTTTCCATCCACTGTATATGTAATAGACATATATTTAGGAGATTATATATTTCCATACTAGGTTAGTAACCCGCGTAGTACACGGGTTGAAAAATGAAAAATATATAAGTCAAAAGTATATAAATAAACAATATATAAAAGAAATTACATATTACTTTAAGTAACAAGAAAACAAAAACAAAAATTACAATAACAATTCTCAAACCATGTATTACACGAGTTGTATAAAGAACACGTTATCATTGGATTGAGTAGATTATGAGCTCGTTTCAATTGCACATAAAATTAAACCAAGAATATCGGGTCGGACATCCATTTTCTTCCAACCATATCCTAACCATTCTTAAGGATATTTCAAATCCTTGCATCTGAACACCAATCTATTTACCCCCCTTGGAAACATACAAAAAATACACACATCAACAAACATGCATAAAGATACATAATAATCACACAATATTCTTTAATGAAGTTGAATGTATAGTTAGAAAGTCAAACCTAAACATAATTCAAACAAAATCTTATTTATTTTAGTGGCAAATGTTACCTTTTTACACCAATAATTCTAAATTATTTCTTCTTACCCATGTTTAAACATGAGATCCCTTTAAGATGCATGAGAAAGAAAAGTTAATATTTCAAACATTTTTTTTACATTCGTCATCTACTTCATTGTAGGTGTGGTGTCCATCACATATAAAGTCATCCTAAATCATAACATCAATGCCTAAATTTGTTTATGAATGATGTACCGATATAATAAAAACCTATATAGAGAATAGATAAAAGCAAAACAAATAAAAGGTTATTCTCATTTTACGTCTTTAAATGTGAAAGGTTTCAATCTTAGTGGTATTTTGTCGTCTTTTTTAATTGGCCTGCATTTTTCATAGGATTAACATTTGAATAAACCTTGATTTTTTATATATCTTGGTATACTCAAATTTATCTTGCACATTATTTCCAACATAACTTTTTAGATGAATATGATGATTTTGAATACTAAAACTACAACTTTGTGAACCCCATCAAAAGTACTAAACAACCGACTATGATGCAAAAATCGTATGATTGAAATTTAAAAAATGATTTCGATTTTTGGGAATGGTCAACATGGATTAAAAATATACAGCGCTAAGAGTGGGTATCTTGATAGTAGATACATTAACTACTACAAAAAGATAGGTATCTGGTAATAAATGCATACAACTATCTTGCAAAAAACCAAGTACTTGTCCCTGTTGCTAAATACGAACAAACGGGAGCCAAAAAACGAACATGTTCTAAATTATCCACTTCTTGGAAAGCATATAAATAAACAATATATAAAAGAAATTACATGGGACCGTATTACAACAGCAAAAAAGGACGGGGGTTTGGGTCTTTGCCCGCTTAGAGACTCGAATCTTGCTCTTCTATCGAAGTGGTGGTGGCGTTTTAAGAATGAGGAGAATAGCTTATGGAGAAGTCTTATTGCAGCCTTGCATTACATGCCTAGAACCAGGTTGGTGTTACCGTGTAATAAGTACCTGAGTGGTATCTGGGGGGCTATATCTAGAGTTGAGAAGCATCTTGTGTCCGCAAACGTGGATTTAGCTAGGTCCATTAGAGGGGTTATTGGGAACGGGTCAAAAATCAGGTTTTGGTTCGATACGTGGGTGGGCGATAAACCTCTCAGTTTAGCTTGCCCAAATCTTTTTAGAAAAGAGAAGAAAAAGGGGTGTGTAGTGGCAGACCAATGTAAGGAGTTAAACGGGACTAACACTTACACTTGGGAGTGGAAGTCGAGCATAGAAGAAGGGGTTGAAGGGGCTGAGTTTTTGTACCTGGGTAATGTCCTCCACAACATTAGAACTAGTGAGGTTCAAGAGAAGTGGATATGGGCGGGTGATTCTTCGACAGACTTCTCTGTGGCAGCGGTAAAAAAGGCTATGTACAAAAATAGATCGTTCACTCCGGTGACCACCTTAGACTGGAATTCATGGGTCCCAATCAAGATTAATGTTTTCGCTTGGAGAACAAGTCTTAACAGGATCGCGACTATGGACGAGTTATTGAAAAGAAGAGTGTTGGTGGGTCCGAATGTTTGCAGTTTGTGTTTGAATGCAGCAGATTCGGTGGATCATATATTCACAGCCTGCTACACGTCTGCGATTGTTTGGAACCATATAAGTATCTGGTGTAAAATTCCTCCTATCTTCGCTTTTACTTGTAAGGATTTGTTCGAGATGCATAAACACATCACAGGCAGCGTGATGTAGGGTAAAATACACATATTTGTCTCGTGTAGATTGTATAATTATTGTGTAGGTTTTATTTATTTTTAGTTAGTTTTAGTGTTGTTAGGGGTGGATTTCTAAATGACCCGTGATCCTTAGTTATTATCCTCTTTAGTGATCCTTACTTCTGTGACAGATAGTGATCCTCAGAAGAGCTTCAGGATCAGGATCATGGATCACCTTAAGGATCCTCATACTAACAATTGTTCACTTGTGTTTCGTATTGTTTTGCAGGAGTAACAAGTCGGACTTAGTCTTGGCGACATTTCTGGAGAATATTCCCAAAATATCCCGCACGTGCTTGGCCAAAAATAAACGTTGTGGAGAACGTGGAGGCATGGCACGAAAGTCGGATAGTTAGTTTGGTAGTTGAATTTCTATTTTAAAAGGGGTAACGAGCTAGTAGAAAAACACTTAGCCATTTTTGCAGCTACACACACTCGTATACTCGCACACTTGAAGCTCTCGACGAACATACATTCATTTTCACTCACTTGTACACATTTCACGATAGTGATCCTTGTACCTAGCTCGTTACTATCCGAAGTTGTAAACATTTAATCATTTATTTGAGCTTGGTGATCGGTAGTTTCCATCACCCGGGGTTTTTTGTACCGGAGATCAACTCTTGATCAAGGGCTTTTTCCCCGTATACATCCTTGTGTCATTTGTGCAAATTACATTGAAGTGATCCTTGTCATTGATATACATAATTAGCATCATACCCCGTAACAAAGAGTTTGGTTGCAATATCCTCAACAGATTTTTTGACCAAAACAGTTTGGCGCCCACCGTGGGGCAATTGGTGCTTCGTCCTTAGAAAAATACGCATTTCTGTGCTTATTTCGATTCACTACAACCAAGCAAATGGCTTCCTCAGCGAAGAATGCTTCAAATTTGATGCCCTCATTCACTTCTTCACAAGGCGTCCCTCCTTTGCCTCCACCACCTTCTGGATCCCAGAAGAATACCGAGAATGCTGCGAAGAAACCAACTCCCATTTTCTCAAAACCCCCAACTTCTTCTGCTTCTTACACTCCCACTACTAGTGACATGTTTACTTTGATTTTGCAGATGAAGGATCAGATAAGGCAACAGGATAAGACCAATGAGAGGATTCTCAAAGAAATCGGAGATCTCAAGAAACAAAAGACAACGGCAGAGGATCATTCCCCACTGGTGCCAAAATCCTTGAATTTTGATACTCCGGTGATTACTTCTCAGCCATCAGTGGCTCCAGATGTTCAATATGTGGGTGGACCAAAAGGAGTGCACTACGGAACAACAACAGTGACCCAGGCATCAGGTTCATATTTCCAGCCAGCGGGATCCTATCCTCAGCATATGGGGTCCCTCACGAATTCAGGAGGATATTCGGGAATGCAGCAGATTCAAGGATCCTCCTTTGTTCCAGGATCATCCCAGGTTCAAGGATCCTCCTTCGTTCCAGGATCATCCCAGGTTCAAGGATCCTCCTTCGTTCCAGGATCATCCCAGGTTCAAGGATCCTCCTTCGTTCCAGGATCATCCCAGGTTCAAGGATCCTCCTTCGTTCCAGGATCATCACAGGTTCAAGGATCCTCCTTCGTTCCAGGATCATCACAGGTTCAAGGATCCTCCTTCGTTCCAGGATCATCCCAGGTTCAAGGATCCTCCTTCGTTCCAGGATCGTCCCAGTTTCAGGGATCCTTCCAGATGCCAGGATCCTTGAGGAGTTTGCAAACAGGAGGTTCAGATGTCCATCAGGGAGATTTTATTCCAATGCAGACCAATGCTTCTACTGGTCCCTCGATCATTCCAGAGTCTCAACAATATGGATTAACATCCAATCTTCCTAATCTGAATCCAATGGGAGGTAACACTTTTAATAATTCATATACTACTAACCATGGTCTTATGCAGGATCCAGGTATCAATCATGCCATGGCCAGAGAATTGCAAAAGCTAAAGGATATGATATCAAGTGTTCCAGGAGTGGTCAAACCTATCCCAGAGATTGCAGATGGGAGCCACAAGATATCTCGTTTCGCACCACCAATCTGTGATGCTGAGATACCCAAGAGGTTCCATGTGCCTACAATGAAACTGTATGATGGTTCGACGGATCCTGAAGAACACATAGCACAATACAGGGAGAGGATGGAGATCAATCCAATCCCAGAAAGGTTAAAGGAAGCATGCCTGTGCAAAGGATTCGGATCCACTCTTACTGGATCAGCTCTCAAATGGCTGCTAAGTCTTCCTCCCTATTCTATTACCTCATTTGCTAACCTAGTTAACTTGTTTAATAATCAGTTTTCTTGTAGTAGAAAATTTGAACGATTAACTAGTGATTTATATAGGATAACCCAGGGTCATAATGAATCATTAAGGGATTACATTACCAGATTTAGTAAAGAATCCTTAGACATTCCCAACTTAGATATAGCCACGGCTGTTGAGGCCTTTAAAATGGGACTGCTTAGGGATTCGTCTTTCTATGATGACCTTGTTATGACACCATGCAGGAACTTAGATGAGGTAAGAACACGAGCACTTAGGTTCATCCGGCTAGAGGATGACAAGAGGATCCAGGAGAGGTTAGCAGGATCCTCAAAGCAGGATAAGCAAGGATCCTCATTCAGGAACAACAAGTTCAGATCTTACAATAGATCTGATAACCAGAACGTGCATTTTGTTGATCAAGAAGAGGATGATGAGGATTATCCTCCAATTTCTGAATATTGTTTTTGTGTTGATAACAATGAACTAATCCTTGCTATGCAGAACCTAGGTGATAAAGCTAGATGGCCGAGAAAGAACGATAGGCCAGCTGCAACTAAGGATAAATCAAAGTGGTGTGCATATCATGAAGATTTTGGGCATCTCACAGAAGAATGCATTGCATTAAGAAAGGAAATTGGATACTTGTTGAGCAAGGGGCATCTAAAAGAATTGTTGGGGAGAAAAAAGTCAAGGACTCAGGATCCTAAAAGGATCCCTGAGAAGGCTCCAGCCCCTCCAGCGGATGCACAAGTAATAAACTTTATTTCTGGAGGATCCGACATTTGTGGCACATCCTTCTCAGCAGCTAAAAGGCATGCAAAGGAAACTAAAATGGATAATGGAGAAAGACCAGTTCGAACATCAAGTGTCTCCGAAGGAAAAGTCATAACCTTTGATGAAGAGGATCGTGTTGATATCCAGGATCCTCATCACGATGGTTTAGTTATTACTCTTTTCATATCTAATCATTTTGTCCGCAGGATCCTTATAGACGGAGGAAGTTCAGTGAACATTATCCAGCTTGATGTTCTAAAGAAGATGGGTATCCCTGAATCAGAGATCATACCAAGATCCTCCGTGCTCGTGGGATTTAGTGGTGAAACTAAGAATACCCTGGGGGGCATTAAACTCCCAATATATATTGAAGGCTTACACTCTTATCAAAAATTTTGTGTTATTGACTGTTTATCCTGTTGTAATGTTATCCTTGGCAGGCCCTGGATACACGATATGAAAGCAGTCCCATCTACTTACCATCAATGTGTGAAGCTCCCTAGTCCTTGGGGAATAGTAAAGATTGATAGTGATCAGCAGGAGGCTAAGAATTGCTACACTTCATCAATGAAACCAGCCTCGAAGTCAAGGGAGCAATAGCAATCAAGGTATCCTCCAAGGGATGTCTTGGAGGCCAGAGAGCAGGATGTGGTAGAAATCCTCATGGATCCTGATGATCCTGAATCCAAAATCTATATCGGATCAGGGATCCTTGGCGAAATGAAAGAAGACCTTGTATCCTTCCTCAAAAGGAGAAAGACTACCTTTGCATGGAAACACGAAGACATGACTGGTATATCCAAAGATGTTATCACTCATAAACTCGGCATTGACAGATCCTTCAAACCAATCCATCAAAGGAGAAGAGAGTTTGCACCGGAAAGGAATGCCATTATCCAGGAAGAGGTAGAGAAATTGCTCCGAGCAGGTATGATTAGAGAGGTCAAGTATCCAAGATGGTTGGCCAATGTGGTTGTTGTTCAAAAGAAAAACGGAAAGTGGAGGGTATGTGTCGATTTTACCGATTTAAATAAGGCATGTCCCAAGGATCCTTTCCCTTTACCCCACATTGACTCCATGGTGGATGCAACTGCGGGTCATGAACTGTTAACTTTTATGGATGCTTCGTCTGGATTCCAACAAATCCAAATGGAACCATCCGACCAAGAGGATACAGCCTTCATGACTCCAACTGGTATATACTGCTATATTGCTATGCCGTTCGGATTAAGAAATGCAGGTGCAACATATCAAAGGCTGGTGAATATGATGTTCAAGGATCAGATTGGACAAACTATGGAGGTTTACATAGATGATATGGTGGTAAAATCCTTAAAAGCTGAGGATCACCTAAGAGACTTGGAGGAAGCATTCGATATCCTTGACAAATATAACATGAAACTTAATCCTTCGAAATGTCACTTTGGTGTTAAAGCAGGTAAATTCTTAGGATATATGGTGACAAAGAGAGGCATTGAAGCTAGCCCGGAACAAATCAAAGCAATAGTGAACATCAAATCTCCGGCCAATGCTAAGGATGTTCAAAGGCTAACAGGAAGGATAGCAGCTTTGAACAGATTTATATCCAAATCCTCAGAGAAGTGCAAAGAGTTCTATGATATCCTAAGGAAGAACAAGAAATTTGAGTGGACTGAGAAGCATGAAAATGCTTTAAGAGCCCTCAAAGATTACCTATCCTCAGCCCCGGCTTTGATGAAACCAGAAAAAGGTGATGTGTTATCCTTGTATCTTGCAGTATCCTCAAAAGCAGTAAGTGCGGTCCTTGTTAAGGATCATGAAGGTACACAACATCCTGTCTATTATGTAAGTAAAAGTTTACTTGATGCCGAATCCAGGTATTCACACCTTGAAAAGCTTATTCTTGCATTAATTATGGCATCTACCAAGTTAAGACATTATTTTGAAACTCATGTTATCATTGTTAAAACTAATTTTCCAATTAAGAATGTCCTCAGGAAACCAGAGATGTCAGGAAGGATGGCTAAGTGGGCAGTGAAGTTGAGTGCATATGATATAAGATATGAGCCTAGGACAGCCATCAAATCCCAAGCATTAGCTGACTTTGTGGCTGATTTCAGTAGTGATTTACAAGAAGAAGCTGAGCTAGAAGTCCAGCAGCTAGAAGAGACCAAGGATCCTTGGATACTCTATACTGATGGATCCTCAAATGTCAAAGGCACAGGGCTTGGAATACTACTAAAATCGCCACAGGGGGACATAATACCCCATTCTATAGCTTGTGAGTTCCAAACCACTAACAATGAGGCTGAATATGAAGCCTTAATTGCTGGTTTGCAAATTGCAAAACATATGGGGATCAGGTATCTTGAGGTACATGTAGATTCATTGTTAATTACAAACCACTTTAATGGATCCTACGCTGTTAAAGGTGAAAAGCTAACCAAATATTTAGAGATAGTCAAAAGTTTGGCACTCTCTTTTGTTTCCTTTAGTTTGACGCAGGTACCAAGGGAAGAAAATACAGAGGCTGATGCATTGGCTAACTTAGGATCATCCTTGAAGATCCCGGAGGATATCAAGATTCCTATTATCCATATCCTGACCCCGGCTATCGAGGATCACGAGGCTATGGAGATAGGAAATGATTCTGCAATTATCCCTTGTGAGGATACTCAATCCCATTCAGGATCAGGATCATGGATCTCACCAATTATGAGATACTTACAACATGGAGAGATTCCTACAGGAGAAAACCCTAGGGCTTTCAAATCTAAGGTATCTCAATTCACAATTATGAATAATATGTTGTATAGACGATCTCTTGCAGGACCATACTTGAGATGCATTGAGGATCCTGAAGTTCAAGAAGTTTTAAAAGACTTCCATGAAGGAGATTGTGGAAACCACACTGGGGGCAGGGCATTATTCTCAAGGATCCTGAGGACAGGATACTACTGGCCAACCATGAAGAAAGATGCTGTGGAGTATGCCAGAAGATGTGATCCTTGCCAGAGACACAGCAATATCCTTCATCAACCAGCTGAATTATTGCATCCTATATCCTCCTCTTGGCCATTTATGAGATGGGGTATGGATATAGTTGGTAAGCTCCCTAAGGCACCGGGTGGAAAAGTATTCATGCTTGCTATGACTGATTACTTCTCCAAGTGGATAGAGGCTGAAGCTTTTGTCCAAGTCAGAGAAAAGGAAGTTATATCCTTCATTAAAAGAAATATTATAACTAGATTTGGAATTCCTTCTGAGATTATATGTGATAATGGTTCCCAATTTATTGGGGGCAGAACCACTAACTTTTGTGACAGCTGGGGGATTAAGATGATAACATCAACACCAGTCCACCCATAAGCTAATGGCCAAGCAGAATCATCTAACAAGATCATCATCAACAATTTGAAGAAGAAGCTTGGATCCAAGAAAGGGAAATGGGCAGAAGAACTACCCTATGTGCTTTGGGCTGATAGGACAACCCCTAAAAATGCTACTGGTCAAACACCATTCTCTTTGGTATTTGGGGCAGAATCAGTGATCCCAACAGAAATGGTGGTTCCAACTGCAAGAACAAGTACCCGTGATCCTGAGGAGAATGATGAGAACTTGGCTCAAGACCTGGATACTATTGAAGAAATCAGGGATATGGCTAGGATAAGGATGGCCAGTTATCAGCAAAGAATGGCTGGTGCTTACAACAAAAATGTCAGGATCAGGAGGTTTCAAGTTGGAGACATGGTATTAAGGAAAGCATTTCAGAATACCACCAATCCTGCTGATGGAAAGTTAGCTCCAAAATGGGAAGGCCCTTATTTGATTGAAGCTGAAGCAGGAAAGGGGGCATATAGATTGCTAACCATGGAAGGTGATTTGCTACCAAGAGCTTGGAATGCTGTCCACTTGAAGAAATATTTCATGTCAGCAGGATCCTCATGGCACAGATGATCCTCACGATAGGGATATCCTTAAAGGATCCTCGAAGTATTGGTGATCCTTACTTAGGTAATATCCTAAACTTGAACTATTTCGTTTCTTTATTTTCTCATATAAGGATAAGGATCATGTATCCTTTATCCATCTCTCACGTGAGTTTAAGTTTTGAAAGTTCAGGTATCCTTAGCATAACATTGGTTATCTGCTGAAGTAATCCGTTCCTTGGGTTTAACCCCAGTTATTTGGGCTTGACCCCAGTTCCGCCTGTAGCGCACGATGATCCTGGTATAGTTCAAGGCATTGGGACCAGTACTCGTTTTAGGGGCTGATAATTCCATTGTTCTGGCTATGCTTAGGATCCTACGTATAATGGTAGACGTACCATACATCCGTTCCTAAGGTTTCTAACGTTTTCACGTTAGCTAAGGTTTTGGCATTTTCATGCCACTAAGTTTGGATAGTCGCCAGTTAGGGCCATACTCCAGTTTACATACGATCCTTGGGCTTGTCCCCAGTTATACTTGGGCTTGTCCCCGGTTATCCTTGGGCTTGTCCCCAGTTACTAACTCTTATCTTATATTGGCTTAGTCCCAAGTTATGCTCTATTTCAGGTTCTTGAAGATAGGCAACTAGGGATCCTTGATCCTTACTTTATTCTAAGGTTTATCTTGTAGTTATCCTTATTATGGTTAGGATCCTAACTTGGATCCTCAGGTATGATCCTTAACTATTTTTAATTCTATTCATTATTTATTTGAATAACCCTTAAAGTTTGACAACTAGACTTGTGATCCTTAA
This sequence comes from Helianthus tuberosus, assembly GCA_030545235.1. Lineage (NCBI taxonomy): Eukaryota > Viridiplantae > Streptophyta > Magnoliopsida > Asterales > Asteraceae > Helianthus > Helianthus tuberosus. Next base: position 60,825,417 of record CM060372.1, on the reverse strand, counting down.
AACATATTGCTTTCTGAGATTCTTTAACTAAAGGATATTTGATCATGGATCATATCCTAAGTATTTTCAATTTGACTTATTCAAAATTATTTGTTTAATAAATATGCATCAAAATAAAGGAAAATCAAAGAAACACAAGGATAACAACACAAGATAAGCGACAAAAGGTTAAGATTTTATTTATTAACAAAAGACTAACCCTTGAAAGGTTGTCAAAATTACCTACCCGAGCATCTACCAGCAAAACGTGGCCCGTCCGCTGGGGTAGGTAAAGGGTGTCCATGATAATAAGTTCAAAAGTAGTGCAGGAATATAAAGGTGGCAGGATCACAATGGCTTCATCCCCCAAACAGAGGATCCCTCCACCATATGCAATCCTGCCTATTGTCCAAAGGATCATACATGATCCTTAATCCTAAAACCTATTGTTCAAGTACAACCCATCATTGTTCAGCAAAAAACACCATAACCAAAACAAACTATCAAACTTAAAAAAAATGGGCTCCGGCTACGTCTAGAAATGTCCTTCATCGTCCATTCATGCAGCCTATGCCTTCGCTGCATCCTCTTCCCCTCCAGCTGCGGTATCCTTTATCAGATCCTTTCCACTGCCACTTGCCTCAATCGCCAAGACCTCAGTAGCCTCCTCCTCATCATCCTCAAGATCAGCCAACCTTGCATTCCAGCCCTCAACATCCCAGCTGCTTTTGTCAAAACTAGGATCTTGAGCTTCCTGGGCCATCTTCAACTTTGTCTGATACATCGTGATGGCGGCAGAGACCTTGGCATTTTCTATGAGGTCATGCTTCTCATAGTCAAGGTCAATCAAAAGTTTAGCCGTCTTGGTCTTCTCATCTTGGAGTTCCTTCCGAAGATCAGCAAGTGCAAGGTCTTTGAGCACGGCAACCTGTTGGAGATCAGCAATTTTCTTGTCCTGCTCCTCAACATTCCCCACGTAATCCTCGATCTCAGTAAATTTCTGCAAAGAAGAGGATAAAGCAGTTCAAGATCAAGTGATCCTCATACGAGTAGGATACCTAGGCAGAATTAAGGATCCTTACATCATTGAAGTATTCAAGGAACTGGTGGCGGATCAGTGGTAGGCCTTGAAGATCCTCAGCATCAGAAGTTTTCCTCTTCTTGACACCCTTTCCTTTAGTGGGTGCCTTTGGAATGGAGATGCTAGGACTGGTAGTGGACCTCTTCTTCCTGGATCGTACGACATCAAGGTCAGCCGTGTTGAATTGGGATACAGGCTTGGCAGATTTTCCAGCGCCTACACATTTAAAGCAAGATGAGTATCCTTATCCTGTTTCAATTTATTTATTTATTTTAATATTTAAACTATGTAAAAGGCAGGATACTTACTTGACATGGTAATGGAACCTGCGGATACTTCTTGTGAGTCTTGGGTGTCTATCTTGAATGTCCTTGTTTCAGGATCAAGCTTCCAAAAAGCAGCGAGTCTATCCTTGGTTTCAGGTGATGTGATGATGTGTGAGACAGAAATAGCTGCATAACACAAGACAAAAAAGGGGTTAGTGATCCTATTGCAAAAACAAGACTACCTACTGATCCTTCTCAGGATCCTCCGGCCTACCATGGGTGGACCATGTTCTTGGTAAATGCTCTCCATCTGAAATGGTATCCCTTCTTACAAAGAAGAAGCGACGTTTCCAATCTTTGTCATTTTTGGTGACTTTAAGAAGGGGGTGTTCTGCACTGGGTTTTCGTTTGAACAAATAACGGTGGGATCCAAAGGTGGTAACGTCATACAATTGTGTCAGTTCTGACATGCCCAAATCAATGCCCTCCTGCTCGATGATCCTCTCCAGGGTATACAAAACCCTCCAAATCATCGGCATGGCTTGGATGTAAGAGATGCCGGTAAGGGAAAAGAAGGATTGTGTAAATTCTGGGAAAGGATAGGTGTATCCTATGGCAAATGGAGTAACTGGAAAGGCAACCCATGTTTCTGAAACATAGTCGCTCAGGGCAGTTGGATCGAAAGGTTTGAAAAAGGCATTCGCCGGAAAACGGTGACGGATGTTATCTACTTGTGCATCGTTAAAGCAACACCTCTCGTTCACTGAGTCTTTGATGATCTTTTGACTCTTCAAAGGGCTATCCTTTTTGTGATCCTTACCCGGTGAACTTCGGAGCAACATTCTCAAAGCGGTGGTGATAAAGAAAGAAAAACAGAGTAAGGAAGGGAGAAAGAGGAGAAAGAAATACCTGGTTGATCGTCGATTGAGAATTTAAAGGGAGTTTCTTTCGAATTTGAATGCATGATGATCCTATCTATATCTCTATTTATATTTATAATTATGATTCTGCAGGGTAGTCACTTCTGTGATGTCATGATCGTAACGGCTAGTTCTATTTTAACGGCTATATACCCGTTAGTTAGTTGCGGATAAGATCAAAAAAATATAACTCACATATTTACAATTTTACTCCTTATATTTTGGGGGCAATTGTTAGGGGTGGATTTCTAAATGACCCGTGATCCTTAGTTATTATCCTCTTTAGTGATCCTTACTTCTGTGACAGATAGTGATCCTCAGAAGAGCTTCAGGATCAGGATCATGGATCACCTTAAGGATCCTCATACTAACAATTGTTCACTTGTGTTTCGTATTGTTTTGCAGGAGTAACAAGTCGGACTTAGTCTTGGCGACATTTCTGGAGAATATTCCCAAAATATCCCGCACGTGCTTTGCCAAAAATAAACGTTGTGGAGAACGTGGAGGCATAGCACGAAAGTCGGATAGTTAGTTTGGTAGTTGAATTTCTATTTTAAAAGGGGTAACGAGCTAGTAGAAAAACACTTAGCCATTTTTGCAGCTACACACACTCGTATACTCGCACACTTGAAGCTCTCGACGAACATACATTCATTTTCACTCACTTGTACACATTTCACGATAGTGATCCTTGTACCTAGCTCGTTACTATCCGAAGTTGTAAACATTTAATCATTTATTTGAGCTTGGTGATCGGTAGTTTCCATCACCCGGGGTTTTTTGTGCCGGGGATCAACTCTTGATCAAGGGCTTTTTCCCCGTATACATCCTTGTGTCATTTGTGCAAATTACATTGAAGTGATCCTTGTCATTGATATACATAATTAGCATCATACCCCGTAACAAAGAGTTTGGTTGCAATATCCTCAACAGATTTTTTGACCAAAACAAGTGTTATATTACATTATTTTATGTTTTGGCAGGTCCTAGTGCAAATGGAGCAAAAACAAGTAATATGGAAATGACCAGCGAGTTGGGCAGAGTAGAATGCCAGTGACCGAAGTAAAATTGACGCTATTTTCTATGATTGGGCCATACCCACTTATCTCTATATTATTAAACAAAAAAAGCCTACATATATATTTGTTAAAAGTTGGGCAACAAATAAGTGAACGTGAATTTGATGTTATGTTTCTTTTGAAACAAATACTAAAACAATATAAAAAGATCATGACCCAATCCTATTATTCCATACATAGTGGGCCGTCAAAAGTCATTAGGCCGAGATTATGATTGGATGGCAGTAGGAATGTTTTAGAAGTGAGGGGCGCATGCGACAAGAACTTTGGCAGCAAGCAAAGGCGGCTATTTTGCTATTGGGCCGCAAGCCCACAAGGTATTTGGAGCGGCATTATTTTGAGGCAGATATTATATTTAAGAGATCACGAAAACATCAGCGGGGAGACATACACAATCGACGACATCAGAGATACGAATTTTGGAGTTCTTTTGCACCATTAGAGGCTGATTGGAGTTATTGGAAGCATTCGGGTCGCTTGGAATCATCGGGTAGCGATCCGGAGCACTCGGGATCGAAGCATTCGGGTTTATTCTTCCCGTTATCTTCTTTGTTCGGTTGTTTTTATTCGTTTTACGATGAATTCAGATTTGATATTGTTTGATACTTTGTGTTTTACAATGATTAGCGGCTAAACTTCATAAACTACCTAGGTGAGGTGATGACAATAGTTAAATAAAGTTTGGTTCTTTATTCGATTTTTGGCGTGGTTGTGGATTTTTCTTGTATTGTAAAAGCTTCGGGAATTTAACTTGGTGCATATGCTTGCTTGACGATTATTTTATTATTGTTTATTGCTTCGTATAATCCTTGGTGACGGTCTTTATCACATAATAGGGTTGTGCTAGGGTTCTTGATTTAGGTGACGGTCTTTATCACATAATAGATCATTAATCCTTTAGGGTGAAAATTGCATAAGTAACCTTAGAAGTAATATCCGGTAATTTAATAAAATCAAGTGTTCTGCTAAACTTGTCGCTGAGAGGCTCAAGGTTATTAATAGGTCTCGGTTTGGTTATAAGTCCTTAACATTCCATTGTCTATTAAACCAAGTTTAAAACCCGTAGTTGCTTTAGACGTTCGCGCTGAGAGGTAGAGCGTCTTATATAGGCACTTTCAAGAAACTAGAGGACTGAGAGGAAATCTAGAAAACCGGTGAGCGTAACAGCCTAGGTAGTGCCATAAGAATCGCCTTGAGAGTGTTTGAGGGGCTTAGTGGTGTCTTAATAGGTTTAGTATCCAAAGATCCCGGTTCCACACCACAAAATCATCGAATAGGAATCCATTCTGAGTTTAGCTTACGTCTAGCCTAGGTAGTCTTCATCATCTCTGGTCAAAGTCTTCGTTCGAGTTCGTGTTAGTTATTTAGCTAATCTAGTTTTTCATTACTTGCATTCTTAGGATTTTTAGAAACCCCCCCCCCCCAATCATTTAAACAAATAGTTTAAGTCCGTGTCAGTCTAAGTCTAGATAGAGTCATTAGCGTAATTTAGTAGAGTCTCTTGGGTTCGATACTCGGACTTCCGTAGGCTATATTGCATCGATCGGTACACTTGCCGGTCGTGTGGTTTAGGTTTTAGAGAGTCTTAGTTTTATAAATTTAAAACTTAGAGAGTCTAGTTTACGGTTTAATTTAGTTAATTTAGTTAAACCACTTCGTGCACATCAAGTTTTTGGCGCCGTTGCCAGGGACTCTTGGCGATTGCGTTGATTACTTTGTTTGGACTTAACTGACATTATACGTGCAAGTGTTTTTGTATATTGAGTCGTAGGAGTCTAATTGTCCGTGTCTTTTAGTTTTTTTTAATTTTATTTATTTTGAGTCTAGTAAATATGTGTGAGATTTGTGGAGGACCCTATTTTACTATTCATTGTCCAAATTCACCGGGGTACTCTACAGATTATTATGCTAACCGATTTGTGCAGCCGCAACCATATTATTCACAGGGGTATCCTTCGTATTATTACAATGATCCGTATCAGCAGCCACAACATAACAAGGGTCAGACTAGCGATAGAGGTTTAGAGGGTTGTTTGAGTAGGATGGAGGAGATGCTCGCCCAGATGATGGCGCATAATCAGATGACCCAGAAAACCCTAGCTGAAATTGAGCAGATAAATAAAAATCAAGAGCTTTATCTTAAAAATCAACAATCTGCACTCTTAGATTTTCAACGAGAAGTAGGTGCTATAGATAAACAGTTACAAGAATATCCTCCTGGTCAGTTTTCGGGTAACACTCACACAAACCCGGCTAACCATTCAGCTAAGGCTATCACTACCTGTAGTGGAAAGAGTTTAGGAGAGGTAGTTAGAGAGAGTGTTGAGGTAGAGGAAGAAATTGTAGAGGTAGAAATTAAGTCATCTGTTAAGTATGAGTTTTTAGAGTTAGAATTAGAGGGTTTACCGGTCCATGAAGAGGTAGGGGTGTTGGACCCTGATGGGGACATAGCATACTTTGATGCCCTACCTGAAGGTGAACTGACAGAGGTGAGCAACCCTACACCAGACGAAGAAACTAAGTGTGGGGATCGTTTTTTGAAAGTGGTGGAAGAAGAAGAACACCACAGCTGGCCCATGGTTTTAGTTATAGGTGAAACTAAAAAATCAACAAAACCACGGGAGAGGGCAAAGAAAAGAAAGAGAAAGGATCTAAACCTGAAGAGGATCGAAGGTCGGGGCGAGATGGAGATAAAGGAGCCGTTCACGCATGATCAGTCCTCTCGTTACATGACACGCATTCGGTTAATGCCAGGTAAGTATAAATTCTGGTGGTCTGACTCGTTTAAGAATTTTAAAATATTTTATTATTCCACCATTAAGTTTTTAAATACTTTTGTGGATCGGGTGGAATTAAACGGGTTAGATAGGGTCCAAATCAAAGAGAAGCCTCCTGATTAAATTCAAGTGTGGGGAGGTTTTGTAGAGTTTTGTAATTTTATTTATATTCGGTAGTTTGTGGCGTTGGGTCGTTTATTTTGTACCATGAGTCTAAATTAGATGTTTTTGAGTCGTTTTTTTTAGAGTCGGTACTGCTTTGGTTTTTACTTGTTTTTGTTTATGCAGGTTTGAATATGTACCACCCGTACTCAATCTCCATTCGGGTGATTTTGGAGCTGCTGTTCGAATTTCAGGCATTTATCAAGTGTACTAGTCAGAGTCAAAGCCGATCGCGACCGAAATGCTATACGATCGAGCTGGATTGGACGAGAGTTTTGGAGCATACGCGTTATCAAACCAGCTAAGTCCTTTCCAATTATGCCCTTAGTATTTTTTTTTTTATTTCTTATTTATTTTTAGTATTTTGAGTCGTTTTCCATCCTACATTGAGGGCAATGTAGAGTTTAAGTGTGGGGATGGGAACTATCGTTTAGTGTCCAGTTAGTAGTGTCTTGAGTCATTAAAAGAAAAAAAAATATATCAAAAAAATTAAAAAATCTTGAAAAATCTAAAAGAATTGAAAAAATTAGAAAATGTCTTTTGAAATAAGAAGTTTGCAAAATTAAAACGGAAAATGATAGAAAAGTCGGGTTTTTGTTCGGGTTCAAATAATGATAATATGAGAATAAAATAATCGTGCTTGTGTCTAGTTTGGGATGCGCGGGTAGGCTCGGTTCGGTTCTGGGTTCCTTTGATCTTAAATATACCTAATTGTCGGTCTACTAGTGGGTTCTCATCTAGGGAGAGTGGAGAAACTGAAACTGCCAATAAGAGTATAAGGGGCACCGTTATAAGTTAAAACCGTTTGAGTTTGTGATCTTGCGGAAAAAAAAATAGAATAAAAGGTGAGCTAGAAACTAAATGAAAGTAACACAGGTCTATGTAATCCGAGTTGGGGATAGCGACTCTACAGCCGGAATGCCTCTGGGATGTGTGAAATCGAATTGCCGATTAAAAGTACCGAAACCTAAGTAATCTGTGGTTGGGGATAGCGACTCTACAGCCGGAATACCTCTTGGTTAGGGAAAGCATCGTCTAGACTCACGAAAGAAATGAAAAAAAAAAAGCAAAGCAAAAATCGAAAAAAAAAAGAAAAAAAAATTGATTGTAAACTCTCTTGGTTTTGATATAAGACGGTTAGGAAATAACCCAGTGGTTGTTCCTTTTGTCTTATAAGCTTGAGGGGGGATTAGGTGGACTTGCAATTCTTAGCGTGAGACCCTAGGTAGATTGACCGAACTTGAACTAAATTGCATGATAAGGGCTTGGAACCGGGTTGGGTTTAAGAGGATCGATATACTTGCAATCGCGGCTAGCACGAGTTTCGGTTTTAATAAGTAATTTAAGCTTTTGTCCCGAACGACTATTCCGACTATGATTCCGTATGCATAATTCTTTTTCGGGGACGAAAAAAGGTTAAGTGTGGGGATATTTGATGTAGGGTAAAATACACATATTTGTCCCGTGTAGATTGTATAATTATTGTGTAGGTTTTATTTATTTTTAGTTAGTTTTAGTGTTATATTACATTATTTTGTGTTTTGGCAGGTCCTAGTGCAAATTGAGCAAAAACGAGTAATATGGAAATAACCAGCGAATTGGGCAGAGTAGAATACCAGTGACCGAAGTAAAATTGACGCTATTTTCTATGATTGGGCCATACCCACTTATCTCTATATTATTAAACAAAAAAAGCCTACATATATATTTGTTAAAAGTTGGGCAACAAATAAGTGAACGTGAATTTGATGTTATGTTTCTTTTGAAACAAATACTAAAACAATATAAAAAGATCATGACCCAATCCTATTATTCCATACATAGTGGGCCGTCAAAAGTCATTAGGCCGAGATTATGATTGGATGGCAGTAGGAATGTTTTAGAAGTGAGGGGCGCATGCGACAAGAACTTTGGCAGCAAGCAAAGGCGGCTATTTTGCTATTGGGCCGCAAGCCCACAAGGTATTTGGAGCGGCATTATTTTGAGGCAGATATTATATTTAAGAGATCACGAAAACATCAGCGGGGAGACATACACAATCGACGACATCAGAGATACGAATTTTGGAGTTCTTTTGCACCATTAGAGGCTGATTGGAGTTATTGGAAGCATTCGGGTCGCTTGGAATCATCGGGTAGCGATCCGGAGCACTCGGGATCGAAGCATTCGGGTTTATTCTTCCCGTTATCTTCTTTGTTCGGTTGTTTTTATTCGTTTTACGATGAATTCAGATTTGATATTGTTTGATACTTTGTGTTTTACAATGATTAGCGGCTAAACTTCATAAACTACCTAGGTGAGGTGATGACAATAGTTAAATAAAGTTTGGTTCTTTATTCGATTTTTGGCGTGGTTGTGGATTTTTCTTGTATTGTAAAAGCTTCGGGAATTTAACTTGGTGCATATGCTTGCTTGACGATTATTTTATTATTGTTTATTGCTTCGTATAATCCTTGGTGACGGTCTTTATCACATAATAGGGTTGTGCTAGGGTTCTTGATTTAGGTGACGGTCTTTATCACATAATAGATCATTATTCCTTTAGGGTGAAAATTGCATAAGTAACCTTAGAAGTAATATCCGGTAATTTAATAAAATCAAGTGTTCAGCTAAACTTGTTGCTGAGAGGCTCAAGGTTATTAATAGGTCTCGGTTTGGTTATAAGTCCTTAACATTCCATTATCTATTAAACCAAGATTAAAACCCGTAGTTTCTTTAGACGTTCGCGCTGAGAGGTAGAGCGTCTTATATAGGCACTTTCAAGAAACTAGAGGACTGAGAGGAAATCTAGAAAACCGGTGAGCGTAACAGCCTAGGTAGTGCCATAAGAATCGCCTTGAGAGTGTTTGAGGGGCTTAGTGGTGTCTTAATAGGTTTAGTATCCAAAGATCCCGATTCCACACCACAAAATCATCGAATAGGAATCCATTCTGAGTTTAGCTTACGTCTAGCCTAGGTAGTGTTCATCATCTCTGGTCAAAGGGTTCGTTCGAGTTCGTGTTAGTTATTTAGCTAATCTAGTTTTTCATTACTTGCATTCTTAGGATTTTTAGAAACCCCCCCCCCCCCCCCCAATCATTTAAACAAATAGTTTAAGTCTGTGTCAGTCTAAGTCTAGATAGAGTCATTAACGTAATTTAGTAGAGTCTCTTGGGTTCGATACTCAGACTTCCTTAGGCTATATTGCATCGATCGGTACACTTGCCGGTCGTGTGGTTAGGTTTTAGAGAGTCTTAGTTTTGTAAATTTAAAACTTAGAGAGTCTAGTTTAGGGTTTAATTTAGTTAATTTAGTTAAACCACTTCGTGCACATCACAGTGATATGAAAAAGAAGGCGGTCCAGGTAGTTATTCTTGTGACTATGTGGAGTATATGGAAAGCTAGAAACAAAGCCGTCTTTTCAAACAGTCCAGCAAAAGTTGAAGAGATATTGGGGGAAGTCAAAGCGCAAGGATACTGTTGGATCTATAATAGGGCAAAAAATGTGAATGTAAACTGGCAAATGTGGAAGTCCTTTGATTTGTAATTTTCTTTTGGTTGTTTGTTGTTGTGCCAGCCGCTTCTAGCTTCTTGCTGGAAGTTTGGTTTTTGGCTGTGGTTTATTGAAGGTTGCTGTTCAAAAAAAAAAAATATAAAAGAAATTACATATTACTTTAAGTAACAAAAAAACAAAAACAAAAATTACAATAACAATTCTCAAACCATGTATTACACGAGTTGTATAAAGAACACGCTATCATTGGATTGAGTAGATTATGAGCTCGTTTCAATTGCACATAAAATTAAACCAAGAATATCGGGTCGGACATCCATTTTCTTCCAACCATATCCTAACCATTCTTGAGGATATTTCAAATCCTTGCATCTGAACACCAATCTATTTACCCCCCTTGGAAACATACAAAAAATATATACATCAACAAACATGCATAATATTCTTTAATGAAGTTGAATGTATAGTTAGAAAGTCAAACCTAAACATAATTCAAACAAAATCTTATTTATTTTAGTGGCAAATGTTACCTTTTTACACCAATAATTCTAAATTATTTCTTCTTACCCATGTTTAAACATGAGATCCCTTTAAGAGGCATGAGAAAGAAAAGTTAATATTTCAAACATTTTTTTTTTACATTCGTCATCTACTTCATTGTAGGTGTGGTGTCCATCACAGATAAAGTCATCCTAAATCCTAACATCAATACCTAAATCTGTTTATGAATGATGTACCGATTTAATAAAAACCTATATAGAGAATAGATAAAAGCAAAACAATCTCTTTTTACGGCTTTAAATGTGAAAAGTTTCAAACTTAGTGGTATTTTGTCTTCTTTTTTAATTGGCCTGCATTTATCATAGGATTAACATTTGAATAAACCTTGATTTTTTATATATCTTGGTATACTCAAATTTATCTTGCACATTATTTACAACATAACTTTTTAGATGAATATGATGATTTTGAATACTAAAACTACAACTTTGTGAACCCCATCAAAAGTACTAAACAACCGACTATGATGCAAAAATCATATGATGGAAATTTAAAAAATGATTTCGATTTTTGGGAATGGTCAACATGGATTAAACTAATTGTCCATTTCCACAGGAGTAAAATATGAAGGTTAATTTAGGGATATATAACTGAACAGAAATTTCGGAATATTTTTTTTACTAAATTAGGTAGTTATAATTATCTTTTTAATAAATCTCTAAATTAGTAAATTGTAGAAAAACTTCCCTCCAAAATCCTAGTGTGTTAAGGGTGCCATGTGGCAACTCAAAATCCTCATTTATTAGATAGGATAGATATATTTCGATAATTCTGTTGTATCATTGCCTTGTATAGGTGTCAATCATATTGTATTTATACTAATGAGGAATGAGAAGGAAAGATGGACAATTATTCTATACATCGATCTCTTTCAATATGAATACAACTTCAATACACAAAAGAAAAAAGACATTAACTTACTCAGAAATAACTAGGTTATAACTGCTATAGAGTTTGGTAACATTCAAAAATCCCATATAACTACACTTTATACTTTGCAGCAACTTCAAAAAATGTAAAATTATAGACAGTTTGAATCATTCTAAAGCAAAATAGACATTAACTTACTCAGAAATGGCATTATGTATACATATCACAAATGTATAATTTATGTCGAAAGTTAATTAAAAATCACTAAATTTTTCCATAGAATTAATTATTAGAATGATTGGCAAAATGTTAATTCTTGATACACGACTATTCCCGTTGAGTAATTTTATTCCAGACACAATATGAAATTAATCTAAATAAAATATTAAAGAAAAATTATTCTATAGTTTTACAAATAACAAAACTATAATTTCAAATATTCGTTATAAGACCAGATACAACTATTAATTTGGTATTTTTAGTTTTGAAACCACGAACCAACACAAAATCAAAAATCCAATTTTTTATGTTCAACTAACTTGGATATTGGCGGTTTCGCTAACAGGGACACCGCCCCACCGAAGACCCAGAAGACTTTGGCGAGTGCTCTGTTTTGTCGTATCGCTCAGAATATTGGATCAGATTTCTGTACGACCCCTTGTCAGAACGCCGTCCTAGAATGCTTGCGGGGCCCCCACGCCCAAGATTTTCTATCGGTCATCCCCATCGAGGGCTTAGGCCAAAAGATGTCAGCCGTTGAATATCGTGCTATCTTAAAATATCGGCTCATGATTCCTATGTTCCCTGATGATGAGCAATGCCCGATTTGCCGGAAAGCTTGCTTAGACCAATTTGGGGAGCATGCTCTGCACTGTAAAGACCTGCCAGGTTTTAAGTATAGGCACGACTGGGTGCGGGATGTCTTAGGGGACATCCTCAAACGGGCGGGGATCTCGGTGAAGAAAGAAGCCCCCGTAAACTTTTTGACAGATCCGAGGGAAGGAAGATCCACATTGCGCCCCGCGGACGTTTTAGTTTTCGGGTGGGATGCAGGTAAACACGTTTGTGTTGATCTTACCGGGGTTTCCCCCCTTGTAGGCTTTCGGGATACAGGTTTTGTCCCTGGTCAGGCGATTGCAAGGGCGGCAGCAAAGAAAATGGACAAACATGCAAAAGCCTGTGAGGATAATCAACATTCCTTTATCCCTTTTGCCTTTGATACCTTTGGCTCGCTAGCCCCAGAAGCCATCAGATTTCTTGAACGGGTCCAACGGGTTGTTCACAGCAACATTTCGTCTCCTAGAGATCGGGGTTTCGTTTTTACTAGGTTAGGTTTCGTTATTCAAAAGGGGGTAGCGGCGCAGCTTGTTGCCCGCTTACCGGCTATCTTGGTGTAATTTGTTTGACCTTATATATCGCATATATTATTCATCTAAAAAAAAACTAACTTAATTACTGTAGAGATTTGTTTGTTGGTGAGTTTTGGTTCTTTGAAAAGTTCAACTTCTTCGATTAAACAATGATTATATTGTTATTTTATTATTATATTATCTCTAAATAAATTAAAATAATCACAAAATCAATATTAATAAAGATTTCAAATAACAAACGTGAAGGTATTACCATAAATCTAACTAATCATTAACCAGAAACGATGTAGAAATCAAAAATAAATCCACTAGGCAACCAACTACATATGATACAGTCTTCCACAATGGTTGGCCAAGTCAACATCAGCAATGAAAGCTCAAGTAGTCTCACTAACCGGACCACCTTCCCGGATACTTCTTGCTCTGACCTATATAATCCGATGCACTTCTCCTTTCATTTCAGGTTCACTTCTACACACACATTTCACACACACACACATACCAAAACAAATTCAACACAACAATGGCAGCTGCTACTGGAGAAACTCAACCTGCCAAACACCAAGAAGTTGGCCACAAAAGCCTCCTTCAAAGTGATGCACTTTACCAATACATTCTTGAAACCAGCGTGTACCCCAGAGAACCACAACCCATGAAAGAGCTACGTGAGGTCACCGCTAAACACCCTTGGTAAGCGCTTTTCGATTTCCTAACACATTATGCAGCCATTTTGTTTTATAACTCTTGTTACTTAAAAATTGTAATACTAAATGCAGGAATCTTATGACTACATCTGCTGATGAAGGACAGTTTTTGAACTTGCTTCTTAAACTTATAAATGCTAAAAACACGATGGAGATTGGAGTATATACCGGTTATTCCCTTCTTTCTACGGCCCTTGCTCTTCCAGAAGATGGTAAGATTTTGGCTTTGGATATAAACCGTGAGAATTATGAAATTGGTCTTCCCATTATTGAGAAAGCCGGTGTAGCTCACAAGATTGACTTTAGAGAAGGTCCTGCTCTTCCTCTTCTTGACCAAATGGTCGAAGATGTAAGTACTAACAATTTATGACACATTGCATTGATCACTTTTCAATTACAAATCGATTCTTATTTATGATTCTGATTTACAGGAAAAATGCCATGGATCGTTTGACTTTATTTTTGTGGACGCGGATAAAGATAACTATCTTAACTATCATAAAAGGTTGATCGATCTAGTCAAAATTGGGGGTGTGATTGGGTACGATAACACCCTTTGGAACGGATCTTTGGTGGCACCGCCAGATGCTCCACTTAGAAAGTATGTTAGGTACTACAGAGATTTCGTGTTAGAGCTTAACAAAGCGTTGGCTATGGACCCGATAGTGGAGATTTGTCAGCTTCCGGTGGGTGATGGAATCACTCTATGTCGCCGTATAAGCTAATTACAAACAACATACCAATTTAAACATACGGAGTTGCAAGATTAATTGTGACGACTATTCTCTTCAATCTTTGATACATATTTAAATTAAATAACCAAAAAAAGAACATGTTCCATTTCGTTTGTATTATTTGACAATCTTGTTTATTCAATCATGTAAACCCAATGTTATATATTGGTTTATCATTTACAGCCACTTTCAACAAATATTTATATATGAACAAATCTTCAATACACAAAAGAAATCATAATTCCTAGCTTCTTATCTTAATTAGCTATAGAGTTGATTAACATTATAAATGCTATCCAAGATCTTCAAAAATTTCATATAGCTACACTTTATAGTTTGCAACAGTTTTTAAAAAGGTAAAATCACCACAAATAAATATAAAAAATTAAATGATTAGGACACGGACTGCTACCCGCCAACCCAAATGCTTCTTGGACCCAACTTATGTAGTCACAACCCAAGTGCACATTAAATCCCACAGTACCCCATTTCTAATCTAACTAAAGTAGTCACAACCTAAAAAAAGCCCGACACCTCCAACAGTCATATAACCAAAATCCTGGGGAACCTAATTGTCTTCTTTTCCAAGCCACCACAGATATCACATGTCCCCCAAACCCAGCATTAATATTAGATCCACCCCTGCAACGATTACTAACCATTTGAAGGTCGTCTTAGTTAATACAATAATCCAACTGTAAAGCCAGCCGAATTATAAAGTGTTGGGTTAATATTACTTTTTGCCCAAAGGTTCCACACAAGCTACTCACTCGGACTCTTACGAACCCGCTTCTGAACCCAAAATGAAACACCCCCTTGGCCCAACGGTTGTGGAATGGGTCTTTTCAGGATCCCGGAATTCTCAGGAGTTTAGTTAGGATTTATTTCTTGATTTGTACTATAAATAGACTTGATGCAATCAGTTAAGGGACACAATTCACTCACTGCCAACACTTCTACACATATGCTCGCAAAGATACTCGTTGTAACACTTAGTTCGATCGATAAAGTCTCACTTTTGTACTTTTTTACAAGTTTAATATTAGTTGAGCTGTGTAGTTTCCAGCTCCATTATTTAGTGCCGGAAATCATCTTTCCAAGAGATCCAGGGATTTTTCCCCGTGTCAATTATTATCAGAAAACTCAATGTAATGAACACAATCGGATAACATAAACTTTATTAGCAAACTCTTCAAGGTACAAATGATTCAGTCAACACAGATTGTGTGACTGATTAGAACAGAAATTAGAAAATATAAAAACACCAGTTATCTCACGAAGAACATGCGAGAGAAAAGGAGGAAGATGAAGGTTTTGTGTAAGAAGCTGATGTTGTCTGATGCACTTTTCACCCAACTGACACAAGGAATAAATAGCAAAGAAACCCTAGCTGGGTCTCCGAAAACTCCAGCTGGAGACAGCAGGCAAAACCAAAGCAGCCCAGGCCCATAGCTGGCACCCATAGAAGCAGCCCACACCTTGCAATAAAGAAAAAATAGGAGGTTAAAGGAAAATAAATAAAAGTAAAAAAGTATTAAAACTGAGAATGTTAATATCTTTAACACCCCCTTTAGTTTTAATACTAAATGGATTGGAGAGAGCCAAGCACTTACACATTTTGAGATGATCAACTGGTTGTAACCCTTTAGTAAAAAGATCCGCATATTGATTTAAGGAAGAAACCCCAATTGTTTTGACCATACTAGAGGCAATTTTTTCATGAAGGAAGAACAAATCAATCTCAAAATGTTTGGTTTTGTCATGAAAAACCGGATTTGCGGTTATGGACAAAGCAGCAGTGTTATCACATCTTAAATCAATAGGCAAAGTGATTTTAACCTGCAATTCTTGTAAGATGTTAACCAACCACATTATCTCACATAAGGCAACACACATAGACCTGTATTCTGCTTCAGCAGAGGATCTAGATACAACACTTTGTTTTTTACTTTTCCAAGAAACCAAGGACCTTCCCAGAAATATACAAAATCCTGTAACTGACCTTCGGCTGTCAATGCAGTTAGCCCAATCAGAGTCAACATAAACAGACAGTTCAAACTTGTCACCTTTTTTAAACATTAAACCAGTACCAGGAGCACCTTTCAAATACCTCAACAACTTGAATGCGATTTGAGAGTGAGCCATAGTTGGCTTATGCATATATTGAGAAAGAAAATGAACAGCATAAGCTATGTCAGGTCTGGTATGAGACAAGTAAATTAGTTTCCCAACCAGCCTTTGATATTCATTAACATTAACAAAATTATTTTCTTCCTTTTTACACAAATTTGTAACAACGTAGTTTGGTTCAATAGGACATGAAACCGGTTTACATCCACTCATTCCAAACTCATTCAATAAATCCATACAATACTTTCTTTGAGTTAAACATGTTCCTTCTTGAGTTTTAATAACTTCAATTCCCAAAAAGAACTTTAGAAGACCTAAATCTTTGATTTTAAACTCAGACTGTAGAAGCCTTTTTACATTGTCAATTTCTTGTTTGTTGTTACCAGTTAGGATGATATCATCCACGTAAACCAGCATAACAATAAAAACATTTTCATCAGACTTTATGAACATAGAATAATCACATTTGGATGGATAGAACCCAATTTTCAAGAGAACATTTATAAGTTTTTCATTCCACATTCGGGGAGCTTGTTTTAGACCATACAAAGATTTGTTTAATTTGCACACCTTATTAAGATGATTATCATTCAGACCTTCAGGCATAGACATGTAAACTTCCTCTTTTAAATTTCCATAGACAAAGGCATTATTAACATCTAGTTGATAAAGAGGCCAATCATTTTGAACAGATATACTGACTATAAACCTAACAGTTACCATTTTCACAACGGGGGAAAATGTTTCATCAAAATCTATTCCTTCTCTTTGATTAAACCCTTTAGCTACTAACCTAGCTTTATACCTCTCAACTTCTCCATTTGACTTATATTTAACCTTAAAGATCCACTTACAGCCTATGGGTTTTCTTCCATTAAGAAGATCAACAATAGACCAAGTATTATTGATATGAAGAGCACTAAGCTCTTCATTCATGGCATTCACCCAATTAGTATCCTTAATAGCTTCTTGATATGAACTAGGTTCAAGAATTTTATTAACATTTGAAGCAAAACAAATATTATCAGGAGGTAAGTTAGCATAATTAACAACTCTTTCATATCCAAACTTGACCTTCCCTTCAACCACATAATCGCCAAATTTCTTAGGAACAGACACCGACCTAGTAGATTTCCTAGTAGTAGTGTGAGTACCCTCAGGAAGGTTTGATTCTTCATTGCTATTACTAGACTCAGCCATCACAGGATTAGGTTCAGACTCATACACTTGTTGATTATCAGCCATACCATGAGCAGAGGATGGCTGCTGGGTATCAACAGGAGGTGTTGATTCATTAGAACTACTGTGTTGCTGAGTCACAATAGCTGAATCAGTTTTCACCTTCTCATTATCATCGGAATTTATGTCACTTGAAGATTCATAAAGATCAAAAAAGTTTGAATTATTTAAGAAATTAGTGTAATCTAGATCAGATTTTGAAAACAACTTAGTTTTAAAAGGGAAAACATTTTCGTAAAAACTGACATCCCTAGAAAAAATGAATTTCTTCTGATCTAGACTCCAAACTTTGTAACCCTTTTTTTAAATTTGAACACCCCATAAAAATACATTTTTCAGCTCTTTCATCAAGTTTATCAGGATTATTCAAAACAGTAAAGAAGTGTAGGTCCGTTTTCGGAGGATCGATCACGAAACCAAATCCCTGTTTATAGCAAACAGGGTCACGAGTGCGGAATCCCCGTGATGATGCAAAACCAAACACAGAATATCAAAACACAATGTAACCAAAGATTCACAGTCTATTGATTAAACGGGTGAGAACAAACATCAAACACATACACACAATGCTTGAATGTAAACCTCACAGTAGGATATGCTCTCATGGTTTCACACAGAAACCAAGTGTGGTTTATATTGGCAGCCCAGCCCAATGTCAATGAAAGACATAATGGGCCTGATGAAAAACCATGGACGATGAATAACCAGGGTTATTCGTCACTGTCCACGACGAAACATAGAGTGATGACCATCAAGGTTTTTCGTCACATAGGTGTTCGACGAAAGATAGTCTTTCGTCGAGGGCTGCAAAACAGATAAGCTGCAAACTATTTGACAGTTTGTAGCAGATCCATGTAAACACACATAAACATAAACTACTACACAATATGCATCAGTTTTAAACATTACAAACCAAAGAGACATACTGTTGGACCGAAGTTAGATAGGAGGATATCCAACTTGGTCGACTAACGGACATACAGACTCAATAAATAAAAGACCGTAAAATACAACGCTAATAAAGAACAAGTTACAGACACCAAAATATGCATCAACAAACTCCCCCTTGTCTGTTACTTAGTCTTCGGTCTTCAATCTGACGAAATCCTTGAACAACCAAACTCGCCTTGTGCCAATTCTCGTGTAATTTTCAGGCCTTTCAACAAGCTTCCAAACACCCAGCTTTTGAAACTATTGTAGTTCATCCTGCATTGATTCCACCCAAGAATTATCCAATAGAGCTTATTTCCAAGACTTTGGTTCTTCTTGTGAAACATAACACGCGAAGGACCAATCATTTTGAAGACCAAATTCTCTGATGGCTGAATACAAACCAACATTCTGGTTGTTTCTTAGCTGATTACGCGTCTGCACACCACTTTGGACATCTCCTATAATATTCTGCTGCGGATGGGTATCATGAATTCTTGATTCAGGAACATCAGGGACACGAGTATTGATACCCAAATTGTTAAGATTAAGATCAACAACCAACTCCACGCCAGGCATCATCGTAGAGGTGGATGCATTTCCTTCAGCAGTGTCTACATTCTGCACATGAGGAGTTTCTTCAGAAGCACCTTGAACAGGAGCAACCGAAGCTAAAGTGCCTTCATTCGCATCATGGTATTCATCATCTTCCGATGACTCATTGTAATCAGCAGCATCTTCAAATACCTCATTTTTGACCATGTTGTTAACCGAATTAGAAGCTTGAGAGTTAACAATAATTGGTCTCACCAATGGCGAGTCAGCTGCGTTGTCACTTTCAAGTATCATTTGAGCAGCGGCAGATGCTTCGTCAAAGGTTGGCAGATTAAAGAAGTCGAATAGCCCATCATAATCGAACATCCAAGGATCACACGGAGCTCTAACAGAATTAGTATACCTTTGAACCTTTACTTCATTCCATAACTCAATCTTTTTGGTTGCCAAATTCCATACACGAAAATTCGAAGTAGCATATCCAAGGAAGAAGCCCTCGATAGCTTTGGGGCCAAAATTTCCGTGCGGCTCAACCATAGTGCATGGAGCGCCAAAAGGTTCTAAGTGAGAAATATCCGGTTTCCTTTTGTGTAGAAGTTCAAAACAAGTCTTGTCATGCCTTTTAACTATGAGAACTCTGTTTAACGTGTAGCAAGCAGTAGACACAGCCTCCCCCAGAACTGAATAGGAAGCTCTGACTCTACCAACATCGTTCTTGCAGTCTCTATTATCGTCCGATTCTTCCTCTCAGCGACACCGTTTTGTTGTGGAGTGTAGCGAGAACTGTATTCGTGAAGAATGCCCTTTGAGGTACAGAACTCATCCATTATACGGTTTTTGAACTCAGTGCCATTGTCGCTTCGGATCCTCTTCACTTTCAAGGAGTACAAATTTTCTAGCAAAGTAAGAAGATTCTTGAGGATTTCAGGAGTTTCACTCTTGTGCGCCATAAAAGACACCCAAGAAAATCTAGAATAGTCATCAGTA
This sequence comes from Helianthus tuberosus, assembly GCA_030545235.1. Classification (NCBI taxonomy): domain Eukaryota; kingdom Viridiplantae; phylum Streptophyta; class Magnoliopsida; order Asterales; family Asteraceae; genus Helianthus; species Helianthus tuberosus. The sequence goes on along the minus strand of CM060372.1, from coordinate 60,805,580 downwards.
ACCACCAGACAATAAGCATCCCCAAAAGTTGTCTTGTGTTTCATAGGTCCAAAGAGGTCCATATGAAGACGTTCGAGAGGCATGCTAACAGTGTTGACTTTCTTAATCGGGTGAGACTTCTTCGTTTGCTTTCCCTTCTTGCACGAAACACAGACATCTTGTAGATGAAAATTCTTCACATGCACACCATTCACAAGATTGTTTTTAACCAAATGGTTCATTTTTCTTAAGTGAATGTGCCCCATTCGTCTATGCCAAGATATAGACTCCTTTTCTGTAGCTTTCAAGACAAAACATGTGACTTGTGCAGATGTCGTAATCGCTTGGCTCATATCAAGAATATAAAGATCATTAACTCTTGGAGCCGATAAGAGAATCCATTCTTTTGGAATTTTGAAACCAGGCTTCAGCACATAACAACCGGCATCATCAAAATTCACAGTGAATTTCTTATCGCAGATCTGCAAAACACTCAGAAGATTGTGATCAATTTGACGTACATAATTGATCTTATCAAAACACACAACACCATTGGAGATCATTCCTTCTCCAGTGATATATCCGCCTTTGTCTCCAGCAAATGCGACATAACCTCCTCTAATGTTTTTCACATCATACAGAAGCCGTAAGTCGCCCGTCATGTGCCTATATGCTCCACTGTCAACAATCCAATGACTATTAACAGTTCCTCCTGGAACATCCTGCACATGATTTCCTCGAAAATTCTAAGTACTTGTTTCATTCTAAGAAACGAAGTACATAATATGAGTGACATTTTGAGTAATCACTTTAAATCCTTGGTTTGATAACTAAGGATATTCTTCGATCTCGTACCCATATCATTTCATTCTAGTTTTTAACAACATGCATAGTATATATTTTTCAAAAAACAACCTTCATAATTTCAAAATATTTCATATAGTTTGAAAACAATTTTAACACAATATATTTATTTAATCCATCAAGTGCATGATTTCAAAAGCATTATCCACGTTTTCAAAAACCTTATACATGATTAAAAAATTCATCTCGCATGATTTTAAAAACAATTTATAAACATATTTACCTAATACATCTACCGTATGATTTCAAAAGTATTACGTAAGGTTTCAAAAACATTTTTGAAAAACCCCATGCTTAGTTTTCGAAAAACATTCTGCTCGTATGTTGATTTAACATAAGTAGTACCCAACCTCCGAATTTTGCTTCATATGTCGCCTTGACATATCTAGCACCTTAACTCCATAAATATTCTACCTCGTGTTTCGACTTAAGCATGTCTAGTGCAAGTTTCGAAGCGTCTCCCGCTCCTCGAATTCCAAAATCCATATAGGATCTTCTTATCTTCACAATTAAATCCTTGTGGATAATTATCGCTCAAATCGGAGCCCTTAATTGAATTCTTTGTATGCCTTAATACGTACATTACGATTCAATAAGGACAAAGCCGAATTCCTATTAAGATCTTCCTATCTTCATAGTTAGATTTTTGAAATGTTTAAAGTGCCAAATGAAATCCACAGATTGGATTCCTGGTGTGCTTTAAATACTCGTGTTTAAGTTAACAAACAAATTAACAAAATGATAACAATTTGAAAACCAAGATAAACAGTTATGTGATTGCGTGATTATGTTTTATGTGTTTTGTATTTTTGTATAATCTGAATATTCGATTATCCAAATCCTCGTAGAGTCTTCCATATCTTCGTATGAGGGATTCATAGTAGGATATCCAAAGGTACTACCTTAAATCCTTAATGGGCTTCTACGTAATAGTTAAAACCCTTGGATTATAAAGTACTATTCCATAATTCAAAAGAGACTCCTTGAGTGGTCTAATAAAAAAGATTGATTCAGAATCTGGTTAAGAATGGCATGTGATGATATAGCTGAAAAGGCTCCTTGGTTGTCTACTTAAAGAGATCATTTATTGATTTAATTAAAAGGACCCTATGGTGGTCTAATCACAATCGTCACAGGTTCGTTCATTGTGTTTCTTCCCCTACACATTAAAAAATGCACTGTGTGGACTATGCAAGGAATTACGTAATTATGGATGCATACATAATTTGAATTTAATGCACGAAACCACAATAATATTTATCATGTGTAAGAACCGATAGTGGCAACAATAGCAAAACGTGAACAATGTAATGGAGGTACGGTGGACGCACCAATGGCGCTTCAAATACTTGTATATAAGTGTCCCTCTTACATTGCAAGCACGATGTTATTTAAAGTTACTAGAAGTTCAGAACCCTAACCAGTGTTGTTTTATCTTTTCGACTTCATGTTTCGAGCTCTCACAAGTTTCCTCTAAATAAAATTTCGGGACGAAATTTCCTGAATTAGGGGAGACTGTAACATCTGTGCCTCCACGGCCATCGAACAAATACCAAACCAATTAAATATTGTGTTTCATACTTGGGATTTTTATAAATATGTGTATCCTTTGCACATGTCAATTATCGTTCGATTTCGAGCTCTAAATCGCTTTCTAGAAAAGTTATACGCGAACTGATGTGTAAACGTAATCAGTTTAACGCGAAAAACACTCCGGAACAGTGACATGGGCTTAACATACCTTAAATAACCTTTACATAACTTAGAAATAAGTTTTGGAGGGTTTGGTGTGTCGAAATCAAGTTTATTAGATCGCAGGGACTATTTGCGTCAAACTGCAAAAGTCTGCTGATTCGTGTGGTATCGAACCTTCTGAAACTTGATCATAAGTTAAACATGCCCTAAATATGCTTTACATATCTTAGAAATAGGCTTTGAGGTGTTTTGTGCGCAAAAATAAACTTATGTGATCAACAGAGACTAAAAGCGTCAAAATGTGCATAAGTTTGTATTTTCGCGCATATCTTATGTTCTGGATATATCCGGACATCCAAAAATTTATGTAATCATTAAAATATTTTATTTTAGTGATTGGCATGATAAAATTCCATTCGTCGCGTAATTTGGATCGTTTTTCGTGTCCGTTCGTGTTTCGTCGTAATTAACCGAACAACGCAACCGTACGACCAAACGAACCAACATCCGACATATTTTTGAGCATATTTGAAGTTCCCTATACTTTAACTTCATTTTAGAGCCTTGAAATAGGGTTAACGGTGCTTAAATGTGTCGAAAATGCATCGAAAACCATGTTTTGCACATTCAGGGGCCATTTCTGACATTCTGCCAAAGTTCGCTTACACGGGGCGCGTAAGACTCCTACTAAGTCTACACGGGGCGCAAGAGCTGCCCAGTTCAGTAAAAATCAGTTTTCTCAATCAGCAGCTGGTTTCTGGGTTTTTCTTCATGGGTTTTCAACTCTATGGGCTTGTTTTGGGCACCCATAGTATGTTAATTCAGTGGGCACACATGGAGGGCCAAGATTGAAGCTTGTAAATCGAGGAATGATCCTAACGGTGGTCCAATTCCTATAAATACCCATCATGGTTCATTGCAATCCTCACATTTGTTCTCATTCTTGCTCTAAGTTGAAGCTCTCAAGCTTCATACCTGAGCAAATTGAGTTCAAATCTTCCTAGCTTGGACCGGTCAATGGTCAACACAAAGTTTGTTTGAACTTTGCAGCGTGAGCGTAATCATGATGGTTATAGTCCCGTGTGACTATACCTACTGATTACCACGTTGATTAGGTGTAGTGACGAGTCATAGTTTCGGTCAAAATGCGTATTTTGCAACCAAACTATTCTTGGGTATCAAAACCCTTTGTTTTGATATCAAACTTGTTTTCTAACTTCGTTAAACATGTTTTAACATGTTTAACTCGTCACTTTTAGTTTAGTGCTTATATAGGGTCGTAAGTCAAGCGGTCTAGACAACCGCTTAGACTTTCGAACTCGACCCGTTTGGTCGATCGTTAGGACACGATTAAACATACTTTGTGACCATAGTTGTATAGGGAATAACCTTCCGAGGTTATACCTTATGGTCACTTCGTTTAGTTAGTTGTATGATAGGTAGTTTATATGCCTTAGGAAAATGACCAAAATGCCCTTTTTACGTATTAATTCATTTTAAGCATATGTAACTTAAACTTTTGTCACTTAACTAATTATGCAATATATTTAGGCATATAATACTTATCATAGGACTAGTTAGAGGATCCGCACGCGTTTCACGTGAACAACGCGTTAAAGTAGCGTAAGCTACCTAAACGAGTCGTAATGGGTCGTAAGCACTTAGGATAGGTTTCGATTTAGAATGTAGGCTTTGTTAAACCATATCATATGAGTTCCAATACTCATTTGGTTTACGAGACCTCATTCTATCCGATCTTCCGATTTAGGTCCGGTTTATTAATGTAGTTATCTATATTAGGTGCCGATTGATTTTCGTAGTCCTTCTAGCTTTGCTTGGTTGTTATTCAAGACTTCTAAGCATTCTCAAGTGAGTACATAGTTCCCCTATTTTACTATTTTCAATTGTTTTGGGGTGATTCATATGTGTTAAATGTTTTCGATGTTTTTAACGATGGTTTTCGAAATGATTAATATGGTTTATATAAAACTAATAACGATCTCGATAATGTGAACAAACTTGTTGGGCGTAGTTACATAACAAATGACATGCATTAACATTGATCAAGCCGACCAATATTAGGTTATGGTACCATAGGATCTGACAAATCCCGTTATCAGACTTCACCCATGGTTATTTGTGTGGGTTATGTGGGTAACGACTGAATCCGTGATTGTTAACTTACCCTTTGGTGGTTTGTTAATGCGAGAATAGCGATGGACAAGTTGCGAATGTTTGGATGTTATTAGCGAGACGACCAAAAGTAGTTTTCACAATTAAAACGAGAATGATTTAAACGATTTTGGAACAATTTAAACGAGTTAAACGAACTGAACAAACGATTGGTTTTTGGTTAGTGCTTAGATAACGGGACGGGTGTAATGTGATGAAAACATGGTAGATACGCCGCTGGTACTTCTTATATATAAGTGTTTTCATCATATTACATACCATGGCGTTATTTAATTCACTTGGGTAAACGATTTTGAAACGATGTCACACAACGATGTTTTCTAAATAATATAAACCATACGAGTTTTACTAACAAGATGATTTACAATTCGAATTAATTAAACAAATGTTTTGGGTTAAGAATCATGGCTACGAGATTTTATAAACTATAACCTACTTGATTTGACTTGGTTAATTAGGTTGCAATACTATACACTTTTCAAAACAAGGTTTTTAATGAGGTATTGCAATGTGTAAAACTAGCCATGAATCCGACACTCTCATAAAACCTATGTGCTCGCCAGCATTTCTTTGCTGACTTTGTTTTTACATATATTTCAGGTGTTGTTAGATGATTATGATGCAAACATAGGATTGGACGAGGGCCTTAGTGACAATAAAAGATGCAAGACTAATCAATTATGTTATGTTTCTTTGATTTTATGACATTGTAATCTCTTTTAAATTCAATAAAACAAAACTTAAATTTCCATGTGTTATGAAACAATGATTCTGTTACGACACTCACCGACGTTTCCATCGCGGTTTGTTGTTTTACGCGGTCGGGGTGTGACACAGATATTGGTCAATCACTGATATTTGAGATATTAATTATCGTGGTGCGATATCGGTAATTGTAATATCGTCCTATATGTTTCTTTATAAAGGCCGATTATTGTACAAATTTCCTTAACATACGCTGCGTACGAGATGTAGTATCAACAAGCGATTTTTTTTAACATGCGAAATATTTTTTAACATACAAATTTTGATTTTTTTAATATTCTTTAGGTTAAAATCGCTACTTTTCGAAGCAAAAAAAAAAAAATTTTAATTTTTTTTTTTGCTTCGAAAAGTAGCGATTTTAACCTAAAAAATATTAAAAAAATCAAAAAAAAAATTTAGATTTTTTTAGGTTTTTTGGGGGTTTAGTTTTTAGCATTTTAGCTTGGGGGGGGGGGGGGGGTAGGGGGCTTAGGTTTTTTGGGGGGTGGGGGAGGGGGGTTTAGGTTTTTTTGGGGGGGGGGGTTAGGTTTTTTTTGGGGGGGGGGGGGGGGGGGGCGGTGCGGGGGTTTAGGTTTTTGGGGGGTGGGGGTTAGGTTTTTTTAGCTATTTTAGGTTGTGTTCACATTGGTTCTCAAGGTTCTCACAATAAGGGTGGTTCTCGCATGAGCCCCTCCCTATATATATATATGACAAAGATCCATTAGGAACCACCCTTTATTGCGAGAACCAGTGTGAACACAAACAGTAATACCTAAAAAAATCTAAAAAACACCCAAATTTTTTTTACCATTTTTTTGTAAAAATCACTATATTTTGTTTACAATAAAAAAAATTCAAAAAAAAAAATTTCGAGTCACAATTATCCATGCACATGTGCATTTGTATCATTGCTTTGACAAATTCCGTAATTCATTACAAATATTAGGCAATTACACTTTCATTTACACTACCACATGTAATACACTACTTTTTTAGTTAACAATATTAGAAATGTACATGTGCATCTATATATATCAACATGAAATAAAGTGTTTTTGTACACTACTTTCTCTTTCATCTATCATTCCATCCATAATACACAAACATGCACATGTGCATTTTTGTCATTTCTTTGACAAATTCCGTAATTCATTACAACTATTAGACAATTGCACTTTCATTTACACTACCATGTCTAATACAATACTTTTTACATTACCAATATTAGAAATGCACATGTGCATCTATATGTATCAACATGAAATAAGGTGTTTTGGTACACTACTTTGAATACACTTTCCTTTCCATCTATCATACCATTCATAATACACTACCATTACCTCCTACCATCCATAATACAATACCATTACCTCCTACCATCCATAATGAAATGCCATTACCAATATTTTTACTTTATTACATGTATGTAAACACCATTTATAGCATCCAATCAACACATTACATCATAAATTGACAACTATAACCAAACCATGAACCACTAGATATAACTAACCAAAAAACATGTATATGGACCTACTTCTCCATTCAAAATCACAAACTTTTTGTAGCAAAACACGTTATATCATGGTTATACCTAATGATGCACATGTGCATTTTGAATATTGGTAATGTAAAAGTAGTGTATTACGAATGGTATTGTAAATTAAAGTGCAATTGTCTATTCCTGATAACGTATTACCGAATTTGTCTAGGTAATGATACATATGCACATGTGCATGGATAACTGTTACTCGAAAAAAAAAAGTTTTTTTTTTATGGTAACGAAATATAGCGATTTTTCAAGAAAAATATAAAAAAAAAATTGAGTGCTTTTTTGATTTTTTTTTTAGATTTTATTTTGTGTTCACATTGGTTCTCGCGGTTCTCGCAATAAGGGTGGTTCTCGCACGAACCTTACCCTATATATATATATATGACAAAGATCCGTTAGGAACCACCCTTTATTGCGAGAACCAATGTGAACACAACCAAAAATGCTTAAAAATAGCAAAAAAAACACAAAAAAATTAATATTTTTTATAAAAAAATCGCTACTTTTAGTAGCAAAAAATTTTTTTTTTTTTTTTTTGCTACTAAAAGTAGCGATTTTAACATAGAAAATGTTAAAAAAAATTAAGATTTTTTTTTATTTTTTAGATTTTTTGGGGGGTTTAGTTTTTAGCATTTTAGTTTGGGGGGGGGGGGGGGGTTTAGGGTTTTTTTAGGTTTTTTTGAGGGTTTTAGTTTTTAGCATTTAGCTTGGGGGGGTTTAGGTTTTTTTGGCTATTTTAGGTTGTGTTCACATTGGTTCTCGCGCTTCTCGCAATAAAGGTGGTTCTCGCATGAACCTTACCCTATATATATATATATATATATATAATGTGAGGTTCATTGGGAAACACTAAAAAAGTGGGGAACAGTGGGGAACCGACTCAAACGAACTCCGATTGGACTCATTCCAGCGGCATTAGAACCGGCTCGTCGAACCCTAACTAGGATCTTTTAACCCTAAATCCTAACCCTAAACCCTAAATATATTAGGGTTTGGCTTTTAGGGTTTAGCTTTAGGGTTTAGTCTTAGGGTTTAGCTTTAGGGTTTAGGGGTTTAGCTTTAGGGTTTAGCTTTAGGTTTAGCCTTTAGGGTTTAGCTTTTAGGGTTTATAGTTTAGATTTTACGGTTTAGCTTAGGTTTTAGCCTTATTTTTTAGCTTTAGGGTTTAGAGTTTAGGAGTTAGGATTTAGGGTTTAGGGTTAAGAGATCTTAGTTAGGGTTCGACGAGCCGGTTCCAACGCCGCTGGAATTAGTCCAATCAGAGTTCGTTTGAGTCGGTTCTCCGCTGTTCCTCACCTTTTTAGTGTTCCCCAATGAAACTTCCCCTATATATATATATATATGGTAGGGCTATATAGGAAACCCTAATAATTTTAAAAAACTCTAGAAAACCCAACCTCCCGACATTTTTTTTTTTGAAAAAAATTAACACATGTAATATACATGTTTTTAAGTGTTTTGGGCCAAAAAAAAAAAACAAAAAAGCGCCCAAGGAATATTTTTTAAAAAAATTTAACAAGTTTCAGCATTTTTTGTCTAACACATGTTAGTCACCGAAGTTGCTGAAATTTGTTTATTTTTTTTAAAATAATCCTTCGGCGCTTTTTTGTTTTTCTGGCCCAAAACTCTTAAAAACATGTATATTACACGTGTTATTTTTTTCAAAAAAAAATGTTGAGAGGTTGGGTTTTCGAGGGTTTTTTAAAAATTTTAGGGTTTCCTACCTAGCTTTAGCTTTTATATATATATATATATATATATATATAAATATAGGGGACCGCTAGAATGAGAACCACCTCGAGTTATGAGAACCGCGAGAACCACACCGTACGGGGCGATGTGGACCAAATTTTTTTTTTCAAAAACGTAGATGCATGTATTATAAACACATTCGTAAAAAAAAAAAAAAAATTTAAAAATGTCGTGTGTGTAGTTTTTTACACCACAAGTTTGTGGTTTACGAGTTCCGTAGTTTTTGAAAAAAAAATTGGTCCACCTCGCCCCGGATCAAGTAGTTCTCGCGGTTCTCATAACTCGAGGTGGTTCTCATTCTAGCGGTCCCCTATATATATATATATAACTTTTCAAACATTTCTATCTTCTTCATATGTTATTATCTTTTTTTTTTTAAATTGCACAATAAGATCACAAATTTTCTTATCTTTCATTCGAACATATTTTTGGACACAAACAAAATATGTAACGCGTCATCTTTTTTTTTTTTTCAATACTACTATTATAGCAGTGCACATGTGCAATTTTACATGTAATTAGCCTTAAGGTTTAGGTTTTGGGATTAGTATAACTTTTAGGGTTAGATATTTGGGAGGTTTAGGCTTCGGGTTTAGTTTTTAGGGGGGGGGGGGTAGGTTTTGGGTGGTTTAAGTTTAGGGTTTAGTTTTTAGGGTTTGTGTGTGTGTGTATGGGGGGGCGGTTTAGGTTTTTGGGGACGGGGGTAGGTTTTTGGGTGTGGGGGTGAGGGGTTTTGGTTTTTGCGGGGTGGGGTTGGGGGTTTAGGTTTTTCGTAATGTTGCACATGTGTAGTAACAAATAGTAGTATTGAAAAAAGTATGACACCTTAAATATTTTTTTATGTTATAAAAATATGCTCCAATATACTCGAATGAAAGATAAAATGTGTGATCTTATGGTGCCTTTTTAAAAAATGATAATGTATGGAGAAATTAGAAATGTTTAAAAATATTTTTTTTTTCCAATTTCACCCCTCCTTCATTAAAGTCCTCTTCCCCTAGTTTTTAGTGGTTTTGATGGAGTTTTTTAGTTTTCTCATTAAGATGAGTTTTCTCATGATCCATCCCCTATATATATATATATATATATATATATATATATATATATAGCGATTTAACACTGACAATTCAGTTTTCTACCATTAACAAATTAACATTTTGCAACTTGCAAAACACTAACATTTGTAGCAAGTAGGAACTAACTAAGACTTAAAAACTAACAAATAACAACTAGGACTTAAAACACTAATAGTAACAATAAGAAGAAAGATGAATGGTAGAACTAAGATGAAAGGTACCGATAGGATATCGGTGATATATCGGTCAATATCGCCGATATTATCGGTACCGATATTCTGGCCGTTATTTTGCATTAATATCGGTACTAATTTAAACAAAACAAAAAGCAATGGAGAAACATCAGGCAAAGGACTGTAGACAAAGGTAAGGGCAATGGTAATCGCAGGTTCCCATACAATTGTTATAATTGTAACAAATGTGGACACATGGCAAAGGACTGTAGACAACCTAAAGTAAAAGGAAATTCGACAACTTCAGTCGAGGATGAAGAAACATGGGACGCTGAAGCCATGGTCACACAAGTAGTAAAGGTTACATCACTTATTGTTTTCACCGAAGCAAAGACAAACAACCTTGGAGATTGGATTGTTGATTCAGGTTGTTCAAATCGTCTAACGGAGAAAAATAACGCATAACCATAGCAAAAAAAAGTGTGTTGGAAATCATGTGATTGTGATCGTTGATGGCTCGAGGGATCAAAATGAAAATATTGGAGAAGTAAAGTATCCAAAGACAGGGAGTGAAAACAAGTTCACCATGCAATAAGTTTTTCACGTACCTGGCGTGAAGAAGAATCTACTTTCCGCCCCTCAAATCACGGCAGCAGGAAGGTATGTTCTTTTTGGACCAAACGAAGTGTGTATTATTTATAAGTTTAAAACATCTACAGTACCATTGTAATGGTTAACATAATGATACTACTTATGTGCTAAATGTTGAGTCCGCATATGTCCATAAAGCAAGTCATAATCAGACCGGAGAATTGGGGCATGCTAGTCTAAGCCATGTTGGTTATGATCAGATTGAAGTCATGATGAAAAGAGAGCTAGTTCGCGGTGGTACATAACTAGATTATTCAATCGCATATGATACTAAAGTAAAGTAGAAATATTTATTCCATCAAAATTTATAGTTTGTACAAGCAAATCACATTGTTAAAATAAAGACAACATATAACAATAGATTAAATTAAACTAAGTCCCAGGTTGATGTAGTGTGTGAAAAGGTAACAAAGAATCAATCAAGTTGATTCTAAGAATACCTGTAACAGTAATTCCCCAAACCACCCAAATTCTTCCCAAAAGATCGAGAATTTGAAATGAAAGGATGTTCTTATTGCAAAATGATGAATGACGATCCATATCACATGACAGGTACTTAAATGAAGACAAAAATTCCAAACAAGCCATAAATGAACCATGGGCAAAACACAAGCCCAAAAACAAAGTGCATAAAACATGAAGAAAAACATAAAAGTTCTCATAATTTCCACTACATTGCGTTTTTTTGGACCGAAACATGGGCATTTTCGTGTATCACCCTTGGTACTCGATCATGGGTCTCAAGAAATGCCATGGCTCAATCTTCCACACGTGGGCCTGCATAACAGGTCCTATATGACATCGAGCTTGAACTTCAATCTAACATTATAATCTTAAACATACGTAAAAAGAGAGTGTAAACTATAAATAGTTGGTGAACACATATAAGTTTGCATATTATCATAATAAAATGATTTTTGTACAATTCACATGTCAAATCATATCTAAAGCTAATATGTGAAAACAAATACAAATAAACAACGATGTAGAATTGCCATGTAAGTCCAAATCATAAAGCATAAAGATAATCAAGCAAGAACATATAATGAATTGTCTAGGTTATATAGGTTGCTTATAATTCAACATTGCATGCATGTTTCATCCCAAAAAAAATGTAATAAAAAGGATAATATGTACTCAACTTAGATAGAAAAGCAAACACACAAGTTGTATGATGTAAGAATGTATGTGTTGGAAAAATCCCAAAGTGCTACCCTATCATGTTTAAAAAAAAGATTTTGATTGGTAACGAACCTAGATTGAGGTCTAAAGCATGCTAGGATTAGGGCTTCTATAACTGATTTGGGAATACTAGGGTTTTAAATTGAAACGTTTTTTTATAAATGAAAATTTATCAAAAGTGGTATTAATTATTTAATTAAATTAACATATTTATGATATAGGGTTATTTATTATTTATTTAAAATAAATAATAAAATAGAATTTAGTAGATAAATAAACATTACACAAGAAAAATAGCACATGATACTATTAGTAAACAAATTGTGGGTGTCAGATGCCAATATGGCAAAGCACATCAGCAACCATATGATACTTTATACTTCAAAGCAACGATGCCACTCGAATTGGTTCACTCAAACATGTTTAGTCCACTGAAACAAGCACCAGTCAAGGGCTAAAGTACATGGTTACCTTTATTGACGACTTCTCCGGTTTACTTGGGTCTATTTTCTAAAAGAAAAGCCAGAAGTATTTGAAAAACTCAAGTTATTTAAAATAGAGGCTAAACGAATCATTGGCAATCAAGTTAAGCATTTCAGGTCCAAGAATGGAGGGGAGTATATGCAATCTAATTTTGACAAGTATCTAAAGGAAAATCAGATTCGACGTTAACTTGAAAACTAACAAATAACAACTAGGACATAAAACACTAATAGTAACAATAAGAAGAAAGACGAATGGTAGAACTAAGATGAAAGGTATCGATTGGATATCGGTGATATATCGGTCAATATCGCCGATATTATCGGTACCGATATTCTAGCTGTTATTTTGCATTAATATCGGAACTAATTTAAACAAAACAAAAAGCAATGGAGAAACATCAGGCAAAGGACTGCAGACAAAGGTAAGGGCAAAGGTAATCGCAGGTTTCCATACAATTGTTATAATTGTAACAAATGTGGATACATGGCAAAGGACTGTAGACAACCTAAAGTAAAAGGAAATTCGACAACTTCAGTCGAGGATGAAGAAACATGGGACGCTGAAGCCATGGTCACACAAGTAGTAAAGGTTACATCACTTATTGTTTTCACCGAAGCAAAGACAAACAACCTTGGAGATTGGATTGTTGATTCAGGTTGTTCAAATCGTCTAACGGAGAAAAATAACGCATAACCATAGTAAAAAAAGTGTGTTGGAAATCATGTGGTTGTGATCGTTGATCGCTCGAGGGATCAAAATGAAAGTATTGGAGAAGTAAAGTATCCAAAGACAGAGAGTGAAAACAAGTTCACCACGCAATAAGTTTTTCACGTACCTGACGTGAAGAAGAATTTACTTTCCGCCCCTCAAATCAGGGCAGCAGGAAGGTACGTTCTTTTTGGACCAAACGAATTGTGTATTTTTTATAAGTTTAAAACATCTACAGTACCATTGTAATGGGTAAACATAATGATACTACTTATGTGCTAAACGTTGACTCCGCATATGTTCATAAAGCAAGTCATAATCAGACCGGAGAATTGTGACATGCTAGTCTAAGCCATGTTGGTTATGATCAGATTGAATTCATGATGAAAAGAGAGCTAGTTCACGGTGGTACATAACTAGATTATTCAATCGCATATGATACTAAAGTAAAGTAGAAATATTTATTCCATGAAAATTTATAGTTTGTACAAGCAAATCACATTGATAAAATAAATACGACATATAACAATAGTTTAAATTAAACTAAGTCCCAGGTTGATGTAGTGTGTGAAAAGGTAACAAAGAATCAATCATGTTGATTCTGAGAATACCTGTAACAGTAATTACCCAGACCACCCAAATTCTTCCCAAAAGGTCGAGAATTTGAAATGAAAGGATGTTCTTATTGCAAAATGATGAATGACGATCCATATCACATGACAGGTACTTAAATGAAGACAAAAATTCCAAACAAACCATAAAAGATCCACGGGCAAAACACAAGCCCAAAAACAAAGTGCATAAAACATGAAGAAAAACATAAAAGTGCTCATAATTTCCACTAGATTGCGTTTTTTGGACCAAAACGTGGGCATTTTCGTGTATCACCCTTGGTACTCGATCATGGGTCTCAAGAAACGCCATGGCTCAATCTTCCACACTTGGGCCTGCATAACAGGTCCTATGTGACATCGAGCTTGAACTTCAATCTAACATTATAATCTTAAACATACGTAAAAAGAGAGTGTAAACTATAAATAGTTGGTGAACACATATAAGTTTGCATATTATCATAATAAAATGATTTTTGTACAATTCACATGTCAAATCATATCTAAAGCTAATATGTGAGAACAAATACAAATAAACACATGTAAGTCCAAATCATAAAGCATAAAGATAATCAAGCAAGAACATATAATGAATTGTCTAGGTTGTATAGGTTGCTTATAATTCAACATTGCATGCATGTTTCATCCCAAAAAAAGTAATAAAAAGGATAATATGTACTCAACTTAGATAGAAAAGAAAACACACAAGTTGTAAGATGTAAGAATGTATGTGTTGGAAGAAATCCCAAAGTGCTACCCTATCATGTTTAAATAAAAGATTTTGATTGGTAACGAACCTAGATTGAGGTCTAAAGCATGCTAGGATTAGGGCTTCTATAACTGATTTGGGAATACTAGGGTTTTAAATTGAAACGTTTTTTTTATAAATGAAAATTTATCAAAAGTGGTATTAGTTATTTAATTAAAATAACATATTTATGATATAGGGTTATTTATTATTTATTTAAAATAAATAATAAAATAGAATTTAGTAGATAAATAAACATTACACAAGAAAAATAGCACATGATACTATTAGTAAACAAATTGTGGGTGTCAGATGCCAATATGGCAAAGCACATCAGCAACCATATGATACTTTATACTTCAAAGCAACGATGCCACTCGAATTGGTTCACTCAAACATGTTTAGTCCACTGAAACAAGCACCAGTCAAGGGCTAAAGTACATGGTTACCTTTATTGACGACTTCTCTGGTTTACTTGGGTCTATTATTTTCTAAAAGAAAAGCCAGAAGTATTTGAAAAACTCAAGTTATTTAAAGTAGAGGCTAAACGAATCATTGGCAATCAAGTTAAGCATTTCAGGTCCAAGAATGGAGGGGAGTATATGAAATCTAATTTTGACAAGTATCTAAAGGAAAATCAGATTCGACGTTAACTTACTTGTCCAAACACCCCACAGCAAAACAGTCTCTAAAAGAAAAAAAAACATCTTGGAGAAACGTGTAGGAGCATCATGGATGCAAAGAATGTACCGGGAAATTTATGGGCTGAAGCTATGCAAACTTCGGCTCATGTAATTAACCAATTACTTCAGCAAAATTAGGGCTATGTATCTCCCTATAAAAGGTGTAACGTTTTGTATATTTTCATTCTTTTTCATTTTAATGTAATTCATACTCTCTTTTCAATTCCTTGTAACTCGAGCCTTGATCATAATGGAAATTACCTTTTATATTGTTTTTGCCTAATTATTCTTGTACAATACGTAAACAATCACGAATATGCATTTTAATTCAAAACTAAACCCTATATCGAGATTCTATTTTCTTAAGAATGTTATTTCATAAGTATTATTATAACATACATGCTTAAATACACCCTAAATACCCAAAAACATGTAAAAATGAGTTTATAAATAAAATAACCAACAAAACAACTCAAGGGATTAATTTTTTTTTTTTTTTGTAATTTTCATTGGTCCATGTGGACCGTATTATACCCCTTGCGGTCTGTAAGGGGATAGTCTGACAGCTAATACGTGATTTAGCTTGTATTTCTTACCTTCCCTCCTTCTAACTCCAAACCAAACAATTTAATACCCCCAACCACTTATCTCACTTATAAATACCAACCCCTAACATCTTCTAAACACTTTCACCACTCCCAAATCTCTCTCAAACACTCTCTATTCTTCAAATCTTTCAACTTTGGGCAGAAAACTCAAAGGCCAAAAAAATGAGTTGTGGCCTCTTTCTTGCACTTTCTTTCTTGTTTTACTTCTTTCCCATACTTAGAACACCTCTAGGTCCAAGGTGGGATTTTTAGTAAACTTTTTATACTTGTTTTTGAAAATTTTTCATACCAAACCAAGTCACCAATAAGTTTTTATGTTGAAGGGTTTGTGTTGAAGTTATATTCAAGAAACTTTGAGGTTCATATGCCTCAACTTATGTCTTTCTAAATCCCTGAGTACCCACAAACAATTATGTGAGTGAAACCAAACCAAGTCTCCAACAAGCAATGTCGGAAGACTTGTGGTAAGGCATAAATGGTGTTGTTGAGGACCTTGGTTCTCTAACGTAACTTCCACCACCCCTCACTTGGTTACTTAGCAAAATAGATAGTTTACTTATGCATTTCTTTACTTGTGTTCATGACCATCCGAATCAGCAACTGTGTTAATGATTTTGTGTAATGGTGAAACTCTTGAGGTTTGTGAATTACCCTACCTCTAATGCTTGACTAATACTTGACTAGATACATAACAATCCTTATATAATACTTCCTTCAAAACCAAACTATAATATCAACCAATCCATGGTTGAATGTTATGTGTTCAGGTGGATAATATCCAAGTCTTGGATTCCTTATGTTGGACTTCTAATGGGTGGTTAAGACTAATGAAAAACACACACTAATAATAGTGTCCAAATAAGTGTCTAGGCGGGATATGTCTTATGTATTTTCATACTCGTAATTTTCGATTACTTCCAATGTTCAAATCCTCATACTCATACACCTTTGTTTACCATTTTAGGATGACTTTTACGCTTTAAACACTATTTGTGTTGCAACATATATCCATGCTAAATATACAAACACACGCATACAAACAAACTTATTCAACACACTATCCTTAAACATGCTTATTTGCTATGCTATGCTATGCTATGATATGCTATGCTATGCTATGCTATGCTAATTTTGAATACATGCTAGAATATTCTTAGCTTAGTTATCTATCATTAACCTTGCAATCCTCCCTTAACATGTATAGCGTTATAGAATTAACACGCCATCCCGTTTTGTAGGTCATTATTAAGTTATTCTTTACGGCCTTAATTGCTTCAGTGATAAGGTTACACTAGTGCTAGACTTTGGTTTGATTTTTAGTTGTTGCATGCTAGTAAGATACCTAATTTAGTATGCCATAAATATGTGGATTTGAGACTTATTCTATTTATGCTATGTAAACAAACTAGTATGCTCCCCGACATAATTTTGCATTGATGGATATTATATACATGTTGCGGGAAACGTTTGAGATGCTATGACAAGAAAACTACTTAGGGTGGATGTAGATACTTTCCTAAACTATTTATGCACTATGATGTTTTTAGTCATGAAATTTACAATTGTTGTACTTCTTTTCTTTGAATAATGTAATGTTTGATTCGATGATATTAAAATGAAATTTTGAATCTTAATATATATCGCAATTTAGTGTTATGATGTCTTTGAGCAATTTATTACGTCTCGCCTTGATCTTTCCGCCATTAGTTAGGGTGTGACAAAAGGTTCTTGAAACAAAGGCCAAATGTAACGCACTTTCAAGTGTTTGAGTGTGTACGTTACGTGTTCATACCAAATCAATTAAGAGACAAAATGGAAAAAAGGCAATCAGGTGTATTTTTGTTGCTTATGATATTGAAAGAAAAGGGTGGAAATGTTGTGACCTGGTAACACATCGGTGTTATATCTAAGAAATGTGGTCTTTGATGAGAATTCCTCATGATGGCCAGAGAACAAAGAAACATTAACAGACACAGGACTAATAAAAGAAAGACTCAAAGCAAATATGGTGAAGTTAACTATTGAGGATGATGAATATGCAATTGAAGTCGATGTCGAACCTAGTCAAGCTCCATGTCCGAAGCAAGAGCAACATAGCCCATGGCAAACTGGTGTGTCTAACCAGCATAATGGCTTGGATCTAGGTACTACTAGGCCTGATCTGAGAAGAATTACTCAGGTGTTAAAACCAAACCCAAGGTATGTAGCCAAAGTAGTGATTATAGAACTGGAAGAAATAGAACCTCTAATGCATGAGGAGATTAAAGCAATGAACCAGAATGAAACTTCGTCTTTAGTACCCAAGCCTAAAGAAGTAAAGTCGATAACATGCAAATGGGTATACGATATTAAGCGCAAGCCTGACGGATCAGTTGAGACGGTTCTCTCAGTCAGTGGCGAAGCTTGAGATTTGCGACCGGGTGGTCGAAAACATATATACCAAAAACTTTCTATAAAACGGGGGTGTCGAAAACGTATATAGCCAAAAATTTCTATACGAAAAATATTTACTCTCCACTACTAAGAGAAAAGTTTGGGGGGTCGGCCGTCGCTTCCCGCCCCCACTATGCTATGCTATGCCCATGCTCTCAACAATATGGTATTGACTATGAAGAGACGTTTAGTCATGTATCCAAGATAACTAGAATACGGGTGGTGATAGTAGTAGCAGCTAGTAAGAGATGGAAACTGCGTCAGATGGATATAAAAAATGTGTTTCTCTATGGCCATCTAGATCATACTATTTACATGGAGCAACCAAAAGGATTTATACATAATACTACTCCTAATTATGTATGCAAACTAAATAAGGCAAATATGGTTCAAAGCAATCCCCAAGGGTGTGGTTTGGGAAGATGGGGGAGTTCTTATAACATAATGACTTTGAGATGTCAGTTTGATGCAAGCATGTTCGTCAAATGGATCGAAAATTATGGTTGTGCTTGTGTATGTAGATGACTTGATAATAATTGGAAATGAGAATGAATGCATTGAACAATTGAAGCAAAATTTGTGTGTTTGGTTCTATATGAAATATTTAGGTAGACTTGGTCATGAATGGTCATCCTTTACTCATGGAGAGCCCTAGGCTAAAAGAAAAACTAGGACCCTTTACCTAATTACTAAAAAAGTTTCACCAAAATTAAGACCTAATTACTAAAAATTAATAGCCCAATTAGTTTTTCAATAGCACCTAACAAAAACAACTAACACGTAATCAACTAATTAGCACGAGTGTCACTTAATAACACAACTAAAAAAAACTAAACAAGTAATCATTTCACAAATTAACATAAACTGGAAATATAGTAATGTTAAAAAACAAATATTTTAAGTGAAAAGAAAATCAGGTTGTTGTCTACCAATCGATTTATAGATAATCCGTTGAGTGTGCCAAACTCAAAAGAAATTAGCAAGAAGCAAAACATGAGATAGCTCTCTAATTTTTAATTCATAACTCTAACTCAAACTAATTGTGGCTTACAATTTACATAGCCTTACAAATAATAGAAAAACTAACTGACTAAACAACAAGCCTACTATCTCCTAAAAATAAGTCACATGGAAAGATGATCTCCTCTACTACTCCCTTTATTCTTGACACAGTGGAAACGTCTAAGCTAACAACACCAACTACTAAGTGTATGGCTTCACTTGAGGGCAACTATGACTTGTACACTATGTAGGGAAAGTGGTACACATCAATCCCTCCCCCTTAAAAATCCTTGTCCCCATGGATTCAACCATAATAAGCTTGGATGGTGCTCCTCGGAGGCCACCATTCTAGTCTTCCCATGGAGTTTGGGGCAGTCATAATGGAGTGCCACTCTCGTCTCCCGTTTGTGTCTTCTATTGGTGTCATTTTTTCTTTGGGGACTCCAATTTCACAGCTTGTATCAACTGGTTCGGAATCATTGGTGGTGCCGGTTTGGGCACCCTTACATGTGCAAAATTTAGTGCAAACGACCATGGATTTTGAACAATACTAGGAGTGGATCAAGACCGCTTTGATACCACTTGTTGTATACCAATCGATTTATTGATAACCCGTTGAGTGGGTCAAGCTCAAAAGAAATTAGCAAGAAGCAAAATTCGAGATAACTCTCTAATTTTTAATTCGTAACTCTAACTCAAACTAATTGTGGCTTATTTAGCCTTACAAATAGTGAAAAAACAAACCCACTAAACAACTAACCTACTATCTCCTAAAAATAAGTCACATGGAAGTATGATCTCCTCCACTACTCCCTTTATTCACAACACCAGTGGAAACGATTAAGCTGACAAAGTCAACTAAATGCATGGCTTCACTTGAGGGCATCTAGTACTTGTACTCTATGTAGTGAAAATGGTACACATCAATGGTTTATATACCAAATGGACTCTCTCACCCACCATACTAGACTTTTGGGTTGAGTTCTCTTTTTTGGTATGTAACATTGGTATCAGAGCCAAACTTGGAGTGGTGGCCTGAAGAGAGTTAGGCGTGACCAACGTGGTCGTGACCAATGAGGCTCAAAGTAGTGGCTTGGAAAGAGCCTGCCATGACCAACATGACAGTGACCAACAAGTACGTTGGCCCTTAAGGAGGGTTGATTTTTATGGACCGAAACCATTGCAAGGTATGGGACTTGTTCTGTTGAAAATATTTCAATCAAACAGTAAATTAATATAAACTTTATTAATTACCGAGTTATCAGCCAAACCAGTTTGTTCCAACTTGAGCAAGCTGATTAAAGAAAGGTAGAAGCAGACTATCCCGTTATCGGACAAATTTAAAGAACACGCAAAAATAAAAACCAACCTGGCGATTAAGAAAGAAGATCCTTGAACTGCACTGATGACTCCCGTCCTTAAAGGATTTTACGCGCTCGTATTGTTGTGAGCTGCAGCGTAAACTCCCAGGATTTAATGAAGAACTGATCCGGTATTCCAACAGCAATGGAAACCAGAAAAAATGCAGAAGCGGGAGAAGAAACTGAGAAGGCTACGAAATTGTGTGTGTTGAATGGGTAGCAGGAGGTTTTTATTTATAGCCTGTGATCAATCCAGAGAAGAATGATAAAAACGGGGAGTGGGATAACCATCCAGAACCAAATTCGGTTGCTGGAGATATCCCATACGAATTCGGATTACTGGAGATAATGAGATAACCCCCACTGTTTCGAATTCACCTCTATATCCTTATCTCATTCGATCCACAGATTTGACACACCTGAACCGGACCCATAGCTAAAACTAAAAGCTCCTTAGCTCCTCGCGACGATGCGTACGTGCGAAGTGCAAAATGCGCCTCAAACGCGCCCATTCGCACCTCAAACGCGACCATTCGCGAGCTCGCGTCTCGGCTCGGCGCGCGTGTGGGCTTTATCCACTTCTCAACCCATCTAACACTTTACTGGCCCATAAGGAGTAATCCCTAATAAGCCACTCAAACTTCACTCCCCCCCACCAATGTGGGATGGAGGAAATATACCAACTTGTATGTTCACCTTCAATATTTCCAACAATCCCCCACCAAGTTGGAATGTTTCTTTTCACTTAGACTGATGATGTCACTAGGTGTCACGAAGATCAAACCCAGTTTATGTTGATAAACAAGAAGAGACAGATTTGATGGTGTCCTATGGAATTAAACCACTAACCTGATAGCCCCCTTCAGTTTACCCCCACACATCACCAGCTGACTTTGCGTTCTCACTGAGCACGAATATGGCTGTGCGCTATAAATCCTTTTCATGACCCTTTAGAAGATAAACCACTAATCTTCACTTGAGGCGGCACCACCCCTAGATCATATAGGCGAAGTTTTACATCATCCACATTGCTTGGATGCCTCCAAAACTTTGTTAAGAGCATAAGCTCACCCTTGTTCTCGGCAACGACGTACTATCATACCTCACATGGATCTATCAAATTTGATAGTACCTTCTATCATTAAGTGACTTCGTTTTTACCCATTAAACTTGAGAAATAGGAGCACTAAGTTCAAGTTGGGTTTCCATCACGAATGATTCTATTGTGGTTTTAGACCCATGTCTCTCGCGGTATTCACAACCAAATCTCTCGTCAGATGTTTAGTAAACGGATCTGCCAAGTTCTTGCTCGTCTTGACATAGACAACCTTGATGGCACCACTTTCAAGCAGTTGTCTCACATAATTGTACCGAAGACCTATGTGTCTTGACCTCCCATTATACACTACGTTGTATACTTTAGATAGTGTGGCCTCACTATCATAATACATGGGAATGGATGGCATTGGAACATCCCACAGACGGATGTCAGTAAGTAGATCTCTAATCCACTCTGCTTCCTTACCAGCCGCAGCTAGTGCTATGAACTCAGCTTCCATAGTTGAGTGGGCAATACACGTCTGTTTCTTGCTCACCCAAGAAATTGCTCCTCCTGCTAGAGTGTAAATCCACCCACTTGTAGATTTTGAATCACTGGTGTGATCAATCCATCTTGCATCAGAATAACCTTTGAGTATTCTGGAAGAAGACGTGTATGTTAGTTCTAAGTTACAGGTCTTTCTCAGGTATCCAAGTACTCTACCCACTGCCTTCCAGTGTTCTGTCCCTGGATTGACAGTATACTGACTCAGTTTGCTTACAGCAAAAGCAATGTCAGGACGAGTGCAATGCGTTGCATACATCATACTTCCAATAGCACTCGCATACTCCAGTTGAGCCACTGCTCTTCCAGAGTTCACTTTAAGTTTCACACTTGGATCAAACGGGGTATTAAACTCTTTAATATTTAAGTGTTGAAACTTAGTCAGAATTTTCTCTATGTAATGAGATTGACTTAGAGAAATCTGACTTCCAGTTCTTTTCACCTTGATCCCAAGAATGGTATCAACTTCTCCTAGATCTTTCATCTTAAAGTTCGAGGACAAATACTTCTTAGTTTCAGAAATACCTTCAAGGTGAGTGCCAATGATCAACATATCATCAACATAGAGATAAATCACGACTGTATAACCGGGTTCGCATTTAGTATAAATACATCTGTCAGCACTATTGTGTCAAAACCCAAAAGCAGTCACAGTGGTATCAAATCTCTCATGCCACTGTTTAGGAGCTTACTTCAAACCATACAGAGATTTAATAAGTCTACACACTTTGTTCTCTTGTCCGGGCATCACAAATCCTTCTGGTTGCTCCAAATAAATCTCCTCATTTAGATACCCATTTAGAAATGCAGTCTTTACATCCATTTGATGGATGTACAACCCTTTCAAAGCAGACACCGCTATTAGAGTTCTAATAGAGCTAATTCTAGCCACAGGTGCATAGGTATCAAAATAGTCGATCCCTTCTCTCTGCCTATACCCTTTAGCAACTAATCTCGCTTTATAGGCAGAGATGGATCCATCTGATGATACTTCCTTTTGAAAATCCATTTGGATCCAATAGGTTTCTTTCCCTTGGGTAGATCAGCTAACTCCCAAGTTCCATTTCCTATAATGTAATCCATTTCATCATTGACTGCCTCCTTCCACAAAGGAGCCTCTCTTGATGACATTGCTTCGCTGAAAGTTTTAGGATCATCATCCAAATTTACAGCGAAAATGACCTCTCTCGTCACTTTCTTTTGAGTTCCTTCAACCATGTAAGAAAAGAAATCATCTCCATAACTTTTCTATTTTCTAACTCTAGTACTTTTTCTCGGTTCTTCAACTATCGATGAAGGTTGGACTCTTTTTCCAGAAGTACTTGAAGCTGTGGTGCAATTTGAGTTTTCATCATCTTCAGAAAACTTGTTCTCAAAGAATTCCACATCTCTGGATTCTACAACTATACCTGATTCGTCATCCAACAATCGGTAAGACTTACTATGCGAAGCATATCCAATGAATACACTCTTGAAAGCTCGTTCTCCCAGTTTGAGTGTCCTTGGATCAGGTAGGCGATAGTAGGCAAGACAACCCCAAACACTCAAATGCTCTAGGTTTGGTTTTCTTCCTTTCCACAACTCATATGGGCTCGTAGGTATCACACGACTAGTGATCCTATTGTGAACATAAAATGCGGTCAACAAAGCTTCCCCCACATATTACGAGGTAGACCCGATTGATTTAACATACAGTTAACCATCTCTACCAAGGTTCGGTTCCTTCTCTCAACCAAACTATTTTGTTGGGGAGTATACAATGCAGTTCTCTCATGTATGATGCCTTCCTCTTCGCATAATGCATCAAACTTTCGGTTAAATTATTCTCCGCCTCTATCCGAGCGAAGAATTTTAATGTGTTTCTCTCGTTGTTTTTCAACCTCAGCCTTATATATTTTAAATGCCTCAAAAGCTTCGTCTTTTGAATGCAATAAATAAACATATAAGTATCGGCTCGAGTCATCGCAGAAAGTGATAAAATATCTCTTACCCCCACGAGTAAGAACTCCATTTAGTTCACAAATATCTGAATGAATTAGTTCTAGTAGTGATGTATTGCATTTATGAACACTTGGAAAAGGTTTCTTTGTGAATTTTGATTTCACACAAGTTTCGCATTTTTCAAAGTCTTTATCTTTTAATTTTAATAAACCTTTAGTTTGCATTTTTTCAATGTTTTTAATATTTGTTTGAGCTAAACGTTTATGCCATAAAGAAACTGAACAAGCGATATAATCAGAAGACATAATTTCATTCAATTCAAAACCAATTGCATTACATTCACCAAAACCAGTACTATCACTATCACTATCACTTTCATTCCTAAACCCATCAATCACAGAAACGCCCCCTTCATCCGAGTCTACTTCTTCATCAATCCCATCTTCAGCTAAGTCAAGACGATACATTCCACCCGTGTTCTTTGCTTGACCCACATAGATGTCATTTAGAGAAAACTTCACACGGAGATTCTTGAGAACCAGCTTGTAACCATTCCGATCGAACTTATCAGCAGAAACAAGACCTTTGGTGATACGAGGAACATGCAACACGTCCTGAAGGGTAACCACTTGACCATATTTAAAGTTTAGTCGCACTGTGCCTTTACCACGAACTTCTACACGATGTCCATCAGCACATACCACCAATGTTCCTTGAGGAACAAGACCATAAGTAAGAAACGAGCCACGATTCCCACAAACATGAACAGTGGCTCCAGAATCCAAAAACCATCCTCTACATGCCACAATACGTGTATATTGTGAAAGCATGTTAACCTCTCCAAGACCCACATTGGCCACTAGATTGGTGACTTTCTCAACATCAATATCACTTGTAGAACCAACCGTAGATCCAGATTTCCTTGAGCACTCTCGTGCATAATTCCCGATTTCTCCACAAACATGACATTTACCAGACCTCTTTAGTTGATGGTTGTTAGTGTATTGTGACTTCTTGAATTTTTCTTTAGTGCTGTAAACTTCTTATTCTTTGATGCCCCTTTTCCATTTTGACCAAATCCTCCAGCAACATGATTCACACTCGATCCGACTTTACTTCTTTTGTCCCTGTTGCGCGTTTCCTCCTCAATTCGGAGGTGCTTCAACAGTTCATCCAAAGAGTAGTCCTCAGACTTTTGCATCATTCTCTTTGAGAAATCTTTCCAATTAGGAGGCAGTTTTGCAATAATGACCCCTACTTGAAATATTTCTGGCAGCGGAATAGAAAGTGCGGTCAATTTGTTAACAAGAACTTGGAGTTCATGCACTTGCTCCAGGATTGACTTGTCATCGACCATTTGAAAGTCTAAGTACTTGGAAATAAGGTATTTGTTATTACCTTCTTCATGAGCCTTGTACTTATCTTCCAAAGCTTTCCATAATTCTCTAGCATTTTTTACCGGCGCGTACAAGTCATAGAGACGATCCGAAAGAGAATTTTTGATGTGGCCAAGGCAAAGATCTTAAGCTTCCTTACGGACAAGTCTTTGCTTTGCCAAATCTTGATTCGGGACATCTCCTGCCTCAAGAGGAGGGTCTTCAGGGATTTCAGGCAAGTCTGGATCAAGGATATAGTAGAGTTTCAACACAACTAGCATGAACTTAACCTTGTCCGCCCAACGGGTATAGTTCTGACCATCGAATCTGTCCAACTTGACAAACTTTTGATTCATGAATCTCAGATTGGTTGTTGGTAGTTCAGAGTCCATTAGTACTGTTGATTAAACACAAAATAAAATACTTTAAGATTGTTGAAAATATTTCAATCAAACAGTAAATTAATATAAACTTTATTAATTACCGAGTTATCAGCCAAACCAGTTTGTTCCAACTTGAGCAAGCTGATTAAAGAAAGGTAGAAGGAGACTGTCCCGTTATCGGACGAATTTAAAGAACACGCAAAAATTAAAAGCAACCTGGCGATTAAGAAAGAAGATCCTTGAACAGCATGGATGACTCCTATCCTTAAAGGATTTTACGCGCTCGTATTGTTGTGAGCTGCAGCGTAAACTCCCAGGATTAATGCAGAACTGATCCGGTATTCCAACAGCAATGGAAACCAGAAAAAACGAAGAAGCTGGAGAAGAAACTGAGAAGGCTGCGAAATTGTGTGTGTTGAATGGGTAGCAAGAGGTTTTTATTTATATCCTGTGATAATACCAGAGAATGAGAAAAACGGGGAGTGGGATAACCATCAAGAACCAAATTCGGTTGCTGGAGATATCCCATACGAATTCGAATTACTAGAGATAATGAGATAACCCCCACTATTTTGAATTCACCTCTATCTCCTTATCTCATTCAATCCACAGATCTGACACACCTGAACCAGACCCTAGCTAAAAATAAAAGCTCATCGGCTCACTTGCGAAGTGCAAAGTGCACCTCAAACGCGACCATTTGCGAGCTCGCGGCTCGGCGCACGTGTGGGCTTTATCGACTTCTCAAGCCATCTAACACTTTGGTGGCCCATAAGGAGTAATCCCTTATAAACCACTCAAACTTCACTCCCCCCACCAATGTGGGATGGAGGAAACATACCAACTTGTATGTTCACCTTCAATATTTCCAACATGTTCTACATCGGTTGTATGGGCAACTGATCCAAATGTTTATATAAAGAACCGCTTATCGATTACCAATTCACCCGCCATTCATGATTTATTGAAGTCCATTTGAACAACGGAGTTACAGAACCGAGCGAGATTAACTGAAGACGAACAGATTGAACTCAAATCGTGGATTGCGAGGAAATCGGCATAGAAGAACCGACTTCTTTATTGGAAGTAGGAACTCAACCATTGATTTGAGGCCCCTACTGAACATAAGGTGATCACATGAGAGATCAAGGGATGCTTGTTATTTGCAAACTCGAGAAGAAATGAAATCACCATTTTTGAAATCAGGATTTTTGCTTGTGAAGATAATCGATGCTCTTGATTTTCTCTTAATCCTTACCATTTTATTTTCCTAAGTGTCGACACCATCCTTGATTTTCTCCTAATAAATTAGGATATTAGAATTACATTGAATTTTATATTATTAGAAATGGAGCTTGCAAATGTTATTGGTTGGTAACTTCATCGTCACGAGCAATGGCCGACATGGAGATCCCGTCCACCCCACCAGTTGCTAATAGTCTAAGAAGCAAAAGTGTTACAATCGAGTGAACAATGTGCACTATAATTGTAATTTCTAAAACATAGAACCATTCGTGTAATTGCTTCTTAGTTTTGTAAACTAAATTTGAAAACATGAACGATTTAAGTTAACTAAATTTAAACTAACACCACCTATCCATCATCATTGAAACAACACCACCTATGGTCGTCACTGATAGGGTTAAACCCTAAAAGAGAACAACTAGGAGAATATTTGGGGAAGATAGGAGAATTTCATATTTCCTTCCTTCATATTACATACATAAATAAGTAAATTACCCAAACAGTTACATTAGACTTCCTAAACTACTAATAATTAGTAAAATACCCCTAAACTATTATTCTTCACGTAACAATACTTCCCCCTTAAAAGCTTCTTGACCTCAAGAATCACAAAATAGAGAAAAAGAGATGCAGCATCCATGAGTTCTTTTGGGTCGACTCATTCCAGGGTGGACGCCATTCGGTCCTTCGGATTGCAATCGGAGAAGTCCTAGCGAAGCGCCAATCATTTACAGAACTCGCATTTACCTTTAAATAGGCACCAAAAAAATTGTTGTTTACAACGTCAATTATATCATCCACTGGAAGGGTATCAACCTTCCTACCATATTTGACATGAAGACCTTGACGAACAAAAACCGCATCATCGTTCAGAACCCGTAGGTCAGCCTTAACAACATTGTACAGTCTAGTTTTGGGTTCTGCACAAGCGTCATCAACAAGGATTATGCAAAGTGTGTCTCTATGTTTTCTTCCTTTATGTAGAACGGTGTCTTCATTGAAGGGCTCGAGCTTTTTCGTTGTCTCATGTAGTGCAACAATGGGATTATCATTGTTGATATTTGCATCAACAACAATTATCTCTTTAGCCTTCCCTTGTTCTAGAATTGCAGTACTAAATTTTGGATCGGTTAGGGTGTTATTCATGATGGTGTTTGTTGTGGGTGAACTATGAGACTCACCGACCGAACGTAATTTCCGGTTCAGTATGACCTCAATAGATTGCATTATGGCAAGAAGGGTTTGCATAGTAGCTTGCATCTGATTGAGGATTGACCCATGTTGAGACAACTTCTCGCAAACGTACTCATCAAACTCTTCATCGGATCGTTTTTGAGCCTCCATAGATCGGAACGGCTCTGATACCATTGATAGGGTTAAATCCTAAAAGAGAAGAACTAGGAGAACTAGTAGTTTACCCGTCCGCGGTCCGGATATATATGATTAACACCATCCAAAGTCACTATATATTTTAATATCACAATGACTTCTTATCCAACTATTAAGAACATCAATAAGTGTGTCTATATTTAAGATAATGATGACTTTAATATTAATCTTTTGGGTTTCTTGATATTTAATTTTATTGGCTTTGAATGATTTATTGGGATGCTTCTGTAATAAATGTTAAAGGGGTTTATATAAGGTAAAATGAAGGAGCGTATGAGAGAGAAACATCTGAAACTGCCATTAACGTGGTGAGAAAAGCATCTAAAACCACCGCGAACTGATTCCCCCAAATATAGGAAACTTTAACTGGCATCGCTCGTGCGAGAAAAGCTTCTAAAAACACCATCCAAACTCACTACATATTTTAATATCACAATGACTTCTTATCCAACTATTAAGAACATCAATAACTATGTCTATATTTAAGATAATGATGACTTTTTATTCGATTGCGATTAGTAAGTACAACTATTCTTGTATTGTCATACATACTAACTTAAAATCTAACATCTAATTCGCACAATTTAAAATATCTAAGTAATTATTTGTAAATTGATTACCGTAGCAATTGCGAACACCATTAAATGAAGATAGATGAGATCTATCAAAGTTAGATGTTTATGGTATACATAGTGTTTTTTTTTCATGTTTGGCACAATTTAACATCAACATCAATATCGATCTACAATCCTCAGATTCTATATCTATACTATATAATAATACTTATGCTTGCTAAAATAAGTAAAAGTAAAATGCGACATAGGCCTTCTAAAAACACAAAACAAATATAAAAAACACAATGCTATATAAATCACAATTCTTTTGAAAAAAGAAAATGATATATACATTTCCATCTACATTTGACGACTTCATAACTGTTGGCTGTTTCATATCCACAACGTTGTCCAACCCAGGAAACTGTAAAAGATAAACATTATTATTAAAATTAACAAACATGGTTAATTAAAACACAATGCTATATAAATTAACAACTTACATGTTTCCTCATAATTGAATTTTCATCATACAAAACATTGCCCATCGATTCTAGCTGAAGCAAAACAGAAAACTAAATCAGAAACTCTTTTCGAAACATAAGAAACATCTTCAACACATAAATATGTAACGACCTTACATTAATATCCATTATTCAAATAATGTAATACATAGTATACAAGGACATATATATACATCTTGTATGCAAACTTCCACGAAGGAGTTATCGAAGATGTCGGACATGGTCTGAAAACTAACAGAACATGCATCGTTAAAACCTCAGCTCAAATAACTACTGCACCTAAAAAAACCGCCAATTTTTTTGGGGTTATTCCGGTCAGGATTTATCCTTAGAATTAACCGTCGAGTTTGGACGGCCAAGATCATCTCAAAACCGGTTATTTTTGTAGTAGTTTACCAGTCCGCGGGCAGAGTACCTATGATTAACACCATCCAAAATCACAGTATATTTTAATGTTAGAATGACTTCTTATCCAATTGTGATTAGTAAGTAAAACAGTTCTTGAATTCTCATACATACTAACTTACATTCTCATATTTAATTCGCACAATTTAATATATTAATTAACTATTTGTAAGTTAATTAATATAGGTGTTGCTAACACCCAATAACGCTTACGGGACGGTTGGGGGAGGGGGCCCTATTGTATAATAACGGCTAAGGTGGCAGTGGGTGGCGCCCCATACCGACTACCTAAGCATACATAAATTAAAACTTCAATAATAAAATCTGAATAATCATTCAAACCATAAAACTAAATTCTAATTGTTTATATTCTTACGATGCAGTATACTTGATCGCCTCCCCTCCATAATAATTAAATTTAAACCAATTAATCAAGAATACTTGATTGTCTTCTCTCCATAATAATTAAATTTAAACTAATTAACCAAATACATGTATCAACTCCACCAACTATTTACTTTTCCTATGAATCATAATTTAATATTAAGCAAATAAAATTATAATAAAACACATATAAATAACCTAATTAGGGCGTCTGGTGTGGTCGGCAAAGTTGAGCGGCAAAGGGTGTTTGCCGCGTGGGAACACCTCCGCCGACCCCTTTGTCGCGCGGTAAACTTTAATGAATCGGTGAGGGGTTGCCGATGCGGGGAGGGAGGGTAGGAGAGAGAGAGAGAGAGAGAGAGAAAGGGGGTGTGTAGGGTGGGGTCCATGCCATCTCAACCAATCACACATTTTTCCTTTCTTTTTTTTTTTTTTAAATTTACCACTTCAGCAAGAGTCTAACCATTGCCAACACTTTTCAGCATAGTTTAAACACTTTTCACTGATTGACGTGGCACACTCTGATTGGTTGATTTTTAAGTTTACCACTCTCAAGCGTCTAACCACTCCTTATACCCTTAGATATGGGTGCGGTGCACAATAATCAAGATTTCTTTCTTGATAAACCAAGGACTCTAGCTTAACTTTTCATGTCCTCAAGGCCATCAATTTCCATAAAACACCTGAATCCTATCCTTCAAGTTCTCATGCCTATAACACCCACCTTCCTTGTTTTTTTCTCTCTCAACGAAACCATCTACTTCTTATTCACATTGCGAGATTAAGAGAAACCACTGAAGTTAGAAAAATATTATTCAAAGCTCCAACCTTGTAAGATGAAAACGATGAATGTTTTTATACAAAAACACAATGCTATAGTATAGTACAAAGTTACATATATAAAACAGAAACAACTACAAAACTTCGTGGTCTAATAAAAATACAATGTGACGATAAAACTTCACCTCGTGAAACTGCTACACCTAAAAAAATTCAAATTCTGGCCATAACCACCTAGTGGTTATTCTGGTCAGGATTAAACCTCACAATTAACCTTCTAATTTGTACAGTCAGGATCAATCGCACACCTTTATATAGGAATATAAAGAAACTCCCACTACCCCGGAACTGCATTTGTTTTTTTTTTTTTTTTTTCAAATTGCTTCCTTTTTTGTTGGAAGTGTCTTAGGTGGAGAATGTGGGCAGAAAATCATGGGTGGAACTAACTAATTAGCAGTTTTTTATTTAATTTTATAGTTATTTTGTTAGATCGTGGAATGTTATCTTCTATTTATTAGGCTGACCAGGTCAAAGTGCCAACCTGAACTGTCTTTAGGAGAAAATTGCTTTAATTAAGAAATAACTGTTACATATTCAAAAACACAATGTCTTCAAAAACACAATGTTAAATTGTATTTATTCAATTATGTGCTACTAAAATTCATAAATAACCGTCAAGATTGGACGCATTAAAAACACAATGTCTTCAAAAACACAATGTTAAATTGTATGTGTATTTTGTGTAACTAAATCACATAAATATTGACTTATGACTTTTCTAACACAAGGATTTATAATACTGCAACTTATAACAAATGGGATAACATTTGAATACATTTTAATGCATTAATAATGGTTAAATAAAATTGATACATCCCGAGTTTTATTTGTTAGAAAGGTAATATCTATTAAGAGATCGAATTAATGGTTGTTTCTTAATATATATAATTCTACATCCCGAGTTTTATTTGTTAGAAAGGTAATATCTATAAGTTTTTCTTTCAGGTGTTGCATGCTATAACTAAAATTTATCGTTTGTGTGCTGCAACTCAAATTCATCCTGACACAAATATTAATACACCTTTAAAATAAATATTATATATTACTTTGTTACATGTTTAATTAAAATTAATTTTTTAGAGGTAAATTAGTTTTACTTTTTTTTATTGTTGCCAGATGATACATTCAAAAATGAATAATTGGATTTAGTAACGAATTTTATCTTGCATGTATTTTATTGCAGATGTGTAATTAATTAAATGTGAGAGTGGAGAACGTGGGGAGTAATTTTAGGTAACTTCCTAACTGCTGCACTCTAAAAAACTGCCAATTTTTTGGGGTTATTACGGATGAGATTTAATCTCACAAATAAATGCCATGGTCGGACGACCAGATAAACGTAGGTGTTGCTATCACCATAAAATTAACAATCAAAAAAGATATATATACATATTACATGTCAATGATAATAGTGTACATATAGTATTTCATTATACGTTTAATGTAATGCATCTCCTTTGTCCTTATGTTTATCTCAGCAATCTCACCCCATTCTTAAACTATAATGAACTTGTTGACCTAATCATCAATGGGATAGATACACCGGGCATAAAAGAAATCACTTTTGAACGGATTTCATTTTGCAGTTTCCACGATTCAACATCCACGCTAAACTTCTGATACTAACCAACATATGGAGTTCATCTAGTATTGTGTTTTTCACAACGAATTTTGTTTTTACAAATGCTTTTGTTTTTTGTATAATATTCTGTTAGGAAATTTGGACTTTGTAGTCAACTCCTAGCCTATGTTTACCTAAATACCCCATGTAAATAATAACCGCTCAAGTTAACTACCTTCTGGAAAAAAAAATGGGAGTTAGTGGGGGTTGAGGGAGGTTATTTATTTATCAAGTAAGAAAATTTTTATTAACCATTAATACAACAGTTGATGTTATCAGTTTTGTAGGAGAACATGGTCGACAACTACAAAAACGGTTTAACCTGAATAATAAACTGCTAATACATATCCTAATTAAAATTATAATGGAGGGAAATATACATAAAAAAATGAAAGTTGACGACATTGTATGTTGTAAGAAAATACAAATAAAAAGTATATCATGTCATATAAAAACACAATGTTTATACAAAAAAAAAACACAATGCTATAGTATAGTACAATATTACATACATAAAACAGAAACAACTACAAAATTCAAAATCCCGATAACGTCTAATCCAACTGGGACAGGTTTCTAAAATTTACAACATTTAAACTGTGTGTATATTGAAAATCCCGATAACATCTAATCCAACTGGGATTAGTAGGCGAAATGTTGGTTAATTCTCGTACACGTTAACTCAAATTTTGTTATTTAGTAGACGCAGAATAACATCTTTGCTTCGTTTTGCACTCTAAAAAGTTTTAAGGAAAAAACAAATAATAACGAAATTTCTTCAAATATATAATGGCATATTTCAATTAAAATGCATACAACAAAGACAATAAAAATATGTAAAACAAATGCAAGATACAATGCATCATAACGTTACGCATTGATAGCAAAGAAAGCCATTTGTTGCACATATATCTACATTAGCTCACACACCTTACAGGAAGCCTGATTGATATCTCAAACACAAGTATATCGTCGTCATATAATTATTATTACCTACGATTCGATAAAAGTTTTATTCGAACAACTCAAATATAATAGTTTTTTTATAGTCACAAACTTAACGGATACCGACCAAACAACATTGGTACCAGTTCGTATTCGTTTTTATTATTTTCTCGAGATGGCGGCATAAAATTTGTTGAACAGGAAGTTGTATGTGCAATATAGTATTTTTTGGTATCATAAGCTTAATTGAGCGTCGGTGCCATACTGATTACCTAATGAACCAAACCAATATCAAAAACACTGGTACCGATAAGGGTATTCATTTTTATGGTTTTCAATCGGTGTAAGATATATGTCGATTGTTATGCCGAATGTTGGTATCGTATAATTTGTACTGATACTGAATAACATTTATATTTTTTTTTTGCTATTTTAATATTATAATAGTGTATTATTATGGTTTGAGTTATGTACAAAGGCTAAAATAAATAAGAAGTATAAGAAGCCACCATGGAGTGCCAAGTGTCAAATGTGGAATCAAGTGGGAAATGTATTTTCATCCAAGAGAAAAAATCAATATGCATATGCTTTTCACATGCTAAGACACATGCATGTGCAAGTCAAATGCTTAACCCCCCTCCTTTTTAAACGTTCGTAACACTTTTATAAGTCATTTGTTTAAACAGAAAAAACTATACCATAAAAATCGAGTATATTTTTATCTTTAATACGAGTATCCTATTGTTATAGTTTTAAATAAAAAAAAACAAAAACGCAATCGCATTAACACAATGGACATAACGTAAAACACAATGAACATAATGTAAAACACAATGAATATCAAACTAAAAACATAATAAAAAGTAGACTAAAAACACAATTGACAATAGATAAAAAAACACAATGGAAAACAGATTAAAACACAATAGACAACAGATAAAATACACAATAGACAACAGACTAAAACACCATGAACATCATAACAAAAAAAAACACGAAGGACAACATACCAAACACAATGGATAGCAAACTAAACACATTGCATAGAAAACTCACCTAGTTGAAAAGCACAATAATCAGAGCCAATAACACAATGTATAGAAAACCCAAATATAACCCATCTACATTGTATTATAAGTTCTGATAATTAAACACAATGGTCATAACCCAAAATAACATTGGTCATTGACAATAACACAAAATATTGAAACCCTAGTAAAAAATGTAATGACCAAAACACAGTTAAAAATACAATGAATAGCTAGTAAAAGATGTAATTTTTTATTTTAATTTTATATAACAATATTATACTCATATGAAAGATAAAAAACACTCATTACTATGTTTTTTTTTAATTTTTAGCAAACGACATTGTATAAAAAATCTATTTACTTTTTAAAATGATGGGAAATTGACATGTGTCTACATGTGGAGAAAAAAAATCAACAAATGTATGATATTCCTTTTATGCCCTTCTACTAATTTTTCCCCTATAACTAATCTCAACCCTCTAAATCTAAGATCAATGGACCAAAATCTTTTTCATTTTTTATTTATTTATTTTGCATTTTGTATTTGATACTAACCCTTACGATTATTATATTTACGTTTAACATTAAACATATTTTGATTTTAACTTTCAAGGATCTTTTTATTATTACCGCTATTGTCTTGACAACATAGGTAATGATACTATATAACATCTATTAAGTTTTTTTTTATAAAAATGACGTAGATTACCCTTTTTAATTTTGTATTAATATAATATAGTGCTTTATAAATTTCGAATATATTTTCGTTATGTGCTTATTATTATTATTATTATTATTATTATTATTTACGATTTGATAACTTTTATTCGAAGGGGTCAAATATAGTGGATTTTTTTATTGTCACTAACCGGACATATACCAACCAAACAATATCGGGTAATTAGGGTGATACGGTTTGGTTTAAAACCTTCAAAATAGTTATCAATTTGGCTTCATTATCATATTTTTTAACCGGGTATTTGGTTTGAGAATTTCCAAACCGTACCAATGGTTTGTTTAGTATTTATACTTAATCGATCAACAAAAACCAAACCACCTATAAGATTTTGGGCTACCAAACTTTTATATTTAACTTGGGCCTATATTTAACCAAACCAGCTATAAGATTTTGTGCTACAAAACTTATAATATTTAACTATATTTTTGTTTTATGTCAGGTTACATTAGGGTATTCATGGTTTGGTTTAAAATCGTGAAATCATACAAACCCAACACCAATTTGGTTTTGCAGTTGGTTTTTTATTTTAACTTTGGGTCGGGCGTTTTCAGAATTTTTAAACCGTAGTGAACGGTTTGGTTTATCATTTTTACCAAAATACAACCATATAAACCGAACCGGACCGTTAGTTTAAAAATATTTCAGTGTTTTAAATTGTATATATACACAAATAATATTTTGGTATAGTGACGATTTCAGTTTGTATGGTTGCATTCAAATGGTGTAATGTATTATTTTTTTAGAACAATCTGGAAATAGATCTCGTGTTAGTGTTAGTACTGGGCTAATGAGGAATTTATTTTTTAACATGACCTGGAGAATTTATTTTTTTAACATAAGACTTCTCTTTTTGTTTTGGACATTCTACACCCAAAATGTGCCACTAAATTCAAACTTTTAAAAACTTGTATTTGATTAACTTGTTTATTTATTTTACAACCTTTTTATTTTATAGTTTATGCATCTTATACAAAATCCCTAACAAAAGTCCAAACTCCGAAATCAAACTGGAACCAAACCGTTAGTAACGGTTCGGTTTCGGTTTTGGATAATTTTATACCGTCGTTACTAACGATTCGGCTCACGCTTTGACGTAAAAACCGGACCATGAACACCCCTAAACTACATGATTATATTGTTTAACAATGCATTAAACTTAGATCAAAATATGTGTTGAATCCTTCATTCCATTCCTTAATGGATAACAAACATGTCCTTACTAATATAACTAACTACCGAGCCGAGGGTCTCACTAGAAGCAGCATTTCTATTCCTACGGGGTAGAGGTAAGGTTGTCTACATCTTACTCTGCTCAAACCCTAACTTAGCTTTGCTATTGATGGGATTTTACTAAGTATGATGATGATGAACTAACATTATGAAAAACTAACACTAAATATATCTCCAACTGGAGTCAAATTTACCAACATGCTTCCATTACCCTTTCATTAATACAACATACATAAACATATCTATAGCATACAATACAAGTTCACCGTCGTGTATATGGGCAGGTGGGTTACCAGGTTTTCCCCCGAAAATGGTGGTGGACGACTCGGGTTACTCTCGGAGTACTCCGTTTGTCCGGTGGGTGCCCCGAGAGTACTCGGGATTGATTTGTTGGCCGCTCAAAAAAAAAAAAAAACATACAATCCAAGTTAATTAGATAATTTACATCAAAAGTGATTGACTTCATTAATCAAATACATACATGTAATGCAATAAAAACTAACATACTTCAAGATACAACCAAAAGCGATTCATTCAAAGAAATGAGACCATTTTTTCCTACACCATAAACAAAAAACCAAATCTTAGTATAATCAATATACATTAAAATCATATTCGACAATTTGTACACCGTGTTTATCTTTTTTTAACAACAATATATTAACAAATAGAAATAGATGCAGTAAGCCATTGGCACCCAAATAACAAAATACAAGACATCAATTGATCAAATTTCTAACATTGAACTCACGCCACCAACCCCAATCAAGATCTTTAAATTTAGATCTACACTTAGCTGACCAGAAAGGCATTTCTTGCATCTCCTCCAAAGCCTTGGCAATCGACCCGTTTCTTCCATTGAACTGCAGCTTGTTTCTATGCTTCCATATCGTCTAGAAGGTGTTAAGAAAGACCACACCCACCACTTTCTTCCACCACTTAGATCCATTAAACCTCCTCAAGAGATTCCATAAGCCTTTAATTGAGAATTGATTTGATGGCAACGGGATTTTTAACCAAACCAAGATGCACCAGCATATTGAGTAGCTTATGATGCACGAGGCTAGAACATAATCACAGTTCTCTAAATCCATCCCGCACCTGCAGTATATTGGGTCCCAAATCTACACACCTCGACGAATCAGGGTTGATTTACACGGGATCTTTTCTTTAAAGGCTCTCCACATGAAAAACAGCCTGATACAAGCTAAACCTGTATTGACCCATTACTCACCGTTTGACCCGTTTTGTCACCTCTTGCAGATATACAACAATAGGGTTATAGGGTGGAAGGTCAAGCGCAAAAAGCCATGTGAGCTCGAATAAAATGACAAAAATAATAAGAAGATCTAAATCTTACCTCAAATATAAACCAAGCATTCAGGTCCTCCTTAGCCATAAATCCATAACAACAACATAGTTGCTAACAACTAAAGTACAATCAACTTTTCCACGCTATCGTTTAACAGAATTAACTGCTAAGAAGATTAAGAAACAAACAAAAACCA
Source organism: Helianthus tuberosus (assembly GCA_030545235.1). NCBI lineage: Eukaryota > Viridiplantae > Streptophyta > Magnoliopsida > Asterales > Asteraceae > Helianthus > Helianthus tuberosus. The sequence goes on along the minus strand of CM060372.1, from coordinate 60,767,361 downwards.
CTGATTAAGCATAAGAAAGCCTGCTACTCGATATACTGAAAGAGTTGACTTTCATTGGAGTAGCAATAACCAGAGGGGCTTCCGGTGAATCACTAACTACAAATTTCTCGTGCATGAAACGACTATCAACAATTGAGTCGTCTTTGGGGACAATCTTGTAGCAGTAGCAGCTCTTCAGTCCCATTTGATTTCTGTAGCATTCGTGGGACCCATCTACCTGTTGGAAGTTCCATATCACACTAAATTTACCCACCGTAGCAACCAGATGGCGTTCTTGCTTCCCATCGCTCGTGCCCAAAATCCACTTCCCATCATACGTAACATCCACATGCGTAATTGGTGACCCGAGACCTGGAAAAGCAGTCTTGGCTTGTCTCATGGAACTCACGGAATACAGCCGTATCTTCCCGTCAACCGAACCGACAACAATCGACCCGTCTGCGGTAGTTGCAAAACACTGAAAATTAGTCCCTCGAGAAAACTGATGTCCTTGCGTCCATTCAAAACAGGGGTATTTGCGTCAGCAAGATTCTGAACAATCCCGTGTCGATCACGCATATCCCACCTACAAAGCCTATTATCATCCAAACCCAAGAAAGTCGAACCCGAAGGATCCATTTGCGCCCCTTTGCTATCATTTGTCACATTGCAACTTATTAAACACTTAATCTGTCAGGTATCCACAGTGTCATGGGTCGGCTGCACACACCATGTACGACAATTAACACCACCTGCAATTAAAAATTATTAGCATGCATAAATATAATGTATAAATATAGTTATTAATAAATAATGAACTGAAAGTAACAATAATATGTAAATGGTTTCTTACAAGGCCATCATATAGTCCGAGTAAAAGTATATGCTATAGAAAGCACATAACGATCAAGATGATTGATCTGAAGTGATGAAATTGTCATTCCACCAGTTCACGGAAGCTATATGTTTTTATATTGTTGATTCAACTTCCTCTTTCATCTATAAACACAATATTATCAACATTAATATAGATAAATAAAAAAAATATTATAACAAAAAGTTAAAAAGACTAATATGCCTTTAATGGGTTGTAATTACTTACCTAATTGACAGTGAATGCCTTCAAATGAGTATGCTTCCTGATACACGCCTCCTTTTCCCATGAAAGCCCAATATACCACCAAGAACCCCCAAATTTGGTTCCATGACAGCCGACTATATCACTAAGAACCCCCAAAAACGGCTATGTGACAAGTCCAACACTCTCAGATCTTTAAGCATGGTTAATGAAGGAATCTCCTTCAACTCACTAAAGCTTAAAAGGAGTGCACGAAGGCTACACAAAGTTGAAACCGACTCTGGTAATGACTTGATGCCGGTTTTAGAGAGGTCGAGTACTTTAAGACGCGGTATCTGCATAAAGAATGAATCGGGAATGTTTTTAGAAAGTGGGTTCCTCTGAAGAAGCAAAGTAGACAGTTTCTGGCAGTTTGGATAATCAGGTACAATACCAATACCGTTATCCATCACAGAAACCCACTCAACATTTTCGATCCATTCTCTTGCCAATTGTTTTAATTTCGATGCAGATTTATTTATCAACATCGGGCCCTCCCTAGCGATCCGGATAGCCATATGCCTAACTAAATCATGCATCTTGACATAATCTGACCCAACGTCTTCGAGCAAGCAAGCATCTTTAAGCATTTCAAGCACTGTGTATCCTTTGTTGATTTCTTTTTCTCGATCTCCGTTTCCAGTTATCAATCATTCTGCCATCCAGTTGATGGATATATTATTCCATTGTTATATATAACTTGTCGCTTTAGCACCAGTAGCAGTGTGGAAACAATTGATTAACATTGCAGTGGCACTTCCATCAGTATAACCTGAAATTACACACTAAATCTGTGTCACAAATAGCTAAAACAATAGATATATTAAATACAAGGTTACCACAAAATTGCAATAGAACCACTAACAGTATCTAAAAATAAAGATAAAAAGTGCTTAACGAATGACTTACAAAATCATGCGTCAAGCAAGTATCTTGCAGTAATCACAACAATACCTACAAATTCAAAAAAATTTGGATCATTATCAGTTGACAGATTTCTTATATAGAATACTAAAACTCACTGTCACTTGTTAGCGGATCAGTGAGGCATTACATCAAAGTATCAAACATCATGTATCCAGTTATAACCAATCATGTCTGATTCACAACATTTACCAAATACAAAAATTAACTGGTATTTTACCAATTGACATGTTATCATTTTGTCTTTTAAACCATCTGACACTAAAATCATACTTATTGTTAGTTATTGTTAATATATAATATTATCAAATCAATTATTGTTAATATATAATATTATCAAATTAGTGGCGAGATATACACAAATATAACTGATGTGGAAGAACTGGTCAGTTGAGTAAGGCATTACCCCCATTCCTTGGTTTTATTTGCGATTGATCTCCCTTTGTTGCCCAACCATCACAGGAATCAGAGTATCAGGCAATTCGTCGAACAACTGGTCTGCAACAAAAACAAAACACTCTTAGATGCAGTTGAAAACACACAGACATGGAATTCAAGCAGTTTACGAGTATAATAAGGTCAAGCAAACGTTAATGAAACCGAAAATCAATATCATAGAGAGAAATTCTATTAGAAAATAACAAATTCAGAGTGTAAGCTACAACTTTATTTTATCAAATAAACATTAATCCGAGTGAAACGTACCGATCGAATCCTCCAAAGCAACAAAACCTCGAGCGAAATTCCATAAGCCGACAACCTGCGTTTTGATTTGTTATCACATAAACAGCACTTCCAATTAAAACAGAACTAAGCCACCGGCTGTAGGCTAACAAATAGAGAGAAGAGAGAGAGATGGGGATTACCCGAAGATAGGAGACATGGTGATTATGAGAAGACAACGGTCGTCCGCCCAATCATGGTAGAATCCCTGATGATGAAAATCCAGAACACCCATGATTCAAGAGTTAAACACATCGGCTATCAAGAAGCAAGTGATTTAAATGCTTGACAGATTTAAACGGTGGTGTGAAGATTCCGGCAACGTCATCGGCAGTGGAGAAAAGGGAAATTAGGGATGACTAGAGAAAATCGAGAAGAGGATTGTGTGTAATGAAGAGGATGCGATGGTGATAGGTTTTACAAGGAAGAAAACAGTAGGAGCGTAAGAGAGAGAAACATATAACCTCTCTAAACCGCTGTAAGCTGCAGCAAAATTGACGGAGGTGAAGAACATGGGAGCAACTGACATTGAAAAAGGAAACTGCCATTGGATTTGAACGGCTGAGATCAATTCTCAAAAGTAACTGAAACAATTAACACGGTCAGGATCACTCCAAATTAGCAGTTATTAGCTGTGAACAATATAGTAATAATATTTGGAGAAGATAGAAGAATTTCAAACTTCAAATCTAATTTCCTTCTTTCATATTACGTACATAAATAAGTAAATAACCCAAACTGTTACATTAGACTCCCTAAACTACTAATAATTAGTAAAATACCCCTAAACTATTATTCTTCACGTAACAGTCACATTCAACATCATAGCCGCCACCACGTCCCACCCCCAATGCCTCCACACCCTTTTGCCGACACCACCTACACGTTGCCATTGCTGCCACGCTCGACTCCACCACATCACCACCGTGACGTCACATACACGGTCGTCGCCACCACCTCCACATAGCGCCACTAGGTGCCATTAAAATATATTAGATAAACCTTTTGATGTCCTAACAAGTTGGTCTACTGGTTAGTCAATTGATTTCTCTCCTTGAGGTCTCAAGTTCAACTCCCACTAGCACCACTTTGAAGACATTGGTGGTGGCAATGAAGTTTCGCTAGTTCGAAACCGAGCCGAACCGGGTTTTACCGTAGTGAGCCTTCGGGCGGCGGGTTTTCCCCGGAACTAGTGGCTCGGGTATGCATACAACTCTGACCGTTATGGAGGAGGGGATGCATTTGCTCGATTGAGGGCATCACAGAATGTTTAACCGGTGATTTAGTTGGCCGTTAAAAAAAAGATAAACCTTTTGATACTTTTTTTATTAAAGCGGCTTCTTGCAACCTAAGCCCTCTTTTCGGAAACATGTTTTAACCAAAAAAACCAAATTAATATGGGTTTTTTGCATATTTCCCCTTAAAAAACTTTGAAATTGCATATATACCCAAGCCAAAAATTAAATTGCATATTTCCCCTCTATTAACTAGTAAAATTGCAAATTTACCCATTTTGATTTAATTTATTAAAATTAAATTATAGAAAGACTATTTTACCCTTCATTTTACTAAACTTTAGAAAATTGCATATTTACCTTTTTTTTACTAGTTTTTGTCTTTTTTCACTACTTGCATTTTTTCATGAAGCTTTTTTTTTCATTATTTTTCATCACGAACTAGAGTAACAATCATAAAAAATACAATTGACAATCATCTAAATAGAAAACAAAATGCCAAAACTTTAATCCATTACGGTACCAAAAAATCATCCCAAAAAAACAACCACAAAAATTCCATGTAACAATATCCAAAATTCTACAAACTTCAGCTCGATTCTCACTACTTCTACAAACTTCGTACTCGCCCAAATTCTACATATAACATAGAAAAATATCAACAAGTGGTGGGCACAATTCAGAGTCAAATAAAGATCATAAATTCATATAAGAACCTAATTATCAATGTTAAGAAAACATACATGCATAAGTTTCAGCTTATTTTGTTGGTGTGGAGCAGCTGCTAGCAATCTTTTCAAATTGATTTCAGTTCTACTCAATCCCATCTCAAAGAAACCCTACAAGATTCATTCATTGCCACTTGTGGAAATTTTTAAATTGAATGATTACAAATGCACAGAAAAGAAACAGAATGCAAAAGGGAAATTGATTATAATCAAGATATAGATTATAGAATGTATGATGAAAGAGAATATTGATTAAAGGCACCTTTTAGGGTTTGAACGTGGATCGTTCATCGGTTTCGGATTTCCTCTAATAACCGACAATTACTATTAAATGCCTTATTAATATGTAGTGTAACAATGCTACTTCCTCGAACATTCTTGGCTTTAAGACTTACCCGAAAACAAGACTAACCTGAAGAATCGCTGGCCGAAGAATCGCCGGTTGAAAAGAATCTCCGGCGCCGTAGAAGAAGAAGAAACCGGCCGATATCTGTGTCGCCTGTGTGCTGTTGTGTCGCCTGTGTGGCCATAGAAGAAGAAGAAAAGGCGTGTGAATTAGAATGATCTGAAGATTTTTCTGGTCTTTTAATTTTGAAAAGGGTAGTGTAGTCATTTTAACATAGAAGGGGAAATATGCAATTTTTATTTAGGCTTGGGTAAATATGCAATTAAGGGTGTTTTTAAGGGGAAATATGCAATTATTCTAATTAATATTAATATTTCTGTAAAAAAAAATCGTTTTTGCTCCAAACCCGTTCAATCGTGAATGGGGACCAGAATCAGGAAAAGGCTTTGGGACTTTGGTTGTCATGTGTGAGGTTTCGTGATTGTGACACTGATACTATGTATCAAGAAAAAGCTTTTGGACTTTATGCGACATTGTGTTTGGGGCCTCATCTCCAATGGCCCAATCAATGACTGCCAACTTGCATTTGAGTACTACACAACATGTATAGTAGACAAATTATATGTGCACTAAAATGTAAGCAAATCGTGTACACTGTTTCAAAACCTAAGACAATTGATCAAATTACAGTTTGGTTGTATAAGGGTGAAGGGAGTGGTCTCGGTGACTCAATCGGGGAGGGGAGTTTATCGCATGGTGATGTACTGCCAGGGTTAATTGGTGATCGGGGAGTTTATCGCAAGGTGAGTACTCACCGAGTCGGGGAAGAGGAGAAGAGTTGGGAGAGAGAGGGTTAATGGTGGGCCCCAATCTCTTTCAACCAATCATATTTTTTTTTAATTTGTTTACCACTCTCTATGTGTTTGACCATTACTAGTGATTGAGTGCAAAATTGGGAGTAAAGTGAGGACTTGACATGGCATGCCATTATTGACTAAAAAATAAGTTAAAAACTTCCCAAATGATGACCACACAGGAAAATATAGACTCCATGATGGTTGATAGGTGAAAAGAGACATTTATAAGTGTATTACACGAGGTTCTATCAATGAAGTATTAAATAGTTATTATTAAGCGGAAAAATAAAGAAAATATTTGAGAAAACAGTATTAAATAAATAAGAGAACAAAAAGAAAATTGTTATTTAATATTATTTAACTTGGCACAAATTAACTACCCAAACAATTTATTTACTAGGTTTTTATGATAAATAAAAGGCTACCTTATCACTAGGCTGGCAATTTTACACGAATACACGACACGAACCTACACGAAGTTAACATGTATCGTGTATGCCTTAACAGGTATCGTGTACCAAACAGGTAGACACGAGATTACCTGTTAATTTTCGTGTATAAACAGGTTAAATACCTGTTAATACCCGTTAGTATACGATAAGAAATTAAATTAAATAAAACTCATTAGCCATGTGTGTGTGGGTTCCTTAATTCCTTTCTAATTTCATTCCTCATTCAATTCAAAAAAATAAAACCCTAAACTCCCTCTGTAACTCTCAAATAGCATGTCGTGTTCGTGTTTTTGTTCGTGTTAACAGATATTAACAGGTAATTTTCGTGTATAACAGTCGAACAGTCGTGTTAACAGGTATTAACAGGTTATTTTCGTGTATATCGTGTCGTGTTCGTGTTTGAAAAAAAAAAGGACACCATAAGTTATCGTGTCGTGTTCGTGTATGGGATTTCGTGTATCGTGTCTTATCGTGTCATGTCTTATCGTGTACGGGTATACACGATATGTCAGCCCTACTTATCACAGCAAAAGTTTAGACGTAAGATGCAAGATGCAAGATGCAATTTAACCTCTCTAAGTCTCATATCTAAGAGTTGGCTTGGTGTGTTTTGTGAAGACTTTTACATGATCTATGTTGGAAAATCACTATATACTCAGGTGTGAATATATTTATAGCTATGCTAAAATGATTTCACATTTATAGTCATGAGATATGTAAAACTAAGGGGAAATTACACTTTTCGTCCTTTATGTTTGTACCGGATTGCAACGGATAGCCTTTTTACTTCAATAATTACAGTCACAATCATTTATTTTGAAAACCCGTTGCATGTTTCGTCCTTTACCCCAAACCAAGTTAGAAATTTCAGTTAACTCTAATCATATGCTTAGCACGTGATGGCATTTATGTCCTTTTACCCCTAATTCCTCTCACCTTATAAACCCCTTTTTCACCCTTCATCCTAAATTAGGGTTCCAAACTTCAAACATGCTATCCAAACCCCACCACCACCACCACCACCGTATCCCAGCATCCACAACCATCAAATATGTCCACCAAGTCCCACTACCACTGAACGACAACAACCACAATTAAACACACACAACAATCTTACCCGAAAACCTTTCCCGGCGCCGTCCGACGTAGCGGCGTTTCTGTATCTGACGCCCAAATGGATCTTCAAACGATGTCGATATGGCTAGCTTTATGGCGATTTGTGCAGTCCTAGCGATTCGTAACAATTCCTGTTTGCATCTGAAGGAGGAAATGTTTTGTAACGAAATACCAAAATGAATGGGAAATATGATATAACTAGATGAGAACGTAGCTTTTTGGCAGGAAAAAACTGAGATTGAAATAAAGAAATAAAGAAAAAGTAGACTGGACCAATCCAGTTTGCTAGTCTATGGAAATTGTTAATATATAGTAATATTTCTTTAACTAAATTTCTCTAAAGAAGTTGCATTACAGTCGTACCCTCCTCCGTTAGCCCTAATTCCTCCATTATCTCCTTCCGGTAGCTCGATTTGTAGGGAGAGAGAGCTAAGGGATAGGCACTGAGTTTCTAGAGAGAGTGGAGATTATTATTATTGTATATATTTTTAGGGTAAATTACTTTTTGAGTCCCTGTATTTTATTGGTTTTAACCACTTGAGTCCAAAAGCAAAAAGTTTAACGACCTGAGTCCCTATAAGCATTTTCTTTAACTATTTGAGTCCAAATTTCTAACTCCATCCACCTAATCAGTTAACTACAAGGGCAATTTAGTCATTTACACACAGTACAAGTCTCTATGCACAAGGTATTATTTCATCTTTTTATAATACTCGCAACAAATTAAAAGGATCTGCATCTCTCTCTCTCATACGCACTCTCTCTCATCCCTCTTTCTCTCTCTCTCAAACACCCACCTCCAATACCACCACTACCACCAAATCATCCTAAAATCAAACCCACATAATGGTTTTCAGTAGAGATTTAAGTAAAGGAATGATTACATGGCACGGTGACGATGCAGAACAGATGAGGATTTAGGCGAATTTGAGATGAGAAATTGTATTTGGTGAGAATCTGCCATTCTTCTATGCTGCTGCCGGAGTCGGAACACACCGATTGGATTGAAAATGATAAGAAGATGAGGAGGATCTCCGGAAGTAGATTCAGAGCTGCCGGAGGATTTGTCAGAGATGAAAATGATAAGAATGTGAGGAGGATCACCGGAAAATGATAAGAAAATGATTACATGCTGCTGCCGGAGTCGTTTGCTTCTGGATGAAGACCATCAGGCTGATTGTCCGTAGTGTAATTTATTTGGATCCGGATACCCGACTTATGAATTTCAACTGACCCACTGTTTCAAGATGTTTAAAACATGAAAAGCCCTAAAACTAGAGTTAAAAATTAGGTGAATTTGATGGGGGTTTTGTATAGGGTTTTACCTTGTTAGAGATGATGTCATTGGAGATGAATGAGGACTGAAAGATGGAATTGAAGATTGTTGAAGCTGGTTTCAGATTGAGAGGTATCAGACGCGATAGATGATGATGATTGTGAAATGTTTTCAATTTGTTTTTGAGATAGAGATGATGATGATGAATGAGGAGAGAAAGTTACAGATGTATAAGAGAGAAATCTAAATAACGTAGCTTTTTATTTTTTAATTATAGGGGTAATTTGGTCATTTAACAAAATTTAACAACAAAATTCTAACTGTGTTAGAAATTTGGACTCAAATGGTTAAGAAAAGTGGCTATAGGGACTCAGGTCGTTAAACTTTTTGCTTTTGGACTCAAATGGTTAAAACTCATAAAACACAGGGACTCAAAAAGTAATTTACCCATATTTTTATAAGTTTTTATTTTGTTTTTGTTTTATATAAAAGATTTTAATTAGAATGGTAAAAAGACCAAAGTGCCCTTATATAAATAGATTTAAGGAAAAATTACAAGTTTTGTCCTTTATCTTTATACCACTTTTCAGGCGGTGTCCTTTTTAACAAATGTTGACAGGCGGTGTCCTTTAATAGGTATTTTGTTGCAAGTTTAGTCCTTTACACCCAACCCTGTTAATTGTTGACAGACGATGTCCTTTACTAGGTATTTTGTTGCAAGTTTAGACTAAACTTGCAACAAAATAACTAGTAAAGGACACCGCCTGTCAACATTCGTTAAAAAGGACACCGCCTGAAAAGTGGTATAAAGATAAAGGACAAAACTTGTAATTTTTCCTTGATTTAACTAAAGTTTTTAACCTTGTTAGTGCTAAAGGACGAAACATGCAACGGGTTTTCAAAATAAAGGATTGTGACTGTAATTATTAAAGTTAAAGCTATCTGTTGCAATCCGGTACAAACATAAAGGACGAAAAGTGTAATTTACCATAAAACAAATGTCACATATCCATTAAAAAAGTCATGTTGTACATAAAGTATCATTCATGTATCTGCTTTTCGTTTAAATGTAATCAACAAGTGTGCATTCTCCCGAACAAGAATCGATACTTAAGCGAAATACACATGTGTATTATCATTTTATTCCCTAAATGACAACATAATACATGAATTTGCTATATAAGGTATAAGTTTAAACAGAGAATATCTCTAATTGATAAGACTGGAAGGTATGGGGGCCGGCCTTGGCCTGGCGCCGCACCCCCACACCGCCCCCTGATGCTTGTCCCGGCTTCACCGTCGCCCAGAGGACATGCTCGCCGGCCCTCTCCTTCACACACATACCTATATATATATAGGGTCAGGATTTAGAGAAAACGCTCAAAAGTGTGAGAACGAAGAGAACGTTTATGGATCGTCCGATCAAAACAATCTATGGACTAGATTGGCGCGGTGACGTTTTAGTAAATAACACCAATTTTATTACGTGGACGCGCGTCATTAAGGGTAAAAAAGTAAAAAAACAATTCCTCACATAAAACGCCATAGAAAATAAAACGTCAATTAAATACAAAACGCCAAGTTTATCACTGCGTACTTTTTTCTGTGTTTTAATTTAAGCTCTCTGGCTACAAAAACGCCATAAAATATGAAACGGCATTATATATAACGCCAAAGTTTACATTCGGATAAATGTTCATTACATTTTTTGTTATAAAAAATAACATCCCGCCTAACCTACGAGCCAAAAAAATTCTATAAATAGAAACGCCTCACCACCTTCCATTTATTGCACCAAAAAAACACAAAAAAACACACAGTGGTTGCTAAAAAAATTACAACTCAATGTAAAACGCCAAAAAATACGACAACAAACAGCTTTTCTTTTGATCCTCAGTAAAGTTCTGCATGAAGCTTCAATTAATGATTTGTTATGCGAGTGTAGAAAGATTTTGCTGCATGAGATGGAAAAAATTAAAAAAAAGAGGGACTGATGACACCCGTATGTCATACTGTCATCTTTGTTCCTGAAGAAGGTTTGGATGATAAGAAGAGCCCTATACCAGTGACAAATAGCATCCACCCACAAGGGGTCGCTCTATGTCTCCAAAATCAACAAAGACACTTCAACACATGAACAAAGAAAATAAACAACGCCAAACCCAAAACGCCATTTATTTGTCACATTTCTTGTAGTTTCAAAAGAAAAAAGAGACTGATGACACTGAAGATTTAAAATCATAAATTGCTTCTGCTTTGTTTTTTTTACCTTTTTTTTTTAATTTTCTTTGTCTATTGTTTGTTTTGTAATGTCAGTTAATAAACAACAAAATAATATTATTGCTATAATGAAAAATATAATAAAACGCCAAAATTAGCAAATACGTGTAAAACGCCATAATGCCATAAAAAAGCCCCACAAAAAACTACCAAACTATAATAAAATTAATTTGAACAACTAATATTATAAAAAAAAGAGTGAAACAATGTGCAAAGAATATAAAACAAAAAGAAGTCCAATAGTTATCTAACCGCCATTGGAAAACAAAAAGCCATAATTACAGCCGTCAAAAAGATTTGACGTGTTATACCATTAAAAAAGTTGAGTCTCAAAACAAAACACGGTAAATTGCAAAAAAAAAAGTAAAATGAAACGACGGAAAACATAATTACTAACATTTATTATATTAAATTTATTTATCTTTTTCAAAACGTCATAATTACCTGACATACGCGGGAAAAAAAATCAATATAAAAGAATACCATCAGAACCAAAGCTCAAACACGCCAAAAAAACTAAAACGCCACATATTCTCCAAAACGCCAAAAAATTAACAAAAATGACTAAGGTTATTGCATGGAGGTTTGAAAGTAAAGAAAAAAGATTCATCATAAAGTTTGCTGACAGGAGATGGGTAAAGGTAAGAACAATAAAAGCCATAATGGGAATGAATGAAAATGTTTAGAAGGATATCCTGGCCCTTGGGGTTCCAAGAGACAACGATTGTGAAAGAACTAGAACTGTAATAAAAAGACTGGAGAGAACGTTTCCAGCAGAAGATGATGATGATATTGAAGATACACAAATACCAAAACTTCAGCAGTTGGGTATTGAATCAGGAAGAAGGAACGCTTGAAGTAACGTATAAAAACGGGGTGCAATATTCAAGACCAATGGAAGAAATGTTGAAGACAGGGTTGCTATCTATCGTTGAACAACTCTGTGATTTAACACCTTTAAACGATCCAAAATCCAAGGATGCAGTGCTATTCAAAAATAGGTTGCAGTAAAGAAGAGATGAGCTAATGGCGTTATACGCAAAAATATGATGAAGAATCTGAAGAAAGTGAAGAACAAAGCGATGGGTACATCTCTGATGTAATCCCACCTACGGAAGACTATTAGATTATTTGGATTTTCGACTTATAGTAATTTTTTAAAATATTAATCTATAGCAATGAATTATTAACAAAAAGATACAAAACGCCAAAAATGACATGGAAAAAGCCATAACGCCAAAATATTAACTATGTGACACAAAAAGAATTAACTCAAAGAGAAGAAATCTCAGAAAAAACAATAAAACGCCAAATAATTAATAAATCTATAAAACACCAAAATTATCTTGCACGTAAAAAATAAAGAAGCATGTCAAACGCGAAAATCGTGAAAGGAGAAGAATACTAAAAAGACAAAAAAACCCCTCGGGCCCTGATCATGCCCCACGCCACGTGTTCGGCCAGGATGCGTTCTCACCGTTCTCACATTTTTTGCCGTTTTCTCCTGATCCCGTTTCTATATATATATATGTAACACCCCGTGTTTTCGAGAAGTCAAAGTCAAGGTTAAAGTCAACGACCGATTTCGCGCGACTTGACTTGTAGTAGATTTCTTTTGTATGTTTATTTTAGTTGTATTATGTGGAGTAAGTGTCAATAATTACAATAATCGACGTATGTTACTCGCAATCTAATCGACTTACGACTGTGAACTATAGAAAGTAACAATGCGATAAAGTTAACTAAGCGATAATCAAATCGACATCGAATCGAATCGTAACTCGAACTACGCATTTTAGTTATTGTTATACGTGTGTGTGTGCCTTATGTGTTACTTGTGCATGCTCATTTATGTATGTGTGGTAATCAATCGAAACGCAATCGAACTCAATCGACATCGAACTCGAATCACAATCGAACTATGATAATTAGCGGAGAAGGGACAGTGCGAGATATGAGTGATTGGGATTAAAAGTAATATGAATAGAAAACTCCATCGTATCGCATCGCTGGCAATCGAAATCGAATCAGCAAAAATCGTCGCGTCGAACACACGAACTAAGTGCCATCCGGCCGGATAGCCATCCGACCGGGCTGCCACTTGGTCGTGGTGTCAAGATGACATCCGACCGAGATGACATCCGACCGGATAGTCATTTGGGCGGGGTGCCATCTGACCGACCCACACTTTCCCCTTTTGGAATGCTATAAATACCCATGTCACTCTCAAACTTTCTACTTTTGGAAACTCTCTGACCGACCAGCATGCTCTCCTCACCTTTTCTTCGATTTCTCTCGATTCCGGTAAGATCTCGCCTTAAATCTTGTACTTTCTTGATCTACACGCACTCCTACACCTTTCTATTTTTTGAATCTTAACTTTTAACCGTGAAATCACTAGATTTGAGATGTTCTAGGATGACATCATCATGAGTTCTTGAAGAACTTCATGTTTTGGCCTCAATCCACCAAGAACAACTTAGATCTAACCGATTTCCACACAAATAAACAAAGATCTCACACAGATCTAAACACCTTCACGGTGAAAAAGGATTGAGAGATGGTTTCTAACTTTCTTTCAACTCTTTTACACTCAAAGCACTCAAAACCGATAGAGTCGGGTCTTGTTCTAGTCTCCTGCTCATTCTTAGTGTTGTGCTAGCTCAAGATCTGGATTCTACTCACGAGACCACCGATTTCGGGTTAAACAAGAACAACCGTCTTGAACCAGTTAACTGGCCGAACGAACTAGGGTGATTCCTGGTCGATCAGGTCACTTGGGTCAAGATGGGGTTCTGTTGGTTAACACAATGTCAAAACGTCTCGATAAAGCTACAAACAAACAAAAACGACCAAGTGTAAGACGGACGGAGCAACCGGAACGGAGTGCTATCCGACCGGACTACTGTCCGAGCGGATAAGCCACCCGAACGGATTGCCATCCGAACGGATCACACCTTGGGTCCCACACTTAATCAACTTTATCTGAAGTTTGAGTATTGAACGAATTGCCATCCGATCGGACTACCATCCGACCGGATTACTCTTCGGATCATGAGATACTAGGACTTTAATGACTGATGTGTGCAAAATGCAACATATAAATTACATCAATTGTGGCATAAAACTAACCTTTTTTTAGTACTAATGTTGGAAAAAGTGTGCTTTTGTCTTCCTTTTTATTTTCAGGATTAAATGAGCTCAAATTAACAAAAGAAGCAAAAAGACAGCTAAATCTAACATAAATACAAGAAAAGGAATAAAAGAGACATGCCCGACCCCACGACAGCATCTTCCCTAGCAAAACAAGAGAACAGAAGGCTGAACAGGCCCCGTGCTCAGTGAACACGGGGGCGTGCCCAAGTGCCAGCATAAAAGACAAAGCTATAGAAGCTTCTATCGCCCACCACGGGGCCGTGCTCAGCGGACACGGGGTCGTGGTCAACTATAAGATTCGCAGAATCCAGGCAAATCTTGATAGTACAGATATGCTTCTGCACACGGGGGTGTGCCCAGCGGACACGGGGGCGTGGTCAACTAATGCAGACAAACGGCAATTAATGAAGACAGAGAAGATGATGGACACGGGGCCGTGCCCAATGGACACGGGGCCGTGCCCGAGTTTCTGTTCAGCCTATAAATAGGAGTGCTTGACTCAAGTTCAAACCATCCATTGGCACACCACCTCTCTCACACTTCACCCACCACCCACCACCACCATAACACCATCATCCACCACCATCATCCATTGTCCATCATAGAGTGTGTGAGTCGTCTCGGAATCCAAGATTGATCGTAAGAGTTCTTGACAATCAAGGCCATGTTTGCCTAAGTCTCTTACATCACTTGGTGAAGACAAAGTGTCTAGTGTAATACTTTTTATTTTTAATCTTTTCGCACTTTTTACTTGGTTATGTATTAATGACTTTAATAACTAGTTTCTTATGTTGAAGGTGATTTTTCCTTATCGTTTGTCCGTGGTGTCTTAGCATTATTTTACTGTCTATATAAAATAAAATATTTTCACCATTCATATCTCCACGGTCTATATGGAGGTATGTTGGCTACCTGGTCGGGGGTTAAGGGAACGGTTTGGTAAGAGTCTTGCCTTGTTCAGTGTATAGATCCTGCAAGGACCTGGGTCAAATTTAGTAGGACCTCCTTCAATACTTAACGGTATTGGATGGTGAGGGTCCAAACTCTTTGATCCCCTCATATGTAAGCTACTATTAATACTTTAACCCGGCTACTTAGGACTGTATCCCTGCTGACTCAGACTACCTAGCCGAGGGTAACGTCACCTTCAAAAGAGGGGCCTACCATAATATGCATTAATAACTTAATTAATTATCTTTCAATAATCCGACCCTTTAGGATTGTATCCTTGCTGACTCAAACTACTGGGTTGAGGGTAACGTCACCTTCAAAAGAGGGGCGTACTACAGTAACTAAGATAATCTCTTAAAAAGTGCAAAAGTGCGGAAATAATCAAAGGTTACACTATACACGAGTCGGAGCCAAGTGCTTCATCTTGTCTATCTGTTTTTACTTTTATTTTATTTTCAGCATTTTAGTTTGTTTTTATTTTTCTAGTTTAAAACCTTTTTCTAACTTTTTGATTTGATTAGACGTTGAGGATAAACCGGTACTAAAAGCTTTTGTGTCATTGGACGACATCGGTATCTTACCAACACTATACTACTCTCACGATGGGTGCACTTGCCCATATGTGTGTCTAGTGTTAGTAAATATCGTGTTTTATAAATTTAAAACTTGGCTAAAGAAAGTGTAAAAGGGCTTAAAATAAACATTAAAACCATAACACACTTCACGCACATCAATGACTTAAACAATTTTCAACATGTTCATTAACAGGGTTGCCACCCGGTGGAATGGACATCCGACCGAGTGACACTTCTGCTGTGAATTTGATCCCACTAAGTAACCTTATCACTAGGGTCGCCGTCCGACCAGACTACCGTCCGACCGGATGACCATCCGAACAGATTGTCATCCGCATGACTGACCGTCCGATCGACCGACTTGAAGGATAGAGATACTTCAATGTTTTCAAAATGCTACAACGAAAACTTCAAAGGACAAGCCATCATACACAAACACATCAAAGGAAGAAACAATCCACTCGAATAGTCATCCGACCGGACAACCTGTCCGAACGGATGACCATCCGAGCGGATTGTCATCCGCACGAACAAGCCGTCCGATCGGATTATCATCCGACCGAACTGCTGTCCGACCCACTCACACATTACATCGTTTTACGCGTCACTTATCGTTATGCTACCAAACTATTCAGGCTAACCTTACTCGCTAAGCGCTCCCTTCAATCCATCATCACTGTGAGTATACTCGATCCCTTTTTGCTTTATGCACTTTTGGGTGTTACATAGTTACGAATATTCAAATCACAACAATCACACTACTCAATACTATTTGAACGCTAACCGTTAATGCATGTTATACGTGGCTTATGAATGCTTGTTTGTTATGTTTACACATGGAAATGTTGTCTACCTGCCTTAGCAACGATAGTACTATAGTTTGGACTCAGCACCTGTTCGCAGGGGTTGTTAAGGACAATTACTTGCATGGATTACGGTGGTAATCATGTATTGCGAACTGCCTCAGGCAGTCAACCCGCAGTCATTGGTATCGATGGATCTATGTCGATAACTAACGTGCTTCATTTCACTATGTGTACGTGTTGGTTATGCGTAAACGAAATTCGAACTATATATGCTATTATCAAACTTGTATGCTCACCTTTACATTATATGTATTGACTTTATTTTAACGTATGTGACAGGTGCTTAGGATGCACATCTGGTAGGAAATCGAAGCTAGAATAAGGCTCTAGAGGCCAACAAATAGTTGTCTGTACAAATTTAATCAGGGGTCTCTAGAAGCAGATAAACAATTAATCTATTTGAAAATCTGAGTTGTCGGAATAGACTATTTGCCTAGATTTTGTCTGTAATAATTTGTTTACCTTTTGAGACATGGTATGGGACATGTTATTTTAAATTGATTGGTAATGATAATTGTTATGGAAACTTCTGGACAATCTGTTTCGCTCAGTGCCATGCCCCGATGTTTTCGCCATCGGTTGGGGTATGGCAGATTGGTATCAGAGCCATAACTATAGGGAATTAGGCAAGGCACGACCTAGTCCGGGTCGATGTCTTAGAGACCTAATCTATAGTTAGGAACCGACAGACCGACTTGTGCATATCCATTAGGGATTATGTATGAGCTTTGATGTGTGCAAAACGCAACATATAAATTACATCAATTGTGGCATAAAACTAACCCTTTTTTAGTACTAATGTTGGAAAAAGTGTGCTTTTGTCTTCCTTTTGTATTTTCAGGATTAAATGAGCTCAAATTAACAAAAGAAGCAAAAAGACAGCTAAAACTAACATAAATACAAGAAAAGGAATAAAAGAGACATGCCCGACCCCACGACAACATCTTCCCAAGTAAAACAAGAGAACAGAAGGCTGAACACGCCCCGTGCTCGGTGAACACGGGGGCGTGCCCAAGTGCCAGCATAAAAGACAAAGCTATAGAAGCTTCTATCGCCCACCACGGGGCCGTGCTCAGCGAACACGGGGCCATGGTCAACTATAAGATTCGCAGAATCCAGGCAAATCTTGATAGTACAGATATGCTTCTGCATACGGGGGCGTGCCCAGCGGACACGGGGGCGTGGTCAACTAATGCAGACAAACTGCAATTAATGAAAACAGAGAAGAGGATAGACACGGGGCCATGCCCAATGGACACGGGGCCGTTCCCGAGCTTCTGTTCAGCCTATAAATAGGAGTGTTTGGCTCAAGCTCAAACCATCCCTTGGCACACCACCTCTCTCAAACTTCACCCACCACCACCATAACACCATCATCCACCACCATCATCCATTGTCCATAGTCCATCATAGAGTGTGTGAGTCGTCTCGGGATCCAAGATTGATCGTAAGAGTTCTTGACAATCAAGGTCATGTTTGCCTAAGTCTCATACATCACTTGGTGAAGACAAAGTGTCTAGTGTAATACTTTTTATTTTTAATCTTTTCTCACTTTTACTTGGTATGTATTAATGGCTTTAATAACTAGTTTCTTATGTTGAAGGTGATTCTTCCTTATCGTTTGTCCGTGGTGTTTTGGCATTATTTTACTGTCTATATAAAATAAAAGATTTTCACCATTCATATCTCCACGATCTATATGGAGGTATGTTGGCTACCTGGTCGGGGGTTAAGGGAACGGTTTGGTAAGAGTCTTGCCTTGTTCAGTGTATAGATCCTGCAAGGACCTGGGTCAAATTTAGTAGGACCTCCTTCAATACTTAACGGTATTGGATTGTGGGGGTCCAAACTCTTTGATCCCCTCATATGTAAGCTACTATTAATACTTTAACCCGGCTACTTAGGATTGTATCCCTGCTGACTCAGACTACTTAGCCGAGGGTAACGTCACCTTCAAAAGAGGGGCCTACCATAATATGCATTAATAACTTAATTAATTATCTTTCAATAATCCGACACTTTAGGATTGTATCCTTGCTGACTCAAACTACTGGGTTGAGGGTAACGTCACCTTCAAAAGAGGGGCCTACTACAATAACTAAGATAATCTCTTAAAAAGTGCAAAAGTGCGGAAATAATCAAAGGTTACACTATACACGAGTCGGAACCAAGTGATTCATCTTGTCTATCTGTTTTTATTTTTATTTTATTTTCAGCATTTTAGTTAGTTTTTATTTTTCTAGTTTAAAACCTTTTTCTAACTTTCTGATTTGATTAGACGTTGAGGATAAACCGGTACTAAAAGCTCTTGTGTCCTTGGACGACCTCGGTATCTTACCAACACTATACTACGCTCACGATGGGTGCACTTGCCCATATGTGTGTTTAGTGTTAGTAAATATCGTGTTTTATAAATTTAAAACTTGGCTAAAGAAAGTGTAAAAGGGCTTAAAATAAACATTAAAACCATAACACACTTCACGTACATCAAGTTTTTGGCACCGTAGCCGGGGTCACAAGGATTTTAAGAAAGTTAGGAATCAACGGCCTAATCGCTTTTTCTTATTTTTCTATTTTTTTAGGATTTTTTCTTAATTTTTCAGCTTATGCAGAACTCAGCACGGGCCGTGCCTGGTCGAACATGGGCCGTGCCCAACATTGTTACTGGCAGTTTTTATTTTCCGAGTTACAGAGAGCTGAGCACGGGTCCGTGTCGGTGCAACACGGGGCCGTGTCCAACTTCCCAGTAACAGGGATCCGGAAAACAATCACTGTATCTCCGACCACGGGCCGTGTTCACTGAACACGGGGCCGTGGTGAACTTTCTGACCAACGTTCTTTTCTGTTTTTATATCAGGATTTGGAACCCAGGCGCCACATTTAAACCTCCTACGTAGTGCATGAGCTCCAATTCTAGTAGAGACATAAAAGAACCTCTAGAAGAACCCGAACGCTTTCTCAGAAAAAGACTTAAAGCTAAAAACCAAGAGAAAGTTTCGGGGGACCCACCTCCAATGGCGGACCAACCTACCCTCATGGATTACCTACGGCCCGCTGTAGGTAATCTCGGCGCCACTATCAATGCACCGAATATCGAAGCCAATAACTTCGAACTTCGACCGCATTTGATACAAATGCTTCAAAACTCCGCAACCTTTCATGGGCTTGCGGACGAGAATCCCCATCTACATATTACTAGTTTTTTAGAAATATCTGATACCTTTCGGATCAATGGAGCATCAAATGACGCCATCCGCCTTCGAATGTTTCCATTTTCACTAAAAGACCGAGCTAAGGCTTGGCTTAACACCCTCCCAATTGGCTCGGTAATCACCTGGGATGAACTAGCCCAAAAGTTTCTATATAAGTATTTCCCTCCCGCTAAAATGGCTAAATTAGTGACTGAAATTAATACATATTCACAAGAGGATGGGGAATCCTTATATGAAACTTGGGAAAGGTTCAAGGAGCTACTAAGAAAGTGTCCTCATCACGGTCTTGCGGTATGGCAACAAGTATCCACTTTCTACAATGGGTTGTTGCCACACACAAGACAAACACTCGATTCTAGCTTCGGGGGACTTCTAGGTAATCATCGCCCAAATGAAATATATAATCAAATTGAGGAAATTGCTCAAACCAATTTTCAGTGGCACACTCCCCGAGGTAATAAATCTATTGCCCCGGGCGCCCATAAGGTTGATGAAAGCACTTCTTTACAAGCCCAAATCGAGGCCCTTTCTTCAAAAATCAAAAAGTTAGAAATGGCAAAAACGGCCTCGGTTATGGCTTGTGAGGGGTGTGGTGGACCACATGAAAATTGGAGTTGTATGAAAGAAGTAGATGATCAAACAGAAACGGTAAACTACATTGATAATAGACCTAGGCCGTTGGGTCCCCCAACGGGTACCTACAACCAAGGATGGCGTAACCACCCTAACCTTGGTTTGAGAGATCCCGGCAATAGTAGTAACCAACAAAACCAACGAACTAACTTTCAACAACCACAAAACTTTTCTCAACAACAAGGTGGACGAGAAAGGCTTGAAGATACTGTATCTCGCCTCATATCCGACACCGAAAAGAAAAACTCGGATCGATTTCAACAATTGGAATCGAATTTTAGAAATCAACAAGCTAGCATTCAAAACATTGAAAAACAATTAAATCAAGTAGCTCAAAATTTCTCCGAGAGACCACAAGGCGCGTTACCAAGCAATACCGAAACCAACCCAAAAGCGCAAGTACATCTCATCACATTAAGAAACCAAACCGTGGGTCCCGAGGAGGCTCCATTACCGGCAGCTGAAAGAAGCCAATCCAGCCAAACCACGACTACACCCGCGCCCCAACCTGAAAAGGTTTCTCCTCCAAATCAAGAAGCCACCAAGACTCCTCCGGTTCCATACCCCGGTCGGTTAATTCGTCAAAAGACCGATGAGTAATTTGCAAAGTTTGAAAATTTACTAAAACAATTGCATGTTAATATTCCTTTTATCGAGGTCCTAACCCAAATGCCTAAATATGCAAAATTTATGAGGGACTTCCTCACTCACAAAAGGAAAATTGAATCATCGCAATTAGTTAACTTAGGCGAAGAATGCTCCGCCTTAGTACTCAACAAACTCCCACAAAAGAAAATTGATCCTGGAAGCTTCACGATTCCTTGCTCGATTGGGGAATCCCCCATTCGTAATGCACTAGCCGATCTTGGGGCTAGCATTAACCTCATGCCCACATCAATGTTCAACCGACTCGGCCTAGGAAAAACGAGCCCTACAAAGATGAGCATACAACTTGTCGACAGATCCGTCAAATTTCCACAAGGTTCGCTGAAAATCTATTGGTCAAAGTCGACAATTTCGTCTTCCCGACCGACTTTGTCTTACTAGACATGGAAGAAGACACCGATGTCCCCCTCATCCTCGGGAAGCCAATTCTAGCCACCGCCCAAGCAGTGGTGGATATGAATGACGGAACACTAACATTGAAGTTTGGGGACGAGGAAGTGAAGTTTGGAGTTGGAAAGAGAGTAGAAGACGAAGACCTGGTCAACTACATGAAGGTCATAGACTCAAGCTTGGATGATGCTCTCCGACGGTGTAGCATGGGACGCAAACCATCCCACTTGAGTGACATATGACCAGGCTTTGGGTCTAGCCAAGGACCCTTATAAACGTGGCGCACCACGGAGGCATTCTGCGGAACTATCCTTAGTTTAGTTTAGATTAATTTTTATGTTTTCTAGTTTAGTTTTAATTTTCAGGAATAAAACACACTCGGGATGGCAAAGGATAACAAGGGAAACTTGAACCAGCACCCCATGCAGGAAAACAGGGCCATCCGACAAACTTTCTTCATTAGAGCAAGTTCAGCACGGGCCGTGTCCGCCCAACACGGCCCCGTCTGCATAGTCTGCAGAAAATGCCCAGTTCAGGTAAACTGGACACGGGCCGTGTTCACCCAACACGCCCCCGTGTCCAGGCTTCTGTTTCTTTTGCTTAACTTTTTGTTACTGGCACCTGAACACGGGGCCGTGCCCGGACAACACGGGGCCGTGTTCAGACGCCTAGTAACACAATTTTTGCTTTTTAACAAAAAACACATTCAATCAACCTAAAAACTTATTTTAGGACACATTGAGGACAATGTGTAATTTAAGTGTGGGGGGGATGCTAAAACCTTGAATCTTGCAAGTCCTAATAACAAGCCTTACACAAAACTCTATTGGAACCGCTAGTCACCCCAATTTTTTTCAAAAACTTTCATTTTTTTTACTTGTCTAGGTTTAACTCGGGAAATCAAGTTCTAAAAAGGTTATATTTTTACAAATTTACAACCGATAGCGTCGCGATAAAAAGAACCAACATAAGAAAATTATGAAACGGCATGACAAGCTTAGTTAAAATTTGATTATATATACTTGATCACATAAAAACCCATTCCCACAAAAGTGAGTTTTGAGCCTTTATTGAGCATACAAATACATAGCTTTAAACTAAATGCTCATTTTTCGTTTCTTGTGTGAATAGCCCCTTGGTTCTTATGACTCTAGAACTTGCCACGACAATACATTCCCGGACCTTACCAACTTAAACCCGAGTAAGTAAATGATGGAGGCATTAGGACTAACCCTTTTTATTTCACCACCATTATTTTTCTTTTTTTTTACCACCTACCCAAAATCCCCCTAGTTAGCCCCTTTGAGCCTAAACTTTTTCATTTCATAACCCAAACCAAACACCCCTTTCACCCACCAAAAACCCTTTTTATTTTACCTTTTATTTTAGTAACAAGCCCGGTATTTCGAATGACTTTTCAAAAAAAAAATGTTGATGATGAAGCAAAAGAGAAATAAACAAACAAGTTTATCAAAAATAACTTTGTTTGAATAAAAGCTTCATCAAAATAAAAGTTGCAAAAAAGTAAAAAGTCTTACGAAAACCGATGCTTGTTACGATTTTCGCCCTTTCTCTAACCACTAACCCAACCACCTACCTTTAACCCAAGCCTAACACTTCACCCCAAAAGTCCTCTTGATATTTACAAAGGTATATAGTTAAAAAGGAGTAGGATTGATTGCTTAGCAAGCCTATGGTAGGAGTAAGTTCCATGTCGCTCTCAAGTGATTCACTAAATTACATCTTCGGCCGAGTGTTGAGTGATCCCCCGTGAGGTATGTAAACTTTTATATAAATAGAATTTTAAAGAGGCATGTTATGCCCTAATAAGTAATTTATCTTATGAAAAGTTTTAAATAAATCATGACGAATAGGATTGTAAAACTTAATAAAGAATCTTGGAAATCCCGACACTCTATGACAAGCCCAAAAACCTTCTCTTCTACCCATTCCATTTGGGAGTGTAAAGCCACATTATAAAGAGTTTTGCTTGAGGACAAGCAAAGATTCAAGTGTGGGGGTATTTGATGTGTGCAAACTGCAACATATAAATTACATCAATTGTGGCATAAAACTAACCCTTTTTTAGTACTAATGTTGGAAAAGTGTGCTTTTGTCTTCCTTTTGTATTTTCAGGATTAAATGAGCTCAAATTAACAAAAGAAGTAAAAAAGACAGCTAAATCTAACATAAATACAAGAAAAGGAATAAAAGAGACATGCCCGACCCCACGACAGCATCTTCCCAAGCAAAACAAGAGAACAGAAGGCTGAACACACCCCGGGCTCAGTGAACATGGGGGCGTGCCCAAGTGCCAGCATAAAAGACAAAGCTATAGAAGCTTCTATCGCCCACCACGGGGCCGTGCTCAGCGGACACGGGGCCGTGGTCAACTATAAGATTCGCAGAATCCAGGCAAATCTTGATAGTACAGATATGCTTCTGCACACGGGGGCGTGCCCAACGGACACGGGGGCGTGGTCAACTAACGCAGACAAACTGCAATTAATGAAGACAGAGAAGAGGATGGACACGGGGCCGTGCCCAATGGACATGGGGCTGTGCCCGAGCTTCTGTTCAGCCTATAGATAGGAGTGCTTGGCTCAAGCTCAAACCATCCCTTGGCACACCACCTCTCTCACACTTCACCCACCACCCACCACCACCATAACACCATCATCCACCACCATCATCCATTGTCCATCATAGAGTGTGTGAGTCATCTCGGGATCCAAGATTGATCGTAAGAGTTCTTGACAATCAAGGCCATGTTTGCCTAAGTCTCTTACATCACTTGGTGAAGACAAAGTGTCTAGTGTAATACTTTTTATTTTTAATCTTTTCGCACTTTCTACTTGGTTATGTATTAATGACTTTAATAACTAGTTTCTTATGTTGAAGGTGATTCTTCCTTATCGTTTGTCCGTGGTGTCTTGGCATTATTTTACTGTCTATATAAAATAAAAGATTTTCACCATTCATATCTCCACGGTCTATATGGAGGTATGTTGGCTACCTGGTCGGGGGTTAAGGGAACGGTTTGGTAAGAGTCTTGCCTTGTTCAGTGTATAGATTCTGCAAGGACCTGGGTCAAATTTAGTAGGACCTCCTTCAATACTTAACGGTATTGGATTGTGGGGGTCCAAACTCTTTGATTCCTTCATATGTAAGCTACTATTAATACTTTAACCCGGCTACTTAGGACTGTATCCCTGCTGACTCAGACTACTTAGCCGAGGGTAACGTCACCTTCAAAAGAGGGGCCTACCATAATATGCATTAATAACTTAATTAATTATCTTTCAATAATCCGACCCTTTAGGATTGTATCCTTGCTGACTCAAACTACTGGGTTGAGGGTAACGTCACCTTCAAAAGAGGGGCCTACTACAATAACTAAGATAATCTCTTAAAAAGTGCGGAAATAATCAAAGGTTACACTATACACGAGTCGGAACCAAGTGATTCATCTTGTCTATCTGTTTTTATTTTTATTTTATTTTCATCATTTTAGTTAGTTTTTATTTTTCTAGTTTAAAACCTTTTTCTAACTTTTTGATTTGATTAGACGTTGAGGATAAACCGGTACTAAAAGCTCTTGTGTCTTTGGACGACCTCAGTATCTTACCAACACTATACTACGCTCACGATGGGTGCACTTGCCCATATGTGTGTTTAGTGTTAGTAAATATCGTTTTTTATAAATTTAAAACTTGGCTAAAGAAAGTGTAAAAGGGCTTAAAATAAACATTAAAACCATAACACACTTCACGCATATCAAGCTTACTGCTATCTCTCGCTATTCTCTTATGCTACACTATCACTGCACTCGAATTTTCAACTATGAAAGAGTAACTAAGTCATGATTAGGTGTGAAAACCGCAAACTCTTGACTGAAGTTACCAACCAACCCGTATTTTTATCTACAAACGGGGAGAATTATGCCAAATCAGGAGTGAAATCCGAATTTTGATGAATAATCTCCTTTATTTTATCAAAACAGGAGCGAAGTTGTTAAGCTAGGGGTGAAACCCTAACCTTAACGACTCGTTCCGCCCATTTTACAAAGCTCTCACCAAAGTCTCGACGGACTCCAACGATATGACTAACGGGATGCGTGCCCAACACCCAAGAATCGAGGCAAAGGCACTGCCCGGTAGGTTAAGTGTGCAGAACAAGTCCTTGTGAATAGTCGGACCACTTTGGTTAGTCGATGTCTAATAGCTGCAGACGATCTATTTCTCGATTTTCATGTGTTTCAATTCTGAGCCCGCAACTGCCGACTCTGATGATTCGTCGATTTTATGTGCTTATATGTGTGTTACCTGTTTATGTGCTTAAATTTTTGGAGATTTACTCGATTTTTGCTTTCACTTCGATCGACACTCACGACTCGCGCTGCATTCCTATCTCAAAACGTTAACAAATCGCTGAGCCATGGACGACTTTATGCTACGTTATACGCTTATACTACCCGACGTGATATATTGAACGCGGTCGCTATATTCGAACGCTCGCGAACTGTGAATGATAGGTTTCTGTATTCTAACTGCCTCTTGTGACTACATGATTAGGTGCTTCTGTGATTCTGTGCTCTACGTGCTTATGTGCTTCTGTGTTATGTGAATATGTGATTATGTGCCTATGTTTCTTATGTGATACGTGTTACATTGCGTGTTCATAAGCTTTAGACGTGTGAGGTGAGATTTTAATACGTTGTGTTGAGTCCTGTGATGATGTCTATTGCAGACAATGTCATCTGGATCCCGTCACACACCACTTTCTCGTCAATAAAAGAGAGACAAACGTCTTGCTGCTATCATCGCTAAACAAGTAGCAAAAGCCGTGAGTGATGTCTACGAGAACGTCAGCAAATCATCTGAAGAGTCGAGAACCGAAGCTCCTAAAGCTACTACCAAAGATCCCTTCAATTTCAAGTAATTCAAGTCTTGTGGGCCAAAGGAATTCACTGGCGAGGAAGGCCCTACATCATTGTTCCAATGGTTTGATTCCATTGAGGTAACACTACGACAGAGCGGTTGCCCCGACGACCTCCGCACTCTGAATGCTACCGGCGTCTTCCAGTCCTGCGCATTAGACTAGTAGACGGCTGAGAGAAACAAGCGGGGAAACGATGCAGCCTACGGTTTGTCATGGGATGAACTCAAGGAGGTCATGCTGGAAGAATTCTACCCTCCTCATGAGCGCCAAAAGTTAGAAGATGAATTCTGGCACATAAAGCAGAAGGAAGGTGAAAATGCTGCTCTCACTGCTCGCTTCAAACAGCTCAGCATCATCTGCCCTGACCAAGTCAAGACCTCAGACATGGCGATCAAGAACTATATCCAGGCCCTGCCTGACTGCGTCGCAGATTTCGTGCAAGCGGCTAAGACTAAGACGATCGAAGAGACTTATCTATTGGCCGCTGAAATCAACGACAAGCGGGTCAAGGCTGGTGACTGGGATAAAGCTCCAAAACACCTGCATCAAGCCACCACCGCCGCACCAACTGCTGAAACCACCACCGCATCGAGCAACAAGAGGAAGAGCAAGAGAAAGAACAGCTCTAGCAACAAGAACTGTGTGATCACTGCTGCACCGATACAAGCTGTACCAGCCCAACAGCGTCGAGTAGCGGCGCCTGTGGCAAATGCACCGCCTGCTAAGCGTGCATACACTGGGCCACACCTGCTTTGCCCTACTTGCACCTACCACCACCCGACTGCCATCGCTTGCCGGTTCTGTGCTCATTGCAATATGTACGACCATTTCACTACCAACTGCCGTGCTCGACAAGCTCCTGCTCATCAAGCTCTACTCACCGCCCCTCAGGGTCAACAAGCTCCTCCGGCACCCGCGGTCAACGCTAGAGCCTGCTTCGCATGTGGAGATCCTAATCATTTCGCCAACATGTGCCCAAATAGGGTTGTGAAGCAAGAGCCCCAGCAGCAGCAGCCTCAGCAACAGCAGCAACAACAACAAGCCGCACGCGCCAGAACTTTCAACATCAACGTGCGCCAAGCCCAAGCCGACAACAACGTGGTCAATGGTACGTTCCTTGTGAATGGTATTTATGCTTCGTGTTTATTTGATACTGGAGCCAACATTTGCTTTGTGTCGTTCGAATTCGAAAAGCCCCTTAGCCGTAAACGTTACCGACTCTCCTCGACGTTTGATGTTGAAGTCGCTACCGAAAGAACCGTCGCCGTAAATTCTGTACTTCGTGATTGTACCCTTGAGCTCAACAATCACATCTTCCCAGTCGACCTTATTCCGATGCAACTCGGAAGTTTTGATGTCATAGTAGGCATGGACTTTCTTCGCGAAAACCATGCTGAAGTTGTGTGCTTCGACAAGATGATTCGATTCTCGCTCGCGAATGGTGATCTATTGTGCGTTTACGGTGAAACTACTTTGAAAGGTCTCCAGCTCATGTCATGTGTCCAAGCTAGCAAGTATCTCCGCAAGGAATACAGAGCTTTCTTGGCTAACATTGTAGTAGCAGAGAAGGAAAAGAAAGAGAAGAAGGAAGTGAAAGACGTTCCTGTGGTTCGAGAATTTCCTAATGTTTTTCCAGAGGATCTTCCCAGGCTACCGCCAAGTCGTGATATCGACTTTCGTATCGACCTCATTCCTGGAGCCAACCCTATTGCCAAAGCTCCCTACCGACTCGCGTCATCCGAAATGCGTGAACTTTCAAACCAACTCCAGGAATTACTTGAGAAAGGCTTCATTCGCCCGAGCACCTCTCCTTGGGGCGCGCCAGTCCTTTTCGTCAAAAAGAAGGATGGGTCGTTCAGGATGTGCATCGACTATCGAGATGTGAATAAGTTAACTATCAAGAACCGCTATCCCCTACCTCGCATCGACGATTTGTTTGATCAGCTACAAGGTGCTACGTGCTTCTCGAAGATCGATCTACGCTCAGATTATCACCAACTACATATTCAAGAGGAGGATATACCCAAAACCGTGTTTCGCACTCGATACGGCCACTACGAATTCATTGTTATGCCTTTTGGTTTAACCAACGCACCCGAGGTTTTCATGGATCTGATGAATCGCGTGTGTAAACCATATCTCGACCGTTTCGTTATCGTATTCATCGACGATGTCATGATCTATTCCAAATCGAAAACCGAACACGCACAACATCTACGTTTGGTTCTCGAGCTACTCCAGGGGAACCAACTCTATGCCAAGTTCTCCAAGTGTGAATTCTGGTTGGAGGAAGTTCAGTTCCTGGGTCACATCATAAATAGTCAAGGTATTCACGTCGATCCTGCGAAGATTGAAGCCGTTAAGAGTTGGATTACACCTAAGAACCCATCTAAAGTCCGTTCTTTTCTCGGACTAGCGGGCTATTATCAACGATTTATCGAAGGATTCTCAAAGATCGATGTGCCGCTTACCGCTCTCACACATAAAGATAAGCCTTTTGTTTAGGGAACTGAACAAGAGTCTGCCTTTCGAACCCTCAAGCACATGCTTTGCAATGCTCCTGTTCTCACATTGCCCGATGGAAACGACGATTTCATTGTCTACTGTGACGCTTCCAACCT
This sequence comes from Helianthus tuberosus, assembly GCA_030545235.1. NCBI lineage: Eukaryota > Viridiplantae > Streptophyta > Magnoliopsida > Asterales > Asteraceae > Helianthus > Helianthus tuberosus. The sequence goes on along the minus strand of CM060372.1, from coordinate 60,738,317 downwards.
CGGTCTCGGTTGTGTCCTCATGCAACGGGACAAGGTTATAGCTTACGCATCTCGTCAGCTCAAAATCCACGAGAAGAACTAAACAACCCACGATCTCGAGCTAGGCGCAGTTGTTTTTGCAATAAAGATTTGGCGACACTACCTGTATGGTACCAAGTGTACGATCTTCACCGATCATAGGAGCCTACAACATATCTTTAATCAGAAGGAACTTAATATGCCTCAACGCCGATGGGTAGAGCTTCTCAACAATTACGACTGTGAGATTCGTTATCACCCAGGCAAAGCAAATGTTGTTTCCGACGCACTCTGCAGACGGAGCTATTTGCTTAGCACTCGTAATGTTCGAGCCCAACACGATCTCGAAACCCTCATTCGCGAAGCTCAACATGCATGTTTTAACGAACGCACTCTGAAGAAGGAAACAATCTACCACGATGGAGCCCAGCTTGTGAGCAAGTCGAATGGGATATTCCACTTTCTGGACCGAATTTGGATCCCGAAACGGACCGATTTACGACAGATTCTGATGGACGAAGCCCACAAATCCTGGTATTCTATTCATCCCGGTGCCGACAAAATGTACCAGGATCTTCGCTATAAGTACTGGTGGCCGGGCATGAAAAGGGATATTGCTCTCTATGTTGGAAAATGCCTGACCTGTGCAAGAGTTAAGGCTGAACATCAAAGACCCTCTGGCTTACTCGAACAACCACCGATCCCTATGTGGAAGTGGGAGAGTATAGCTATGGACTTTATAACAAAGCTTCTGCACACGTCATCAGGTCACGACAGCATTTGGGTTGTGGTTGACCGTTTGACTAAATCAGCTCACTTTTTGCCAATACGGGAATACTACAAGGTAGAACGATTAGCCCGAATCTACACCGACGAGATCATTTGTAATCATGGGACGCCTCGCGACATCATCTCTGATCGTGATGCTCGGTTTACCTCGCAACTGTGGGAAACGTTTCAAACGGCACTCGGTACATCGCTCAATCTAAGTACCGCTTTCCACCCTCAAACCGACGGTCAGACTGAAAGAACGATTCGTACTCTTGAAGACATTCATGTGTCATAGACTTCGGTGGTAATTGGGATAAATACCTGCCATTAGTCGAATTCTCATATAACAACAACTATCATTCCAGCATTCAAATGGCACCATTCGAGGCTTTATACGGAAGAAGATGTCGATCGCCTATTATGTGGCACGAGATTGGGCATTCGCAATTAACCGGTACCGAGCTATTGCAAGAAACGACAGACAAAATTTTCCAAATTCAAGACAATCTAACGAAAGCTCGGAATCGACAGAAAAGTTATGCCGATAGACGACGCAAGCCCCTTGAATTTGAAGTTGGCGACTACGTACTCCTGAAGGTATCACCTTGGAAGGGTGTGGTCCGATTCGGCAAGAAAGGGAAGCTCGCGCCTCGATACGTTCGACCTTTTAAGATTCTGGAAAGGATCAGAAAACTCGCCTACAGACTCAAACTACCGGAGGAACTTAGTAACATCCACCCGACTTTCCACGTGTCAAACCTTCGAAAGTGCCTGGCCGACCACGACTTACATGTTCCACTCGATGACCTTCAGGTGAACGAAACATTACACTTCGTGGAAAATCCTGTCGAAATGATGGACCGCCAAACCAAGCAACTCAGACGCTCTCGCATTCCCATTGTGAAAGTCCGATGGGAAGGCAAACGAGGCGCAAAGTTCACTTGGGAACTCGAAAGCGACATGAAGGCGAAGTACCCGCATTTATTTAAGGAGAAAGTCTAGAGAGAGAAAAGTGATTCACGGTGTTGTACAACTTTCAGCCTAATTTCGGGACAAAATTTCCTAAACAAGGGGAGGCTGTAACACCCCGTGTTTTCGAGAAGTCAAAGTCAAGGTCAGAGTCAACGACCGATTTCGCACGACTTAACTTGTAGTAGATTTCTTTTGTATGTTTATTTTAGTTGTATTATATGGAGTAAGTGTCAATAATTACAATAATCGACGTATGTTACTCGCAATCTAATCGACTTACGACTGTGAACTATAGGAAGTAACAATGCGATAAAGTTAACTAAGCGATAATCAAACTATGCTAATCAAATCGACATTGAATCGAATCGCAACTCGAACTAATCATTTTAGTTATTGTTATACGTGTGTGTGTACCTTATGTGTTACTTGTGCATGCTCATTTATGTATGTGCGGTAATCAATCGAAACGCAATCAAACTCAATCGACATCGAACTCGAATCACAATCGAACTATGATAATTAGTGGAGAAGGGACAGTGCGAGATATGAGTGGTTGGGATTAAAAGTAATTTGAATAGGAAACTCCATCGTATCGCATCGCTGGCAATCGAAATCGAATCAGCAAAAATCGTCGCGTCGAACACACGAACCAAGTGCCATCCGGCCGGATAGCCATCCGACCGGGCTTCCACTTGGTCGTGGTGTCAAGATGACATCCGACCGGATAGTCATCCGGGCGGGGTGCCATCCGACCGACCCACACTTTCCCCTTTTGGAATCCTATAAATACCCATGTCACTCTCAAACTTTCTACTTTTGGAAACTCTCTGACCGACCAGCACGCTCTCCTCGCCTTTTCTTCGATTTCTCTCGATTCCGGTAAGATCTCGCCCTAAATCTTGTACTTTCTTGATCTACACGCACTCCTAAACCTTTCTATCTTTTGAATCTTAACTTTTAGCCGTGAAATCACTAGATTTGAGGTGTTCTAGGATGACGTCATCATGAGTTCTTGAAGAACTTCATGTTTTGGCCTCAATCCACCAAGAACAACTTAGATCTAACCGATTCCCACACAAATAAACAAATATCTCACACAGATCTAAACACCTTCACGGTGAAAAAGGATTGAGAGATGGTTTCTAACTTTCTTTCAACTCTTTTACACTCAAAGCACTCAAAACCGATAGAGTCGGGTCTTGTTCTAGTCCCCTGCTCATTCTTAGTGTTGTGCTAGCTCAAGATCTGGATTCTACTCACGAGACCATCGATTTCGGGTTAAACAAGAACAACCGTCTTGAACCAGTTAACTGGCCGAACGAACTAGGGTGATTCCTGGTCGATCAGGTCACTTGGGTCAAGATGGGGTTCTGTTGGTTAACACAATGTCAAAACGTCTCGATAAAGCTACAAACAAACAAAAACGACCAAGTGTAAGACGGACGGAGCAACCGGAACGGAGTGCTATCCGACCGGACTACTGTCCGAGCGGATAAGCCACCCGAACGGATTGCCATCCGAACGGATCACACCTTGGGTCCCATACTTAATCAACTTTATCTGAAGTTTGAGTATTGAACAAATTGCCATCCGATCGGACTATTCGGATCATGAGATACTAGGACTCTAAATGAAACGTCGGGGAGTGTCGTGGCAGAATTATCGTTTCATAACCATGGATACAAAAAGTTTCGTTTTATTGATTCATTAAGTAATTTACATTGTTTTAACACAAAACAAAGAAGTTACATATCGACTAATATTGTTATTATGTCTCTAAGGCCTCGTCCAGATCCTATGTGACTCACGCATCCTAGTAATCATCATCAAACATCAACACCTGAAACATATGTAAAGACAAAGTCAGCAAAGAAATGCTGGCGAGTACATAGGTTTTATAGGAGTGTCGGATTCATGGCTTGTTTAAATGTTGGAATACTTTATTAAAAACCTTGTTTTGAAAAGAGTATAATATTGCAACTTAATTAACCAACTCAAATCAAGCGGGTTAGAGTTTATAAAACCTCGTAGCCATGATTCTTAACCCAAAAACATTTGTTTTAGTAAAGCAATTTGTAAAACATCTCGTATTAAATCGTTAATAAAACTCGTTAATAAATCTTGTATGGTTTATATCCTTTTGAAAACCTCGTTTGTGTGACATCGTTTCAAAATCGTTTACCCAAGTGAACTAAATAACGCCACGGTATGTAATATGTTGAAAACACTTATATATAAGAAGTACCAGCGGCGTATCTACCATGTTTTCACCACATTACCCCTGTCTCGTTATCTAAACACTTAACCAAAAAAAAACAATCGTTTATCCAACTCGTTTAATCTCGTATGAATCGTTCCCAAATCGTTAATTCGTTTAAATCGTTTAAATCATCCTCGCTTTAAGTGTGAAAACTATTTATGGTCGCCTCGCTAATAACATTCAAACCTTCGTGACTCGACTACCTCGCTTCTCGCATTAATAACCCACCAAAGGGTAAATTAACATTCAGATTCAGTCATTACCCACCTAACCCACAGATAACCATGGGTGCAGTACGATAATGGGATTTGTCAGATCCTATGGTACCATAACCTAATACTGGTAGGCTTGATCAATGCTAATGAATGCCATTCGTTATGTAATTACAACCAACTAGTTTATTCACTTTATTGAAATCGTTATTAGTTTAATATAAACCATCTTAATCGTTTTTGAAATCATCGTTATAATATCGAAAATCGTTTTGAAAACCATCGTTAAAACCTTGAAGACATTTAACACATATGAATCACCCCAAAACAATTGAAAACAGTAAAATAGGGGAACTATGTACTCACATGAAGTGCAAAGTATCCTCAATCAATAGAACTTCAACAAACTCGAGCAAACCAGAGAAATCAAACAGCACCTAGTAATCGAATCACTAGTCAAACAATAGACACCTAAATCGGAAGATCGGATAGAATGAGGTCTTGTAAACCAATTGAGTGTTGGAACTCATGTGATATGGTTTAACAAATCCTACATCCTAAATCGGAACCTAACCTAAGTGCTTTCGACCCGTTGCGACCCATTAAGGTAGCTTACGCTACATTAACGCGTCATGCGCGCAAAAGCGCATTCGAGACGTCTAACTAGTCCTATGACAAGTGTTATATGCCTAAACATGTTTAAATATGTTGCATAATCAGTTATGTGACAAAAGTTTATGTTACATATGCTTAATTACCAATTATGCATGAAAAGGGCATTTTGGTCATTTACCTAAGGCATATAGACTACTTATCATACAACTAATTAAACCTAAGTGACCATAAGGTATAACCTCGGAAGGTTATTCCCTATGCAACTATGGTCACTAAACATGTTTGGTCGGATCCTAATGATCGACCAAACGGGTCGAGTTCGAAAGTCTAAGCGGGTGTTTAGTCCGCTTAACTTACGACTCTACACAAGCATTAAACTAAAAGTGACGAGCTAAACATGCTACTCTTTTATGGTATTTTGAGTTATGTTTCATATTAGCATGTTTAAATCCGTGAATAAGTTAATTATTCTAAATGTCCGTAGTCAATCATAATTGTGGGAACAAATATGAATGTAAGACTATTATGAACTTGGATTGGTGGATATTCATTTAGAATGAATATAGAGCAAAGTGTTGCTGCCAAAGTTCATAGATATTTGTGGGATACAAATATTGGACTGACTCGCTCTCAAATATTACTGCATGGAATCATTTATGATTGATCATAAGTAAATTTGAGTAAAGGCGAATATCATAGTATCCTCTGACCTGAGATACATATTGGGTCTTGATATTCACCAAGTATTATACCTTGACCTAGTTCTTAGCTGTCTGTAGCAAGGCAGTACACAAGGCTAAACTCAGGTGTGGTACAATGTGATTGTGAGAGACGTATGTAGTCAAGAAGGGATTTGTTCCTCTTATTCGTTGAGAGTAAGATGTCTAAGGCTTGCTAAAGTTAAATCAACAGAGAGTGATCACTCTATGTCTCTGGATTTAACATGACATCTGTAACGAAAGGATAAATGATAGATTCACCTAAATCATGTTCAAGTAAGGGACTTGAAAGGGATGATGTTATTGAATGGCAAATATAGTCATACGTATTGGGGGTAGTAAACCGTAGTTAGGCGTCATTTACTACTTGCATCAATCTTCTATGTATCTTGTGCAAGTGGGAGATTGTTGGACTCTGTATGCCCAAGACACATATTAAATTGATGTGGCTAGTACGTTATGATCTAAGTCGAGTCATACCCAATAACAAGCTAGAAAAACACTTATATTATTTATTTGTGATATGATCAAACAAATAAATATTAACACTTACAATATTTAGAAATTGGTTTTCTAAATAATTACACTTGAGAAACTAATAAATTATATGGATAATTTATTTTGAGAGAATATTTTATTTTGTTATTTAATGGGTTAAATAACATTTTAAAAGGTTGTATAAAGTCTTGCATTTATGTAGTGTTATATTTATAAAAGTTATAAATATATAAACCAAGACTTGAATTTTATAAAAGAATTTTTTTTTATATAAATAAGTGGGCCGCCCCCCCCCCCCCTTTTGTCTTACCAAGATGAGATCTTGATCCAATCACAATTCATGCTTTTGCATGTGTTAGAGAGGATGTGATTGGGTGGTCTAACCAAGACTTTTGGTCCAATCAAACTACATGCATTTTTGCATGGTTAGAGGATCATGCATTGGTCACATTGGGAGGCAATTCTCTCACTTGGTTTTATTTAATTTTGTATGACAAAATTAAGTAGATGGATGAACCAAAAAACTAGAGAAGACTTGTGTTCTTGCTCTCAAAAATTTCGGCCATAAGGGTTGTTCAAGGAGTTTTTCGGTTTTGATCAAGTGTGTTAAATCCTAGCTAATCTCAAGGTGTTTGTTGGAAGCTTAGGGTATACAAGGTTGAGGCCTTCTACTCTTGAAGGCAACCGTTCAAGAAACATCATCCTTTTCATCATCCTATTACTCCAAGAAGGTAGTTTTCTAAACACCCTATGGTTGTGTATGATAGTATGCATCTTCATATATGGATCCGGGTTTTGGGATTTTACTTATAAATGAAGTTTATATCATAAAAGTAACATGTTTTAAATATTATTTCCGCTGCGTTTTTATTTCATATGGATGAAATTGCTTTGATAAACATGTTAAAATCCCATCACCATTGGGGTATTTCAGGTTGTTGCAAGAGACCTGAAGGCCTCTGGTATTCAACCTTCACTTTGGCGCAAGTTAAACATCTACCAACATATACCGCAACATCGCCTTTCATTCTTGGCCACCAATAGAAATCCTTAAGATCTTGGTACATTTTATCCGCTCCTGGATGAATCGAGTACCGAGATTTGTGAGCTTCGTCAAAAATAACATTTCTTAGACCACCAAACAAGGGAACCCAAATTCGTTTCATGAAGCACAAAGTCCCTTCCCCGTTTGGTACCAACTGTTTCTCCATCCCACGGAGATACTCATTCTCAATATTCTTTTCCTTGAGTGCTTCTCTCTGCGCGGCATGAATGCGCAATGAGAGGTCCGTTTGTATGATCATTTCCAAAGCCCTAACCCTTATGGGCTTGATCCTTTCCTTCCGACTTAGGGCATCAGCGACCACATTCGCCTTTCCTGGGTGATACTTGATTTCACAGTCATAATCATTTAACAGCTCTACCCAGCGTCTCTACCTCATGTTAAGCTCTTTCTGATCGAATATGTGCTGCAGGCTCTTGTGATCAGTGTAGATGGTGCATCGCGTGCCATATAAATAATGTCGCCATATCTTCAAAGCAAACACCACCGCGCCTAATTCCAAATCATGCATGGTGTAATTTTTCTTGTGAATCTTCAATTGGCGAGAAGCATATGCTATAACCTTCTGACGCTGCATTAGCACACATCCCAAACCTTGACGCGAAGCATCGCAATATACCACGAAGTCGTCAGTGCCTTCGGGTAGAGATAAGATTGGCCCGTCACAAAGCTTGTTTTTCAACAGCTGAAAGGCCTCTTCTTGCTTGTCTCCCCAATCAAACTTCTTGTCTTTCTGAGTGAGAGAGGTCAAAGGTTGAGCGATTTTTGAGAAATCCTCAATGAACCTACGATAATAACCAGCCAAACCTAGGAACTGTCGAATTTCGGTTGGCGTCTTCGGAGTTTCCCGGTTCTTGATTGCTTCAATCTTTGTAGGATCCACATGGATTCCATTTCCATTGACTACATGGCCAAGAAACTGGACTTCGCGTAACTAGAACTCGCACTTCAAGAACTTCGCATACAACTTCTCCTTTTTAAGCAGCTCTAGAATAGCTCTTAAATGTTGCTCATGCTCTCCTTTCGTCTTCGAGTAGATCAAAATTTCGTCAATGAACACAATCACAAACTTATCGAGGTACGGTTTGCAGACTCTGTTCATCAAATCCATGAATACTGCTGGCGCGTTCGTCAAACCAAACAGCATAACCAGGAACTCGTAATGTCCATATCGAGTTCTAAAGGCCATCTTTGGAATACTTTCCTCTTGTATCCTTAACTGGTGATAACCTGATCGTAGATCGATCTTTGAGTAAAAACTTGAACCTTGTAATTGATCGAACAGGTCATCGATCCTTGGCAAAGGATATCTGTTCTTGATTGTCAACTTATTCAGCTCCCGGTAGTCTATACACATGCGAAAACTACCATCCTTCTTTTTCACGAACAAAACTGGAGCTCCCCAAGGCGAGAAGCTTGGTTTGATAAATCCCTTGTCTAACAACTCCTGGAGTTGCGTTGACAATTCTTGCATCTCTGAAGGTGCAAGTCGATAAGGTGCCTTAGCTACAGGCGCGGCGCCTGGAACTAAGTCAATATGAAACTCGACTTGCCTTTGTGGTGGCAATCCTGGCAAGTCTTTTGGAAAGACTTCAGGATACTCTTTCACGACTGGGATGTCTTCTAGTTTTGGCTCAGCGGCTTCCTTATCCACGATGTGTGCCAGGAAGGCAACACATCCCTTTTTCAAACATTTTCGAGCCTTCAAGCAACTAATGATCCTTAAGGGCGTATCGCGCTTCTCTCCGTGTACTACGATCATTTCTCCATCCGCCATTGGGATGCGAATGGTCTTCTCGTGACATACAATCTCGGCTCTGTTGCTTGACAACCAATCCATCCCTACTACCACATCGAAGCTTCCCAACTCGACTGGCAATAGGTCTAATGTAAACTCGTGTTCTCCCAGCTCTATCACGCATCCTCTGATGACTTCATTCGTTTCTACTAGCTTTCCATTAGCTAGTTCAATTGAGTATGGAATGTCTAACTTACTAGCAGTTAACCTAAGTATTTTCTTAAATTCTAGCGATACAAAACTATAGCCGGCACCAGTGTCAAATAGTATAGATGCAAAGCGTTGATTTATAGGGAACGTACCAGTAACAACGTTAGGATCTTGGCGAGCTTCCCTCGCTCCAATATTGAAAACTCTTCCTTGTGCCTGGTTAAACTTTGGGCATTCTCGCCTGAAGTGCCCGATGTCCCCACAGTTAAAACATCCCGGTCCTCGGCCGTTTCCGTTCCCATTACCACTACCAGCTCGATTATTGCCTGCTCCCTGGTTACCAGCTTAATTCCCACGGTTTCCTCGATTTCCATTCCCGCCATTTCCTCCCTGTTGGCGGTTTCCATTCCCATTTCCATATCCTTGCTGACCACCACTACCAGCACCATTACCAACCCAGCAGGTTTCTTTTGTGTGGCCAGTCTTCCCACATGACTCACATTTCCTGAATTGGCATAGCCCGGGGTGATGATATTAGCATACATCACACTTGGGCAAGGTGCCCATGTATCCCTTCCCTCTTGCTTCAGCACCAGTTTTAGCTTCCTCTGGTGGGTTCACGTTTTTCTTACTTGCGCTGCCAGTACTCTTTTTAAAATTGGAGAGTTTTCTCCTGAGGACTCCACGTGAGTTTCTTTCTTCTTGAAGTCAGAGTTTGAAAACTTGTTTAGCCGAATAGCTTCCTCAGTAAGTGACACGCTCAGGTCGATGGCTTTAGTAATGGTTGGAGGCTTGGACGTCGTCACCAAGCTCATAACCTAGGGTGCCAATCCCCAGATGAAACGCTCAATGCGTTTAAATTCAGGATCAACCATATACGGCACAACGTGTGACAAGTCGTGGAGGCATATTCTAAAAGAAGATCCTATTGGTCCGGTCATAGTAAGTATAGTAAGTAAGTAATATGCTTATGTAATAACACAATAACTCCTAACATCCCATGTCATAACGCAAAATAAATAATCCAACAACGCATGTAAGTCACAATCAATGTAAGCAAGTAATCATCCTAGTCTTCCCCAGACTATCCCACCCAGTCTCTTAAACTGAACTCCCTAGTTTCTCAAACTAACTCCCTGGCCTCTAAGACCAAACCTTCCCAGTCTCTAAGACTAACTCCCTGATCTCTAAGACCGAAACCTCCCCAATCTCTAAGATTGAACCCCTCAGTCTCTAAGACTGAACCTCCCTCAGTCTCTAAGACTTGATGTGTAGGAAGCGGTATGTTAAAAACTTGTAAAAATGGTTAAATAAAGACTGATTCAAAAACTAAAATTTTTGACATGCTTTGGCCTAATAGGTATCGGTACTCTCATTGATAGTCCCTAGGTAGGCAACGGGTCCTTTTATTTGGATTTGTAAGAATGCCAGCCTAGACAAGAGTTCTCAACTACCGGTACTTAACCCTTCCAGTTACTACATGTCCGATACGAAAAACATATGTTTGTAAAGAAACGTTTGTACCCTGGATCTGTAAACTTGTATATGCAATGTAAAAATGTTTTCGTGAGAGCCCTGATGATCATAGTCTAGACTCGAGAAAGAATCCTAGTTCGCTATGATCGAGGCTCTGATACCAAGATGTCACACCCTGGCTTTTGCGGAAGCGTGGGTTTATTTGGTGTGAATTCTTAATACCATAGCAACAATCACAACAATGCTATATGATAAAAATACGAGATGTTCATCCATTAATAAAAGTGAGAAAATACCTCCATAACATTGTTTAGAAACATCGACACTTGAAATAAGTTACAAACCATAAATTATTTAAAACGTGTTCATAAGACACACAAAAGACTTTAGATAAGACGAGGTTTAGAGACATATAACCCGTCCAGGAATAGGTTACACCTCTCAAACTTCACAACTCGGGATGACATCTATTATCCAACGCAGCTAGACACATGCATACCCTGCTAGATCCTGCTAGTTCCCTGAAATACATGTAGTTTGAAAAATCAACAAAAAGGTTGAGCGAGTTCATGTGTAATTCTGTGTGTATAAGCCTTTAAAATATGTCTCGTATGTATAAATGTCCCTGGTATGTAGCAAATAAGAAAAAAGAGAGAGATCACCAATGGTTTGCAAGGCCATTGATATGTGTGAAGTGATGCAGGAAGACTCAAACCTAGCAAATTTGTACCGGGCTTCCGGCTGGAAGACATAGTCACCTCTATGGGCCGCCCCGGCCTCATGGGTGTGGGCTCGCTACACCCAAATAGATCTATCACTCATGTCCCTCGGTCCTACGACGAGGATTAATGGCCTTAAGTGTTGTGCCCACCCTTCACAGTCTAGTAGTAAACCTTCCTTAAGCTAACCATACCATGTATAAAAATGTCTGTAATAGTTGTAACATGTATTCCACCCCCGAAGTATAAAACTGAAAACAGTTAAGAGAAAAGGGGGACATGAACTCACCTTATTTTGCAAGCGATTCCGAATACGCAAGTCAAGATTAAGGTGTCTGATGATAAGGAAACTCAAAGTTGTCCTAATGAATCGTACATGAACAAGAATACTGTATCAATATTGAGGTCGTATAGTGTTGACGGGATTTGTTGAGCATTTATTGTATTTGATAGTGTTTAGATTAAGGATCTTGTGAATTATATGTTTAGAGGGCTCGGAAAATGAACATGATATCAAGGAATTATTTATGAAAAATAATTATTTATCATAAATAATAAAATTGCAAAAATGTACAATTGATTTAATATAAACATTTGTAATAATAAATCAAATATATTTAACTAGTATCATAATTAAATATAATGATTATTGGCAAAATATTGTACAAGTGATATAATTAATTTATATCAGAATAATTAAAAATAACATTTTTAATTATTGAACTGGAATATTACTGATTTAATTATATAAATATTGAAATTATATAAAATATCAGTAAAAATATTTATTTTGTGAAGATCAGTATTTAAAATAATAAATCTGAAAATTTCAGTATTTTTTCCTTAAAAATCGATTTATTATTAATTATTTAATAATAAATTGTTTTAATATTGTAAAAATTAGTTTTATAAATAAATTGACTAATTTCATATTTTTAATAAAAGTAACAGTGTCTGATAATGTTATAAAAATTACTGAAATGATAAAAATGTTAAATATAAAAGAATTAAAAAGAGTTGTTTGTGCCTGGGTTCGAACCCCGGTCACTTGGTTTGCAACAAACACACAGAACCACTGGGCTATGCCTGGTGGTTGGTTATAAATTGAATTTAATTAAATATATTCTGAAATGAAAATGGTCATCTTCCCAAATCAATCGATCAGAGTCAAACCGAAAGTCAAACATCAAAATTAATCGGGGAAATCTATGTTATGTTCAAATTAACTTGAAGGAAACATTATATAAGGATGAATGAACTATTTGGGCCATTAAAAACTAACCGGTATCGATGAGGTCGGAGGTTCGGCTAAATTCCGACGACTGTAACTCCGGCGAGAGTTGCAGAGCTTCGACAGGAGAATGTTTAAGTGTTTTTGGTGTTTTGAAAGGTGCAGGAGGTTCGTATGGAGTTAATGAACTTATATAGCACATCAATTTGATCTCAGATTCGACAAACTATAGTGTTCTTGATCCACTTTTAATTTTTAAATAAAAAGTTCGATTTTACAGCGATTGGGCACTGATGTGTGTCGAATTAAAGCGAAAACGAGTTGGTAATGGGGTTGGGAATTATTGGTGATGTTATCGGGTCAATTAAACAAAGATTGGTGGGGTTTTATCTAAGTCCGACAACTGGTTTGTGCGATTTGAAATATATTATTTTAATTCAAAAGTGTTAATAAATATAATACAATTTGATAATATAACCGGATGAGGGCTTAGCCCGACCGGTCACGTAGTTGTTTGTTGAGTGGGGTGTCGCGGGTTCGATCCTCCCCTGGTGACCGGTTCAAAAGGATTTATTCCTTTTTGTTTCAGAATTTATTTTAAATAAAATATTAAATTCCTAATTTGTGTATAAATGAATCAATGTTCTGTATTCTAACAGCTCCTAGTAGGAGGATAAACTGGTAAAGGCATTGCGGTTGTAACCGAGAGGTCACGAGTTCGAAACCCGGCAGGGGACGGTCCGATACAGAAGGACCCCCCTTTTATGCGAATTTTTGGATATTTACACTTTGGTCCCTGAAGTTTCATTGTTTTTACAAAAACAGTCCCTCGAGTTTCAGTAAATGACGCAAACAGTCCCTGATATACTCAGTTAGTCAGACTAACTGGGTTAGTGTTTCAAAAAGGATTCCTTTAATAGGAGTTAACTTAGATAGAGTATTTCAGATAAAATAAGTTTCAAAAATGACAATTTAGCCCATGGACTTGTACTTTCAAATAATTACGGTTTTAGTCCTTGAACTTAAAAAGTAATAGATTTCAAGCAGGTTTTAAAGAATGTCAAATAGGTCCCTCAACATATTGTTTGTTTATGTGCTGGCATTGTCAGCATGTTTCTGAGTTATCCGTTCACTGTGCTAACTGTGTTTTGTGCATCAAGTTTATCACTAAAGTTTGTGTGTAATAAATGGAGTGACAGTATGAATGTGATGCATATGTATGTAAGATGCAGAACTCATAAAGCAGTTTAATTCGTCAATTGAAATTCTAGCACAGTCATTAAGCACAAAGTTAATATTAACTAATTGTACGGATACCTGTAATTGTGAGTGTTGTCACACAAAGCGGATTTGTTATTGTTTTCACGTTGTGGTTATCACCTAAGGATAGGTGACGGTATTGTTTTAAAATCTAAACGCAAGAAAACTTGCGTCAGGGTCCTAAAAAGTTATAGTCTAGGTCAAAGCATTGCTAATAACCTAATTCCCTATAACCATTGGCTATAATACCAACTCTTCTGTCACACCCCGACCGCGTCAAAAGAACGAAACCGCGGCGGAAACGTCGGGGAGTATTGCAACAGAATCATTGTTTCATAACCATGGATATAAAAGTTTCGTTTTATTAATTTGTTAAGTAATTTACATTGTCTTAATACAAAACAGACAAGTTAGATATCGTCTATCAGTATTATTATGTCACTAAGGCCTCGTCTAGATCCTATGTGAACATGCATCCTAGCAATTCAATCATCATGCAACACCACCCGAAACATATGTAAAAACAAAGTCAGCAAAGAAATTGCTAGTGAGCACATAGGTTTTATAAGAGTATCGGATTCATGGCTCGTTTACAAGTTGCAGTACCTTATTAGACTACAAGAGTCAAAAGTTACAAACCTTGTTTTGGAAAAGTGTATTGCAACATAATTAACCAACTCAAATTAAGTTGGTTATAGTTTATAAAATCTCGCAGCCATTATTCTTAACCCAAAACATTTGTTTAAGTGAACCAAATAGTAAATTGTTCTCGTTACAAAACTCGTATGGTTTATATCATTTAGAAAACCTCGTTGTGTGACATCGTTTTAAAATCGTTTGCCCAAGTGAACTAAATAATGACACGGAATATAATATGATAAAAGCACTTATATATAAGAAGTACCAGCGGCGTATCTACCATGCTTTTATCATGTTAGACCCGTCCCATTATCTAATCACAACCCAAAAACCAATCGTTTGTTTAAAATCGTTTAACTCGTTCAAATCGTTTAACTCATCCCAAAATCATTCTCGTTTTAATTGTGAAACTACTTTTGGTCGTCTCGATAATAACATCCAAACCTTCATAACTCGCCTATCGCTTCTCGCATTAACAAACCACCAAAGGGTAAGTTAACAATCAAAGATTCGGTCGTTACCCACATAACCCCCACACATAACCATGGGTGTAGTCTGATAACGGGATTTGTCAGATCCTATGGTACCATAACCTAATACTGGTCGGTTCGGCCAAAATTAATGAATGTTATTCGTTATGTAACTACGTCCAACATGTTTGTTCACATTATTGAAATCGTTATTAGTTTAATATAAACCATATTAATCGTTTTTGAAAACATCGTTAAAATATCAAAATCGTTTTAATACATATGAATCACCCCAAAACAATTGAAAAAAGTAAAAATAGGGGAACTATGTACTCACATTGTAGTGCAAAGTATCCTCAATCTAAAGAACTTAACAAGCTCAAGCAAATCAAGGAAACTCAAGCAGCACCAAGTAATCGAATCACTAGTAAATAAATTGACACCTAAATCAGAAGATCGGATAGAATGAGGTTTCGTAAACCAAATTAGTATTGGAACTCATGTGATATGGTTTAACAAAGCCTACATTCTAGATCGGAACCTAACCTAAGTGCTTTCGACCCGTTACGACCCATTAAGGTAGCTTATGCTACTTTAACGCGTCGTTCGTGCAAAAGCGCGTTCGAGACGTCTAACTAATCCTATGATAAGTATTATATGCCCTAACATGTTTAAATATGTTGCATAATCAGTTAAGTGACAAAAGTTTAAGTTACATATGCTTAAAATCCAATTATGCATGAAAATGGCATTTTGGTCATTTACCTAAGGCATATAAACTACCTATCATACAACTAATTAAACTATGTGACCATAAGGTATAACCTTGGAAGGTTATTCCCTATACAACTATGGTCACTAAACATGCTTGGTCGGATCCTAATGATCGACCAAACGGGTCGAGTTCGAAAGTCTAAGCGGTGGTTTAGACCGCTTGACTTACGACTCTAATCAAGCACTAAACTAAAAGTGACGAGCTAAACATGTTCAAACATGTTTAACTAAGTTAGAAAACAGGTTTTGATATCAAAACAAAGTGTTTTGATACCCTAGGATAGTTTGTTTGCAAAATACGCACAAATGCGTATTTTGACCGAAACTATGACTCCCTCACTACGCCTAGTCAACGTGGTAATCAGAAGGTATAGTTACAAGGGACTATAACTATCGTGATTACGCTCACGTTGCAAAGTTCAAACTAACTATGTGTTGACCAAAGATTGGTCAAAGAAAAAATTCAAACACTGTTTGACTTTCGCGCTTGGAAAGCAATAAAAGAACGAAAGAAGCTTACAAAGGGTCCAAGCTAGGGAGAACTTGATCTATAACACTCAGGTATGAAGCAAAGGCTTCAACTTAGAGCATTAATCAGATCAAGGGTGTAGAAAATGAAATGAGGACATGGGTATTTATAGTTTTCGATAGACCGTTATCATCATTTCTTGCAAAAGAGGGTTCAATCTTGGCCATCCAAGTGGGCACATGGTTTACAAATACTAGGGGACATGATAAACAAGCAAAATCAAGCAGATGGTATCCAAATCAGGGGTTTAAAACCATCAAATTAGCTGAAATGCACCAGATTCAATGTTTTTGTCTGGCAAGAAGTTGTTCCCCGCGTAAGATGAGGCCCTATCTTACGCGGCCCGCGAGAGCCAAGTTTGGCAGAATGTCCAATTTGGTCCCTGCACTTGAAAAACTTGGATTTCGAAGCATATTTGACACGTTTAAGCCCCGTTTACCCCCATTTCAAAGCTCTAAAATGAAGTTAAAGTATAGGGAACTTAAAATATGCTCAAAAATATCTTGGATGTTGGTTCGTTTAGTCGTACGGTTGCGTTATTCGGTTAATTACGACGGAAGTCGTAACGAAGGCAAAAACGATCCAAATTGCGCGACGAATGGTATTTTTGCTTGCCAATCACTAAAATAAGATATTTTAATGATTACAAAGATTTTTGGATGTCCGGTTATATTCAGAATGTAAGATATGCGCGAAAATGCAAACTTATGCACTTTTTGACGCTTTTAGTCCCTATTGATCAAATGAGTTTATTTTAGCATACCGAACCCCTCAAAGCCTATTTCTAAGCTATGTAAAGGATATTTAGGGTATGTTTGACTTATGATCAAGTTCCAAAATGTTCATTACTGAACAAATCGGCATACTTTCGCAGTTTGACACAAATAGTCCCTGCAATTGAATAGACTTGTTTTCAACACACCAAACGATCCAAAACTTGTTTCTAAGTTATGTGAAGGTTATTTAAGGTATGTTAAGCCTATGTCACTATTCCGAAGTGTTTGTCGCATTAAACTGATTATGTTTACGCATCAGTTTGCGTGTAACTTTCTAGAAAGTGATTTAAAGCTTGAAATCGGACTCGAATCAAATCGTAAAATCATCAAACACAAATACACACATAATAACACTAAAACACATTGTTTTATTAATAATTAATATTGTTTTACATTGTACATCGATTACAGAGCACAGTTGTCACACTTGTTTGGAGGTTTCGGGAAATGCCTGCGACGGTTGACCCATGGATTTTATTAAGGAAATGAATTGACTTTCGTAAATTATATGGATGTTTTATAATAAACACATAATTAGAAAGATTTTTCCTTGGGATCAAATTACTTTAAATTTGAATATGTGAACTCACCTTCCTTTGTGTTGGCACTTGATTTTAACTTGTTCTTCAGGTACTTGAGTTCGGCATCGGGAATTATGGCGTATCTTGTGGTTGTTGATGCATGTTTGGTTTGATAATGTGTTGGACAAACTTTTAAAACTATTTGGGACAAATGTAATAAGATCCATAAGGATCAAGACAACTTAACTTTGGTGTGGTTGTGATGAACTTTAAGACTTATGTTTTAAAATCTATGTTTTAATTAAGTTAAAATGTCCAACAATTTGATGCATCGTTCAGCAAGATATTAATGGGCACCAGCTTCCGTCACCACTACGTTTTATATTCCGCTGCGACGTTTTTGGGGTGTGACAAAACTAGTCCTATGATAAGTCATATATGCCAAAACAAGTTTAATAAATTTGCAACATCAGTTCATATGTTAAAATGTTGGTTACATATGCTAAAAATGGATTTATGCGCAAAAAGGGCATTTTGGTCATTTTTAGGTATATAACAATCGACTTATCATAACACTAACCAAACGACATGACCATAAGGTATAACCTTAGGAGGTTATTCCCTATACAACTATGGTCACAAATATGTGTTTGGTCAGATCCTAAGATCGACCAAACGGGTCGGATTCGAAAGTTAAAGCGGTGGTCAAGACCGCTCGACTTACAACCCAGAACAAGCACTAAACTAAAAGTGATGAGTTAGACATGTCAAAACATGTCTAACTAAGCTATAAAACTGATTTGGTATCAAAACTTAGTGTTTTGATACCCAAAAATAGTTCCGTCGTAAAATGCACAAAATGTGCATTTTTGACCGAAACTTTGACTCATCACTTCGACTAGTAAACGTGGTAATCAGTAGGTATAATCACAAGGTATTATAACCTTCGTGATTACGATCATGTTGCAAAGTTCAATTGAACTTTGACTTGACCAATTATGGTCAAAATCAAAAGTCAAACAGTAAGTCAAACTGTTTGACTTTTAGCTCAAAATAGCTAAAATAATTGAAATAGACTAGGATGAGAACTTACTTGTGTTTGGAAACACTTAAGATCTCAGGTGGGAGGCCTCCAAAGGATGGAAGCAAGCTCCAAACAAGTGGGAGTAGAATTAGAATGAAATCATCAAAGAATGGTGAATGAGGTGCTTGTTATTTATACTTGTTTGTGGGTTACAAGATCATGACATGTGGCTTGAGTGTTTTGCAAGGATTAACAAGATTTGAACAAGTGTTAGGATCAGATTTAGTGTTTGGAGAACACACATCGTGGGCTCCAAGGTTAATAAAATATCAAGAAAATTCGAGTTTACAACCAGCTGTTGCTGGCAAGAACCTTCTGCCCAGAGAAGGCCGTCACACCCCGCGCCAAGAATGACCCCCATCTGTCGTGTGATGCCACCCTCCCCCCCCCCCATGATAGTTTCAAGTTTTGGCAAGTTAGGTCCCTTTGTTTTGTTGGTTTTTGACGCTTTTAACCCCTGTTAACCCAAATTTTCGGTTACATAAGGGCGTTAAGGCATATGTGACTTGGACTATGTCCGAAAATGTCGTGGATGGCAGTTCGTTCAGTTGTACGGTTACGCGTTTCGCAAAAATGTATAGAACGCTTTAACAAACACGAATATGATCCAAATTTCGCAACGATCGATACTTTCGCATTCTCATCAATAAAATACAAGATTTTATTGAGTGCAAAAATATTAGGATTCATATATAGGGTTCGTAGTCAGAAATACGAGAATCGGCACACTTTCGTAGTTTGTCGGAAATAGTCCTTGAGCTTGTATAAACATGTTTCCGTCATCCCTAACCCTTCGAAGCTTATTTGTAAGTTATGTAAAGGGTATTTAAGGTATGTGTAGCATATGTTCTAGTTCTGGAGTGTACGTCACGTTAAATAGATTACGTTTAAGTATCGGTTATCGAATCGCTTTCAAAGAAAAAGTTTTTGAAAGCCCAAAATTTTACACAAGGGTTACAGTCTCCCCTACTTTAGGAAATTTCGTCCCGAACTTTATTCGAAGGAGACCGTAGAGTGTAATTGAAATGATTGAAAGATAAGCAAAGTGCTAGATTCCAAAGATGCGGAGTATCGTTTGGTGTTGGAAATTTTTGGAGGATTCAAAGTGTGAGTAGGGATATTCAAAGTATCTTAAGGTGTTTAAACCTTTAGAACTTGTGAATCTTTAAAAGTGTCATCAAGTGTATAAAAATTGTTTTGTATAGCCCTATGTTAAACTAAGCTCTTAGTGTAAATCCTAACAAACAAAGGGGTGTACATTCAAGCCTGGGCATACGTACACGGTTTCGAACGTCCCACGAGGTACATCCCATGTACCATGAGCATATCATGCATAGGAGATGGGTCAACATAACTACGGCATCAAGGTCGTCACCTTTAACACCATAATATACTCCCGGTCGGCTCGATTAGAGTTAATGAATGTACTTGTCGTGGACATTGCATTCAATAAACACATAATAAATCTTCACATAATCACATAGAGGTCCAAGATAACATAAAATATTCAAGTGATTCTAGTAACGTTATGAAGAATAACACAATAAGAACACATATATATAGGAAGTACCATCGGCGTATCCACCATGCTCTTATCGCATCATACCCGTCCCATTACCTAATCACTCTAGATTTTATGCCACCATACTTAACAAGGATTACTATGATTCTCATGCGTCGAACCTCATAATTATGTGTGCACCCATAATTACTCGTTTTGTCACATGGTCCATACAGCTCCTCTTGTTAAGCGAGGGAAAACAAATAATAAGGCCGAACTAACATCTATTGAATAAAAACGTGTTTCATACTAGCAATAATAGCACTACTTGTTTTGCATACAACAGAAATTAGTAGCAGGTATTTCATTCTAGTACAAATGTTAATATATGCTTCATACTAACCAAACTGGTAGTATGCATCATATACTAAGCATGGATTGTCATAAACAATGTAAGCATATCGAGAATATGTTTTCAAATCATGTGCTAGGTATGCTAGATCAACATACTAAGCAAAATGTATTTGAAAATCGTGTACTAAGTATGCTAGGTCAACATACAAAGCAAAATGTATTTGTAATCATGTACTATACATACTAGATAAATAAACCATGTATGTAATGTCATGAAAACAAAAGTAGTAGTGATAGGCACATAGTATTTGTAGAGATCGTGTTGTAGAGATTGTATGAACACACTATTGTGCGATCACAATATGCTAAACTACAAGATTTAGCTTCTAATAATAAAGAACATAATCCTCGAAGTCGGTATGTAGTTGTATATTACACATAGTGTAATCACATTGGAATTTGTAAATGGAATACGAATAACAAGAATGAAGAAAAACTTCTTGAAATTTATATTGTCATTACAAATATAGTTGAAAAATGTTCATTGTTTTTGGATAATAAATAGGAAATGTAGAGGTTCAAATGATCATAAGTGCTTGATCATCAGCTTGAGCCTCACTGGCATTGAACACTCATCCATTAGCATTAGCAATCTTAGGGCAGTTTCGCTTGAAATGATTTAAATCACCACAATTGAAACATGCTCCAGATGGATAGCGAAGGCGTGTTTGAGTAGGGGCTGCTTGGTTTTGGGTGTGACAGGTTGCAGCTAGATGTCCAAAAAGACCATAGATTGTACACTGGCCACATGGAGAATTTGTTGGGTGATGATAGTTGCAACGATTGCACCGAGGTTGCTTTCCATGATAAAATCCTCTAAAGGGTACTGAATTTAGTGGAATTGGTGCGACAATTGTATAATTCTTTGAAGCCTTACGCTTCTTAGACTTTTTAGAAGGTTCAGCCTTTGTTCCCTTTGGATTCTCCTTAGTAGTTCTAGCAGTTCGTTTCTTGTCTCCCTTTTGAAAAAGTTTCCCTTTTTCTAACCTGGGAGACGGTTAGGGTAGCGGCTAGTTCGATAGCCTTCCTAAGCATTGCGGGTTTGCTGCCGGTGACAATATCTTGGACTGGATCAGGTAGGCCATCAATATATTTCTCAATGGTCTGATCCGGAGGTGTGACCATAGTGGGGCAGAGTAGGCTCAACTCTTCAAACCGGTCAGTGTAGGCACGGTTTTCCCCACTATCTTGTTTGAGGTAATAGAATTGGGTTTCGTGTGCCCTCATTTCACTTCGTAGGCATAATTCTTTTTTCATAAGATCCTTAAAGTCTTCCCACGTTTGTGCCATTGCTAGGTCTGCACCTCTATCCCTCATGACTCCGTTCCACCAAGTGAGTGCTCTCTTTTGGAAAACACTCAAGGCGAACTCCACCTTGCGCCCACTAGGACACTGAACATGGCGGAATGTGCTTTCTATACTCTCAAACCATTGTAGGAGCCCAATTGCTCCTTCAGACCCATTAAACTTGAGTGGTTTATCCGAGTTGAATTGTTTGTAGTTGCAGGGCATGATAACATTGTTGCTATTGTTATTGTTGTAGTTTTGATTAACTTGGGTCATAATGTCTGGGAGTACAACAGCTAGATGCTGAGCAATTATTGCTGCCATTTCAGCGTTCCAAGTGGCGTCACGGTGAGGAGGCATCTTGAAGAAATAGCTATAGTGAAATCGAATCAATTAAGATCCATAAAATTGTCATAAGTTTAAAACACCATAGTGAATTGAAAATCTCGACTTGGTATTCGTTCAAAAATCTTGTTCTTGTATTTAGGAAAAATAGTGTTGTGGATTTTGTTTTGAAACAAGGAATGTTTAAAAATAAACTTTTGTTGTATTATTTGATGAGAAAATTACAAACCAAGTTAATGGTTTATTTTATAAATTCTTTACCTTTTAAAAACTTATTATTTTTAAGATAAAAATACTTTTAATTTAATTTTTTAAAATAAAGAAACTTTGTGTATAAAATTTAAAAATTCTCATCCAAATGATAAAAATTTTGAAAGACAAAAGATAGTATCTGAAAATGAAATAGGATTTCAAAGTGTCGTGAGATGAAACGAAATTTGTTTCGAATGTATTGAATAAAAACATATTACCGAAGGTAATATGATGGTGTAGTGTCACATGGGTAGTAGTGTTTAGAGATCGTTCTACATGGTCAAGGTGGATAGGTTTTCATAATGTTTCGAGAAGACATGCTTTAGCCTATAAATGGACACTCACCCTAAGATTTCCTGGTAAGAGTGACTGGTCTGATAATGCGGATTTGTACAAACACTCTAGCCTTAGACAGAAAACTCGGGGTACAGGCATCCACCCTTCCAGATAGCATGTGTTCACATCATTACAACCCAGATTTCTTTGAAAATGTTTGAGGAAAACATTTTGAGAAACCTTTTGATAAAAATTGTTTGAGATAAACAGGTTGAGAAACATTTCGACGAAAATATCTGAGAAAACATTTTGAGAAATATTTCTTTGAAAATGTTTTGAGAAAAACATTTTGAGGAATACCTTAAGGCATAAAGCCTAAGGGTTTAGGATTAATCATCTAAGGTTAGATTATTTGTAAATTATAGAGTAGTTGTGGCAAGAATAAGGATGAGGATGAAGGTTAGGATAGAGATCCTAAGTCTACTCAAGTTTGGGACCCTAAGAAGGTTATAGACTAGGTTAAAGGCATTCTAATAACCTAATTCCCTATAACCAGTGCTGTGATACCAATCTGTAACACCTCAATCACGTAACACGTGGCAGAAATATCAGGGAGTCACGTTACAAATTGCTCACAACAACTGGTACTAAATTGTTTCATTAATGTTAACATTGTTTTACAAACAAAGAATACATGTAATTGTCTTCTGATTAGAGAAGTCTAAGGCCCGGATGCAATCCTATGCGTTGCATGCTTGAATAATCAAAATCCTGAAACGTATGTGAAAATGAGAGTCAGCATAAAAGCTGGCGAGTACATAGGTTTTGTTAGCCAAATAAATGGCAAAAAGTTTGGTATTGCAATACTTTAACAACTACGAGAGTTTTCAATTGAAAATGAAATCTTGAAGCCAAGGAATGGCAAAAGGGTTTTGTATTGCGATACATTATCTTGATTAGGAAAACTTGTGACAAAAGAGTTTTGTATATGGCAATATGAATATTACTAGGTAATTTTTATGCTATTGAAAATTGTGCTTTGATCTTTGTAATCACATTGAAATCCGTCATAAAACTTGTGAGTGTGTTATTAGAAATCCAATCACGGATTAGTAATAACAACATTGAAATCAGTCATAACTCGTGTGAGTATTATTAGAAATCAAGTCAATGATTTATAATAATACTTTGGGTATCCTTCTAAGAATCTAACATATGAAAATATGGAAGATTCTACAAGGATTTGAATAATCAAACATTGAATCAACTGTACACAAAAATCCTAAAGTGATTCGGATAACGCTACAAGAGTAATACAATAAGAACACTTATATATACGAAGTACTAGCGGCGTATCCACCATGTTCTTATGGTATTACACTCGTTTCATTATCTAAATCACTACTAACCACATAAACACATAATCATCAATTTGTAAACATGCATTAAAGTACATAACGAATCCAATCAAGTGCTTCAATTGTACTTTAAACATCCCACAAGTATCTAACTATGAAGATAGATAGATACTACAAGGATCAGGTTTTCGTCACAGTGAATCATAACATACGCATAAAAATATACAATTAAATCCTATCAAAGACTTCAATTTAATACTTTAACAAATGAGTTAAAAGGTATTTTGGAAACCAAAGAAACAGAAAATATGATTTTTACAAGTATTACAAGATATATCATATTTTATCAAGTAGAAAATATATTATTTTTGAGTGGAGAAAAACATATATATTTTCTTGAACAATTAGAAGATATATTATTTTCGGAGAAAATATATATTTTCTTAACCAAATTAAGAATATATTATTTCGGGTGAAAAATGGAATTATAAATATATTCTAAGTTAATCTTGAAAATATATTATTTTTGAGGTTTATATGAAAGTATAATTATTTTTGCCAAGGAAGATTTATGGATAATTTTCTATAGAAGTTTTCTTAAAATACATACATTTTAAGAATACAAATTGGTGATTTCTAGTTGATTAAAAATAATATTCCCAGAAAAGTTTAATAAGAAGATTAAGTATAAAATACTTAATGAATACAAGAAAATACGTATTCTCGTACGTACAAATACACACCGGAATACGCCACCAATACTTGGCAAAATACACAAGTCTAAAAATACACAAGTACAAGTACACCCATACTTGGGAGAATACATATGTATAAATACATGATATACCAAGTTAAAGTATATTATTTTAACAAATATTCCAATAATTAACATATATAATTTAAGTTAAAATATTATTATTTTAACCAATAATTATATACTTTGGAATAATATAATGTACATCAAGATGTAACTCAAGGAATGTTAAGTCATAACAACTAAGACTAAGAGTCGTTACACGACCTAGCCATCTAATAAATCATAGCACGTGTGTAGGTAGTCATACGACCCGAAGAAAGGACCTTTGAGTTACATCGGACAGCGGGACGCAAGATTGTGAGTTCATGTCCCCCTTTTCTTTTAACTGTTTCAGTTTTATAACTACGGGGGTGAAATACATGTTACAAATATTTCAAACGTTTACAAATGGTATGGTTAGCTAAGGAATGAACTGTTAGATCATGTGAATTGGTAGGCGCACACTTAAGACAATTAATCCTCGTATAAGGACCGAGGGACATGAGTGATATATCTATTTGGGTGTTGCGAGCCCCACCCCTGGGCCGGAAGTGGCCGAAGGTGGTGACTATGTCTTCCAGCCAGAGGCCCGGTACAAAATCTGCTAGGTTTGAGCCTTCCTGCACCATTGCACACATATTAATGACCTTGCAAATCATTAATTGATCTGTTCGTAGACGCTTTCATACCGGCTTACAAATACATACTTACAAATATTTACAAGGTTATTCGTGCACACATACAAACACATGAACTCGCTCAACTTTTGTTGATGTTTTCAAATTACATGTATTTCAGGAAATTGATATGGATTTGGCGGGCGTTTACAGTTTACAAGATGTGTCTTCAAGATATGATGTCATCCCGTTTTGAAGGGTTTGAGTTGTGTATCTTATCCTCGATGAGATACATGAATCAAAACCTTGTTTTATTTATGTCTTCTGTAAAAGTCCTTTATGGAACTTAAAACATTTGGTTGGTTTTGTATGTTAAACTTGAAGTCTTTTTTTGGTACTAAAACAATGTGGTTTGTAATATTTTAAATCGTGTTAATGGATGAACATCATGGGTTTAATCATATAGTTGTTTGTTATAATTGAATGCAATGATATTAAGCAAGTCACACATCATACACTTCCGCAAAAGTCAGGGTGTGACACAAAGTCATGTTTTGAGTTACATCGGACAGCGGGACGCAAGATTGTGAGTTCATGTCCCCCTTTTCTTTTAACTGTTTCAGTTTTATAACTACGGGGGTGAAATACATGTTACAAATATTTCAAACGTTTACAAATGGTATGGTTAGCTAAGGAATGAACTGTTAGATCATGTGAATTGGTAGGCGCACACTTAAGACAATTAATCCTCGTATAAGGACCGAGGGACATGAGTGATATATCTATTTGGGTGTTGCGAGCCCCACCCCTGGGCCGGAAGTGGCCGAAGGTGGTGACTATGTCTTCCAGCCAGAGGCCCGGTACAAAATCTGCTAGGTTTGAGCCTTCCTGCACCATTGCACACATATTAATGACCTTGCAAATCATTAATTGATCTGTTCGTAGACGCTTTCATACCGGCTTACAAATACATACTTACAAATATTTACAAGGTTATTCGTGCACACATACAAACACATGAACTCGCTCAACTTTTGTTGATGTTTTCAAATTACATGTATTTCAGGAAATTGATATGGATTTGGCGGGCGTTTACAGTTTACAAGATGTGTCTTCAAGATATGATGTCATCCCGTTTTGAAGGGTTTGAGTTGTGTATCTTATCCTCGATGAGATACATGAATCAAAACCTTGTTTTATTTATGTCTTCTGTAAAAGTCCTTTATGGAACTTAAAACATTTGGTTGGTTTTGTATGTTAAACTTGAAGTCTTTTTTTGGTACTAAAACAATGTGGTTTGTAATATTTTAAATCGTGTTAATGGATGAACATCATGGGTTTAATCATATAGTTGTTTGTTATAATTGAATGCAATGATATTAAGCAAGTCACACATCATACACTTCCGCAAAAGTCAGGGTGTGACACAAATGTCATGTATAACAAATATCATGTGTATCAATGTCAAATAATAACCAATGTCTTATATGGCAAGTAAAAAGTCTTTACATAAACCATAAGTAATAATGTCATGTATAACCAAATGTCTTGTATAATCAAATGTCTTGTATAACCAAATGTCGTGTACAAAACAAAGTCTTTGAATAAACAAAAGTTTAAATCAAAAGTTATGTTTTGAAAAACCAATGTTTTTATTGATACGAACATTTATGTGGTTTTGTTTATCACATACATTCAAGCCTTGAGACTGTCGGATAAACCCTTATCAAGTCAAAGGTTTATCAAAAATGTATTCGGATTCTGTCATTCCCTACTTCCAAACAAACCTAGGAAGCGGGAATGGGATTTGTCAAGTCCTATGGTACCATTACATATTACCGAGCGGCGTGATCAATGTTAATGAACGTACTCTTGTCCCGTTAAACATACCAAATTTCATAGTCAATGTAAGCATGTCATGTAAAATGTCTTAAAACCATGTACTAAGTATGCTAAGTCAACATACGAAGTAGAAATGTCCATGAAAATCAATGTGCTCATGTGCTAAGTCAACATATGCCGCAAAAGTATCCTTGAAATCAATGCACTAGCATGCTTAGTCAACATACATAGAAAAACATAATTGAAATCATGTACTATATGTGTACTAGATGAACATAGCAAGTATATGTCATGAAAGTAACATATAGGCACAAGTGTTTCACCCCAAAATATTTGTAAAAAGTAAAAAAGGGGACTATGTAATCACTTGAGATTGCTTAATAGTTTTGTAATAAAGACCAAGTAAAGCTCGAAGAATCAAGGAATCAAACGGCACCTAATATGGATAACTATGTTAATAATCGGGACACTAACCAGTGGATCGGATAGAATGAGGTTTCATAAATCAAATGACTGTTGGAACTCATATAATTGATTTAATAAACCTAACATTCTGATTAGAAAACAATCCTAAGTGCGTGTGACCCGTTATGACTCGTTAAGGTAACTTACGCTACGTTAACGTGTCGTTTGCGCAAAAGCGTGTTCGGATGGTCAAACTAGTCCTATGATAAGTCTTATATGCCTAAATATGTTTAATAATGTTGAAATATCAGTTTAAGTGTCAAAATTTAGGTTGCATATGCTTAAATTGAATTTATGCTCAAAAAGGGCATTTTGGTCATTTTCCTAAGGCATATAAACTACCTATCATACAACTAACCAAACGAAGTGACCATAAGGTATAACCTCTGGAGGTTATTCCCTATACAACTATGGTCACAAAATGTGTTTGGTCGGATCCTAATGATCGACCAAATGGGTCGGATTCGAAAGTCTAAGAAGTTGTCGAGACCGCTTGACTTACGACCCTAAATAAGCACTAAACTAGAAGTGACGAGATAAACATGTTAAAATATGTTTAACTAAGTTGGAAAAAGTGATCTGGTATCAAAACAAAGTTTTTTGATACCCGAAAATAGTTCCGTCGCAAAATGCACATAATCGTGCATTTTGACCGAAACTTTGACTAGTCAATTCGACTAGTCAACGTGATAATCAGTAGGTATAGTCGCAAGGGACTATAACCGTCATGATTACGATCACGTTTCAAAGTTCATTTGAACCTTGTCTTGACCAATTCATGGTCAGCTTGAAATAAATAAACAAGACTACGAAGAACACTTACAAGTGTTCTAGGATGAAAAGATGACTAGAAAACTCAGTTAGGAAGCCTCCAACAAATGTGGTAGCCTCCAATTAGAGCTTAGAGAGAAGAAGAATGGAAATGAGCAAGTTGAAAGCCTTGGAAACACTTGCTATTTATAGGAATGTATGAACCACAAGATCATGCCAAGTGTCTTGTGTGTTTAGCAAGGCTTAACATGATTTTTACAAGTGTATGGACCAGATTCAATGCTTGGAAAACACCCAAAATTGGCCAACACACAAGAAATACCATGGCTGATCAAAAACCAGGTTCTAGGCATGGTTTACGGACTGCAGACACCTTCTGCATACTGTCCGTAAGGTATGTGCAGGGGCTGGAGTTTGTTTTTTGACAGCTTTGGCCCCTGAACTTGATTCGTCGCGTTTCGGCACTTCTAGTACTTGTTAAGCCCATTTTAAAGCTCCATGATGAATTTAAAGTATATTTAACTTGAATTATACTAAAAAATGTCATGGATGTTGGTTCGTTTGGCTGTACGGTTGCGTTTTTCGGTTAATTACGACGAAAGTCGTAACGGACGTGAAAACGACCCAAATTGCGAAACGAGAGGTATTTTTGCATTCCCATCACTATACTACAATATTTTAATATTGAAAAATTTTTTGGATGTTCGGATACGGTCAGAACGCAGATTATGCGCGAATTTGCATACTTTCACAGTTTTGACGCTTTTAGTCCCTGTGACCAAATAAGCTTATTTTTCACAAACCGAACCCCACAAAACTTGATTCTAAGTTATGAAAAGGGTATTTAAGGTATGTTTAGATTATGTCACTGTTCCAGAGTGTACGTCGCTACGCGATTTAGCAGACTTTTGCAGTTTGTCGCAAATAGTCCCTGTGATTGAATAAACATGTTTTTGCGATACCGAATCCTTCAAAACTTATTTCTAAGCTATGTAAAGGATATTTAGGGTATTTTTAGCTTATGTCACTATTCCGGAGTGTATGTCGCGTTAAACTGATTACATTTACGTAACAGTTTGCGTATAACTTTCCAGGAAGTGTTTAAGAGTTTGAAATCGAACAAGAATCAAAACGTGTAAATGTTAAACATAAATAAACAATATTGGGATCAAAACACAATTTTTTATTGATAATAAAGTTGTTCGAAGTTGTACAATGATTACACAAGCACAGATGTCACAGTCTCCCCTACTTTAGCAAAATTTCGTCCCGAAATTTATTCAGAGGAAACTTGCGAGAATAGATGTGGATATTTCGCTTTCATTTGATCTTCACATTCCCAAGTAAATTCTAGGCCATTTTTGGATTCCTAGCGAACTTTGATACTTGGTATGCGCTTGCGTTTGAGCTTCTTGACTTCACGGTCCAATATTTCCACAGGCTTCTCGACAAAGTGCATTGTGTCATCAACATGAATTTCATCAAGTGGTATGTGGAGGTTTTCATCAGCCAAACACTTTTTAAGATTGGACACGTGGAAGGTTGGATGAACATTTCCAAGTTCAGGAGGTAGCTCGAGTCTGTAGGCCACTTTTCCGATTCTTTCAACGATCTTAAATGGTCCAACATATCGTAGTGCAAGTTTTCCTTTCTTTCCAAATCTAATCACACCTTTCCAAGGGGATACCTAGAGTAGGACGTGATCACCGACTTGAAATTCCAGGGGCTTGCGTCGTCTATCCGCTTAACTCTTTTGACGACTTCTAGCTGTCAGAAGGTTATCGCAAATTTTCTTGACCTTATCTGTAGTCTCTGGAATGAGTTCCGATCCAGTAAGCTGAGCTTCACCTATCTCATTCCAGCAGACCGGTGAATGACATTTTCAACCGTATAAAGCTTCGAAAGGAGCCATGTTGATTCTGGAGTGATAACTATTGTTGTAGGAGAATTCGACCAACGGTAGATGCGAATCCCAACTACCACCAAAATCGTTTACACAAGCTCTAAGCATATCCTCCAGTGTCTGGATTGTTCTTTCAGATTGACCATCCGTTTGCGGATGATAAGTTGTGCTCAAATTAAGTTGGGTTCCCATGGTAGATTGCATGGTTCTCCAAAAGTGAGACGAGAATCTAGCATCACGGTCAGATATGATGTTCAAAGGAACACCATGTCAAGATACAATCTCGTCTACGTATATCTTGGAAAGTTTTTCAGCAGATAGATCCTCACGGATCGGCAAGAAATGTGCTGACTTTGTTAGACGATCAACGACTACCCAAGTGGCGTCATGACCTCTTTTGGTATGTGGCAGTTTGGTAATGAGATCCATAGCAATGTTTCCCATTTCCAAACCGGTATCTCTGGTTGCTCCAATAATCCAGAGGGATGTTGATGTTCTGCCTTAACCTTGAGACAAGTAAGGAATTTGGACACGTACAAGGCAATGTCTTTCTTCATACCCGACCACCAATACTGGGTTCGAAGATCCTTTTACATTTTATCTGCACCAGGATGAATTGAATAATAAGACTTCTGAGACTAATCAAAGTAAATGGGTCTTTATAATGTATCATGAAGACATGCTTTAGCCTATAAGTGGATACTCACCTTAAGAGTTCCCAGGTAAGAGTGACTGGTCCGATAATGCGGATTTGTACGAACACTCTAGCTTTAAACAGAAAACTCAGGGTACAGGCATCCACCCTTCCAGATTACACGTGTTCACATTATTAAAACCCAAACTTTGACAAGATTTTGAAAACTTTGAAGGCATAAAGCCCAAAAACAAATCATCTAAGGATAGATGATTGATTTGTAAAAGTTTTGGAAAGAATTTGTGACTTTTGTATTGTTTGGTAATCACATAAGGATAGGTGATGGTATTGTATTAAGAATCTAAACGCAAGGTAACTCGCGTTAGGGGAGAAAGGTTATAGTCTAGGTCAAAAGTATTACTAATAACCTAATTCCCTATAACCATGGCTCTGATACCAATCTCCGTAACACCCCGCTCGCGTAAAACAACAAACCGCGGCGGAAACACCGGGGAGTCACGTTACAGGAATTGTTTCACAACACATGGTATTTAAATTTTTGTTTTATTTCATTAATAATTTACATTGTCTTGGATAACATAAGCAAAATGCAAACAAATTGTCTTTCAAGTTTTAAAGTCACTAAGGCCCGCGTCCATCCTATGTGAAGCATGAAATCAAATCATTAAACATTGCCTCCTGAAACATATGTGAAAAAACAGTCAGCATAAAGCTGGCGAGTACATAGGTTTTGTGTGAGTCAAATTCATAGCTTTGTAATTGTTATTGCAATACCTTGTTTAACTACGAGAGTCGATAAATGAAAACCTTGTATCAAAAGTGTTTGATACTGCAATATAATTAACCAACTAAACAAGTGGGTTTAAGTTTATGAAAACCTTCTAGCCATGAATCTTGACTAAAGCATTTCTTTTGTAAAACCGAGTAAGAAATCGATTTAAAAGAAAACATTGTATGGTTTATATCTTTAAGTGAAAATCATTGTGTGACTTGTTTAAAAACATTTGGTCCAAGTGATTTGGATAACACTATGATATATAATACGATAAAACACTTATATATAGGAAGTACCAGCGGCGTATCCACCATGCTTTTATCGTATTACACTCGTCTCGTTATCTAAATCACTTACCATAAACCAATCATCAGTGTTATAAACCATTTATTCGTGCTATAAACCAATTGTCTGCGTTATAAACCAATTGTTCGTGTTATAAACCAATTATCTGTGTTTTAATTATGAAAATTGTTGTTGTTCTTTAATGAACACATTCAAACCTGTGTTGACTAGACCACCAAAGGGTCTCTTTAACTAGACCACCAAAGGGTCTCTTTAAATTGATTAACAAACCAGCAAATGGTTTATTAATCATAAACAGTTTCTATCATTCTCCAAACTTCCACCAAATCCAATGGACAGTTTGGTGATGGGATTGTTAGTCCTATGGTACCATAACATACTACTGGTCAGCTCAGCCAAAGCTAATGAATGTCATTCGTGTCATGGATAACGCACCAACAAGTCACTCATATTATTGAAATCGTATTGTTTTATATAAACCATAGACTTTGTTTTGAAAACTTGAAAACGGTTTAGCACATTTGAGTCATTCCAAAAC
The DNA here is from genome assembly GCA_030545235.1 of Helianthus tuberosus. Taxonomy (NCBI): domain Eukaryota; kingdom Viridiplantae; phylum Streptophyta; class Magnoliopsida; order Asterales; family Asteraceae; genus Helianthus; species Helianthus tuberosus. Next base: position 60,705,661 of record CM060372.1, on the reverse strand, counting down.
ATTTAGAAAGCGTAAAAGAGGGGAGCTATGTACTCACATTAGCTAAACGTAGTAAACATGTAGATTTGAAAGATAGTTTGGCACATATGGATCAACCCAAAACATTTGAAAACGTAAAATAAGGGAACTATGTACTCACTTGGGATTGCGTATGTGTACTCGTTCAATGGAATAAACAAAGCTCAAGTGTGTCCTAATGTGTCGGATAACTATGTTAGTGTGTCGAGACTTTTATCGGAGGATTTGAATAGAATGAAGTCTTACAAACCAAACGAGTGTTGGGACTCGTATGATATGGTTTAATAAGCTTAACATTCTGTTTTGAATGAGATCCTAAGTGGTTTTGACCCGTTATGACTTGTTAAAGTGGTTTACGCCACTTTAACGGGTTATAAGCGTAACTACATGATCGGATGGTTAAATATGTCTTATGATGAGTCTTATATGCCAAAACAAGTTTGATTATGTTATAACATCAGTTTAGATGTCAAAACTTTGGTTACATATGCTTAAAACCATTTTATGCGCAAAAAGGGCGTTTTGGTCAATTTAACAGAATATAAAAGAGAATCATCATATAACTAACTAAACCTTATGACCATAAGGTATAACCTCAGATGGTTATTCCCTATATAACTATGGTCATAAAAATGTGCTTGGTCAAATCCTAAGATTGACCAAACGGGTCAGATTCGAAAGTCAAAGCGGTAATCAAACTGCTCGACTTACGACTAACCAAAAAGCACTAAACTAGAAATGACGAGTTAGACATGTTGGAACATGTCTAATTAAGTTATAAAACTGATTTGGTGTCAAAATTTTGAGTTTTAAAACCCAAAAACAGTTTCATCGCAAAATGCACTTATGCGCATTTTTTACTTTTAATTAAAAAACTTTGACTCGTCACTTCGCCTAGTAAACGTGCTAATCTGAAGGTGAAATCGCAAGTGATTATAACCTTCGTGATTACAATCACGTTGCAAATTTCAATTAAACTTTGACTTGACCAAAAATGGTCAGAATCGAAAGTCAAATAGAAAGTCAAATTGTTTGACTTTTGGTTTAAAATAACTAAAATAAATGAAATAGACTAGGAGTGAGCACTTACTTGTGTTGAGGAACACTTAAGAGCTCAGTAGGAGGCTTCTAATGAATGGAAACAAGCTCCAATAGAGTGGGAGAAGAGAATGAGAAAATGAGCAAGTTGGAAGTGAAATGTTCTTCGGTATTTATAGTGTTCAAAAGCTCCTAAGATCATTCCAAGTGTCCCTTGATGTGTCATGATCAGAGGGATGTCTTAACACATGTCAAATGGAGGCAAAAACCTAGAAAAATCATGAGCTTGGGGGGCCAAGGCTTTGCATAAGAAGCTGCCAAGTAGTTGCTGTGCTAGGCACCCCATACAGACCGTATGGGGTTGCACTTTGCGGTCCGTAAGGCTTGGTCTGGGGGCCAAGTTTTGCAGTTTGGCATATTTGGCCCCTGGACTTGTATTGTTGCGTTTAGTCATTTGTAACCCCTTTTAACCTAATATTTAGGTTATGTAAAGGTGTTAAGGCATGTGTAACTATGATTTTGTCTAGAAATGTTGTGGATATCGTTTCGTTCGATCTTACGGTTACGCGTTTAGCAAATAAAGTATAAGACTTTATCGAACACGAAAATGATCGAAATTGTTCAACAATTGATAATTTTGCATTCTCGCAAATAAAATACAAGATTTTATTGAATAGGACAATGTTCAGAATTGTATAAAGACTGAAAATGTGTGAATGTCACATCTACCGTATAAATGTGACACGTGTTATGAATAAACAAGGATAGTACTTATTTAAATGTAGTATTTATTGTGATGGAAAATCCAAAGTTAGTTAAATATTATGTTGGCAATAATAAGACAAACACTTATCGCGTAACGAACAAAACGCGAAACGAACATCGGTGACCGAAATGGTCATAACCGAAAGTCAAAGCAAAAGTTAATTTGCTTGGCTTTCGGCCATTATCTAGCCTATAAATGAAATACGACTAAGAGAGAATACTTACAAGTGTTCAAGGTAGAGATTAAACTCCAGAGAGGAGGCCTCTATAGATCAGAAGCACTCCAAGAAGATTCAGAATGAGAAAATGTGAAGGTGCAAGTTGTGAAGGCTCATGGAGGCCTCTATTTATAGTTGCACAAGGATCATGAGATGATGCCAAGTGTTATCATGGTTCCCTAATGTTGGACTAGTGTCCATTGATGTGTAAGAAGCAGGGAAATGGTGGCAATTCGTGAACAGGTGCACCCCTTAAGGACCGTAAGGGGTGGTGGCTTACCGTCCGTAAGGACCTTCAATGCCCACGGTATTTTCAAATACCTTACGGTCCGTAAGGCATAAGTCATGCAGTCTGTAAGGGACTATCAGGAATAAAATAATTATAAATACCTTATGATCCGTAAGGCATATGCCTTGCGGTCTGTAAGGAACTTTCAGAAGCCAAAGTTTGGCATTTTGTCACATATGACCCCTCATGTGACAACTGTGCCTTCAGTTATCATTATCCAATCCCGAAAAAATTCATAAGCAATGAAACCTTGTGATTTATTTATTGGATTGTGTAATTATCCATGGCATTTGCACGATTTCAATCCTTGTTCAAATTCGAGCTCTTAAACCTTTTCTGGAAAGTTATATGTAAATTGTTACGTAAACATGATCAGTTTAACGAGACATACACTCCGATACACTCCAGAACAATGACATAAGCTAAACATACCCTAAATACCCTTAACATAACTTAGAAATAAGTTTTGGAGGGTTCTATATGGCAAAATAATGTTATTTCATGCACAGGGACTAAATGCGTCAAAACTGCGAAAGTATGCCAATTCGCGTATAATCTGCATTCAGACCATATCCGTACATCCAAAAATTTTTGAAATCATTAAAATATTTTATTTTAGTGATGGGAATGCAAAAATACCTTTCGTTTCGCAATTTGGATCGTTTTCACGTTCGTTACAACTTTCGTCGTAATTAACCGAAAAACGCAACCGTACAGCCAAACGAACCGACATTCATGATATTTCCAAGAATATTTCAAGTTCCCTATGCTTTAACATCCTTTTAAAGCCTTAAAATTGGGTTAACGGGGGTTAAATGCGTCGAAAACAAGTTTTAGAGGCTGCAGGGACTAAAACTGCCAAATTCTGAAACCTGCCTTAATTTGGCTGGCGGGACGCGACTGGGAACCCTCCCTGGGTCGCGGGGCGTGAGAAACAGTAGCTGGAAGAATGTTCTTAATAGCTTCCAGCCTGTTTCCTGCTTGTTTCTAACATGGTTTTTAAGATCTTGTGGGTTATTTAAGTGTCCTCCAAGGCTTTGAAGCTGGACCACACACTTGGAATGATCTTGTACATCCTTGGTGACCACTCAAAGACACTTGTCATGATCTTAATCTTCAAGAACGACTATAAATAGCCCATCCATTTCATTCATTCAACTTGCTCAATTCTTTTCTTTCTTCCTCATTTGCTCTATTGGAGTTCTACCACTTTGTTGGAGGCTTCCTAACTGAGTTATTTTTCATCCTAGAACACAAGTAAGTGTTCTTCCTAATCTTGTTTAGTTATTTTTAGCTATTTCAAGCTAAAAGTCAAACAGTGTTTGACTTTCGGTTTAGACCATGAATTGGTCAAGACAAAGTTCAATTGAACTTTGCAACGTGAACATAATCATGATGGTTATAATCCCTTACGATTATACCTACTGATTACCACGTTTACTAGTCGAAGTGATGAGTCAAAGTTTCGGTCAAAATGCACAATTTTGTGCATTTTACGACGAAACTATTTTCGAGTATCAAAACACTTTGTTTTGATACCAAATCAGTTTTCCAACTAAGTTAAACATGTTTTGATATGTTTAACTCGTCACTTCTAGTTTAGTCCTTATTTAGGGTCGTAAGTCGAGCGGTCTTGACCACCGCTTTGACTTTAGAATCCGACCCGTCTGGTCGATCTTAGGATCCAACCAAACACATATTTGTGACCATAGTTGTATAGGGAATAACCTTCTGAGGTTATACCTTATGGTCACTTCGTTTGGTTAGTTATTTGTTAAGTCGTTTATATGCCCTATAAAAATGACCAAAATGCCCTTTTTTGTGCATAAAATCATTTTAAGCATATGCAATCAAACTTTTGAGATCTAAACTGATGTAATAACATTTTTAAACATAATTGGGCATATAAGACTTATCATAGCTAATATCTAACCATCCGACCTCATATTTATGCAAACGACACGTTAAAGTAGCGTAAACTACCTTAACGAGTCGTAACGGGTCAAAAGCACTTAGGATTTCTTTCTAATCAGAATGTAAAGTTTATTAAATCATGCCATAATGAGCTCCAATACTCATTTGATTTATAGAACTTCATTCTATCCAATCCACCCATTAGTGTCCCGATTGTTAGCATAGTTATCTATACTAGGTGCCACTTGATGATTCCTTGATCCTTCAAGATTTATTTGATCTTTATTTCAAGACTAATATGCAATCCCAAGTGAGTACATAGACCCCTCTTTTACTCTTTCAAATATTTTGGGATGAAACATACGTGCATAATATTACTTTCTTGTTTTCATGACATTATACATGTTATGTTCATCTAGTACATATAGTACATTGATTTCAATTGCCTTTTGCTTCATATGTTGACTTAGCATGCCTAGCACATTGATTTCAAGGATCCTTTTTGCTTCATATGTTAACTTAGCATATCCAGCACCTTGATTTCATGAACACTTTACTTCGTATGTTGACTTAGCATACTTAGTACATGGTTATCAAACATTTTTACAACATACTTACATTGTTCATGACATATTGGTACGTTGAACTCGAAAATGATACATTCATTAACATTATCCCGCTGATCGATAGTATGTTATGGTTTACCATAGGTTTGACAACCCCATTCCCGCTTCCTAGTTTTGTTTGGAAGTATCCATTGGGGAATGGCAGAAACCGATGAACATTTGATAGACCTTTATCTTTATAAGGGTCTATCCGACAGACGACAAGGCTTGAATGTATTCGCCAACAATCCTAATATATGTTTTACAACAAAAGCAATGATTTATAAGACATAACTTTTGAATTGAGCAAAACCTTTGTTTATTCAAAGACATTGTCTTATACAAGACATTTTGATTATTCAAGACATTATCTCATGTGGTTTAAGCGAAGACCTTTTGCTTACCATACAAGACATTGATTTATACATGACACTTGGTTTACACAAAGACATTGGTTTCTACATGACACTTGGTTTATACAAAGACATGACATATTTTACACAAGACATTGTTTTACATATGACATATTTTATACAAGGACATGACATATTTTATACAAAGACATGACACATTTTATACAAAGACATGACATCTTTTACAAAAGACATATTTTGATTATTAAGTTAACCATGCATCATTCTTTAAAATCATTTGATTTTCATATGATTTTTACAAAGGAAAACATTTTACAAAGGTTCATGGCTACTTTTAGTTAAACATTCTTTAACAAAACAAAGCCATGAATCTTCATCACAAAACCTATGTTACTCACAGGCATTTTTATACTGACGTACCTATTTTCACATATGTTTCAGGTGCTTGTGTTGATTTTGAGCAATGCTTCACATAGGGCGGACTCAGGCCTTAGTGACTTTAAAATCTACAAGACAATTGTTGTGTATTGATTGTATTCTCCAAAACAATGTAATCTATTAGCTCAATAAAACAAAATTTTATGAGCCATGTGTTATGAAACAATTTGTAACGTGACACCCCAATGTTTTCCGCCGCTTGTTGTATTACGCGATTGGGGTGTTACACCTCCACATCCAAACTTCCACATTTATACATATATAATCCCTCTCGTCCAAATAATTTGGCATATGTGAGAGTTGATTGGACACGTGTAGGTGTTACAGAAAGTGGCCTGCATCCAAAGCCATGATTCCGCAAAAAAAGTGTCACCAAGAAGAAAAGACTCCAACAAGAAGTAGAATTGAAGCTAGTCCTATTGGACGCTATTAGGCCAAAACTCGTTGAACGGATAGTTGAAGTATCTACCATTGAAGGAAATTAGGCGAAACGGGTTGTGGAATGGTCTAGAAGATCTGACCTTAAAAGAGTCACCAGCACTATTTCAACCACTTCAAACGATCATCACCTAGTGTTCTATGAAAAGCATCAACCATGTCCCATAATTTGTCATCCATTACCAAACCACAATATACCCAATCATATCACCCAAAGAAGCCATGTTGATTCATGCAAACTTGCTAAGTGAATTGGTGTAGATACGATTTGCATGCAAGCCTGTGACTCATGCATGCATTCGGATTGACTCTAGTGTTACACCCATAAAAACTCACCCCAAACATAGCCAAGAGTTGAGTGGACATTGTGAGGTGTGTAAGACTAAGTATAACCAATGTTTTAGTAGGCATGTCACTATTCACCATTGATGTGCTAAAAGCGGTCTAATTAAACTAACTAATTTTAACCCTAAACTAGACACTCTAAGTTTTAAATTTATAACTAAGACTCTCTAAAACCTAGACCACATAACCGGTAAGTGTACCAGTCAATGCAGTATAGCTAAAGTAAGTCTGAGTATCGAACCCACGAGACTCTACTGATTACGTAAACTAGACTCGATTACTTATCTAAACTGACTCGACTTAATTGTTTTTATGTTTTTGAGGGGGTTTCTAATACCTAATGCAATTAGTTAAAATTAACTAAAGCTGACTAAGACATGAACTAAGACTTAGGACGAATTCAGATGATGGGAAAGCACTACCTAGGTCAGAATCCTACACATGAATGACACGTTCTATCGGTTATGGAACTAATTGTGGAAACCGGGATCTTGAGATACTACACTTAAAGGATGAGCTAAAAGACCCTCGATCCTTCTCGAGAAGAAACCTATGGAAACCTAAAAGCCATTAAACTACTGATTTAGTGGATTCCCTTACGAGCTTTCTAACTCTAATAAAGAAGTACCCTCAAAGACAATCTACCTCACAGCGGAAAGTCACATGTAACTATGGAATCCTGATCAGACTTGGTAAGCAAGGAATGAAAGGTAAACTAGGAACATCTTCTCACAAAGGCTCTAACCCTAGCAATCTAACACTCAAGACAAAACAACAATCTCTTACCTCACAGCTATCGAGAATGGTAGAATACCTAACCCTATTCAATTTATGAATAACACTCCAATGGATAACTACGTCTAGCAAACCATCCAATAATCAAGAACATATAGTAATTGACCTAGCATGCACCTATTATTTGAAAGACATTCATCAAGGAACACGAGGAATATTAATCATTCAATGAACAAGATTAAATACGCATATGTGAAAGATCATGAAAACCAAAGTCTTTAAGTCATTATTAATCCACAATCAAAGTTCCAAAACCAATAGAAAACAAATCAAACATTTATGTTCATCTTAACCTACGCAGTAACAAAGTTTCTAGCCAATAATCATAATCAAGAAATAGTTCATCAACATAAAGCAAAACATGTCCAAACTTATCAAAAAAACACAAAGTTAAAGATAAATAAGAACTTACTACTTGCTATAGTGAAAATCGCGAACCCACAATGTCAAAATCGATCCCGACACCTTTCCACCCAAAATCACCTATGGAACCTTTAAAATTCGTCTGCGATAGTTTGTTTTGTATTAGGGTTAATTGTGAGCTTAAAAAGGCTTAAAAATGAAGTTTCTCATGCTAATCAAGCAAGTCCTAGCGTCGCGCGACCTGCATCAAGTCTTGTCGTCTCGTGACGCGACGAGCATTAGTATTTGGAAAACCATTTTCATCATAACTTCTTCATTTCAACTCTGTTTTCTTCACCGTTTTTGCCTACGTCTTCATAATTCAATTCTCTATAATCTCATCTTATTAAATATCCATTTCCATTCCATGAAAATCCTCCACTAAGCCCAAACCTTCTCCTGTGTGCTCGTTTCTTTAACGTTTTAGCTCATTTTTGCTCCATCTGCACACGAATACCTGTAAAACTCATATACAACTAAGTACAAGCAAAAAACATAAAAAAAACGAATACAAATTAACTATAATAATGTACAACATACAAGTGAAAAGATGTATGATTCACACCACATCAATCATTAACTCAAAAGTATTAGCAAATTGCAACTCATTGGAGGTGTGCAATGCCTAAAGACGTTTGGATCACCTACTATTTCCATCAAAGAAACTTGTTAGATTACTTGAGGACAAGCATCTTTAAGTGTGGGGTTTATGATGTGCCATCAAATATACACATTTTTAGTGCATAATTACCCCTTAATCATAAGTACTTTAGTGATTTTTTTAGTTGTAAATGTTACCTTAATTGTTCCTATTTGGAAAATGCAGGTTTCTAAGGTCTCTGGATGAAAAGAAGTGAAAACGAGCATAAACGATACAAATACCCAAGATTCTAAGGAAATCAACAAGTTATCAAATAGGCACAGCCGTGCCAAGCTATGGGCACGGTTGTGCACAATACCAAGCATCAAAAAGTCAACCTAACTCAACCCAAGATTGGTCAACAAAAGTCCACCATAGGCCAGGAACGACCGTGCACCTTAGGCACGCCCGTGCTCAAGGAAAAGACAAGAGACAAAGGTTCGAGAACCGACTAAGAATGCCACATATATTCAAGACTTGTCGGGACACATCAGTATGCATGGTCGTGCACCTTATGCACGCCCGTGCCTATAACAGAATCACAACGGACTCGCTCAAGAAAGGACAAGAAGGACAAGTAGTGTCAAGAATCCTCACAAGGTACGGACATGCCCCTTATGCACGCCCGTGCACACCTAGTCTCCTCCAGCCTATAAATATAAGGCCTTAGCTGCCCACTTTCACCATCCCATTTCACCCACTCCTCTTTCATGTTTCACACACTAAACCTTTGCTCTTGAGAGGTCACAAGAATTTTGGGATCACTCCATTAATTCTTGTAATAGCTTAGTTTGAGAGAAAGAGTACTTGTAATCAAAAACCCTTTCGCAAGTTGTTTAAACCTATCATACTTGATCCATTATGTTTCACTTAATAATCATTGTTCATGGACAAGTTATGGCCATTATAGGCTAAACTCCTTGTGTTGTTTGGGTTGAAGATGAAGCTTGGTATGAATTAAATGTTTAATCTTTGGCAAGAGGTGTGTTGTGTCTTTAATAATTCCTTCTACCCTACTTCTTTCGTAATGAGCTTGTGACTGTTTTGGTCTTTGATCTTGTTGGAGTTCTTGATAACCAAATGAGGTGAAGCTTATTAGTACACTAATGGTGTGTAACAACCCATATACTAATAAGGGAAATCTAATCTTGGAGAAGCGGTTGACCCGTTTATCAAGAATATCGTTAGTGGCCTGCACGGTCTATATGTTAGGCCTCAATGACTAGCCAAAAATTTGTCTTGTGACTCATCTAACACGGACTATATGTTAGACTTGGTGCGGTCCAAGAGTTGGTGAACCCGTGTTAAAATACTATACATCTTTATATATTTTTTATTATTATAACGCCACCCGTTAAATAAAGATCAATCAACCTAATTAATCACAAGTGTCATTAGCACCCGTGGGGAGCACTTTGAAATATCCTTGCTACCTTTGAAGTGAGATAAAGGGAGGCCATATAGAGGATCGCAAGCCATGGGAACCTTGTAAAAGAAAGAAGAGTAGTTGGATGTAACTAACCCAACATTAGGGGATTGTTCCTTAAAAAGAACTTTTCTCTAAGATTTGGCAATGAATTATCTTTAATCGGCTCAAATTGTGTTTTAACCTTAAAGTCACATCTTGTAAATCTAATAAAAATTTGTCGGTAACCTTAGCTAGGAGCTGGGTCTTTGAGTTAATTAACCTCACCTCTTGCCAATAAAATAACTATAATTCATCCCAAGTGGATTCGGAGATCCAAAGCAACACTTTGTGTGCTCTTGATATTCCCTACTAACCATCTATTACTTGTTTTTATTTTTTGGTTTTAATATAAAAATAACATAAGATAATTAATTAAACTAGTTGGTAATTTAAGGTAACTATTAAAATCGTATTCTTTATGTTCGATACTTGGTTCTTACCTTAATCTCTACTAGAAACGATAGGTACGCTTCCAACTTTGTTTTGGAAATGTGTAAATTGGAAATGTGTCTTTCAGACAGTTTTCAATGTCCCTAGGACAAAAAAAACAACTGTTAGCTAAACAAAAAAGTGGTGGGGTGTTTACAATGATGAACTTACAATTTATCCTTATCGGAACCCTTCTTAGTTGTGCTCAGTTTGGCATTTACGATCACAACATGATCGTATTCACCGAGAGTTTTCGGTTGTACCGGTTTCCAATGAGTATCGGCCCGTAGGTCAAACAATCTCCCTTCTCGATAGAGATAAGGACATTGGTTCTCCTTATACCTAGCATGGGCTAGAGTTATTTTTGGACCATTTTGAAAAGTGAAGGCGAAACTGTTGATTGCGAAGAGATCAACGTCCCAAAGGACTAAGATGTGATCATCAAGGGAGAAAGTCTCTCGAATGTAGTTTTCAATATCACCAATCTTGTTTTCAATACGGATAATCAGCATGTCTTTGTCCCCCCTAGCCGGGTTCCGGGAAAATGGGTTTGTGGCGGGGCAAGCGGTATTGAAAGCAGAGTCAAAGAAGGTGGAAAAGCATGCGAAAGCTTGTGAGGATAATCAGCATGCCTTTGTCCCCCTGGCGTTTGACACGTTCGGCTTTTTGGCGCCGGAGGCGGTTCGGTTCTTGGCTAGAGTTCAGCGTATGGTCCATAGCAACTTTTCAACCCCTCAGGGGCGAGGCTTTGTTTTTAGTAGATTAGGGTTTTCTATTCAGAAAGGGATGGCGGCACAGTTTGTTTCCCGTCTACCTACTATCCTTATGTAATTTGCCTTGTTGATTGGAATGAAATTTGGTGACAAAAAAAATACGGATAAGGACGTTAGTTCTTCTCATACCCAGAGAAAGTCACAGGTCGTGTTTCTTCATTTCTAATAAAGGCTAGTCAGCCCACTTATTTATGGATGAAACGATCTATTTGGATATGTTTTAACTCTAACAGGTGAAACAGATAAAATTAGTGTTATATAAGAAATGTGTCAGGATGTTAGGTAAATTGCATCACTGAATTGATGTTTCTAAAACAAAGACGTAAATTTTATTCATATCAGGTGCGACATATTATATAAACAAGAAAGTTTTATGTATGAGCGATCAACGTTCGCCTCTTTGTTCGGGTGTCAAGCCTCCCTTCCCGCAGCTTGGGCAGCTCTTTAACCCAAATCCTTGGCAATTGTAACATCTGTTTAAGTTATCAAAAGAATAGAAATAAGTTGTAAAAATATCTAAAGAAAACGAAGATAAAATCAAATAAAGCTTTTATTCTCACTCAACGTTATCACATAAGACATATAATGATAGACTCAACCAGAATCAAACGCGTGAGAAGTTCTTGTAAATGGATCCTTGGTGAGTGTTCTCGATTTCTTTAAGTTGTTGTAAATGGATCCTTGGTAAGTGGCTTTAAATGTATATAAAATTTTGTATACGTTTATTGTTTTTGTTATAAAAGATGTTAAAACCCGTACACAAATCTCATATGTAGCCATGTACGTGAGTTGAGTTATTCCGTCTTAGACTACATGTTATGGGGTGTATAGCGGGGAGGGCAAAGCCTCTCCACGCCACCCACAATACCCCGCCATCCACGCACCAAAGGCGTTGCCCCTCTTGATAGCGAGATCTCCACGGGTGTTAACCTCCTTCCCACTTGATTTTTTGGGATTTTCCCCTTGCAACCCCCCCCCCCCCCCCCCCCCCGGTTTCCCTTCCCTTTTTTGATGTGGAGGGCAAAGCCCACAGAGTTTACGTGGTAGGGTGGTGGTTTTGCCCTTTCCCCATGACTCCATGTAGTCTTAGTGCAAGAAGAAAAGCAAATGAGGTACACTATGTGGTGCGGTCTGTAGCGACAATATGAAGACGGGTTGTGTTCTAAGGACCCGTTTGGGTTCACATAATTCATTGGAATTAGTTCTATTTTAAATTGTGTTTGGTTAACAATGATAGGAATTAGAATCGAAAAATTCCTCCTTTAGTTACATGTGATGGAATTTAAAACATTACCAAAATACCCATTATCAGTTTCATGGATATGCAATCATCGCATCCGGTGAACCAAAATCAAAATCAATGATGAATCAACCAAAATTAATATATAAGAAGACAAGTGAATTTAAAAAAAAAAAATTTGATTAGTGGACCAAAAACTAAATAAAAAACTAGCCATCAAAGATCATTTCAGTAAAATCAAAGTTAATTCATTGTGTTCCGTTTCGGAATCGTTCTTGGTTCATCAACAATTCAACATAGTAGCCTTTTCCATTTTGAATATAAATGGTTTCATGGTGGAATGGATAAATGGAGGTGAAGCTGCAATGGTTTTTTGAAGGGTAAATTTGGTATTTAATCTCTTTTACATCTCAACTCCTTTATCAAGTTTTCTAATTAAATACCCGCTTTTTTCACTAGAATTTATTCAAATTCCAATTTAATTACAACATTCTAGTTAGAATAAAATTTTTAATATTTATTTAAAGACTGTAGATGATAATAAAAACGTTAAAAACGATCAGTTTCAATATTTTTTGATGTCAAATCATTTTAATGTAACATCCTATACCTAATAACAAAATCTGACTATATAATACATATAAATCTTGTTTTTTATGAAGAAAATTTAAAATAAAATTCAGTTTATATGTCGTATTAAACACCATAAATTTAAAAAAAAAAAAGATGAGAGAATGATCTTACTTCCAACGCTCGAATATATTCCCATTCTTCTTGTTTTTTCCCGTTCCCTGTATCAAACACAAAAATAATCGCAACCACTTTTATTTTTTAGTATTAGGCATGTAAACAAATTGAACTTACACGAATGAGACATGTTCGGGTTCGTTTAACTTTAACTGAACAGATTTTCTTGTCCATTTGTTCGTTAAGGAATTAACGTGTTTGTGTCTGTTTATGTTCGTTGTTTGAAAATTCTTAACAAAGGGTTCACGAACGTAAACGACACAAGCAAACAATAATGACACAAGCAAACATAAAATAAACGACACAAGCAAACAATAATGGACACAAACAAACATAAATCAACACTTGTTAATTCTTCAAAAGTTAGTAATTTATTGTTCCTAGTCGAATTAGGAGAATCCTCTTATCATGTATACAATTAAAGATTCTATATTGCTTTAAGTAACTATATGATGATAGATATGAATATGTAACTAAAAATATGTTAAAAGATAAATGATGAGACCTTGCATCCAGCACAGTCGATGGCACCTTGGCCTCCACAGGTTTCACATTTCTTGAAAATCTGCAAATATCATATTATTATTGCAGTAAATTACAAAAGCATTTTATGTGTATACAATTATAAATACACTATTATTATTTTTTTAATAGTTTCATTGTTGTGGTTCCAACCGATAATCGATTGGCCTAAGAAAATAGGAAGGAACTTGATAGAATTTTAGAGAGATGTTTAGACTAATTTTCATTCATAATCTAATTGATAGCAATTACAATACTTAAATAGAAATGAGACTGACTACTAAATTCTAGCTAACCACTACTGAAAGTTGGGAAATAAAACAGGAAACATGCACCAGGTGCTTGACCATATAGTTTATTAAAAAAAACAACTAATAGAAATATTCAATTGATAAGCTTGCATGGGATTAGTACGGTGGACACGTAACAATATTTTTCATTCATGATTCCTCAAATAAACAAAAGCCTCCTTTTAAGGATGACAAGAATACGTAACCACTCAACCAACAAACTCCTAAAACTATGACTAACTTGGGATCATGGGCATCCCCATTATTTGACCACATGCTAAAATAAAAACATTAAAATATTAATAGGAAAATAAAACAAAGTAAAGTGAATGCATGATAAATCTCTTTTTATAAATAAGCAGCTTGACATTTGCTTGTACGAACCAGCCACGTAACATTCACATGCAGTGTAACTTTTTAAACCTGTCATTTGTATACAAAACCTTCAAACATAGGTATTTATAAAAGTTGTCTTTTTTGCTAATGGGCCACCAAGTCATTTCACTTTCTCTCAAAACATATTTGAAGTTTTTTCTTCGGTGAGAAAAGGGGTCGAACCAAAAAATTAAAAAACACTCAAAAAAAATTAATATTTTTTTTTTTTAAAAAGGGCTATATTTCGTCACAAAAAAAAACCAAAAAAAATATCGAGTAACAATTATCCATGTACATGTGCATATGTATTATTTCTTTGACAAATTCCGTAATACATTACTAACATTAGACAATTGCACTTTCATTTACACTACCATTCATAATACACCACTTTTTACATTAACAATATTAGAAATGCACATGTGTATCTATATGTATGAATTTGTTATAACATTAACAACACTAGGAATGTACATGTGCATCTATATGTATGAACATGTTATAACGTGTTTTGGTATACCACTTTGAATACACTTTCCCTTTCATCTATCATACCATCCATAATACACTACTATTACCTTATATCATCCGTAATACAATACCATTGTCTCCTACCATCCATAATACAATACCATTACCAATATTTCATTTTATTACATGTACATCAACACCCTTTATACCATCCAAACAACATATTACATCATAAAATGACAAATATAATCAAACCATCAACCACTAGATATAACTAACCAAAACACATGTACATCGGCCTACTTCATCATTTAAAATCACAAACTTTTTGTACCAAAACACGTTATATCATGGTTATACATAATGATGCACATGTGAATTCTTAATATTGGTAATGTAAAAAGTAGTGTATTGCGGATGGTAATGTAAATGAAAGTGCATTTTTCTACTACTGGTAATATATTACGAAATTTGTCCAAGAAATGATACATATGCACATGTGCATCTATAACTGTTACTCGCAAAAAAAAGATTTGTTTTGTAACGAAATATAGCGATTTTTTTAGAAAAATATTTTAAAAAAAAAAAATGTGTGTTTTTTGGATTTTTTAGGTATTTTTTTAGAAAAATAGTTAAGACCCCTTGATGCTCATAATCATTTCATTACATCAGTCATACGCTATTTGTTGCCCTATATAGAGTGTTCCATCAAATCACTTTGAAGGTTGATTAGTAGTAACATACATAAGGATTAATGAATAAAGCTTACCGAGTTAAGTGAAAAACCAGTGGTTTTTGAAGCCTGAGTTGTGATATTTCCTCTTTGATTCAAAATAATAATGGGTTTGGAAGAGAGAGAAGGGATGTGAGAAGCCATGATGTCCAATTACTCGCTGCTGCTGCTTTTAAAGGTAATGTGGATAAAGAAAACATGGTTCAAAGTAGGACACCTTTCACCACCACTAAACTAATAACTTATCCAATACTATTTTTATTTCACTTCTTTGAAAAAATACATACAAAATGACTAGTCAACACAAATTCCATTCAACACTGTACAAGACAAAGAAAGAAGATGATTTCAAGGCTTAGACCTTGTTGAGCCTGTGTTCTCCAATCATCCACCTGGTCAAGTGAGTCGGGTCAACGGCAAGAGCATTGAATGCCTTGGGGCAGATCCCAAGATCCAACCCGATTAGCTCATATTCCGTCACTGCTGCTTCCATCTCACCTTCCACATCATCTATAACTGTCACTGAATGAAGAACCTCCTCATAATGCTTCTCTTTCTGACTGTCATTTTGGAAAGGTTCCATCGCTGGGTTCTACTTGTTGCAAAAAAGATTTTTTTATAAATTAACACCTTAGATTTGGTAAAACAAAGCCATATGATTGCAATGAAATGACTTTTCTAGGCGACTTTTGACCGTTTTACTCTTTCAACCTGTTTCCCTTTTAGCTGAGAACAACCCAACCCAAAATCAAAAGGGATACTGCTACTGTAGTAATCAGCATATTTTTTTACCTGACAAAAGTGAGCATAGTGACTATAAACCTCGCTGTTTTCATCTTGCTCAATAAGCAAGGTACCACCGTACCATCCATTGGCTTCGTCTATTGAAGTCATTGCAAGATAACTACAAAAAAATGATGCATATGTTACAGAATTTGTTTAATATAAAAAATGAAACGGTACGAATAGCTCATGTCAAAATCAAGAATGAAACTGTTAATATCGAAATGCATGTGATCCTGAATAAGCTTTTTGTCCAGACGGCTAAATCAGTATTGGTAATGAAATCTGATAGGGAATTTAACAAACGATCAAAAGGTTTAACTAGATTGGATTACGAAAGAGAATAAGGAAGAACAGGTGAATAGCTTTAATTGCAGTGGAATGATAGTACTGAAAGGAAATTACAAATAACCAGGGTTACACCCTCTCTCCATGCATCATGCAGGAGCCACTAAGTCATAACAAACTCACACACACCTCTAAGAGCATTATTCCTTACTACTTATACTCTCTCACCTCTAACGAACTCTCAGCCACATTTAGAAATTACCCCTTTACCCCTTCTAGAATACACATGAAATAATTCTGGCTTTGCTTTAGAAATAGTTACGGTATCAACCGTATCAGTGCTTCCCCCTTCCGAAGAAGTCTTGACCTCAAGACTTGTATCTGGAAACTGACCTTTGACCCATAAAGCATCCTCCCACGTGGCTTCATCCACGGGTAGCCCCTGCCATTGTACCAACCATTGCTCAACCGAATCAGCACCGTCCTGTATCAGCCGGGTAGCTAAAACAGCAACCGGTGTGAGTGCCTCAGTGTCCCCGTCTACAAGTTCTGGAGGTAAAATAGAGTCACTGGTTCCGCGAATAGCTTTTTTCAAAAGAGAAACATGAAACACCGGATGAATTTTAGACGTAGGTGGCAGTTGTAGTTTGTACGCCACCAGACCTATTTTCTCAATGATCTGAAAGGGTCCAAAAAACTTATCTGCCAATTTCTGATGAATTCGACTGGCCACAGACAACTGACGGTACGGCTTCAGCTTGACATAAACCCATTCCCCTACTAAAAAACTCACATCCCGCCTTTTTTTATCTGCTTGAAATTTCATGGAACTTTGAGCATTAGAAGGTGCAGTTTAAGGTGTTTCAAAGCCTCATCACGGTCCTGTAGTTCTCGAGCCACGGACTCTACACGAATTTCCCCCGGAACAAATTGTAGGACGGATGGTGGGCGGCGGCCATAAACCGCTTCAAAAGGGGTCGTGTACCGGTGGAAGCATGAAAGCTGGAATTATACCAAAATTCTGCCCACGGAATCCAAGTAGCCCAAGTTTTGGGTTGATCCACCGCGAAACACCGTAAGTAAGCTTCTAAGCAACGATTAATAACTTCGGATTGACCATCGGATTCGGGGTGATAGGCGGAGCTCATGTGAAGTTTGGTACCCATGGACCGAAAGATTTCCTGCCAAAATTTGCTGAGAAATAGAGGGTCGGGATCACTTACAATAGATTTAGGCACACCATGAAGACGAATAATGTCTTTGATAAATGCATCAGCCACTGTTTTAGCGGTATACGGATGTTTTAATAAGAGAAAATGGGCGTATTTTGACAAACGGTCCACAACAACCAAGATAACATTAAACCCCTTAGAAGTTGGTAACCCAACTATGAAGTCCATAGATAAATTTTCCCAGATTGCATCTGGAACATCCAGCGGTTGAAGTAACCCTCCTGGAACGGCTGAACTTGCCTTACAACGCTGACAAATATCACATTCACGCACAAACTTTTTAACGGTGGAAGTCATACCAGGCCAATACAAATTAGCCGCTAAACGTCGATAGGTACGATAAAAACCCGAATGGACCACCTGTGGCAGCAGTGTGAAATTCATGTAAGAGCTCGGGAATAAACTTTGAATGGCGTTAGATAACCAGCCTA
Organism: Helianthus tuberosus; assembly: GCA_030545235.1. Classification (NCBI taxonomy): domain Eukaryota; kingdom Viridiplantae; phylum Streptophyta; class Magnoliopsida; order Asterales; family Asteraceae; genus Helianthus; species Helianthus tuberosus. The sequence continues at coordinate 60,687,600 of CM060372.1, read as the reverse complement.
TTTTGGTAATGAAGGACCCCATGTTTAATGGTATAGCCCGGATATTTGGTAGGGTTTAGTAAGGACTTCTGAATTAGTTGTTGAATTTCTACATCAGTTTTAGCCTCTTCAATGAGTTGGGCACCTTGCAACCATAAGGGAGAAGAAATCGCCTGATTAAACTCTCCCAACTCAGCCCTTCTGGACAAAGCGTCGGCAGCTCTATTTTTGCGACCCGGTTTATATTGAATGTCAAGGTTGTACCCTGATAACTTGGCAACCCAGTTTTGTTGATCGGGGGAAGAAACACGTTGTTGTAGAAGGTACTTCAAACTCTTCTGATCCGTAAACACAATAAAATGAGTACCCATCAAATATGTGCGCCAATGTTGTACCGCTAACACTAACGCCATCATCTCCGTTCATACGCTGATTTGGCGAGATTGCGGTCGCTTAAAGCTTTGCTAAAATAAGCGATTGGTTTGTGATTTTGCATTAACACAGCCCCGAGGCCACGCCCGGAAGCATCACATTCTACCATAAAGGGCAGCGAAAAATCTGGTAGTGTAAGAACAGGGGCTGTAACCAACGCTTGTTTAAGCTGCTCAAACGCTTGTTGTGCCTCTGGTTGCCAAAGGAAAGCATCTTTCTTTGTCAAAGTGAGAGGTCACGCAATGCTGCCATAATTCTTAATGAACTTTCAATAATAACCCGTCAATCCCAGAAATCCCCGTAACCCCTTCAAATTTTTAGGCACCGGCCAATGAAGGACCGCATCGATTTTCTTAGGATCCATTGACACACCCTGTCCATCAATTATGTGACCCAAGTATTCCGTATTCCACTGATTGTTGCCCAAAAGAACACTTTTGCCTATTGACCATAAACTGATGTTGTAACAAAGTGCTAAAAACCAAATGTAAATCAGCCATATGTTCCTCCCAAGTTGGGCTGTAAATCAAGATATCGTCGAAAAAAATAACCACCTTACGCCGCAATAAAGGTCTAAAAGTATCATTCATAATTGCTTGAAAAGTAGTTGGCGCGTTTGTCAGGCCGAAAGGCATAACAAGGTATTCATAGTGACCATCATGTGTGCGAAAGGCTGTCTTTTCAATGCTATCCGGGCTCATTCGAATTTGATTATATCCGGACTTTAAATCTAATTTCGAAAAGAAGCGTGCGCCATGTAATTCGTCTAATAATTCCTCAACCACGGGAATTGGATACTTGTCAGGAATGGTAACTTTATTGAGTGCCCGATAATCAACACACATGCGCCAAGAGTTATCTTTCTTACGAACCAAAATGACCGGGCTGGAAAACGCACTCTTGCTGGGTCTAATCATTCCCAAAGCTAAGAGTTCCTCAACTTGTCGTTCAATCTCAGACTTCTGGATATGAGGGTATGGATAGGGACGAACACAAATAGGGTCGTTGGACGTTAAAGTGATGCAATGGTCATGAGAGCGAGGAGGAGGTAACCCAGAAGGGGCTGAAAAAACAGCAGCAAACTGTGTAAGAGTCTGTGAAAGGGCGGATTGCTGGTCAGCTGAAAGAACCCCAATGAAGGAAGAAGGAAAGATCGGAGGCTCGGAAGGAACCGTAGATGGAGAAGATATTTCATCGATAGACAACCACTGCTGAAGAGCAGCCGTAGGAGGCTGACCAGTTGAAAGCCCCTGTAACTGAACCGAAGTGCCCTCATAAACAAATTTCATCCAAGAGTTGTGCCAATCATGAACCACCTCACCCAAAGACTTTAACCATTCCATTCCCAAAATCATATCAAGGCTGCCAGTATCAAACACCAAAGCATCCAACACAAATGTACACGGACCGAAGTGAATCGACAACCGAATACAGCGTTCGGAAACAAAAACATAATGACCATCCCCCAATTTGATGCGTATCCCTGAGAAAACTGAGAAAGGAAGACCGAGAGCAAGAACTAAACGTCGAGAAATAAAATTATGAGTCGCCCCACTATCGACTAACAAACTAACCGGAATACCCTGTAAAGCACCTTCGAAACGTAGAGTTTGGGCGCCCCCTGTATTAGCCAATAAACCCTCAAATTCGAGAGCCAAACAAGTACCTGTAAGGGTGTCAACGACTTGGGTTTCCACTGATGGACCGGTTGTTTCTAACAGAAAATTCTCGCCTTCCACACTATCAGGTTCATCATCCCCCAATAAGAGAACCCGGAGTTTGCCGTCAGGGCACTTATGCGTCGGACCATACTGCTGACCACATAGGAAACAAATCCCTTTTTTTCCGGCGGTCCTCCCATTCAGTACGCGAGAGAGATTTAATTCCCCTATCACGCTGAATACCACTATCGGAAGAAGAAGGGAAAACAGATCTGGGAATAGACGACGAACGAGAGGTTTCAGAGCGTATTGTGGAAACCCTATCAAATGGTTTAGGCCCAAAAGAAGGTTTGGGCTCAGGACGGCCCAAAGCAGTTGGCCCATCTCCAACACTCAGGGGAAAAAACCCAGATCTGTTCTGATAACGGAAGCGAGAAAGGCAGAGGTTATCAGGGCTTGGCCGAAGCATCTGCTCCACATCTTTGGCCAAATACATTGCATCCAATCGGGATTGAGGACGATGTAAACGAACCCATTTTTTAACATCATCTTTTAATCCAGCAACAAAATAACCTAACGCCTGAGACTCCGGTAAACGAGGAACCAGGGACAAGAGATATTCAAAATCATCGATATAATCATGAATTGAATCAGATTGTTGAATATTAGACAATTGTTCATAAGGGTTTTGAATCACCAACCCACTAAAACGTTGGAGTAATTCCGATTGGAATTCAACCCATGAAAGAGAATCACGAACCTGAGTGATGATAGTGAACCAGTGTTGTGCTACCCCAATCATGCTCAGTTGAGCCAGACGAAGACGAAGAACATCGGGAGTATTGTTGATGTTGAAATAGAGATTCGCCTTCTGGATCCATCCCTGAGGATCAAAACCGCAAAACTCAGGAAGTTTTACCTTCTTAACGGCCCAAGGAAGAGGAGAATCAGAGGTGTTGGAGGGTCCTGGCGGTGTTCCGAAACCGGTGAAGACGGCACTGTCGCCGGAATCCAACGAATCCGCCTTCTTCTCCTGCTTAGCCATCCATGACAGAACAACTCTCCGAAACTCACTAGATTCACTGCGTTCTGTCTCGAAGGATTTAAACGAATTACGGATCTCAGCAACATTGGATTGGAGCTGATTTGTGACGGTTTGGAGTTGTTTGATCTGAGCATCTTGAGTATCGAGACGCGTATTTGTGCGAGTTTCCATGATGAAAACTAGCGGCAGGTCAATGGTAGGTCGGACCAGTGATAGGGAATTTAACAAATGATCAAAAGGTTTAACTAGATTGGATTACGAAAGAGAATAAGGAAGAACAGGTGAATAGATTTAATTGCAGTGGAATGATAGTACTGAAAGGAAATTACAAATAACCAGGGTTACACCCTCTCTCCATGCATCATGCAGGAGCCACTAAGTCATAACAAACTCACACACACCTCTAAGAGCATTATTCCTTACTATTTATACTCTCTCACCTCTAACGAACTCTCAGCCACATTTAGAAATTACCCCTTTACCCCTTCTAGAATACACATGAAATAATTCTGGCTTTGTTTTAGAAATAGTTACGGTATCAACCGTATCAAAATCTGTATCAGCATAAGCAACTAGCAGCTATACATCAAAGGGCTTGTAGCCTAGCGGTGTCCTCCCCTAGAGGTTGAGGGGTGTAAATCAAGAGTAGTAATAGTGAGTGGTGAGTTAGTTGTTCTAAGAAAACACTAGCAGCTATATGTATGTTGTACCACCAATAATAAGCACGTAGTTTTGTGGATAAAAAGAAGAAAATGATTTTGCTAGAGAAATACCTTTGAAATACATCCTCCTGATTAGTGTCATTAGCGGAAGAAATCCAATTGGGGTCACATAATTCATCAAATTTCTTCTCATCTTCTTCACGCCCTAGTTCATCTGACGCCACTTTCAGTGTAGAACTACTTTCTTCAAACTTCTTCTGCCCAAAAAGCCAGTTTGGACTTCTCAGTTGTATTTCACTGCAAAATCGAATGTTTGCAATGTTAACTCATTATATATGTTGTATAGTAAAGCTAGCTAATGAAGGAAAGGAAGTATACTTTACTTACACTGCATCAGGTGCCATCCCAGAATTTCCAGGTTTGTGACCTAGTTCACTACAAAGCCTAACATTCTTTATTGAACCACGCGTTTTTTCTATCAATTTCGAAAATGATGTCAATTTCATCTTTGAAAAGTCCTCTTTGCATGCTGCAATAGGTGTCAGAGAACGCCCCATGCCTACGGGTTCAGCATCACTCGGTGAACTGCAAATACAATGTCCAAAACATTAATAACTTGCATAAATATAACCAATGAGTGATTTTGAAACTTACTAGCCTTCTGGGACTAGGTCATCCCCTATCCCAGATACATGAAGATAATAATCAGAATCAAGTTCCCAAAGTGCTGGCTTTCCATCCTGTGGCTGAAAGTAGCCCAAAAATCTGGTCAACGCAAGAAATAGAGAACGGGTCAAGGTGAATCATGAATGGGATTAACGACTGAAGACATGAGGTAAGATAGAAGATTACAAATTAATAGCATCTTGTTTTTCACCATCTGTATAAGCATTGCTGTAGTAACGTTTGATAGATTTCAAAAATTCTCTAGATTGTGTTGTAGCTTTCCACTTTCCTTGCCTCTCCGTGAATACCTGCAGCAGCAATTCATGATCTTACTATTATTATTGTCATAATTAGTAAGGGTGGTAGACGATTAGATTAGACATACAGTGTTGTGAGCAGCAGAACCACCATACTGGTGTGCAAGAGCATCACCCATGCTTAGGTACATATCCATAAGAGCAGCAGCAATACTGCTATCCTGATCCAGTTTTGGATCATCTGTTAATCCCATGGCATGGAGTTGGCGCCCTAAGGCGGCTAAACCATATGCATATTGTGCGACATTTGTACGGTCTAAACAATCAATGCAATTTGTTCTTAATACTCCACTTTGGAACTGTGGACCATTGTTGCTGTTATTGTATTTCTTAATAGTCTTCTTCTCTTGTTTCATCATTGTATCACTATTACTCAGATCCCCTGAACTATTTCTCAGATCTTTAAGAGAAGAATCCCTGCACAAACTTACAACAATTAAAGCCAGAAACACAAACTTACTGGGATCTGACCAAATGTGATGCGTTTTGGGGCCACAAGCACAACATATCCCATCACACAGAAAAAGACTGTGAGCTAGTGGGTGCAAAGCGGACATTATCATGGCGATCATGACAATCTTACAATACGAATATGAGGTTGTTGTAGCCATACACCACCTTTCAGGTTTCAGAGCATACGCCTTATACTGTCATTCAGCGTCTTAGCTGTGGATGAGAGAACACTTGTGCTTGGGTGGGACAAGTGGTATTTTGCACTCCCAAAATCTTAAACTTACCATGTTGACATCGTTAACATGAAAACAAGTTATTCGCTATACTTTTTTTGTTAGTCAACTCTCTTAAATGACTATAAGTTAATCAAGGAATGATTTAATGATGACAATCAGTTATGAGACTCAGAACTAAAAAGGCAATGTTGATTGTTTATACCAAAGAAAGGCAGCTCGCAACACTCGATGTTTATGAGTGCTAACCTAGAGCATGCTGACTATGTATTAAGGGAAAGTGTCATCAAAGCCTATCTTACCCTTAAAAAGTTGCATATATTCAATGTAGCAGTTTGAAGAAGAGAAATTGTGCTACAACCTAATTTCCTAAGAAGACGATCCAAGTGAATCAAAAACAAAGTTGGAGATAAAGCTCAAGCAATCACCCCAACTTTAGCATTAATTGCAACATATAATATTTATACCCAATTACCTGGCAGTACTTGTCCTACTGAGTTGGATTGATTTCTTTTTAACAACAGCTGGCTTTCCACTATAATAGAAGCCTGTCAAATCCAATGCCTCACCAGCAACACCAGCCAAAACACCCAAGATGTTAGCCGATTTGCTCTTTGCAAACTTGTGAAAATCCCAGTGGATAAACCTAAGCTGACTTTCTTCTGGAAGTATCTGGTTTAGATACCCAACTGCATTCGCGAATTCACGCCGTAACATCATTTCTCTTGGCCTTTTCTCCACAGTCTGCATTGCATTCATAACCATTACATTAACTACCAAGTATTTTAATTCTAATATCAACTTTTCCAAAAACAAACCTTGATCAGGTTAAGCACGATAAGTGGATTGCCATATCTCTTTTCCAGATCTTCAAAGTGAAGTTTGGTTGCCTCATATGTAGGATCATATCTTTGCACTACAACCAGGATCAAAGATAAACACATTAATATAATTTGGGCAAACGACCACCCGCGCCTGGTGGATTCACAATCCACTTGGATATATCCGCCCCTCTAGTGTCAATATATATTTCCATTAACATAGAAATAAGCATATCTTATTAAGTATATCAAAGTAATAAATAAGCAAATTATTATTTTTATCTATTTTCGATTGAAATTGAACAGGAGAAGACTAGTGTGAAAAAAGGTGACTCTTCTTACATATGATATCAGGTTTTGGACTTAACCGTGAAGCTTCTTGTGACCAAAACAGGGGAATTGAGCCCCTCATTTGCACAACAGAACTCATTTTCCCTTTGAATGATCCCGCTTCTTCATCAAGAACAATTTGCTCCGTCTCAACATCATTTGCAACCCTACCTCTATCATTCACTCCCCTTTTCAAGTAACTGTGTATCCATGGAAACCAATACCAATACACAGCTAATAAGAATATATGTCCATACCATTTTTGTAAGCAAAAGACAGAATATATCAAGTGTAAAGAAAATATAAATTTAAATGATTTCAACATCACGAAGAACATACCGTGTCCCAGCAAAGTGGCGAGATCTCTTGGACAAGAGTGCAATACTGAAGTCTCTTCCAAAAACCGATAGTAGTACCTGTAATCATATATACAACAATAGTGAATCCACACAAAACATCTACTGACCTTTTTTAACTAAAGAACACCTTCGGCTGAATTTTTATCATTGAAAACTTCTAATGAACCAGACGATGAATTCCAACAAACTTTTTTGTTCAATCTACATGTGGACAGTGTTAAGATTTGTCACACTAAAAGATAACCCCCTCTATCTGATGATGTATTAATGAGTTGGTTTTCATTGATTATGCCAGCATTCTTATTAAAAATGTCCGCCATGTATAAAAAAATTCATTATCCTCCTACCAACTTTTTTGGGTATAAGAAAAGAATTACAATACCCGTATTTAAATTATTTATAGAGGGGAGCTTTCACCTAACTAAAGAGAACAAAACCCTTCACTCTAACATGGAGATACTACAAACAGGTGTAATAGCAACAAACCTGCTTAAAATTTCCATGAACGAGAGCAATTGTCCAGATAGTGTTATGGCATCTTGATCGAATTGGTTGTGTTAGAAAAGCATTCCACACAAATATGTCATCATATGGCATCCCTTCATTACCATTGGATAAGACATTTTTTTGCAAACTTCGCATTATAGGATACGTGTAACTATAGTAAAAATCTTTTGTCAAATCCACACTGGATAACAGCTTCTTATACCTGCAGCAATATTATAAACTATGTTCAAATCAACGTAACCTGATATTTATTATTATGTATTTCAATGTTACGCAAAACCAACGCATTCTATGTTGAAACTTTTATTACGTGGTCAAGATTATGAGGAATAACTGAAAATAAAGAAAAGTGTTCCCATAATCACAAGGTATCAGAATGTGAAGATAGTTAAAGATGATATATGAAATGATTTATGTGATGGACGCAATGTAACCAAACTATATTAAGAAAAATGCCAATGTGCAGCCAAATATTGAGGGATAGGTTTAGAAACAAGTTGTAGTGATGATGATAAACAGAAAATAGAAACCGATAGTCTGGTGCACTTGTGCTACCTTCCTTGGTTAATATGACGATTATACTGTTTCCCCCACTAGATGTTTATAACAATATGTGAGGAGAAAATAGTGAGACGAGTCACGCTTCCAAGTCAATATTACTTATTTGTCTTTTATGTATTAACTGGATTCTTTGTCATTATTTTCGTGTAAGTGTAAGTGTCTTGCTGACCATGGCAAGTAAAATAAAATATCGACGAGGTCATTAGGGTTATGGATTTTATTATGTAGGCTTTGGGTCTTTAGACATTGGGAGATTACCTATTACTTAAATAGTAGGCAATAACCTTTTCTTTTCATTTGGTTATTATCACGAATCTAACCACATTGTTATGAAATAGGAAACAACACTTATGCTGGTTAACGACAATTATATCGTTTCCATAGTTAATAATAAAATATGGTTTGATATTTCCTTAAGTATCGTTATCTATATAAGTATAGTAGTATTAGTTGTGAATGCTTGAGTCGTCGTTAAGGTTAGGCATAATCATCTATTGAGCATAGCCAGAAGCCAATTCGGAAGGACAAGCGCCTCCTCCTGCATTTCCATTCATTTTTAGTATTGAGAGAGACCTACCACTCTCTCATATTAATTGGTATGAAAAGGGTAGACGAAAAACCAAAGATGGCGATTAGGGAGTAATCATTCATGGAAATGGATGCCGAGAATGCACTTCTAGTAGTCTTCCATTCCATATATAGAAGAACATACATACTAATGATTTATTTATTTATGCTAATAAAAATATACATAGATACCTGAGCTCGGTTTTGGAATGAGCAAGATCGGTCTGCACAGAGACATGTGGAATTGTAAGAATTTGGGTCTCTTGGATGCTATAGATGGGATGACCACAGATAGAGCCAATCTGCTTACGCTTGGTAACCAAAATCAAATAATAAGACTCCAAGAACTTGATACAACCGGCGATGCCGTAAACCTTGTTGACGAAGATACAGCCACCCGTGGCTCGATTGCCCTCAGCAATCCGGTGAAGCAGGCTCTTGACCTCTTGAGGAGGATAGACGACGGGATCTTGGCTTATGTTGAGATCGGAGGGTTCCATTCGATCAATTTTGAGGACTCGGAAGAATCGCTTGTTCCGATCACTGCCGATCAGATAGTACCGGGCCCTCGTCTCGTACAGATTGAATTTCTCCACGGAGTAGCACCAACTTTCACCCTCCTCACTGCCCCCCTTCGCCATCACACAAGATGATGCTGCTCCTCCTCCTCCTGCTTTTGCACTTCCCCCTCCCTGCCTGATCGATCATATACTAGCCTAGCCTAGCCTAGCCTAGCCTCCCGAGACATTCACATTTCCCTTCCCTTCCCTTCCTTACATTTTATTTTATTTTGAGGAAAGCATTTATTTAAGGCAACAATAAATAATGACTTTTAGAATGAGGATAATAACATTTTCAATTTATACACATGATACATACATTATCAAACTAAGAGTGAATTGCAAGGATTGTCCTTTATCTTTATATCACAAGGATTGTCCTTTATCTTTATATCACATTGCAAGCGTTATCCTTTGTCTTTAAATTTGATGAGATTTGTACTTTATGTTTCCAAATCTTACATGTTATGTCCTTTAGATCTAACCCAGTTAATTTTTTTCGTTAAATCAGATCATGTGAGGGTATTATCGTCTTTAGACCTAACCAATTAATTTAAAAATATGTTAATAAATAAAACCTAACCACCACCATCTTTTAGATCTACGAAGAACAAGAGTAGTGTGGGGTTTCTGATGGTGGCTAGTGGTGCAGGAATGCCGGTGTTCCGACGGTGGTGCAGGAGACAGAGCGGCGGTGTTCTGATGAGGTTCATGAGATAATAATAAACCCTTCTCTTTGCTCCTGAATCTCTCTCTTGATTGCCATCATATACAGATCCGTCAGTTGTCTACTTGTTTATTTATAGATCTGAGTAAATTGAGTTTATCATTAACACACCCAAAACTCTCTACGGCCATCTTCAATCTTCGGTTAAAATAATTTACTCTTACTTTAACTATTTCAAAGTCTTGTAGGTTGATTTAATTGGTGTGGGGGTGGGGGAGATGAATCTCCAGACCATTTCCTCTCTCTGGTGGCAGGTTGTAAATGGGTGGTCGGCTCAGATCTGAGACGATGGCGGACGGTGGTGGTTGGGTGTTTGCGATGATGGTGGACGATGGTCGAATGGGGAAGGAGGGATGGTAACTAGAGTGTGGTGGTGAAGTCGGAGGCGGTGGCAGCTGGTGGAGGGTGGTGGCTGGTAGTGTCGGTGGTGGCTGGGTAGAGAGATAGGAGTGGAGAGAAACAAAGGGGGTAACAAATTATTTGATGCAACTTTTCTTTTTAGTTTGGTTTTATTATTAGATTATTTTAAATAAATAGTTAAAAAGACAAAAATACCCTTAAGTTATCATATTTAACCAGAAAAATCTAACTATGTTAGGGCTAAAGGACATACCGTGCAACATTTTGAAACAATAAGTACAAAACTCGTCAATTTTAAAGATAAAGGACACCGCCTGCAATTGCCTATATACATAAAGGACAAAACTTGCAATTCACTCTCAAACTAATTATGGCTTCTTTTGGGATTTCTTATCAACTTTTATAAAAAAAAGAGATTTTTATAAAATGATGTTTGAGTAATAGGTTTAGAAGATGAGGTTTTGATGCTTTGAAATTGAAAAAGACAACTTAGGGGGAGTGACTTTTCCAAAAAGGAGTTTTTGATAAGCAGTCACAGACATCCCTTATATATAAGGAATATTAGTAATGAAATAATGATTGACCTATATTGTAATAACCCGCGTATTTGAAAACATTTAACAATGATAGAGAGTGCACTACACATGTGGTAAGTTGAGAATTATTGGGATTTGTGTACCGGTTTTGAAAGCTTTAAGCGGACCAACACATTGAAATATACATTAAATTAAAACATTTGAAAACCTATTACCATGGATACAATAAATAAGAAACTGGAAAAACCAAACTGAGTGTGAAATAACGACAACCTTAGAAACCGAAAGATATTTCTAAAGGTTCCACACCAAACACTGAGCTCAAGGAAGGTGTTAGCCCTCAAGATGAGTTATGTCACACCCCGTCCTAGATTGTCACACCCCAACCGATGGCGGAAACATCGGGGCATGGCACTGAGCGAAACAGATTGTCCAGAAGTTTCCATAACAATTATCATTACTATTCAATTTAAAATAACATGTCCCATACCATGTCTCAAACAGTAAACAAATTATTACAAATAAAACTAGGCAAATAATTCTGTTCCGACAACTCAGATTTAAATAGAGCAATTGTTTATCTGCTTCTAGAGACCCATAATTCGATTACTACAGACAACTATTTGTTGGGCTCTAAAGCTTTATTCTAGCTTCAAATTCCTACCATGTGTGCATCCTAAGCACCTGTCACATACGTTAAAATAAAGTCAATACATATAATGTAAAGGTGAGCATACAAGTTTGATAATAGCATATAGAGTTCGAATTCGTTTACGCATAACCAGCACGTACACATAATGAAATGAAGCACGTTGGTTATCGACATAGATCCATCGAGACCAATGACTGCGGGTTGACTGCCAGATGCAGTTCGCAATACATGATTACCACCCTAACCATGCAAGTAATGATCCTTAACAACCCCCCGCGAACGGGTGCTGAGTCCAAACTATAGTATTATCGTTGCTAAGGCAGGTAGACAGCATTCCATGTGTAAACATAACAAACAAGCATTCATAAGCCACGTATAACATGCATTAGCGGTTAGCGTTCAAATAGTATTGAGTAGTGTGATTGTTGTAGTTTGAATATTCGTAACGTATGTAACACCCAAAAGTGCTTAAAGCAAAAAGGGATTGAGTATACTCACAGCGGTTGATGGATTGAAGGGAGCGTTTGACGAGTAAAGTTAGCCTGAATGGATTGATAGCATAACGATAAGTGACGCGTAAGACGAACAGCAGGTGTTGGAGAGTCGGACAGCTGGTTGATCAGACGATAGTTCGATCGGACGGCTGACCGTTCGGTTGACAGTCCGCTCGGACCGCTGTCCGGTCGGTTGGTAGGCCGATCGGATGGCTGTTCGAGTGGATTGTTTCTTTCTTTGAGAAGGATGTGTTTGTGTATGATGGCTTGACTTTTGAATTTTTCGTTGTAGCATTTGAAAACATTGAAGTACCTTTACCCTTCAGGTCGGGCGATCGGACGGCTGTTCGATCGGCCGGCAACCCGATCGGTTATGTATTTTAATGAATTGTAGTGATTTGCCTGGGATCGGACAGGTGTTCGATCGGACAGGTCAACAAGTGACGCAATAAAACGGCTTGCTGACCAATCGGTTGGCAAGTCAACAATGGTCAACAGCTTTAATGAAATGCAAAGTATGGTGCAGTGGGTCGGGTAGTTGATCGATCGAATACTAATGTTGTTCGGTCGGTCAACATGCATGAACAACCATGACAAATTCTTAGCAGGGTGTCACCTGATCGGACGGCTGTTCGATCGGGTAGCACTCCTAGTGCATCGAACATGTTGAAAATCGATTAAGTGTTGAAGTATAGTATCTCATGATCCGAAGAGTAATCCGATCGGACAGTAGTTTGATCGAACCACAGTTCGTTCAATACTAGTCTTCAAAATAAATTGATTAAGTGTGGTTAGAAGTGTGTTAAATAGAAAGAATGGTAGTAACCGGTAGGTAAAGGATTATGGTCCCGTGGATATGAACAAGGTTTCGGGGACGAAACCTCTTTTAAGGGGGGTAGACTTGTAACACCCCAAAAAAATGGGTTTGGTAATTTAAACCCGGTTAATATAAAGGAACAAGTAAAAATACCGTTAGGGGTAAAATTGAACCCGTAAATGAATATTAACTAGGAATGACTAACCTAGTTGAATATTAGTATCGTTGGTATTAAACGAAGGGTTGTGGCCTTATTTAGTTAAAACGAAACATGAGGGACCAAAGTGGGACAACTTGAAAGTTGTTTTATTAAATGAAAACACACACACACACCTCGTGTGTGTGTTCTGGATCGTTCAAGAAGGGGCTCCAAGGAGCCAAACCCTACATCCTCAAATTCATCAAATTGAAGGATGAATTGGGGCTCAAATTTAGGAAGGAACATGAATTAACGATCACCTTCACAAGGGGATCATAAGGTATGTCTTAAAACTTAGATTTGATGATCTTGTTTGAAGTGGGTTATGATCAATCCATGAATTTGTATGAAATTAAGCATGTAGAGGTGTTAGAAACACCAAATAGAACTTGTGTTATGAATAATTTCAAGTAATTGGGTGATTTAGAATGAAACCCATTTCATGAGTGTGAAGATGATGATCATGATGAACTTGTAGATGTTATAGTGTGATCTTTTTATGTATAAGGTGTTGTATGATAGACTAAGATAGATAAACTTGATGTAGAATTTATGATTATGAGAATTTGCTTGAATGTAATGGTTCATAAGATGAAATAAGGAAGAACATGCTTTAAGCACTTGTACATTATGCTTAGAAAGTGTTATGCACACCAAGTGTTTGATGAAATGCTTAGGAGAAAATGATAAGTGAGATTGTATGCTAATAATGAATGTGATGACATGTATGGATAGGAGTCATGTCAACATGGACACAAGCATGGAAGGGCAACGGGCCAAGGATAAACACGGAAGCTATGCTTGAACTCGGACGCACGAGGTAAGTGCACTCCGAACTTACCCTTTTTGTTTGGTACAGTAGCTATGATATATGGTATTTATTGAATGTAGTGTGAGAAGATATGAATCGATGTTATTACTAAGTTAAGTTCAAGTACAAATGAGTTGGGAGTGGTTAAGAAAGAGATACGATTAAGTTTGGGGTAAGAAAGGGAACTTACATAATGAATTAGGCATAAAGATGAGTTATGGGTAAATCGAGAATATGTTCATATGAAGGGAAGTTAATGATACTAACCGTTTCTATTGAAGAGTTAATGTAAAGTATAGGCATGTTAACGATGAAAGTGAAGGTTAGCTGCGCAATCCGATGCTAGTGAAGGAATGGATGCATGAAGGGGCTGGTATAAAAGAAAGCAGGATATGTTGACGCCTTACTATGCATGTGTTAAGATTTATTTTTTTTATGTCACCTGTTGCTATTGATTTGATTGAATGTGGTGACTGCAGGCCGTACAAGGTTTTGGATGTTTCATCAAGAAGTGTACGTGGTTGAAGATCGAGTCAATACATGGATTGTACGTGGGTGTGTTTGTCGTCACTTAAATTGATATAAGTATGTTAGTTTTTTATTAGTTTATAAGAAAGGGATTAATGTATTTAATTGAAAGAAAGATTATTATGAAAGAAATTTTAGGTATGTACTTTCCGCTGCGATAAATTGGGTTAAAACGTTTTAGGGCGTCACAAGTGACCAGCTGCACGTTTCGAGTGTTTGGTGCGACGATTTTTGATATTTCAATTTCGGTTGCGAGCGGTTCGATACGATAGGGTTTCCTAGTCAAATTACTTTTAATCCCTATCACTCATATCTCGCGCTATCCTTTCTCCACTAATTATCATAATTCGATTGTGATTCGAGTTCGATGTCGATTGAGTTCGATTGCATTTCGAGTTCGATTGCGTTTCAATTGTTTACCACAACACAACATAAATAAACATGCACAAGTAACACATAAGGCACACACACGTATAACAATAACCAATAAGTATAGATCGAGTTGCGATTCGGTGTCGATTTGATTAGCATAGCTTGATTATTGTTTAGTTAACTTTATCGCATTGTTACTGCCTATAGTTCACAGTCGTAGATCGATTGAATAGCGATTAACGTACGTTGATTATTGTAATTAACAACACTTACTCCACATAATACAGTCAAAATAAATAGATTTCTATAAGTCAAAGTCGTATAATCGGTCGCTGACTTTGACCTTGACTTTGACTTTGACTTCTCGAAAACACGGGGTGTTACATAGATAGTGCTTACATGAACAGATTTCAAATTAAACTTAGAAGTGAAAAACTTTTTTTATGATAGGGGTCGTTCATGGTATTTACAGTAGGAAAATTGACTGTTTATAATAAACGGAATACAAGGATTAATAATCCTTAAAGTTCTTCATGGAACTCATCTTTAATGATTATCAAAGATACACCCTTAATAACATGCATGAGCTAATGTTACATGAGTCATGTTACATAAAAAGTTATCAAAACGTTATCCTTAATCATGTTTTTTTTAGCTTCATGCATGTAAATCGTATATAGCATTCTACATGTTTTCAACTTCATGCATGCAAATCATTGATGTGTTGTGAAACACATCTGTATTTCCTTACGATTCTATACGTTTATAGTTAGTTAATTAATTTTGTTTTTAGCTTGTATCTAGTTAGTTGTATTTTTACAGGTACCCATACATAGAAGGAGCATTAATCGAGGCTAAATTGTGGAAGAAACGGGCACACGGGAAAAAGCAGTGAAAAGAAAATGAAAAATCAAGTATTCTAGTTCTTAGTACCACACGAAGAACTGATGAGGGGTTTTTGGCGACATGCTAAGAACCTGGCCCACAGTCCCAATTAGTTTGTCTTTGGCGCCATGCGAAGAACTTTGGTTAGGCCTTACCGACGCACAAAGATCGTCAGAATTCGAAAAAAAACATAATTCGATTATATAAATACTTTTGGCCATTCTTTTCGATATAAATCACTTCCAACTGTCAAGTTTACGACTTTAGAGCAATTCAAGAGTGGAGAAAGTGATTGGAAGCAAGAATTGAAGCTAGGAGTCAAGAATCGGGTTGATTACGCTTATTCGCTTTATGTTTCTTGTTTCTCTTTGTTTTTCCAGATCATTAGACTTCATGTTTGTGATTTGTAAGACTTGTTCTTTGCTTTTAAACATGATTGTTGGCTAGATCTTTTAAGTACCTAGGTTTTGGATGAATACTTGTTAATTTTGGACATTTTCTCGGTTTTATGGATATTATTGAAGGATTAATATTAATGTAAAGAACCTTTTTACAACTGATTTGATGTGTGTGCGAATTTAAATCTGATTTATTGTTAATATTTGTTCCATATGCTTCTTGTTGAATATCTTTCAATTATAGATGCATATTACATCACTTATTGTGTGTTTGTGATTAGTTTATGGTTATGCTAGACATCGGTAATCCATATGAACATTGATTGAGGGTTTGTTAGAACTTTATATTTTGCCTATCTAGATAGCTGAGAGGTGATAGATAGTTAAGTAATCTTTGTTATTAGGTGTTTAGGTGCAAAGGCTCTGAGAGGAGGTTTCCCTAGATTTCCTAACATCCTCTTGTTATTTTGTGTCTTATAAGTTGTTCTTAGGTTACCCCTTGCATCTTAGGGTGTATTGAGACCGTGAGACTAAGAGTTCATTTGTCTTTTGGGTACATTAGGGTTGTTTGAGAGACTGAGAGGTAATCCGACCAACCGGTGAGTATCACACGCCCCTTAGGGTTTCATTTTAGGTTACTCAGAGAATGATCAGGGATTCACTAGGGTGTCGTATTCTAAGATCCCGGTTCCATCAAGTTTCCATAGTCGAGAGAAATCCAATAGTCACAATTAGGATTCTTGGCCTAGATAGTATCTTCCAAATTCTTGAGTTCATCTTAGTTGTCAGTTTGATCGTTGTTAGTTATAGTTTCTTTTAATTTAATTAAACCAATTCAAAACCTTCTTTTCAAAAACCAAATCAATCAAATCGTTTAAACCTTTTATAGTGTTTTCCGGAGTCTAGTTTTAGTGATTGTTGGTGTCTTTAGGGTTCGATATCTGGACTTCCATTAGGCTTTATTACAGACGATAGTACACTTGTTTATTATTGTGGTCTAGTTTAAGGATTTTTCAGAGTTTAACTAAAGTGTCTAGGTTAGCTTTTAGTAGACCATACCAAACACATCAATCACATATCACATTCTAATTAGTTACATGTTTATAGGCCTAGGTTTTACTTTATATACACATAGACCTAGGTTTAACTTTATATACACATTATGTCAAAATTTTACAGATCCTTAAATGTAGTAAACCTTTGATCGCCATAACAAATATATTACATGGATGGTCATGTGATAAGTCAAGATATAAATATCAGATTTATTTAATTGCATGTATCACTTTATGAAATGTTAACATAAACTCACTTGTTGTATGTCTTTGGGTGCCTTCAATATCTTCTTTTCCTTTTATGGACAGGATATACCTAGACCTATAATGATGAATTTACGATCACAACTTAGATTCTAATAATATCTATATCTATACTATATCATAATACATATAAGGTAGACAAAAATATAATTTTATTTAATTTCAAGAGTTTAAGTAAATACAACTTTGAAAACATACGATACAATCCTTAGAAAATATATTGTTGACTTTTAAACCAACTTTCCTCCACAATTTTTTTATAGAAGGCTATAACCTTTTAATATGTTAATATTTTTTGAAAAAGAAAATTACATCATAAAAACAACTATTTTGCTCTCTTTAATTTATATATTGCATTGCTATAGTATTTTTTTTTTAATTTAAGAAAAAAAAAATCTATTTCAGTGTATACGTGCATGTATGGTAAACATCAAAAGACCATATTTATAACAGGCGCTAGGCATACTTAAGGCGCATAGGCCTCGCCTGAGGCCTAGGCACAAAGCGCAAAAAAGCGTGGGTCTAAGAAAAAAGGCACACAATGAAAGGAATATAAAAATATATGATGTATTAGAAAAAAGAATACTATTCTTCAAATAATATAAGGAAAAGCAATTATATAACATTTAATATTATATATTTAGCACCGAAAATTTTAAAATATTAGTGTATTAGTGTAGGGAAGTAGTTTTCCTTGGATAAAAGCAGAAATCTGGATGGAACCTCGCCGGAATTTAGAGAATTTGGCCGGAAACTCTCCGGAATCTATGAATCTCGTCAGAATGTGCGTCTGAACCATTACCTGAAAAATTAAAACGCAATTATCTTGCCTCACCTGGAAAATGGGCCTAGGCGCAAGAGGCGATGGCTTTCACAACTATGCAAAAGACATCTATATTGTTTAAGCAAACATCAAAAGCAAAATCTTGTCGGGTTTTTACAAAGCAATTATCTGAGTAACTTGAAATCATAATTGCAATTAGGAAGTGGGGAACCACTAGTTAGCCTTGTTCTTTGTAAGGAGTCCAAATCAACT
This sequence comes from Helianthus tuberosus, assembly GCA_030545235.1. Lineage (NCBI taxonomy): Eukaryota > Viridiplantae > Streptophyta > Magnoliopsida > Asterales > Asteraceae > Helianthus > Helianthus tuberosus. The sequence continues at coordinate 60,669,313 of CM060372.1, read as the reverse complement.
TGCTAACATCGACCTCAAGACCACCACGACCTGCAGTTTTTAGATGACGATCTAACACCTTGGGATCTGCACAAATCACATGCTGCCCTTTTCGATATTGTATCAGTTCCAGTGCCTGTAGAGTTGCCAATATGTCTTCTGCCCTGATGGCCGTCATGTCACTAAGCTCCTGCAGGTTGGGGACTTGGGTCGAGTTGGGTTAGTACTAATAGAAAAGAAGCCCTAACTTTTTAACATTACAAGCAATTAAAGGGGCCAAAATGGGCACATCAGGTCAAAAATAGGTTTGTAATGAATCGGGTCATTTTCTAGTAGGGTTGAAACGAGTTGACCCGCAAATACTTGTCTGAAAAGATTATATAATTATTTAATTTGTTAATCACGATGAATAGAATTATTAGTATTACAATAATGATCAAGATGTTTGAATAAAACACGTAAAGAGGTTGTATGCGTTTAAAGTAGACTTTGTGTGACTTCAAATGACTTTACCCATTTTCGGGTTGTCTAATTATTAAGAGGCTTTGTGTGACTTCAAATGACTTTACCCATTTTCGGGTTGTCTAATTATTTAGAGGTTACCCGTTTGACATGCTTGAGATGAGACAAGACTCAACTCGCCAATAATCAAAAGGGGTCAAAATTGCCAATATCAACTCATTTATAGGTAAATCGGTCAATTTGGGCTAAAAGCTATCTCTAAAGGGTTAAATGAGTGAAATTTAAAAAAAATAACTTATAAAACGAAAAGAGGTCAAACTGTTTGTAAATTGCATTAAACCTCCTAATTATTACCCAAAAATAAAAAACAAAAATTCCCATATGGTGCTATGATTTTTGTTAACTATATATAGCACATTAACTGTTTATAAAAAGCAAAAAAGGGGGAAAAGAGCTTTTTTATGGGTCATATTATCAATATTCAGTTTTATATGCACACCTACTACAACCCCATCTAATGTTTATAGTCAAGTTCCCCACCTTGGTAGTTATGAAGCATACCCATTTTACCTTAATTATTCACAAGTCAAACATATAATCTGGAGGGTATATAAAATAAGTTTAAAGCAATAGTAAGAGACCTTAATGGATATGTTGCCTTTGTGCTTTTTCAAAATGTCTAAAAGAACGCGGGTCCAATATCCTCTGTAGCTAAGCAATCCCAGGTCAGAAAGAGGTCTTTCAGGTGTCCCAACTTTACCTTCTTTCTTTGAAAGTTCATAAGCTGCAGCTCCATGTCAAAAAAAAAAAAAAAAAAAAAAAAAGCCATCCCATTACTTACATATCAAAAGCTAAAAATAAAAACAAATAATTGAAAAATATTATTCAGAAAATATCAATGTGTTGTAAAAGAAATTCAGAAAACAGCCGGACCACCAAACGGTTCGGTTTAGAGGTTAGAACCGTCTCTTTTAAATAAAACATAATCGTTAGTTTGTTTGTATTAAATTACTAAAAATGATAAAGACTGGTTCATGAATATTATACATAAGCATAACTGCATATTCCAAAAAAGAAAACACAAATAAATTGTAAAGGTAAACAGCCGGTTCCAAGTTCCAAAAGGGAAAACCGAGTTGATCCTGGTTTTTCAAACCATAATTTGTGAACCAAACCGTATAGATCTCAAACCAGCCAATTTGCTATGGTTTGGGTTGTTTGGTCAGTTTCAAAGGTGTATAAATTTCAAATTGTGTCATTAACCAATCGAACCGTACCAAGGTATTAAATTTTTTAAATGAAATTGGTTATACATACAAATATCATATAACTAGACCCGGCAAAATCAACCCATACATTCAACTTTGGGTTAGGATGGGTATTATTTTTGTAGTAGATGGGTTAAGTTGGGTTAACAAGAATTGTTAAGAGGGTCAAGATGGGGTAACTTTAAAAAATAACAAAATAACATCGTGGGTCAGGATGGGTTTCTCTGGGTAAACCCTAAAACCAACGCATTCTTCTTTTTTTCTCATCTCCCACGCCCAAATCACCCAAATCACCACCATCCTTTGACCTCCATTCCACCATCTCCGACCAACACAACTCCGCCTCTCAACCAACACCGTATTCGGAGCACGCCTAAACCACCATACTCCGACCATCAACCACCGCTTCTGCTCACGACCATCGCCGCCAGCCCGCCGCCTTCGTTTCAGTCCAACTAAATAACCAAATTAGACTGCATTCGGTCGAGCCTAACTGGTTGTTTTAGAATTGAGTCTATGATTAATTTCTTTGAGTCGCTTCTAGATCCACCATCACTGTGTTGAAGCCTAAATTGCTTGAAATTGAAGAACCCTATGGCCAATTTTCTCATGTCTTTTTGACTGGATTCTCATGCTGGGCCATGAAAATAGCAACAGGATGAGTGAAAATAGCAACAGGAGGTTTGCCTGTAACTATATAGTTCTAAGTTTGGATTTGTCTCTTTCCTTTGTTTCTTGATGATCATTGTAGAGTCTCCATCATGCCACTGTTGGAGCAACGGATCCAATGGGTAAACTTTTATTCTGGGTTAGGTTGCAAGAACATTTTTATCCGGTTTTTGCCAGTTTTATATAATATTAATGGTTATGAAAACTCTACTATTAAAAAAGTTATATAATTTAGAAGGTTTTATGAAATAGAATACACTTTGGAGATGCGTTTGCTCCGTTAATATTTAAGTTCTTTTATATAACCCATTTGACCCGCTAGAGATAAACCGTAACCCAACCCACCCGTATTTAATTAGGTAAATGTTGCATATTTTGACTGGCATTTCCATGCCCTGTTTTGTTTGCTGCTATGGCGCTATGTAGAGTGGAGTTATTTTTTTATTTTTATTTTTTGATTTTTTTTTTATTTTTTTATTTATTTATATTTTTAGCCTATCATGCCCAAATCCATCTTGACAAAAACCCATCTTCACCTAAACCCATCCTAACCTATTTCTTAATAAACCCATTCTAACCCAAACCCATCCTAACCCATACCCATCCTAACCCATTACCCAAACCTGCCCAACCCACCCATTTTGCCACCCCTACATATAACAAACTACAAAACATGTTAAGGCAAAGTGACCTAAAGAAAGAACACCTTGGAGCCTAAAGAATCTAAATTTGAATAAACACTATGTTAAAAGCATTGTGATTTATAGTTCCTATGTTTTTCATATACACAGATAGCATATCTACAAGAGCTATTTATCACTTTAGTTATCTAGTTACATCACTTGTAGGGATTTTAATAATCTACCAGCTGAAACTTGACAATAGGCCATATTCTATAATTTAAAAAAAAACAAATGTGTAGTGCATTTCCATAGTTTCAGAAACCATAAAATGCTACAATCTCCATGAAGTAATTTTGTTGTGAGCAACTGAGAATTCTAGTATAAAGATGTACATTAAAAGATAGACTAAAATGTCAGAAAGATATTTATCAAGTGTTCATTGAAGTATACACATGACTAACATAGGAGCTAGAACTTTCTAAGAACGCTATATCTATACCAAGTCTCCAATATGTTGTAAAGTATTACAATAACAAGTATACAAACAGAACAGATATACAAGAAAGTTGGAAATGCTAAAAAAGAAGAAGAAACTCACAAAATGCAATTAGGAATTTGCCATAGCCTTTCCTCTGATAGGGAGGAAGAGTTAAAATGCAAGCAAGATTGTATGACTCCTCTGAATGCTTCTCCTGCAACATATTAATAAATCAAACTTTATGATTTTAGTATTAACCAATCAGGAAAGCTTGAATAGATAATTAGTTACCTTGGAGAAATAACCAACCATGTGGCAGCCGCGGTCGTCACACTCACACAGCACATAAAATAGAAACAAGTCAACATCATAGTAAAGGGTCTTGTGGTCAAGAAACAGTTTTGCTAGATAACAAAGATTTTGCCCATACACCTTGTTCTTTTTCCCGTCAACCTGTCCAAACACACAAAAACTCATCCTTCAATGCAATTTTTCCACAGAGCTGGTTCAAATAGCCAGTGTCACAACTCTATAGTCTTATTAGCTAATTATGTTGGTTAACTATTTAACTTATTCATGTTGCTCAATGAGGTGATCTTAACTAATTAGGATTTACAGTTGGCAGCAAGGACTTTCTCAAAGTTGGACCTCACATGTAACGATATACTTTCTACTATTGGTTGTTGAATTTTTATATCATAATATTTGTTACTCAAATGATATTGCAGAATTGGAGTGACAGCAAGCATTCCATGCCTAAAAGAATGACACGACTAATTTACACTCATTAAGCCCTACTTCTATTGAAGTGCATCAGAGGGTAAGTTTCACTTTACACTACTGCACACCCTCCAAAAGTGTAATAATATACATGCAAAGTTCATAATAACTAGCTAAACAGCTTTGTGTACAAATTTTTTATTAGATGAAAACCTTACACATTTAAATTGTTATAAGAGGAGAGCCTAATAATTTACATGTGCAAGTTATCATCAAAGTGAACTAATGCAAAATGGTGCCGTGAAATTCCTTTAACAAACCAGAAGAAAGACTACAAGTCCCAGCGGTCATGTTGTATGCATATACATGTTGGAGAGTTAGCATGTGTTAAAATATACCTCAAACATTGACAAGGTGCCGCTACGATATATCTCATCACCAGGGGGGTGCTTCAGGTCACATTTTTTCTACAACAAGAATCAATCACGTTATAAGTTGATAGTGCAATTTCCACATGAATGGCACTTTATGATCTAACTTGACAAATTAAAATTAAAAGAAAGAGAAGAAAATGTAACATATCTTACCATATGTCTCTGAAGCTGTTGTTTGCGCTTCATAAAAGTGAGACAAAACTCACAAAAGTAGAGATTGAGGCAATCATTGTATTCTGGTGGAAAAGGGGAGAAGTACCACGTCTCTATCTCATACCTTCCCAGTTCTATAGTTGCAATATTTTTAACTTTCGTGAACTCCTCATGTTCACGTAAGCTAGCAGCATCAAGCTCTTCATGCCCCTATTATATAAATGCTTCAGATTTGTTTTGTAAAACGTCAACAAAGCTTAAGGCTAAAATGGTTAATCAAACCTCAACATGAGTTTCGTCAATCTTGCGTTTCTGGTGACGTGTCATTTTCAAACCTGTTACCTAAAACACATTAATAAACCAAGAGTAGTAAATCAGGTAGTCTCTTTCAAACTTCCATACATTGTACATTTACGAGATACTGATGAAATATTAAGAAGAGCAAAGTACATCAAATATTACCTTGTCTTCGACCTTTTCATCTACATCATTTTCTACTGAATCCAGGTCAAGTTGTTCAAGTCTAACCCATTCATCAAGCCTCCTATTGACTGTCAACAAAAGAAATGACATATGATACATACATACACACACCATTAGTTCTGCAAAACATTAACCGCGTACAAACATCTCAATCATAAATACAGTAAAAAATACCAAAAGAAGTAAAAGAAAATCCAAAAAAAAAAAAGTAGTTAAGCATTAATAGTTTTTTTAAAACTTGGTTTGTCCATGGTGATGGTCATTTATGTATTATAGCATAACTGCTGAAATTAGAGGCAGAATAATTCAGAATGTGAATCCTTTAGTACCTTACTGTCTTCTAACATATAAACTAGTAGACTAATAGCTTGTGTCCATTTGTCAAATACATAAAATCTCTTCCAGAATTGTTGAAATTTATTATTAACCAATATTGTAACAAAGAAGAAGACTTGAAATAAGTTGAACTTTTTATCAAAAAAGAAAAAAAATCAAAATTTAATGTCCAAGAAGAAAGTGAGAAAATGGTCTGAATAGTTCAGTGGTATCTTGTTTTTTGTTTAAAAAATTGGATAGCAATAAGGGTATTATTTTTTTGTTTCTGGTACCATGTAAATGAGGACTGTTGCATTTTTGCAAATTAAAAAAAAAATGATAAGATTAAAAGAAGTTAGCAACAGACTTGTGTTATGATATATTTATTGTCCTCTAAGGCTATAGTAACCTTGCCAGTTACATTAGATGGAGATAACCAAAATCAATGATTATGCATAACAAAATTTATAACAAAAGTTACCCATCCTAGCAGTTGGGCAATTGAAACCTAACCAAGCTAAGAACAAACCCTAGATCGAAGAAACCCTAAATGGTAAAACCTAATAAATACATAGAGAGAGATGATTTAAGTGAAGAAGAGGCTTGCTTACACTCGGTGTAATGAACATAGTACTCGTAGTCATTGGGTCCACCGGATTGAAGCCTACGGCGCTCGATCACCTTCACCGGATGATGTTTACCGTCCCTCCATCGGCACAGCACGCGAGTTCCAACTTCTAGCGGCTGCATCACCACCACAATTAATTAATTAATTAATTCCTCAATCGCTGCCTAGCTTCACTTCTTCTTCTTCAGAAACAAACAACTACCGCTTATCGTTAACCAATTCTTCTACGGGAACACGTTAATCTTGATGGAAACGATTTGTTTAATTCCATTTAGGGGGCGTTTGGCCCTCCTAGCTTTTATTTTTTTACTTATCCGCTCCTAGGTTATAACCCCGTATATTAAACGGGTTAAGCAAATAAAATATCAAATAGTTAATAACGAAGGTTTAACAATTATAAAACGATATTTTAAGACACTTTTCTGATATCCGAACAAAATTTTGTTTTAGGTATGATCAAAACTTGTGATGTTTGTCAAGTTTATAAATATGAAAGCATTTGAACCACCGATTAGAAGACAAACTATATCATCGACTTTCTCACGACGTGAACCCAAGTTTTATTTAAATAACAATGGTCTTAATTTATTAGTTCTAAAAATATTATTGAAATGTTTAGATTAGGCGTATAACAATTAGCCAATTAGATAAACTTATAGCTACAAAATAATATTTAAATTAATTAGATAAGTATAAATTATTGGTAATTATTAACTTATATAACTTTAAAATTTAAATATATGACCTAGTAATTAATAAAAACTAGTATTAAGCACCCCCCGCGTTGCGGCGGGGGCGAGCACTAATGCCACACTACTGCCAGCGACCACCGACACTGAAGTTGCGGAGTTAATGCGAAGAAATTAACCGAGACGTAAAACATAGAATAAAATAACTAAGTTGATCTAGGACTCGCGCGTTACGATGAACCCGCGTATATTTTTTCTCGTTTAACAGGTTCATCGTAATCTATATATAATATATATATCATTACCACTATACAAACCATAATGTATACATTACAACAACCATTGCATCCATATGTTGCAAATTATATTTATACAAGATTTTAGCTAAATTAATTAGATTATTATAAATAATAATAATAATTTACAAATAAAACAACACAACTTTGAATGGATCAAACCGATTGAATATGGTAAGATAATGAAACCATTATTTGATTAGGGTACAACCACTTAAGCACAATTTACAACCATACATGCATACAAAACAGATTGAATTTGGTAAGGTAATGAAACCATTTTTTGATTAAGGTACAACCACTTAAGCACAACTTACAACCAATATTTGATTAAGGTACAACCACTTAAGCACAACTTACAACCAATATTTGATTAAGGTACAACCACTTAAGCACAACTTACAACCAAACACTTAAGCACAACTTACAACTAATATTTGATTAAGGGACAAGCACTTAAGCACAACTTACAACCAATATTTGATTAAGGTACAACCACTTAAGCACAACTTACAACCAAACACTTAAACACAACTTACAACAAATATTTGATTAAGGTACAAGCACTTAAGCACAACTTACAACCAATATTTGATTAAGGTACAACCACTTAAGCACAACTTACAACCAAACACTTAAACACAACTTACAACAAATATTTGATTAAGGTACAACTATTTAAGCTCAACTTACAACCAAACATGCATACAAATGTTTCAAATTAATAGTATATAAATAAGAAAATCCACCCTTGTTATGAAAATGCTCGATATTTGTTTCAATTATTAAGATATAATTTCTAACCTAGTAATTAATATAAATAAATAATAAGATAATTATGGAACTTTATCCGTAATTTCTTAAATGTTTGAAATATATATTATATTTAATAGTTTAAACTAAATAATAATTATCTACAATTAAGTAATTGTAGATGGTCTAGAATAATAACAAGTGTCCTTTTATTGGTTTCTTTTATTATATAGTATAGATATTGAAAGTTATATACAATTTGTTTAAGAATTATGTAATAAAATCGATATAATAATTTTTTAATAATGAAAATAAAAGTAAATAATATATTAATACAAAGCTTGGTTTTGGTGATAAATAATTTGGTTATTTAAAAATATCTTAGATTACCAAGTTAAATTTAAGGATAATATTTTATTTGAAAAATAGAAGTATTCTATTCGACATTTAAAGTTGTAACACCTCGTAAAAACGTGTCCAATCATGTGAAGACACGGTCCTAAACCCTAATCGTTTGAAAGATTGAGTTTGAAGGACTAAAGTTGTAAAACGATGAAATTATGTATGCGAAGGGACTAAAAATGTCAACATCCCAAACTTGTGCCTCTGAATGACCACACACGAAGAATATATTCTTAAACGAGTAATTATTCGAATACAAGAAGCCGTTTGTGAAAATAATCGAAGGATTTTAAACTACAGGGGTTAAACGTGTCAACATGTTAATTCTTACCTCTGAGTGACCTTTTAACGAACCCGGGGCTTCGAAATATTCAAATATACTCTCAAGAATAAGTGATATAAATTTCACAAGGTTTCGAGATCGTTATATGTTGTTTACGCAAATTCCCAAGAATTAGGGTTTAAAGCGTCAACGAGGCGAAACTTATGTTTTCGGTGATTATTTAACGAAACCGGGCCTAACGGTGTCTGGATATATTCCCTAGATCATCTTCAAACTAACTACAAGGGTTAGAAATGCCTAAAATGAAAGATATTGAGCTTATAAAGGTGCAGCGACTGAACTTGTCAAAATGGAAACTTGTTTGGCTGGTTACCTATGGGGTCGCATGGCGCGACCATGTATCCCTTCTGCCGTCGCGTGACTCGACGGCTCTACTTCGACAGAAATGTGATGCCAGGTGCAGGTTTCTTCCTTCCTTGAGCTCCAAACAAGTTATAAATCGAAACAAGGGCCTTGTTGATGGTTTTAACATACCACCAACACACCTGGAGGCAACTGAATTCACCCCTATACACCTGGGATGATCTGGAGCAATCTCAATTCACTGTATATAGGGCCTTTAGCTCAACATTTTCACTTGCACTTTCACAAATCACTCTCATCTCTCTAGTTCAAGTGTTCTTAGCATTTATGGAGGTTCCTAACCCAAAAGGAAGCTTGTTCTTGTAGAAAAGATAGCTAGGACCCTTTGTAAGTGTCTTAGCCCCCTTCTTTAGTTTAGTTTTATAATTTAAAACCGAAAAGTCAAAGTTATCGTAATCTGACTTTGACCTTTGGTTTAAACTCAAATGGTCCAGCCATTATTCGAAATGAATGTGGTTATATGACCATAATTAGGTAGGTGATTAACCCTTAAAAGGGCACATCCTAATTATTACGTTTGCTTGGTTAATTGTCGGGTCAAACTATTAAGTTAAAAAGTAAAACTAGTCAGAATTTGAAATAATAATCAAAACTAACAATGCAGAGGTTATAAATTATATTTTATCACTATAATAACTTGTTAATTATTATTAGAACATGTTTAGGCATGTTCAACCCGACAATTCTAACTTTAAGGTCGGTTCGCAATCGAAAGTCACAAAAGCTTGACTTTTGCTTTGACTTTCAGTTCTGACCCGATTGAGCTTAATTCTTCTATGTTTTAAGCTTCCATTAGGACCATATTAAGTTGTAGTATAACCCTCTAAGGTTATATTACCTGGTCATTTGTATTCTGAATTATATGCTAATCTCCGTTATTATGCTTATAAATGCCCATTTTGCCCTTTTGACATATAAACGAGATTTTTGAAAATGTGAGAGGACACAAAGCTTTATTACTGATATATAAGTATGTCCCGAAAATTTGACATCAGCTTCTGGTCTCAAACAAAAGTTATGCTCGATATCGTAAATTGAAACTTTTTATTAATTAAATTACACTATCTTGCATAAAGTATGTTTAAACATGGATTTTGACCCAAAAATCATTACCTACTATTAAGATATTATTTTTAGGGATTTTTGAAATTTTTGGTCAGATTATAAACTGACAATTTCATTAAGTTCTTGTATAATTTGGTAAATGACGATAATACCCTTTTCGTTCATAAAATGAGATTAACATATGATTTGCACACCAAACCTTTTCCTACTGATATTATATATTAAATAAATATTTTGAACACTTAAGACTAATCAAAATCTCAGATTTCCATAAACATCTTAATTATCGTCAATTAGCGATTTTTACGACAATTAAGTGCATAGTATGGTTTAAAACCATATTAAACACCTAATATGTGTTACCTACTGAATTTCTAAATAAATTTTAATATTATTACAGTAGGTATAAGTCATGAACTCAGACTTCCAAAAATGTCCTTAAAAGCATATGTGAAATGACCAAAATACCCTTTCAGGGCATAGTTTGGTAATAAATGGTAAACCTCACATATATATGATATCTTACTGATGTAACTTGATAAAATAAATATTTTTACTGATTACTTAAGACCAGAATATCAGTTTACTATAAAACCTCTTGTATAGATGTTAAAATGACCAAAACGCCCCTACGGGACTTAAATCGGTTTTAAATACTTTTTTTGGCATATATGTTAACATCCTACTGATGTATTAACATATTTTAAGCATAATAACATATAAGACCTGTATATGATTCTTTTGGTTACCCGTTATGCATTTTATGCGTTCGGTACGGTTTATGTAACTAGTTTACATAAATTAGCCAAATGGGTTTAACCTTATCATTAAATCTTCAAAATCTAGAATGTGTTTAGTTTACCCATATTATACAAGTATCCAAACTTGTCGGGTCTAAACCACATTCTATTCCGGTCTCCGCTTAATCTAGCGTTTCGAATCGAATAGTATCTTTCAACTAACCGGTCTAAGTCTTTGACTTAAATAAAAACCCGTTAGTATCCTAATAGGTTAATAAACCTTCTATACAGATTAAGTAGCTTCGATAGAAGGTATTTTCATAAAGCTTTAGGAAATATACGGCTGAGTTACTTCTTTCACATCTAGCTCAGGTAAATACTTTTAACTTATTTTCCCTTATACGGGCTTGGGATACGGTATAATAATAATACCGCTTGGTCGAGTATGGAATCATTTAATCGGATTGTGATTAATAAATTGCATAACCCGTTTTAATCTGTATTGTTTGATAACATAAACGTTGGGGGTTAATACGACCGTGTCCTGGATATCCTCGGCTCATTTCATTTGAAAATGGCCACGACCTATGCACGGGGTGTAGGCATACACCTGACAGATGCGAATGCTAAATAACCCACATGTTGGGGATAACTCCTTCGTGGGTTCTGTAAGTGGTGAGTCGTTTAATCATGACCGGCTTCCAAACCGGCCCCATATGTATGACAAACATGTAAAACTGTATACAAGATTTTAATAAAAATTGTTCCAAGTTATAAATGGTTTGTGCCTTGTGCGCTTAAATCAATTTTCATAAATGTATTCAAATGAGTCAGTTAATTGTATTTACCAGTGAAAACTGACGTATTTTCCAAAGACTAAGTGACAGGTACCTCACGAAATTAGGCTGGAGCTACTTGGTGTCAAATAAGAGGATCTTGCAAATCCTTAGATGCCTGGAGTCTGTTATTTTAGTTTCTTGTATTTTATTTTATGATCCTCCTGTGGATCTCTATTACAACCAAGTCTGTATATTCTTTTATTTGGACACTCGGGAACTATGGTTTGTAATAGTATTTAATTACCAAGTCTTCCGCTGTGCTACTATATTGTGTGTATTGACTATAATGATATCAACTACGTCACGATACTCCCCACCGGGCCCACCGGTAATATGTGAAAATATCGGGGTGTGACAAAAGTAGGATAAAAATTAATATTAATTTTTATTTATTTGGTAATATAAGATAGAAAAAAAATATGATTGAATAGTTGGGAGGTTGTATGATGATAAATGGGTTAACTATATTGTAATGTCATATGTTTTTAGTTTTATATTTTTTGAATTATTTAAAAAAAAATTAAGACTTGTTATTATTAGTAAAATCAATGATTTTATATTGGTAATTTTGTTTGGTATTATTTTATTAAAAAGCGCATATTATACATGTAATTATATTATGTCTTAAGTTATTTATACCATCCAAAATGTTTTTTGATTTTATGTCTAGCATTATATATACTATGGTAAAAGTTTAAGTTTATTAGAGATAATTATATCATCGTAAAGAATAAAAGTAAATTTATATATTACAAATAAAATAAAAAGTAGGTGTCTGTCATATGATATAGAAATTCAAATAAATAATATTATAGATGAGAAGTATACATAAAATTTAAACTAAATAATAATTGTCTATAGTTAAGTGGAAGAGATTAAACAAAATAATATTTAGTAGGAGAGTTATCTATAATTAATTAGAAGATATTGAACTAAATAATAATTATTCCATATATAAGTTTGCAACTTTTTTGTGCATTATCACTTGTACATTGTGCTTTGGGTGTTTTCCAAAATAAAAAGTTGATTTTTTATTTTTAACCCAAAGGTTTTTACCTTTTACAATTTTAACCCTACATAATTTGTTTTTTTAACTTTAATCCAAAACTTTTCATTATTTGCAATTTAACTTCACAACTTTTGTCACTTATACTTTTCATCTTTCGCAAATTTTCGTTTTACGTATAGTTCTAAATTTTTCGAGTTAATACGACGCAACGTGCATGTGTGGTTCAACGTTTTTACCTCTATTTTCCATGTTTGATAGGTTCGTCGCAACACGCATATCCTAGGTCGAGTCAGTGTTGGTGGTCGATGACGGTTGTGTGACATTAGTACTATTTGACGCCGTTTTACGCCTCGCCACAAAACGGGGTGTGCTTTGGGGGGTTTTCAAAGAAAAAATGGCTATGCATATGGTTGTCGTAACGTTGGCTTTGGCGGTTTTCCAAAAAAAAGATTTTTTTTTTTACTTTTCACCCAAAAGTATTTCATATATTACTTTTAACTCAATTTTTTTTTTTACTTTTAACCCAAAACTTTTTATCTTTTGCAATCTATCCTCATAACTTTTTTTACTTTCAACTTTGGTCCTTTATAGTTTTCATTTTCCGCAAATTTTTCGCTTTATGCTTGGTTCTAAATTTTGTGACTTAACAAATCCCCAACGTGCGTCTTTAGTTTAACGTTTTTACGTTTCGTTCTAAATTTTGCGAGTTAACACGACGCAACGTGCGTGTGTGGGTGAACGTTTTTACATCGTCTATTTTTTCCCCGTTTGACAGGTTTAACATAACGTACAGGTCCTAGATTGACTTAGTTATAACTAAAGAATCCCCGCCGCATTGCGGCGGGTCGCAGTCCTAGTTATCCATAAAATACTAAACTAAATAATATATAGCGGGAGGCTTATCTATCTATAATTAGGGCTGGCAAATCGTGTCTTAGCAGGTTTAACAGGTATCTGATAACGCGAACAACTAAAATTTTAAACATGAATACGACTCGTTTAACTACTTTATATCCAATATCTATAAGACAGATGTATATTTTGTGCACCTAGAAGGAGAAATAATGGATCCTAACTTTCAAATTTTGATTATTTTAAAAAACGTAAAAAATCACATTGTGTACTTTTCTGTTATCGTGTCTTAGCAGGTTACCTACAGGTTACCTATTGCCAGCCCTATCTATAATCTATAATACTATATTAAAAGAACTGGGTTTTCTACCATTTTCGTAATTTTGCCATAGGTACAAATCTTGAAGCACCATGTACAAATGAAGTAAGCTATTTTAGAGGGGGAAAACTTGGACATTGTCCAAAGTTTTAAGACACTTTAAGGGCAATCTAGACATTTCATCCATGGAATCCATGCCCACTTATGTCTTCCATTAATTGAATTAAATTAAGGAATTAAATAAAAGTTTTATAATAATTAAAGGAAATAAATGATTAGGTTAGACATGCAACATTTGGGATTTTTATGATTTAATAGTATGTATAAATATAAATAATCTATACTACCTTACTAAGAGAATAAGATTATTACCCTTTTGGTAATTTTACATTGTGTACACATTTTGAAGCAACATGTACAAGAGAGCCAAACTATTTTAGAGGGGGCAAACTTGCCCATTTTCCAAAAAATTAAGACACTTTAGGGGCATTTTAGTGATTTCGGCACCTTTGTAACCTATAATTAAGATAAATGTATAAAATTTTAAGATAAATGTATAAAACTAATAATATTTCAAACATATATTTATATAACAAGTGATCAAAACCAAACTCCTCGTGGAGTTGAAAACTTTAAAAGATAAACCAGGTGAAACAAACCATGCAAACTGCAGGCCAACAACGATTACACCTTAACTTTAGGTTTCATTTATGATATTGATTTCCAGTTAATTTTATTCAGACCTAGGTGATATGCTATATTTGTTCTTTCATCCAACCACTGTTACGCATTTCAATTTAATTTATCATAACTCACATGTTTCGTTTTGTAAGATAAGAATGACATGTTGGGTTTTGTAACTAACAACCTTCATGCTTAAAAGTCAACATTTATAATACATATCATAAACAATGGCGCAATTTAGAGGAGGCCGGACCGGGCCTCGGCCTGTGCGGTTTTTTCGCCCAGTAGTTTTAAATTTCAGGTTTCCGAGAATTTTTTTAAATGTGTATTGGTTCAGCCCAGGCTGATTTTATCTACAAAAAGCATCGGCCCATGCTGAGTTTTAGGTCAAGATCCGCCACTGATCATAAATGAATACGATAGCCGTCACACCCCAACCGATGGCGAAAACATCAGGGTGCGACACTGAGCGAAACAGATTGTCCAGGAGAAATCCATAACAACTAAATTACCAGATAATTAGCATTATGTCCCATACCATAACTTATCAAATAAAGCAGTTATTACAGACATAGTTATCTCAAAGACAAATCATTGTTCCGACAACTCAAAATATTAATTGTTTGTTTCTAGACTCCCCTAAACTTGATTCCATGACAGCAAGCAATCCTAGCATCTTACACACTTGCCACATACGTTAAAATAGAGGTCAATACACATAGTGTAAAGGTGAGCATACAAGTTTGATAACATAATAGTAGCGAAAGCGATTTACGTGTAACCAACATGTAACACGTAGTAATGCGAAGCAAGTAGGTTATCGACAATGAAATATGCACAGACATGACTGCGAGTTGTAGAATGCGCAACACATATCACCACTGTGACACGTGAAGAAATACCCTTAACAACCCCCGTCCACGACAGGTGCTGAGTCCAAACTATAGTACTATCGTTGCTAAGGTGTCAGGCAACAATCACTGTGTAAACATAACATACAAGCATTTATCGAATAACACGTATAACATGCAGAGTGGTTAGCGTTTAAAAGTGTTTGCGTTGTGTGTCGATTGTGATTTGATATAAGTAACGTATGTAACACCCAAAAGTTCTTAAAGCAAAAAGGGATCGAGTATAGTAAGAGATCGTGTTTAATGAATAAACACAGTCTTGGATTGAAGGGAGCGTTGAGAGATTAGTCTGAACACAGTACGACAGTATGAGCGTTGAACGGTGCGTAAAACGAGGCGAGTGAGACAAGTGACGGATAGTCATCCGATCGGATGACCTTCCGGACGGATGGCCATTCGCTCGGAGGGTTGTCCGTTTGGGATGGATGTGTTTGTGTATGATGGAACTTTGAAGTTTTCGTTGTAGCATTTGAAAAGACTTGGAATGTCTCTACCCTTCAGGTCGTCCTGTTGGACAGTCATCCGGATGACCGTCCGCTCGGATGGCAATCCGAGTGGAGACCTCATTCTTGAAACATTTGAAATTGGTTAAGTATTTAACAACACAAGTCATTGGGCCAGATAGCCATTCGATCGGATTGCTATTCGATCGGATAGCCGTTCGTCCGAACGACTTGTTCGAGTTGAAAAGTTTGTAATTTCAGTTAAGTTTAGAGAGTTTCGCGGTTGAACCGAGATGGTTTGACCCCGTGTTAAACAACAGAATCACTGCAAGCTTAGTCATCCGTTTGGATGGGAATCACCCCTGTTCATTCGGTGACTGTTCTTGACGGGATTTCATGTTCAACCCGTGAATCGGTCGTCTCTTTGTTAGGAATCCATTTTCAGTCCGGATCTATACTATAGAATGAGTAGTGAGCCCGAACTAGTCCAGATTCTAACGGTTTTGAGTTAAAAGTTAAGAAAGTTGAAGAAAAGTTTGAATCGCTTGAAAAGATGTTTAGATTTAGGTGAAATCAGTGTTTAAACATTGTAGAAATCTATTAGATTCAAGTTGTTCTTGATGGAATGAAGTCACACTTTGGTGTTCTTGAGAACCCATTGTCACGGCCCCAGCCCCGGTTTGACCCGGTCAGGAGCCGCGGGACAGGAACCCATGGTATCTATGATGCGACAGCGGAAGATTTTAACAGGATCTTTTAAAACTCGGAAATGCCAGATTATTTTATTTCATAATTCGGGATAAACCCCGTAATTTACAATAGAGGAATTTCACAAGTAAATTCCCTGATTTATTTAAAACATGTTTATTCATTTTAACTGAGCCACCTCTTCAAGCTTGTTAGTACTTCGTAGCACGTTTTCCTTGATTCACAGCAGGTCGCCTGAAACATGTTTTAAAAATATTTTATCAGCGGGGAAATGCTGGCGAGTCATTCAAGTATGTAAAACGACACATTTGTTATCAATTACAGCATAAGAGCGATTACAATGGCTTCTATCTTATTTTTATCTGGCGCCGTGTCACCTGGTGACGATGGTCATACCACTATTGGGTCTTTCCCCAAGTAGTGATGATTATCACTGTTAGGATTTATTAGCCTAACCATGAGAAATTAGTAATGTGCACAATACCCCACTAGCCAGTGATTATGATAACCACGACTTAATCCCTGTAATTATAACATTTGAAAATGGAGTATTGTAAAATACTTTTGATAAAAAGAGAATGACTCACATTGCAGATTTATACGGGCAGAGTTTAGCCTACTGATTAGCCTTGTAACCTAATTAAATAACATGCACACGAACTAGGTCAGTAACTAATACAGCATTTACGATAACTCACGAGATTAAACCCTCACAACGAATGACAAAGTGCAATACTTAAATATCCATCGAATTCACGATGAATGACAAAGTATAACCCTAGTGTGGGCAGCACTTAAACATCCATTGGATAGTTTCAATCGATCGGACATTGAATCGTAGCAGCGATCGAGTTAATACCCTGTATCGTAGCAGTATCCCCCTAAAGGAAATGGTATTTTCGACTTTGGAGCAGTGTAACTTCGGTTTTGAAAGTTGATTTCGACACAGAATGAAAGCTCATGCGTCAAGCTATTTATAGCTGAAATTTGGTTCTCACGCGGCCCGCGTGAACCTTTACTTAACCTTTACGCGGCCCACGTGGAGGTCTGGTTTATAGATTAGGACATCCGTGTCATTGGTAGGCATGCCACGTGTGTGACACGTGGATCTGGATGCTTATCCGGTCAACCTTCACTTTGACGCGGCCCGCGTAAGGTTAAGCTTACCTTTACGCGGCCCGTCTGAAGACCAAGATTCTTGATTTCTTGGTTTTTCATGCACAGTAAGGTTTCAGGGGTCCGGGTTTTTACTTACGGGTCAATTTAGGACATTTTTTAGAGTCCTTACACCCATGATGACATCATCCTAAAACAGCCCAAATCCACCGATTTCATAGTGAAAAGTTAAGATTTGAAGGTGAAAATGATGAAGAAGTGTGTGTAAATGATAAAAGTACAAGATTTGTGTCACACCCCGACCGCGTAAAACAACAAGTCGCGGCCGAAACGTCGAGGAGTGTTGTAACAGAATCATTGTTTCATAACACATGGAATTTAAAGTTTGATTTCATTAATTAAAGTGTTTACATTGACTAAAAATTTACAGAACATAACATAAATTAAACTGTCTTCCATAGTTTTAAGTCACTAAGGCCCAAGTCCGCCTAAGTGTGTCACGAACATCGTCATGCAACAGCCCCTGAAACACATGTAAAAATAGGTACGTCAGCATAAAAATGCATGTGAGATACATAGGTTTTGTTGTTGTAGGATTCATGACTTGTAAGTAAAAAGAAGTGTTTAAATAAAAGGTAGTCATGAATCTTGTAAAACGTTTTCCTTCATAAAATCTTATGAAATTCTATATGAAAATCAGATGTTATAAAAGAATAATGCATGGTTTAATAAATAACCAAGTAAAAATGAGTTTGTATAAGATATGTCTTTTGTAAACAATGTCTTGTATAAATATGTCGTTTGTAAACAATGTGTCATATCTTTGTTCCTGTCAAAGTGGCTTAGATAACGTTGCAATATGTAATATCATAAAAGCACTTATATATAGGAAGTACCAGCGGCGTATCCACCATGCTTTTATCATATTACACACGCCTTGTTATTTAAATCACTTACCAAATAAACCACCCAATGTGTCCTGTCAAACCAATGTCAGATAACAACTAATAACATGTATGGTGAATAAATGAATTTACTCAACCCCATAGGTAAAATGTACTGTATGGTGAATAAAAGAATTTATTCAACCCCATAGATAAAATGGTGATGTTTAATCAAATGTCATACCAAATGTAAGCATGTTATGTATAAACAATGTACTAAGTATGCTAAATGAACATACATAGCAAAGCATAAATGAAATCATGTACTATATGCGTACTAATGAATGTAGCAAGTATATGTCACGAAAGCACGAAAAGCACGAAAGTAACAAGTAGGCACATGTGTTTCACCCAAAATATTTGAAAACAGTAAAAGAGGGGACTATGTACTCACTTGATATTGCTTAAAAGTCCTTGAGTAACAATCAAACAATGCTTGAAGTATACGGAATCAATCGGCACCTAATATAGGTAACTACGTTAATAAACCGGACCTAAATCGAAAGATCGGACAAAATGAGGTTTCGTAAACCAAATAAGTATTGGAAATCATGTGATATGGTTTAACAAAGCCTACATTCTAAAACGGAACCTATCCTAAGTGCTTACGACCCGTTACGACTCGTTAAGATAGTCTATGCTAATTTAACGCGTCATTTGCGCAAAAGCGCAAACGAGTAGCCTAACTAGTCCTATGACAAGTATTATATGCCCTAACATGTTTAATAATCAGTTTATGTGGCAAAATTTAAGTTACATATGCTAAATATGAAATTATGTGCAAAAAGGGCATTTTGGTCATTTACCTAAGGCATATAAACTGTCTATCATACAACTAAGTAAACTAAGTGACCATAAGGTATAACCTCGGAAGGTTATTCCCTATACAAGTATGGTCACTAAACATGTTTGGTCAGATCCTAATGATCGACCAAACGGGTTGGGTTCGAAAGTCTAAGCGATTGTCAAGACCGCTTGACTTACGACCCTAAACAAGCACTAGACTAAAAGTGACGAGTTAAACATGTTAAAACATGTTTAACTAAGTTAGAAAACAAGTTTAATATCAAAACAAAGGGTTTTGATACCCAAAAATAGTTTCATTGCAAAATACGCACAAACACGTATTTCGACCGAAACTTTGACTCGTCACTTCGACTAATCAACGTGGTAATCAGTAGGTATAGTCACAAGGGACTATAACAATCGTGATTACGCTCACGTTGCAAAGTTCAAACGAACTTAGTGTTGACCAATTCATGGTCAAAGCAGAATGTCAAACATTGTTTGACTTTCATGCTTGAAAAACATAAAAGCATGAAAGAAGCTTACAAAGGGTCCAAGCAAGGAAGATTTGATTCAAAATACTCAGGTATGAAGTGTTAAACTTCAACTTAGAGCAGAATTGAATCAAATGGTGTGAAGAAATGTGAATGAGCAAGTGGGTATTTATAGAAAGTCTTGGGTTTATAGGATCTTGACATGTGTTTTTGCAAGAATCAAGACTCAAATCTCACCATACACTTGTGGAACATGGTTTTGTATACAATGGGAGCTCCAAAACTAGTTCATAGTATTGAGAAAGTTGCATAACAGACCCCCAAGTTCAAGCTGGTTGGTGAAAACTGAAATTCTGTCAGTATGAAGGGCTCGCATGCCGCCACAGCAACACCCTATTGCTGTGGCGCGACGCCACCACTCCCCATGTCCAGAATGTTTCATAAAATGGCAGAAATGGTCCCTGCAGCATATTTAAGCCATTTTCGACGTGTTTAGACCCCGTTAACCCATTTTCAAGGCTCTATAAGGACGTTAAAGCATAGGGAACTTGAAACATACTTGAAATTATCTCGGATGTCGGTTCGTTTGGTCGTACGGTTGCGTTGTTCGGTTAATTACGACGAAACACGTACGGACGTGAAAAACGATCCAAATTACGCGACGAATGGTATTTTTGCATTCCAATCACTAAAATAAAATATTTTAATGATTATAAAAATTTTTGGATGTCCGGATACGTTCAGGATGTAAGATATGCGCGTAAATGCAAACTTATACACTTTTTGACGCTTTTAGTCCCTATTGATCAAATAAGCGTATTTTCGCATACCGAACCCCTCAAAGCCTATTTCTAAGCTATGTAAAGGATATTTAGGGTATGTTTAACTTATGATCAAGTTCCGGAATGTTCGTTACTATACGAATCGGCATACTTTCGCAGTTTGACACAAATAGTCCCTCCGATTGAATAAACTTGCTTTTGCCATACCAAGCCCTTCGAAACTTATTTCTAAGTTATGTAAAGGTTATTTAAGGTATGTTAAGCTTATGTTGATGTTCCAGAGTGTTTGTCACGTTAAACTGATTACGTTTACGCATCAGTTCGCGTATAACTTTCCAGAAAGCGATTTAGAGCTCGAAATCGAACGATAATTGATATGCGCAAAGGCCACATGTATTTGTACAAATTTCAAGATTGAAACACAATATTTCATTTGATTCGTACTTGTATGATGGTCGTAGATGCAGAGATGTCCCAGTCTCCCCTACTTTAGGAAATTTCGTCCTGAAATTTAATTTAGAGGAAACTTGTGTGTGTTCGAAATTGAAGTTGGAGCGTATATCATAAAAACAACATTGGTCAAGGTTCAGAACTTCTGGAAAATTAAATTACACATGACAAAACTTGCTGTGGTTTCTGTGTACTGAATTCCATAATTATGTATGCATCCATAATTACGTAATTCCTTGCACAGTCCGCACAGTTCATTTTGATAATGTGCAGGGGAAGAAAATCAAATGAATAATCCTGGGGTGACTTGACTAGACTACCATAGAGTCTCTTTAACTAGATCAACGAATGATCTCTTTAAACAGACCACCAAAAGTCTCTTCAACTAAGTCACCAAAGGATCTTTTTAACTAGATCAACGAATGACCTCTTGAACTAGACCACCAGGGGTCTCTTTAACTATATTGACGATTGATATTTTTAACTAGATTGATGAATCAATCTTTTTAACTAGACCACCCAAGGGGTCTCTTTAACTATATCAATATATGACATCTTTAACTAGATTGACGAATCAATCTCTTTAACTAAACCACCCAAGAGGTCTCTTTAACTATATCAACGAGTGATATCTTTAACTAGATTGACGAATCAATCTCTTTAACTAGACCACCCAAGAGGTCTCTTTAACTATATCAATGAATGATGTCTTTAATTAGATTGACGAATCAATCTCTTTAACTAGACCACCCAAGAGGTCTCTTTAACTATATCAAAGAATGCTATCTTTAACTAGATTGACGAATCAATCTCTTTAACTAGACCACCCAAGAGGTCTCTTTAACTATATCAACGAGTGATGTCTTTAACTTTGGAATAGTACTTTACAATCCAAGGGTCTTAACTATTACATAGAAGCCCATTAAGGATTTAAGATAGTACCTTTGGATATCCTTCTATGAGGGTTTGGATAGCGAGTAATTTGATTCACACATAAACATATAAACACATAATTGTCAACTTGGTCATCAATTTGTTATCAACTTGTTATAAATTTGTTTGTAAACTTGTTATTGGTTTGAACATGTTTATTTAAAGTATGCCAGGAATCAAATCCCTGGACTTTGATTTTGCGCTACGAATTTCCACAAGGATTTAATTATGAAGATAGGAAGATCCTATAAGGATTTTGGAATCCGTGTAGCGAGAGATGTTTTGAAACCTTGTTCCAGATGTGCCTAAATCAACACATGAGGTAAAATGTTTATGAAGTCAAGGTGCTAGATATGCCAAGGCGACATATGAAGCAGAATTTGGAGGTCGTGTACCACGTATGTTAAGTCAACATACGAGCAGATTGTTTTTGAAAACTATGCATGGGGTTCTTTGGAAAATATTTTTAATGTTTTTGAAACCTTATGTAATGCTTTTGAAATCATGTGGTAGGTGTATTAGGTAAATAAGTTTATAAAATGTTTTAAAACTAGGTGAAATGGTTTTGAAATCATGTATATGGTTTTTGAAAACATGCATAATGTTTTTGAAATCATGCACTTGATATATTAAGTAAATACACTTTGTTAAATTGTTTTCAGATCATATGAAATATTTTCGAAATCATGAAAGATGTTTTGAAAACATATGCTATGCATGTTGTTTATGAAAATCAGAATATAATGATATGTACATAGACATGTCGCATGAGATTTTTGAAGGTCTTATGAAAAGTACCTGTGACACCTGTGCCTCTGCGACCATCAAACAAATACCAAATTTATGAAATATTGTGTTTCATACTTGGGATTTGTAAAAATAAGTGTATTGTTTGCACATATCAATTCATGTTCGATTTCAAGCTTTAAATCGCTTTCTGGAAGGTTATACGCGCACTGATGCGTAAATATAACCAGTTTAATGCAACGAACACTCCGGAATAGTGAAATAGGCTTAACATACCTTAAATAACCTTTACATAACTTAGAAATAAGTTTTGGAGGGTTTGGTGTGGCGAAATCAAGTTTATTCGCTTACAGGGACTAATTTCGACAAACTGTGAAAGTATGCCGATTTGTACTGTAACGAACATTCCGGAACTTGATCATAAGTTAAATGTGACCTAAATATCCTTTACATAGCTTAGAAATAGGCTTTGATGTGTTTGGTGCGCAAAAATAAACTTTCTTGAGGAATAGGGACTAAAAGCGTCAAAAAGTGCATAAGTTTGCATTTTCGCGCATATCTTATGTTCTGAATACATCCGGACATCCAAAAATTTATGTAATCATTAAAATATTTTATTTTAGTGATTGGCTTGATAAAAATCCATTCGTTGCGTAATTTGGACCGTTTTTCGCGTTCGTTCGTGTTTCGTCGTAATTAACCGAATAACGCTACCGTACGGTCAAACGAACCGACATCTGAGATATTTTTGAGCATGTTTCATGTTACCTATACTTTAACTTCATTTTAGAGCATTGAAATGGGATTAACGGGGCTTAAACGTGTCAAAAATGCATCAAAAACCATGTTTTGCACATTCAGGGACCAAAATTGACAATCTGCCATAGTTATCTTAGGAAGGGACCAAAATGGAAAATCTAATTTTCAGCTTGTTCCAGCTGTTCCCCTCATTTTCACATGGTTTATAACTTACTATGGGTTATTTTTAAGGTGCCCATGGTTTTGCAAAACCATGGGTGCATGTGTACGGTCCAGATTTAAGCTCGGTTTTCGAGGAACGATCCTAACGGTTCTAGAAATCCTATAAATACCCATGCTCCTCATTGTTACAACTCACACAATCTGATCTATTTTCTCTAAGTTGGGGCTTAGCACCTCATACCTGAGCAAGTTGGATCTAGATTTCCATTCTTGGACCTTTTGTAAGTCCTCTTTCGTTCTTTTACGCGTTTTTAGCATGAAAGTCAACTTTGTTTGACTTTCTGCATTGACCAGTTTATGGTCAACACGAAGTTCGTTTGAACTTCGCAACGTGAGCGTAATCACGATGGTTATAGTCCCTAGTGAGTATACCTACTGATTACCACGTTGATTAGGTGTAGTGACGAGTCGTAGTTTCGGCCAAAATGCGTATTCTTGCGTATTTTGTAACCAAACTACTTTTAGGTATCAAAACCGTTTGTTTTGATACCAAACCTATTTTCTAACTTTGTTAAACATGTTTAGCTCATCACTTTAGGTTTAGTGCTTATGTAGGGTCGTAAGGTAAGCGGTCTAAACAACCGCTTAGACTTTCGAACCCGACTCGTTTGGTCGATCATTAGGATCTGACCAAACACATTAGGTGACCATAGTTTTATAGGGAATAACCTTCCGAGGTTATACCTTATGGTCACTACGTTTAGCTAGTTGTATGATAGGTAGTTTATATGCCTTAGGAAAATTACCAAAATGCCCTTTTTATGCATAAATTCATTTTAAGCATATGTAACCTAAATTTTGACATCTAAACTGATTATGCAACATTATTAGACATGTTAAGGCATATAATACTTATCATAGGACTAGTTAGGAGGTCCGAATGCGTGTTACGCGAACGACGCATTAAAGTGGCGTAAGCTACCTAAACGGGTCATAATGGGTCGTAAGCACTTAGGTTAGGTTTCATTTTAGTATGAAGGCTTTGTTAAACCATATTATATGAGTTCCTATACTCATTTGGTTTACGAAACCTCATTCTATCCGATCTCCCGATTTAGGTCCGTTTATTTACACAGTTAACTATATTAGGTGCCGTCTGATTTCCGTGATCCCTCTAGCTTTGCTTGGTTGTTATTCAAGACTTCTAAGCACCCTCAGGTGAGTACATAGTCCCCTCTTTTACTGTTTTTCAAACATTTTGGGGTGAAACACATGTGCCAACTTGTTACTTTCGTGTTTTCTATGTTTTCATATCATATACTTGCTATGTTCATTAGTACACTATTAGTACATGATTTCATTATGTTTTGCTATGTATGTTCACTTAACATGCTAGCACAATTGTTTTACGTTTTGAACCATTTGTAATCGTTGGATGTATGTGAACCATTTGTAATCATTGGATGTATGTGAACCATTTGTAATCGTTGGATTTATGTGAACCGTTAGTAACCATTTGATTTATGTGAACCATTTGTAACTGTTTGAACCATTGGGTTAGGGAAGTGATTAGGTAACGGGGCGGGTGTAATGTGTTAAAAGCATGGTGGATACGCCGCTGGTACTTCCTATATATAAGTGCTTTTAACACATTATATATCGTTGCGTTATCTAGATCACTTGGGTAAACGATTTTGAAACAATGTCACACAATTATGTTTTCTGAATAATATTAACCATACGAGTCTTATTAACGAGTTTCTACGAGATGTTTTACGATTTGATTTAATAAAACAAAATGTTTTGGAGTTAAGAATCATGGCTACGAGATTTTGCAAATTATAACCAACTTGATTTGAGTTGGTTAATTATGTCGCATTATTATACTTTTCAAAACAATGTTTTTAAATAAGTATTGCAACATGTAAAACGAGCCATGAACCTAACACTCATATAAAACCTATGTACTCGCCGGCATTTTTATGTTGACGTATTTTCACGTGTGTTTCAGGTACCATAGTTGATGATATTTGATGATGATATTGATGCATGCTCACATAGGAATGGACGAGGCCTTAGCGACTTAATAACAATAAAAGTCTATTTGTTCATGTTTTGTTTCTAATTCTAATGTAATGTAATACATTTAATTAAATAAAACGAAATTGTTTAATCCATGGTTGTGAAACAATGATTCTGTTACAACACTCCCTGACGTTTCCGCCACGTTTTGTTGTTTTACGTGATCGGGGTGTGATAGAAAAGTTGGTATCAGAGCCAATGGTTATAGGGAATTAGGTTATTAGTAATGCTTTTACCTAGACTATAACCTTCCTAGGACCCTAACGCGAGTTTACTTGCGTTTATGTCACGGCCCCCGACCCAGTTTGACCCGTTTCAGGAGCCGCGGGACAGAAATCCCGTGGTATTTAATTAACAGCGGAAGTTTCTTCAGGATCTTTTAAAAACTGAAATATTTCCCGATTATTTTTATTTCACAACTTGGGATAAAACCCGGTAATTTACAATCATAATATTTCACGTAGAAATCTTTTTATTTTACAAAACATGTTTCTTTATTTTATACTGAGCCACTTCCTTAAGCTTGTAGTGCTTCACGGCACTTTTCCTGGATCATAACAGATCACCTGAAACATGTTTGAAAAAGGTTTTGTCAGCGGGAAATACTGAGTGAATCATTCATTTTACAGAAAATGACACATAGTTATTAATTACAGCATAAGAGCGATTACGATGGTTTCTATCTTATTGTTATATGGCACCGTGTCACCTCCTGGTGACGATGGTCATACCACTATTGAGTCCTGTCACTCAACTAGTGATGATATATCACTGTTAGGGCTTATTTGCCTAACCTGTATTAGGGCTTATTAGCCTAACCCGTGAGAAATTAGTAATGTGCACAATACCCCACTAGCCATTGATTAAGATTACCATGACTTAATCCCTGTAATTATAACTGTTGAAATAAACATGCTTTTGAAATCAAATTTGTTAAAAAGAGAATGACTCACATTGCAGATTTAATTTGAGCAGAGTCTAGCCTACTGATTAGCCTTTTATCCTAAATTTAATAACAAGCACACAATTCTGGGTTAGTAATCAATACAGCATTTACGATAACTCACGAGATCAAACTCTCACAACGAATGACAAAGTGCGATGCTTAAACATCCATCGAATTAACGACTAATGACAAAGCATCACCCTAATGTGGGCAGCACTTAAACATCCATTGGATATATTGATCGATCAGACAATGAATCGTAATAGCGATCGAGTTATTACCCTGATTGCGGCGTCGATTAGTGATCCGTGTGTGTTAATTGTGGTAAACAGAGCATAACTCCGTGTATATTTCGAAGTTTTACGTCGTTCAAGCGTCCAATTTCCAGTCCCAACCCCCTCTATTTATACCCAAATTTTGACCAGGCTTGCGCACCGCAAGCCTAATACCTTTACGGTGCGCAAGGGACACAAATCAGTCATAGGGTTGCCACGTTTGGGACTAGGCCTGCTGAGTTGATGAATTTCATTAATTCGAATTTGACAGCACATAATTTAGATAATCGTAACTAGGAAATACCCCCCCTGAGTTTTAGGGGCCCAGGTCCTGATTCTGATTGTTCTGAAATTTTTAGGGTTTACACAGAATCACTTGGGTGTCTCAATTAGGGTTTCCTATTGGATAAAATAATTTAATAAATATGACTTTTGATGAGAGTTGTTACATTCTCCCCACCTTAATAAAAATTTCGTCCTCGAGATTTACTGGAATAATTGAGGATACTTTCGCTTCTTTTTTGATTCCAGTTCCCAAGTATATTAGGGTCCTATCTTTGAATCCTACTTTACTTGAATTAACACTTAATCGTTTGTGTTTTGAGAAATTTGATCTTTCTATCTTCTATCTAAAGAGGTTTCTCTATAAATTTTAAATTTTTCATTTACCTCTATATCTTGGAGAGGTACTACCACTATTCGTCTGATAGACATTTCTTGAGATTGGATACATGAAATACATCATGTATTCCAGCTAACTCTCCTGGTAGTTGTAAATGATAAGCATCTGGTCCTATACGTTAGATCACTGAAAATGGTCCTACGTACCTTGGACTTAGCTTTCCTTTCTTATTAAATCAACAGCTCCTTTTCAAGGAGATACTTTCAATAGCATTTTGTTTACGACTTGAAACTCCAACGGCTTTCGTCTATTATCTGTATATCTCTTCTGGCGATCTTTAGCCGTCTTCAGCCTTTCCTTCGTGATACTGAATATCACAATCGTAGTCACTTAGGATTTTCATCCATCTCCTTTGCCTCATGTTTAATTCTTTTTGCCCAAATATATATCTTAAATTCTTATGATCCGTATAGACAGTAAACTTACTTCCATACATATAATGTCTCTAAATCTTAAGGGCAAAAATTATGGCTCCTAATTCTAAGTCATGAATGGTATAGTTTTCTTCGTGCTTTTTCAATTGCCTTGATGCATACGCAATTACCTTTTTGGCGTTGCATTAACACGGATCCAAATCCTATATTTGAAGCATCACCGTATACTTTAAAATCTTCTGTTCCTTCTGGTAAGGCTAGGATTGGAGCATTGGTTAACTTTTTGCCTTAAAATCCTAAAGGCTTTTTCTTGTTTAGGTCCCCATTCAAACTTAACTTCTTTACAGGTTAGCTTATTTAATGGTACAGCTATTTTGGAAAAATCCTTAATAAACTTTCTATAGTATCCGGCTAAACCTATAAAACTTCTAATTTCCATTGCGAATTGTGGAACCTTTCAATTGATAATTACCTCGATCTTAGCAGGATCTACGTGAATACCTTCATGATTCACCATATGACCTAAAAATTGCACTTCTGGCAGCCAAAATTCACACT
Source organism: Helianthus tuberosus (assembly GCA_030545235.1). Taxonomy (NCBI): domain Eukaryota; kingdom Viridiplantae; phylum Streptophyta; class Magnoliopsida; order Asterales; family Asteraceae; genus Helianthus; species Helianthus tuberosus. Next base: position 60,640,595 of record CM060372.1, on the reverse strand, counting down.
TCGAGAATTTGGCGTAAAGCTTTTCTTTTCTTAATAAAGTTAAGAGTGTATGCAAGTGCTGACAATGTTCGTTTTGACTTTTGGAATAACTAAGTATATCGTTGATGAAGACAATTACAAATTTATCCAAATACGGTTTACAAATTCTATTCATCATGTCCATGAATGCTGCAGGAGCATTCGTTAACCCAAAGGGCATGACTGTAAACTCGTAATGACCATACCTAGTTCTGAAAGCAGTCTTAGGTATGTCTTCTTCTTGTACCTTTAATTGATGATATCCGGAACGTAAGTCGATCTTAGAAAAATATCTATCTTTCTAGAATTGATTGAATAGATCATCAATTCTAGGTAATGGGTATTGATTCTTATTTGTAACCTTATTCAATTCCCTATAATCAATACACATTCTCATCGAACCATCCTTTTTCTTAATAAACAACACTGGTGCCCCCCCCCCCTTACGGGAATAAACTAGGTTGTATGAAACCTTTACTTAATAATTCATCTAATTGCTTTTTCAGTTGTAATATTTCTGTGGGTGCTAACCGATAAGGTACCTTGGCTATAGGTATAGTTCCTGGAATTAGATGAATCCTAAATTCTACCTCCCTATCTGGTGGTACTCCTAGTAACTTTTCTGGGAATACATCTGGGTATTCTGAAACTACAAAAAAAATTCCTTGAGTTCTTTATTTTTAGTATTAATGATTACTGAAATCATATATACTATTCCTTGTTTTCGTTCATAACTAGCAACTTTCATTACCGATATGAACTTCATGGGTTTACATGGCTTATCTCCTGTAATCATTATTACTTCTCTAGTGGGTGCACAAATTTCTATGGAATTCTTATCACAGATAATTCGAACATAGTTGTTTACTAATCAATCCATTCTTAACACAATATCGAATTCAACTAATTTTATAGATAATAGGGTTGCAGAAAATTTATGACTTAAAAATTCTATTTCTACGTTTTGCATAACCTTATTATTTTAACTGAATTCCCATCTGCCGTTTCTACTGTAGAAATTTGCCTAATGCTGGTTAAAGGTAAGTTAATAGTTTGGCAGAATGAAGTATTTATAAAACTTTGGTTTGCACCAGAGTCAAATAATACTTTTTTGTGTAAACGTGGTGAACTAAGAACGTACCGGCTATCACATCTGGAATGAGCTCGGCCTCCTGAGTTGTTAACTGAAATGCACGAACATTCTTCTTTGTAGCTCCGTCTGCAGTTTTGGCTTTGTTGTCAGCTGGTTTAACTAATTTCGGGCAATCCGATCTGAAATGTCCAGCTTCTCCACAATTATAACAAACTGTGGATTTCTTCTTTCGGCAATTTTCTTCCTGATGCCCTGGAATTCGGCAGAAATTGCAATATAATTTGCATTTTCCAAAATGCTTCCTTTTGCAGAAATTGCAAAATGGTCCAGAGAAAGATTGTCCGGTCCCCCTTCGCTTGACATTATTACTGTTACTCATACGAAATTCTTGGGTAATCTTTTGGACTACTTCCTTTTTCCGATCTTCTTCTCTTGTGCGCACCAGTTCGTCAGTTAAGGTGTTAGCTAATTCCACAGCATCGTCAATAGTGCGTGGTCTCGCAGCCTTAACGATGTTACGGATTTCGCTAATCAGTCCCCAAATATAGCGAGAAATGAGTATCGGTTCTGGCGAAGCCAGCGTTGGTACCACTCTAGCATATTCAAAGAATGTCGAAGTATAACCGCGACAATCTACTCCCGTCATACGATGGTTTAGGAACTTATTTGCCATTTAATCTTTTTCATACTCGGGACATAATTTTCTTTCTACGAGACTCTTAAATTCTTCCCAGTTTATGGCATAGGCCCTATTTCTTCCTTTGGCTTGTAACACCGTGTTCCACCATTCTAATGCTCCTTCTTTAAACAAATTTGATGCATACATGACCTTATCGTCTTTGTCACATTTGCTTATTGTAATTACTGCCTCGGTTTTCTCTAACCAACGCAGTGCCGCAGTCGCTCCTTCATTGCCTGCAAACTCAGTAGGTTTACAAGCAAGAAATTCTTTGTAAGTGCAACCAGGCGTTGCAGCTTTCATTTTCTTAGGGAGCGGAGCTTGCCGTGGTTCATTATCATGATTAACATGATCATTGCCTCCTTTACGCTATTACTGAAGTTATCTTCAGAAATACGTTTGCTAGGAACGATTTGTTGCGGTTCGATTGGATTTTTAACAGCAGCAACGATTGCTGGAATAGCGTTAGCTATCCCTTGAGCAACTATTGCTGGAATAGCGTTGGCTATCCCTTGAGCAACGATATTTTCTATATCCTGCCTAGTCATATATTGATCCCCCGGTTGCTGCTCAGATTCATTAACCTCATTAACTGGTTCATTATTAGCGTTTTCCATCTGATAATTAATATATATAATTTATTAGTATCAAATAAATAACAATTATACACAAAATCATCATACAAATTTCACAATACACATATAGCCAAAACTATCGATTTCTCGATTCCCATTTTTATATTTTATAGTATGCATCAATACATACTATTATCTTACAAAGTTTTATTTGTAGTTATTTTACAGACTGATTTTGGTATTACTATTACACAATCACAGTTCCATAAATCCCCTATCCTTTGCCAGTTGATTTTCTAGTAACGGCGTTCCCTCTCATCGTATTTCCAGGAGATCTGTCCCCCAATCTCTTGGATCCTATTCCCAGCATCCATTAGTTCTTCGCCAAAATGGCAGAGTTCATCCATATTCTCGTTACTCATTGGTGGATTTGGTAAAGGTTCTGGATTGTACCGAGGAAAAAGCTTATAGGGATTGTTTTGCAACTGTATTTCATTAGTCAACCATTCGTCTATTTGCGAGTGGATTGAAGGGTTTGGAATAGCTGGTTCTAAGTTCATTGGTAGTTGTGTTTCAATAAGATGAATAAAAACATTTTTCATTAACAATCTTAATAATATCATAGTTTGCCAATATAAAATCTAGCTCTTCCTGAGATGGTAATTCCTCAATTTGACTAGAGCTTTCCCCAATTTCCATTTTCTTAGGCTTGGGTTTCTCGAGAGGTAAAGCGTTGAATTCTATAGGTTCTTCTATGTCTGGTATATACCTATTGAAATCTCTGGAAACCTCTATTCTTACTGGATAGAGATTTAAATTCTGAAGGGCGTCAGACAAATTACTCATGCTGTTTAGCAAAATACACACAATTACTAAGTTAAAAATCATGAAATTTTATAGAAAAACTTTTAAATATCATTTCACAAAGGGTAACTACCAAAACAACTGAAAATTAAAACACACTAAGTTTTATCGTAAATTTATTTATAAGGTTTCTAGACTGTAGGTAATCCGGGTGCTAAAACTTTGAGTCAGATTAATTTAAAGATTTGTATTAACTGCTACAGTATCTAACATATAAAGATTTGCCAATTTCTCATCAAATTTAAGATAGATGTTCAACAACTTTTGCTTACCCATACTGTACACAATTATTCAATTAATAAAACACATAATCACATAATTGGCAATCAGTAAAATTAAGTATTTCTAAATACTTAATTGGCTTAAATCAGTGGCTCGATCAGTGGCTCTGATACCACCTTTTTCTGTCACGGCCCCCGACCCGGTTTGACCCGTTTCAGGAGCCGCGGGACAGAAATCCCGTGGTATTTAATTAACAGCGGAAGTTTCTTCAGGATCTTTTAAAAACTGAAATATTTCCCGATTATTTTTATTTCACAACTTGGGATAAAACCCGGTAATTTACAATCATAATATTTCACGTAGAAATCTTTTTATTTTACAAAACATGTTTCTTTATTTTATACTGAGCCACTTCCTTAAGCTTGTAGTGCTTCACGGCACTTTTCCTGGATCATAACAGATCACCTAAAACATGTTTGAAAAAGGTTTTGTCAGCGGGAAATACTGAGTGAGTCATTCATTTTACAGAAAATGACACATAGTTATTAATTACAGCATAAGAGCGATTACGATGGTTTCTATCTTATTGTTATATGGCACCGTGTCACCTCCTGGTGACGATGGTCATACCACTATTGAGTCCTGTCACTCAACTAGTGATGATATATCACTGTTAGGGCTTATTTGCCTAACCTGTATTAGGGCTTATTAGCCTAACCCGTGAGAAATTAGTAATGTGCACAATACCCCACTAGCCATTGATTAAGATTACCATGACTTAATCCCTGTAATTATAACTGTTGAAATAAACATGCTTTTGAAATCAAATTTGTTAAAAAGAGAATGACTCACATTGCAGATTTAATTTGAGCAGAGTCTAGCCTACTGATTAGCCTTTTATCCTAAATTTAATAACAAGCACACAATTCTGGGTTAGTAATCAATACAGCATTTACGATAACTCACGAGATCAAACTCTCACAACGAATGACAAAGTGCGATGCTTAAACATCCATCGAATTAACGACTAATGACAAAGCATCACCCTAATGTGGGCAGCACTTAAACATCCATTGGATATATTGAATGATCAGACAATGAATCGTAATAGCGATCGAGTTATTACCCTGATTGCGGCGTCGATTAGTGATCCGTGTGTGTTAATTGTGGTAAACAGAGCATAACTCCGTGTATATTTCGAAGTTTTACGTCGTTCAAGCGTCCAATTTCCAGTCCCAACCCCCTCTATTTATACCCAAATTTTGACCAGGCTTGCGCACCGCAAGCCTAATACCTTTACGGTGCGCAAGGGACACAAATCAGTCATAGGGTTGCCACGTTTGGGACTAGGCCTGCTGAGTTGATGAATTTCATTAATTCGAATTTGACAGCACATAATTTAGATAATCGTAACTAGGAAATACCCCCCCTGAGTTTTAGGGGCCCAGGTCCTGATTCTGATTGTTCTGAAATTTTTAGGGTTTACACAGAATCACTTGGGTGTCTCAATTAGGGTTTCCTATTGGATAAAATAATTTAATAAATATGACTTTTGATGAGAGTTGTTACATTCTCCCCACCTTAATAAAAATTTCGTCCTCGAGATTTACTGGAATAATTGAGGATACTTTCGCTTCTTTTTTTATTCCAGTTCCCAAGTATATTAGGGTCCTATCTTTGAATCCTACTTTACTTGAATTAACACTTAATCGTTTGTGTTTTGAGAAATTTGATCTTTCTATCTTCTATCTAAAGAGGTTTCTCTATAAATTTTAAATTTTTCATTTACCTCTATATCTTGGAGAGGTACTACCACTATTCGTCTGATAGACATTTCTTGAGATTGGATACATGAAATACATCATGTATTCCAGCTAACTCTCCTGGTAGTTGTAAATGATAAGCATCTGGTCCTATACGTTAGATCACTGAAAATGGTCCTACGTACCTTGGACTTAGCTTTCCTTTCTTATTAAATCAACAGCTCCTTTTCAAGGAGATACTTTCAATAGCATTTTGTTTACGACTTGAAACTCCAACGGCTTTCGTCTATTATCTGTATATCTCTTCTGGCGATCTTTAGCCGTCTTCAGCCTTTCCTTCGTGATACTGAATATCACAATCGTAGTCACTTAGGATTTTCATCCATCTCCTTTGCCTCATGTTTAATTCTTTTTGCCCAAATATATATCTTAAATTCTTATGATCCGTATAGACAGTAAACTTACTTCCATACATATAATGTCTCTAAATCTTAAGGGCAAAAATTATGGCTCCTAATTCTAAGTCATGAATGGTATAGTTTTCTTCGTGCTTTTTCAATTGCCTTGACGCATACGCAATTACCTTTTTGGCGTTGCATTAACACAGATCCAAATCCTAGATTTGAAGCATCACCGTATACTTTAAAATCTTCTGTTCCTTCTGGTAAGGCTAGGATTGGAGCATTGGTTAACTTTTTGCCTTAAAATCCTAAAGGCTTTTTCTTGTTTAGGTCCCCATTCAAACTTAACTTCTTTACAGGTTAGCTTATTTAATGGTACAGCTATTTTGGAAAAATCCTTAATAAACTTTCTATAGTATCCGGCTAAACCTATAAAACTTCTAATTTCCATTGCGAATTGTGGAACCTTTCAATTGATAATTACCTCGATCTTAGCAGGATCTACGTGAATACCTTCATGATTCACCATATGACCTAAAAATTGCACTTCTGGCAGCCAAAATTCACACTTCGAGAATTTGGCGTAAAGCTTTTCTTTTCTTAATAAAGTTAAGAGTGTATGCAAGTGCTGACAATGTTCGTTTTGACTTTTGGAATAACTAAGTATATCGTTGATGAAGACAATTACAAATTTATCCAAATACGGTTTACAAATTCTATTCATCATGTCCATGAATGCTGCAGGAGCATTCGTTAACCCAAAGGGCATGACTGTAAACTCGTAATGACCATACCTAGTTCTGAAAGCAGTCTTAGGTATGTCTTCTTCTTGTACCTTTAATTGATGATATCCGGAACGTAAGTCGATCTTAGAAAAATATCTATCTTTCTAGAATTGATTGAATAGATCATCAATTCTAGGTAATGGGTATTGATTCTTATTTGTAACCTTATTCAATTCCCTATAATCAATACACATTCTCATCGAACCATCCTTTTTCTTAATAAACAACACTGGTGCCCCCCCCCCCCTTACGGGAATAAACTAGGTTGTATGAAACCTTTACTTAATAATTCATCTAATTGCTTTTTCAGTTGTAATATTTCTGTGGGTGCTAACCGATAAGGTACCTTGGCTATAGGTATAGTTCCTGGAATTAGATGAATCCTAAATTCTACCTCCCTATCTGGTGGTACTCCTAGTAACTTTTCTGGGAATACATCTGGGTATTCTGAAACTACAAAAAAAATTCCTTGAGTTCTTTATTTTTAGTATTAATGATTACTGAAATCATATATACTATTCCTTGTTTTCGTTCATAACTAGCAACTTTCATTACCGATATGAACTTCATGGGTTTACATGGCTTATCTCCTGTAATCATTATTACTTCTCTAGTGGGTGCACAAATTTCTATGGAATTCTTATCACAGATAATTCGAACATAGTTGTTTACTAATCAATCCATTCTTAACACAATATCGAATTCAACTAATTTTATAGATAATAGGGTTGCAGAAAATTTATGACTTAAAAATTCTATTTCTACGTTTTGCATAACCTTATTATTTTAACTGAATTCCCATCTGCCGTTTCTACTGTAGAAATTTGCCTAATGCTGGTTAAAGGTAAGTTAATAGTTTGGCAGAATGAAGTATTTATAAAACTTTGGTTTGCACCAGAGTCAAATAATACTTTTTTGTGTAAACGTGGTGAACTAAGAACGTACCGGCTATCACATCTGGAATGAGCTCGGCCTCCTGAGTTGTTAACTGAAATGCACGAACATTCTTCTTTGTAGCTCCGTCTGCAGTTTTGGCTTTGTTGTCAGCTGGTTTAACTAATTTCGGGCAATCCGATCTGAAATGTCCAGCTTCTCCACAATTATAACAAACTGTGGATTTCTTCTTTCGGCAATTTTCTTCCTGATGCCCTGGAATTCGGCAGAAATTGCAATATAATTTGCATTTTCCAAAATGCTTCCTTTTGCAGAAATTGCAAAATGGTCCAGAGAAAGATTGTCCGGCCCCCCTTCGCTTGACATTATTACTGTTACTCATACGAAATTCTTGGGTAATCTTTTGGACTACTTCCTTTTTCCGATCTTCTTCTCTTGTGCGCACCAGTTCGTCAGTTAAGGTGTTAGCTAATTCCACAGCATCGTCAATAGTGCGTGGTCTCGCAGCCTTAACGATGTTACGGATTTCGCTAATCAGTCCCCAAATATAGCGAGAAATGAGTATCGGTTCTGGCGAAGCCAGCGTTGGTACCACTCTAGCATATTCAAAGAATGTCGAAGTATAACCGCGACAATCTACTCCCGTCATACGATGGTTTAGGAACTTATTTGCCATTTAATCTTTTTCATACTCGGGACATAATTTTCTTTCTACGAGACTCTTAAATTCTTCCCAGTTTATGGCATAGGCCCTATTTCTTCCTTTGGCTTGTAACACCGTGTTCCACCATTCTAATGCTCCTTCTTTAAACAAATTTGATGCATACATGACCTTATCGTCTTTGTCACATTTGCTTATTGTAATTACTGCCTCGGTTTTCTCTAACCAACGCAGTGCCGCAGTCGCTCCTTCATTGCCTGCAAACTCAGTAGGTTTACAAGCAAGAAATTCTTTGTAAGTGCAACCAGGCGTTGCAGCTTTCATTTTCTTAGGGAGCGGAGCTTGCCGTGGTTCATTATCATGATTAACATGATCATTGCCTCCTTTACGCTATTACTGAAGTTATCTTCAGAAATACGTTTGCTAGGAACGATTTGTTGCGGTTCGATTGGATTTTTAACAGCAGCAACGATTGCTGGAATAGCGTTAGCTATCCCTTGAGCAACTATTGCTGGAATAGCGTTGGCTATCCCTTGAGCAACGATATTTTCTATATCCTGCCTAGTCATATATTGATCCCCCGGTTGCTGCTCAGATTCATTAACCTCATTAACTGGTTCATTATTAGCGTTTTCCATCTGATAATTAATATATATAATTTATTAGTATCAAATAAATAACAATTATACACAAAATCATCATACAAATTTCACAATACACATATAGCCAAAACTATCGATTTCTCGATTCCCATTTTTATATTTTATAGTATGCATCAATACATACTATTATCTTACAAAGTTTTATTTGTAGTTATTTTACAGACTGATTTTGGTATTACTATTACACAATCACAGTTCCATAAATCCCCTATCCTTTGCCAGTTGATTTTCTAGTAACGGCGTTCCCTCTCATCGTATTTCCAGGAGATCTGTCCCCCAATCTCTTGGATCCTATTCCCAGCATCCATTAGTTCTTCGCCAAAATGGCAGAGTTCATCCATATTCTCGTTACTCATTGGTGGATTTGGTAAAGGTTCTGGATTGTACCGAGGAAAAAGCTTATAGGGATTGTTTTGCAACTGTATTTCATTAGTCAACCATTCGTCTATTTGCGAGTGGATTGAAGGGTTTGGAATAGCTGGTTCTAAGTTCATTGGTAGTTGTGTTTCAATAAGATGAATAAAAACATTTTTCATTAACAATCTTAATAATATCATAGTTTGCCAATATAAAATCTAGCTCTTCCTGAGATGGTAATTCCTCAATTTGACTAGAGCTTTCCCCAATTTCCATTTTCTTAGGCTTGGGTTTCTCGAGAGGTAAAGCGTTGAATTCTATAGGTTCTTCTATGTCTGGTATATACCTATTGAAATCTCTGGAAACCTCTATTCTTACTGGATAGAGATTTAAATTCTGAAGGGCGTCAGACAAATTACTCATGCTGTTTAGCAAAATACACACAATTACTAAGTTAAAAATCATGAAATTTTATAGAAAAACTTTTAAATATCATTTCACAAAGGGTAACTACCAAAACAACTGAAAATTAAAACACACTAAGTTTTATCGTAAATTTATTTATAAGGTTTCTAGACTGTAGGTAATCCGGGTGCTAAAACTTTGAGTCAGATTAATTTAAAGATTTGTATTAACTGCTACAGTATCTAACATATAAAGATTTGCCAATTTCTCATCAAATTTAAGATAGATGTTCAACAACTTTTGCTTACCCATACTGTACACAATTATTCAATTAATAAAACACATAATCACATAATTGGCAATCAGTAAAATTAAGTATTTCTAAATACTTAATTGGCTTAAATCAGTGGCTCGATCAGTGGCTCTGATACCACATTTTTCTGTCACGGCCCCCGACCCGGTTTGACCCGTTTCAGGAGCCGCGGGACAGAAATCCCGTGGTATTTAATTAACAGCGGAAGTTTCTTCAGGATCTTTTAAAAACTGAAATATTTCCCGATTATTTTTATTTCACAACTTGGGATAAAACCCGGTAATTTACAATCATAATATTTCACGTAGAAATCTTTTTATTTTACAAAACATGTTTCTTTATTTTATACTGAGCCACTTCCTTAAGCTTGTAGTGCTTCACGGCACTTTTCCTGGATCATAACAGATCACCTAAAACATGTTTGAAAAAGGTTTTGTCAGCGGGAAATACTGAGTGAGTCATTCATTTTACAGAAAATGACACATAGTTATTAATTACAGCATAAGAGCGATTACGATGGTTTCTATCTTATTGTTATATGGCACCGTGTCACCTCCTGGTGACGATGGTCATACCACTATTGAGTCCTGTCACTCAACTAGTGATGATATATCACTGTTAGGGCTTATTTGCCTAACCTGTATTAGGGCTTATTAGCCTAACCCGTGAGAAATTAGTAATGTGCACAATACCCCACTAGCCATTGATTAAGATTACCATGACTTAATCCCTGTAATTATAACTGTTGAAATAAACATGCTTTTGAAATCAAATTTGTTAAAAAAAGAATGACTCACATTGCAGATTTAATTTGAGCAGAGTCTAGCCTACTGATTAGCCTTTTATCCTAAATTTAATAACAAGCACACAATTCTGGGTTAGTAATCAATACAGCATTTACGATAACTCACGAGATCAAACTCTCACAACGAATGACAAAGTGCGATGCTTAAACATCCATCGAATTAACGACTTATGACAAAGCATCACCCTAATGTGGGCAGCACTTAAACATCCATTGGATATATTGATCGATCGGACAATGAATCGTAATAGCGATCGAGTTATTACCCTGATTGCGGCGTCGATTAGTGATCCGTGTGTGTTAATTGTGGTAAACAGAGCATAACTCCGTGTATATTTCAAAGTTTTACGTTGTTCAAGCGTCCAATTTCCAGTCCCAACCCCCTCTATTTATACCCAAATTTTGACCAGGCTTGCGCACCTCAAGCCTAATACCTTTACGGTGCGCAAGGAACACAAATAAGTCATAGGGTTGCCACGTTTGGGACTAGGCCTGCTGAGTTAATGAATTTCATTAATTCGAATTTGACAACACATAATTTAGATAATCGTAACTAGGAAATACCCCCCTGAGTTTTAGGGGCCCTGATCCTGATTCTGATTGTTCTGAAATTTTTAGGGTTTACACAGAATCACTTGGGTGTCTCAATTAGGGTTTCCTATTGGATAAAATAATTTAATAAATATGACTTTTGATGAGAGTTGTTACAGTTTAGTCATAAAATAATACCGTTGCCTATCTTTAGGCAGCAACCACAATAAGAACACAAAATTCGAATCTGCTTTGAAAACTAATATTCTGTTCCAGGATGATTTATTATAAGGTTTCGAACCTCCAAAGTTTTCAAATTCTCGTCAAAGTTTAGGGCTACATATTGTGAACACGTGCAAACTGGAAGGGTGGGTGCCTGTACCCTGAGCTTTCTGTCTAAGGCTAGAGTGTTCGTACAAATCCGCAATATCGGACCAGTCACTCTTACCTGGGAACTCTTGGGTTGAGTGTCCACTTATAGGCGAGCATGTCTTCGCGATACATTATGAGGACCTATTTGCTTTGATTCAGCCTTTGTGTGTCGTTTGTTTGCTTCGTGGATCAAACAAATGACCATCACCCATGATTTTGGTCGGTAATTGTAACATCCTATTCTTACCCAATGCCATTTCATTTGTTTTCTCTCTTGTTTCCCCTTTTTAGAATGCCTACACGACGCGAAAATCAGGTACATATTGAAGAGCTGGCAGCTGTCATTACACAGCAAATGACTGCTGCAATTCCGAACATCTGTAACACCTCGGAAATTTACGTCCTATAATGTGTTGACACGTGTCATAGGTTTGAACGTGTGAAAGAATGTTCTTAAAGGACTAAAGTTGACAAACAGTGAAACTGTGTAAATAAAAGGGTTCAAAGTGTCAACAATGAATAAATATACTTTGCAATAACCCTACATGATGTTTATAACCTTAAACGAATAAATCATGGATCATACGAAGCGAATTGTGAAAGATAGTGAGAGATTACAAACTACAGGGGTTAAATGTGCCAACATGTTTAAGTTATACCTCTGAGTGACCTTTTGACAAACCCGAAGCTTTGTAACGATTAATTATGCTCACTAGAATGTACCACAAAAATTTCATGAAGTTTCGTTATCGTATGAGCAAGTTGTGATAAAATTCGTGTGTGAGGGTTAGAATCGTCAACATTGAAATTTAGGGCTTTTCGGGTGATCACAAAGTTACCCGAGGACTTAACAAAGTGGGTATAAGTCTTAAAGCCCCATATGTTAAATAACAAAGCTTCATATGCAAGTTGGGTGGTGAAAACGACCTTTCGGGGGACTAGGGGCCAAAGTGCAAATAGATGAAACATGTGTGACCTGACCAGAAGGGCCTCGCGGCCCGCCTCACACATAACAGAAGGCCACGCGGGCCGCCTGCGACCTGCAGATGCGAAAAAGACAGACAGCTGCCTGTTATGTGTTCTAACCGACTTAAAATGCAAGTTTTCGATTCTATGGGCTTGCTAAACTGGTTTTTAGCATGTAGGACACATGTTGGCACTTTGGTAACATCCCTAGACTTAGTTGTTGATCATCCGTGATGTTTGAAGTTGTTATAAAAAGTCACATTTTCCACATACATGCACATTTCATCTTCTGAGCATTTCCAGAGCATACAAACAGGTCACAAGCATTCCCCATCATCCATTAGTTGTGTGTAAGTATGTTTAACCCTTCCTAATTCATTTATACTTAGTTTATAGCCTAGAAATCAAACCGTCGTAACTACGGTTTGATTTATCGATAAATAACAATCGGTCCAGAGTTTAGTCGAATCGAAAGTGGTTATAAGTTGGTATTTATATGGGTAATAAACCCCTAAAAGGTCACCCACTGATTCCAATCTTAACCATGTCGTTTGTCGAGTCAAAGGTTGTCCGAAAAAGTCAACAGAAACCTTAATCGCATATTTAATGATACGGAAGGCGTGTAACCTATTTTATCAGTCATATAACTTGAAAATAAGTATAATAACTTGTCTACACTTGTTTGATTCGACAACTTTATGTTTTGAACCGATTCGGAACCGAGAGACGCAAAAGTTTGACTTTTGCGTTGACCTCAGTTCTGACCCGATTTATATAGGTTTATACATGCCTTAAGGTTCCATTAGGACCTAGTTATGTGTGTGTATAAGCCTCTGCGTTTATACCACTCGAATCCCTAATCGCCCGATGTTTCCGTTAATCGCCTAAATATTGACCGTAATGCCCTCATGACCATAAAACGAGATTTTTGGAAATGTGGAAGTGCCATAACCTTAGTTACTGATTATTATGCATGTCCCGAAAATTTCACGTTAATCGGAGGTCTAGATTAGGAGTTATGCTTAATGACGTAATTAAGAACGCTTTTATTAATTAAACGGCGTCATTAGCATAAAACCTATCTAAACCCAAATTTTGACACCAAACCTTTTACCCACTGATGTAATATGATATTTTAGGATTTTTGAAGATTTTTAATTATTTTTAAACTGATCATAAGCTTGGATTAGCGCCTTAATTCGGTAAATACCGAATATGCCCTTTTCGGCCATAAAATGAGTTTTACAAGTCTAAATGGTGCCAATCCAATTGCTACTGATTTTAAATAATAAATTAAGTATTTTGAGCCTGTTTATTTGATCAGAAAACTCAGAATCATATTTTAACCCGTGCATCGCTTAAAACGACTTTATACGCGTATTTAACGCATAGTTTGGGTTTAAAACTATTTTAATATATAAGACTTATTACCAAAGGTTATAACCTGTTAAAATAAGCTATTTTACTGATCAACTCAGACCCGGATCACAGGTGTCTAATTAAACCCTTTTATAATCTTTAAAATGACCAAAATACCCCTACGGGGCTTATAAAGAGATTAAACTCGTTTTGGGCATCATGGGTGATATCCTACTGATATCACAACTTATTTAAGGCGTGTTAACTTAGGAAACCTGTTTAGGACTCTTACGGATACCCGTTACGCTTCATGCGTGTTCGGTTCGGTTTATGTAACTAGTTTACATAAATTAGCCGAAACGGGTCAAACCTTATCGGTTTTATCTCAAAATCCAGAATGTATATCATATACCCATATTAAGCAAGTCTTCAAACTTGTCGGGTCTAAATCACATTCTATCCGGTCTTCGCTTAATCGTGCGTACGAACCGTATCCTTAAAACTAACCGGTCTAAGCGTAAGCTTAACTAAAGACCCGTTAGGATTCTAATAGGTTATTATAAACCTTCGTTCCAGATTAGGAGAACCAGTAAAAGATACTTGCACTCGCTGATTTTGAACTATACTTACTCAGGTAAATACTTTTAACTTATTTTCCCTATACGGGCTTGGGGTACGGTATATAAAATACCGCTTGGTCGGGCGTTGAATATTTAATCTTATTACGGTTAAATGATTGAGATGTCTCCGTTTAATTTGTTTTGTTGCTTAAAGCCTTTGGGGGGTTAATGACCGTGTCCCGGATATCCCTGGCATCATTTTACGAAATGGCCACGACCTTAGCACTCAGGTGTAGGCGTACACCTGTCAGTGTCTCATAATTAAAGTGGTGTGTTAATTGATCTTTAACCCGGCTCGATCCGGGCTACTGAACGCATAAGAAACATGTAAATCCTGTACAAGTTTATATATTTAAATAAGTATCCCAAGTTATAAAAGATTATTTGTGCCTTGTGCCTTAAATGCATTTTCTTAAACTCTTTTCAAAATGAGTCGGTTGATTGTATTTACCAGTGTAAACTGACGTATTTTTCTTAAAAAGGTTAAGTGCAGGTACTACGCGAAATAGGCTGGCTTGTCTCCTAGCATCCACATTAAGTCTCGCCAGCTTGGATGTCATAAACTGTTGAACATTTGCTTCCTTTTTATTTGATCTACCTGTGGATTTATATTCGACTATTTGTGATACTTAATATTACAATATCGTTTGGTTGAATTAAATCTATACTTTGCTTCCGCTGTGCATTTAAATATTGTGTTGTTTGACTATAATGTTGCCAACCACGTCACGATACTCCCCCACCGGGCCCACCGGTGACACGTGGAAATTCGGGGTGTGACAACATCGTTGCTCAATGTAACCAAGCTCTCAACAACAATAATGCCCCCTGCAACTTCAAAACGTTCAACTCGGCTAAGCCATCTGTCACACCCTGACCATGTAAAACAACAAGACGTGGCGGAAACGTCGGGGAGTGTTGTAACAGAATCATTGTTTCACAACCATGGATCAAATAATTTTGTTTTATTGAATCATTGAAATCTTTGTTCTATTACAAATCAGATACATACAAATATTGTCTTTCAAATTTTAAAGTCGCTAAGGCACTGGTCCATCCTAAGTGTAGTATGTATCAACAATCGTCATAAAGCAGCACCTGAAACATGTGTAAAAATAGGTACGCCAGCATAAAAATGCCTGTGAGATACACAGGTTTTATTGTAATTAGGATTCATGACTTATGAGTTTAAAGAAAAAGTTTTAATAAAAGTAGTCATGATCCTTGTAAAAGGTTTTCTTTTATAAATCATTTATAAGAAATCAGATGGTATAAAATAATAATACATAGAAAATTTAATAAGTAAGTAAAATGAGTTTGTATAGAATATATTGTTTGAAAAAGAACTTAGGAATAATCCAAATTGTTCAAATTTTTATTTTTATTTAAATTTTGTCCTTTATTTTTCCTTGTTATTACCTTGTGTATTTTAACAGGTACAATAATGCCGCCAAGATTTAGACGAGGTGGTCGAGGAAAGGAGCCAGCTAGCGCCCCTAACGACCATGAGGCAGGGCCTTCATACCGACGAGCTTCTTCTACAAGGAATGACGAAACGAGGGAGCTATGGAGGACATATGAAGACTCTGCCAGACGATATTTTTCGCACGCCTCAACACCTCCATATCATGACTCTTATGGGCCTCAGTCAGAAAACGAACCCCACAACCCGCAACATATCTTTGGCGACCCTACTCCTGTTTTTCAGGGTCAGTTTAACTCAGCAGAGTAACTACCTATCATACAACTACTTAAACGAAGTGACCATAAGGTATAACCTCGGAAGGTTATTCCCTATACAACTATGGTCGCCTAAAGTGTTTGGTCGGATCCTAATGATCGACCAAACGGGTCGGGTTCGTAAGTATAAGCGATTATTTAGATCGCTTACCTTACGACCCTACATAAGCACTAATCTAAAAGTGACGAGCTAAACATGTTTAACAAATTTGAAAACAAGTTGGATATCAAAACAAACGGTTTTGATACCTAAGAGTAGTTTGGTTACAAAATACACATAAACACGCATTTTGGCCGAAACTACGACTCGTCACTACACCTAAACAACGTGGTAATCAGTAGGTATAGTCACTAGGGACTATAACCATCGTGATTACGCTCACGTTGCGAAGTTCAAACGAACTTCTCATTGACCATAGACTGGTCAATGCAAAAAGTCAAACAAAGTTTGACTTTTAAGCTAGAAAGCGATAAAAGAACGAAAGAATACTTACAAAAGGTCTCCGTAAGCTCTTGATCCGATTTACCTTCAGGTATGAAGTATAAACTTCAACTTAGAAGGCCAAAATCAGATCAAGTGTGAGTTGGGGGAATGAAATGGGGTGGGTATTTATAGGAATTCAAGAGCCGTTAGGATCGTTTCTCGAAGATTGAGCTTTGATCTCATCCGTACAAGTGGGCACATGGTATTTGAATACAAGGGGCACTCAAAAACCATCAAAATTGGCCCATTGATTGATCAAAAACCATTTACAAGAGCTGGAAGGAGCTGGATGTAACCACCCTGGTTTTCACACTTGCATTTATTCCGACTTACATGGTAACAAATACCGTGTTTGGAATGAAATTTATTTGAACATACTTGCTTTGTGTTTATACATGCTTATACCAATACAAACACGTGAAACAGTTGCAAATTTGTTGAGTTTCATACTTATAAACAAGGCTACATTAATTGCAAGGGCTTAATGTGTCATTTTGTGAAAGTATAAGTTGAGGGACCTAATTGTCATTCCTTGAAACTTGCTTGAAAACGTTGATTTTAAGTCCGAGGACTAAAACCGTCATTTTTAGAAAGTACAAAAGTTCGGGGACTAAAAAGTCATTTTTGAAATCTTGTAAGTTCGGGTTAAAAATGTAAATATTGAAAACTCAAAAGTTTAGGGTCCTAATTGTCATTTTTAAAACTTATATTTCAAATAAAATAAATATATTTATTTTTGAAATAAAAGTCAAGGGTCCTATTAGTCATTTCCTTAAACTTGAACTCCAGGGACTAATATTGTCATTTAGAAACTATTTTAACTAAATATCCTACCCTGGTTAACTTATATATAAGGTATCCTTCTTTAAAACTTAACTCAGTTAGTTAACCTAACTGACAATTACAGGGACCAATTGTGTCATTTTTCGAAAGTTTAGGGACCGAATTCATAGAACTGAAACTACAGGGGCCTAAGTGTAAATATATTAAAAGTTGGTCAAAAAGGGGTCGAACCCTTTGAACCGGCGTGGGTTTCGAACTCGCGACCTCATGTTTAACAAGTGAACACATAACCACCCGGCTGGGAATGCCAGATCCGGTTATAACACACATCGTTTAATATATATATACACATTATAACAGATCTGATACTATGTATAACAGCAATCGCTGTTACGGATTTTCGACCAAATCCACAAAAAAAATCGATCCTTTCCACTTGATTACTGGTTTAGGTTATCCGAAATTGTTCCCAACATCATTACCAAACCCATTTAAATCCATTAATCGACATTGTGTTATGTCAAACCGATCCACATTCGGTTTTCTTTAAAAAAAATTTCAAAACCGAACAATCCACCGAATCCGGTTGTTTTTGTGTCGATTGGAACGAGTATTTAAGTCCATTAAATCACCACTAACATCCTACACCTCTCACATTACTCAAACACATTGAAATGAGTGGGATTTCAATTTCGCCGGAAACCATTCGCCGGAGTTTTGCCGAACCGCACCTCCGACCGATACCGGAGCTATTTTACTCGAGTAATCGGTATATCTACATTCGTTTAATGTTTCTGCAAATTTAATTAGGTTATAAACAAGTTTTGATAGGGTAATTGATCGGGTTGACTTTCTGTTGACCATTTTGGGGAAGATGATGATAGTTTGGATTATTTATTTTTCTATTAAATGCAGTTTATTCAATAATTCATATTAAATCGATTTTAATCAGTTAAAGTCCGAAATTTTTAACATGTATACTTTAATTACTGATTCAATTATTAAAAATATTTTGTTAGTCAAAATGTTTATAAAACTTTTTTTTTAAATTAAAAATAGTTTAAATTTACAAAATTATAATAATTCGAATTTAATGAATTAATTATTGAAATTTTTATAGTAATTATTTTACATGTTGGACTTTACAAAAATAATATTGTTACTGATATTTTATGTAAATTTGATATTTATATAAATAAATCAGTATTTATACTTATTTATATAGTTTAATTTAATGTAATTAAATTATATAACTATATAATTTTGATCCAAAATTATTTTTTAAGACAAAATATGCATTATTCTGAGTTTATATAAAATAAGAATCTGAATTTTTATTATATTTAATTATTTAGATAATTAAACTTATTTATGGTTATTTTAACCATTTTAATTCATTTTAATCATTTAAAATGATTCCAAGGCCATAATAATTATTTTAAATCAGTAATACTAAATTTCAATAATTAAAAATGTTATTTTTAATTATTCAGATTTAATATAATTATTTTGATAATTAATATAATTATCATATGTATTCTTTTAAACAAAATATTTATTATTTATCAAATAATATATATTTTAACCATTTAAATTAATTTATAATTTTTATAAATAAATTATATCACTTGTACAATATTTTACCAAAAATCATTATATTTAATTATGTTATTTAATTATACTAATTAATTATATTTGATTTATTATTACAAAAATTTATATTAAAACAATTACATATCTTTGCAATGTTATTATTTATGTTAAATTAATATTTTTCATAAATAATTCCGTTACATCATATTCATTTTCCGAGTCCTCTTGTTAGGATTATCCAAATCACATAATTACCATTTAAACAAAACACTACCGAATCTTATAGATTTAGGATTTCCAATTATCCAATTAAACATTATTGTTGATACATATTCCATATTGTTGCATGTTCAAATACAATTAGAGTGAAGTGGAAATCCTGTTCCCGCTAAACTCTTACCCGTTTGCTTGTTTGGAATTTATTCGCAAACAAGGTGAGTTCATAGTCCCCTTTTTACATTATTCTTTGGGATGAAACATATGATATAATGTGATACAAACTCATTTGCAATTTGTGGCTATGTTGATCCGTCTTTGCAATTGTCTGATAACACATTTAGAAGTATGGTTGTTCCCAATTCATATCTCTAGTTTTTGCATTGTTACATTGTTGCTTAACAGTTACATTCATTAACTCCGTACAAGCCGAACGGTAATATTATAGCGTTATAGGGGTGACGGCCCCATCCGACTTCTAGATCTATTGTTGTTGTTGTTGTTCATGTTATTCGTTGCGGAAGTCTGGGTGATCAATGCTGTGTTATGTCTACAAGGTTTGAATGTTCCACCAAGCAACTACCTGTATCACTCATTTGCTTAAAGTCTTATCACATGCCGCAGTGTTAAACCATTTTTCATATCACATTATTATTATTATTTTTGCCTAACCAAAACCTATGAACTCACTCAACCGTTTGTTGACCCAAATTGTTTTTAACATATGTTTCAGGTGAAAATATTTGAAGTTAGCTTTTGCAAGGATCACATAGGATTGCTCAAGACAAGTGCCTTAGCTTAAATAAAAACAAAGACTTTTGTGAACAATATGTTGTACTTGTACTAGCTTGGATGTGAATGCAATCCTATTAACCGAACTTAATTATATTTCGACTTAATTTAAACTCCATGTGCTCAAATGTATTATATCAAGTTTCGTGACACCTTTGGCTTTTCCGCCCCCTGCCGGGGTGTTACACTGGAAATAGCTGGAAACACATTCTGCTGGTCTGGGGATGGCTTACGGACCGTAAGCTAAGGTCCATACGGACCGTAAGGACCTTGCAGGTTAGCAACTTTCAAAATTGGCAGTTTTAGTCCCTGAAGCCCCAAACTTGGTTTTCGATGCATTTGTGACACGTTTAAGCCCCGTTAACCCCATTTGAAAGCTCTAAAATGAAGTTAAAGTATAGGGAACTTAAAATGTGCTCAAAAATATCTCGGATGTCGGCTCGTTTGGTCGTACGGTAGCGTTGTTTGGTAAATTACGACGGAAGTCGTAACGAACGCAAAAACGATCCAAATTAAGCGACAAATGGATTTTTATCATGCCAATCATTAAAACATAATATTTTAATGATTACATAAAGTTTTGGATGTCCGGATATATTCAGAACGTAAGATATCGCGAAAATGCAAACTTGTGCACTTTTTGACTATTTTAGTCCCTATTGATCATGAAAGTTTATTTTAATGCACAAAACACCTCAAAGCCTATTTCTAAGCTATGTGAAGGATATTTAGGGCATATTTAACTTATGATAAAGTTCCGGCATGTTCGTTACTATACAAATCGGTATAGTTTCGCAGTTTGACTTAATTAGTCCCTGCGATCGAACAAACTTGATTTCAACACACCAAACCATCCAAAACTTATTTCTAAGTTATGTGGAGGTTATTTAAGGTATTTTAAGCTTATTTCACTATTCCGGAGTGTTCGTTGCATTAAACTGGTTATATTTACGCATCAGAGCGCGTATAACCCTCCAGAAAGCGATTTAAAGCTTCAAATCGAACAAGAGTTGATATGTGCAAACGATACACATATTTTTACAAATCCCAAGCATGAAATACAATATTTCATTGGTTTGGTATTTGTTTGATGGTTGAAGTGACACAGGTGTCACAGTCTCCCCTACTTTAGGAAATTTCGTCCCGAAATTTAATTTTAGAGGAAACTTGTGAAGACAACTGTGATGGTTTCGCTTTCGGACGAATCCCTCGAACCCTAAGTAAAACTTCGGGCCATGTTAGGATTCTTAGCGAAAATGCCAACTATCAATGTGAAGTCCTTGTAGTAACAAAACATGGAGTTTCGAACTACGGATAGAAGAACGTTTCTTATGAAGACTCATCATAGGAAACTTGGTGTGTGCTTGAAATCTGGATTGGGGAGTGTAAGATAAAATGACATCGGTCAAGGTCCAAGACTTCTCACGTATCATTACTCTTGTCACTATAGGTCTTAACACACGACAAAACTTCATGTGGTTTCTGTGCACTGAATTCCATAATTATGTAGGCCTCCAGAATTACGTAATTCCTTGCACAGTCCGCACAGTTCATTTCATAATGCGTAGGGGAAAAATCAATTGAATAAACATGAAGCGACTTGACTAGACCACCAAAGGGTCTTTTTAACTAGATCAACGAATGAGCTTTTTAACTAGATCAACACATGATCTTCTTAACTAGACCGTTGTATAATCTTTTTAAATAGACCACTTTAAAGGGATCTTTTCAATTATATCATCTCATGATATTCCTAACCAGATTTTCAAAATCAATCTGTTTAACCAGACCATTCAAGAGGTCCAATTGTAGAATAGTACCTTATAACCCAAGGGACTTAACTACAATGTTGAAGTCCATTAAGGATTTAAGATAGTACCTTTGGATATCCTATTATGAATCTCTCATATGAGATATGGAAGATTCTATGAGGATTTGGATGGATCACATATAAACACAAAACATATAAGAGAACACATAAACACATAATCACATAATTAATTAACTTGATTTTTAATTTGTTATCTTTGGATACGGGTATTTAAAGCACACCAGGAATCCAATCCGTGGATTTCATTTGGCACTTTAAACACAAGAATCTAACTATGGAGGAGAAAGATCTTAAGAGGAATTTGGCTTTGTTTCTTAAAAGAAACGAGTATTTAAGATTCTTGGGGAGATCACAAGTGATCAAAAAAACGACAGAACCACACGAGTAGTTTGTCTTTGTGTTGGCATCATAAGGTTGTATCAAACATTCACACAATCGTATCAGTTTTGCAAAAATAAAAACGACGAATTTTTATTTATATAACAACTGACGTGTCTTTAAATGTCAAAAGATAACAACCAAAGGAAATAACAAAACACTAATTGTTCACTGCTGCATCATTGTTCACGTTTGCCTCATTGATGTTAAACACTCGTCCACGCGCTGGAGGTATGTTAACAAGTCTTGGGCAATTGTTCTTGTAGTGAGTAAGGTCACCACAGTTATAACATGACCCCGGTGGGAACCGTGCTTGAACAGCAGCAGGGTTTGCAGCAGCTTGATTTGCATAACGGCAAACATTGATCAAATGTCCCAACCGCCCACAGTGGGTACATTTGTGACATTGCTCTTGCTCCAGATAATGATGGTTGCATTTATTGCACAAAGGTGCGGTACCAACATAGTTTTGCCTTTTGCGAGGTTGTGCTGGCTGGTTTGGTGCAACCTGTTTGTCTTGAGCAGTTATGGCGCAGTTTTGAGAGGCCTTGCGCTTCTTCTTCTTGGATACCTCAGTCTGTTTTTCCTTTGGCTCAGCTTGAGCAGTCTTGTCAGATGGTCTTGGGTCGCCTTTTTGAAAAAGCTTACCCTTCCTGATGTGGGATTCAGTTAGGGTGGCAGACAGTTCAATGGCTTGTCTGACTGTAGTAGGGTTACTGCTAGTAACAATATCCTGAACTAGGTCAGGAAGACCATCAATATATTTCTCGATCGCCTTATCCACAGGAGTAACCATAGCAGGACACAACAGGCTCAATTCTTCATAACGGTCCGTATAGGCTCGATGTTCACCACTGTCTTGCTTCAGGTTATCGAATTCCCTTTCTAAAGCTCTCAATTCATAACGAGGACAAAACTCCTTCATCATAAGAGCCCTAAGCTCAGCCCAAGTCTGTGCTAATGCAACCTCAGCACCACGGTCCCTCATAACTCCGTTCCACCATGAAAGAGCCCTCTTCTGAAATACACTGGAGGCAAACTCGACTTTCCTATTTTCAGGACATTGAACATGACGAAACGTACTCTCAATGCCCTCGAACCACTGTAGGAGCCCAGTTGCTCCTTCAGAACCACTAAACTTGAGTGGGTTAGCTGAATTGAAGCTTTTGAAATTGGATGGAGCATTCTGGTTATTGATGGCTTGATTCATTTGAGCAAAAATATCTGGGAGTACAGCAGCCATATGCTGTGCCATAATATGTGCCATTTCGGCATTTGGGAGCGGATTTTCGCGTCGAGGAGGCATTCTAAAAGGGAAAACAGGAAGGAAAACAAGTGAAAGGATTAGACGAAAAGAATGAAATGAGACAAAATTTGATGAAAGCAAAGATGGTGGTCATTTGTTTGTTACTACGAAGCTACAAACGACACACATCGATTAATCAAAGTAAATGGGTCAAAAATAATGTATCGCGAAGACATGCTCGCCTATAAATGGACACTCACCCCAAGAGTTCCCAGGTAAGAGTGACTGGTCCGATATTGCGGATTTGTACGAACACTCTAGCCTTAGACAGAAAGCTCAGGGTACAGGCACCCACCCTTCCAGTTTGCACGTGTTCACATTATTTAGGCCAAACTTTGACGGGATTTCGAAAACTTAGAGGGTTCAAAACCTTACAATCAATCATCCTAGAACAGATGATTAGTTTTCAAAGCAGGATTGAAATTTGTGTTCTTATTGTGGTTGTCACCTAAGAATAAGTGACGGTATTGTTTTAAAACTAAACACAAGAAAACTTGGGTTAGGGTCCTAGGAAGGTTATAGTCTAGGTCAAAGCATTACTAATAACCTAATTCCCTATAACCATTGGCTCTGATACCAACTTTTCTGTCACACCCCGACCACGTAAAACAACAAGACGTGGCGGAAACGTCGGGGAGTGTTGTAACAGAATCATTGTTTCACAGCCATGGATCAAATAATTTTGTTTTATTGAATCATTGAAATCTTTGTTCTATTACAAATCAGATAAATACAAATATTGTCTTTCAAATTTTAAAGTCGCTAAGGCATTGGTCCATCCTAAGTGTAGTATGTATTAACAATCGTCATAAAGCAGCACCTGAAACATGTGTAAAAATAGGTACGTCAGCATAAAAATGCCTGTGAGATACATAGGTTTTATTGTAATTAGGATTCATGACTTATGAGTTTAAAGAAAAAGTTTTAATAAAAGTAGTCATGATCCTTGTAAAAGGTTTTCTTTTATAAATCATTTATAAGAAATCAGATGGTATAAAATAATAATACATAGAAAATTTAATAAGTAAGTAAAATGAGTTTGTATAGAATATATTGTTTGAAAAACAATATTTTGATAAAAAGGTTTATAGTATATATAAAAATATACTTTGGTTTTTAAGAAAGTCGAATAAGTAATATATTAAAATATATTTCAGTTCCAATATTGATAACCCAAGTGTGCTAAATAACAACACGGTATGTAATGTGATGAAAACACGTATATATAAGAAGTACCAGCGGCGTATCTACCATGTTTTCATCACATCACACCCGTCCCGTTATCTAAACACTAACCAAAACCCAGTCGTTGTATATTAAATATACCTTAGTTGTTTAAAATAATAATTTTCAGTAGTATATCAAAAGTATACTTTGGATTTATAAATAACATATTAAACTATATTTTGGGTTACAAATAACATATTAAACTATGTTTTGGATTACAAATAACATATTAAACTATGTTTTAGATTTTTAACAAAATATATGTTGGTTTTGTACGATATCATATATGAGAGCATATCAAACTATACTTTTGGGAGTATAACTTAATATACAATAATAATGTGACTTAAGAATTCATCCAGACCTAGTGCATCAAAATACACCTTTGAGACTAAGCGAACATCGCGATCGTACGGCCAAACGAACCGACATCCGAGATATTTTTGAGCATGTTTCATGTCCACAATGTTTAGACATCATGTTAGGGCCTTAAAGTTGGCTTAATGGCCTTAAACATGTCGGAAATGGCTTAAACACATAACAGGGACTGAAACTACAACTTTTGAAACTTGTTGCTGATCTGCAGACCTCAGGCGGCCCGCGTAAGACCTGGGCTTATCCTTACGCGGCCCGCGTCAGCCTCTCAGACTAGATTCGATGTTTTAACAGCCTGTTATCAGCTGTTATGCACTCCTAATCCAATTGCACATGGTAATTCTGATACTAGGGGCTGGTTTTGGATGTGCACATGGTATTACTATACCATGTGTGCAAGTGTATGGCCAAGATCAAAGCACGTTTCCCGATAAACGATCCTAACGGTGCTAGTATTCCTATAAATACCCACCCCCATCACTTGTAAAACCCACAAGAATCTGATCTTAGAAGCTCTAAGTTGAAACCATTGTTTCATACCTGAGCTACTTGGATCGAGATTAGCATTCGGGGACCCTTTGTAAGTGTTCCTTCGTTCTTTTATTGCTTTTCGAGTCCGAAAGTCAAACTTTGTTTGACTTTCTGCGTTGACCAGTTTATGGTCAATGCGAAGTTCGTTTGAACTTCGCAACGTGATTGTAATCACGATGGTTATAGTCCCTTGTGACTATGCCTACTGATTACCACGTTGCCTAGGGTCGTAAGAGTAAGCGATCTAATAAATCACTTATACCTTCGAACCCGACCCATTTGGTCGATCATTAGGATCCGACCCAATACATTAGGTGACCATAGTATATAGGGAATAACCTTCCGAGGTTATACCTTATGGTCGCTTCGTTTAAGTAGTTGTATGATAGGTAGTTTATATGCCGTAGGTAAATTACCAAAATACCCCTATGATGCCAAAATTCATTTTAAACATATGTAACATAACTTTTGACATCTAAACTGATTTGACAACAATATTAGACATGTTAAGGCATATTCTACTTGTCATAGGACTAGTTAGGCGGTCCGAACGCGTTTCACGCGAACGACGCGTTAAAGTAGCATAAGCTACCTAAACGGGTCGTAATGGGTCGTAAACACTTATGTTAGGTTTCATTTAGTATGTAGGCTTTGTTAAACCATATTACACGAGTCTCCATACTCGTTTGGTTTACGAACCCTCATTCTATCTGATCCTCCGATTTAGGTCCGGTTTATTAACATAGTAACCTATATTAGGTGCCGTTTGATTCCGTGATCTCTAGCATTGCTTGCTGGTTATCTTAGGACTTCTGAGCAATCTCAAGTGAGTACATAGAACCCTCTTTTACTGTTTTCCAAACTGTTTTGGGGTGAAACACATGTGCCTACTTGTTACTTTCATGCTTTTCTGTTTTCGCATCATATACTTGCTATGTTCATTAGTACATTTATAATACATGATTTCAATACATTTCATGCTATGTATGTCCATTGTGTGCATACTTAGTACATTGTTTTACATTACATTACATTTTATGCTATGTATGTCTATTGTTGCATACTTAGTCCAGTTCACATGCTATGTATGTCCATTTGTAGCATACTTAGTGATGTATTGTAAAATACATCTTTATTCGCGTCTAGGTTTGTTCGGTTTTAGTTAGATTTAGTGTCGTTTTTAGATTAGAATGTACATACTTTTGATGTTTAGTGTTTTCCAGGTCTTCACAGCAAAAGGAGCAGATA
The DNA here is from genome assembly GCA_030545235.1 of Helianthus tuberosus. Lineage (NCBI taxonomy): Eukaryota > Viridiplantae > Streptophyta > Magnoliopsida > Asterales > Asteraceae > Helianthus > Helianthus tuberosus. The sequence continues at coordinate 60,613,746 of CM060372.1, read as the reverse complement.
CGAGTCAAATTCTGTAAAGGCGAAAGGCTGGCACGGAAACCGGAAGCTCAGGAGTGAAAACGAAGCGAAAAAGTCAGTTCTGGAGTGCCCAGGCGGGCCGCATAAGCTTTTGATCATCTTTCACGCGGGCCGCATCTACTAAACATATGTTTCCGGATAATAGTTGGCGGGCGGGCCGCGTATACTTACACCAAACTTCAAGCGGGCCGCGAGAAGACCTTATGTCGGCGCAGAATCGTGATCAGCAAGCAGATTAGGGTTCTATTGTTATATAATGATCATTATCGATAACAGCCGGGTTGAACATCACAATTACGAATTTTAGACATCTTTGGACGATCATTGAGGGCAATGTAGAGTTTAAGTGTGGGGATGAGACACTATCGTTTAGTGTCTAGTTAGTAGAGTCTTGAGTCATAAAAAATGAAAAATTAAAAAAAAATTAAAAAAATTAAAAAAAAAATGTCTTTTGAAATAAGAAGTTTGCAAAATAAAAACGGAAAATGATAGAAAAGTCGGGTTTTTGTTCGGGTTCAAATAATAATAATATGAGATAAAATAATCGTGCTTGTGTCTAGTTTGGGATGTGCGGGTAGGCTCGGTTCGGTTCTGGGTTTCTTTGATTTAAAATATACCTAATTGTCGGTCTACTAGTGGGTTCTCATCTAGGGAGAGTGGGGAAATTGAAACCGCCAAAAATAGTATAAGGGATGCCGTTATAAGCTAAGATAGTTAGAGTTTTTAGTCATTATCTCGCTGAAAAAGAAAAAAAAATAGAATAAAAAGTGAGCTAGAAACTAAATGAAAGTAGCACAGGCCTATGTAATCCGAGTTGGGGATAGCGACTCTACAGCCGGAATGCCTCTGGGATGTGTGAAATCGACTTGCCGAATAGAAGTACCGAAACCTATGTAGTCTGTGATTGGGGATAGCGACTCTACAGTCGGATTACCGCTTGGTTAGGGAAAGCATCGTCTAGTCTCACGAATGAATGAAAGAAAAAAAAAAGCAAGCAAAGAAAAAGAAAAAGAAAAAAAAATGAATAAATAGATTTGATTTTAAACTCTCTGGATCTTGGTATAAAACGGTTAGGAAATAACCCAGTGGTTGTTCCTTTTGTCCTATAAGCTTGAGGGGGGATTAGGTGGACTTGCGATTCTTAGCGTGAGACCCTAGGTAGATTGACCGAAATTGAACTAAATTGCATGATAAGGGCTCAGAACCGGGTTGGGTTTAAGTGGATCGATATACTTGCAATCGCGGCTAACACGAGTTTCGATTTTAATAAAATAACTTATACTTTAGCCCGTTCAATTATTCCGACTATGATTCCGTTTGCATAATTCTTTTTCGAGGACGAAAAAAGAGTAAGTGTGAGGATATTTGATGTATTGTAAAATACATCTTTATTCGCGTCTAGGTTTGTTCGGTTTTAGTTAGATTTAGTGTCGTTTTTAGATTAGAATGTACATACTTTTGATGTTTAGTGTTTTCCAGGTCTTCACAGCAAAAGGAGCAGATACGAGTCAAATTCTGTAAAGGCGAAAGGCTGGCACGGAAACCGGAAGCTCGAGAGTGAAAACGAAGCGAAAAAGTCAGTTCTGGAGTGCCCAGGCGGGCCGCATAAGCTTTTGATCATCTTTCACGCGGGCCGCATCTACTAAACATATGTTTCCGGATAATAGTTGGCGGGCGGGCCGCGTATACTTACACCAAACTTCAAGCGGGCCGCGAGAAGACCTTATGTCGGCGCAGAATCGTGATCAGCAAGCAGATTAGGGTTCTATTGTTATATAATGATCATTATCGATAACAGCCGGGTTGAACATCACAATTACGAATTTTAGACATCTTTGGACGATCATAGAGGCTGATTAGAGGCGTTTTGAAGGTTTAGTACTGCTGGGAATCATCGGAGAGCGTTAAGGAGCATACGGGATTGAAGTTAACGGGTTACACAATCTTGTTTCTTCGCTTCTTGTTTGTTTTACTTGTTTAATGATGAATTCTATTATTACTTGGATTATGAACCTGTTTTGGATTATGTTTAGCGGCTAAATCTTTATTACTACCTAGACATGGATGATTGATTGCATATGTGTTTTGATTATTATTGGATTTTGGAAGCTATGGATTGTTTATAAATTGTAAACGGTTTGTTCTATCGGTTAGATGTGTTTGCGTGCTTGATGGTATTTAATTGTTGATTATTGCTTCGCATGAATCTTGGTGACGGTCTTTATCACATAATAGAGTCGTGCTAGATTTTAGATTTTGGTGACTGTCTATATCACGTAATAAATCTTGAATCTTTAGGGTTAAATTGGCCAATAAACCTTAGAAGTAATAGTTGGTAATTTTATAAAATCAAGTGTTCTACTAATCGTCAATAGCTGTAAGGTGCGAGATTATTGCTAGGTCTAAGTGATTAAACCGCAAGGTGGGTCCTTCTTAGAAAGTTAACCTATTTGCTGCTGTCTAGCAAGTCTAACTGAGAAAACAAACCTATCCTAGGTTTAGGTCTCGTAAGGGAGTGAACCTTGTAGGATACTTTTATAAACCCCATTAGGTGTCTTGTAAAGGAGTCTAATAACCGGTAGTTTAACAACCTTTAGGGGATCTTAGCGTGCTCTTGATAGGGGTCCTTAGATTTCCCGATAGGTGAGAATTTCAAGATCCCGGTTCCATAGCAGACAACTTCCAATTATAATCATAACTAAAAGCAATCAGGATTCCTGTCTAGGTAGTTCCCTCATCATCCTTGAGTTCAGCTTTCGTGTGAGTTCGTGTCTAGTTCGTCTAGTCTAGTTAGTATTCGTTATTTGCATTCTTAGGATTTTTAGAAACCCCCCCCCCAATTAATAAACATTTAGTTAAGTCGTGTCAGTCTAAGTCTAGGTAGAGTCATTAACGTAATCAGTAGAGTCTCTTGGGTTCGATACTCGGACTTCCTTAGGCTATACTACATTGATCAGTACACTTGCCGGTCGTGTGGTTTAGGGTTTAGAGAGTCTTAGGTTTATAAATTTAAAACTTAGAGAGTCTAGTTTAGGGTTTAATTTAGTTAAACCACTTTTAGCACATCAAGTTTTTGGCGCCGCTGCCGGGGACTCTTTGGTAATTGCGTTGATTGCTTTGTTTGGACTTGTTTGACATTTTACGTGCTATTTGTGTTCGTTGAGTCGTAGGAGTCTAAAAATTTTAAAAATCAAAAAAATATTTGCTTTAGTGTCTTTTCTAGGTTAGTGAGTCTTTGTTAGAGTCTCTTCGTAGTTCGTCTTTGGTGGATGCCCCATACGCGTTCACAGGGACCGCCGCCACCTCTGTTCACAGTCAAGTCTTCTGAGTCGTCTTCTTCATCTTCTTCAGTTCCACATTCCACCCCCGTCTTCGATTTCACACCGAAGCCATCACCACACGTTTCCCCACCACCATCCCGTTCTCGTTCGCTTAGTCCTACGCTAGTCATGGCGAACCGCACAGTTTACCAGCAGGCTACCACCGGTTTCACCGGTGCCACTTCACCCATCACCCTTCCCGACATAGCGAATGATAGGTCCTGGCAGATCCCTTCTTACATCATGACCGCCATCACCAATTCTTGCCAGTTCCATGGTCGTGATGACGAGGATGCACCCGCTCACATAAATCGCATCACTTGTCTCTGTGGCACCTATTCCATCGAGGGTGTCAATCTAGATGCTAGGTACCTTCAGGTATTCCCGTTTTCACTCGCTGGACGCGCAGCCGTCTGGTTCGATTCTCAGCCCGCAGGCACTTTCACTACTTGGGCAGGTCTTCGCGATGCTTTCATAGCAAAATACTTCCCGCCAGCCAAGGCGTCTCACCTTCGTGATCAGATACACTCCTTCCGTATGGAGCCTGATGAGCCGTATCACTTAGCTTGGGAGCGTTTTCAGACGCTTCTCTCTCGTTGTTCGCAGCATGGTTTGTCCGACTGGGCGTTAGTTGAAAAGTTCTATAACGGACTTACTCCTGAGATTAGAGCGCGATTCGATACTTCAGCAGGAGGACAGCTTATGGGAAAGAAGACGGTGGTTGAGTGCAATGATTTGTTTGAGAGTTTTGCACATTCTGATATGGACTACAGCTCTACCAGCAGGACTTCCATTCCTGTTACTACCACCTCGGCCGGTCGAGGGGTAAACCAGGTTAGCTTGGGTACATCGGTAGCTGCTATAGTCGAGAGTGTGAAGCAAGATTTGAGGCAAGAGATGAGGAGAGAGATAGATGAGATTAAGAAGAAAGTTGATAGGTGTGAGGTTTGTAGAGGAGGTCACGATACACTTGATTGTCCCACACTTACGTTAGAGCAGGTGGAGTACATAGCCGGTCAGTCTAGGGGTTTATTTAGTAATAATAATAATAATTATAACTCCAACTGGCAAGGTAGTGGTAGTAGTTTCCGCCCTTCTGGCAATCCCCCTGGTTTCTCATCTGGTCAGTATCAAAATAGGGGGCCGGGTCTTTACACGAGTAGTGGTTCGGGTCAGAGTGGTCAGTATAGTGGTGCAGGAGGTCAGTTTGCGAGTGGAGGGTCGAATCAGGAGAGTCAGGGTAGTGAAAAGACTTTACAGGGTAGTTTGAGTAGGTTAGAGGAGATGTTTGCTCAGATGATGACGCATAATCAGACTGTAGGTAAGAATCAGGAGCAGATTAACAAAAATCATGAACTTCAGCTTAAAAATCAAGAGTCCACTCTTCTAGATCTTCAGAGAACAGTAGGGGATATAGCTAGGCAGTTGAAAGGGTCCCCTTCTGGTCAGTATTCAGGTACTACTCACCCAGTCCACCATTCTGTGAAAGCGATTACCACTCGTAGTGGGTTGAGTCTAGGAGAGGTCATGCGAGAGAGGGCGGAGATAGGGAGTGATGATGAGGTAGATGAGGTGATTGAGATGGAGGCTCCAGGCAAGGTGCAACATAGGCTAGACCCAGCAAGTACCGCACACGCCGAGGAGTCGCCAGTAGAGAAGAAAGTGGAGAAGCAGCCGAAGAAGGTTCGGCCACCACCACCTGTGATTGATATTTCGCGTCTTCCGTTTCCCGCTCGTGCTAGGCAGCAGATATATGCTAGGGAATACGAGAAATTTCTTGAGATGTTCACTCAGCTGAAGGTGAATCTTCCGTTTATAGAAGCCTTGAGATCCATGCCTAAGTACGCCAAGTTCCTTAAGGATTTTCTCAAGCGTAAGGATAAGTTAGGTGAGAGTTCTAGTAATCCGTTGAGTGGAGAGGTTTCTGCTGTGATCTTAAATAAACTTCCTGAGAAGCTTACCGATCCAGGCATTTTCACGATTCCTTGTTTGTTTGGTGGTGATGTTAGAAACCACGCGTTGGCGGACCTTGGTGCTAGTATTAATTTGATGCCATATTCATTTTACGAAAAACTAGGCCTTGGTGATTTGAAGCCGACTCGTATGACCCTCTCGTTAGCAGATAAGTCGGTTAAGTATCCTAGGGGGATAGTAGAGAATTTGTTGGTAAAAGTTGATAGGTTTGTTTTTCCGGCTGATTTTGTAGTATTAGATATGGAGGCCGATGAAAGAGTTCCGCTGATTTTAGGCCGCCCGTTCTTGAACACGGCTAAAGCATTGATAGATGTCTTCTTAGGCACAATTACACTTAGAGCGGGTGACGAGTCGGTAGTGTTTGAGGTAAATAATGCGAGAGGGGCGAGTGCGAGAGTTGAGGCGATTGCATCGGTAGAGGAGAGTGAGAAGGGTGAGGGAGACGAGAAAGAGATGTTGAGTGAGCCGACTCTAGAGGAGATGTTAAAACCCAAGTGTGGGGATCCGCCGGATGGAAGAGTCGAAGAGTTGGAAGAGAGATTGTCTAGGTTGGAGTCTAAGATAGAAACGCTGAGTAAGGCTCAGTGTAGGGATCGGTTTCGATATGAAACATCTAGATTCAAACCGCCTGATTGCGAGTCGATGGAGTATGAGAGATTTAGGAGAGATTCGGGCGATTTTGTGAATTGTAGTGCTAAGGCCCGTACGAGTTGGTGTGGAGGTGAGCTCCGCATATACGATCCTCCGTAATTCTGTGAACATTTGTGATTACTTGTAGAGTTTGTATTTTGAGTCGTAGTTCGTGTCGTGTCTTTAGCTTAGTGTTTATGTGTTTTAGCGTATTTTGCGTCATTTTCGTATTTTTGCGTCTTTTGTGTGTCGTGAGTATGTTTTGCAGGTTGCATCACCTTTACGTGTCAGTCTAAGTCTAGGTAGAGTCATTAACGTAATCAGTAGAGTCTCTTGGGTTCGATACTCGGACTTCCTTAGGCTATACTACATTGATCGGTACACTTGCCGGTCGTGTGGTTTAGGGTTTAGAGAGTCTTAGGTTTATAAATTTAAAACTTAGAGAGTCTAGTCTAGGGTTTAATTTAGTTAATTTAGTTAAACCACTTTTAGCACATCACTTAGTACAGTTGTTTCACGTCACATGCTATGTATGTCTATTGTTGCATACTTAGTACAGTTGTTTCACGTCATATGCTATGTATGTCTATTGTTGCATACTTAGTACAGTTCACATGCTATGTATGTTCATTTGTTGCATACTTAGTACAGTTGTTTTCATCACATGCTTACATTTTGATATGATATTTGGTTTGTTTTGATGGATCAATATACATTCATTAACACCGATCACGCCGTTCGTTAGTAGGTAGTGGTACCATAGGAATTGACAACTCCCGTTCCGGACATCCTGGGTAGGTTTGGATGAAAGGAATGACCGAATTCGATATACATAACTTAGATAAACCTTTAATTTGTTAAAGGGTTTATCGCCACAGTCTCAAGGCTTGGATGTATGCATTCTCACAATACCACATAGATGTTTATATCAGTATAGCATGCATTTATTCCACAAAACATAGCTTTGATTTAAACCATGTTTTACTTCAATACTTTGTTTTTGTGCATATGGTTTAGTTGATGCATTTCACTAGCCATACATATCATTTTGGTTACACATTACATGATCTACATTAAACATAAACATTTTGACATTGATATACACATTTAGTGGTTTACATTGGCATAGACATTTCAATATGGTTTAGTTGATGCATTTCACTAGCCACACATATCATTTTGGTTACACATTACATGATCTACATTAAACATAAACATTTTGACATTGATATACACATTTAGTGGTTTACATTGGACATAGACATTTCAATATGGTTTACACATTAACACATGACAATTCATTTATACATAAACAATTTACATTGGTGGTTTGGTTTGAGTAAGTGATTTAAGTAACGAGGCATGTGTAATATGATACAAGCATGGTGGATACGCCGCTGGTACTTCCTATATATAAGTGATTGTATGGTATTACATAACGTAGCGTTATTTGAATCATTTCAATTTGGACATATAACATTTTATACAAATAACATACTTTTCACAATACAATGTTTTACAAACAACTTATCTAATACAAACTCATTTTACCTGGTTAATTACTTAACCATGTATCATTCTTTATACATATATATATCAGTTGGTTTATTTATCACTTTTCAAATGATTTACAAGACAAAGCAAATTACAAGGTTCATGACTAAACATTTTCTTAAACATAAGTCATGAATTCTATTTTCACAAAACCTATGTATCTCACAGGCATTTTTATGCTGACGTACCTATTTTCACATGTGTTTTCAGGATATGATGCATAGGACATGTCAAGATACACTTAGGCGGACTTGGGCCTTAGCGACAATAAAAGATGCAAGACTAGTTATTTATGTTATGTTTCTTTGATTGTCAAGACATTGTAACTATTTTAATCAATAAAGCAATATTTTAATTTCCATGTGTTATGAAACAATGATTCTGTTACAACACACCCCGATGTTTCCGCCATGTTTTGTATGTTCTACGTGGTCGGGGTGTGACACTAAGTACGCACACAATGGGCATACATAGCATAAAATGTATTGAAATCATGTACTATAATTGTACTAATGAACATAGCAGGCTTATGATGTGAAAGCATGAAAGTAACAAGTAGGCACATGTGTTTCACCCCAAAACAGTTTGGAAAACAGTAAAAAAGGGGTCTATGTACTCACTTGAGATTGCTCAGAAGTCCTAAGATAACCACCAAGCAATGTTAGAGATCGCGGAATCAAACGGCACCTAATATAGGTAACTATGTTAATAAACCGGACCTAAATCGGAGGATTTAGATAGAATAAGGGTTCGTAAACCAAACGAGTATGGAGACTCGTGTAATATGGTTTAACAAAGCCTACATACTAAATGAAACCTAACATAAATGTTTACGACCCATTACGACCCGTTTAGGTAGCTTATGCTACTTTAACGCGTCGTTCGCGTGAAACGCGTTCGGACCGCCTAACTAGTCCTATGACAAGTAGAATATGCCTTAACATGCCTAATATTGTCGCCAAATCAGTTTATATGTCAAAAGTTATGTCACATATGTTTATAATGAATTTTGGCATCAAAGGGGTATTTTGGTAATTTACCTAAGGCATATAAACTACCTATCATACAACTACTTAAACGTCGTGACCATAAGGTATAACCTTGGAAGGTTATTCCCTACCTACTATGGTCACCTAATGTATTTGGTCGGATCCTAATGATCGACCAAATGGGTCGGGTTCGAAGGTATAAGCGATTTATCAGATCGCTTACCCTTACGACCCTAGACAACATGGTAATCGGTAGGCATAGTCACAAGGGACTATAACCATCGTGATTACAATCACGTTGCGAAGTTCAAACGAACTTCGCATTGACCATATACTGGTCAACGCAGAAAGTCAAACAAAGTTTGACTTTCAGACTCGAAAAACAATAAAAGAACGAAGGAATACTTACGAAGGGTCCTCGAATGCTAATCTCGATTTAAGTAACTCAGGTATGAAACAAAGTTTGACGCTTTTAGTCCCTGAATGACCCAAAAGTTTATTTTAGCACACCGAACCCCTCAAAGCCTATTTTTAAGCTATGTAAAGGATATTTAAGGTGTGTTTAACTTATGGTCATGTTCTGGAATGTTCGTTACAGTTTAAATTGGCATACTTTCGCAGTTTGTCAAGTTTAGTCCCTGTAAGCGAATTAACTTGTTTTTGCCATACCAAAGCCTTCAAAACTTATTTCTAAGTTATGTAAAGGTTATTTAAGGTATGTTAAGTATATGTTGATGTTCCGGAGTATTTTTCGCGTTAAACTAAGTACGTTTACGCACTAGTTTGCGTATAACTCTCCAGAAAGTGATATAGAGTTTGAAATTGGATAAAAGTCAAAACATGAAAAATGTAAAACATAACCAAACAAACATTGGGATCAAATAACATTGTTTTATTGATAATTGAACTGTTCACAATGATTACAAGCACATATGTTACACTTACGAACCCGACCCGTTTGGTCGATCATTAGGATCCGACCAAACACTTTAGGCGACCATAGTTGTATAGGGAATAACCTTCCGAGGTTATACCTTATGGTCACTTCGTTTAAGTAGTTGTATGATAGGTAGTTTATATGCCTTAGAAAAATGACCAAAATGCCCTTTTTATGCATAAATGATATTTAAGCATATGTAACCCAAACTTTTGTCATTTAAATGATTATGCAACATAATTAAACATGTTAGGGCATATAATACTTGTCGTAGGACTAGTTAGACGGGCCGAACGCGTTTTACGTGAACGACGCGTTAAAGTAGCGTATGCTACCTAAGCGGGTCGTAATGGGTCGTAAGCACTTAGGTTAGGTTTCCTTTTAGTATGTAGGCCTTGTTAAACCATATCATATGAGATCCCACACTCATTTGGTTTACGAGACCTCATCATATCCGATCCTCCGTTTTAGGTCCGGTTTATTTATGTAGTTACCTATATTAGGTACCGTTTGATTTCCAGGACTCCTCTAGCTTGCTTGGTAGTTGTTCAAGACTTCTAAGCACTCTCAAGTGAGTAAACATGTTTAGTTAAGTTAGAAAACAGGTTTTGATATCAAAACAAACGGTTTTGATACCCAAGAGTAGTTTGGTTATAAAATACGCATAAATACGCATTTTGGCCGAAACTACGACTCGTCACTACGCCTAGTCAATGTGGTAATCAATAGGTATAGTCACAAGGGACTATAACCATCGTGATTACGCTCACGTTGCAAAGTTCAACGGAACTTTGTGTTGACCATTGACTGGTCAAAGCTGAAAGTCAAACTTGTTTGACTTTCATGCTTGAAACTCAAGAACAAGCAAGAAGAGGACTTACAAAGGGTCCAAGAAGGATGTTTGATCTAAAATAGCTCAGGTATGAAGTGTAAACTCCCCAACTTAGAGCTGATTTTATATCAAGTGTGAGAATGAAATGAAGTGGGGGTTGCTATATATAGTAAGTTAGGATCAATAGGATGATTCCAAGTGGTTTGAGGGAGTAATCTTGGCCATACATGTGGGTTAATGGTATTAGAATACAATGGGGGTCGAAAACCAGCTCCAGGTATTGCAAATATTACATTAAAACCCCTGAATTTAGCCCAGATTGCTGTTTCTGATCTTTCTGTGTGACCAGGCCACGCGGCCCGTGTAAATGTACATCAATCCTTACGCGGCCCGCATAAGGTAGTTTCACAGATTGTCAAAACAGGTCCCTGCACTTCAGAATCTTGCATTTCGGCTCATTTTTGACACGTTTAAGCCCCGTTAACCTCATTTCATGGCTCTAAAATGAAGTTAAAGTATAGGGAACTTAGAAAATGCTCAAAAATATCTCGGATGTCGGCTCGTTTGGTCGTACGGTTGCGTTGTTCGGTTAATTACGACGGAAGTCGTGACGAACGCAAAAACGATCCAAATTAAGCGACGAATGGAATTTTATCATGCCAATCACTAAAATAAAATATTTTAATGATTACTTAAATTTTTGGATGTCCGGATATATTCAGATTGTAAGATATGCGCGAAAATGCAAATTTGTGCACTTTTTGACGCTTTTAGTCCCTGAATGACCAATAAAGTTTGTTTTAGCATACCGAACCCCTCAAAGCCTATTTCTAAGCTATGTAAAGGATATTTAGGGTATGTTTAACTTATGATCAAGTTCCGGAGTGTTCGTTACTATACAAATCAGTATAGTTTTGCAGTTTGACACAAATAGTCCCTGCGATCGAACATAGTTGATTTCAACACACCAACCCATTCAAAACTTATTTCTAAGTTATTTGGAGGTTATTTACGGTATGTTAAGCCTATGTCACTATTCCGAAGTGTTTGTTGCATTAAACTGGTTATATTTACGCTTCGGTGCGTGTATAACCTTCTAGAAAGCGATTTAAAGCTTGAAATTGGAGTCGAATCTAATTGAAAATTCACCAAACACAAATACACATATAATAATATCAAAACACATATAGTAACACCAAATCACATTGTTTTATTAATAATCATCATTGTTTTACATCGTACATCGATTACAGAGTACAGTTGTCACATAAACAATTTTCAACATGTTCATTAACAGGGTTGCCACCCGGTCGAATGGACATCCGACCAAGTGACACTTCTGCTGTGAATTTGTTCCCACTAAGTAACCTTATCACTAGGGTCGCCGTCCGATCGGACTACCGTCCGACCGGATGACCAACCGAACGGATTGTCATCCGCACGACTGACCGTCCGATCGACCGACTTGAAGGATAGAGATACTTCAATGTTTTAAAAATGCTACAACGAAAAATTCAAAGGACAAGCCATCATACACAAACACATCAAAGGAAGAAACAATCCACTCGAATAGTCATCCGACAGGACAACCTGTCCGAACGGATGACCATCCGAGCAGATTGTCATCCGCACGAACAAGTCGTCCGATCGGATTATCATCCGACCGAACTGCTGTCCGACCCACTCACACATTACATCGTTTTACGCGTCACTTATCGTTATGCTACCAAACTATTCAGGCTAACCTTACTCGCTAAGCGCTCCCTTCAATCCATCATCGCTGTGAGTATACTTGATCCCTTTTTTGCTTTATGCACTTTTGGGTGTTACATACGTTACGGATATTCAAATCACAACAATCACACTACTCAATACTATTTGAACGCTAACCGTTAACGCATGTTATAGGTGGCTTATGAATGCTTGTTTGTTATGTTTATACATGGAAATGCTGTCTACCTGCCTTAGCAACGATAGCACTATAGTTTGGACTCAGCACCTGTTCGCAGGGGTTGTTAAGGACAATTACTTGCATGGATTACGGTGGTAATCATGTATTGCGAACTGCCTCAGGCAGTCAACCCGCAGTCATTGGTATCGATGGATCTATGTCGATAACTAACGTGCTTCATTTCACTATGTGTACGTGCTGGTTATGCGTAAACGAAATTCGAACTATATATGCTATTATCAAACTTGTATGCTCACCTTTACATTATACGTATTGACTTTATTTTAACGTATGTGACAGGTGCTTAGGATGCACATCTGGTAGGAAATCAAAGCTAGAATAAGGCTCTAGAGGCCAACAAATAGTTGTCTGTACAAATTTAATCAGGGGTCTCTAGAAGCAGATAAACAATTGCTCTATTTGAAAATCTGAGTTGTCGGAATAGACTATTTGCCTAGATTTTGTCTGTAATAATTTGTTTACCTTTTGAGACACGGTATGAGACATGTTATTTTAAATTGATTGGTAATGATAATTGTTATGGAAACTTCTGGACAATCTGTTTCGCTCAGTGCCATGCCCTGATGTTTCCGCCATCGGTTGGGGTATGACAATATATATAGGACAAAGATCCGTTAGGAACCACCCTTTATTGCGAGAACCAATGTGAACACAACCAAAAATACCCAAAAATAGCTAAAAACACACAATTTTTTTAATATTTTTTTTATAAAAAATCGCTACTTTTAGTAGCCAAATTTTTTTAAAAAAAATATGTTTTTAAATGTTTTTTTTTTTGCTACTAAAAGTAGCGATTTTAACTTAAAAATATTAAAAAAAAAAATTGTGTGTTTTTTTGATTTTTTTAGGTTTTTTGGTGGTTAAGTTTTTAGCATTTTAGCTTGGGGGTGGGGGGGGGGGTTACGTTTTTATAGGTTTTTTTAGCTATTTTAGGTTGTGTTCACATTGGTTCTCGCAATAAAGGTGGTTCTCGCATGAACCTTACCCTATATATATATATATATATATAGAAAAAGTATATCGTACATTATGGCTTAACGTACTTCACGTAGGACAACGTGCGTGATTTGTTATATAACATGCGTGATTAATGTTTTCAATATGCATGATTATTGTGTTTCAACATGCGTGATTTTGGATTTTTGAGTTATAACGTGCGTGATTTTGAAATGAACGTGCGTAATTACTTGTCCTACGTGATGTACGTTAAGCCGTAATGTACGTTAACCTTCCTCTATATATATATATATATATATCTATTTAGCCCCATTCTCCACTCCCTTGGTCCATCCCCTTTAGACCCATCCTCACTCCCGGTGTCATGGCGGGTGACGTGGCGGCCCATCCTCCTTCACCATATCATCCAATCTAACTCATTAAAACACGTACAAAAACATATTGTTATTTAACACGATTTTTATTCGATGATGGTGGTTCATATATCAACAATAAGTTGTAAAAGATTGTGTCATATGCGTTAATAGTTATAATTACTTAAACTTTTAAGTCTTCTTTAGTTCTTTATATATATATTATAATATAATCTATCTATACTTTCTATAAAAAGAGAAAATCAAGTGACATAAGAAAAACTGAGGTGGCAGCCATAGAGGTTGCCCAACAAGTCTTTTCTTGTGTCATTATCGCATCATAATCCTTAATATATAAAATTACTTTAATTTTCAAAGGTTTGGCCCACATACACAAAATCACTTTAAACATCTGCCCACATACAAAAGGTCTGATGTTCAACAGAAATGCTTCAAACCTATGCCCATATTCAAAATTTAAAATCCTGGCTCCAAATTCAAAATTTAAACTACATATGAATCTGGCTCCCTATAAATAACATATATGAATTTGGCTCCACATTCAAATTTCAATTTATCTCTCTCACTCGTATTTGCGATTATATCTCTCTCACTCAAATGCATAGCTCTCATGATTCAGCCGGTTAATTTCCAATATCATTGTTCCAACATCGTTGTTTCATTGAAGCTCTGTTGAAACACATCGACGTTTCACCTCAGCTTTTCTTATATCACTTGGTTTTCTCTTTTTATAGAAAGTATAGATAGATTGTTGCAGTATTAAATTTCCATACTCTCTGATTGTAGATTTTTGTGCTTCACATAATTTTTCCAACATCATTGTTGCAACATCGTTGAGAGTGTGTTTTTTTCTATAATTTGAATCTTAAAATTTGAACTGATCTATTCTAATTCTCGCTTTATCTTTCAGCCTAATCAGAGTTGGTTAAGATTCAAACAATCAGTTGCGGGTTATTTTAGGTTTGTGGATTCTTTTAAACTGTTGATATATGTTGAAAATTTTTATTTTAGAGTGTTGATATATTTCAGCTTTGTTTTTTTTTTTTTTGGAGCGAGCAGTGGGAAATTCTTCTACACTGTTCTTGAAGTCTGATGTAGGAGACTGTAGGACTGAATGAAGCAATCCGATGCTGGTCCAGGTTTTCTTGTATGTATTATCACTGATGATATCGATTTTATATATTAGTTCTTCATTAGGCCAGTGGTGTTCCAACAATCTATCTATTAGAGAGGACAGGTTTTTAAAACACAATTCTTGATGTTTTGAATCAGTCTAATCATCAGCCTTTGGGCTGATAGCTATTTCACTATATAATATGATTGTCAGTTCACCTATTTTTCATCACGTTTTACTACTATAATATCATTCTTTTACATCAGAGTTGAAGAAATATACAAGAAATCAACCAAGTTGAGGATCAAGTATATGAGGGCAGAGGTTTAATTTTATATGATTTTATATATTAGGCTTTATGATGTAAAAATGACATAAGAAAAGTCTTGTTGGACAGCCTCTCCAGCTGACACATCAACTTTTCTTATGTCACTCAGATTTCTCATTTTATAGAAAGTATAGATAGATTATATTTACTCAACAAGTGTAATAAATGAGGTTTTTAAAAATATATTGTTTTATATAGTATATAAAATTACATTTATTCAACCCGTGTAATACACGGGGTTCTAACATAGTGTAGTATATATATAATTTTCATATATATATGTAGTGAATATGAAAAAAAAAAAGAAGAATTACGACCCTTTAATACTTTGCCTTATTTGATAATGTTGTAAAAAGTTATGAGATTAGACCCCCGTAGTAGGGCGTTTAAAAAAAAAAATCAAAAAAAGGCCAAAAAACGCCCCTTGCCCATTACATATGACGTTTTTGAGCATTATTTTTGAAAAAAATTACATGCCGCGTTTTTTAAACAACGCTCAAAATTGCATGAGACCATGTTGACTGGCCAATGGGAGTGGTCCAACTAATAGTTTCTTTTTTTTTTAACCTCCTCTCTATAAAAAAATAATTGTTTAATAATTGAAATGTGCGTTATTGGGCATTATTCTCACTACGCCACTTTTACAATAACGCCCAATAATGCCCATGCTGACTGGACTGTCACGTGTCGCAAAACGCCCCATGGTTGCGGCATTATTGAGCTCAACCACAACACATGGTCTTAGTGTAGTGCACATGTGTGGTTTTTATAGTCGTCAAGTGTTCGAATGTTCCCCACGCCTGTCTCTTTCAAAAGTCGATGCAACATGCTTAATGTTTTAGTGGATTTATTTTCCCCATACAAACATAATATAAGAATTTTGTATTTGATAAATAATACTTATGAACAATCAAACATTAATCTTTATTTTCTTGTTACTATAAACGTTCATTAAAAGGAACTTTAAATATGCAAGTTGTATAATCGTATAATACACTTTTATGTAATTTTCCTATCATATTTCTAAACTACACCCTAAATATATTACACTTGTCTAAAATTGAACCCGAAATCTCTCCATAAGTGATGTTTATCTGGGCCGGCTCCATAGTATTGATAACCCAAGCTGCGAATAAAGCTTATGCATCGAGTAAAGCAAACAAAAAATAGGGTTTCAACGTTTTAGTTCCCTTAAGGCCTTCGAAAATATGAGTTGCCCATGATGACTGGTGTTTCTGGAGGCTTTGCCACTACCACATAACTTAAGTGAAACATATGTATTATGTATTTACATAAACTATTCATTAAGTTTGGTTATTAATATATTTTAGATTAGATTTAGATTAGATTAGATTCCATTATCATAGTAACTTATTGCCATTCACAAGTAAATTCCATTACAACAGTCTTCAGTGAAAGAATATATCTATTTAATTACCACTCAAATAATTTTTAAAATGATTGTTAACACCTCCAATCATCATCATCATCATATTCATATCCAAATGCAATAGTTCATAAAAATACAAAGAGAAACAAAGGGGTGAATAAACATGACTACATGGTGTTTTTGTCACTTGTGAATGCCAGACGACACAAACCCTTTTGGGTATGGCTTTCCACTCTTCACCGCTTCAATATACAAGTGTTAAAATTTATGATTTGGTCAAAAGTAGTAGAATTATTTAAAAATAATCAAACAAATCCAAATGATTCGAGTGATGAAACATACCCAACACACATCACATTAAAGAATCCGACGAACATATCCCCCCCCCCCCCAAACACAATGAACAAATACTTCTACTACGACGAATTCAAAAACATGGACCGAGAAAGAAGAAGAGGCATTGGCCAAGGCTTGGGTAACGACACAGAAGACCTGATACATGGGAATCAGTAACGATCTACTTCATTTTAAGGAAAGGTCCTTAAACATTTTCAAGCACCAACAAGCCTTACCAAGTTACCATCAACTTAACTCAAATGGAAGGATATGAACTTGAAGATTACTAATTAGGTCAATGGGAGAAATGTCGCAAGTGCTAGAAGCACGAAACCGTGAATTAGCACAATGTTGAGATGGGAATGAAATGTTATTGTTTTGATTCAGTCTTATATTTTGTTTCTAAATAATAAAATGTTATTTCATTTGCAATTAAATTGTCTAAAACATTGAATTCCAACCCTCCCAAACCATTAACTATTGACCAATTATAAACGCAGTTGATCCAGACCAACCACAAGCAACGATTTGCATCTAACTTAGAAAGATCTCCCACGTTACTTCAGCGACATCATGATCTCACTAAACATGTGTTATATTAATCTATATATGTTAAATTGACGAGATTGTCTATATGATTCACACCTTTATAACAAATGAATATTTATGTCAATATCGTACTCATACACAATCAAAATAATCAATACAAAATTTACGCTTGGATATATACCAAATATTTGTCGGGTAACTACCATCAAACATACAATTTGATAGAAACACGTAAATGAGTGTCACACGACTTCTAGAGTTCTAGTCGCATAAATAACACATCTACATCTACATATGTATAAATTAAAATACAACCTAATAAACGATCAAAATTTGGAGGGCGATACGCACACGACTAGGTGTGTGATACATTCCACATTACATTTTTTTTTCTCTATACACAAACATAACATACAACACACTATTATTATTATTATTGTTGTTGTTGCCATCAAGCATACAATTGATAGAAACACATAAATGAGTGTCACACGACTTCTAGAGTTCTAGTCGCATAAATAACACATCTACATATGTATAAATTAAAATACAACCTAATAAACGATCAAAATTGGAGGGAGATACGCACTCGACTAGGTGTGTGATACATTCCACGTTACATTTTTTTTCTCTATACACAAACATAACATACAACACACTATTATTATTATTGTTGTTGTTGGTGGATAGTGTAAAAAGGGCCTAAAGTGTGAGAAGTGTATTATAACACTAGATATAATACTATATAAGAGCATTCACATCCAATCCATCAAATTATACATACATTCCACTAAAAAACAACTCCTATATCAATATATTTCCAACTAAAAACAAATACTTTTTCTCTCTCCTTTCAATTAAATAATATTATCATTACATTTTTCTCTCACTTCCACTCACAACCACTTTCAAAATATATTCAAAAATTATAACGGGTGAACAGTGTCCCCCGCAAATATACAGATGAACAGTAACATTTTCTCTCTCCCTCTACTCACAACCACTTTTTATACCTTTATAATATAAAAACCCCTCCTCACATAATTTGATGGTTAGGATGTGAATGCTCTAACACCATATAAACACCGTATAACAATATGTAAACACCATATAATACCATATAACACTATATGTTGTCTGATAACATGTCTATGATAGATGTATAGTGTTATATTTGTTATATAATGATATATAGTGTTACATAGTGTTATATAGTATTATATGAGTATTACATATTGTTATACGGTGTTTATATGGTGTTATATAGTATTATATATAGTGTTATAATACACTTCTCACACTTTTTACAGGATCCTCTACCTATTATTATTATTATTATTATTATTATTATTATTAATTATTATTATTATTATTATTATTATTATTATTATTATTATTATTATTATTATTATTTCCATTTTCCAACATCTCACTCTCTCGCCCACCCCCATCAATCATCTTCATCTTCATCTCCATCAACCCACTTCAAATCACCCACAGACCCACTTTCACACTACACTCAACTTCTAACCCCATCACCCAAAATCTTTCAAACTCAAAACCACCATTCAACTCACTGCATGCTCTACCTCTACAAAAATGGCCAACTTATACACCTCATCATCCCCACCACAACCCACCGACGACATCTCCTTAATCCTCCAACAAATGCAATGTCAAATCCCACCCCTTCAACCCCTTTACTCACCCGGGTTACCCGTTTCAAACCGGATCCACACAGTTGATGATGACCCAGATGAATATGATTGTGAAAGTGAGGTATTAATTAATATATTAAATTATTAATATTAGTTAGCTTTAAAATGTGTAATTTGGTTAGTATGTGTGAAATTGGGATTAAAGTTTCAAACTTTAGTGTTTTTATATTTGGATTGCTAGGAGGGTTTTGAAAATTTGATGGAACAAATGGTTGAAAAATGTGATCGGCCAAGAAATTCTTCAAAAAGAGCTAGAGCTGCTGATGTTCATAATTTATCAGAAAAGGTTTGCCTTTTTTTTTTTGTTCAAGATTTAAGTTTTTTTAACTACGGTTTATAGAGTAAAACCAAACCTCTAAAAGATTTGGTACAACTTGGATGTGATGGATCACCTAGCTAAATAAGGCTAGTTTCAGTGCCGAAGCTTGAGATTTCCGACTGGGGTTGAAAACGTATATACCAAAAAATTTCTATACGAAAACTACATCTAAGCGAAAATTTCGGGGGGTCCGCCCCCTCCCGCCCCACTATGCTGCGTCCATGGCTAGCTTATTTCTCAGCTAGAAGTCAAATAAAGCGAAGGCTTTGGCCCTATTTCTCTAGGGCCCAAAATTCCAGAAAAAAGTTTTGTATGTATACACATATAGATGAAACATAACTTATAGGATCAAAGCAATTTCTGTGATGAAAAGGACCCTGTATTCATTATCTTCTTTGGGCCCCAACAAGCTTGAGATGGCCCTGCTAGAAGGGTTATGGGCCGGGTTGGTTACTGGAGATCCTAGTTCCCCTTGGAATAGTTAAGCTTCTCATAGTAGGTGAAGCCCACCGCTCTGCCTTTGTTTAAACACTTTAGGGTGGTCCAGTTCAAGAATTAATTATCAATAAATAAATTAGTTTTCTGAATATATTTATTTTTCTTTTATTGTATAGAGGAGAAGGAGCAGGATAAATGAGAAGATGAAGGCTTTGCAGAAACTGATTCCCAATTCAAATAAGGTTAATTACTTTGTCCTACAATTTTTATTTATTTATTTATTAATGCAGCATTTCATTTTCTTAATTATGGGTTTCTTTTTTTTGTTTTGTTTTGTTGTGTGTTGTAGACTGATAAGGCATCAATGTTGGATGAAGCAATTGAATATCTGAAGCAGCTTCAGCTCAGAGTACAGGTTTTGCAGTTCTAAAAATCAAGAAATCCATTGTACATTTTGGTTAAATGTTTATAGATAATTAAACATTTTAATTGATATTTAGATGTTAACAATGAGGAACGGGATGAATTTATATTCAATGTCTGTACCACCCGGAGTTCTTCAGCCACATCAGCTTCACCGTTCAAGAATTGTGCTACATGAACCTGAAAACATGGCGTCGTTGAATCAAGAAACGCAGGTGAATACGATGCCCGGGTTCCCAATGCAATGCAGTAATCGGAACCTGCCATCGGTTCCTAATCTTTCGCATTTGATCAGTTCGGGATCTTCGTGTTCTTTCAGGGTAACTTGATTTGTTTAAACTCGGTGTTTGATAATATTAAGGAAAAAGATTTGTGAGGGTTCTTGATTTTGTGATTTGTAGGAATCTTTGATGAATGGTGGTGGAAATGAGGGGGGTCAGTTAATGAATTCACAGCAGAAATTGGTTCTTCCGCTTGATATGGACGGGTAAGCTTCTATTGGGCCCGGTTGATAAATGGTGTTTGCGTGTTCGCTTTTGGTTATTGCCTTATTGGTGGCAATCATGACCCGTTCTTCAAAGAATGAGTTAATTTGGGGAAAAAATTGTATACGGGTCCATTTTTGTCAGAATTTGTTGTGACCCAGACCAAATTGCTACCTTTTTAAAACGGCCCGCTTTGACCCGAACTCATTTTGCTCAGAACCTGTATTGACCTGAATCCAATCTGACCCGAACCCGTTTTATCCCGCCGCCCAACCTGCCCTGTTTGCCGGGCTTAGTTTTGGTTTATGGAAATGGGTTTCAAAATCATAAATCCTATCCTCAAAATTGGGATTCACCATACCTATTATAGAGAATGGATTTTGAACTTCATTATACATCCTGTTTTAAAGCGGTCCATTTTGACCCAAACTCATTAAACCATTTGTAATCTTTTCATCTTTTGGCCATTTTCAAATGTCAGCCTCTTCCATACACTATATTGACTAATTTTGACCCACATGTACATAAAGTGTCGCCTCAAGGCTCTGAGGCGTTTTTCACATTGCCTTGAGCGCCTCCCTCGTCAAAGGCACGCCTTTTAAAACCAAGTTTGGGATTCTCCATACCTATCATAGGAAATCTATTTAGAACACGATTCGTGTTCCCGAGTTGCTATTAAACTCATACCCTTGGTTTTAAAAAGCGTAAGACACTCTTAGGCGTTTACATATCAAGTAAACTATTCATAATCTTTTCATCCCTTGATTCCCTGTTGTTATTTTAAACATCACACTCCCCTACAAACTCCAAATTAGACCCAAATATGCATGTGGCGCCACCACAAGCCCCTAATGAGTTTTCCTAATCTGAGACACGCTTTTTAAAACCAAGCTCATACCCATAATGATTCCGGACTTATTTCCTCACCGACGTATAAATTCAGACTATAAACGGGTCAAAAAGTCACCTATTAAATTTCTTACATCTACCTAACATGTCTTGATCTTTTGTGTTTGGTTTGTTTGATAGGACTTGCACCAGAAATGCATCTTATGATGATGCAAAGAGGTGAAGAATGACATTATCTGCTATGGAATCAAGCCTTCTTTAACTGTTAACTTCTGACTTTGGTTGATTAAAATCTAATTAGATGTTTTTATGGTTGACTTCTTTTGGTAACAAGTGCTTTTGTATTTGTTTGTATGTTGTATGGTTATTTACTTATTTCTTTTTAGCAAGAAACCAAGAAGTACCATTTTTGATATTTTTAGGTTAAATAAAGTACCTCCAACCTCAATGAACGCATTTAAAATAAGTATATAGAACAAGGCAAAAGATCAAATACAAATAATCTTAACATACTAAACATACAAATTGAAGGACAACTCAAAAAGACAAGGTGGCATTTTTTTAATTACCACCAACTATCAAAGTTATTATACAAATGTGAATTCAACCAACAATACATAAAAAACACAAATTTTTTTTAACATTTTTTATTAAAAAATCGCTACTTTTAGTAGCAGCAAAAAAAAAAATCGCTACATTTTGTTAGAAAAAAAAAATTAGTTTTTTTTTTGCTGCTACTAAAAGTAGCGATTTTTTAATAAAAAAATGTTAAACAAAAATTTGTGTGTTTTTTATTTTTATTTTTTTAGGGTTTAGTTTTTAGCATTTTAGCTTGGGTGGGGGGTTTAGGTTTTTTTTTTTTTTTGGGGGGGGGGGGGGTAGGGTTTTTTTTTTAGGTTTTTTAGGTATATTTGTAGAGTAACTTTGATAGTTATTGATAATTACAAAAATGTCACCTTGTCTTTTTGAGTTTTCCTTCAATTTGTATGTTTAGTATGTTAAGATTATTTGTACAAGAACTTTACCCTATAGAACAAATCATGTATAAAGGAAATTCAGTGTTTTTTTTTTTTTTTTTTTTGTATAAATCAATGGATTTATATCTTATTTAATGCCTCTATTATTTATGGAACCAAAATCTCATGCAAGATGATTGAGACACCAACGCCTAGTTATTACCTAACTTCATATGTGATTAGGGATGTAAACGAATCGAGTTGCACCCAAGCTTGGCCTGTGAATGATTTTTGAAGTTCGAACTCGGTTTGGCTCAGCTGGTTTATTATTTATCATTTATTTTATGTATCTACACTTGATACATATCTATGACTATAAATTAAAGAATAAAGGGTACAAATGTAAAACATTAAATAGTTTTTCTCTCAACTTATTTTTTATTATTATTATTATTATTATTATTATTATTATATTTTACTGATTAATTAGTCATAAACACAATCATCCTCCACACTTAAATTTTTGCTTACACACATCAAAATTTATCCTACACGTTTTGAAATTTATCATACACATATTGATTTTTATCCTACACAGCTCGTAATTCATCCTACACACCTCGTAATTTATGCTACACTTTATAGTTTTTTTTTTTTTTGAAAAAATATGTTATTTTGAAAATAAGTTACAAATTTAATGTAGTTAGCTATTAAAAAGGAAGACTACCAATTAATGATCAATCAAAGTTTACCAATATACCCTTACACTAATATTAAATACAAAAATTAAATGAAGTAAAATGAATCATTCTTATTGGTTGAAATTTCTTCTTTTTTATTCTTAAAAAAAATTCTTCTCATTTGAACTCTCCACTATATATATATTGTATTAAGTACTAATTATTATTTGACTATATATTTATTGTATTAAGTTAAAAATTAGTAAGATCATGAGCCTAGTTAAGTTTGGTATGTAAAGCCCTAACTCAAGCTTGGGTCTGATGCGTGATGCGGGTGAAAATACAAGTGGCAATCAAGAAGAACATGTGAAACTAAAGCTTTAATTGAATTGAATGGTCCAAAGAAATCTCAAAGGTGTTCTTTACAATAATCAATGATCAAAGGCTAATTAAACAACAAAACCTGGATCTCTTTTATAATTAGGAATCAAAAATCAAATTGGAAACAAATTCAGATAGAATGGAAAAATTCAAATAATATACAATATAAATAATCTTCATTTTAAACTTGTAGATAACCCTGTATCAGGTTTCACTCGATTTAGACTTTTAACGGGACAGTCTTAAGTAATTTAGAAGCGATTCGACTCCTTATAAGCATAGATACTAAGGGAGTCGGAAAAGAAGAGTCATATGACCCAAGTCTAAAGTCTACTTTCATCACGAAATGGTGACTTAAAATAAAGACCAAGGACCGGGCCTAAAGGTCTATTTGTGCTTTCATAGTTTCATTTGAAAAAAAAAATGAAGTATTTATATTTTTAATCCGTTTTTACTAGAAATAAATTTAGTTTGAGGGCATTAAGGTCAAACTTGGTATTAAAAATACAGTTAATTATCATAAGGGAAGCACTCCCTTTAAGATCAAGTCTCTCTATTTTTTTCATTGGCGTTTCCACAATCACGCCAATTTTTTTTTTTTTTTTTTTGAAGATCATGCCCAGCAGGGGCGGACCTCCCCACGATGGTGGGTGCAAGAGGTCAACGATTACGTGAATTGCTTAAACAATCCCAATCCGCCCCTCTCGCGGTAGAAGAACAGATACTTACTATTTATACCGGAACAAACGGTTATCTCGATTCATTAGAAGTTGGACATGTAAGGAAATTTCTGGTTGAGTTACGTACTTACTTAAAAACCAACACCGCACCCCTTGAAGAAAAGGTTTTTAGTGCTAATTTTCGTCGAAAATTGTTGGTGCACTTTGTGTCTGTAGCTTGTTTTAATGTTATTTGTTTTTATGCGTCGATCTTGAACATGTAATGTTTAAGAGTTTATTATGTTTATATGTTTGTTAAGTTGTAACTTATGTTAAATGTGACTTCCTCCTGTCACATGTTAACATAACAATTGGTATTCTATGTTATAATCACATCGAAATAGGAAATAAACGAAGGATCGAAATAGATGCATTTGTTTCGAATGGAATGAATATCGAAATAGACTTTAAAGTCTATTTTGATACATTAAGCTCCTGTTTCGATGTTCCTATAGTTGTTTCCTTGTGTTTCCATGTGAAGGACTTGTGTTTTGTTGTAAGTCTCTAGTATGGACTATAAATACCAGAGATAATCCCCTGTTTCACTAAGAGAGCACACCAGAGAGTTTGAGAGCCTTCTTGTTGAATCTGTAATGTTACTCTGCTGAAATATCAATACAGTGAATGTTTGAAGTGATTTCTTGGTTGTATTGATTGTGTTCTTGGCTTTGATTTGCATATAAACAAGGATTCCACACTTGTTTGTGTGTTAACCAACAAGGAATAGGTTTTCTAGATCCTTCTTTAGGGACCTACAAAAATCCCAACCGTACCCCTTGAAAATTTTCAACCGCCCTTCTTAGAAAAAATATTATGAATTTATAAAAAAAAATAAAACTAATTATTATGAATATCTATACATTATAATAAAATAAAACAAACTTAGGCAACTTGGCATTCACTAAGACTATTAAGTGTCACGTGTTAACCTCTTAATCCATTGTTATTGTGTTTAGAAGGGAAAACACAAAGGTTTAATCACAACATATGGTTTAAAGTTTGCTCATTGCATAATATATATTTAAATCTTTCCTTAATTATGAACAAAAATTTGATGTTAAAAACGTAATAGTCTCATTAACAATAAAAGCAAATATAATAAATAATTTTTTCCTTAATTATCAATTGGATTGAATTTAAAAATTTTGAAGTAGTAAATGGTTTCGACTCTAATTCAAATTAAAATTTCGTAATTAATCATTTCGTTAATTACAAAATTTGATTTAAAATACGCAAATGTCTCATTAAGATTAAAAACAGATATAATATTTATATCATTCCTAACTTATCAAATAATTATATTTTTTTTATCAAATTGTATATGGTAGGTGTTAGGGGAGGATTTCTCAATGACCAGCGATCCTCAATTACTGTTGGGTTTGGTGATCCTCACTTCTGTTTGAATTAGTGATCCTCAGAAGTATTACAGGATCAGGATCATAGATCACCGTAAGGATCCTTATACTAACGATTGTCTACTTTGAATATGGTGTTGTTTTGCAGGAGTACGAGCTTGGACTTGGTCTTGGCGATATTCCTGGAGCATATTCCATGACTTATTCCGCACGTGCTTAACTGAAGTGGACGTTATGGAGTTCGTGGAGGACTTGCATGAAATGCGGAATGTTTGTTAGCTTAAATATTTTTCCATATTTGAACGAGATAGCGAGCTAAATAGAAACACTTGGCTGTTTTTGGCTACACACACACTCTTGCAACTGCTCTCACCAGCTCTCGATAATTTACTTGGCGATTACACATTTTTTACACAATACACTATAGTGATCCTTGTAATTAGCTCGCTATCATCCGAAGTTGTAATACATTTCTTGTTTAATTTGAGTTGGTGATCGATAGTTTCCATCACCCGAGGTTTTTTATGCCGGAGATCATTAATTGATCAAGGGTTTTTTCCTCGTATAAATCTTTGTGTCACTTATTCATTTCATTTCTGAGTGATCCTTAGCGTTGTTCATTGATTCAAGCATCATACCTCACAACAGAAAGTTTGGTTGCATTATCATTGCTTGATTTTTGACCAAAACAGTTTGGCGCCCACCGTGGGGCAATTGGTGCTTCATTCCTAAGAAAATTCATACTTTTGTGGTCATTTCGGTTCATTACAACCAGGCAGATGGCTTCCTCAGCGAAGAACACTTCAAGCTTAATGCCGTCATTCAGTTATTCACAAGGCGTTCCTCCTTTGCCTCCACCACCTTCTGGATCCCAGAAGAATGCTGAGAATGCTGCGAAGAAACAAACCCCCATTTTCCAAAAACCACCAACTTCTTCTGTTTCAACTAATCCTACTACTAATGATCTTTATGCTCTGATTTTGCAGATGAGGAATCACGCACAAGAGCAGGACAAAACCAACGAAAGGATCCTCTGGGAGATCGCTGAGATCAAGAAACAGAAGAAATCAGTGGAGGATCACTCTCCTCTGATGCCAAGGTCGCTGAACTTCGACACTCCAGTCATAACTTCCCAGCACTCAGCAGCTCCGGATGTGCAATACTTGGGTGAATTACCAGGAAGACGTCATGGAACAACAACAATGAGTCAGGCATTTGGCTCTCACTACCAGCCTCAGGGATCCTATTTTCAGCCATCGGGATCCTCTATTCAGCATCAAGGATCCTTCAGCTCAGGAGGATATTTGGGAATGCATGCAGTTCAAGGATCCTCCCAGGTCCAAGGATCCTCCCAGGTCCAAGGATCCTCCCAGGTCCAAGGATCCTCCCAGGTCCAAGGATCCTCACAGGTCCAAGGATCCTTCCCGGTCCAAGGATCCTTCCATGTCCTAGGATCCTCTCTGGTTCCAGGATCCTTTCAGGATCAAGGATTCTTGAGAGGTATGCAGCCTCAGAGCTCGGATGTTCATCAAGGAGACTTCATACCAATGCAAACCATTGCTTCATCTGGTCCTTCGACCATACCAGAATCCCGCCAATATGGATACACGTCTGGAATTCCAAACACGAATCCTGTGGGAGGTAACACTTTTAATAATTCATACAACACTAACCATGGCTTAATGCAGGATACATGTATCAACCAGGCTATGGCCAGGGAGTTACAGAAACTCAAGGATATGATATCCAGTGTTCCAGGAGTGGTTAAACCCATTCCTGAAATTGTAGACGGTAGCCATAGGATATCTCGTTTTGCACCACCCTTATGTGATGCTGAGATACCCAAAAGATTCCAGATACCATCCATAAAACTGTATGATGGTTCAACGGATCCAGAGGAGCATGTAGCTCAATACAGGGAGAGGATGGAGATCAATCCAATTCCTGAAAGGTTAAAAGAAGCATGTCTATGCAAGGGATTTGGATCCACACTCACATGATCTGCTCTTAAATGGCTGCTAAGTCTTCCCCCTTACTCTATTACTTCATTTGCTAATCTAGTTAACTTGTTTAATAGTCAATTCTCTTGTAGTAGAAAATTTGAACGATTAACTAGTGATCTATATAGGGTAACACAGACTCAAAATGAGTCACTTAGAGATTACATCACTAAGTTTAGTAAAGAATCCTTAGATATTCCTAATTTGGATATTGCTACGGCTGTAGAAGCCTTTAAAATGGGATTGCTTAGGGATTCACTATTCTATGATGATCTTGTTATGACACCTTGCAGGAATCTTGATGAAGTAAGAACCAGGGCCCTTAGGTTCATCCGCCTAGAGGATGACAAAAGGATCCAGGATAGATTGACAGGATCCTCAAAACAGGAGAAGCAAGGATCCTACTTCAGGAACAACAAATCAAAGTCTTACAACAAATCTGATAACCAGAACGTGCATGCAGTGGAACAAGAAGAGGATGATGAGGATTATCCTCCTATTTCTGAATACTGTTTTTCTGTTGATAACAATGAACTAATCCTAGCAATGCAGAATCTAGGTGAGAAAGCTAGGTGGCCAAGAAATAGTGATAAACCAGCTGCTACAAAGGATAAATCCAAGTGGTGTGCATATCATGAGGATTTTGGGCATCTCACTGAAGAGTGTATTGTACTGAGAAAGGAAATTGGTTACTTGTTGAGCAAGGGGCATTTGAAAGAGCTTTTGGGACGAAAGAAGTCAAGGATCCAGGATCCTGAAACGATCCCGGAAAGGGCTCCTGCTCCTCCAGCAGATGCACAAGTCATAAACTTCATATCCGGTGGATCAGACATTTGTGGTACCTCCTTTTCAGCAGCAAAAAGACATGCTAAGGAAACCAAGATGGATAATGGAGACAGACCCGTCCGGACCACCGTTGTCACCCAGGATAAAGTCATAACCTTTGATGAGGATGATCGTGTTGATGTCCAGGATCCTCATCATGATGGTCTTGTAATTACATTATTTATTTCTAACCACTTTGTTCGCAGGATCCTTATAGATGGAGGAAGCTCTGTGAACATCATTCAGCTTGATGTCCTCAAGAAGATGAATATCCCGGAGTCTGACATTATCCCAAGATCCTCAGTACTTGTGGGATTCAGTGGAGAAACTAAGAATACATTGGGGGACATCAAAATCCCAATCTATATTGAAGGATTGCATTCTTATCAAAAGTTTTGTGTTATAGATTGCTTATCATGTTGTAATGTTATCCTTGGCAGGCCGTGGATACATGACATGAAGGCAGTCCCATCCACCTATCATCAGTGTGTAAAGCTTCCAAGTCCATGGGGAGTGGTGAAAATTGAGAGTGATCAACAAGAGGCTAAGAATTGTTATACATCCTCAATGAAGCCAGCCTCAAGACCAAGGGAGCAATAGCAATTAAAGTATCCTTCAAGAGATGTCTTGGAGGCAAGGGAACAGGATTTGAAAGAAATCCTCATGAATGCTGATGATCCTGAATCCAAAATCTTCATAGGATCAGGGATCCTTAGCGACATTGAACAGGAGCTAGTATCCTTCCTTAAAAGAAGGAAAACTACCTTTGCCTGGAAACATGAGGATATGACAGGTATATCTAGAGATATAATTACTCATAAACTTGGCATTGACAGGTCATTTAAGCCAATTCATCAAAAGAGGAGGAAGTTTGCACCTGAAAGGAAAGCTATTATCCAGGAAGAGGTAGACAAACTACTTCGGGCAGGTGCTACTTCTCAAAGACTAGTCAATATGATGTTCAAGGAACAAATTGGACACAATATGGAAGTCTATATAGATGACATGGTGGTTAAGTCCAAGAAAGCTGAGGATCACCTTAAAGACTTGGAGGAAGCATTCAATATCCTTGAAAAATTTAATATGAAACTAAATCCTTCCAAGTGTCATTTTGGTGTTAAGGCATGTAAATTCTTAGGCTATATGGTGACAAAGAGGGGCATTGAAGCAAGTCCAGAGCAAATCAAGGCTATTGTGAATATCAAATCTCCTGCCAATGCTAAGGATGTGCAAAGATTGACAGGCAGGATCGCAGCCTTGAACATATTCATATCCAAATCCTCAGAAAAGTGTAAGGAATTCTATGACATCCTGAGGAAGAACAAGAAATTTGAATGGACTGAGAAGCATGAAAGTGTCCTCAAATCTCTTAAGGATTACCTATCCTCAGCCCCTGCCTTGATGAAACCAGAAAATGGGGATGTGTTATCCTTATACTTAGCAGTATCCTCAAAAGCAGTAAGTGCGGTCCTTGTTAAGGATCACCAAGGTATACAACATCCTGTTTATTATGTAAGTAAGAGTTTACTTGATGCTGAATCCAGGTATTCACACTTAGAGAAACTTATCCTTGCATTAATAATGGCATCTACTAAATTAAGACATTATTTTGAGAGTCATGTCATTATTGTTAAGACTAATTTTCCAATTAAGAATGTTCTCAGGAAACCTGAAATGTCAGGAAGGATGGCTAAGTGGGCAGTGAAGCTAAGTGCACATGATATAAGATATGAACCAAGGACTGCCATCAAATCCCAAGCCTTAGCTGACTTTGTGGCAGATTTTAGTAGTGATTTGCAAAAGGAGGCTGAGTTAGAAGTCCAACAGCTTGAAGAAACCAAGGATCCTTGGATACTGTTCACTGATGGAGCGTCCAATGTAAAAGGAACAGGACTTGGAATACTACTAAAATCGCCACAGGGGGACATAATACCCCACTCTATAGCTTGTGAATTTCAAATTACCAACAATGAGGCTGAGTATGAAGCCTTGATAGCTGGTTTGCAAATTGCTAAGCATATGAGGATCAGGTATCTTGAGGTATATGTAGATTCATTATTAATCACTAATCACTTTAATGGATCCTATGCTGTTAAAGGTGAAAAGCTAATCAAATATTTGGAGATAGTCAAAGAATTGGCACTCTCTTTTGTTTCCTTTAGTTTGACACAGGTACCAAGGGAAGAGAATGCAGAGGCTGATGCATTAGCTAATATAGGATCATCCTTGAAGATCCCCGAAGATATAAGGATTCCTATTATCCATATCCTGACCCCTGCTATCGAGGATCATGTAGCTATGGAGATAGGAGAGGATTCTGTAATCATCCCTAGTGATAATATTCAATCTCATTCAGGATCATGGATACTCCCAATCATGAGATACATACAACATGGAGAGATTCCTACAGGAGAAAACCCTAGGGCTTTCAAAATTAAGGTATCTCAATTTACAATATTGAATAATATGTTGTATAAACGATCTCTTGCAGGACCATATCTAAGATGCATTGAGGATCCTGAAATCCAAGAAGTCCTAAAAGATTTCCATGAAGGAGATTGTGGAAACCACACCGGGGGCAGGGCATTATTCTCAAGGATCCTGAGGACAGGATACTATTGGCCCACTATGAAGAAGGATGCTGTGGAGTATGCCAAGAAGTGTGATCCTTGTCAGAGGCATAGTAATATCCTTCACCAACCAGCAGAGCTCTTGCATCCTATATCCTCTTCCTGGCCATTTATGAGATGGGGAATGGATATAGTTGGAAAGCTTCCTAAGGCACGTGGTGGAAAAGTATTCATGCTTGCTATGACTGATTACTTCTCTAAGTGGATAGAGGCTGAAGCCTTTGCTCAAGTCAGAGAAAAGGAAGTTATATCCTTTATTAAAAGAAACATTATAACTAGATTTGGTATCCCTTCTGAGATTGTTTGTGATAATGGATCCCAATTTATTGGGAATAGAACCACTAACTTTTGTGACAGCTGGGGGATTAAGATGATAACATCAACACCAGTCCACCCACAAGCTAATGGTCAGGCAGAATCATCCAACAAGATCATCATCAACAATTTGAAGAAGAAGCTTGGATCCAAGAAAGGAAAATGGGCAGAAGAACTACCTTATGTGCTTTGGGCTGATAGGACAACTCCCAAGAATGCCACAGGCCAAACTCCATTTTCTTTGGTATTTGGGGCAGAATCAGTGATCCCTACAGAGATGGTGGTTCCAACTGCAAGAACAAGCATTCGTGATCCTGAAGAGAATGCTGAAAACTTGGTTCAAGACTTGGATACTATAGAAGAAATCAGGGATTTGGCAAGGATAAGGATGGCTAGTTATCAACAAAGGATGGCTGGAGCCTACAACAAAAATGTCAGGATCAGGAAATTCCAAGTTGGTGATATGGTGTTAAGGAAAGCATTTCAGAATACTACCAATCCTGCTGATGGGAAGTTGGCACCAAAGTGGGAAGGCCCTTACTTGATTGAAGCTGAGGCAGGAAAGGGGGCATATCGATTGCTAACAATGGAAGGTGATTTGCTACCAAGAGCTTGGAATGCTGTCCATTTGAAGAAATATTTCATGTGACAAGGATCCATGATCCTTACATAACAAGTATCCTTGAAGGATCCTTACAGAACAGATGATCCTCATCTTGGTAATATTCTAATCTCGAACTATTTCATTCTTTTATTCTCTTATATAAGGATAAGGATCCTGCATCCTTTATCCTCCTTTCACTTGATTCTGAGTTTTGAAGGTTCAGGTTGAGTATCCACAGAAGTATCCAGTTATTTGGGCTTGACCCCAGTTATTTGGGCTAGTCCCCAGTTTGGGCCGGTCCCCAGTTTCGCCAGTAGCGCACGATGATCCTGGTATAGTTCATGGCAATGGGACCAGTACTCGCTTTAGGGGCTGACAATTTCATTGTACTGGCTATATTCAGGATCCTACGTATAATGGTAGACGTACCATACATCCGTTCCTAAGGTTTCTAACGTTTTCACGTTAGCTAAGGTTTTGGCATTTTCATGTCACTAAGTTTGGATAGTCGCCAGTGAGGGCCATACTCCAATTTACACACGATCCTTTGGGCTTGTCCCCAGTTATCCTTTGGGCTTGTCCCCAGTTATCCTTTGGGCTTGTCCCCAGTATATTGGGCTTGTCCCCAGAATTGTTGGGCTTGTCCCCAGAATTCTTGGGCTTGTCCCCAGAATTCTTGGGCTTGTCCCCAGTTACTAACTCTTATCTTATATTGGCTTAGTCCCAAGTTGTATCCTATTTCAGGTTTTTGGAGATAAACGACCAAGGATTCTTGATCCTTACTTTCTACTAAGGTTTGTCTTTTGGATTATCCTGATAATAAGTGTTAAAGGTTAGGATCCTAACTTGGATTCTCAGGTATGATCCTTAACTATTTTGATTTTATTCATTATTCATTTGAATAACCCTTATCCTTTGACAACTGAACTTGTGATCCTTAAACTATATAACTTTTCAAAACTTATCGACTATAGGATATGTGATCCTTGATCATATCCTAAAATTTTTGAGAATATTTATTAAATTTTTTCTTTACTTGACAAGTTTAGACAAAATGAATATCACAACAATTGAAAAGTAAAGTACTAACAAGGATAGCAACACGGGAGATAGCCAAAAAGTTAAAGTTATTTTATTCACAAAACTTTGAACCCTTTAAGGTTGTCAAAATTGCCAACCCACGTTTCTACCAGCAAAACGTGGCCCGTCCACATGGGTTGGCAAAGGGTGTCCATTGTTCATAGGTCTAGAAAGTGCAGGAATCAAAAGACGGCAGGATCACAATGGCTTCATCCCCCAAATAGAGGATCCCTCCACCAGTTGTAATCCTACCTATTGTTCAAAGGATCCATGATCCTTAGCCCTAATTACTATTGTTCAAATACAACCCATCATTGTTCAACAAGAAAACATCATAACCAAACAACCAAACTTAAAAAATGGGCTCCGGCTACGTCTAGAAATGTCCTTCATCGCCCATTCATGCAGCCTAAACCTTCGCTGCATCACCATCTCCTCCAGCTCCAGTGTCCTTCACATGATCCTTGCCACTGCTACCAGCCTCGATTGCCAGAACCTCTTCAGCCTCTTCTTCATCCTCCAACTCAGCCAGCCTAGCCTTCCAGCCCTCCATGTCCCAAGTGCTCCTGTCAAAGGTAGGATCCTGAGCTTCTTGGGCCATCTGCAACTTGGTCTTGTATATGGAAATGGCAGCGGAGACCTTAGCATCCTGCGTGATCTCGTGCTTCTCATAGTCAGCATTGATTTGAGCTGCAACCAGTTGAGTTTTGGCATCATTGAAGTCCTTTTCGAGGGAGGCAATCTTGTGATCCTTGAGCACCGCCACTTTTTGGAGATCAGAGTATTTCTCCTCAAGCTCCTCAACATTCCCAACATAGTCCTCGATTTCGGAAAATTTCTGCAAAGAAGACAATATAAAGTTAGGATCACATGATCCTCAAGTGGATAGGATAACTAAGCTAAGTCAGTGATCCTTACATCAGCAAAGTACTCGAGGAACTGATGGCGGATCAGAGGCAAGCCCTCTAGGTTGTCAGATTCAGAGGTCTTCCTTTTCTTTCCACCTCTTCCCTTTGAAGTGGTTGCCTTGGGGATTGTGACGGAGGGGCTAGCAGCAGACTTTTTCTTTGAAGATCAGACAGTGTCAAGATCAGTGACACTGAATTTGGAGGCAGATCTTGAAGGTTTTGCAGCGCATACTCACCCAAAACAAATAAGTATCCTTATCCTATTTCTATTTAACTATTTATTTAAACATTTAACTATACAAAAAATAGGATACTTACTCGACATAGTGACAGAACCTGAGGATACTTCTTGAGAATCCTGGGTGTTTGTTTTGAATGATCTTTTGGCAGGATCAAGTTGCCAAAAAGCATCAAGCCTCTCTTTGGTGGCATGTGATGGTATAATGTGCGAAACAGAGATAGCTGTACAAAAGAAATAAAAGCATGTTAATAATCATCATCAGAAACAAGCTTATGCGGTGATCCTTCTAAGGATCCTCTATCCTACCATGGGTGGTCCACTTCCTTGGCAGATCCTTTCCATCAGGGATAGAATCCCTTCTGACAAAGAAGAATCGTCGTTTCCAGTTGGTGTCATTCTTAGTGGCTTTGAAGATGGGGTGTTTTTCACCAGGTTTATGTTTGAGTAGATACCGATGAGAACCATGGCTAACGAGGTCATACATCTCTGCCAACTCCGACATTCCCAGATCAATGCCTTCTTGCTCAATGATCCTATCAAGGGTATATAGGACCCTCCAGATCATTGGCATAGCCTGAATGTAGGAGATGCCGGTAAGGGAGAAGAAAGACTGGGTGAATTCAGGGAAAGGATACGAGTATCCTATTGTGAATGGAGTGACCGGGAAAGCTACCCAGGTTTCAGAAATATAATCACTGAGAACGGTGGGATCAAATTGTTTGAAATCGGTGTTTGCCGGAAAGCAATGTCGGATCCTGTCTATCTGTGGATCGGTAAAGCAGCATCTTTCTTTCGCTGAATCTTTGATGATCCCCTGGCTCTTGAGAGGACTATCTTTCGTGTGATCCTTAGCCGGAGAGGATCTTAGCATCATCTTGGTCATGGTGGTAGAGAAGAAGATGAACGAAGAAAGAAAACGTAAAGGGAGAAGAGGAAGAGAGATACCTGCTTGATCTTCGAATGTGGATTTAAAGGGAGTTTCTCTTGAATTTAAATGCAAATTGATCCCTATCTCTAACTTCAATTTATAATGATGATTTTGCAGGATAGTCATGTCAATGACGTCATGCTCGTAACGGCTAGTCCGACTACAACGGCTAGTTATCCGATTGATTCATTGTGGATAAGAACAAGAAAATATAACTCGTTATTTTACATTATTACTCCTTATATTTTGGGGGCAATTGTTAGGGGAGGATTTCTCAATGATCAGTGATCCTCAATTACTGTTGGGTTTGGTGATCCTCACTTCTGTTTGAATTAGTGATCCTCAGAAGTATTACAGGATCAGGATCATGGATCATCCTAAGGATCCTTATACTAACGATTGTCTACTTTGAATATGGTGTTGTTTTGCAGGAGTACGAGCTTGGACTTGGTCTTGGCGATATTCCTGGAGCATATTCCATGACTTATTCCGCACGTGCTTAACTGAAGTGGATGTTATGGAGTTCGTGGAGGACTTGCATGAAATGCGGAATGTTTGTTAGCTTAGATATTTTTCCATATTTGAACGGGATAGCGAGCTAAATAGAAACACTTGGCTATTTTTGGCTACACACTCACTCTTGCAACTGCTCTCACCAGCTCTTGATAATTTACTTGGCGATTACACATTTTTTACTCAATACACTATAGTGATCCTTGTAATTAGCTCGCTATCATCCGAAGTTGTAATACATTTCTTGTTTAATTTGAGTTGGTGATCGGTAGTTTCCATCACCCGAGGTTTTTTATGCTGGAGATCATTAATTGATCAAGGGCTTTTTCCTCGTATAAATCATTGTGTCACTTGTTCATTTCATTTCTGAGTGATCCTTAGCGTTGTTCATTGATTCAAGCATCATACCTCACAACAGAAAGTTTGGTTGCATTATCATTGCTTGATTTTTGACCAAAACAGTAGGAACTCATTTTCGAGTTAAATTTAAATTTAAATTCCGTAACTAATAATAAATTTAAACTAAATTTGATTTAACTAAATAAGTTTAAACCAATTTTGATTTAATAAGCATAATCATCTCATTAACATTAATGTCAAAATTTGTAATGAAGCACTTCTTTCATTTAGAATTTTATGTAAAGATTTCTTTCAATACTGTTAAATAATATAATTTGTTGTGAGAACATCTATGTAATACACGATACTTAAACTAGTATAAGTATATAACACAATTTGTATAATTATTCTTTAACCACTTATTCACTTTATTTAACCCAATCTACAATCTAATTTATTAACCCAACTACCCAACCTAAAGATTTATCCTTTTTTATTGATTGTTTTTGTTGTTTTATGTGGTAATTAGGAGAAAATATAGATGTATAAGAGTTTGATTTTTTTTTTATGTTTTTTGATTTTTTTTAGTTGTTATAGACTTGTATTTAATGATTTTGTTGTTTTATTTTAAGCTTTGTTTGTTTAAGTGATTACGAATCAACATTTAGAACATGGCTTAAATGTTTGAAAGTTAAAATTGAAAATTATGAACTATGATATTGGTTGAACATGATTGTTTATTTTGTTTAAATGTTTAAAGTTGTTTTATAAACTTACGGAGCAAATTTATATGTGATAAGAACCATGCGTAGAGAAGTTATGGCGCGATTTCTCAAGAGGAAAAGGGTTGGACCACTTTTTTTTTTGGTCAGATTCTTCTAGTTAAAGACCAAGTTATGTCCTAGATAAGTTTTTTTGTTGTTTTATTTAATGATTATGAGAAACAGAAGTAGGTAGTATTTGAACTTTAATGGTTTTTTGTTGTTAATTTACTTACTTATGAAAGTTTTTTATTTTGTTTACTGTTTTACTTGAATTTATTGTTAATGTGATAGGAAGTTAGAATATAGGGTTTAATTGTTTGAAAATTGAAATTGACCTAACCCGACCAGATTCCGGCATGCAAAACTTTGTTTATTTATGTTTACTGGTTTTATGTGACATGACCCAATCCGACCCGCTATGAACCGGATTTTTTTATATAGCTAGGGGCCTAAAATCTTTAATTTTTTTTCCGCACCCCCAGGAAAAAACTTGGGTTCGTCACTGACGCCCAGGGTGCGTGTACGAGGCATTATGAGGCGTGATCTTAGCCACTTCACAACCAATCACATTACCCACTACACATGGCCTTAACACACATATTTTTTAACCCCGCGCATTAAGGTCAAGCTTGGTATTAAAAATATAGTTAATTATCAGAAGGTAAGCACAATGGCTCTTGACCTTCTATGGGGTTATATGACATGTGGCATAACGCACTCCCTTCAACATCAAGTCCCTCAATTTTTTCACTGGCGTTTCCACAATCACGCCAACACCGTTTTTTGAAGGTCACGCCCAGGGGGCGGTGTACGAGGTATTATGAGGCGTGATCTTTGCCACTTCACGCCCAATCACATTACCCATGGTCTTAACATACATATTTTTGAACTTCACGCATACCCGTGTTAACTGTGATCCATTATTCTTTCAACCAAAGTACATTATCATTAAACATTATTAAGAACCAAGTCCTTTGCATCTTTATATCTTCACTTAGTCTTCATTTTTCTTTTCAAAGACTAAAATTAGAAACTTACATTCTTGAACCGGAAGTATGCTGGAAAAAAAACATATACAAAAACAAAGGGACAACTAATCTTGGATTGTATTGCGATCAGCGGCAGAGCGTGAACGAAAACTCGATGGAGGCCGAACTCTTAAAAATTCAATATCTTACATTGCAAAAAAAAAAAAGGAGTAAACTTCCGTTTTGCTCCCTGTGGTTTTGTCATTTTAACGGTTTTGCCCCAATCCTTTAAAAATAGCCATTTTACTCCCTAAACTATAAAGTTTATCTCTATTTCACTCCCCGCCCCTAACGTCATCAAATTCAACTGTTTAATCCTAGTCACATACCCCTCACATGAGGGGCATTTTAGTCTTTTCCCACTCAAACTTATTTTCCTATTTATTTTCACACACTTTCTCTCTCTACCACGTCATCAGGTCCTATCTCTTGATCTCTTTCTCTCTCTCAGATCTGAAATCACAGACCCAAATTCACCACCACCTTCATCCGGTTGCTGAAATCCACCAACAACCAATAGATCCAACAAGGATTCCGATATATCTCTGTGACAACTGTAAAAAATTTAGGTATCCATACAATTAATTAACCATGATTAGTACTTAATGACTGTGCTGAATTACAATTAATTGCTTTCTGGTTACTGCTTTATACATACATGTGCATCACATATTGCTTGATGTCATATAATTATTGCATGATAGTTTATTGACTTAAATGATGCACTAGACGCAGTTATCTGATAAATCAGGAAAATGCTGACAGAACTCAACACATAGACAGACAGTGTATTGAGACACAAAATGAGCCAGAAACTAAGTACTACACTAGTATAGAGTGTAGGAAAGTAAGGATCACAAAACTGCCTTTCTAAGTGATAGTTTAAGTGCCGGAAAGTGCCTAAAACTCACCCAAAGTGCTGAATTCAGCAAAATTCAGCAATAATTAGCATTTTAACAATCTAATTTTATGCAGAAACATGGTTAAATGGTCCTGAATGCTTTCCTAAGTGTCGGGAATCAAAAGTGTCACAAAAATGTACATAAAGCACACTAAACTGCATAGTTTAGCACCTTAACGAACCGGTAACCAACCGAACAACCGGACACTACCCGAAAAATCAAATTTACACTAGAAGCATTGTTTTAACATTACCAAGCTAGTTATGGTCCCCGAACATCAAAACACCCCATACAAATATCTAATAACTAAAACACTTAACTAATGCTTGGATTTCAACTAGTAAGTAACTAGTTAGTTTTAACCTATGTCTAGACACCCCCCCACCTATTCACGGCCCAACAAGGGTCCCACAATGTTGATTTTATTTCAATATTAAATGGGATATGTTGATGCTTTACTAAACATAATATACAAGGGTTAGAAGGTGAAATTGGTTTATAAAAGAACATGTAAGTTCATAGCTCATTTCACACACACCATTCTCTCCTCTCTTCTCCCTTGTTTTCGGCCGACCCCAAGCACACACACCACCACCATCATTCATCCATTCTCAACCACTCCAAGCATATACAAAGGTGCTAGAGATCATACAAGGAAGCTAGGAGCTTTCGGAAGTGCAAGGACCTTCTCTATTTGCTTTTACCCACTTGTTTTCTACACTTGATCATCCCTAGCCTTGTGCTAGTGGTAAGAATCTTGATCTTGCTAGATTACTTCTATTTTAAGTGGTTAAAAGAAGAATCATACTCATAACTTTGAAGAACACTAAGAATCACAATATGTAAACTTGGACATAAGCATGTTTAATGATGAAACTAAGTTGTTTATGTGTTGATTTACTTGATGATTGTTGTTTGTTCATATATATGATGTAGATCAACATATGATCTTGCTAGATCATGATTAAAAACATAATCTAGCAAGATGAGAAAGTAGAAATGTTGAAGGATGATAGATCATCCACACAAAGATCATGAACTTGAAAGAATACATTGATTTCTTGAAAAATAATGATCAAAGTAAGTTGTTAATCATATAGATCTAAAGATTTATGGATGGATTTTCAAAGAAACCAAGTTAAAAATATGAGTTTCATTTAATCTTGGTTCTTACATAAACAAACATTATTTCTGTTGGTTAAACAAGTGTAGAAACACTTGTGTAACAAGGAAATTTTATAAAGAAACATTTTTAGAAATAATGATCACATGTTGTAAACATATATATTCTTTAAAAATGAAGTTTTTAAAGAACTAATCACACTTTAAAGGATAACAATGCTTACTAATGACACTAGTAAATTCCTACAATTTTTTACAAATATTCAAGTTCATGAAGTAGTAGATTATGCATGATTTTGGCAAAGTTGGTAAGTAAAGGTTGATTATTATTATTTTTGAATTGATTGTGATGATTTTTACGAAACAAAATGATATGCTTGACAGCATGGAAACTTCCATTTTTAGGGGAAACTATGGCAAAATTTTCTAAAAATCTAAACACTTAGAAAAATATTTATAAACATGCACTTACAAGTGTATTTTCAACAATAAATTGTTACATAAATTTTGCCATAATTTTTGCTACAAAAATTATAGTTATTGGAGGTTGGTTTTTATAAATAAAAGTGACTAAATATGTATTTAGGAAATATATATTTAGAAGACACCACGTGTGTGATTATTTGTATATTTTGTGTATTAGTTATATTATTTTACGACATGAAATAATATAACACATCAAAATATCAAGGATTACAATCCAAAATATTACCAAAATTCCAAGAAATAAATATACAAGTTATACACAAAATATTGGTAGAAACCGAACTATGGAATAAGACTTACAAAATATTCCAGAAATTTATTCACAAAGTATATTTTGGTAAATAATATTTTGGACACCAAGGAAAAATATTTTATTTTTGGCATATATGAATATATATTTTTCTTGAAACTTTTAGAAGATATATTATTTTTAAGAAATATATATTTTCTTACACAAACACGAAATACAAGATTTTTGAGGTAAAAGATATATTTTCTCGAATAAATATGAAATATATTATTTTTGGAGAAAAATGAGTTTATATAAATATTTTCCAAGTTAAACATGAAAATATATTATTTATGAAACTTATGAGAAAATATAAATATTGTTGCCAAAAGAAAAATTATAAATAATTGAGTAAACTTACGTTTTGCTCCCTATGGTTTGTTCACTTTAACGGTTTTGCCCCAAGCCTTTAAAAATAGCCATTTTCCTCCAATAGTTTGCTATGTTTTTTCCATTTTGCTCCCCGCAGGGAGCAAAACGGAAAAACAAACAATTTGGATGGAGTTAGAGGCGGGGAGCAAAATGGAAAAACCATAGCAAACAATTGGAGGAAAATGGCTATTTTTAAAGGTTTGGGGCAAAACCGTTAAAGTGACCAAACCACAGGGAGCAAAACGGAAGTTTACTCTAAATAATTTTTCTAAGTAGTATTTATAACAATATATATTTTGGGAATATATATTGGTGGACTTTTATTAAAGATAATATTCCGGAGAAATTAATACAAAAATTAAGTATAAGAATACTTAATGAATACAATAAAAATACGTATTCTCGTACGTATAAATACACACCGGAATACTACCCTAATACATGGCAAAATATACAAGTATAAGAATACGAATACAAATACCCCCATCCTTGGGAATGATACACAAGTACAAATACTTGGGAAGTATTAAGTTAAAATATTGTTTTAACGGTTATTCCAAAAATTTAATAAATATAATTTAAGTTAAAATATTAATTATTTTAACAAATAATTATATAACTTGGAATAATATCGAAGACATCAAAGAAACGTAACTCAAAGACATTAATACTAAGTCAAGGCACGACCCGCTCGTCTAATAGATCATAGTACGTTGTAGGTAGTCGTGTTTACCTAAGGAGCTTGAGTTACGTTGGTTAAAGACGCAAGACTGTGAGTTCATGTCCCCACTTTTCTTTAAACTATTTTGTTTTATAACTTCGGGGGTGAAGTACATGTTACAAAATGATTACATACAATTACAATTGGTATGGCTAGATTTGGAAAGTACAGTAGATCATGTGAATTGGTAGGCGCAATCCTAAGACCATTAATCCTCGTGTTAGGACCGAGGGGCATGAGTGATAGATCTATTTGGGTGTAGCGAGCCCACACCCATGTGGACCAGGGTGGCCCATGAGGTGACTATGCCTTACAGCCGGAGGCCCGGTACAAATCTGCTAGGTTTAAGCCTTCCTACGCCGTTGCACGCATGTTAATGGCCTTGTAAACCATTAATTGATCTGTTTCCTTGTTTTGCTTTCATACCGAGATTTACAAAACATACATACATACAATGACTACAAGGTTTTATTCATACACACAAACAAACTCATGAACTCGCTCAACTTTTGTTGATGTTTTTAAAACTACATGTATTTCAGGGAATTAATAGTGGATCTGGCGGGCGTTGGATGTTTCAAGCTGCGTTAAGAATAAAGGATGTCATCCGTTGTCTTAGGGTTTGGTTAGTGTGTCTTATTCCTGGACGAGACACATCTACCAAAGCCTGATTTTATTTAGAGTCTTTTGATGAGTCCTTAGGGAACTCTAAACAATTCATGTGATTTGTAAAACGTAAATTTGGAGTCTATGTTTCAAACAATGCTGTTGTGATGTTTTAAACTTAATTTAATGGATGACCATCTATGGTTTTTATCATATAGTTGTTGTTATGATTGAACGCAATGGTATTAAGAAAGTTACACCATAATCACGCTTCCGCAAAAGTTAGGGTGTGACAGCTTGGTATCAGAGCTTCGATTGTAGCGAACTTGGATTCCTTCTCGAGTCTAGACTACAATCATTAGGGCTCTCACGAAAATGTTTTCACAACATGTTTTCATTGCTTACACGAAATGCCCAGATCCAGGAAAACAAACATTTTTACAAACAAAAAGACACGAAACACATTTCAAGGTTTACGTTATGGTTCAGTCTGAGAGACTGGGTGGTTCAGTCTGAGAGACTGGGTGGTTCAGTCTGAGAGACTGGGTGGTTCAGTCTGAGAGACTAGGAGGTTTAGTCTGGGAGACTAGGTGGTTTAGTCTGGGAAGACTAGGTAGTTCAGTCTCGGAGACTGGGTAGTTTAGTCTGGGAAACTAGGAAGGATACATGATTACGTGATTACCTTGTCATTGATTGCATGTTTAGTGCTAGTAGTTGATATATGTGCATATGTTGTGATTGCTTTGTTACAGACACTATGTCATCATCGGATAGCGGGTTGTCCGACGACCATGACCCCATGGTAGTAGTCTCCGACGATGAGGTTATGCCAGAGCCAAAGATTTTCACATCCGATACCGAGAGTGACCCAGAGATGATGTCCGACGATGACGACGACTTTCAGCACTTTGCGCTACCCGATTTCGGAGATGATTTACCGATTGCTGATGGTATCCCGGACGAGGATCCATTTGTTATTCCTATCCCTGTGCATGATCATCTTATCATCGGTCACCCCGATGGAGAGCATGTCATGGCACCGATCCTCGCTCCTGTTCCTTTAGTGGTCATTCCTCCTGAGGATTGGCCATTCGACGATCTTTTTTACGATGATTTTGATTTGTTTGTTGGTGGTCCCCCTGATGATGCTCATGGCGATGGGGAGCTCGATGAGGACGTTGTTAACATTCCACTTCTGGGGATTCCTGTTATTGAGATTTCTTCTGATTCCAGTTTACACTCTGTCTCAGATTCTTTTGCATTTGTGACTTCTTCCGCCTTACAGGCAGTCGGATTGCGACGTTATGCTACTGATGCTGACGATGATACAACTATGTCAGCTGCATCGTTACCTCCACATGACATTGAGCCTGGACTTGAGTTTGATTTTATTCCTGTTGATCAGCTTGTTGATGCACCCGCTGATCCTGAGCTGATACTTTCTCCTGAGCATTTGCCTGATCATGACCCTGTTCCATTTGGCATACCTGACGTTGCACCCCTCATACCCGATCCAGTTCCTGCACCCGCTGACCCTCCTGTTATTGAGCCAGTCACTCCTCCACTTGCACCTACACCCGTTGATGTTGCTCCTTTTCATCCAGTAGAGTCATATGTGCAACAAGTCAACCTGCCTATTGTTTTCTTGAAGGATATACCTGCACCCCGTCCAGGGGAAGGCACTTCTAGCCAA
Organism: Helianthus tuberosus; assembly: GCA_030545235.1. Taxonomy (NCBI): domain Eukaryota; kingdom Viridiplantae; phylum Streptophyta; class Magnoliopsida; order Asterales; family Asteraceae; genus Helianthus; species Helianthus tuberosus. The sequence continues at coordinate 60,569,783 of CM060372.1, read as the reverse complement.
CAGCCTAGCCATGACCCACATGTATCAGCAGCTTTCCCTCACATGCCTCAGTCTGCACCTACTGCTCATTTTACTTCTTCACCACTAGATGAGCCACTGAGATGGTTCCACCGTACACCATGCCAATTTCTGATCCCTACCATCCCTCACATTTTACTGGTTATACACGGGATGAGTTACTCCTATCCTTGCAGCTTCAGTATGAGATCATGAGTCGCAGGATTTTAGAGCTTGAGATGATACCGCTCCCTTTGCCATGTCCTTGTCAGCCTGCATTTGTTCCTCGTTCATCACCATCCCCATTTTCGCATCCTCCTGCACCACTTACTCCGTTTCTCGAGTTTGACACTAGCTTTCTTACCGTTGAGCAGCAGATCAGTTATCTGTTGCGTCATGTTTATGATCTTGAGGAGGAGCTAGCGCATGTGCGCAACTTGCTTTTTGTTCCTCCACCTCCTCCTCCACCACCATCAGCATAGCCGTTTTTTGGTTTTATGTAGGTAGCTTGCTTTTGATGAGAGCACCGCTATTGAGGTAAGCTAGTGAAGCCTTTTGGAGACCACCTTTTGACTGTATGACTTATGGTAGATTGATAGACATTTTGGACAAGGGTAGTGTGACCCTGTGTTCCCTTTTTGATACAATATTTATGCAAAACATGTAACTGTATTTGTGGTCGATGATTAATGGAAAGCTCAATCGTAATGTTCTCATTAAATACGTTGTTAATTTACATGGTTGTAAATGATTGTGATGTTATATGATTGCGGCTATGATAATTACTTACATACCTACGTATATACACTCCTAGGTCTTACTCGTATAATAGATGCTTATGTGCTTGAATCTTCATTAAGACCTGACCTATACAATCTTCTCTATAGAAGATGCCTCCTCGAAGGAACACTCAGTTGCCCACAACAGAGGCAGAACTGCAAGAAGGGATTTCACAAGCAATCGCACAACTTGAGGCCTTACGCTCTAAACGCAGCGGAGGTACCTCAGGAAATAACCCACCTCACGGTAATGTTTAAGTCACTTAAGGCACATTACGATACGTTTGGACATTCCATGTGGGTTTGCTAATGCTTACTGTGAATGATGTTGCTTGTACAGGCTGTACTTACAAGCAGTTCCTTGACTGCAAGCCTCTGAATTTTGACGGCACTGGAGGTGCTGTAGCTTTCGTTAGATGGGCTGGGAAGACAGACTCTGTGCTGCGAATGAGCAAGTGTGTGCCTGAGCACCAGGTCACTTACATTTCTGGACTATTCCTAGACGGAGCTCTATCCTGGTGGAACCTTCAGGTTCAGACCCTAGGTAAGGAAGCAACATATGGTATGACTTGGGATGAGATGAAAGAACTAATGCTCAAGAAGTACTGCTCGAGAGCTGAGATTCAGAAGTTGGAAACCGAGTTCTGGAATCTGAAGATGGATGGACCCAAGATTGCTGAGTATGTGCAGAGATTTCATGACCTGTCTCGTGTTGTCCCCTACATGGTAGAACCAGAATTCAAGCGAGTTGAACACTTCATCTGGGGATTGGCACCCCAAATTATGAGCATGGTGACTACTTCGAAGCCTCCAACGATCACTGAGGCTATTGATTTGAGTGTAGCGTTGACTGAAGAAGCAATTAGATTGAACAAGTTTTTAATCTCTGAAGGAAAGAAGAAGGAGACTCATGTCGAATCGTCAGGAGAGAACAAAAGGAAGTTCTCCAATTTCAAGAAGGGTACCCAAGGAAACAGCAGTGGTAACAAGAAGAGAGATGTGAATCCACCAGCCGAGGTTAAGACTGGTGCTACTTCTGGTGCTGAGGTTAGAGGAAAAGGATATATGGGCACCCTGCCCAAATGTGATGTGTGTCAGTTTCATCACGCTGGACGATGCAGAGATGGAAAGTGCGAAACGTGCGGAAAAGTTGGCCATGCCAAGGAGACATGCTGGTATGGTGCCGGTCGTGGGAATAATGGTCAGAGAGGAAATGGTAATGGCAACGGAAACCATGGTGGCAACGGTTATGGCAACAGAAACCAAGGTGGAAACAACAACCAGGGAAGTAATGGTAATCGTGGTGGTTCTGGAAGCCAAGCTGGTAATGGAAACCGCAACCAAAACAACAACCAGGGCGGGACTGGAAACAAACAAGGATGCTTTAGTTGCGGAGATGTCGGGCATTTCAAGCGAGATTGCCCAAAGAACAATCAAGCCCAAGGAAGAGTTTTCAACATTGGAGCTAGGGACGCTCGTCAAGATCCGAACGTAGTCACGGGTACGTTCCCTATCAACCAACACTTTGCATCTGTACTATTTAATACTGGTGCCAACTATAGCTTCGTATCCCTAGAATTTAAGGATATACTTGGGTTAGTTTCCAGTAAGTTAGATATCCCGTATTCAATAGAACTAGCTAATGGAAAGCTAGTAGAGGCAAATGAAGTGATTAGAGGTTGCGTAATAGAGCTCGGAGAGCATGAGTTTACGCTTGATCTTCTGCCAGTCGAGTTTGGAAGCTTTGACGTGGTAGTTGGAATGGATTGGTTGTCAAGCAACCAAGCGGAAATCGTATGCCATGAGAAGGTTATCCGCATTCCACTGGCGAATGGAGAGACAATTGTAGTGCATGGAGAGAAGCAGGATACTCCTCTACGGATTATCAATTTCTTGAAGGCACGAAAGTTTTTACAAAAAGGATGTGTTGCCTTCTTGGCTCACATTGTGGATAAAGAAGCCGATGAACCGAAGCTGGAAAATATCCCTGTGGTAAGGGAATATCTTGAAGTCTTCCCCGAAGACTTGCCAGGATTGCCGCCACAACGACAAGTCGAATTCCACATTGACTTAGTTCCAGACGCCGCGCCTGTAGCTAAGGCACCTTATCGACTTGTGCCTTCCGAGATGCAAGATTTGTCGACGCAACTCCAGGAACTTTTGGACAAGGGATTTATTAGACCAAGCTTCTCGCCTTGGGGAGCTCCAGTTCTGTTTGTCAAGAAAAAGGACGGTAGTTTCCGTATGTGCATTGACTACCGAGAGCTGAACAAGTTGACCATCAAGAATAGGCATCCCTTACCGAGGATTGATGATTTATTTAATCAACTTCAAGGTTCAAGCTACTACTCCAAGATTGATCTTCGATCAGGTTATCATCAGCTAAGGATTCAAGAGGAGAGTATTCCGAAGACTGCCTTTAGAACTCGTTATGGACATTATGAGTTTCTAGTAATGCCGTTTGGTTTGACAAACGTGCCGGCAGTGTTTATGGATCTGATGAACCGAGTTTGCAAGCCATATCTTGATAAATTTGTGATTGTATTTATCGATGATATTTTGATCTATTCAAGGACGAAGGAAGAGCATGAGCAACACCTTAGAGTCATTTTGGAATTGCCCAAAAAGAAGAAATTGTACGCTAAGTTCTCAAAGTGCGAGTTCTGGTTGCGTGAGGTACAATTCCTCGGTCATGTAGTAAATGAAGATGGAATCCATGTGGATCCCACCAAGATCGATGCGATTAAGAATTGGGAAACTCCAAAGACGCTGACCGAGATCCGTCAATTTCTAGGTTTAGCTGGGTATTATCGCCGATTCATTGAGGATTTTTCAAAAATCGCTCAACCGCTGACCTCTCTTACTTAAAAGGACAAGAAGTATGAGTGGGGAGATAAACAAGAGGAAGCTTTTCAGCTGCTAAAGAACAATCTTTGCAATGCACCTATACTATCCCTACCCGAAGGAACCGATGACTTCGTGGTATACTATGACGCCTCGTGTCAGGGATTGGGCTGTGTGCTGATGCAACGACAAAAGGTTATCGCTTATGCTTCGCGCCAATTGAAAGTTCATGAGAAGAACTACGCCACGCACGATTTGGAATTAGGCGCAGTGGTGTTTGCTTTAAAGATTTGGTGACACTATTTGTATGGCACCCGATGCACGATCTTTACCGATCACAAGAGCCTTCAACAAATATTCGATCAGAAAGAGCTTAATATGAGACAGCAACGATGGGTTGAGCTGTTAAACGATTATGATTGCGAAATCAAATATCACCCATGAAAGGCAAATGAGGTGGAAGACGCCTTAAGTCGAAAAGAGAGGATTAAGCCCATAAGGGGTAGGGCTTTGGAGTTGATCATTCAAACAGACCTCTCGTTGCGCATTCGTGCTACGCAGAGAGAAGCCCTTAAGAAGGAGAATCTTAAGGATGAATATCTCCGTGGGATGGAGAAAAGGCTGGTACCCAATGAGGAAGGAACTTTGTATTTCATGGGAAGAATTTGGGTTCCCCTCTTTGGAGGTATTAGAGATGTGAACTTTGATGAAGCTCATAAATCGAGGTACTCGATCCACCCAGGATTGGATAAGATGTACCAAAATTTGAAAGATTTCTACTGGTGGCCGAGATTGAAAGGTGATGTTGCAACTTACGTTGGAAAATGCTTGACTTGTGCCAAAGTGAAGGCCGAGTATCAGAAGCTATAAGGCCTCCTACAGCAACCTGAGATACCCATGTGGAAGTGGGAACAGATCTTGATGGACTTCATAACAAAGTTGCCCAAGGCACCCAGAGGTCATGATACGATTTGGGTAATCGTAGACCGTCTGACAAAATCTGCGAACTTTTTGCCAATCAGAGAGAAGGATAACACATGTAAGCTAGCTGAGATGTACCTAAGGGAGATAGTTGCACGTCATGGAGTGCCTATCTCGATTATATCTGATAGAGATGGGAGATTTGTGTCAAGGATTTGGCAATCTTTCCAAGAAGCGTTTCGTTCACAGTTGAATTTGAGCACCGCATTTCATCCACAGACGGACGGCCAAAGTGAGAGAATGATTCAGACGCTTGAAGATATGTTACGAGCTTGCGTAATGGACTTGGGTGACAGTTGGGACACTCACCTACCTTTGGTTGAGTTCTCCTATAATAACAGCTACCATACAAGCATTCAAGTTGCACCGTTTAAAGCTCTCTACGGACGAAAGTGTCAATCGCCGTTATGCTGGGCAGATGTAGGCGATAGACAGCTGGTTGGTCCCGAACTGGTCTAAGAAACGACAGATACAATCATACAGATCCGAGAGCGCATTAAGGCTGCTCATGATCGACAAAAGAGCTATGCGGACCAAAGGAGGAAACCTTTGGAATTTGAAGTAGGAGATATGGTTTTGTTGAAAGTCTCACCTTGGAAAGGTGTGGCACGCTTTGGGAAGCGTGGTAAGTTGAACCCGCGATTTATCGGACCGTTCAGAATCCTGGAAAGGATTGGTCCTGTAGCTTATAAGTTGGAGTTACCAGCAGAACTTAATGGTGTTCATGATACATTCCATGTATCTAATCTGAAGAAGAGTCCAACTCAAGAAACAGTGATCATACCTGCTGATGAAGTTCACATTGACGACACCCTCCACTTTACCGAAGAACCTGTTGAGGTTACTGACAGGAAAGTTAACAAGACTCGGAGGAGTAGTGTTAAACTCGTCAAGGTTCGATGGAACGCACGTCACGACCTAGAGTTTACTTGGGAGCGTGAGGACCGCATGAAAGCTAAGTACCCGCATTTATTCCCTAACACCCCTGCAGCTAGTAGTAAAGCTTAAAATTTCGGGACGAAATTTTCTTAACAGGGGGAGAATGTGACAACTGTCAAAAATTCAGGTATCCGTACAATTAATTAACCATGATTAGTACTTAATGACTGTGCTGAATTACAAGTAACTGCTTTCTGGTTACTTCTTTATACACATGTGCATCACATATTGCTTGATGTCATATCATTACTGCATGATAGCCTATTGACTCAAATGATGCACTAGACGCAGTTAGCACAGTTATCTGATAAATCAGGAAAATGCTGACAGAACTCAGCACATAGACAGACAGTGTATTGAGACACAAAATGAGCCAGAAACTAAGTACTACACTAGTATAGAGTGTAGGAAAGTAAGGATCACAAAACTGCCTTTCTAAGTGATAGTTTAAGTGCCGGAAAGTGACTAAAACTCACCCAAAGTGCTGAATTCAGCAAAATTCAGCAATAATCAGCATTTTAACAATCTAATTTTATGCAGAAACATGGTTAAATGGTCCCGAATGCTTTCCTAAGTGACGGGAATCAAAAGTGTCACAAAAAGGTACATAAAGCACACTAAACTGCATAGTTTAGCACCTTAACGAACCGGTATCCAACCGAACCACCAGACACTACCCGAAACATCAAATTTACACTAGAAGCACTGTTTTAACATTACCAAGCTAGTTATGGTCCCCGAACATCATAACACCTCATACAAATATCTAATAACTAAAACACTTAACTAATGCTTGGATTTCAACTAGTAAGTAACTAGTTAGTTTTAACCTATGTCTAGACCCCCCCACCTATTCACGGCCCAACAAGGGTCCCACAATGTTGATTTTATTTCAATATTAAATGGGATATGTTGATGCTTTACTAAACATAATATACAAGGGTTAGAAGGTGAAATTGGTTTATAAAAGAACATGTAAGTTCATAGCTCATTTCACACACACTCAAAACACACACCATTCTCTCCTCTCTTCTCCCTTGTTCTCGGCCGACCCCAAGCACACACACCACCATCATCATTCATCCATTCTCAACCATTCCAAGCATATACAAAGGTGCTAGAGATCATACAAGGAAGCTAGGAGTTTTCGGAAGTGCAATGACCTTCTCTATTTGCTTTTACCCACTTGTTTTCTACACTTGATCATCCCTAGCCTTGTGCTAGTGGTAAGAATCTTGATCTTGCTAGATTACTTCTATTTTAAGTGGTTAAAAGAAGAATCATACTCATAACTTTGAAGAACACTAAGAATCACAATATGTAAACTTGGACATAAGCATGTTTAATGATGAAACTAAGTTGTTTATGTGTTGATTTACTTGATGATTGTTGTTTGTTCATATATATGATGTAGATCATCATATGATCTTGCTAGATCATGATTAAAAACATAATCTAGCAAGATGAGAAAGTAGAAATGTTGAAGGATGATAGATCATCCACACAAAGATCATGAACTTGAAAGAATACATGGATTTCTTGAAAAATAATGATCAAAGTAAGCTGTTAATCATATAGATCTAAAGATTTATGGATGGTTTTTCAAAGAAACCAAGTTAAAAATATGATTTTCATTTAATCTTGGTTCTTACATAAACAAACATTATTTTTGTTGGTTAAACAAGTGTACGAACACTTGTGTAACAAGGAAATTTCATAAAGAAACATTTTTAGAAATAATGATCACAAGTTGTAAACATCTATATTCTTTAAAAATGAAGTTTTTAAAGAACTAATCACACTTTAAAGGATAACAATGCTTACTAATGGCACTAGTAAATTCCTACAAATTTTTACAAATATTCAAGTTTATGAAGTAGTAGATTATGCATGATTTTGGAAAAGTTGGCAAGTAAAGGTTGATTATTATTATTTGTGACTTGATTGTGATGATTTTTACAAAAGAAAATGATATGCTTGAAAGCACAGAAACCTCCATTTTTAGGGGAAACTATGACAAATTTTTCTAAACATCTAAACACTTAGAAAAATATTTATAAACATGCACTTACAAGTGTATTTTCAACAATAAATTGTTACATAAATTTTGCTACAAAAATTATAGTTATTGGAGGTTGGTTTTTATAAATAAAAGTGACTACATATGTATTTAGGAAATATATATTTAGAAGTCACCATGTGTGTGATTATTTGTATATTTTGTGTATTAGTTATATTATTTTACGACATGAAATAATATAACACATCAAAATATCAAGGATTAGAATCCAAAATATTACCAAAATTCCAAGAAATAAATATACAAGTTATACACAAAATATTGGTAGAAACCGAACTATGGAATAAGACTTACAAAATATTCCGGAAATTTATTCACAAAGTATATTTTGGTAAATAATATTTTGGACACCAATGCAAAATATATTATTTTTGGCATATATGAATATATATTTTTCTTGAAACTTTTAGAAGATGTATTATTTTTAAGAAATATATATTTTCTTACACAAACACGAAATACAAGATTTTTGAGGTAAAAGATATATTTTCTCGAATAAATATGAAATATATCATTTTTGAAGAAAAATGAGTTTATATAAATATTTTCCAAGTTAAACAAGAAAATATATTATTTATGCAACTTATGAGAAAATATAAATATTGTTGCCAAAAGAAAAATTATAAACAATTTTTCTAAGTAGTATTTATAACAATATATATTTTGGGAATATATATTGGTGGACTTTTATTAAAGATAATATTCCGGAGAAATTAATACAAAAATTAAGTATAAGAATACTTAATGAATACAATAAAAATACGTATTCTCGTACGTATAAATACACACCGGAATACTACCCTAATACATGGCAAAATATACAAGTATAAGAATATGAATACAAAAACCCCTATCCTTGGGAATGATACACAAGTACAAATACTTGGGAAGTATTAAGTTAAAATATTGTTTTAACGATTATTCCAAAAATTTAATAAATATAATTAAGTTAAAATATTAATTATTTTAACAAATAATTATATAACTTGGAATAATATCGAAGACATCAAAGAAACGTAACTCAAAGACATTAATACTAAGTCAAGGCACGACCCGCTCGTCTAATAGATCATAGTACGTTGTAGGTAGTCGTGTTTACCAAAGGAGCTTGAGTTACGTTGGTTGAAGACGCAAGACTGTGAGTTCATGTCCCCCCTTTTCTTTAAATTGTTTTGTTTTATAACTTCGGGGGTGAAGTACATGTTACAAAATGATTACATGCAATTACAATTGATATGGTTAGCTTTGGAAAGTACAGTAGATCATGTTAATGGGTAGGCGCACTCCTAAGACCATTAATCCTCGTGTTAGGACCGAGGGACATGAGTGATAGATCTATTTGGGTGTAGCGAGCCCACACCCATGTGGACCAGGGTGGCCCATGAGGTGACTATGCCTTACAGCCGGAGGCCCGGTACAAATCTGCTAGGTTTGAGCCTTCCTACGCCGTTGCACGCATGTTAATGGCCTTGCAAACCATTAATCGATCTGTTTCCTTGTTTTGCTTTCATACCGGGATTTACAAGACATACATACATATAATGACTACAAGGTTTTATTCATACACACAAACAAACTCATGAACGCTCAACTTTTGTTGATGTTTTTAAAACTACATGTATTTCAGGGAATTAACAGTGGATCTGGCGGGCGTTGGATGTTTCAAGCTGCGTTAAGAATAAAGGATGTCATCCGTTGTCTTAGGGTTTGGTTAGTGTGTCTTATTCCTGGACGAGACACATCTACCAAAGCCTGATTTTATTTAGAGTCTTTTGATGAGTCCTTAGGGAACTCTAAACAATTCATGTGATTTGTAAAACGTAAATTTGGAGTCTATGTTTCAAACAATGCTGTTGTGATGTTTTAAACTTAATTTAACGGATGACCATCTATGGTTTTTATCATATAGTTGTTGTTATAATTGAATGCAATGGTATTAAGAAAGTCACACCATAATCACGCTTCCGCAAAAGTCAGGGTGTGACAATCTCATCATCGACAATATTAGACATTCCTAATCAAATTCAGACATCTAACACAGATTTAAGTTTCAGATCTGGAATTCAACCCCTGTTTCTCACTCTACTCTCTCACACATAGTTGTGTGTCTGACAAAGAAAAAACAAATGTGAAGATAATGAATGAAGATTGAACCTGAATTTCTGGTCCGTGTCTGAATCCATCAAATTGTTCTTTTGATTCTTAAGATTTTAAGGTAGAAACTAAAGAATTAATTTTGTGCCGTGAGATTATTAGTTTATGTGATTGTTTTGGATTATTAGTTTTGGACTAGAAGACAAAACAGAGAATAATGGTGGTTTCTATTGTAAAATAATGCTTAAAGTTTAATTAATTAGTTTTGGAAGTTAGGGTTTTGAATGTGATGGGGAAGAAGATGAAATGGGGACGTAGATAATGGGTTGTTAGGGTTTTAAATGTGACTCATTAATTAGGGTTGGGTAAAGACATAATTGCCCCTCAGGTGTTTTGCATGTGACATGCTTTAACTGCTTAAATGGATGACGTTAAGGGGCGGGGAGCAAAATCATGAAGGCCTTCAAAGATCAGGGAGTAAAATGGCTATTTTGAAAGGTTTGGGGCAAAACCATTAAAGTGACCAAACCACAGGGAGCAAAACGGAAGTTTACTAAAAAAAGATTATGAAATTTTCGGTAAAATCTAACACTACGAGCAAAAAATCAGTGGAGGCCAGTGTCACACCCCAACCGATGGCGGAATCATCGGGGCGTGGCACTGAGCGAAACAGATTGTCCAGATGTTTCCATAACAATTATCAATACTATTTAATTTAAATAATACGTCCCATACCGTATCTCAAACAGCAAATAATTATTACAGACATAAATCCAGTCAAATATTCTGTTCCGACAACTCAACTCAAATTTAAATAGTCATCAATTGTTTATCTGCTTCTAGAGACCCCTGATTTGTTATCTACAGACAACTATTTGTTGGGCTCTAAAGCTTTATTCTAGCTTCAAATTCCTACCACATGTGCATCCTAAGCACCTGTCACATACGTTAAAATAAAAGGCAATACATATAATGTAAAGGTGAGCATACAAGTTTGATAATAGCATATAGAGTTCGAATTCGTTTACGCATAACCAGCACGTACACATAGAGAAATGAAGCACGTTAGTTATCGACACAGATCCATCGATACCAATGACTGCGGGTTGACTGCCCGAGGCAGTTCGCAATACATGATTACCACCGTAATCCATGCAAGTAAAAGATCCTTAACAACCCACGTGTGAACGGGTGCTGAGTCCAAACTATAGTACTATCATTGCTAAGGCAGGTAGACAGCATTCCATGTGTAAACATAACAACAAGCATTCATAAGCTACGTATAACATGCATTAACGGTTAGCGTTCAAATAGTTTGAGTAGTGCGATAGTTGTAGTTTGAATATTCGTAACGTATGTAACACCCAAAAGTGCTTAAAGCAAAAAGGGATCGAGTATACTCACAGCGATTATGGATTGAAGGGAGCGCTTAGCGAGTACGGTTAGCCTGAATAGATTCGGTAGCATAACGATAAGTGATTCGTAAGACGTCACAAAGTATGAAAGGATCGAATAGGGGCTCGTTCGGATGGTAATTCGATCGAACAGCAATTCGTGAGGGTAACAATCCGTTCGGGTGGTCATTCGATCGGATGGTAATCCGGTCGAGTGACGATTCGAGTGGATTGTTTCTTCCTATGAGAAGGATGTGTTTGTGTATGATGGTTTGACTTTTGAAGTTTTCGTTGTAGCATTTTGAAACAATGAAGTATCTCTATCTTTCCAGCCGGTCGATCGGATGACTAGTCGTGCGGATGGCAATTCGTTCGAATGGTCATCCGGTCGGACGGCGACTTCATGATGAGGTTACTTATTGAAAACAGGTTCACAACATAAGTGTCATTCGATCGGATGGCAATTCGATCGGATGACAATTCGTGCTATTGAACATGTTGAAGATTGTTAAGTCTTTTAAAGTCTTAGTATCTCATAATCCGAAGAGTAATCCTTTCAAAGGGTCGTTCAATCGGATTGCAATTCGTTCAATACCCAAACTTTAATTAAGAGTGTTTAAAGGTGGGACCCAAGTGTAATCCGTTCGGGTGGCAATTCGTTCGGGTAGCCTATCTGTTCGAATGGTAATTCGTTCGGTTGGCAATCCGCTCTGATTGTCCTGTTCGTTCTACACTTGGTCGTCTTGTAGGTTTGTCGTTATGTCGAGTCACTTTGACAACGTGTTAGTCAACAGAACCCTTCGTCCGACCCAGTTGACCATCCTGACCAGGAATCACCCTAGTCCGGCCGGTTACCGGCTCAAGACGGTTGTTCTTGACTAACCCGGAATCGGTAGTCTCGTGAGTAGAATCTAGATCTGAGCCAACACAACACTAAGGGCGAGTAGGCGACTAGATCAGAACCTGATTCTACCGGTTTTGAGTGTTTTAAGTGTAAAAAGAGTCGAAAGAAAGTTAAAACCGTCTTTCAATCCTTTTCCACCACACTTGTATTGAGATCTTTACAAGATCTTTGTGGAAATCGGTTAGATCTAAGTTGTTCTTAGTGGGTTGAGGTCAAAACATGAAGTTCTTGAAGAACACATGATGACGTCACCTTAGAACACCCGAAATCTAGTGATTTCACGGTTAAAAATTAAGATTTGAAAGATAGAAATGTGTAGGAGTGCGTGTAGATCAAGAAAGTACAAGATTTAGGACGAGATCTTACCGGAATCGAGAGAAATCTGAGAAAAGGTTGAGTTGAGCGTGCTGGTCGAACAGGGATTTCCAAAAGTGGAAAAGATGACAATGACAGGGGTATTTATAGGATGCCAAAAGGGGAAAGGACTGTTCGGTCGGATGGCACATCGCCTGGGTGACCGTTCGGTCGAATGGCACCTGTCATCCTTTACCAAGTGGCTATCCGGTCGAATGGCCATTCGATCGGATGGCCCTTGGTTAGGGTGTTTGACGCGCTGATCTTTGCTGATTCGATTTCGATTGCGATCGATGTGATTCTCCTAGTCGAATTACTCTTAGTCCTAAACACTCATATCTCGCATAATCTATTTTCCACCATTACTAGAGTTCGTTTCACGATTCGAATTCGATTGCATTTCGAGTTAGATTTCGAGTTTCGATCGAGTCCGCTTGCTTATCACAACATAACATAAATAAACATGCATAGGTAACACGTAAGGCACACACATACGTATAATAACAAGTAAAGTTCATAGCTCGAGTTGCGGTTAGAAGTCGATTCGATTAGCATAGCTTGATTATTGATTAGTTAACTTTATCGCATTGTTACTTCCTGTATTTCACAGTCGTAAGTCGATTGATTAACGATTAACAAACATCGATTATTGCATTAACGACACTTACTCCACATAATACAAATAAAATAAAGAAATTTCTACGAGTCAAGTTGCGCGAAATTGGTCGTTGACTTTGACCTTGACTTTGACTTTCACTTGTGAAAACACGGGGTGTTACAGCCTCCCCTTGTTTAGGAAATTTCGTCCCGAAATTAGGCTGGAAGCTGTACAACGCCGTGAATCACGTTTGGGAACTTTCCGTTTGGACCGATTTTGACTTCGAAACGATCGCTTGTGACACGGGATCCGTGAACGTGCGTGACCAAACACACTAGAACGTACTATAATCGGTGGTTCTATAGTTTGATATGGAATCGTACAAAGCACTAGAATCACAATACTACTTTCTCTCTCTAGCTCCTCTCTTGAAACAACTGCGGGTACTTAGCTTTCATGTCGCTTTCGAGTTCCCAAGTGAACTCTGCGCCTCATTTGCCTTCCCATCGGACTTTCACAATAAGCAAGTAACTCCGTCTGCTGAGAGCGTCGGCAACGACATTTGCCTTGCCTGGGTGATAACGGATCTCACAGTCATAATCGTTGAGAAGTTCTACCCATCGGCGTTGATGCATATTAAGTTCCTTCTGATTAAAGATGTGTTGTAGGCTCCTATGATCGGTGAAGATCGTACACTTGGTACCATACAGGTAGTGTCGCCAAATCTTTAACGCAAAAACAACTGCGCCTAGCTCGAGATCATGGGTTGTATAGTTCTTCTCGTGGATTTTGAGCTGACGAGAAGCGTAAGCTATGACCTTGTCCCGTTGCATGAGAACGCAACCAAGACCAAGGTTGGAAGCATCACAGTAGACAATGAAATCATCGTTTCCGTCTGGCAATATGAGAACAGGAGCGTTGCAAAGCATGCACTTGAGGTTTTGAAAGGCAGTCTCTTGTTTGGTTCCCCAGACAAAAGGCTGATCCTTATGTGTAAGAGAGGTAAGTGGTACAGCAATCTTCGAGAATCCTTCGATAAATCGTCGATAATAGCCCGCTAGTCCGAGAAAAGAGCGGACTTCAGACGGATTCTTAGGTGTAACCCAGCTCTTGACAGCTTCAATCTTTGTCGGGTCGACGTGAATGCCTTGACTATTTACGATGTGACCCAGAAACTGAACTTCCTCCAGCCAGAATTCACACTTGGAGAACTTGGCATAGAGTTGGTTCCCCTGGAGTAACTCAAGAACCAAACGTAGATGTTGCGCATGTTCGGTTTTCGATTTGGAATAAATCAAGACATCGTCGATGAATACGATGACGAAACGGTCGAGATATGGTTTACACACGCGATTCATCAGATCCATGAAAACTGCTGGTGCATTGGTTAAGCCAAAAGGCATGACAACAAATTCGTAGTGACCGTAACGAGTACGAAACGCGGTTTTGGGTATATCCTCCTCTTGAATACGTAGCTAGTGATATCCTGAACGCAGGTCGATCTTTGAGAAACACGTAGCGCCTTGTAGTTGATCAAACAAATCGTCAATGGGAGGTAGAGGATAGCGGTTCTTGATAGTTAACTTATTCAATTCCCGATAGTCGATGCACATCCTGAACGACCCTTCCTTCTTTTTGGCGAAAAGGACTGGCGCTCCCCACGGAGAGGTGCTCGGGCGGATGAAGCCTTTCTAAAGTAATTCCTGGAGTTGGGTTGAGAGTTCGCGCATTTCGGATGGCGCGAGTCGATAAGGAGCTTTGGCAATAGGGTTGGCTCCAGGAATGAGGTCGATACGAAAGTCGATATCACGACTTGGCGGTAATCCGGGAAGATCCTCTGGAAAAACATTAGGAAATTCTCGAACCACAGGAACGTGCTTCACTTCCTTCTTCTCTTTCTTTTCCTTCTCCGCTGCTACAACGTTAGCCAAGAAAGCCCTGTATTCCTTGCGGAGATACTTACTAGCTTGGACACAGGACATAAGTTTGAGACCCTTCGAAGTAGTATCACCGTATACACACAATGAGTCAACATTCGCGAGCGAGAATCGAATCATCTTGTCGAAGCATACAACTTCAGCATGGTTTTCTCGAAGAAAGTCCATGCCTACTATGACATCAAAACTTCCGAGTTGCATCGGAATAAGGTCAATTGGGAAGATGTGATTGTTGAGCTCGAGAGTACAATCACGGATAACTGAATTGACAGCGACGGTTCTTCCGGTAGCGACTTCAACATCGAATGCCGAGGATAGCTGGGAACGTTTACGACTAAGGAGTTTCTCAAATTCGAGCGACACAAAGCAGTTATCGGCTCCAGTATCAAACAAACATGAAGCATAAATACCATTCACGAGGAACGTACCATTGACCACGTTGTTGTCGGCCTGGGCTTGACGCACGTTGAGGTTGAAAGTTCTGGTGCGTGCGGCCTGTTGTTGCTGCTGTTGTTGTTGTTGCTGCTGTTGTTGTTGCTGTTGTTGTTGTTGCTGAGGCTCTTGCTTCATGACCCTGTTTGGGCACATGTTGGCGAAATGGTTAGGGTCGCCACATGCGAAGCAGGCTCTGGCTTTGACTGCGGGTGCCGGAGGAGCTTGTTGACCCTGTGGGGCAGTGAGCAGAACTTGGTGAGCAGGAGCTTGTCGGATGCGGCAGTTAGCAGTAAAATGGCCGTATACGTTGCAGTGAGCACAATAACGGCAAGCAATGGCAGTTGGGTGGTGGTAGGTGCAAGTAGGGCAGAGCGGGTGTGGCCCAGTGTATGCACGCTTTGCAGGCGGTGCATTGGCCACAGGCGCTGCTACTTGACGCTGTTGGGCAGGTACGGCTTGAACTGGTGCAGCAGTGATTGCACAGTTCTTGTTGCTGGAGCTGTTCTTTCTCTTGTTCTTCCTCTTGTTGCCTGATGAGGTAGGTTCAGCAGTTGGTGCTGCAGTGGTAGCTTGATGCAGATGTTTCGAAGTCTTATCCCAGACACCAGCCTTAACCCGTTTGTCATTGATTTCAGCGGCCAGCAGATAGGTTTCCTCGATCGTCGTAGTCTTAGCCGCTTGCACGAAATCAGCAACGCAGTCGGGTAGGGCCCGGATGTACTTCTTGATCGTCATGTCGGGAGTCTTGACTTGATCGGGGCAGATAATGCTGAGCTGTTTGAAACGAGCAGCGAGACCAGCATTGTCACCATCCTTTTGCTGGATATGCCAAAATTCATCTTCTAGCTTTTGACGTTCGTGAGGAGGGCATAATTCCTCTAGCATAACTTCCTTGAGCTCGTCCCACGACAGACCGTAGGCTGCATCGTTCCCTCGCTTGTTCCTCTCGGCCGTCCACCAGTCTAGTGCTTGGGACTGGAAAACGCCGGTAGCGTTCAGAGTTCGAAGGTCATCTGGGCAAACACTTTGTCGCAGAGTAACCTCAATAGAGTCAAACCAGTGAAATAGTGCGGTGGGACCTCCTTTGCCAGTGAGTTCTTTTGGCCCACAAGACTTGAATTGCTTGAAGCTGAAAGGTCTTGCGGCAGCTTTGGGTGCGTCGGTTCTTGATTCCTCAGATGATTTGCTGGCATTCTCATAGACATCACTCACAGCCTTTGCTACGCTTTTAGAGATGATGGAAGCAAGACATCTGTCTCTCTTCTCTTGACGAGAAAGTGCATGACGGGATCCAGACGACATTGTCTGCAATAGATATCGCCACGGAACTCAACACATTGTATTCGAATCTCACCCCACACGTTTACTACTTACTAAAGCTTAGTCACACGTACACTTACGTACACACATAACACATAGAGCACAAATCACATAAACACGTAAAATCACATAATCGCATAATTCCTAAGCACGTAGAGCAAATAATCGCATAACGCCTAAGCACGTAAAACACAGGAGCAAAGAAGCGCATACGCATTGAGTCACTTAGAAGCAGTCAGAAAACAGAAACCTATTGTTCAAAGCTCGCGATCGTTCGAGTATAGCGATCGCGCTTAGTATATCGAATAGCGTAGTATAGCATAGGGTTGTCCAAAATTCGGCGATTTGTTAGCGACTTGAGATAGAATGCAGTGCGTGTCGATCGAAGTGAAAGCAAAATCGAGTAAATCTTCAAAAATTTAAACACATAAATAGATAAAAGCACATAAAACACATAAAATCGACGAATTATCAAAGCGACAACTGCCGACTCCAAACACATAAAATTGAGGATTAGATCGTCTGCGGCTACTAGACGTTGACTACCCAAAATGATTCGACTACTCTCAACAGACTTGTCGTCTCACTTCGACTTTCGGGATCGTGTTTCTGCCTCGATTCTTGGGCATTCAACACGTACTCCCTGGGTTATAGTCATGAATTCAGGTCGTTGAAGTTTGTCGAGGCTTTGGTGAGATGAGTAAAAGTTTGGAGCAAGTTGTCAAGGTTAGGGTTTCACCCCTAGCTTAGCAACTTCTTCCTTGTTTTAGCAAAAATTGAGGAGATTATTCATCAAAATATGGATTTCACTCCTGATTTGGTATAATTCTCCTCGTCCGTTATTGAATTTAATGAGGAAATCATTGATAAATTGATAAAATCGGCACTGACCAAGCAATTTAGTTCGAGAGTTTGCGGTTTTCACGCCTAATCCCAACGAAATCGCTTGACCCTATTCGAAAATTTGAGTGCAGTGATAGCGAGAAATAGCTGAGTACAGCATATAAGTTCGGTCTGTTGGTTCTTAACTATAGTCTAGGTCTCTAAGACATCGACTCGGACTAGGTCGAGCCTTGCCTAATTCCCTATAGTTATGGCTCTGATACCAATCTGTCACACCCCAACCGATGGCGGAATCATCGGGGCGTGGCACTGAGCGAAACAGATTGTCCAGATGTTTCCATAACAATTATCAATACTATTTAATTTAAATAATACGTCCCATACCGTATCTCAACCAGCAAATAATTATTACAGACATAAATCCAGTCAAATATTCTGTTCCGACAACTCAGATTTAAATAGACAACAATTGTTTATTTGCTTCTAGAGACGCCTGATTCGTTATCTACAGACAACTATTTGTTGGGCTCTAAAGCTTTATTCTAGCTTCAAATTCCTACCACATGTGCATCCTAAGCACCTGTCACATACGTTAAAATAAAAGGCAATACATATAATGTAAAGGTGAGCATACAAGTTTGATAATAGCATATAGAGTTCGAATTCGTTTACGCATAACCAGCACGTACACATAGAGAAATGAAGCACGTTAGTTATCGACACAGATCCATCGATACCAATGACTGCGGGTTGACTGCCCGAGGCAGTTCGCAATAAATGATTACCACCGTAATCCATGCAAGTAAAAGATCCTTAACAACCCCCGTGTGAACGGGTGCTGAGTCCAAACTATAGTACTATCGTTGCTAAGGCAGGTAGACAGCATTCCATGTGTAAACATAACAACAAGCATTCATAAGCCACGTATAACATGCATTAATGGTTAGCGTTCAAATAGTTTGAGTAGTGTGATAGTTGTAGTTTGAATATTCGTAACGTATGTAACACCCAAAAGTGCTTAAAGCAAAAAGGGATCGAGTATACTCACAGCGATTATGGATTGAAGGGAGCGCTTAGCGAGTGCGGTTAGCCTGAATAGATTCGGTAGCATAACGATAAGTGATTCGTAAGACGTCACAAAGTATGAAAGGGTCGAATAGGGGCTCGTTCGGATGGTAATTCGATCGAACAGCAATTCGTGAGGGTAACAATCCGTTCGGGTGGTCATTCGATCGGATGGTAATCCGGTCGAGTGACGATTCGAGTGGATTTTTTCTTCCTATGAGAAGGATGTGTTTGTGTATGATGGTTTGACTTTTGAAGTTTTCGTTGTAGCATTTTGAAACAATGAAGTATCTCTATCTTTCCAGCCGGTCGATCGGATGACTAGTCGTGCGGATGGCAATTCGTTCGAATCGTCATCCGGTCGGACGTCGACTTCATGATGAGGTTACTTATTGAAAACAGGTTCACAACATAAGTGTCATTCGATCGGATGGCAATTCGATCGGATGACAATTCGTGCTATTGAACATGTTGAAGATTGTTAAGTCTTTTAAAGTCTCAGTATCTCATTATCCGAAGAGTAATCCTTTCAAAGGGTCGTTCGATCGGATTGCAATTCGTTCAATACCCAAACTTTAATTAAGATTGTTTAAAGGTGGGACCCAAGTGTAATCCGTTCGGGTGGCAATTCGTTCGGGTAGCCTATCCGTTCGAATAGTAATTCGTTCGGTTGGCAATCCGCTCTGATTGTCCTGTTCATTCTACACTTGGTCGTCTTGTAGGTTTGTCGTTATGTCGAGTCACTTTGACAACGTGTTAGTCAACAGAACCCTTCGTCCGACCCAGTTGACCATCCTGACCAGGAATCACCCTAGTCCGGCCGGTTACCGGCTCGAGACGGTTGTTCTTGACTAACCCGGAATCGGTAGTCTCGTTAGTAGAATCTAGATCTGAGCCAGCACAACACTAAGGGCGAGTAGGCGACTAGATCAGAACCTGATTCTACCGGTTTTGAGTGTTTTAAGTGTAAAAAGAGTCGAAAGAAAGTTAAAACCGTCTTTCAATCCTTTTCCACCACACTTGTATTGAGATCTTTACAAGATCTTTGTGGAAATCGGTTAGATCTAAGTTGTTCTTAGTGGGTTGAGGTCAAAACATGAAGTTCTTGAAGAACACATGATGACGTCACCTTAGAACACCCGAAATCTAGTGATTTCACGGTTAAAAATTAAGATTTGAAAGATAGAAATGTGTAGGAGTGCGTGTAGATCAAGAAAGTACAAGATTTAGGACGAGATCTTACCGGAATCGAGAGAAATCTGAGAAAAGGTTGAGTTGAGCGTGCTGGTCGAACAGGGATTTCCAAAAGTGGAAAAGATGACAATGACAGGGGTATTTATAGGATGCCAAAAGGGGAAAGGACTGTTCGGTCGGATGGCACATCGCCTGGGTGACCGTTTGGTCGAATGGCTATTCGATCGGATGTCACCTGTCATCCTTTACCAAGTGGCTATCCGGTCGAATGGCCATTCGATCGGATGGATCTTGGTTAGGGTGTTTGACGCGCTGATCTTTGCTGATTCGATTTCGATTGCGATCGATGTGATTCTCCTAGTCGAATTACTCTCAGTCCTAAACACTCATATCTCGCATAATCTATTTTCCACCATTACTAGAGTTCGTTTCACGATTCGAATTCGATTGCATTTCGAGTTAGATTTCGAGTTTCGATCGAGTTCGCTTGCTTATCACAACATAACATAAATAAACATGCACAGGTAACACGTAAGGCATACACACACGTATAATAACAAGTAAAATTCATAGCTCGAGTTGCGGTTAGAAGTCGATTCGATTAGCATAGCTTGATTATTGATTAGTTAACTCTATCGCATTGTTACTTCCTGTATTTCACAGTCGTATGTCGATTGATTAACGATTAACACACATCGATTATTGCATTAATGACACTTACTCCACATAATACAAATAAAATAAAGAAATTTCTACGAGTCAAGTTGCGCGAAATCGGTCGTTGACTTTGACCTTGACTTTGACTTTCACTTGTGAAAACACGGGGTGTTACAGCCAGGGAGCCAGTGATTGCGATCCACACCAAACTCAAAGTTGAGATCATAGTTAATTTTGGTTTAGCTTTCACATTAGGCTTCCAAATCCTAATGTTGATATTAGGATTGAATGATGGATATAAGTAGTGAAATTAGAAGATTTTAGTCATAATGTGCAAGGCCGGGGCAAGTGATTGCGATCCACACCAAACTCAAAATTGAGATCATAGTTAATTTTGTTTTAGCTTTCACATTAGGCTTCCAAATCCTAATGTTGATATTACGATTGAATGATTGATATAAGTAGTGTAATTAGAAGATTTTAGGCATAATGTGAAAGCCAAGGGGGCCAGTGATTGCGATCCACACCAAACTCAAAGTTGAGATCATAGTTAATTTTGTTTTAGCTTTCGCATTAGGCTTCCAAATCCTAATGTTGATATTAGGATTGAATGATTGATATAAGTAGTGAAACTAGAAGATTTTAGTTATAATGTGCAAGCCCAGGGGGCTAGTGATTGCGATCCACATCAAACTCAAAGTTGAGATCATAGTTAATTTTGTTTTAGCTTTCACATTAGGCTTCCAAATCCTAATGTTGATATTAGGATTGAATGATTGATATAAGTAGTGAAATTAGAAGATTTTAGTCATAATGTGCAAGCCCAGGGGGCCAGTGGTTGCGATCCACACCAAACTCAAAGTTGAGATCATAGTTAATTTTGTTTTAGCTTTCACATTAGGCTTCCAAATCCTAATGTTGATATTAGGATTGAATGATTGATATAAGTAGTGCAATTAGAAGATTTTAGTCATAATGTGCAAGCCTAGGGGGCCAGTGATTGCGATTCACACCAAACTCAAAGTTCAGATTATAGTTAATTTTGTTTTAGCTTTCACATTTGGCTTCCAAATCCTAATGTTGATATTAGGATTGAATGATTGATATAAGTGGTGAAATTAGAAGATTTTAGTCATAATGTGCAAGCCCAAGTGGCCAGTGATTGCGATCTACACCAAACTCAAAGTTAAGATCATAGTTAATTTTGTTTTAGCTTTCACATTAGGCTTCCAAATCCTAATGTTGATATTAGGATTGAATGATGGATATAAATAGTGAAATTAGAATATTTTAGTCATAATGTGCAAGCTCAGGGGGCCAGTGATTACGATCCACACCAAACTCAAAGTTGAGATCGTAGTTTATTTTGTTTTAGCTTTCACATTAGGCTTCCAAATCCTAATGTTGATATTAGGATTGAATGATTGATATAAGTTGTGAAATTAGAAGATTTTAGTCATAATGTGCAACTTGTTGAATAAGTCTAGATGATAATAATAATAAGAGTTAATTGCCAAAATCGTTCCTGAGGTTTGGGCAGGTTTGCCATTTTTATCCAAAATAACACTTTTGTACCAAATTGCCCCCAAAGTTTGTAATTTTTTGCCATTTTCATCCAAACCATTAACTTAGTTTATTTTTTCTTTTAAGTTGAGGATATTTGGATGAAATTGGTAAATATAAAACCACATGGACGATTTTGGAAATTTACTCAAACTCTTTTAAATTTCTTTTATTTGATTGATTTTGTTACATATATAATAAAAAAGAATATACATGCAATTTTTATATGAAAAAATAATAGCTTTGTCACATAATTATTATAAATTTTCATCCAACCACTAACTAAGTTAATTTTTCTATTAAGGCGATGGATGTTTATAAACTAAGACAAATATCAATTTCTAATTTTTTATATAGATCAGTTTTATAAAAATAAAATCTATTTAAACCTCTATATTTTATAAAACTAAAACGCTGGTGACCTTATTGAAAAAGGTTAAATAAAAAAATATTATCATATGTACCGAGTTTATAATTGATCTTCTACTTTTTTAAATTCGCTCCTAAGGAACAACAGAAGCCAGTGCCCCCCCTCTATCAAACAACGTATCGTTACCAAACCTTAAAATTACCCACCAAATTGTAATTATAATGCTATGAACCAAAAGTTTCTTTATTCAAGCCACTCAGAATAAGTATTAGTTAGTTACCCTCATAATCTTAATTAAATAAATATTTTATTTCTACCAACATATTTCCTAGGTGCTCAACACATTTAAAAAATATGTAACGTTTTACAATTTTTTTTCTATCTCTACAACTGATAAATACTAAAAGTTGTAATCGATTGTTATGTGTTTCACACCAATAATGTTTTCTCTTTATAAAACTGATTTATATAAAGAAGCTGTAAATTAATTTCTGTCTTAATTTATAAAAGAGTAAATTACTTTTTGAGTCCTTGTGTTTTAGTGGTTTTAACCATTTGAATCCAAAATCAAAAAGTTTAACGCCCTGAGTCCCTAGCCATTTATTTTATAACGTTTTGAGAACAATTTTGTTTATTTTATAACGATTTGAGTTCAAAAAATTGGACTCAAAAGGTTAAAATTTGCACTCAAAAGGACTCAAATGTTTAATGAAAATGCTTATAGGGACTCAGTTCGTTAAACTTTTTGCTTTTGGACTCAACTAGTTAAAACCACAAAAACACAGGGACTCAAAAAGTAATTAAATAAAAGAAATTGTAAAAATTATGTGACAAAACTATTAATTTTTTTTTCTAAAAACTCTATATATATTCTTTTTATTATATATGTAACAAAAATAATTAAATAAAAGAAATTAAAAAGGGTTTGAGTAAATTGCCAAAATCGTCCATGTGGTTTTATATTTGTCAGTTTCATCCCAATATCCTCAACTTAATAGAAAAAATAAACTAAGTTAGTGGTTTGCATGAAAATGACAAAAAGTTACAAACGTTTGGGGCAATTTGGTATAAAAGTGTCATTTTAGACGAAAATGCCAAACATGCCCAAACCTAAGGGACGATTTTGGCAATTAACAACAACAACAATATCTAGTAGGAGAGTATGTTTTAAGTTAATTAATAAAAAAAGAAATAAATAAATAAAATAAAAATAAAAATAAAAAGGATGACCATTGGTATTTTGGTGGTACGAGTACAAGACGGAGCAGTCAAATTGGAATTCAACTCTTCTCTACGACCCGACTTTCAAACTTATTGCGTTTTCTCTATAATTACTTTTGACATAAAACAATGTTTAGTTCAATAAAATGAAAAGGTTTAATTGTCCAATCTGATCATACTAAATATAATAGGGGTGAGCAGAATAACCTAAAAATAATCGAAGAAAATGGTTAATCAAATCCCGTATAGACTACGGATGTGAAAATAAGATTATAGGGGTGTGGAATAGTGGCTGCCTTTTGGTTAACCGGTTCGCTTTATTCTATACGGGCCGTATAACCTTATACGGCCCGTATACACCATGTGAGAATAAGATATTAGCATGTGTTATTATTAACACCCTAACCAAAAACCAGTTCAAGGTTGAACCGTCCGATACAACCGGTTAAACCGTTTCTGAGCCAAATTCAGTATGGTATAAAAACCGGATATTAAAACATTCCAAGCAATTGAACCCTTTACATGCATCTATTGAAACTTTAGCGACTTTCTTGTGTAATGCAATTCACACTAGCTGAAGTAATCAAAACCAATCGGTTTTCGAAATTCCTTAACCAGAAGTTTGGTTTCCTTTCAGGTGGGGCTCAAAATCAAATCAAGCCAACCTAAAATATAATATTGTTAAGTTTCTTTTTTCAATATAATACAAAAAATTATAACTATTATGTCTAAATCATTCTCTTTTAAAAATTATAATGTCTAAATCATCATAATTAAGAATTTAATGATAACACCTGTTACATAGTTATTGTAATATGTGAAACTAAACAATATCATTATGTTTTAAATTCCAAATCACAAATATTGTTTTCAATAGGTCCGAATATGATCCAAACACCAATTACAAATGCTATCATACACAATTGCCTCATAGGTCCAATATCCAAATGAAGATTATGTGTATTGTTTATTAATATCATAATTTCTCAGACAAAAATGGATCATTCCCCTTGTTAGTATCATAATTCTCAGACATAAATGGATCATTCCCCAAATGATATCCATTCTTCTTTTGCTAATTAATATTTTTATCGACAATGGCCCTTTGTCTTTTTCTTTGAATATATAACCTTTTCTTTCGTTGAAGTCTTAGATAACTATAAACCTATCTAGTCATAAATAACTATATACTTTTAGTCTTAGATAACTATAAACCTTTCTAGTCTTAAATAACTATATACTTTTTATAAATACAGGTGCTATTACATGTACACCACCTAATCGTCATAGGAACCATATATACAACGAAAAAGGCCCTAGAGTCGTATGACCTTTGTCAGTGGTGTGCATTGTCGCATTAGTCACTTATCTATCAGTCTAGAACATCATATAATTTATATGATTTGTAAGAACACCAACTCCTACAACCCTGTATGATATGTCAATGGTGTTATGGGTGGAGCTTTGTTTGGGCCCGGGGGGGGGGGGGGGGGGTCCCGCCCTCCGTTTTTCACTTTGCATTGTGATACGGATCGGTTATCAGATAAAATATCATGCAAAAAAAAAAAAAAAACTGATCCAAACTACTTGAAACCCAAATAATAAACCTGATCACCTTAGTATATTTTGACCCTTGATATTGGTATTTTAGGCGGTTAAATTTTATCCGGAAAATCATGAAAATGAAAATAGGCATGTTGACCAAAATTTTTAACAAAATAGACATAGAATTTATCAACTTGTAAAATAAGCAAACCAATAAGAGAATGACAACTAAGCAAAGCCAACACCTCCATAGCCCACATTCCGACTTTCTGGCACCTTTTTAGTCGGCACTATAGACACAAAAAATTACGTCTCACTCAAATGACCAAAGAAAAAAATTACTAGTGTAAAGTGCCGGCACTATCTTAGCTGGCGGGTTAAAAGATCTGGCATCATTTTTGTCGGCATTGAAAAGGGGGGAGGGTCCACCAATCAAAAAATTACAAGTGTAAAATTTCGGCACTATTTTAGCTGTCGGCTTAAAGGAGCAGACACTATCTTAGCTGACACAAAGAAATATCTCCCAAATGGAGCCGGCTCCCTTAGTCCACCGGCTAAAATAATGTTAATACTTTACACTTAAAATTTTCTTTATTTGTTATTGGTGAGATATGAACCCAATTGTACTTTTTTTGTGTTTTCTATGCCAACTAAAACGGTGTTGGAAAGCCTGAGTGTGGGTTATGAAGGTGCCGACTCTGTTTATTTGTCCTTCTCTAGTTGGTTTGCTTATTTTACAAGTCAACACATTTAATGGATATTTTCTTAAAATCTTGGTTAACACTTAACACACCTATTTTCGTAATTTTCCATTTTTATATATAAAATAAAAATTTGGTCATTGGTTTTTTTCCAAATCTTTTGGTCATAGGTTTTTTTCCAAATCTTTTTTGCAGTAAATTACTTTTTGGTCATAGTTTTTTTTTTTTTTCCAAATCGTTTTAGTTTGTTTTAACGTGTCATATAGAACAAGGGGTAAGAAACCTATATATATATATATATTCCCATGCTTACTTCAAATGCACATCCATTTCTTCTTCTTCCTCCTCCTTAAAACACTTGACACTCACAGCAAACCCTAAACAATTTGCTCTGTTTCCTTGCAATGGAAGCAACACACAAGATCAACGGCTGCATAAAACACAGCCCAATCCATGGGCCCACCAATCCAATGGTTACACCACTCCTCACAGACCTTTACCAGTTCACCATGGCTTACGCTTATTGGAAAGCCGGCAAACACAACGATCGCGCCGTGTTAGTTTAACACTATCTCTATTTCGTGGCTTTGTTTGTGTCTTTTTTAATAAAATTCATGTTCCTTGGTTGTGTTTTTTGATTGGTTGTTTCAGGTTTGACTTGTACTTTAGAAGGAACCCATTTGGTGGTGAATATACAGTTTTTGCTGGTCTTGAAGAATGCGTAAGGTTCATTGCTAATTTTAAGTTATCAAAGGAGGAGATTGCTTTTGTTAGAGGGTGTTTATCTCCTACTTGTGAGGTAAGTTTCAACCAGGGACGGCTCGACTATAAAAAAAAATTAATAAGTTGAAGCGGGCCTCGGGCGGGCCCTTAGGGCCCAATTATTTTCAGGGTTTGACTACGTTCGATTCGATTCGCATTTGATTTTTCCTCTTTTGTCACAACTCTCTCAACTATTTATGTAAAAAGTATAAATTGTTCTTCTATTAATGAAAAGTGTCACGCTTTTAAAATCTGTTTTATGCCCCTAAAAGGTAAAAGGTTGAGCCAGCCTATATCAATTCATAAGAGTCAAAGATAATCTTGGGTCAAAGGGTAGAAGGGTCATTTACTAACCTTTTTCATGTTGAACCTAGGATGGTTTCTATGACTATCTTGGAGGAATTGATTGTTCTGATGTTGAGGTATATGCTATCGCTGAGGGATCTGTTGTGTTTCCAAAAGTACCCTTGATGAGGATTGAAGGCCCTGTGGCTGTGAGTGTTGTATATTCTTAATTATATGCCCATTTTCAAGATTATTTTAAAGTAACATAAAGACTGTTAAAACATATCTATTGTTTTTCAGGTGGTTCAACTGTTGGAGACTCCTTTTGTCAATCTTATAAACTTTGCGTCTTTAGTAGCTACAAACGCTGCAAGGCATCGTTTTGTTGCTGGGAAGAACAAACTTCTTCTTGAGTTTGGGCTTCGGCGTGCACAGGTTTTGAAAATCTTATTTTTCTATTTTTTAGATATATTTTTTTTAAAAAAATACATATGTTTTTGTTTCGTGTATAGGGCCCGGATGGTGGTGTAGGGGCATCAAGGTATTGCTACATGGGTGGGTTCGACGCAACAAGGTAATCTTACATGTTCTTTAACACATTGCTGATCACTAATATATTTTATTTATTTTATTTATTTTTGTGGGTTAACAGCAATTGTGCAGCTGGAAAATTATTTGGAATACCACTTCGCGGAACCCATTCTCATGCTTTTGTTAGCTCGTTCACGGTTAGTGTGATATATACAGTCGTTCCATTTGTTCAATGAAAGTTCATTATGTGCAGCTGTTACATAAATTATGAGGTTTTTGGCGACTATTTTAATTTTTTTGGTGACCATGAGAACCCGTTAAGGGAAACGCATGGGGTCCACCAATACTCTACTAACCAGTAGGACCTGGTAAAGCGCAACAATTTATGGCTTGTGTTAAATTAATATGTTGATATTTAGGGACCTGATGATATCACCGAGAAGTCACTTCAAAGTCATGACGGGTCGAGATTATGCAAGGATTTTGTTCATCTCACACAGATGTGGTTGGGCAAACTGAAGGTATAGGTGTATTCTTATATGGATATAAGCATTTTCCATGCTTGTTTCATATTTGTGATGCTTGGCTTTTGTACGTGTTACAGCGGTTAAGTTCATCAGAGGGCGTTTTTGGTGAGACTAATGAAAGTGAGTTGGCGGCTTTTGTTTCGTATGCACTGGCATTTCCTGACAACTTTCTAGCTCTTGTTGACACATATGATGTATGAGTATATTTTTTAATTAATTTATATACGTATAATTTGTAATAACTTGTACGTTCGTTGATTGGTCCATGTGGTTCCATACGGTCAGGTCATGAGGAGCGGTGTTCCTAACTTTTGTGCTGTTGCTCTAGCGCTAAGTGATATGGGGTACAAAGCAAAAGGCATTAGATTAGACTCGGGTGACCTTGCGTATCTTTCATGTGAAGCCCGGAAGTTTTTTCACACCGTTGAAAAGGAATTCCAGGTTCCCGGTTTTGGAAAGACTGGAATTACGGCTAGCAATGATCTAAATGAGGAAACTTTAGATGCTTTAAACAAACAAGTGAGTTATCATGAGTTCATGACTCTTCTAACAGTTTTATTGTTCTCCAAAGTTGTATAGACTTTTTGTTAAATTTTGGTTTCTTGTGCTGTTTAGGGCCATGAGATCGACTCTTTTGGGATTGGAACCAATTTGGTTACATGTTATACTCAACCTGCTTTAGGTTGTGTGTTCAAGCTTGTTGAGATTAACAACCAGCCCCGTATAAAGCTCTCAGAAGACGTTTCAAAGGTTTTAATCTTCTTCTTTTTTTTACAACCATGAGAACCTGTTAGGTAAAACTCATAGGGGGTTTGGGGGGGGGGGAGACCTCTGCTAGAGGGGAATCACGCGCTTACCACTTTGCCACCCCTTGAAGGTTAAAGGTTTTGATTTCGGAGCTCACTAATTCGTGTAACGGATCTTATGGTTGTAGGTCTCCATTCCATGTAAGAAACGATCTTTTAGATTGTATGGAAAGGAAGGTTATTCTCTTGTAGACATAATGACCGGGGAAAATGAACCACCTCCAAAGGTTAGTTTCTTATGTATATTCGATTATGGCGGATTTTAAAGTTAGAAGTCATTATAATACTCATTTGTTTGATTACAGGAGGGCCAAAGGATTTTGTGTAGACACCCGTTTAATGAATCAAAGAGAGCTTATGTCGTGCCACAACGTGTTGAGGATCTTATGAAGTGTTATTGGCCTGGAAGTGCAGGTAAGCCTTGACCCTTAATATATGTATGTATATATACATATACATACAATTTTCAAAAAAAATATACATACATGCATACAATGTATACACTCGTATGAATAATATGTATATAAATGTGTGAAGACAAAGCAAGGGAAGAACTGCCAACGCTTGAGCAGACGAGAGAACATTGTATGAAGCAACTGGAGCAAATGAGGACTGATCACATGAGAAGATTGAATCCAACGCCGTACAAGGTAACGCTAACTACCTACCTACCTACCTGGTATATGCTGCATGTAACAAAAGTATGACTTGTTGGTTTTGGCTGGGCAGGTTAGTGTAAGCGCGAAGTTGTACGAGTTTATTCATTTCCTATGGCTCAATGAAGCACCTGTTGGTGAGCTGCAGTAAGAATGTACATGGTACACAGGCATTATAGTTGTTTGAATATATAATATGTTTTGTTCTTAGGTATTTGGACTTTTTTTTATGTTTTAGTTTGATTATATTATACATGAATAAAGGTTTATCTGCTCTTTAATTTTTTACTACAATCAATATACAATGCTTATCTATGAATCATCATTATTATTATATATAATAAAAACAAATATCAGAGTGGACACCAAAATAGTAACACAAATCAATTCAAAATCATAGCTTCTAAAAGTCAAAAAAAGGTAACAAAAAATATATACATATACAACATTGCTTAAAGAGTTCCTTCATCTTCTTCACCATGATTTGCAAGCTGATTGGTATTTCTTCAACCGCAAATTTATTCTATGTGATCCAAATGTAACCAGACCTTGGCAAATAGATCATTAAGTTTCACCCAACCATAACCGCACCGGTCCCTGATCCTTTGCGCTGTAGTCAAGGCTGACCCAACCAAAGGGGTGATCCTAGCAAGCTCGTTCTCAAAGGGGCGATCACTAAGGTTCATACTTGATGCAGAATAGTTGCAGGTTTCATTGTTTCATCATCACACTGATTTTGTTTTTGTAGAAGTTAGATAATAATATGTATTCTTGTACAGCATTTATAGAAATGAATAAACTAAATTTATGAGTGTTGCATACCGTCCGTCATTAATCCCTTGTAGTATGTTGATATGAATGAATCTGCTCGTCTTTTTATCTGATAACAACAATCTAGAAGTTAATTGTCACCCAACATGCATGTGAAACTATAAAATTTGAATCTAAAGGGTAGCCATCATGACCCATTCTTCAAAGAATGGGTTGATTTGGCTAAAAGTTTTTTGCATATGGGTTCATTTGGGTCTAATCAAATTATACAACAGGTCAATTCGGATTTGCTGAAATTAAAAATGTTAATAACTAAACTGAAGCCTAGACTGAACACAACCGACATTTGCAACTTTAATATCCGGACATGGCAGCAGATAACAGCTGCAGAGGCGATTTCGTTTGAATTCTGTTTCTGGTTTACTATAGTTTTCAGATTGATTGTAATAAAAACCGCCGCCTTACTCTTATTAAAAACTGCAGACGTAAACAAACTCGATATCCTCTGCTTCCCCATCAAAGCAGCCGCACCTTCAAATGATAGCTTCTTATCCGTTTTCGCCTTCTTCTTCACCTTCTCCTCCAATTCACCCCCTGATTCCTCTTAAGACGACAAAACCGCACCCGAACAAGTCCAATCCACCTCTTCGCCTTCATCCGCGTAACCTAATCCGTCATCATCCACAATAAACCCTCGGTAATGTTCCTGCCGTTTAGCCGTTAGAGTTTCGTACTCGTGTTCATCGACTGTGTTGTATATCGGCTCGTCGAGCTTTATCTGGTAACGGTCTACGCTAACACCGTCGCTGCTGCAGCCTCGGTCGGGTTGTCTTACGGTTTTGAGTTTTCGGCGCGCTTTTCGGAACTGATTCCTCTGTTTTGTCTAGGGTCGTATTATTGGCACACCTTGGGGATTAAATCGACACCCTCAATACGCATCGTATAGGCCTATACGATGCGTATTGAGGTGGGTTCAAACTTCTATGTCTGCCAAAGGCTGCCAATGTCCCCTACCAAAAAGTAATACGCATCGTATAGGCCTATACGATGCGTATTAAAGGTGTCGATTTAATTTTTTTTATTTTTGCAAGGCAGCTTCCTGTCACGCGGTAGCTTTCCGTTACACGAACGAAGAAGCAGCACTTTGGACATTTGTCGGTCTTCAAACATCTAGGAAACATTATTTGAGAATACCCCTAAATTTATCGAAGCTGTAGAATGAGATCCTCCACTGTTGGTTATCATCTTTCAACCCCATGTTCCCTAAATTTATCGATTTTGTATTTCAACCGGGATGTAATGCAACGATTCCTCTCAATTGAATGGACCGACACTTGCTTCATAGGACTCACTTGAATCGTCTCGGATTCAATAACAGTACGTTTAGCATCTGTGCCTGCAATTGGAATTGATCTGGGAACAACATACTCTTTGTTAACATATGACACATGATAAAAGCGCTTATTTAGACAATCTGGGATTATGTTCCGCAAATTGGGAACCACATTTTTGCTTCAAGATTTACTTGTGATGTCCATGTTGGATCACATTTGACTTCATCTACGGCAGTACATTGATTTTCTTCCCTCGTGTCTGCACCGTGATCTTCATATTCTTGGTTCAATACCAACTCATCTTTAGTAGTGTTTGTTTGAGAACCTGATTCAGATACACAACGGTCCTCCAATTCCAGATCAGCAAGCAAATACACAACGGTTCTCCAATTCCAGATTAGTAATGTAAGGAGAAGCGTTGAGATAACGGACATCCTATATCAAATTCAAAAAGAAAACTTGTGTTTCCCATAGTCACAAACGGTTGCGGTTTGCACATTCAATCTTCATTGCTTTATTAAAATTAAAAAGGCGGTCTCTTTGCTTCGTCCACTAGAACTATTTGTGTATGCATTCTTTGCTATAACAGGATGGATGTGACACACACAGATAGATAATATCTGATTGTTTCAGTTTTTTTCCGACTGTTTTAGTTATGTTTCAATAAATAACATTTGATTGAAAAGATTTGTTGAAATCGAAGAAAAGAGCAAAAAAGATGAATTGAGGCGTCCATTTGGAACAAGAGGTCCAACAATCCGTTCATTATCTGTTGTTGTCTAAACTATGAATGCACACAACGAATTTGACAACTGTGACAGCTTATTAAAAGTATAAACCACCTCCAATCATTTTCTGGTCAAATCACACACTATAAAGTTTAAACTTATCGTGTGTTGCAGTTTGGAAAGATGACCGAATAGAGATCTGAATAACAAACTGTGGAGAACTTGTTTGCGTTATCCATCAACATAAGCTAAAATAATCTAAAATACGAAAAATACGTTAACATACACTAAATTACGAAAAAAAAACGTTAAAATACACTAAAATACGTTAAAATAAGCTAAATTACGATAAATACGTTAAAATACGCTAAAATACGTTAAAATACGCTAAAATATGTTAAAATACGGTAAAATACGCGAAAATATGTTAAAATACGGTAAAATATGCTAAAATACGATAAAATACATTAAAAAACGATAAAATACATGAAAATATGCTGCAATATGTTAATATAAGTCATATTACGAAAAATACATGAAAATACGTTAAAAATACGCCGAAATACGTAAAAATACCCTAAAATAGGTTAAAATAAGCTAAAATACGTTAGAATACGCTAAAATACGTCAAAAATACTATTAAATACGCAACAATATGTTAGAATACGTCAAAATACGCAAAAATACGTAAAAATACGCGACTAACGGTACTTCCACACACGTATACATATAACACGACACTATGGAGTACAAGTGGATTTCAAACAAGACTGTATGTAATCATAGAATACGATATTCGCACGCAACCGAACGGCACCGAAACGACTTATGTTGAAGATATACGTCATAAAACGACAAAATATGCGAAAGTTCGGCAAAAAACGACTCGTATACATGTCGAACCGAAGGATACACGATAAAACTAAATTTGGAATCATAACATATACGATCGTATAGGCCTATGTCGTATCGTATATCAGCTTAATACGAATCATATAGGCCTATACGATACATATTAAACTTTGAATTTCCTCAAAAATACCCCTGAATTTATCAGAAAAACAGGGGTATTTCAGTAAATTCGTCGTTTAATACGCATCGTATAGGCCTATACGATGCGTATTAAATTATAAATTTCTAAAAAAATGTGTTTCAAATCAAGGGTTCCATCATTACAACCACTTGTTTTCAACGGGGATGTAATGCAATGATTCCTCTCAATTGAATAGACACACACTTGCTTTATAGGCCTATACGATGCGTATTAAATTATAAATTTCTAAAAAATGTGTTTCAAATCAAGGGTTCCATCATTACAACCACTTGTTTTCAACGGGGATCTAATGCAATGATTCCTCTCAATTGAATAGATACACAATTGCTTTATAGGCCTATACAATGCGTATTAAATTATAAATTTCTAAAAAATGTGTTTCAAATCAAGGGTTCCATCATTACAACCACTTGTTTTCAACGGGGATGTAATGCAATGATTCCTCTCAATTGAATAGACACACACTTGCTTTATAGGCCTCACTTGAATCGTCTCGGAAGTACGGAACAACAGAAATAACAGCTTCGGTTTCATCAGCTGCATCGTTTACCGTGGAAGACGATGCATATTAAATTATAAATTTCTAAAAAATGTGTTTCAAATCAAGGGTTCCATCATTACAACCACTTGTTTTCAACGGGTATGTAATGCAATGATTCCTCTCAATTGAATAGACAGACACTTGCTTCATAAGACTCACTTGAATCGTCTCGGAAGTACTGAACAACAGAAATAACAGCTTCGGTTTCATCAGCTGCATCGTCGACCGTGGAATGAAGCATATAACGATTCCTCTCAATTGAATAGACATACACTTGCTTCATAGGACTCACTTGAATCGTCTCGGAAGTACTAAACAACATAAATAACAGCTTCGGTCTCATCAGCTCGAGGAAGTTTCTCTCGATCAGGTGTTCCAATAGATTCTCCCTTTTAACAATGTCCTGTTAATTGTTTTATTTTTTTCTACTTTTAGAAAGGTTTGACCACTTCACGACTGTAAGATGTGATTAAGGTAAGCGTGTCGTATCATGTGTCGTAAAGCGGAACATAATCCCAGATTGTCTAAAGAAGCGCTTTTATCATGTGTCATATTAGAGTAGTATGAGTCTGAGTCCATTGTGGTTCGTGTCGGGTTTGTATTTCCCATAGCCACCGTTTCCGTAGTAAAAAATGGTTGCGGTTTGCACATTCAATCTTCATTGCTTCATTATAATTAATAATGCGGTCTCTATTGAAGATGTAATTGAAAGACTATTTGTCGGGCTTCCAATGCTCACACAGGGGTGCTGGTCTTTTCTCCCACTGTGCAAACAAGTTCTCCGCAGAAGTGATTATCCGAAACATTCTGAACCACTAGCAGAAGAACCCGACATAAACAAGTTCTCCGCAGTTTGTTATTCAGATCTCTATTCGGTCATCTTTCCAAACTATAACACACGATATTTTCGGTTTCATCAGTTGCATCGTTTACCGTGGAATGCATCATTATTTCTGTAAAAATCGCACAAACAAGCATGCCTTGAACGAGTCTAGAACACTCGTAATCCTCAACCGGCTTTAAAACCGGACATAATCTATGGAATTGATCTTGGAACAACATACTCTTGTGTGGCAGCCTGGTTTGATAAGCATAATGTGACTCTTCTACTCTCAAACAAGAATATGCGTTGACTTATTCATGTGACAGTCAACAGGCGTATCGTCGTTGTGGAGAACAACCTCGTTTAATAGTAAGATAAGAAGGATGAGATATCGACAGTTAGCTCGAAGAAGTTTCTCTCGATCATTCAACACGTGTAATCCAGAGGTCGGTCTCAGGAGGGCATAAGATCCGTGGGCCCTATTTTTGGATCTGTGACTCCATGGAAGATCTGAATATCCCCTTGGTAGTTGTTACCATATGTCACATTATAAAAGCGCTTCTTTAGACAATCTGGGATTATGTTCCGTTACGTTTTAGTTGTTACCATATGACACATCAAAAAATAAACTTAAAAAAATCAGATGATTAAGATTCAGGGAGCAGATGTGTTGATAACTTTCACTGTTTGATTTGACCAGGAATTGGAGGTGATTTGTACTTTTAATAAGCTGTCACAGTTGTCAAATTCGTTACGTGCATTCATAAGTTTTTGAGTTTTCTAGGTCATTTGAATTAACCAACATACATTGATCGACGATTTAACTTGAAACCGGTTTTACCTCATGAAAAGGAAAGAAACAAACCAACAAAATCCGAATACTGAAAAACCAACATTCCTTCAACCATTCTAAACCCTAGCTGGAAACAAACCAACAAAATCCGAATACTGAAAAACATCAGCAACCATTTTTCCTTTTCCTTCAATTTCGAGAACATTCTCCCTAACATGATAAAAGCGTTTATTTTGCTAGTGGGTTTTATAAGTCAAAGTTAACTTTCAGATTCAGATTCAGGAAGACATGTCAGGTTCTGTACCCATCCCCGCGTTGATAGCTTCCGTTTTATTACAGTCATACGACACAGCGACGGAGGTTCCAGATTGTCTAGAGAAGCGCTTTTATCATGTGTCATTTGATCGTGTCAAGATCTTTATCTATCATGTCATCGACCAACTGCTCGAAATCCCTTTCGTTTCTCGGGTTCACATTCGACACAACACATCAAAAAATAAACTTCAAAAAATCAGGGCCTTGATAAGCATCGTATAGGCCTATACGATGCGTATCAAGCCCGCCGCCAGACATAACCTGCACCTGTCAGTTTGCCATGTCTTTTACTTTATTTCAATACGCATCGTATTGGCCTATACGATGCGTATTGAAATGAAAAAGTGTACGGATAGACAAGGGGTGTGCCATTAGAAATTCCCTTTGTCTATGTTGATCTTATTGTGGATTGGTGGTTGTACGATTTTAGGTATTAATGTATGAAAGATTTTTTAATTTTTTATTTTTGGTTAGGGTGAACGAGATGGGTGCGGGGAAGGGCTCGGTGTGCCCTTTCACCGCGTGGCAACACCGCCGCCGACCCTTCCCCAACCGCGCGATAAGAATGAAATTGGGGAGTGTTCACCGCTTGTAGAGGAGAGGAGGGGAGGGAAGAGAGAGGAGTTCCAACCAATCACATATTTTCCTTTTTTTAAATGGTTAGCGTGAAACCACTCCTTGTGATTAAGTACTTGAGGGGAGTTGGAGAGGGGGGTTGATATGAACGTATTTCATTGGTGTAAGTGCAGTTCCTGCCGGGTAACTGTCGCTTATCAGTTCTGGTCAACCAAAGCAGAAGTCCAAGTTAAAGTCAACGATAATGAAGAATTCAAGACCACATAAAGACCATGCACTGATCAAGGGGGAGTTTGTTAGTGCACTTTGGGTGATAAGTGCATGCTTTCCAATTGTGAGGGTCTTTATTGTACAAGTCTTGAAACTTAGTCCCAAGTTTATCCTTGGACATTTGTCCAAGTTTTATGGCTAGGAAAAGTGTCTGAGGTTTATGTTAGGGACAAGAGTCAGGGTTTTGTGTAGATTTGTTTGTCCGAGTTTTAGTCCCTAGTCTATATATATGTGTTGTATAGGATTAGGGCGACAATCCATGGATGAGGGATCGATCAAGAAGCTTTGTGCACCTCTCCAACTTCTTGTTCCTCCTGGTGTGCACATCCTAGAGAGAGAGACTATGTGTTAGTGAGAGAAAGCTAGGGTTTAGATCTTTGTGATCTAAACCAGCTTGTAGATGATGTTTACTCCTTTGGTATGTAATCTGTGATGACTGATTCAATATAAAGGGTTCATCTTCTACATATTTCTATCTTGTTCATATTTTGTTCTTCATGTCTTGAATCAAGTGCAATGTTTGATGTTCGTCATCGATCCCGGTGCTTTAACAGTGGTATCAGAGCGTGGTTACCGATTCAGAATGGTCTAACCGCCTTCTGAATCACCATTGCTCTTGATTTGATGTTTGTTTCCGCCAAACATCTTGAAGACTTGAAGATTTTGCAGAAAAGTTGAAGAAAATGAAGATGTTCGTGGTTGTTTTGTTCTCCAAGTTGTTGCAGATCTGAGGTTTGATCCAAAAAATTGCTCTGTCTGAGTTTTTCTTAGTGTTAAACTTATCTGAGTTTTAAAACTCTGTGTTTGTTGCTTCCGGGGTTTTGGTGAACTAGTGTGAAGTCACACTAGGGAGAAAGTCCGGAGACTTGTTTCTGAGTTCTTCTTGTGTGATAATGTCCGAGTTTTTATCTTGTTCACACCATGTCCGAGTTTCAGTTTCAGAATAATGTTCCGAGATTCTTGAACCTGTTTACTTGTCCGAGTTTTAACATAAAAAGATAAAGATCCGAGTTTTACATACAGTTCATCATTTTCCTCCGAAGTTTATTACAGTTTCAATGTTTTTCCGAGTTTTTACAGTCATATGGTTGTGATCTGAGTTTTTAACTCTAGTCCGACGTTTAAGTCAGTTCATGTCTCCGAGTTTTGTTTCTTGTCCGAGTTTTTCAGTGAAATAACTTTCTGTCCGAGTTTTAATCTCAAAACAGGTTGTTCCGAGTTTTTTTTTGGAAGTTCAAAGGGTCCAAGTTTTTTCTTTTGAAGTTCAAAGGGTCCGAGTTTTTGAACTTCAAAACAGTAGTTGAGTCTCTCTGAAGTTTTTTTTTTTAAAGTTCTGTGATCTTAATATGTCCGAGTTTTTAAGAGTTTTGCATCAGTCTGAGTTTCAATGTTACCAAGTTTTAATCCACTATACAGTTAAGTTGTCACTCCGATATTTAGTTAAGTATCCGAGTTTTAGTGTGTCCAAATGTGGTTTCAATTGACTGTCCGGGTTCAGGATTTGATTCTAAATTTGATTAACTGAGTGTTCAAGTTATGATCAGTCATTTTTCCGAGGTGCAACAGACCGGTTATATCTGTGTTCAATGGTTCAAATCTGTAAATCTTGTTCAGTCTTTTAAATCATTTGTTGGTTTGGGATTCAGTGTTTTAATCCATCTGGTGTGTGTGATAATCTTTTCATCTTTGGTTCAGTACCGAGGTTTGATTCAGTTCCGAGTTCAATATTGATTCAGTTGCGAGTTCAATATTGATTCGCTTAACTAGTTCCGAGTTTCTTCAGAGTTTCCTTTAATTCCTTGCTTGTTTGGAATTCCTTTGTACCCTAAGTACTGCTCAATGATTTGATCCGAGGTTTCAAGAGCTTCTGGGTTTTACGAGTTCCAAATTTTCTAGAATTCCGGGTTACCTGGGGTACCGGATTTTTAGCTAAATTTAGAAGGTTGTGGTGTTCGGAAGTTTCGAGCTGTGCATGTTCGGAGTTTTTCTAGTTATTCCGGGTTACCTGGGGTACCGGATAACTAACTAAGAGTCAGAATTATGCGTAGTTTGGAAACTTGAAGTCGGTTTCGGATTATCGAAAAGTTTTATGGTACTTATGTTGTCCGGATCAAGTGAGGAGGTGAAGAGACTAAGATTTGCTTGGATTTTTGTATTGTTTACAAAGAAAAAGGGGGAGTAAAAATGTTGTTTTGAAGTTTCTATTTTCTTTGTAAATCAAAAGCTCGTAGTGCTACATCGAAACAAGTTCATGTTTACTATCTTTGAGATTAATTTAGTGTTAATCTTACCGGTGGCGAATTGTTAATAACATGAAGCAAGTTAGAGCTAGTGTATGATTGAGTTTTGTCAAGTTTGTTCGAGGTTTAATCAAGTGTTGACGTGATGAAGCAAATTGTTCATTTGGCAACTAGTTGAAGGTCAAGCCTTTATCGTATGCCGGTTAGAGTAGAGATGATTAGTCTTCTTGATCTCTTTTCCAAGTTGGTGACTGATCGGATTCTCGAAATAGGGGTTCTTACATTGAGGGGGAGATTGGAGACGAAAGTCATCGGGTAATTGGTGGATTCGTGAAGATACGAGATTGGATCTTGAAGATTCGAGATGAAATGATTTCAGACACTCGGTTGAAGACTCTGATCAAGATGGTGGATGTACTTTTACAAAGTTCAGTTTGTTATTAACTTATCGAACTGAGCTTCATGTCTTTGTGAAGTTTGAAGTGTTTGATGTTGGGCATTGGAAATCCAATGTTTCTTTCTGCTACCGGTTAGGTTTGAAGATTAATGTATCGAGCAATATTCCTACATGTGGTTGTAGGTCGGTTCGCGTTAACTTGATTCGGGAGTAGTTTGAGGGGGAGGATCTACAGTGTTTGATGTTGGATTCTTTGGGTTTCTCAAAGCAGCTTTAAGTGATCCTCAACAAGTCTTTAATTAGAAGGGTTGAAGATCGCTGTGCTCTGCCAGAAAGATCAAGTCTCAGCCAAAGTTGGTAGCAGCCATGATATCATCAGTCAAGGGGGAGTCTGTAAGTGCAGTATTCGGTGACTGAAGATTATCGATGCCACACAGAACTGATGCAACAGTTAAGGGGGAGACTGTAAGTGCAGTTCCTGCCGGGTAACTGTCGCTTATCAGTTCTGGTCAACCAAAGCAGAAGTCCAAGTTAAAGTCAACGATAATGAAGAATTCAAGACCACATAAAGACCATGCACTGATCAAGGGGGAGTTTGTTAGTGCACTTTGGGTGATAAGTGCATGCTTTCCAATTGTGAGGGTCTTTATTGTACAAGTCTTGAAACTTAGTCCCAAGTTTATCCTTGGACATTTGTCCAAGTTTTATGGCTAGGAAAAGTGTCTGAGGTTTATGTTAGGGACAAGAGTCAGGGTTTTGTGTAGATTTGTTTGTCCGAGTTTTAGTCCCTAGTCTATATATATGTGTTGTATAGGATTAGGGCGACAATCCATGGATGAGGGATCGATCAAGAAGCTTTGTGCACCTCTCCAGAGAGACTATGTGTTAGTGAGAGAAAGCTAGGGTTTAGATCTTTGTGATCTAAACCAGCTTGTAGATGATGTATACTCCTTTGGTTTGTGTAATCTGTGATGACTGATTTATCAATAAGAGATTCATCTTCTACATCTTTCTATCTTGTTCATATTTTGTTCTTCATGTCTTGAATCAAGTGTAATGTTTGATGTTCGTCATCGATCCGGTGCTTTAACAATTGGCTCCGATGAGGGGAGTTGAGGGGAGCACCCTTCTTACCCTTAGAATTAGGTGAAAGGGGGATGTTTGTAAAATAGCAGGAAGAACGTTTTGGCTCAAACAGTAATTGTTTTTTTTTCTTTAACAGTAAATTTAATTATGCCAATGAGGTGGTGGTGGAGTGGTAAGGGAGAGAGACTTGGTGTTTTAAGGGACCCAAGTTCGATTCCTGCCCTCCCCATTATTTTCTGCAGCACCTAGTGATGATGGGAGACTAGGCGAATAAGTGGAGATCGCTACTTCAATCCTTGAACTGAGCGGGTTTTACCTCATCGCACTGTCGTGCCTTCGGGCGAGTGTTCATGGGCTTCAGCCCTAGGTGAGGGTTTCCCCTATTCGGAGGCGAGTGTATCCTGATGTGGTGAATTTCGCCAGTAGCTTATTTTGAGGATTCGTAAGGCATATGCCTTGCGGTCCGTAAGGGACCCATATAAGCCAAATTTACGGTATTTCTCACATTTAACCTCTCAACTTTTATGTCTTCCAATTTCAATAAAGTTTGTCCTTATTGTCTTACATATCTGGAATTTTTGATAGTTATCGGACACGTGTTGCCATATTATTCCATAAAATTTCTGAGGTGTCACATTAACACATGGTGTTTTAAACCTACATTTCTAGAATGTATACATTCCTTCTAGATGATAAAACACCAAAACTTGAATTGAATAAAGGTCCTAGCTTCTGGATATTAAACACCGTGACTTTTGAATCATAATACAATGTTTTAAAACACCATGAATTGAACTGTAATACAATAATTCGAGATAAAACACCATGACTTTGAATCGAAATACAATCTTCTAGATGTTTAAAACACCGTGACTTAAAACACATGCGTAACAAATGGTGTTTCGTACCTGCATTTATCATGTTGCATTATTTCCTGTAAAAAGAAAAGAGAGCCCGAACTTTTTTTTTTTTTATCTTGAACCATTATCTGCTATAAAAAAGGAAAGAGAAACAAATTTAAAGAGTGATTATAGTGATTTTTTAAATGAAATATACGGTTTCTATTTTTAAATTGTGATAAAGGACCCACTATCAAGTCAAATTAGTCATTAAATAACAAAACACAATTTATAATTTTGTCATTTAGATCTCAATCATTGGTTTTTATATCTAATGGTCTAAAACACTTCTTATACTTCTCACATAAAACATCCTTTGTACTATAACCTTGCCATATATATATATGTGTGTGTGTATATATATATATATATAAAGAGAGAGAGAGGGTAGGGTTATTGTAAAAAAATGTGTTTTGTAAGAAGTGTGTATATATATATATATATATATATATATATTTATATATATAGAGAGAGGGTAGGGTTATTGTAAAAAAAGCGTGTTTTGTGAGAAGTGTAGGAATGAATCTACACCATTTGATCTATAATCTAATGGTTAAGATTATAATGACAAAATTGTAAATAGTGTTTACCATTAAAATAATTAATTTTCTAGAGAGTGAATTGCAAGTTTTGTCCATTATCTTTATATTGAATTTCAGGCGGTGTCTTTTATCTTTAAAATTGATAACTTTTGTACTTAAAATATCCAAATGCTACACATTTTGTCCTTAAGTCTAACTCAATTAATTTTATTGTTAAATTAAGTCATGTGCAAATCACACAAGGATACTTTAGTGTTTTCTCATACCCTTTTCAATTCCCCTTATTACTATATAAATAATTAAAAAATATATCTTTGTATCCACACACCACAAAATAGTCAACAATTTAAATCCAACTAGGTGGAACCCCCGCCGCGATGCGGGCGGGCCTAAAAAATTAACACATAAAGAAATTAAGACGTAAACAAATTAAGATGTAACATGGTCTTATAAATGAAGACGGGAAAAAATTAAGACGTAACATGGGCTTACATATGAAGACGGAACGTATACGAATTTATGCGACAAGGTTTATTAACTAACACGTTTATTTATCGACCAAATATATCATTCTTACACGCAACAAACATATATTCACAGCGCCTAAAAAAGGGTAATTGCACGGTACCCCTGACGGCGGGAGGGATCTCCCTCCCCAAGCTAGCGACCCGGCAACGCTGCCTGGCGGTGACTACCCAACCGTTTCGAGGGGAGCGAAGAGCCTACAAGCAGGATTCGAACCCGAGCACTTTAGGCCTCGAACCGGTTTAACTTGGGTGTCGGTGGCCATTGGGCTGACACCCAATGGTTCACAGTGCCTAGCTATTGTTGTGGTTACAAAATGATGAGCTGCTTTATGAACATTGTATGCATTGACCTTACAAAAGTGCTTATTGTTGTCGTTGTTTGTTGTTGGCTATCTTTCTTTGCTTCATACTTCACACATACACAAACAGAGTGACGTGTCGGTTGATGTGCGCGTCAACCAATAAGGGATCAGACAATAATCAGTTGGTAAGTAGCATCCTCATAGATTGATGAAAGAAAACGATCAACATGAAAAAACTCCTCTTCTTCTACCTTTACTGCATCTCCTACACTCAGTTTTTCCCATTCTAGATTCAAAAAACGCCTCTACCTCGATGAACTTTGACTTTCCGATTGTTGACCTCATGATCCTACAAAACGCATATGATTTAAAAAAAAGATATTAGGCTGATGAATCTT
Source organism: Helianthus tuberosus (assembly GCA_030545235.1). Taxonomy (NCBI): domain Eukaryota; kingdom Viridiplantae; phylum Streptophyta; class Magnoliopsida; order Asterales; family Asteraceae; genus Helianthus; species Helianthus tuberosus. Next base: position 60,526,805 of record CM060372.1, on the reverse strand, counting down.
GAATAAACATGTGGGAACAATTCAAGAACGAAACTTCTTTATGATGAAACCTGAATCAAGCTGCTGACTTATAAGATCTATCATGATTTTACCTAAGTAACAAAAAAATCAAATTCCAAGGCATTGCTTATACGCTTTTTGCGTTTTGACACAATGGTAACATGTTTTAAAGGAAATATATACACACACACGAACGACAAGAAAAGTTTTATTAAAACAACCTGACCCTATTATTTATCCACTTCTATATAGATCAAAGAGTAACAACTGTGATGCACAAACCAAATTTTGTAAAAAACTTACTCCCTTGGTTATGATGCCTAAACTGTAGTTTCGCAAAGACTGTCTCCATTTTTCAATGGTAACGTGCACCACTGCTACACCTTGTCCCAAACCTGAGCAGCCACTGGACACGAAATTAAAATGCGTTAACGTAGCTAGTATATAATAACATTATTTTAGAATATTATAATGAAATAGTTTACAGTTACTCAGTTTATTATATACACAACATGGCTCAATTTAGTTGGATTCTAACTTCTAAGTACCATATGACTCGTCTTGGATTTTTCGTATAAAAAACTGTAACTCGTGGGTTTTTTATTCTTCAATAGCCATTGGGCACATGGTCGAAACAGCGAGAATCGAGCATTAGACACCAACTTGGGTCGTACAATCGGAATTAACTGTTGTTATAATCTTCTTATAACCGCAGATAAAAAAGCCATACGGGTGACCCAAGCTATTTTGCATATAAAAGATCATGTGTTTGATCTGTTACCCCGACATACTTCCAAATACAAGGTAAGGTATTCGTTAACATTGTCAAAAACCACACGACAACATTTTAAAATAACATACTTGTAACACCATTAGTCTATCTAATAAAACTATACCCAACTTATATTTCATTTTCAACCCATGACCATCCAAGTATTAACTACATCCTGAAGTACATAAAAAACAACTTATGCTGTGAGACGTGTACAAGTGCTGGCTATAAATTTAAAATAATAGATAATACCATATTCCCAGTGACGGACTTTTCTCTTGGCTTATTTCATACGACGTGCCCAAGATCTGGATTGAATCTTGGTTGGATTCCTAATGACAAAACCATCCTAGACTAACCTTCTCATATTTTGACATGCAGTCATAAAGCAAAGAAATGATGGCGAACATTCATCGAATATATTCTTCACAGAAAAAAAAAACAAAACAAAGCACGTCCATTGACTAAAAGAGTTACCGCCAGCTGTCCATACCCTTGGCCAAAAGACTCCACTAAGCGTTGTTTGATTTATTTAGTGTTAAAATAACTGTCGTTTACAATATGTGTCATATCTATCTTCCAACTTTATAACTATTTTAGTTTATAGCAGGAACATTTGTTAATCACACAAAAAAACACAGATGTAGTTCTAGTTGTAGTGCTTCTTGGGGGGGGGGATAATGAACGGTCCTCCCAACCGCCGGAGTGATCCCACTCCGGGAGCCGCTACCCGACCAAGCTAGCTCCGCGGTGAATTCCCCTTGCCGAGTTCTTACCCTGGCGACATATGCCACTCCAAAGACTCGAACCCGGTACCTCTGGGAAGAGGTGGGTGTCGGTGGCCAACTGGGCTACCCCAGTTGGTTAGTTGTAGTGCTTCTTTGTCTACATACTATGGCATGTCTGCCTTCAAGCCTTATACCATCAACACACTACTGGTCATTGCCATCAAATATACTCTAATTCACATATTATAATTTGTCCCCTTCTAATTATGTGATCCTCTTGTGCTTAAATCAGCAACTATTAAATCTTTAAATTGTAAAAAAGAGTTTCAATAAAGGCTGCATATTCTTATCCAAATATCATAAACTTAGAAAAGAATACGAACACATCAAACAAATCATTTTCTAATCATTCTGTCAGTATAATTTCTTTTACCGGTCCTCAGTATATTATGATAACCCATTAAAGCAATGGCAAATATTAAACCAACTATTTTTAAATCTCTTACCTTTTACAAAATTCATTGAAGGCCACACATTCTTATTCATATCTCAGAATCATATGATATGCACATAAAAATGACCATTAGACAAGAAATAAGGACATTAAACAATCATTTATCAACCCTTTTATAATCAAAACCGGTGAAACCTTTTCTTAACATTTTCCCAGTGAAACTTTTAGAATTACAAGTTGGTTATACCTTTACATTGACTTGGGTCACTGGAAGGGAGAAGTAGACCCATCTGTCCTCTATTAAACAAAGATCTCCATTGTCTTTGATGTCCAGCTCTGCATATTGTCACTCAAAGGTTTAATTAGTCACCTAATAAATATAGTGATGCTCAACCCATCTGATTCCTAGGAACCTTTGTATTTGTAGACTTTAAACTCCATATTTCCAGCTTGATAAAAGAGTGTGATGCTCCACCTATTAATTGATACATCAAGATTTCTCCGGCATTTTATTCATATGTATCCTTTTTTTTGCATATACACAAATCAACTGAGTGAATACCCCTCAACCCGTAAACGAAAACTCACTCTTCCCGAATAGATCATACATGAATTGAAGTATCATACAACAAGTCAATGTAATATCCAACACCACGTCTTAACACAAAAATGCTACCCACAAAAATGCGCGCTCACACACACACCAAACACACTTGATTTACCCCCATACTCGGTCCCTTGCGGCATAGGTACGACACCAAATACTCACGCACATCAAATCTGTAGATCCCATAAACCCCACCCAAAATTGTACCAAAAACCATGTTTTGATGCACTACAACAACATAGAAACCAAAGCAAGTAAAACTAAAAATGAACTTTAAAAATATACGTACACCAAATCTGCAAGACCCATAAATCCCCCACCCAAAATTGTAACAAAAATGTCAATTTAGTGCATATATCCTTGTCCAACAAAATATTTACGTAAAAACACAAAAGACATTTACCTTCTTGTGGTGTAAGGGAAAAGCAAATATCTCCTGTCAACATGTTTCCCCAAACATTCTCCCTTTCAATTCCTACAAAACAACATCAATAGCTACATTCATCTTATCTACCAAACTAAGCATCGAGCATAAGAACCCTTAATAAGAATCGATTGGGCAAAGTTAATGTACTTGCAAGGAGGAATCGTAATGGTAGGAGGAGAAAGCCGCTCTGTATGCAGCGATAATAGATGCAACGCTCGCATAAGAAGTTTTCTGGGGAACAGTCGATTTAGGGTTCCTGTTACACAGACGCTGACGAAGAAGGAAGTTTCAGGCACAAACACCGACGAAGAAGGAAGTTCCAGGCAGCAACTCCACAAATCTTGCCGTTCACCAGCACTTGTCGCACCACCACCAAGTCACCAACACCGCCTAGATGGAGACAGAGAGAGAGGGGGAGGGACATTGCTGCTTGTATAGAAACAATTTACAAACAATACAACCTAACGCACAACAAATATATGCAAATAACACCCATGCAAACGGTACCACACCCATATGCCAAATCATGTTGCAAAATTATAATATATAATGAGACTTTTCATGCACAGTATTCAAGACTTGCAAAATTTTTGTTACATGGCTATTTATCTTTAACATCACAAAACTAAAAAAACCCACAGAACCTACAAACATTTTGTTACAGGGCTATTCATCTCCTTGAATAAGATGAACCAATATGCCTCACCTCCATGAAGACGAAGAAGTACACAATACAGAGCCCCAACCCCACGTTTCCGTTGACCGTACAACCGACAAAGATTTCCAGAAGCCCTAGTTCGATCCACTCAATCCTTTCTTCATCTTCTTCGCTTCCTTTGGCACTCGATGCATATTCCGAAGTAATATTTCACGCCTTTTCTCAGTTTTTAGTTTATTTATCAAATCAAGTGTTTGTTTCGGATTTATGTGATGTGCAGAAGTGGAGTTAGATTTGGAATTTAAATGTGAAATAGTGACATTTTGAAGTTAAGTTGGGGTGCATGATGAATTATAAGGTCACTGAAAGATTGTAAACCCTTGCCTTCTCATTCATCTTTACATCATATAAATAATGTACAAACAATCTCCTATCTTTGGAGAGAGATTACATGACAAATATAGATGATATGGTTTGTTATAATTTCCTAAATATACAATGGTCTATTACACCCCCACAGTCGAAGCGAGAGGAGGCTGAATGCTGAGACTGGACCTGAAATCGTCAAATAAAACTTTGGGCAGCCCCTTCGTGAAGATGTCAGCCACTTGAAATCGCGTGGGAATGTGAAGAATCCGGACGGAACCACGCTGAACTAAATCGCGGACAAAGTGAATATCTAACTCAATATGCTTGGTACGTTGATGTTGAACGGGGTTTCCGGACAGGTAAATAGCACTAATGTTGTCACAGTACACAAGACTTGCACTAGTCAGCGGTTTGTGTAATTCAAGCAAAAGATTTCGAAGCCAACAGATTTCGGCAACTACATTTGCAACTCCCCGGTACTCAGCTTCAGCACTGGATCGAGAGATAACCGACTGTCGTTTAGACGACCAAGAAATAATATTCGATCCTAAGTAAACACAATAACCGGAGGTAGACCGGCGAGTATCCGGACACCCAGCCCAAACGGCGTCGGTGTATGCACGTAATGAGAAATCCGCTGAAGTGCCAATGGTAAGCCCATGCGATGACGTACCTTGAAGATATCGTATGATCCGTTTAAGAGCATTCCAGTGATCCACCTTTGGTGCATGCATATACATGCAAACTTGTTGAACAGCATAGCAAATATCGGGTCGCGTGAAAGTTAAATATTGAAGAGCTCCCGCAAGACTGCGATACAAAGTTGGATCGTCAAAATCAACACCCGCGGTAGAACCAAGTTTCGGTTTTGTGTCGACCGGCGTAGCCACGGGTTTACATGAAGACATGCCAGCACGGTCAATAATTTCTTTCGCATAAACTTGTTGTGACAGAAACATTTTTGTACCTTGCCGATGTACGTGAATACCCAAAAAATGACTTAATGGCCCGAGGTCTTTCATTGCAAATTCGGCAGCGAGATGAGACATCAGTTGTACACGAAGGGAGTCAGTGGATGTCGTGAGAATTATGTCATCCACGTATATTAGGAGATAAGCAGTGGATCCGTCATGGCGGTAAGTAAACAAAGAGTTATCACATTTACTTTGCGTGAACCCCAATGAGATAACGAAATCCGTAAAACGTTGGTACCATGCACGCGGGGCCTGTTTTAAACCGTAGAACGATTTCTTCAAAAGACAAACATGATCCGAGTATTGCTGATGACGAAACCCCATAGGTTGGTACATATATACTGTCTCGTTAAGGTTGCCGTGAAGGAACGCATTAGTAACGTCCAGTTGATGAATCGGCCATGATTGAGACAAGGCAATTGACAACACGGTACGTATGGTAGTGGGTTTGACAACGGGACTGAATGTTTCACCACAATCTACCCCAATCTGTTGATTGCTCCCGTCACATACCAGACGGGCCTTATATCGCTCTAATGTACCATCCGAACGAAACTTATGGCGAAAAAGCCACATACTACGTAACACATGCATGTGAGGTTGCTTCGGAACCAAAACCCAGGTCTTATTTTTAATAAGGGCATTAAATTCGGTAGTCATGGCGTTATGCCACTCCGTGTTAGACAAGGCATCCTTTGGGTTTTTAGGTAGAGGGGTAAAGGTCGAAGAGTGAAGATTGAAAATTTGTTTGGGTTTAACTATGCCGTCCATAGAACGGGTGCGAATAGTTCGAGTGGGGGGTGGGGAAGGAGGATGATGGAGAGGTGAGGTAACAGAAGTGGGTGATGAACTATTGGATGTGGAAGGTGAGGTTGGGCCAGAAATTGAATTAGGAAGTGGGCTGATAGTAGTCGATGGTGAGGAGTGATTATGTAACACCTCGCAAATTTCGGGTTTAATATTAAAACGACACGTGTCATATAAGACAAAAACGCGTTGGAAAACCAGATTTAATAAAGATGTTTTCGGTAGGATTTAAAGTGGCGTCATGTTAAATCGTTACCTCTGAACGACCTCAATTATAAATCCCAAGACCCGATATAATAATTTACACATCTATTACACTCTCAATTCAGAAGTTGGGTTCACAATAATGGATGTTGAAAAGCATGATTGATCCCAAGAAGGAAATGAATGGTAAACCGTTGTTTACGGGTCTTGTAAATACAATCATTTGAAACAAAGGATATTGGTAGGGTAAGGAACTGTACTAGACCCATAATAGAGGTCCCTTGTTGCCAAAACAAAGTCCCAAAGTCGTGCAAGTTGATGCCCTTTCGAACCACCAACAAACAAACAAAATTCGGATCTGCATAGGCGTCGCGTAGCGCGACGGACCCTCGCGCTACGCGAGGGGTTGCCCAGCGACAGCTTACCTGCTGTTGGCTGTTGTGTGCAATTGTGACCCTCTTGGCCGGTTTTTCTTGCATGTGAAGGACCCTTAGACTCCCCTAGACACTAGAGACATGTGTTTATCATTTGTGGCTGATCATAGACCCTTGTGTCAATACATTGTGGTGTGTAAACCCATTATATAAAGGGCCTTCATGTCACAACCATTCCTCACATCAATTGCAAACAATCTGATCATTTGAGGAGCTTTCAAAGCTGATACAAAGCATACCTAATCATCATTATACTCTTGTAAGTCCACTAGTCCTTTCTTAATTATGTTTAGATTAGTTTTTAGCTTAAAAGTCAACTTATCGTACTTAACGTTTGACTTCCAGTTTAATTAAAGTAGACTCAGTCGTAACCCGAAATAAAAGTACCGTTAGGTTGGTAATTATATGGGTAATAAGACCCTAAAAGGGTTCCCCCTGATTCCAGACCTAACTAGGTCGTTTGTCGGGTCAAACGTTGACCGAAAAAGTCAACAGAATTGCAAAATATGATTTAATGCACGAAATGCAATCCGAGAGGCGTGTAACCTGTTTTAATCTTAATATAACTTGGTAATAAGTATAAAAACTTGTCTACGCTTGCCCGACTCGACAAATTTCTGTTTAAACCCGGTTCGGGACCGAAAGGCGCAAAACCTTGACTTTTGCTTTGACTTCGGTTCTGACCCGTTTTAGTTTGAATTAGACATGCCTTAAAGTCTCATTAGGGTTGGGTTACATGCTAGTATAAGTCTCTGTACTTGTTTCGTTGATTATCCGATGCATGCACACGTTTCCGTTAATCGCTTAAATTGGACCATAACGCCCTTATGACCATACAACGAGAATTTTGAAAATGTGGAAGTACAATAATCTTAGTTACTGATTATTAAACATGTACGTAAATTTTCACGTCAATCGGAGGTCTAGATTAGGAGATATGCGCATTAGCGTAAATAATAAGCTTTTTATTAATTAAACGGCGCGATTAGCGCATAGCCTATCTAAACCCGATTTTCGGTGCCAAAACTTTTACCCACTGATGTTAAATAATATTTTGGGATTTTTGAAGATTTTTAATTATTTTTAAACTGATCTTAAGCTAGGCTTATCGCATTGATTCGGTTAATACCGAATATGCCCTTTTAGGCCATAAAACGAGTTTTACAAATCCGTTTGATACCAATCCAATTGCCACTGATTTTAAATAATAAATAGAGTGTTTTGAGCCTGTTTTACTGATCAGAAAACTCAGAACCATATTTTAACCCGTACGTCGCTTAAAACGGTTTTATACGCGTATTAAACGCATAGTTTGGGTCTAGAACCATTTTATCACAAAAGACTTTATATCAACTGTTGATACCTGTTAAAATTGATAATTTTTCTGATTAAACCAGACCCGTATCTCAGAGGTATTATAAACCCCTTTTATAACCTTCAAAATGACCGAAATACCCCTACGGGGCATAATTAAGGATTAAACTCGTTATGGGCATTATGGAAGATATCATAATGATATCACAACATAATTAAAGCGTATTAACTTAGGAAACCTGTTCGCGACCCTTTCGGTTACCCGTTATGCATTATACGCGTTCGGTTCGGTTTATGTAACTAGTTTGCATAAACTAGCCGAAACGGGTCAAACGATATCATTTTTATCTCAAAATCCAGAATGTGAATAGTAAACCCATATTAAACAAGTCCTCAAACTTGTCGGGTCTAAATCACATTCTATCCGGTCTTCGCTTAATCGTGCGTACGAACCGTATCATTAAAACTGACCGGTCTAAGCTTAAGCTTAATTAAAGGCCCGTTAGTATTCTAATAGGTTATATTAAACCTTCGTTCCAGATTAGGAGAACCAGTAAAAGCTATCTGCAATTTATTCGATTAAGGATTTATACTTGCAAAGGTAAATACTTTTAACTTATTTTCCCTATACGGGCTTGGGTTACGGTACATAGCGTACCGCTTGATCGGGCATCAAATCTTCCACGCTTAGTGGTTAATTGAATAATTTGATCGGCTCGTTTTAAACAGATGTGTTTACTTTACAGCCTTTGGGAGGTTAATGACCATGTCCCGGATATCCTCGGCATTATCTTACGAGATTGCCACGACCTGAGCACGGGGTGTAGGCGTACTCCCGTGTATAACTCACTTACAGTGGTGTGTCTATTGAACTTTAACCCGGATACATTCCGGGCTACTGAACGCATAAGTAACACATAATTCGTTCACAAGATTATTATATTATCAAAATAATTCTCCCAAGTTAAATAAAATGTTTATGCCATGTGCATCCAAACCAATTTTCAATCATTTTACAAAATGAGTCAGTTGAATGTATTTACCAGTGTAAACTGACGTATTTTCCCAAAAAGATTAAATGCAGGTACTAGGCGAAATAGGCTGGGAGTCTCCTAAGCATCACTAGAAGTCTCGCTAACTTAAGATGCCGAAGTCTGTTGAACCATAAACAATATTTTTATTATTCGATCCTCCTGTGGATAAACACCGGATAATTGTGACTTTGTTTACAATAAATAAATTCGGTTGTATCTTATTTAAATTTGCTTCCGCTGTGCATTATTATATTGTGTTGTTTGACTATTACGTTGCCAACCACGTCACGATACTCCCCCACCGGGCCCACCGGTGACACGTGGAAATCGGGGTGTGACAGGTTGGTATCAGAGCCAACTCTGAGTGAATTAAACACTAGCCTTTTGTGTTTAATCTCAGTTACACAATTGCACATATTTAAACTTTCGAGTCTAGACTTATAACCTAGGACAAATTCCACCTTATTCGGTTTTTGTTTTGTCCTTTAAATTTTATATGTTGTTATTGTTATCTTATGCCTTATTGACAGGAATAACAAAGATGCCTCCGAGATTCTTGCGTACGCGAGGACGTGGAAAGGGGCCGGTAGCCGCCCCCAACGATCACGAAGCAGGACCTTCGAATACACGAGGTCCTATCCCCGCCGAGAGTGATGGTACTCGACGGAACCAGAGAGGTCTCTTTCAACCGGCAAGACGGTCGGTTTCGAATAGCTCGACGACTCCCGCTCAAGACTCCTACGGGCCACATTCAGAAAATGAGCCTGGAGACTCACACCATTCGTACATACCGTTACAGCGATCAATGTCGCACCGCCCTTTTGGAGACCCCACTCCATTCTTTCAAGGCCAGTTTAACCCGACAGATTATATACAAGAACCAGTGGGTTTTAACCCATTGGGACCGGAGGACCATTTCTCTGGAGGCAATGATATGGACGAGGAAGACGACCCCATCGAGCCCGCATCAGGAACTCCCAACCACCCAATCGAGGTCTCGGATAGTTCCATTTATCACGGACCACCCTATAGTGGTCCAGATAGCTTCCAGGCTATCTTTACTCAGCACGAATGGTACTATACACCTTCTCACCATTCGTCGCCGCATGTACAGCAGCAGCCTCACTATTCTTCGCCTCATGAGCAGCAGCAGCAGCAGCATCATCAAGATTCCTCTGGGAATCACCAGTTTGTGGCAGTTACGCCACCGCCTCCACCGCCACCAGTTCAGCCGGCGCCTCCTCAACCGCAAAGACGTATGAGAACCGGAGCCCGGATGTCCACACGAAGAGAAGAGTTTCATTTCAGCTCTCCTCTACAATCAAGTGGCAGAAATTATCAGCCGCTTCCAGAAGATCCACAAATGGGTGGACCATCAAACCCCTTCGCGCAGCAACCGCCACCAATGGATTTCGATAATCAGATACCAGCATACACGGGTCCTTCGATGTATAACCCGTTTGAGCCACCGACCCACACTAACCCCGGTTACGCTGAAGCCGACCCATACCTGGTAGCTGCTAATTACAACGCTCTTAACCCTGATGGACCGTATGGGGGTCCTTGGGGAGTAGGGTACCCAGTCCAGGGGTACCAGATGCCTACACAACCCCCGTTTTACCAACAACCCCCGCCGTCTATACAAATGTCGCCACCACTGCATCAGGAGATCCTGCAAAGTATTAGAGAGGTGCGACATGAGGCACGGGAAGATCGACGGCGCAACCAGGGAATGTTTAAGACCTTGACGAACTTAATCAAGGGAAAGAGCAAGAAGGATCAGTAAATCCTTTATGGGTATATGTCTACTTTAAAATTAAGTCCCTGCGTGGTCATTTATGTTGTATGTTTAGTCCCTACGTGGACTTATGTTTGTTTAAATCCCTACGTGGACAATTGTTAGTGTGTTAGTCCCTACGAGGACTTATGTCTTCTGTAAGACCCCTGTGTGGGCATGATGGTATGTTGTAGCTCCTACGTGGGCAAATTTCATGTGTGAAAGACCCGTTTAGGGCAATATGTAATATTGTTATAAATTATTGGAGTGTTGTTTTTATAAATTTCATGTTTGCCATTTGTGCATAAATAAATTATAAATGAAATAAATAAATTAAAATCATTCTTTTTAATCTGCCTAAGTAATTATTTAATTAAGAATCTTTAAGTGTGAAACCTAGCCTAGTGTCAGATATAAGACCGGGCCAAAATGGTAAGACCGGTTTAAAAGATTCAAATCCTTGTTAACATCTTAAAACATGTTAACACTCCTGGCAGAAGTGATTCATTAGAAATCACACGTCATTCTTAAATGAATAAGGATTCTTTAGAAGATTCCTAATCCAGTATAATGATCTCTGAATCCTGGATTTACATCATCAATTAAGGTGATCATACTTAACCATACGTGGTAATATAGCGCCTACGGGCCATGCTCATTTCTATATAAGCCGAAAGACAGAGGTAGCTATGACTCCCTGTCTAATAAAGGTAATGAACTAGGTTCAAACCTTAAAAGTCTTGATTCTCTGAAATCATAGTTTATTAAAATGTCCATGTGACCAAGCCTTATGTGCTAATATATATTATTATAATTTTATGTTAGGATAAATTTTAATTGAAATCCTAAATTAATACGATTAATAAGTTAACCAAATAGGGTCTCTGTTACCATGGTTAACGAGTTACCCTAAGGGGTAATTCCATAATAAACTTTCAAATAAAATATTGTTCTTGTTTTCTGTAACAGTTCAATACAAATGGCTAACTCTAATGAAGTCAATAGCCATCCTGTGGCGCCAAATGAGAACGCCCAAATTACATTGACAGGTGCCGAACTAAGAGCAATCATTGATGGCGCTGTCACTCAAGCCTTGGATAGGCAATATGATGAATACAGTGGTACCCGGAGTAGGACCCACTCTGTGTCACACACAAAGCCAAGGACACATTCTGAGGCTCATAACAAGCCTCCTCCCAAGAAGAACGGACCCAAGAAAGACGGTGATGACCGTCAGTCCACCAACAATCAAAGTGACCCATCCCAGCATTTGGTACTGCATCAAGGACCCCGTAACAAGGGTTGCACTTACAAATACTTCGTGTCTTGCAAGCCCCGAGATTTTACAGGGGAAAAAGGGGCCGTTGATTGCATGACTTGGCTGGATGAAATGGACACAGTGGTGGACATCAGCGGGTGCGCTGAACGGGATATTGTTAAGTTTGTGTCGCAGTCCTTCAAAGGTGAAGCATTGGCCTGGTGGAGATCTCTGATGGAGGCCTCCGGAAAGATTCCGTTGTATAGCATGACGTGGGATCAATTCATTGCCCTGATCAAAGATAATTTCTGCCCTCAACATGAGGTGGAAAAGATAGAATATGACTTTCTGTCATTGGTGATGAAAAACCTCGACTGCCAAGCTTACCTGACAAGCTTCAATACGCTGTCCAGGTTGGTTCCCTACCTAGTAACCCCTGAGCCAAAGAGGATCGCTCGTTTTATTGGTGGTTTGGAACCCGAGATCAAGGCCAGTGTAAAAGCTTCTCGGCCAGTTACCTTCAGGTCTGTAACTGATCTTTCTTTATCCCTCACACTGGATGCGGTCCGACAGAGATCGCTGAGGAATAAAGATGCTGAGAAGAGGAAGCGAGAAGATGATGGTTCGCGTAGGTCGAACAAGAAACACCGTGGGAACGGTGATAACAAGAAGGGATCCGAGTCGAGGAAGGATGGACATAAGTCTGATGAGAAGCCCATGTGTAAAACTTGCAAGAAACAGCACTATGGAAAGTGCAGACTAGAGTCGAGCTCACGGACTCAGTCGAAATCCTTTGCTTGTGGGATTTGCAAGTCCACGGACCATAAAACCTTGGATTGCAAGAAAATGAAAGATGCGACGTGCTACCGTTGCAGTGAGAAGGGCCATATAAAGACTAACTGCCCCAAGAACAACAAGAAGCCTGAGGAGGCTAAGAAGACTAACGCCAGAGTCTTCAGGATGGATGCGCAGGAGGCTGTGCAAGATGATAACGTCATAACAGGTACATTCCTTGTAAATGATGTCTTTGCAAGAGTACTTTTTGATTCAGGCGCAGATAAGTCTTTCGTGGATCATAAGTTTTGTACATTGTTGAATTTACCTGTCAAAACCCTAAGCATAAACTATGAGGTAGAGTTAGCAGATGGTACCATAGAAACCGTCTCTACTGTGTTAGATGGATGTACTATATCCATTAAGAACCATTCTTTTCCTCTGTCTCTACTTCCGTTTAAATTAGCTGGTTTTGACATAGTTCTGGGTATGGACTGGTTATCTCATAACCAGGCCCAAATCGTCTGTAAACAGAAACAGGTAGTGATAAAGACTCCGTCTGGTGAGTCACTTACCATTCGGGGAGATACCCAGTACGGACTGCCTGAGCAGGTGACTATGCTCAAGGCTTCCAAGTGTTTGAAGAGGGGATGTGTCATCTACATGGCGCAGGTGATTATTGATGAGCCTAAACCGAAGTTAGAAGACATCCCTGTCATTTCTGAGTACCCAGAAGTGTTTCCTGAAGATCTACCTGGAATACCACCAGATAGACAAGTCGAATTCAGGATCGATATCATTCCCGGAGCGGCACCAGTTGCCAGAGCACCGTACAGATTGGCACCCACCGAAATGAAGGAGTTGCGGACGCAGCTAGATGAACTGCTGGCTAAGGGTTTCATTCGACCTAGTTCATCTCCTTGGGGAGCGCCAATCCTGTTTGTCAAGAAGAAGGATGGGTCGATGCGTCTGTGCATCGACTATCGCGAGCTTAATAAAGTCACGATCAAGAATAGGTATCCGTTGCCCAGAATCGACGATTTGTTCGATCAGCTTCAAGGGGCAAGTTACTTCTCAAAGATTGATCTGAGGTCAGGATACCATCAGTTGAAGGTTATGGATGAAGACGTTCACAAGACTGCATTCAGGACTCGCTACGGTCATTACGAGTTCCTAGTGATGCCTTTTGGGCTCACTAATGCACCAGCCGCGTTCATGGATCTCATGAATCGTGTCTGCAAGCCTTACTTAGATAAATTTGATATCGTCTTCATCGATGACATCCTTATTTATTCTAAGAATCAAGCTGACCATGAGAAACACCTTCGGTGCATTCTAAAACTTTTACATCACGAGAAACTCTATGCCAAATTTTCTAAGTGTGAATTTTGGCTACGAGAAGTCCAATTTCTTGGACATGTGGTCAGTGAGAGTGGTATCCAAGTGGATCCCGCTAAAGTAGAAGCTATTATGAATTGGCAAGAGCCAAAGACGCCTACGGAGATACGTAGCTTCCTGGGATTGGCAGGATATTACAGGCGTTTCATCGAAAATTTTTCATGGATTGCTGCACCCCTAACTTCTCTGACTAAGAAAAAGATTAAGTTCGTTTGGGGCCCTAAGCAGCAAGAAGCATTCGATATTCTCAAACAGAAGTTGAGCAACGCTCCTGTGCTTACTTTACCTGAAGGCACTGAAGAGTTCGTAGTTTACTGCGATGCTTCACACACCGGCATGGGGTGTGTGCTTATGCAGAAAGGCAAGGTTATTGCCTATGCATCGCGACAGTTAAAGGTGCATGAGAAGAATTACACCACCCATGACTTGGAGTTGGGTGCCGTTGTATTCGCACTAAAACTGTGGAGGCATTATCTTTATGGAATCAAGTTTGTGATCTTTTCTGATCACAAGAGCCTCCAGCATCTGTTTAACCAGAAAGAATTAAACATGAGGCAACGCCGTTGGATGGAAACTTTAAATGATTATGATTGTGAAATCAAATACCATCCCGGCAAGGCAAATGTAGTCGCTGATGCCTTGAGCCGAAAGGAAAGGGTTAAACCCATTCGAATTAACGCCAAGCGTATGGAGGTGAAGAACAGTTTGATAGAAAGGGTGTTAGCTGCACAGAAGGAAGCTGTGTTGGAAGCTAACTACCCAAATGAAAAGTTAGGAGTAACTGAAGAGCAGTTAACTCTTAGCAAGGACGGAATTTTACGGTTAAACGGACGAATATGGGTTCCAATTTTTGGAGGACTTCGTGATGTTATCCTCCAGGAAGCCCATAGTTCCAAATACTCCGTTCATCCTGGAGCTGATAAGATGTACCAGGATTTAAAGGCAAATTATTGGTGGATAGGCTTGAAAAAGTCTGTAGCCGCCCATGTAGCAAAATGCTTGACGTGTGCGCAAGTCAAAGCCGAGCATCAGAAACCGTCAGGTTTGCTACAACAGCCAGAACTTCCTACGTGGAAGTGGGAAATGGTAACTATGGATTTTATTACCAAGTTACCCAAGACGAGGAAAGGAAATGATACAATATGGGTTATAGTTGACCGACTGACTAAGTCAGCTCATTTCTTACCCATCAAGGAGACTTATAGCTCCGATATGTTAGCCCAGTTATATGTTGATAAGATTGTAGCCCTACACGGCATACCTGTAGCTATTATCTCTGACCGGGATACTAGGTACACGTCTCATTTTTGGAAGAGTTTCCAACAATCTTTGGGCACACGTTTGAACTTTAGTACGGCTTACCATCCTCAGACAGACGGTCAGAGTGAGCGTACTATTCAAACGTTGGAAGACATGCTGCGTGCATGTGCGATCGATTTGGGAGGTAGTTGGGATAAGAACCTGCCATTGATCGAATTCTCCTACAACAATAGCTACCATACCAGCATAAAGGCTGCGCCGTTTGAGGCATTATACGGTAGAAAGTGTAGATCGCCAGTTTGTTGGGCGGAAGTTGGAGAAGTCCAGTTATCAGGACCAGAAATCGTGTTCGAAACAACGGACAAGATTGTCCAGATTCGTAACAACCTCCAAGCTGCCCGGAATAGGCAGAAGAGTTACGCGGATCCAAGTCGTAAGGATTTTCACTTCGAAGTAGGTGACAAAGTCCTACTTAAAGTGTCACCATGGAAAGGGGTGATGCGATTTGGTAAGAAAGGCAAACTAAGCCCGAGATACATAGGACCTTTCGAGGTTATCGAACGTGTCGGGTCAGTTGCCTACAAGTTGAACTTACCAGAAGAGCTCAGTGGAATTCACAATGTGTTCCACATCTGCAATCTAAAGAAGTGTTCCGCTGACGATTCACATGTCATGCCACATACAGATGTGCAAATAGATAAGAGCTTAACGTTTGTGGAAAAACCTTTGTCGATTGAAGATCGACAGGTAAGGAAGCTCCGAAGAAAGCATATACCTTTTGTAAAGGTCAAATGGGATGCTCGTAGAGGTCCCGAATATACGTGGGAATTAGAATCCACCATGAAAGAAAAGTACCCTTACTTGTTTCAGTAAATCTCGGGTCGAGATTTATTTTAAGGGGGTGAGGATGTAACACCTCGCAAATTTCGGGTTTAATATTAAAACGACACGTGTCATATAAGACAAAAACGCGTTGGAAAACCGGATTTAATAAAGATGTTTTCGGTAGGATTTAAAGTGGCGTCATGTTAAATCGTTACCTCTGAACGACCTCAATTATAAATCCCAAGACCCGATATAATAATTTACACATCTATTACACTCTCAATTCAGAAGTTGGGTTCACAATAATGGATGTTGAAAAGCATGATTGATCCCAAGAAGGAAATGAATGGTAAACCGTTGTTTACGGGTCTTGTAAATACAATCATTTGAAACAAAGGATATTGGTAGGGTAAGGAACTGTACTAGACCCATAATAGAGGTCCCTTGTTGCCAAAACAAAGTCCCAAAGTCGTGCAAGTTGATGCCCTTTCGAACCACCAACAAACAAACAAAATTCGGATCTGCATAGGCGTCGCGTAGCGCGACGGACCCTCGCGCTACGCGAGGGGTTGCCCAGCGACAGCTTACCTGCTGTTGGCTGTTGTGTGCAATTGTGACCCTCTTGGCCGGTTTTTCTTGCATGTGAAGGACCCTTAGAC
This sequence comes from Helianthus tuberosus, assembly GCA_030545235.1. Lineage (NCBI taxonomy): Eukaryota > Viridiplantae > Streptophyta > Magnoliopsida > Asterales > Asteraceae > Helianthus > Helianthus tuberosus. The sequence continues at coordinate 60,510,072 of CM060372.1, read as the reverse complement.
TCCCCTAGACACTAGAGACATGTGTTTATCATTTGTGGCTGATCATAGACCCTTGTGTCAATACATTGTGGTGTGTAAACCCATTATATAAAGGGCCTTCATGTCACAACCATTCCTCACATCAATTGCAAACAATCTGATCATTTGAGGAGCTTTCAAAGCTGATACAAAGCATCCCTAATCATCATTATACTCTTGTAAGTCCACTAGTCCTTTCTTAATTATGTTTAGATTAGTTTTTAGCTTAAAAGTCAACTTATCGTACTTAACGTTTGACTTCCAGTTTAATTAAAGTAGACTCAGTCGTAACCCGAAATAAAAGTACCGTTAGGTTGGTAATTATATGGGTAATAAGACCCTAAAAGGGTTCCCCCTGATTCCAGACCTAACTAGGTCGTTTGTCGGGTCAAACGTTGACCGAAAAAGTCAACAGAATTGCAAAATATGATTTAATGCACGAAATGCAATCCGAGAGGTGTGTAACCTGTTTTAATCTTAATATAACTTGGTAATAAGTATAAAAACTTGTCTACGCTTGCCCGACTCGACAAATTTCTGTTTAAACCCGGTTCGGGACCGAAAGGCGCAAAACCTTGACTTTTGCTTTGACTTCGGTTCTGACCCGTTTTAGTTTGAATTAGACATGCCTTAAAGTCTCATTAGGGTTGGGTTACATGCTAGTATAAGTCTCTGTACTTGTTTCGTTGATTATCCGATGCATGCACACGTTTCCGTTAATCGCTTAAATTGGACCATAACGCCCTTATGACCATACAACGAGAATTTTGAAAATGTGGAAGTACAATAATCTTAGTTACTGATTATTAAACATGTACGTAAATTTTCACGTCAATCGGAGGTCTAGATTAGGAGATATGCGCATTAGCGTAAATAATAAGCTTTTTATTAATTAAACGGCGCGATTAGCGCATAGCCTATCTAAACCCGATTTTCGGTGCCAAAACTTTTACCCACTGATGTTAAATAATATTTTGGGATTTTTGAAGATTTTTAATTATTTTTAAACTGATCTTAAGCTAGGCTTATCGCATTGATTCGGTTAATACCGAATATGCCCTTTTAGGCCATAAAACGAGTTTTACAAATCCGTTTGATACCAATCCAATTGCCACTGATTTTAAATAATAAATAGAGTGTTTTGAGCCTGTTTTACTGATCAGAAAACTCAGAACCATATTTTAACCCGTACGTCGCTTAAAACGGCTTTATACGCGTATTAAACGCATAGTTTGGGTCTAGAACCATTTTATCACAAAAGACTTTATATCAACTGTTGATACCTGTTAAAATTGATAATTTTTCTGATTAAACCAGACCCGTATCTCAGAGGTATTATAAACCCCTTTTATAACCTTCAAAATGACCGAAATACCCCTACGGGGCATAATTAAGGATTAAACTCGTTATGGGCATTATGGAAGATATCATAATGATATCACAACATAATTAAAGCGTATTAACTTAGGAAACCTGTTCGCGACCCTTTCGGTTACCCGTTATGCATTATACGCGTTCGGTTCGGTTTATGTAACTAGTTTGCATAAACTAGCCGAAACGGGTCAAACGATATCATTTTTATCTCAAAATCCAGAATGTGAATAGTAAACCCATATTAAACAAGTCCTCAAACTTGTCGGGTCTAAATCACATTCTATCCGGTCTTCGCTTAATCGTGCGTACGAACCGTATCATTAAAACTGACCGGTCTAAGCTTAAGCTTAATTAAAGGCCCGTTAGTATTCTAATAGGTTATATTAAACCTTCGTTCCAGATTAGGAGAACCAGTAAAAGCTATCTGCAATTTATTCGATTAAGGATTTATACTTGCAAAGGTAAATACTTTTAACTTATTTTCCCTATACGAGCTTGGGTTACGGTACATAGCGTACCGCTTGATCGGGCATCAAATCTTCCACGCTTAGTGGTTAATTGAATAATTTGATCGGCTCATTTTAAACAGATGTGTTTACTTTACAGCCTTTGGGAGGTTAATGACCATGTCCCGGATATCCTCGGCATTATCTTACGAGATTGTCACGACCTGAGCACGGGGTGTAGGCGTACTCCCGTGTATAACTCACTTACAGTGGTGTGTCTATTGAACTTTAACCCGGATACATTCCGGGCTACTGAACGCATAAGTAACACGTAATTCGTTCACAAGATTATTATATTATCAAAATAATTCTCCCAAGTTAAATAAAATGTTTATGCCATGTGCATCCAAACCAATTTTCAATCATTTTACAAAATGAGTCAGTTGAATGTATTTACCAGTGTAAACTGACGTATTTTCCCAAAAAGATTAAATGCAGGTACTAGGCGAAATAGGCTGGGGGTCTCCTAAGCATCACTAGAAGTCTCGCAAACTTAAGATGCCGAAGTCTGTTGAACCATAAACAATATTTTTATTATTCGATCCTCCTGTGGATAAACACCGGATAATTGTGACTTTGTTTACAATAAATAAATTCGGTTGTATCTTATTTAAATTTGCTTCCGCTGTGCATTATTATATTGTGTTGTTTGACTATTACGTTGCCAACCACGTCACGATACTCCCCCACCGGGCCCACCGGTGACACGTGGAAATCGGGGTGTGACAGATTATTAGCCGAGGGGGAGTTAAGGAGTGGGCCAGAAGGGGGGTTAGGGGGTGGGCCGTAATGGGATTCAGGAGGTGGGCCAGCGATGGGAGAATGTGGGCCGGTGGGTGGTAGGGGACCGATGGGTGAGTGTGGGCCGGTAAGTGAGTGTGGGCCGGGTGATGGAGTAACAGTTGGGTCGGTAAGAGGGGAGGTGGTGTGGGTAGGAGTTGGGGGGTTTGATGAATGAACAGGTGGGCCGTAGAGTTGGGTTAAAGGATGAGGTGTGACAACTCGATATTTAGAACCCTTCGTTGTACTTTGGTGTAACATGCTTGAACATATGTGACTAGTTAACTTGTCGGCTTAATGAATGATATAAGTAAAACTATGTGATTATTATGTGTTGTGCTTGTATGTATAGTATGTATGTATGCATAAGTGAGCCGAGAACCATGAACCCGACTCGAGACCATGTGGTCTCGAGTGAACAAGTGAAGCAGTGGGCCGGATCGGACCACGCACCAATTTAATCTACCCGAAGCCCATTAGGGTGCACAAATGTGGAACAAGTATATAAACCTTAGTGATAGCCATGTTTGCCATTTCTTTGGACAACACACTCACTCTCACACACACCCTCTCCTACAAACCTTAAACCCTAGAGAATCAAGCACCACCTTTCCTCTTCTTTACTCTCGGATCAAACCGGCAACCACAAGGACTCTCGGATCAACTCGTACACACCCACTTGGAAGCTTCATTCACACCTTTGAACCCATACTTGAACCGGTTAGTGATTTCTTTGCAAACACATGTATTTTCATGATTAAAGGTGTTGATGTGTGATGTTATAGGTTAATGAAGCATGTTATGCGTTTATTTCGGATGATGATGATGATTGTATGATAATGTATTGATTATGTTAGGATAAATAATGTATGCTTGACTATGAATGAGTGTTATCGGCTCTATATGGGTTTTGATGTTGATACAAGTTGGATTGATTAATGAATGGAAACCGAATGCTTGTAGTCGGTAGTGGTAGGTTCACGGTTAGGATAATTCATTGTGTTGATCAAGAACAAAAAAATCCGGTTATATGTCTAAGTGTTGATAAGTGTTGTTCATGATTTTTGTTGATTAAAGATTATATGAATGATGATGAAGAACAACATGAATATGATATGAACATAATATGAATATTTGAAAACTTGTGGTTTGATCCATTTTTGGTTAGTAGTAGACAAGGAAACATGTTTATGAAATATCATTGGTTAGTACATTATCTCATGAACATGAAATTCTATTGGTTTAGTACATGTACCAGCGATCAGCAAATGTCCCAGCCGAGATCTCTAGTCTCGACTCGAGACCATGAGTATGACGACTCGAGACCGGGGATTGCGAGTCGAGAACTCTCTAGTCTCGACTAGAGACCACACCACACCAACACAAAAACAGCATAACTCGAGAACAGGGTTGCGAGTCTTGTTGCGACTCAAGATATGACCCGAGACCTCCACGTTGGCGACTCGAGAACCCATAGGTACAACTCGAGACCGCACAGTCTCGACTAGAGACCGCACAGTCTCGACTCAAGACCATCTTCATGTGCACGCTGAATTGGACTTGCATTATTACGGGCTTGGTGTTTGGGCCAGACCTTGGACTTTGTTTATTTGTAATGCATGCTACTGTTCAACCCGTAGGCATTATTGCAAACTGCCATGTTTATACATGTATGCCATGATTATTACTTGAGTACAATACGTGTAGAGCCTACGTGCACAACTTGGATACGAACCTGACTTGTATGATACAACTATGTTAGGACGTGGTTGACCACAATATTGCTTGACTGACTTTTCTGTGTATCTGCCGAGCAAACCAAGGTGAGTTCACACTCTCTACAAAGCATGGGATTCCCAGGGGTCGGGAATTGGGGTTAAGGAACATGGGTTCCTCGTCCTCCTTGGGTAGGACAGCAATGGTTTAGGAATGTAATTCCTCGTCCTCACGGACAGATAACTCGTACTAGACCAAAACTCTATCATGAAGTCCCTCCTTTTTATATCGACTTAATCGCCGGGCCAATGGCGAGCGGGTCATTAGTTAGATAGCGCTATTTAGGTCTGACAAACCTCACACCATGCCACAGAGGACGGGCGTGAACTAATGGATCTGGGGCACGTCAATGATGATAGACATTGACAGTTTCAGGGCACATAAACATGACTACAGTCAGCAGTCGATATGGTAACGAGTCTAGTGTATACCTGGGGTAGCCCCCACGGCCGAAATGCCAGATAACTAACACGGGGTAGCCCCCACGGCTGGATTGCCAGAGTAACCGGGAATAAATAAGTCACGTTTTTAACTATGGGGTAACCCCCACGGCAGGATGCCAGATAAAGGAAACTGTTTTCGAAACAACTAAAAATAAACACCCAACCGTGAACTCACACAATTTGTTATTGACTCGTTACTACATGCTTTGCAGGTCAATAGGTACTTAGCTGGAGCTTGCATGGAAGGGAGTCGTTGTGGGACATGGACGGCTATGTGCCATGTTAAACTTTGAAACAATTAAACTTATGTTTTGGTTTTAAGACTTATGCTTCCGCTTGCAACTTAATCTATGTTTTGTTTGAACACCAATTGTATTGGTTGGATTTTCATAACTACTTATATGCTTGTTCAATATGATTGGTGGCTGGATCCTGGTCAGTCACTCCTCCAAGCGGTAGTACTCCGCAGGTGGATTTTGGGGGTGTGACATGAGGGGTACTGTTTGGAGATTGGGCTTGGGCTGTATGGTCAGTAGAGGGATGAAACATGGTAGCAGGGGTGTGTGAGTGTGGGATGAGAAAGTCATATGATTGTAGGGAGGGTTTAGGGTGATTGGTGAATGGGAATGTAGTCTCATAAAAAATTACGTGACGGCTGATTATAATTTGATGATTGGAGAGATCAAGGCATTTATAGCCCCGATGGTTAGTGGGGTAACCTAGAAGGACACATGGCATAGAACGGTATTGAAGTTTATGAATTTTTGTATTTGGGATAAGTGGGTAACATAGACACCCAAAAACACGGAGATGTGCGTAGGACGGTATTAGTTTGTAAAGTTTTTGAGTAGGAGATATATTAAGTAGTAATTTGCTAGGTAAGATGTTGTGAAGGTAGGTGGCGACTTCTAAGGCATGATGCTAATATGTGTTGGGCAGGGACGAGTGGGCTAAAAGAGTGCGAATGATGTTGTTAATGGACCGAATTTTCCGTTCGGCTTTGCCATTTTGAGATGAGGTATAGGGACATGAGAAACGAAATTGCATGCCATTTGTTTTGCAAAATTGGTGAAACATGTGATTGTTATATTCTTTACCATTATCACATTGTAGGTATTTGATTTTACGTTCAAAGTGAGTGTAAATCATGTTATAAAAGGTGGTAAAGACAGTAAAAACTTGAGATTTATTGGTGAGAGGGTAAGTCCAAAGAAAATTAGAAAAATCATCAAGAAAAAGAATGTAATAACGATGACCCCCCGTACTGAGAATAGGGGAGGTCCAAAGATCACTATGAATGATATCAAATGGCATATGTGTAATATGTGTAGAATCAATAAAAGGAAGCTTAATATGTTTACCAAACACACAAGATTGACAAACATTAGTTTTCACGGGTCCACAATTTATAAAACTAGAATTTTTAAGAGACTGTAATAAAGAAGATCCCGGATGACCGAGACGTTGATGCCATGTGTCTTGGGAGATAGCGGTGAGAGTTGTGGGGTTGATGATCTTGGTGACTTGGGATGGATCAAAAGTGTAGAGATCTCCTGAGCTATTGCATCGTAGGATAGGAGTCCGTGTCTTGAGATCCTTCACCAAAAAACCATACGGGTCAAATTCAATAGATAATTGGTTATCGGTAGTAAAACGACGTACGGAAAGTAAGTTTTTAATTAAAGATGGGGCGTAGAGGACTTGATTTAATTTAAAAGGTGGGAGGGGAGGTGGTAAGGTAAGGTGGCCTTGTCCGTACACGGGAATGGTTTGACCATTTCCCACAATTATATTTCGAATAATGCCATTATTAAAAGAAGACGAGAGTTTAGAGTTAGAAGTCATGTGACCTGTGGCACCCGTGTCCATCGTCCAAGAGGGGTCGTGAAGAGACATAGCGTACAACGCCTAATTGATGTCAGTGGGCATGTGAGCGGCGGCATGGGACTGGGCCGGACGCGGGCCGAGGATACCCGCAGCAGGATTATTGGTTCTGTTCATGGTTGGGTATGGGCAAGGAGGCATGGCCCATGATGTTGATGGTGGAGTATTAAAACCAGTGGGTGGGCCGGCCCAAGGTGGGAGGTAGGACCAAGGGTAATATCCAGTAAATTGATTTGTCCCATTAGTAGAATAATTTCCGCCGCCACCTGAATAGGATCCGGAGGTGCCCCTGCTTCGTCCGCCGCCACTGTTCCGACCACCACGGCCACGGCTTCGTCCGCGGCCGCGACCTCGACCCCTATCCGAATTGTCGACTCGTTGTTCTCTTTGATCAGACCTGTCCCGATGTTCGCGGAGTTGCGGTTCAACGGTAGTATTGAGAGCCGTACCAGCCGACTGAGCAGAGTGTCGGGCTTGGTTTATCTTCCTTGATTCAGCCATACACAAGCGGGAGCGAGTGTCATAGAAGTCGGGTAGAGGTTTCATCTGTTGTATGACGGAGGCCGTGTTTTCGTATTGTTCCGTTAGTCCCGAAAGAAGCTGTAACACCAGCTGTTCGTCGGTGACGGGTGATCCAAGGTTGGTGAGTTGATCGAAGATTACCTTGAGAGCTTGACAGTATGCTGACATGTTCGAGAATTGATCCAGATGGGTGTTGGCGAACTTGTTGTTTAGGTCGATGGTGCGAGTTGCTTTGTTGCCTTGAAAAATGTTAGCGATAGTGGTCCAGGCTTCATGCGCAGTGGTATCAGGTTTCAAGACGGTGTGTAGAAGGTCAGTTGATATGGTGCTATAAATCCATTGGAGAACAATGGAATCTAGTCGCTCCCATGTCTCGGTTGGTGTCGTTGTTCCTTTTTCTTTGTCTTTGTTCGTATCGGATGAGGATGCAGTTTCCGTAGTCGGCTTTGGTTGGAGATGATCATAAACAAGATGTGCCTTGCACTGGATTTTAAACATCTCGGACCACGTAGTGTAGTGGCCGTTTTCGATATCTAGAGTAACGGGTATAAGGTTTTTGATGGAGGTGACGGTGACTGCGGGGTGTGGGGAAGAAGAAGAAGTCATGTTGGAAGAGAAGGAGATCGGCGCAGAGGAAGGTTGATGGGGAAAGCAGGATCGAAGATAGGAAGGCTAGGGTAATAGGTTTGATACCATGAAAGATTGTAAACCCTTGCCTTCTCATTCATCTTTACATCATATAAATAATGTACAAACAATCTCCTATCTTTGGAGAGAGATTACATGACAAATATAGATGATATGGTTTGTTATAATTTCCTAAATATACAATGGTCTATTAGTCACTTTCATAATTAGGAGAATGTGAATGTTTGATTTTTGGTGTATTTTATGAAGTAAATGTTAGGAGAAGGAAGAAAGGGGGGTTTGATTCGTGTCACAAAAACCAGTGTGGTTTAGTTTGAGGGTTTAACTTGGGGACATGATCGACAGGGGTTTGATCCCGTCTTTGTATGCAGGTTTTTGGGGGTTGACAATAGTGGAGGATGGTAGCAGGTGGAGGTGATAGTGGAAGGTCCGAGTGTGGGGCAGAAATGATGGTGGCGGTGTGGGGCGAAGAGGATGGTGGTCGATGATGTGGTGGTGGGAGGTAGTGGTGGTGATGGTAGCAGGTAGTGTGTGGTGGTATCGACGGTGGTGGTGGTTGTAGTGTGTGGGAGAGTGAGAGAGAGATAATAGAGCAGAGGTATTTAAGTTATTTACATAATTAGTCCCTCAAATGATGAAATGACAAAAATGACCTCATGTGTAAGGGACATGACCAAATTTAAATAAAAAAATTAACTGAGTTAGGATTAAAGGTCAAAGCGTGTAACATTTGAAAACATGAAGTACAAAACTCATAAATTTGAAAGGTAAATGATACCGCCTGAAATGTGATATAAAGATAAAGGACAAAATTTGTAATTCACTCTTTTCTAGATTAAGGGTATAAAGGTAAATTTAACATTTTTAAATTTAAAAACCCATATACAATACACATGCAAGTTCCCTCTTCTTTTTTAAATGTCAATAGTTTTTTATACGTAACTATTTTTTTTTTTAAAATACACCATAATAACGAGTGCTTTTTTTATCTTTAATATAAGTACCATATTGTTACACTTATATAGAGAAAAAAATACGTTTCAATCGGATGTTTTAGTCCATGGTGTTTTGGTTTTGTTCATACAATGGTGTTTTGATTATATTGTGATTCAAGACATTGTGTTTTATAGTAAAACACCATGAACGTATTTAAGACATCATAACATTGCAAATAATGAATTATGATTCAAGTCATGGTGTTTTAACATCTAGAATCTGTAACATTGTATTGTGATTACAGTCTTAGTGTTTTAACATCTGGAATAGCAATAGAATCATTCTAGATGTTAAAACACCACGATTGTGTTATAATTCAATTCATGGTGTTTTTGGAATTTGTATAGTGTTTTATACCTGCAAAAATACAAAAATCATTAAGATGTTAGAACACCATGGCTACATTACGATTCAAGTTGTGGTGTTTTCTGGAATTTGTATGATGTTTTATACTAACTGATGATTCAGAAAAAATAAGAACTGATGATTCAAAAAAATACGAACCGTAATTTCCTTTGATCTCTATGAATTATATTTGTTTATTTTTAGATAAATTATATTTGTTTATTTTTAGATAAATGGTTAAAAAGGCTAAAATACCTTTGTGTTACATAATTAACAAAAAAAAATTCATTGGGTTAGAGCCAATAACAAACTGTGTAAGATTTGGAAACATAATGTACAAATCTTATCAATTTTGAAGCAAAAGTCATGCTTTGAAATTAGGTATATACGTAAAGAACAAGTTTTAATTTACTTTATCTATTTTCATGATATTTCCAATCGAAAAATATATGGATTTAATATGGTTGTAAATCTTAATTTTAGTTGAATACAAAGATGTGGTTTTCTAATTAGGGTGAACGAGGCGTAAATGGAGATGGCGTGCGCTTGCTCGGTTACCTCTAGGGAACGTCGTCACCATCCCCATTCGGCGAGTGGTGATCCATGATTCTCGGTTAGTAGTCCCCGCGTGCATGTTTTTGTTTTTCGATCGTTGAACCATTTTAAATGGCTATATAGCCGTTGCAATTAATAAAAAAAATTCAATTTTTTTTTTTAATTTAAACCATACCATTCATAAACTATTTCTCACAATCCAAAACTATTCTCAACCAAAATGACGGATGAAATACCGTTGTTTATTCCACTCGACATTAGTGACGATGATTTATCCTCAAGAGATGAAAGCTTAAATTTTTTCCAAAAGCTCACCGAGCAGGCCGAACTAGAAGACACGAGCACATCTAGTAAAAAGAGATTTGTTCGCCGTGATTGGGAGAAAGGCCACGAAACCCTCATGGCAGATTATTTCGTCATAAGTTTCGTCATAAGAATCGAATAATCTGTGGTTTCAAGAGGGCTTGGATGGGAAAATGAAGAAAATTTTTACGCAATCGTAAAAAGTTATATCGGCGATTAAACAACTTGCAACTCGTAACCCTACAGACGAGAACGACGAGTATTTAAGTATGGCCGAAAGGACTTCTCGTGAATATCTGTAATCGAAACGGTATGTAGTTTTTACGCTCCCGAGTTCTTACATAGACCAACAAGCCACGATGTTGCAGTTTTGTACCAAACATCACCTTCCGGGATGTTGGGTAGCCTTGATTGTACACATTTCGTTTGGAGAATGTGTCCCATAAAGTTGCACGACCAATATATGAGAGGCGATCACCAATACCCGACAGTTATACTCGAAGCAGTGGCCTCTCTAGATTTGTGGATTTGGCATCAGTGGCGAACCCAGGAATTTTTTCCTGGGGGTGCGAAATATTTTCAAAGATTTTAGGCCCCGAGCTGTATAAAAATATCGGTTCATAGCGGGTCGGGTCGGATCATGTAAGACAAAAGAACATCAAACTAAATTTTATAAATCATAAAAAACACGTTAAACGTCATTACAAATTACAAACGTATTTAAAATTGTGCCCTACATGGTTTTTTTTTTGAAATATATCCAAAATATCATCTAAAGATACTAAACACGCCAAAAGTTCATTACATTCTTACTCATTGTTCCTAACACATATAATTTGCTCCGTAGGTTCATAAAACAACACTAATAACTTGAAAAAAATAAATAATCATGTTCAACCATATCCCATAACTTTCAATTATATTTTTAAACATTCAAGCCCTAATATTAAATGTTGATTACTTGTAACTAATCATTTAAACAAACAAAGCTATAAATAAAACAACAAAATCATTTAACTACAAGTTTAGAATAACAAAAAAATCAAAAAAATATAAAAAGATTAAACCCTTACACATCTATAATTTCTCATAATTATCACATAAAACAAAATAATTAAATAAATAAATAAATAAACCATACTAGTTCTATATTGGAATTCTGACGTAATATAGGTCGGTCCAATCAGAATTTTGGTTTTCCCGGTAAAAAAAGCAACCAGGTCGTGAGCAGTGGCGTCAAGTCGCTGGCAGTTTTTTTGGGGGCGGGATTTGGAAATGGAATGGGTGGATGGGTTTGGGTTATTTTATTTAGTTCAAATTTATTTAGGTTGGGTTTGGGCTTGTGTTAATAAAAATAGATTGCAGATTGGGCTTTGATTGGATTAAATAATTAAGTGAATAAGTGGTTAATAATTATTTTTTTTCTAAGTGGGGCGGTTGAAAATTTTCAAGGGGTGCGGGTGAAAAATTCCAAGGGGTGCGGTCGGGATTTCCGGCGAAAAATAACACTAAATAATATTTTTTCATGGGGTGCGCCCGCCCACCCTTGGCTTAGGGTGGGTACGCCCCTGTTTGGCATGCTTTTTGTAGTCCACGAGGTTCACAAAACCACCTCAATGTGCTCCAACAATCTCCATTATTTCTTACTCAACGAAATGGAACTACGCCAAAATGTCCATTTTACGTGAACAACCACTTATACAAACGTGGATATTATTTTACCAATGGAATCTACCCTACTTGGTCCGTATTTGTGAAATCATTTGCATATCCACACATTCCAAACGAAAAGACGTTCGAGAGGCAACACGAGACGGTAAGAAAAGACGTGGAACGAGTTTTTGGTGTTTTAAAGTCAAATTGAGGTATAATTAATTGACCAATGCATGCTAAAACAGTGAAAAAGATTTGGTATATCATATATACGTGCATTATTTTACATAACATGATTTTAATAGAAGACGGAAACGCGATAGCACCGGTACACATTCGGGATCCTTCGGTCGAGCCCGTTTTTGATGATACTGTTTTAAATGAGCTCATTGATGAAGATACACATTGGAGACTAAAACATGATCTCATGGAGCATCTTGGAGGACTAGGTTTACCCACCTATTGGCGGATTTCAACGACGGGTAGTAAATTTAGTTTTAGTTTTATGGTTTATGTTTTTATGTTCCTAGTTTAAAATTAATTTAATGTAATGTTTTTCTTTTTGTAATTTAATGTAATTTTATTTTGTTTAAAATATATTTTTATTATTAATGCATAATTTTTAGAAATAAAAAAAATAGAATACTCCCCATTAGGAGGGGAGCACCCCTTAGATTATGGGGTATGGTCCCATTTCACCAACCTCAACATCACATTCACCTCTGACCTCACCACTTTCTTTTTCCCACTTTCTTTTCTCCTCATCCATCTCTTCCAATAATATTAGAGCATCATCAATAGGTGATTTTTCAATGTTTTTACATGCTTATGTGGCATATTTGCATGTTTTTCCTATTGTGTTGTTTGTTTTTCATACCCATTTTTTGAGTGATGTATGTCTACAAAAACAAGAAAAAAATGGATGGATGGTGGGTCCATTGGGGTTGGGTATTAATTTAAAAAAAATGGTGATGATGTGTTGATGGTTTTAAAGGTTTTCTTATTGGATGAGTTTAGGTATTTTTAAAGAATTGATGTTTTTATGAAGTGGCAGCTGACGTGACACAATTTTATGTGTTTTTAGGCTTCCTTATTGGTGTTGCTCTTAATATATATATATATATATATATATATATATATACATTGAGAGAGTGAGAGAGAGAGAGAGAGAGGTTCTTCTGGGTGGACGGGGGTGAGTCGCCGAGCTCACTGAATTATTCACTGGGGGGTGCGGTGTTCCCCGACGGGGAAAGGCTCCACGCCGGCTCTCCGACCACCTACCTGAAACCACACTCACCCGTCTCATGTTTGAGTGCAAAATGAGAAGTGGAGAGGAGAATTGACATGATATATTGTGATTGGATGTTGTGCAGATGTTACCACTCCCCATGATACAAATATATTACTAGGGTGTGAAGTTTGGTATATTTGGATTTAGTTTAAACGGATTCGTTAGATTCAGAGTAAACCGGCAAAGACACTTGGCTAAATTGAAGACTTGTTGGTGTTTAGCTCGTTTAATTTTATATTTTAAAAATGTATTATACACAATAACTCAAACTAATAAGCACCTCTATGCATCATAACAATCAATCGAGACTAAAGAAAGGCTATTGGTGGTACACAAATTTACATTACTAATAACATGATCAATGTAGTTAAAATTGCCAAATAAAACCACCGTGGTTGTGCCGATGCATGTGTCGCGAAACCAAAGCCCCCGAAACCTCCAAATGACCCATCTGGGCTATCTGGGCTTGCCTGTAGCTGCGCAGGTGGCGGAGGTGAAAGAACTGGAATATCACATGTCCCGAACGGTGCATTCATCCTGCAATATGCAATGTTCGGACATCCACATGTCAGATAACCATTGGCTACATCCACGGCTTCCGGTGCCCCTCCGCCATCACTCCTCTATAGTCACCAATAAACAACAACCATCAAAAAGATACGACTTTTCATATTAATCCATGCACTAGTAAACAAATAATCTATATATGTTTGGACGCTCGGGGTGACAAAAGGGAAAGTGCACTAATTTTAATCTTATTTTACTAATTTCGTGAAAATAACGTTAAAAGAAGGGATGGTTAATCATGCATCATGTGGAGACGTTGATAGCCGAAAGACAAAAGGGTATATGCACTAATCGGTCTTTGTCCTGATTGTTGAGTGTTATGTGCCTTGTGTTCAAGGCTTGATGCAAAACTACTATCGAGCCGGGGGTCTCACTACTGTCTACATCTTACGCTTCTCAGACTCTACCTTAGTTTTGCTATTGATGGGATTTAGTGAGTATGATGACGATGACTACTAAACAAATAAAGAACACATATATACTTATAAGAAATTCGGTATAGTTCGTAGACGATGGTCATTTGTATAGAAACATAAATGATTTGTTCATAGTTGATACCTGGTAAAAATCAACAGCAATATAGTTCGGCCACCGCCCGCCAGCGGCTTGTTGGCATGTTTTCATCATCGAGATCAGTGAACCGGAGTTATCGATACAAGCTCCGGTCACATTAGGGTTAGTAGAGAAGTAGTTCTGAAGAACCAGTGATCGCGATGTCGTGTTCATTGCCAAAGATTCAGACCGGTTATGACACGAACCCGCAACCTGACCCTCATTTCCATCTGGGTTCAATCACTTTGTTACAACTTATATTACACGTATATATTTGAAGCACTTAAAATGTTAAATTAATATTTAAACTTACATTGGGTTTCTACTACGAATGACCACTCATAAGCGATACCCTCAGATGCTTCTTTTGCAGATTTGGATGTAAAGACAACAAGGCGTTGGTTCTGGAGGACCATATCAGTGATCGTTGGCCAATCGCCACCATCTTTGGGCATCAGACTCACCGGAAACATGTATCTGGTGAGGCCAGATGCACCAAAAACTTTGGTCAATCCATCTGGAGATGTGACATAATCCTCGATGAAAAGGGTGACAATTTCTCTAGGATTTGCTTCTAAAAACTTTTGAATCTCTCTTAGCACATTGATCGCTGGTTGCTAGACAAACAGGTTGCATTAGTCATATGCATACAAATGGTTTCTTTCTTGATCATATAAATAATATATGAATCTATCGAATATATAAACTAATCCAAACTATAACCCATTGCCGATATTATTCGCTATAACTCTATACCGATAATGTGACCACTTCATCTAAATAAGAATGCTTGTAAATTGGTTTGAAACTACATAAATAAAAGTACGGATTGATCATAGTACTGGCAGTATTAGTGATAGTATGAATTGTTAAAATCTAATTAATTTAAAGTACAGATAACAAGAGACATGCTTACATATGCTGTTATGTTGTAGCATCTGCCACCGAAGGAATGACACATCCAGATGTCATTATTGAAGTCATACATATCCAGCATTAGCCCTCGAACACCATTCTACATAGAGGAACAAAAAGTCAAGTTACATCAACCCATTTATTAGGAGAGCGTCATTAATGAAAGAAAAACAAACCATTAGGGTTGGTTATGAGGCATTGTTTGTCACCAAATCGGGTTAACTTCGCCTATAATTGAAGGCCCGAGTTCAATTCTTAGCGTCATAAAAAATAAACCTGAGCTTGAGTTCAATTCTTTAGACTATGGCTCAAGTTTACGGAAAGCCCTTGCTCATTCTACATAGATTTTATTGTAAATTCTTTGTTAAAGTTTTATGATTTTTCATAAAATCTTTGATGAATGAGGACGTCTTTTTATTAACTCAATTTACATCTTAAACAATTTTACGATTTTGCTAGACTTATTGACCAAATTAGCACACAAGACCCTTAAATTATATGAACTATAATTTCGAGAGGCTATTTTGAAGTCAAATGGTAGCCATGTTTTCTTCAAGTGACCAACCTTTTGAACAAGGGTGACCGAGCCCATAACATTTATTGACTTTACACATTATGGACCACGCATGCAGCCGTTGAAAACCAAGAGTTTCAATATGTGACAATCAAGAATCATAACTTTCCAACAAAAATCCCATCATAAACGGTTTGACCACGCATCAAATTAAACCCTTAAACCTTTCTTAGTAAAATCATGCAATCAATTAATTAAACACCCATTTTTTTATCATTTTCATTTTTATTAAACGAAACGAAACGAATGAACATGAACATGAATATTTCAAACCAGAAAGACAATCTTACTTACACGTAGTTGCGATGCAACATCATCTTCCTGGTTAGCCGGGCCAAGCACCGGAGACCCACTAGGCGATTTAGAACCCGAAAGCGCATACGAATTATGCGTCGTGAGCCATGAATACCGATTAAACGGAAGCCCATTCACCTGTTCCACAAACACATACTCACACAAAAACCCTAACCGATATTCACATCAAACAAACAATATTATTAATCCATCAACAACTTAACACCTTCGAAGTAGGACTGATCGGTTGGACCCGAGTGCATCTGGGACGGGTATTGCCACTAGCCGGGCATGTGCCACACCGCAATCCGGCGTCGCATTCGTTGCCGTCCATAGAACATGTTTCACCGATCTAATAACGCAAGAACATTGTATTATTAGGTGATGATGGTTAGAAATAAGAGTTATTTGATATATTAATTAAGAGACCTTTAGAGATGATGATGGTTGAAATATAGAAAGAATTGAAATGGATAATATAGTGATGATGAGGATAAAATGCGGCATTTGAAGCCTTGTTCTTCGCAAGATTCGACGGAGAGAGAGAAGCGGAGAGATTATATGGTTGTTTTCGGATGTTGTTTTAACATCTTCAACAATGGTATATATGGAAACTAGAAGGTAGGAGAAAGTCAATTTAGTTTACTCTTTTCATGTTTTATTCAAACGTTTTTTTTTTTAATAAAACTAAATGTAAGAAAAGTATTTTCTTCTATCGACAATTTCGTATATCTTCATATTTTTGGATTGAAAAGTAAGTAAAATTTTGAGATTTTATTACAGACTTTTTAAGGTTCAATTCTTTTATGATATAGTGAATATTGTTAGAAGTGGTTAGTTATTTAGTTTCTTTCTTATTGAGATCCATAGTTCAACTCCCACTAGAATTACTTTGAAAGACATTTATGGTGGCAATGAAGTTTAGAACTCGGCCTCTCTAGAGGTCACCAATTTAAAAACGAGCCGAACCGGGTTTTACCGTAGTGGGCCTTCTAGCGGTCGGATTTTCCCTAGAACTGGTGGCTTGATGGCTCGGGGATGCATCTAACTCTGACCTAGAGATGAGCTCGACACCATCCGGTAACGGTACTGAAAATTCCCAAAAGTGGGTACCGGCACCGAATATATCCGGTATGGTATGGTTTGATACTGGTACAGGTTTGATACCGGTATTTGAGGGTAAAACCGGTACCGGACCGCTACCGAACTAGTACCGAAAATGTACCCGGTTCGGTAAATTCGGTACCGGTGTTGGTACCCGGTACCATTTGCTATCCCTACTCTGAACGTTATGGAGGAGTGCATGCATTTGCTCACTTGAGGGCATACTAGGATGCTTATCCGATGATTTAGTTGGTCGTTAAAAAAAAGTCACTACATATCTTTAACCAATGTGGTGTTGGTCTATCGTCAAATACAAAACCATTAAACACACTTAAACTTAGAGTAAGAAATCTTGGGTTCAAATCACATAGACGACATGATTAAAAAAACTTTGTCGTTAAATAAAAAAAGTGAGTGCATATGTTTATTAAATGTTGAAAACATATAAACTTGTAAAAGTAAGAGTATTAGTTGTTTACAAGTGTTGGATAGAACATAGGTGGTGGTTGATGTAACTCGGTTTATTTTTTCTCTCACTCGACTATTTAGAAAAAAAGTAGAAAAGTATTTTTTTGGAAAGTTAGTTGAATATATATATATATATAGGGTCAGGATTTAGAGAGAGTGTGAGAACGGTGAGAACGCTTATGAATCGTCAGATCAAAACAATCCATGGACTAGCTTGCGTGGTGGCGTTTTCGTAAATAACATCAATTTTATTATGTGAGACGCGCTTCATTACGGGTAAAAGGGTCTTTTGCCGCTTAAATTCCAAACGCCAACAAATGATAACACGCCATTCAAAAAAATAAAACGCCATTAAAAACAAAACGCCAAAAATTAGAGATAAAACGCGTTGGATGTTACAGTAAGAGGAAACAACACAGTAACTGAATTTCAGTTATTAACATTTATTATAAGAAATTCCCTCCTAAATTACGCGCCAAAAACATCATTATATAAACGACGTAAAACATCGCTTCCATAGTCACTTCAATCTATCCATTTCTGCAAAAACATCTTTAACCAAAAACGCCAAATTAACCAAAACGTCAAAAATGGCAACAATCGTTTGGTGGAGATACACTCTGGCAATCAGGCGATTCGTCTTGCGTTTTGACAACAGAAGGAGGGTATATGTTAGGATGATCAAGTCAATTTTGAAGATGGAAGAAGAGGTATAGAGGGGTATCCTATCCCTTGGCATCGCTCTGGACAATGAATGCCATGAAACATATATGCTTATGAAAGCATTAACCAGGAAATTTGGACCAATCAAAGCAGATGTAAAGCCGGACCCTGTCATGATATCATGGCGTTTTGATGATGAAACAGACATGGTGACCGTTATATACGACAGCGGAGAGCAAGAAGTCTACTGGCTTGAAAACATCATGACAAAGCAGAGGCTTGGTTTCATGGAAGAATTGCATAACGCCACTTGTTTGAACACATAAATGGACTCAAAATTGGAGTTAATACAAGACATGTTCAAGTGGAGGCTTCAGAATCTTCAGGAACAAGAAGCCAATGAAGTTGAAGGTGATGACATGGATGAAGATCCAGATGAAGACTCTGAGGAAGAAGATGACGCTAGTGATGGATACTTTTCGGATAAAGTAGCTTCTGACGAAGGGTTTTAATTTTTTTTCTTTTTTTTTTCTTCTGTGTAATCTTTTTTTTAAGATAATTAAATGATATATTTCTCTATTTATTTGCAAAACGCCAAAAAATACTAAAAAAGGTAATTGCTTACAAAACGCCAGAAATAACAAAAAATATTTTTCCTGCTTAATATTTTGTCATCTTGGTCTACATAACGCCATTTAAAAAAACGCCAAACTTTAGAAGTTGGGACGTCTATTACCTATAAACTGATAAAGCTGATCAAAACAGTAACTGAAAAGACGGTTACCTTATTACTATCATTTATTACAAAAAAATATCACCTAAACTACGCGCCAAAAAACTCCTATAAGAGAGGGGTCTATACACAATGAATTGATCACACCCAGAAAAACAAAAGCCATATTCTCTATAAACCACTCACTTTAAAACGCCAAAGAATGTTAGTTAAAATAATCACAGATGGCAAAGCTTTCACTGAATGGATTCTTCTTCTGAGGGGGTTATCTCAATAATCTTTTTCTGAATGAGATGGACAAATATTCAAGAAAAAGATACCGATGACAGTGATATGCCATCATGTGAGCTTTGTTCTTGATGAATATTGGCATGGAATAAAAGGATCAACACAAGTGTAAAATGCTATTTTGGACTCCATTATTATAAATAGTATCAAGCAAGAGTTGATCTTCAATGACATGCCACCAAACAAGAATATCACACCAAAAAACAGGACGCCACTAAGCAGCTTCATCTAAAAAAGACGGTGTTTATGTAGGAAACTTGATATCTAGCTAAGGTATTCAAAGGTTCAAAACGCCAAAAACAAATTCAAGAAGAAGAGCCTAATGACAGTGAAGATTCGGAAGAGAAATTAGATTACCATTTTTATTTTATTTTTTTCTTTTTCATTATATACTAGGATTTTGACCCGCCGCGCGTTGCGGCGGCGTCGAAAGTTAAAGTAACTCGTATTTATAATGTATATTTGACCTGACTATTTACTTGAAAAAATTACATCGCCATCGAATGAAAACGTATTATATTTGACCCGACTTGCTTTCAAATACAGTTTACGAACGTAGACAAAATAAGTATAAAACGTATTATTTTTTACCGGACTCGCTTGAGAAAAAAGTTGCTTTCACCTGGAAATTTATGCTACATTAGACTCACAATTCTTTGTTGAACACCTGGAAATTTATGCTGCATTAGACTCACAATTCTTTGTTGAACATATATATTTAATTAAGTTGGCATCTTTACCTCATTTTTCATCCGTATAGCTTCGCATTTGTTATGGCTTGCTTTATTTTATTTAATTGCTTACCACCAAACGTAACATCAAGTGAATATGCATTTATAATAGCTACATAATATTGGTGACATTATAAGCTTAATAGATGAACAAACAAACCAACCTCAATAAGCTTTGCTGCCAGCTCATCAAGCAACTCGATTCGACTCTTTGTATTATCTAAAGCTTGCATAACCTTCTTCTTTTGAAATAACATATCTCGAGCCTCGTTTTCTTTCCCGGCTTGAACACTAACGGCTGCTCGCCTTTTAAGCTTCTCTGCTGTTTCGGACAACATCAATAACCTCTGTCTTGCTTTATTAGCTGAGATAAACAGATTCATCACTTCTTTAACGACTATAAGATCTGTTTATGCTGCCAGTAATGGCATTCAACACGCATCATCATGATCAGTAAAGGATAATATTAGTTAACCCAGAAAACCATAGTGAACATTGTAAAAACGTTATTTGTGTACCGCTGCGCTTAAAAAGTTGTAGAACACAATGATTCATGGGGACCAGCTAATTACTTCAGGTTTAACCTGCAAAAAATATAATATAATATAAATTCTTTGTTTGACTTTGGTTTTAAGGTTGCAATATAAATCTAACAACTAAAATGTAAAAAAGGGTCTAGATGAAAGACGTACATATCCAATTCGTAAAATTGCAGCTTCTTTGTCATTCCCCCAACCAGATATGACTGAAACCATAAAAGAACAAAAGATGAAGTTAGAAACAGAATAATTGCATACAAATTTTATTTTTGTCTTTTTTTTTCTTATTAAACATAATAGCATTAAATATGCACAAAGAACAGGTTTTTATCATGCTTAATTGTCTCCTGACCCACGTCATATATTGGCATGGCTGGTGACATTAGGCCAAAATATTGAGGATCTAGGTATAATATTAATATATTATTAACTGTGCTTAAGCTAACTGCAAAAAATTTATAATATTAAATGATTCGTGATATTTACTCCAGGAAAAGTTTACTGTTGTGATGAAACATACCGACCTGCAGGCAACTGATTACCACAGTCAAAATCCGGAAAATATCAGTCAAAATCGGGCAAAATCTTTGAAGTATTTGAAAAAACCCAAGACCAAAAGCCAATTTCAAAGGGGTATGGTGGGGCGTGGTTGGGGTGACGTGGCTAGTGCTCTTGGCCAATGAGGTTTCACCATGTCATGTGGGTAGCCCCGCCCAACGCGCAGGCTGAATCCCACGCCAATGGGGCCACGCCCAAACCCAAGCCCACCCGGGGTGGTGACTTGGGCGTTTCTCTCCAACCCACGCCCCATACCCCATAGGCCAAAACAACTTCAAATATATAATTTTAACACAAATAAAAGAATAAAAAGTAAAACAACATTAAATACTCATTAACCTGCAACTATATCACATTAACAGACACTAAATACTCAATAAACTGCAACTATATCCATTGAACTTCATTTTAACCTACTGAATACAACAACATGAAACAACTTCACATACATAATTTCAAAATAAACAAAATTAAACAAAAAAAAAAGTAAAACCTAACCGTCTGAGCTATTGTTTTTGTTGGCGGAGATAGTGTTTGTAGCTTGGATAAAATACCGAATCTGTGAAAAAAAGTACAAAATTGCTCACATCGTTTAAAATTTAAAGAAAGCTATGATTTTGTTTTTGCTTATTCTGCATGTGGTAATCATTTTTATGTTTTCTTCCAAAGGTTTAAAACCGAAAGCTTCTTCAGCATAATGTCTTTTCTCTTGTCTATAACCAACAACATCACCAAATATGTGTAACCTGTAAATTTTATCTAAAGTTACTAACATCTACTAAACAAACGAATTCAAGTAATGCTAATCACAATAAGATGCTTAACAAAGGGAAACGTACTTCTATACTCGAATCAATAAAAAAAATCCAAATCCTTATTTGATGTCTTTTTCTGATTAATGTTATTTACGATTACCCACGTGTTGCAGGGCAATAGACCTCCTGGGAAGGATTTAAGGGGTTTCATAGATATAAGAAGAATAAAACATGTGCATATTGGGTGGTCATAAACTTGGGAAACTCTTTTGCAGCAATAATCACACAATTAGAATCACACATGAAAGGCAAAAAAGAACACTTGCCACACAGGTATAATAAGCCAAAAAGCCAACAGGAAACATAAAATTTTCAAATCAGTCAACACAACAATAAGATTCATCAACTAAAAGCCACAAAGTTCATACCATCAAAACGTCCAGCTACCAACGCTGGAGTCACCGTTGCGGCTAGCCTTCAAACCTCGTGACACTGCTTCTCAAGCATTAGGATGTAGTACCGAACCACCATCCCATATTTGCCGCCGGCTACTACATCTTCGTCGGAAAGAGGCAATCGACAGTGGAGGCCATTGCCTCTAAATTTCTCACCGGAGTTCGCCTGAATTTAACCGCAAGTTGCATATTCGTCGGTTTAACAAAAATCAACCGATTAGACATCATTGACTGCGGATCTAACTGAAAAGTAACTTGCAGGGGAAAGAAACTTACCGGGTCTTTGACATAACGCTAGCCTTCGCCATAATATGTTTCTATTTTGCCGGCGCCTGGTTCTTTGTCACAGCTACCGTCGGAACCCTAGGGGTTCGTCGAAGTATTAACTTTTTTAGAGAGAGAACGATAACGTTTATGTGGATGGGTTTGTTGTTGTGTTGTGGCGGTGATTGAAGAGGAAGACCAAAGCAGAGGCGATGATTATAGAGAGAGAAACCTTCAGATCATGGCTTTCACCATTGAGGCATAGAGCCCTTCTAGAACTCACCAGTGACCAGCAACAGGGACAGGATTGTAATTTGCAAGGAGGGCATTTGTGTAAATATGTCAGTGCACCGACATTTCTCTTTAAGAGTTATATAATTGTTTTGTTATCAAATTATCTGTTGTTTTGATATCTGATTCTTTACAAATAAAATACATTATTATATAAAACGCAAACACCAAAAACTATAAACACCAAAACGCTAGTAGTATGAAAACTGTGACAACGGGTGCTGGCAAAGCACCTTGTCAAATGTATTAAACGCCAAAAAATTCACTAAACGCCATTAAAAACATTTGGTCTTATTGTAATCTTATGAAAATATTAATCACTCGTAGTGAATTATTATACAACGCCACAAAACGCCAAAAAAATTGACCAGAAAACGTTATAACGCCAAAAAATTATATATGTGACACAAAACAATTAATTCAATGCCAAAAAGTTTAATAAATACAATTAACGCCAAAATAATCTTAGACGCCAGAAAATGTTATAGCGCGTTGTGAAAATAAAAGAAGATTGAAAAGACAAAAAAAACCTCACCCCCTGATCATATCCCGCGCCACGTGTTTGGCCAGAATGCGTTCTCACCGTTCTCACACTTTTGGGCGTTTTCTCATAATCTCGTTTCTATATATATAGGGGAGGGTTATCTTGAGAACGCTAAATATTGCGAGAACCGTGAGAATGAATGAAAGAACCAATCAAAACCAATTTTTTTAATTCTAACCTCATTGTAATTAGGAAACAAAATAAAAAAAAAAAGAATTTACAACATCAAATAATTCATTTCTCATTTCAAAATCACTCTTTTTAGATTTTTTACACATGTGTAAATATAACAGATTTACACATGTGTAAATGGCAAACTTACACTTGTGTAAATTTTCTTTATTTATTAATTCACGTAAATTTAAACGTGTAAATTAAATTTCTAACATTGTATTCGAATAACAATTATAAGTGTAGAAAAAAAAATTTGAATTTTAATTGTTTTTAATCAAGTTCTCGCAGTTTTTTCATTTGTTCTCACGGTTCTCACAATATTTAGCTTTCTCATCAAAACATTCCCATATATATATATGGTAAGGTTTCATTTGAGAACTACATTTATTGTGAGAACCAATGTGAACACACAAAAAAACCTAAAAAAAAACCTAACCCCCCCCCCTCCAAGAAAAACCTAAACCCCCTCACCAATAAAAAAAACCTACCCCCCCCCCCCCCAAAAAAAAAAACCTAACCGCCCAAGCTAAATGCTAAAAACTAAACCCCCCCCCCCCTCCAACAAAAAAAACTTAAAATAACATAAAACCCCACCCAAGCTAAAATGCTAAAAATAAACCCCAAAATAACCTAAAAAATCTAAAAAACACACAAAATTTTTTGGTTGTGTTCACATTGGTTGTCGTAATAAATGGTGGTTTCTAACGGATCCTTCTACTATATATATATACTAGGTTATCACCCGGGATTGCTTCCCGGGTTGGAAAAATTAAATTACATTAATCATAAGTGTATAGATAAAATTAATGCAATAAAGTGACATATTACATAATTTACTAACAAAGTGGATTGTATTTATGTTTTCTCTATAAGTCGTGTACAAAAAAATCAAGAAATATGATATAACTGGAGACTAAACGTCTTGTTTAACAGATACAAGACGTCGTTCTAACCAAAGCTTCTTGTGAAGTAAAAACTGTCTTATCAAACTTTGACTCAATCATGTCAAATACACTTTTCCCCTTTTCTTGAACTTTGGATATAACTAATATAATATATATGACCCATATTGCGAATCACATCCCTTTTGACCCATTTGTAAAAGTTTACCCACTTGATCCACTAAAGATAACCATAAACCGGAACACCGATGTTTTTGGTAAAAACGGTTGAAACTGTTACCTATAAAAATACCAACATGCTTTTTATTTTATATATACTAACGTGTTTGTTTAACGCATATATATATATATAGATATATATATATATATATATATATATTAAAGTATTGTGATTGAATATAGCTTCATAATGAAATATTTTACACATATATATAAAGAAAAAAATCCGTGAGTTTTAATTATGATGTCATGTCCGTGGAAGACATGTCAATAATAAGTTGGTTTTGTATGAAATGGCAATAATGTAAAAGAAATGGACCTTGAGAAAGACCAGCTTGAAGAGTAACATTATTGACTACTTCCCAGTTAACCATTTGAAAAAAAAAAGTCAAATGCATAACCATCGGTGGGCATAAAATAAAGCAGAAAAGTCATATTTCACATATTATGAATAAAAGGAAAGCACAAATAGTACACAACTTGTGGTAGAGATAAGCCTCAAGATAGAAAAAAATAGGTGAAGAAAAGGCGAATCCTATTAGAGACAACCTAAAACCAGTCAAATATTCCATTACCTAGCTGGCACCTTGTAATATCTTATTTAAATTGATTAAAGATATGGTTAGCCCATTACAAGAAAACTTAATACCAAAAAATTAACCTAACCTAAGCATTTTTATGACCAGCTAAAATGCTAATGTGAATAAAGTGATTCATGTGAAGGATGCCCCCTTTGAACCAGCGTCAAAATGTTTAACCATCTTGACCCATTTTTCTCGTTATACCCATTAGCCTATTATCCAACTGAGCCTACCCACAAATTTTTCCACCATTAGTTAAGGTTACCACACATGTAATACTGAATCCTACCAGCCATAATAAGCCTACGCAAACTATATTGGTGATGAAAGAGTAATTTTTTTCGTCTTGTAAATCTTGCAATGCAACAAATGAGGAATAGCGAGAAAATAACTAAAGTCTTAGTGTCTTACTTTTGAAAGTAACTCTTATGGTATAATTGCTCTAAAATATTCCTAAACCAATTATATACTAACCAGTTTGTGCATACGCAATCCTCTTTGGATCATTCCAATATGTCATCCAATCTCCAAATTCATCATTGCTTCCATTATGAATTGGTTCAAAATTATCACGTGTAAGAGAATGCAATTCAACATTTATGTTACTGCAGATCTGCTCAACTTCAGACATTTGATTAGCAACCAAAAGGATCTTCTATCACTCGTCTAAACATCCATTGTTGCAATTCTCCTCATTGATCGTACACCTGCATTAGTCAAACATAAAAGGAGCAGTAAAAAAATACTTAAAGAAAATAATAGCAAACAGGTGGACATAAAAAAGTACTTAGGTTGTGTGAAAATTAGGTTTTCAAACTAATCAATATATAGAAATTGAAAAGTACGACAAATGTGAGAATCCAACCGAAAGAAATAAAAAGGAAATCAGAAAACGGAAACTGAAATAAATCGACATGCGGATTTGCATAGATTAGATAGGAGATGTATTCCAGTAGAGATACTATGTGTTTTACCTGACGATGGCGTCGGAGGCAGACGGTATGGCGACTGAATACTGAGAACTCGACCTATGAATTCACAAACACATCAATAATCTATAATTCAACAGCGCCAGTTTCCAACTAACATAACAAATTTGTAAACGAACACTAAGAATAGAATAACAAACCTGAACACTATGTGACTGAATACCGAGAACTCGAGCAGTTTCTGATGGTAAAGCTTACGATAATATCGAAGGTGCCCTTGTTCGATAATACTTCTTCAAACCAATTCAGAAAAACAAATAAATCTAATCAAGTCATCCATGTCCTCGAGAGTGCTATTAGCTGTATTAGCTGATGTATAACTAACAAAACTAAATCCTCGAGACCTACCAAAGAATCTCGATCAGTAATAATTTTGGCTGCAAAATTCAGTTCGCTTGTAGTGAGTCTACATCTAATGAAATCAGTAAACTTAACATTTGACATTTTATCTACAATATAAATACCTTTAATCACTTCGTTCTGTTCCTGGAAAGCTTGGCTTAATCCCATTTCATCAGTTGCATATCCAAGTCTTGCAAAAAAATAAATTGTTATTGAAATTGCATTATCCTTTCTGAAATAATCAACATTCATTTCCTTAAGAATATTGAGACTATTCACAATGTGCACAAAATAGGAATCTTATTTTGGATCACGTGCTGCAAGCATTATGAAAACCAAGAATATCTGAGAAAACTCAAGGAGACAACTTGTTACAAGACTTACGTGGAAGGAGCCGGAGAGATCGGCGTTGTCTGCTAAAGATCCGAAAGTGTCACCATGGAACCCCAGGTATAAAAACAAAAACAATAATCAGTCAAGCTTGAATGGATGTAAAATTGAATAAGCTACAGAAACACAGATAGATAACAATACAAATACAACTGGATACTTCTTTGAAACACGGAAGGAAAACACAAAGAAAGCTTTTACCCTTTGGCCTGTGTAGGAGGCTTTTCCATAAATGATAGCAGAAGATACATCCAAATCTAAACCCTAATATGATCATCTATAAATGTAGATAGGGAGAGAGAGAGATTACAGATAATGTTGAAGCAGACCCAATCGAACGCTCTAAAAATGATCCAAAACCCTACAGCGACATTGTTTTTTTAGTGATGGATCGACTCAATTTAGAACAACTTTTTACAACAAATGGTAGATATAACCCATGTACGTAAAACTCACCCCGAATGGTCCGATATGAGTAAAATTGGAAGCTCCAGTTGCTCTCTGATACATATAAAAGCAACAAAAAGACGGATCATGCTTTAATCAACGCCATCCCGTATCTTGAAGCTCTCCCTGTTATCCACATCACCGGGGACTTGCAGGCCCTCCCTATAAGCATTAGTAGCCCTTAGAATGTCAACCGCATGATCGTGAAAATGCCCAACTACAAAGGCTTTAAATTCTGCGTCATCCCACATCATCTCATTAGTTAACCAACCACACAAAAACTAATACAAAAGCACAAAATCATACCTTATCTTCAACCAAGATTTGAAAAATGAATTTAAACCAACATCTCACTTCAAACGCTATAGAAATCATAAATTCAAACAATCGATCAAACTCCCTAACAAAATAACTAAAAACAATGAAATTGATTGCAAACCCTAAAATTTTTGATCATCTTAATCTTCAAGTGTATAAGCATCACCTGCATAAATGACCACCCTCATCAACTCCACCACCAGCAACACCTTCAATAGTGTGCATAGATCTTCTGATTATCTATGCAACATGATAATAATGAAGATTTAAGATACAAAATGTCAAAATACGATGGGACCTAATAATGATGATTTTTTTACATCAACCTGTATAATGTATAGCAACTAAAAAATCAAAACTTAAAAACCTATATTACCTGTAAATCGAAACCGTAGATGTCAGATTGTTCATTGATCTGGTAAAATTTTCACTAATCTCCTTGAATGGCCTTCATATTCTTTAATCGCCACAGAGAGATAGCCAGATGGTGCGACGAAGAAGATGCAAAAGCCTAAGAATCAATTAGCGGTATCAGTCGAAACGAAAATCTTACGTTGATTAGATTTAAGATGGAAGAAAGTTGTGACGGAGAATCTTGCGCGGTCGTGATTGGCGAATCGGCGACGAACTTGATTGGAGAAACCAGATTCATCCACAGATTCATCGCAATAAGATTTAGGGTAGGAGAGAGTTGGAAATTTAGGGCAGCACATATCAGAGAAGAGAAGCAGTAGGCGGAATGAAGGAAATTAGGGTTATGAAGTTTATATATGACCCGAAATCATGGGTCGGTTATATCATCAATCAAGATCCGCGTCCAATATCTTGACCCGAGAAGTTTCCCGCCAAAACCAATTCTGAGAAGCTCTAATAACGCGCCACGTCAGCCCAAATATTTTCATTTATTATATATAATAGATATAGGATTAGGTTCAAGAGTGAACACTAGTGTAGCTTGCGAACTGAGTGAACTAATCCTGGCCATACACGTGTGTAGATCAATGGCCATGATTTGATGTTGAAATACACTAGTGTATTTTACGATTTGATGATGAGATCCTTGCCATACATTAGTGTTCACTCTAGAACCCCACCCTATATATATATATATATATATATATAGGTGGTTATCTTGAGAACGCTAAATATTACGAGAACCGTGAGAACGAATGAGAACACTAATCAAAACCAGTTTTTTGTTACAACGCTCATTGAAACAACAGGTAGCGGCACATGGAATTACCAATTAGTTACGTGTCTTTTTTTAACGTGTTTCCACAATGTTTGATTAATAAGTGTTTTTTTATCCGTAAGAATAGGGGGGACATTATTAGAGTTGGGAGACTAGTGTACGAGGTCTGGTAGTTGGTTCTATATGGTTTTGGGCCTGGAAAAACGAGACTTGACACATGCCAAATGGTCTTAACAGGTTTGGTCCACTCATCTTGGCCCTCTTTATGTTGTATGTTCGAGTTATGTAGTAAAATTCTACTCATGGGTTCACTCTGGTTAGTTGACGGGGAAGCCATGGATGTAGTTTCCACAAAGCATGTATTCTTTTGAAAGGGGGAGTGTTAAGTGTTCACTAATCCTACTTTTTTGTTCTTTCTTTTTTTTTTCTTTCTTTCTAATTTTCTCTTTTTTCTAATTTAAAAGTTATACCTTGTGCAAGTGAATGATTATATTTTCACCATAATTTGAGGAAAATGTTGTGAGACCACTGGACCTTGAGTCTCTTATCCAGTTTAATAATCGCAAACTCGCAAAGTGATTGTTGGACAAGGCCTTAACAAGCCCGTTTCAATAACACTACCAAAGATTAAGTGTTTTGATAAAAGGACGGGGCGCCAATTCATTGAGGGACCAAGAATTGTAGAATATAGGGTTGACTATTTCTATGTATATACATATTTTAAAGTTCAAACTGAAAATTCTTGATGTTTTGTTTTCTGAAAATCGCTTGATCAAGTCCTTTTGGCAAAGACCATTTGATCAAGAGGATAAACAACTTCGGTGGTTAAAGTAAATACCTCTATACATCATCTTTTTCAATAAGTTGGCGTTGTTGAGGTTTCTGAGGAAATTGTTATTATACTTTTGGAAAGTCTTGGTTTTTGGATTACGGGTTTTGATTTAAACTAGTATCATCACCGCACGCGTACGTGCGGAAATTCCTTTGTTTTGGTTCCATAACACGTTACAAGATTGTAGGAACCATTCGCGTAACTAAATAAAATAAAACAGTTTTATTCAACAATTACAATACAGAAATAAAAGAACGCAGAAATACAGTACTTTTACAACTGAAATAATTAAAATACAAGAAATAAAGATGAAACAGAAAGAAATAGTGGCTGAGGGTTTTGTTTAACACATGACCCTTAAAACAAATTTCGAGTCTCCTAAGAGAACTCGTTTTGTTTCCCAGGGTACAACAGCCAAAGCAGTGTGTACTGCCGGAGCTGGCATAAGAACCTAAAGTCTACCTTGAGAAAAGTAAGAACAAGATCAGAAGTAAGTAGAGAATTGTTTGCATATGTTGCTGTTGTAGTTGGTGTCATTCTGCAGTGAATATGATGTTGTATTTATACAGCATCTGAGTTGAAACAGCCAAAACGAATTAAAGGAGAGAATTGTTGGAAATTTTGTGAAAATATGAATTTTAACAAATATAGGAAATGCATTTTTCCTATTTTTAGACTAGAAATAAATATAAGAAACTGAGATGTTTTTATATATTTATTTGTGGGTTTGTGTTCTATGTTGGAAGAGCTTGCCATGATGCTTTTAATGATTCATGGGAATCACCAGTGTTTTTAAATATTTATTTGTGGGTTTGTGTTCTATGTTCGAAGAGCTTCCCGTGATGATTTTAATGATTCATGGGAATCACCTATGTGAGAGAGAAGTAGGGTCGCTTTGAATGGCGTTTTGTGGTGCGCAATCCTAGAGCTCTCGCAGAACCAGGCTAGTGTTCCAGGACCATAATAGGACACGAAAATGAGGGGTTGGCCAGACTAGGGAGAGTATTGTGTGAAGTGTATTGTCATTTACACAAATGGGGGTATGTTCAAGGACATCGCGTCTACAAACCGCTAGTAAGCTAAGTATGCTTCACAAAAGAAGGTTCAAAGGTAACAACCTACCTATCTTGCAATACTCAACTGTCGAAGTGTATCGTTGAAACTTGTAAGGAAAGATCAATTTCCATTCATGTGGGGGATTATTTGAAATTTTGTGAAAATATGAATTTTCACAAATATAGGAAATGCATTTTACCTACTTTTGGACTAGAAATAAATATAAGAACCTGAGGTGTTTTTATATATTTATTTGTGGCTTTGTGTTCTATGTTGGATGAGTTTCGCAACGAACTAAACCGCATTCAAAACGGAGCTAAGATGAATGAGATATCGATGCTCAAAGGAGTATTTAAGTGGGAACACTCCATCCTTATTGTTTCATGGAAGCACCCTACTTGTGTTTAAAACACTGTTCGTGTATTCAAAATCACTCTGTTTGTGATTCAAACCAGTTTTGTTTCACACAATTTGTGTTTTAAAAATAGATTTTATTTCTGTTTTTATCTTCAAATGAGCGACTTTGGTTGAAAACAGTTTTTGATTACTTTCAGATTCTGTCCTAATCTTTTAAAACTTTCTATCTTGGTCCTCAAAGTTGGACTTAGAAGTCAAACAGTAAGTTTGTTTTAATAATTTTAAAATTTTCTGTTTTGGTCTTCAAAGTTGGACTTAGAAGCCGAATAGAAAAATTTGTGGTAAATCGGGCAAAAACACCTTGGTTGCTCGCACTAAGACCAAACACACGGGTTGTCTCTGATTGTTAAATCAGCGTGCAAAATCTTGAAGGTGTACCAACTTGACATTAAAATTAAAATTAACTGTTTACTTCTGTTTTTAGTTGTGTAAAACAGAAATTTTTTGGACTAAACTTGGTAATTTTAATTTTCAGAATGTCGACTGAAAACGTCAATGTCAACAACAATACAAATGTTGTGACGGGAACACCCTTGAAAGCCAACCCTGTGGGAGCGTCCACAGTGGCCAATCACGCTGAACGACCTGAGAAGTTCTCGGGTCTACACTTCAAAAGTTGCAACAAAAGATGTTCTTCTACTTGACAACCATGAACCTTGTGAGGTTCTTGACTGAAACCGCTCCTCAACCAGTGGAAGGGGAGACCGACGCCCAGGCTCAGAGCGCGGTAGATGCTTGGAAGCATTCGAATTTCATATGTCAAGGCTATGTATTACACGGCCTATCGGATGCATTGTATAATGTGTACTACAATGTCTAGACTTCCAAATATTTATGGGATGCCTTGGATAAAAAGTACAAAACGGAGGATGTTGGCACAAAGAAATTTGTGGTATCCCGTTTCTTAGAATACAAAATGGTTGATTCTAAAACCGTTATGAATGAAGTCCAAGAATTGAAAATTATACTACATGACATCCTTGCAGAAGGCATGACACTTAGTGAGACATTTCAATTGGCAGCAGTGATTGCAAAGTTACATCCTAGTTGGGTGGATTTTACTAATTATCTTAAACACAAACGAAAGGAGATGACTATAGAGGATCTTATTGTTCGTCTTCGGATTGAAGAGGATAATAGAATTGTCTGAAAAAGCAGCCTTGCGCAAACATCTGCTAACGCAAATATGGTTTAACATGGGCAATCCTCTAAGGGCGACAAGGGTAAGGGGAAGAAGGACAAAGAGAAAGCAAAGGCTAGCAAGCTAGGACCAAAGTAAGGGGTTGTGGAAAAGAAGCCTCAAGCGTTCCAAGGGACTTGTTACAACTATGACGAGCCGGGGTATCGGGTTAACCAATGCAACAAACCAAAGTGTGAGCGCGCAGACATGGTAGATGAAGACGGGATGCCATTGGTGGCAATGATATCCGACAAAACCGCCATGATGGATGAGGTCAATACTGTGAACAACACTCCAAAAGGATGGTGCGTCGATACGGGCGCGACCCGTCATGTATGCCCAGACAGGAGCCTCTTTACCACCTTCTGGGAGCTTGCGGGAGATGAGAAGTTGTACATGGGAAATGCAGCCACCGCGGACATCAAGGGTGAAGGCACGGTGATTTTGAAGTGGACTTCGGGGAAGGAGCTCATTCTAAGCAATGTGTTGTACGTTCCGGACTTGTGCAAGAGCCTAGTCTCGGGATGGTAGCTTAATAAGTTTGGTTTTCGTTTAGTATTTGAAAGTGATAAGTTTGTCCTTACTAAACGAGGAACGCATGTTGGTAAGGGTTATGCCCTCAATGGAATGTTTAAATTGAATGTAATGGCTGTCAAAAAGAACATGAATAAAATTGCTACTACTTCTACTTATATGCTTGAGTTTTTCGATTCGAATAAATGGCACGGTAGATTAGGTCACGTAAAATGTAATTCAATACGTGGTTTAATCAATTTAAAATGTATACCAACATTCCATATTGATTCATATTCAAAATGCACATGTGTAGAATCCAAACTTACAAGATCATCATCAAAATCGGTTGGACGAATAACCGAACCTGTTGATTTAATTTACACCGATATTTGTGATTTTAAAGCGGTACCCACAAGAGAAGGAAATAAGTACTTCATCACGTTTATTGATGATTGTACTAAATATTGCTTTGTATATTTACTTAAAAGTAAAGACGAAGCAATAAATAAATTTATCTTGTATAAAAATGAAGTTGAGAATCAACTTCAAAAGAAGATAAAAGCTGTGAGAAACGATCGAGATGGCGAATATGTTGCACCTTTTGCGGATTTATGCGCAAAAAGTGGCATTATACATGAGTGTACACCTGCTTATTCTCCACAAGCAAATGGCGTGGCGGAACGTAAAAACCGTACATTGAAAGAAATGATGAACACCATGTTGATAAGTTCTAAGGTAAGCCAAGACATGTGGGGGGAAGCCATTCTCTCGGGCAATTATCTTTTAAACAAGATACCACTAAAAAAGAGGGATGAAACTCCATATGAGTTATGGAAAGGAAGAAAACCTTCATACAAATACTTGAAAGTGTGGGGGTGCCTAGCAATGGTGATTGTACCACCTCCTAAGGCTGTTAGGATAGGACCCAAAACTGTTGATTGCATATTCATTGGGTATGCACATCAAAGTAGTGCACATCGGTTTCTTGTACATGAGTCCAAGAATCCAGATGTACACGAATACACCATCATGGAGGCAAATCCTAACGTTGTTTCGTACTTTGAAAATGGGTTTCCTTTGAGAGGACAAACTCATGCAACGCCATCAACACCCAATTTTGAAGTAGGTGAAAGCTCATCTACACCAGTTGATGAGGTAATTCATGATAACACACATGAACTACCTGAGGTTGACGAGGGTGTATTTTCACAAACAACTCAAATATGTACCAAAATCAATGAAAATACAGGGAGTTCTCGCATAAACGGGGATAAATTTGACGTTTAAAGATGTATAAATTCTTATACATCAATAATCGAAACCCCAAATGCGCACGACGAGAACCAACACGAAGCACAAGAAAATTAGATTTCTGCTCTCATCGCATGGTGCTACGGAGCTATTGAAGATCGTCGCATGGTGCGATGGTGCCTAATTCCCCAGGTGCCACGTGTTGCCACGTGGCTGACTAGGCTGACCTAGCCCTAACCTTCCTTCTTCGCGTGTCACGACAGGGACAACCCATCTCATCACGTGGCGCGACGAGTGCCAGATTCCATCTGGATAAACATGGTCCCTTCGCATGTCACTACAGGGAAACCTTGCCCCGTCGGGTGGCGCGACGAACGTAGTTTTCAGCTACAAATAGAGGGGGTCTTGGAATTTCCCTCTGCCCAAATCGATTTCACAAAATCGAATTCTAAGCTCTCGAATCTCTGTCTCGATTCTCGTGTATGAAACCCTAATCGCTGAAACAATACCTTGTCTGATTGATCGGAAACCTAGCAACGAAAGCCAAAGTTCTGCATGTATAAGGTGATACTTTGTTAACCTCCATTGCGGTTTTGATTTCGTGATTATCGTTATAGTTTGATTTGGTTTCTTACATTAATACGTGTTACATTTTGGTGTATCTAGGAATTAGGTCTTATAACCAGGAGGCTGCTAAACCAAAAATATAGCAATGTGAATCATTTATCTTTTATTAGATGCTTTTAAAACCCTAAATGTTTTCCAATTATTACTTATATTTACAGTGATTAAGTCTTTGTATTCTTAATGGAAAACTAGTGTCAGTATATGGGGTTTTGTATACACTACTTGATAAGCTTCACTAGTTGGAGAATTCGCCAATAGTGATATGACCATAGTCACAGGAACTGTCGAGTGATAAATACCTTTGGGTAGTTGTAAGATATAAACAAATGTGAAAAGTCTTCATGCTGTAATTATAAGAAAGTGTCTTTTTATACAAATGGATGTACTCACCAGTATTTTCCGCTGATCAAATGTTTTTAAACGCGTTTCAGGTGATTTACTGTGAAGAGAAGGAAAAATGTGTTATGAAGCACCAAAGCTTAAATAAGTGATTATGTCGCCCGAATAAAACGTGTTTTGTAATTAAGGGTTTATCCCCGTGAAACCTTTTATGTAAAAATGGGTTCTATCACCCAGTTTATGAAATGAAAAACTATGGTGTTTGAAAACTCTGATTTTTTTCTGACACCCGGTCCTGATGAAATTTATGTTGCGATAATTTTAATAAACACAAGTATGACTGGAATATGTTCACGGCTCCCGTCTAGGGTAGGGTCAGGGGCTGTGACAGTACCTAAGGTTAGAGTATTGGGTTGGCTGCACCCCATGAATTGTTTGTTCTTAATGTTATATATATGATAAAATCCTGAACAAACCCTATAATTTTTTACGCTAACCCTTGTTAAATCTTGAAAAACAGTAAATGAAATCCATAATATTTTGACGACTTAAAAAAGAATAATTTAGTATTTAAATAATATAAACATATAGCCGAAAGACACATGCACTAATCGGTCTTTGTCCCAATTGCTGAGTGTTATGTGCCTTATGTCCAAGGCTTGATGCAAAACTACTCTCGAGTCGGTGGGTCTCATTGGTACGGCACATTCGTTTATTATCCTCAACTTATGCTCAGTTAGATTAGATTGATGGTTTTTGGTTCAGTTAGTTTAATTTCGGTTAATAGCCAAAACCAAGTTTGGTCTAAAACTTTTGCTTAGAAATACATGAAATTCATGTATAAAATTATAAATACATGAAATGGAAGTCTAAATACAGGAAATGGATGTATAAAATATGAAATATGAATGGTTAGGTTCGGTTAATTTTGGTTAAACGAGGGTAGAAGAAAAATTCATAACCGGTTTTTGGTTAATTCAAATTTTGGTTTATCGGTTGTCAGTTAATTCAAGTTTTTTGTTGATTTCGGTTTGATTCCACCTGTTTTTTTGTTTGGTTT
This sequence comes from Helianthus tuberosus, assembly GCA_030545235.1. NCBI lineage: Eukaryota > Viridiplantae > Streptophyta > Magnoliopsida > Asterales > Asteraceae > Helianthus > Helianthus tuberosus. Next base: position 60,473,851 of record CM060372.1, on the reverse strand, counting down.
CGATTAACGATTTAGTTATTGATTACGCTAGATACTGTTAATCACGTAACATATATACTCAAATTAAATAGACTAAAATGTTCGTTTTTTGGTGTGATTTAAAAAATATATATTAACGTACGAAAAAATTATGTCTTTATAAAAGTTATGAAAGTAGTTAGTTTTTGTATAAGGGGTATAAAGTGTAATTACTAATTAATTAACCATAATTTGTTTAAAGATAAGAGATTAAAGTGTAATTAAAATAAAGAGTAAATTACAAGTTTTGTCCTTTATGTTTACACCAAATTGCAGGCGCTGTCCTTTAGTGCAAAAGTTGACTAGTTTTGTATTTACTGTTCCAAAATCTTGCACATTATGTCCTTTAGGCCAAACTCAGATAGATTTTTTGGTTAAATCTGGCCATGTGCATTGCACATGAGGGCATTGTTGTCATTTCAAATTCCCATGGGGTATTTTGTAAAGAACTTTTATTCATGGACTATTTTGTAAAAAATCTAAAAATAATATATATATATATATATATATATATGATGTTGGCCGAGAAAATTACCCAAATGCCATAGAAAATTCCCCAATTTTCCCATAAGGTTACTCAACAAGATGTTATACTTGTTCGCCGTGAAAGATAACACACAATTCACCACCCAATCACCCCCAAATCTTCCAAATCTCCATGACAGATGGAACCGAACCGGAACAAATCGATCGGTTATTGCTGTAGACGTTAATTCTGCCATCACCGAGAGGATAACAATTATGTTGCAGAGCGTGACGTCACTCCTTACCTCATTTGTAGTTGCATTCGTAGTGGAATAGAGGGTTTCACTTTTAATTCTTGGCACCTTGAATGATTATCCTGGTGTTATTAATTTAGATCGACCTGTTATTTCTATTGGTTTCACCAGGTTATGTGTGCCAAACTTTAGGATTATAAAGGTTTTCTTTTGGTTTTTGGTTTTGATTCTTTGTGTGTGATGGTGTTGACAGAAGGGAGGGTGAATTGGGTGGTTATGGTGGTTCTGATGTGTGAGAGGGGTACGGTGGTGGTGCGGCTAGGGTTTTGAGTTGCAAAGGTACAGTGGTGGTTGTGGTTGACGGGAATGGTGGTGATGGGTGGTTGCAGTAGCAGGTGGTTTGGCGGTGGTGGTGGCGTGGGGTGGGTGGTGGCGGTGGCATGTGGGAGACAGTGTTTGTTCTCTAAATTTTGGTTGTGTCTGATGGTGGAGGCAACAGGTTGAAGGTGATGGTAGGTTTCCGGTGGTGGGTGGCAGATGGTGACGGTGGGTTGTGGTGAGTGGTGGTGGCAAGTTGTAAAGAGAGATGTGTGCAGAGGTTTTTTATCTATACTTTACTTTTTTATTTTTTACAGAAATAGTCTCTTAATACAAGTTATTTAGGCAATAGTCCATAGGAGCTGAAATGACGAGAATGCCCTCATGTGCAAAGCACATAACTAGATTTAACCAAAAAATCTAACTGGGTTTTGCCTAAAAGATATAACGTGCAAAATTTTTGAAACATTAAGTACAAAACTTGCCAACTTTTGCGCTAAAGGACAACACCTGGAATTTAGTGTAAAGATAAAAGAAAAAACTTGTAATTTACTCTAAAATTAAAAAAAATGTACATAATATATGAAAGACTAATTTACCCATGTTATAAGTTGAGTAAAATGCACGGATAGTCCCTGTGGTTTGGTAAAATTTTACTCTTAGTCCCCACCTTTTCAAAATTACATGTATGCTCCCTGTGGTTTGCTCGTTTGTTACTCGGATAATCCCTGAAGTGGATGATGGTTAATTTTCCCAGTTAAGTCTATGTGAAATGACAAAATTACCCTTGCCATTAAAAACATCTTTTTAAACATTGAAACACCTACCCCACCCCACCCTCTTCCTCTTCCCCTCTCCACTTCACCCCACCAGCATCACAGCCTTCCTCCAATGTGACCGACACTTCTGCCCGCCTCCCACCCGCTACGACTGCAAATCAGATCAACGGAGAACCAATGGAACGTAACACCATCACCTCTTGATCTCAACCAATCGCAGAAGCACACACGCAGTAAGTTTTCTTCATCAAACACTCTCTATCGATTCATATCTTACTAATTACCTTCATCTCCAGCCTGTTGTTGCTTAATTTTTCTTGCTCTCGGCATCTTGTTCATATCTCTCATAGATTTCCACCCAAAATTGGGTGATTTATCTAATTGATAATGTATTAGAAGCCACAAAATTATCACCGTCAATTATTAATTATTCTTTTGTAATCATCTAGAAACCTAGGGTTTCCAAATAATTCCCAACTTTTTTTATGTATGTTCATCAATATATTAATTTATCAGTTATATTTTCTATTTGATTATTTTGTATGCTTGTATGGGGAAAATCGATTATGCAAATTTTACAAGGATTAACTTTATTATAAAGTCATGGATCATGTTGGTTTTTAAATTAATAATCTGCAAAGTTAAAATTTTGTCTTTTGTTCTTGATTGAATATGGAATCAAGTTCTTGGGTTTATAAAATATCAAATTTGTGGAATTAGGGGTTTCGAATATTGGCATGATTCGGTTGTTGAATTGGGTGTGGGTGAGAGACGGGCAGAATTGGCGGTGATATTAGAGGTGGGTGGTGGTGGTGGGGTAGAGTGGAGGAGAGGGAGGGTGTGGGGTGGGTGTTTTAATGTTTAAAATGTTGTTTTTAATGACAAGGGTAATTTTGTCATTTCACATAGACTTAACTGGGAAAATTAGCCATCATCCACTTCAGGGACTATCCGAGTAACAAACGAGCAAACCACATGGAGCATACACGTAATTTCGAAAAGGTGGGGACTAAGGGTGAAATTTTACCAAACCACAGGGACTATCCGTGCATTTTACTCTTATAAGTTTGTAACTTATACATTAAACTAAAAAAAAACTTGAAAGTATTGAAAATATTAAAATATCCTCTCTTATACATTATATCTGGTTGTCAATGTATTTAATAGAATAATTATCTATATACTAAAGGGTGTACCTATTTGCACACTTTTTTTTTTTGAACGGCCAACAAAAGAGGAGATATTATAAACGAAAAACAGAACTAGAACAAAAGGGCGGCTAGCCAGCAGCTAGGCCAGCCAAACAGCAAACATAACCACCAGAAGACACAAACAAAAGAATCAAAAAACTTTAAAACTCCTCTTTTAAGGGTGTACCTATTTGCACACTTATTTGCCTATTGGCACACCAAAAAGCTGTTTTTTGTCCTATATGCACACCCTACAGTGTCGAGCTATGGCCAAAGCGCGGCGTTTTGGTCCGGTCAACCAGACAAAGACTGACGTGTGTCTCACGGGTCTGTTGACCGGACCAAAACGCCGAGCTTTGGCCGCGTTTTGGTCCTGTCAACCAGACAAAAGACTGACACCCGGTCTGGTTGACAAGACCAAAACGCGGCCAAAGCTCGGCGTTTTGGTCCGGTCAACAGACCCGTCAGACACCCGTCAGTCTTTGTCTGGTTGAACGGACCAAAACGTTGCGCTTTGGCCACAGCTCGACACTGCATGGTATACACATAGAACAAAAAACATTTTTTTGGGTTGCCTATCTACACACTTGGTGTGTAGATAGTTTAAGCCATACTCTAAAAACCCAATGCAATGAACAGTACTTTTAATATATTATAATATAATAAAATATTATATATAGTTATATTATTTTAATATTATAATAATTGCTATTTTTTTTACTTTTTAAGTTTGATAAGTTTGGTGTCAACCGGTTCTTGTTTTGAAAATACGGGTTCGTTATCGGTATATGAAGGTAAAAACCAGCACCAGCCTGGTACATAAAACGCCAAAAGTTGGTACCGGATTGAGTTTGATAGTCTTTAAGTTCGAGAAATCTAGTACTGCTACCCAGTATCATTTTAATATTCTAATAACTGTTATTTTCTTTACTTTTTAAGTTTGATAAGTTTGGTGTCAACCGATACTTGTATCGAAAATACGGGTTCATTATCGGTACATGAAGGTAAAAACCAGCACCAGCCTGGTACATAAAACGCCAAAAGTTGGTACCGGATTGAGTTTGATAGTCTTTTAGTTCGAGAAATTCGGTACTGCTACCCAGTGCCATTTGCTCGTCTCTGATCACGGGTACCGTACGAACAACAACGGTATCGTACAACTTTTTTTTTAGTTTCAGGGGTGGGGATGAGCTTGGTGTCAACTGATACCCCGGTTACGGTATATGAAGGTAAAAACCGGTAGCGAACCGGTACCAGGAACGCCAAACGTCAGTACCGAACTGGTACTTAGGATCTTTCAGTTCAGGAAATTCAGTACCGGTACCCATTACTATTTGTTCATCTCTGACTACGGGTTTCTACCGAACCATATCATTACCGTACAACTTTTTAGTTGATTTTTTTTCGATTATTTTTTAGTGTTTTTTTTCTACATTTTTTTATTCTTGTTAGCGGTTTCGTGTGCAGCGCACTCGTAGTGATTTCAAACACATATAAACACAGACTAAATAAAAAAGAAGTTAGCCGCAACACGACCACAGTTTTTATAACTAGTTTGATTTAAAATAGCGTGACAATGTTACATTCAAAGTTTATTCCTGCATTAAAAATTCTAAAATGATATGCCACATATCATTATTATATTATACATATGAGTTGTAAGTTTCCAGTAGCCTCTTTATTTATTTTTTAATGATTACATCTACAAGCAAACCAGAACCTCCGGTTTAGACATTTATTACTTAAATAACCATAAAGAAAATCTTTTAACTAACTTATATTGTTTTAGACTTTTAGTTTGGAAATCTTAAATCTTTGATTTTAGGTTTAGTATTAGCATTTGATGGGCATTGATGTTGTTCAACCAAAAACGATAAAAAAAAAAAAAAAAAAAAAAAAAAAAAACATTGATACTAGTGCCAATGTTTGAACAATATTGTAAATGAATCCTGATGTTGTTTGAACAGTATCGTAAATGAACCGAAACAATACCTATCGAATGTTGCAAAAACGTATCGCCGCAACGCGCGTTCAAATACCTATTTATATATATGAATTGAAAGAGGCCATGAGCAGTGCTTTTTTTTTTAATATTGTTTTTTCCAAGGTTTTTATTATTATATTGTTTTATTAGTTTAATTGATTTAAACATATATTTTTGTAACTTTTAAGATATGATTAAAGTACCAATTATCAAACAAGAAATCATAAAAATGAATGTCTAATGGTACCGATGTTGTTCAGTACGGTATGGTAGCGATACGATATTAATTCATCGAAAGCAAAAACACAAAAAATAAATATTGATACGGATACAGATGTTATTCAATTGGTTTTGATTGAATTTGGTAAGATAGCGACACAATATCTGTTTAAAAAAATATATTGTAATGTTGAAATAAAAAGAGGGGAACAATTGCTTTTGATTTTTTTTTTTCAATATTGTTTTTTCTAAGGCTTTATTAGTTTATTGGTTTATTAATTTAATCGATTTAAGTATATTTTGTTCTTCCATATAACTTTCAGATAAGATCAAAGTACCCGTTATCAAACAGGAAACAATAAAACGGAATGTATACCGGTACCAATGATGTTCGGTACAATATGGTAGCGATACACTATCAGTTTATTGAAAACAAAAAAACTAAAAATAAAAAAATATTGTTACCGATACAATGTTGTTCAATTGGTTTCGACTGGGCTTGGTACGATAGCGGCAGAATATCTGTTTTCAAAAAAAATATCGTAATGTAGAAATAAAATAAACATAAAATGCAAGCGAACCGAACCGATATCAACTGAACAACATATATAGATACCATATCAATATGTGTTTTTTTTATCGATGTAATGCTTTCTCTTTCAATTATTATATCGAGTGCAGGTACTATAACGAACCAAATTGATACCGACTTAATCCCTGCCGCGACGCGCGGGGGAATATCACTAGTACATATTAATTTGAAGTGTCGATGAATAGTAAAATGAAAGTTTTAAAATTATATTTATTTATTTATTGAAAATGGATACCGCGCTGCTATTGTACCAAATCAAACCGAAACCGACAATGATATTTAAAACGGATACCGTGACACTATCGTACCAAATCGAATCGAAACCGACAATGAGATTTTAGTTTTTTTTTTCTATCGTAAACTATACAAGTGCCAATAAAAACATATAAAAGCATTTTTTGTATTGTAAACAATACGAATATTGATATGGGACTTAGCGAACCAATTTTAACCGAATAACATCAATACAAATATCAATAGTATCGGAACCGATATTCTTTTTATGGTTTTCGATTGGTAAACTGTAAACTATACGAGTACCAATAAAAATATAGAAAAAAAAAAAACATTTTTTATGGTAATCTTTTCTATGGTTTTCGATTGATTTAAAACACGTGTTCTTTTGGGCATATCACGACTTTATTTTTTTAGTTTTCTCTTTTAGCTGCGAGTGTCGGTACCAAAACGAACTCAACGAATACCAATTGAGTTCCCGCTGCGTAGCGCGGGGAAACCACTAGTTATTATATTATTTAGAAGTTTTAAAGCATAATTTTCTTTAAATATTTTGATGAAAATATTCAAATACATAGTCTTTTGAAACTAAGAAGTCTTAGGATGAATATTAAACAGACTTCGATCGAACTCATTCCAACGACATTGAAACCGTGTCGTCGAACTATACGATCTTAGATTTTAAGTTTTCGCTTTTGGATTTTAAGCTTGTAGATTTTAGAATTTTTGTTAGATTATCGTGTCTTTTTATTTGGCAATATCGTTTTTTTTTATATTTCCGTTATGTTGCCATTTTTTGCGAATCACTATGACTTTTTTCTTCAGTAGTATCGTATTATATTTTGCGATCTATTGTGTCTTTGTATCATTCCAAATTTTAAAAACTTTCTAGAATAATAATACCTAATATGGGAAAACTACATGACTTCTTTAAAACAAATTCATTTACTTCAAAACTTTTTGTGTAGGCAAATAAAAAACAAAAATAACTAATACCTATTGGCCCATGTCGTTAATGTACATGTACAGCATATAATTTTTGTGTAATCCTATAAATATGATTCAAATTCTCTCATGTAATTCATAGGCCTACCCAAATAAATAGACTTAACACATTTAATTTTGCCAATCATATTGTATAATGACAGGGATGGGAGCTTATGAATAAAAGATTAATTAGTTTTTTTAATAATTCAATTAACTATCAATCTTATTGCATTGTTTTTAATTATTTAAAAGATTAATTAGTGCCCATGACATTATAGCCTAGTGACATCTTGATGGTGGGATAAGGCTTATGACCATTAGGTCAAGGGTTCGATTCCCACAAGGGGTTTTTCCCATATTTATTAGGTTTCTTATTGAATTGGTGTATTGGCATTATTGCCTAGTGGAGATGGATATGATCGGGTGGTTCCGCTAGTGGCACGATTATATTCTAGTGGTCCGTCAGTGATCCAAATTTGTCGTTAAAAAAAAAGATTAATTAGTTTTTTAATAATACAATTAAGTATCAATTTATTGCATTCTTTTAATTATTTAAATTTAAATTAAGTAGCAATCAATTGCACGTATTAATATATAAACATTAAATTAATTAATTAAATAAATCTGTCTCCGTAATCAGATTTTTTTAAACCATCTTAGTAAAAATCTATTATATAAACACTAAATACTTATTCATTAAAACATTGTTTAAATCTATTTCTATTATATATAATAAACAAAAACAATTTGTGACACGTGTCGCAAGATTAGGGCTTCTAAATTTTGGTTTTGGCGGGAAAGTGGCAGCGTGCTTTTTTTTTTCTATATGGGTCCTAAAGTGGGTCAAACCCAATGTTATATTCGGATCTTATAAAAACAGTATCCTAATTTCCTGAAACCCTAACTATCATACGCTTCTTCTTCCTCCATCTCATTTTCTTTGAAACCTAAATCTTCATCATCGCTTAATCCCACAACCCCAACCCTTGTGCTTCTCAATTATACTTCATCTTCATCCAGATCCCTACTTTCATTCTCACTCTTCAGATCTCATCACTCCATTAATGCCCCAAACTGTTTGACTCTCTTGATTTCTGTATCATCTAATATAACACTTCAGATCTTCACAGGTACGAATGTTTCTCATCGATTTCATCTAACAATTAACATAACTTACATTTACTAATTTCAGATTTAGTGATTTTAGAGTTAGTGTAATCGAATTAGTTGTTCATGTTACGTTGATTGATCGGATCGTGTGTATTGACTCGTGAATGTGAACGTTTGACTGAGATTTTTTTGTTTTAGTGTTGATTTTTGAGTTAGGTTTGATGAATGAGGTAACTGAAAGTTTGATCTTTGTTAACAGGTGTTGTTGCATACAGATCTGAGGTTATATTTGCTTGTGGCGTGTGATTTATCGGATTTGTAGTTGATTGATTGCTCTTCTAAGCAAGGAGAGATGGAATCTGAAGGAGAGACTAGGGTTAGTACTTGTGTTTATCTTTTTGTTATAATTGTAGCCGTTGATTACATCCATTTTGTTGTCAAATGCATCAAGTTTTATGATCTAGGGATGAGATTGGTACCGAACCGGATTTCGATACTGAATTTCTGGAGAAGTGAGTACCGAACACCGTATAGAGTCTATCGGTATGGTACCGGTTCGGTATCGGTACCGCTATAGAATCTGATCTGTGTTTTCATTTTTAACACTGGAAATAATTAATTAAAATTAGTTAAGTTTTACAAATTTTGGTTAGGTTAGATGTGTAATCATGTTAATTCACTGTTTTTATCATAAGTGTTTTGATAGGGGTAGAATATTTGTTTTTATCATAAGTGTTCGCTGATATTACTAGCCAGTACGTTTTTCATATTTTCTGGTACACTTTTTACCTTCAACAATCATCATGGGTACCCTAATATTACTAATTTTAATGAAATTGTTTTAGATTATCTTTTTTTTTTACTTGCAATAATGATCCAACATGCTCCAATATCCTAATTTCTAATTATTTTTTTTCGTTAGCTAATAATAAACAGGCCTCGGTTGATTCTTGCTTCAAAAGAATTGGTGGAACTTTACTTTAGAAGTGATATTGGGTTAGAGACCCTGTATCTGTTGATGAATGGACTTAGACCAAGACGCTCATGAATGTGTTGCGGGGCACGGTGATTGCTGAGGCTCAGGATAAACGAACCTGTAGTAATAATTTGGGGTGGAGTTTTCACCGAAAAACATACGGTTGAAGATCGTGGTGTGAGGTAACCAGCCTAGCCTGAAGGTATTAAGTAGTTTGTTTGGGGGCTCCTTTGAAGGCGAATTACTTAGCTGGAAAGCAGAATATTCGGTGTGGGGTGTGAACTGTCCATCGAAACGAGTGACCATATTTTTTTGAATTGTATGTTGGCCTGGGTGTTTGGTGGAACATGGTGATGTGGCTGATGATGCTGGTCCTTAGCCAGGTTAACTCTGTTTCAGGTATGTCGTTATTCATTAAAGCATAACTAGGTGACAATATATGGGAAAAGGAAGTGTCAGTTTATCTGTAACCACAGTGATTACCTCCAGTAATACCATTGTTATAGGTATTATCTTCTTCTTTACATTACATTTTTCTTTCCTTTATTCATGTATAATAAAATTATTCAATATTAACTATAAAATCTTGGTTTATAATAGAAGTTTGACCAATTATATTTGAATTTCAAAATCACAAACGTAAGTATTTGGGAAGTCGTTACAGATTATATTTGAATTTCAAAATCACAAATGTAATTATTTGGTAAGTTATTATTTATTGTTTCATTTATTGGTTCTCTTCCACCCATAATTTACAATTTTATAGTACATACTTTCCTTTCTTTATATATAATCAAATCAAATTAAGAGTAAATCTCAGTATATAACAAATACCAATATAGAATTAATATACTTTTTTGCCTTTTTAAATATCAATTCCGAAAAAATTTAAAATTTAAACAAACCTTATATATAGTGATGAACACTAATCATTCTTTACATTTAATTGCATATATTCTTTTCAAACATCGAATATTTACATTTGGTCAAAATTTTATTGTCTAAATTTTGCTTATTTGTTCCATGTTACTTTTGTAATTTTCAAGACATTGCTTTCTATATTCATGTAACTTATTGTTTTTTTTTTCTTTCGAGTATTGAAATGGATGTCACAAAGATTAGCTCTCTTAACGATCTTAATGCCTTTTCAAACAACTACACCATTAAGGTGAAGATCGTTAGCCTTTAGAGGAAAATGATGAATGTTAACAAGAATCAAACTTACCGTATGGACATGATTTTCATGGATAAGATGGTATTGTAAAATGAAAATTAGATATCCTGTTTTTTACTAAATTCTTATAATTATCTTTTGTAGTTGTACAGTCAAACACCGACTCTACATCAAGGTACAACTTTTCTCAATCTTTCAGTGTTTCATCTATTATATCTTAATCCTTTTGTTAATCGGTTAGGCTCCTTTTGGTTTTGATTTCTGTTTCCGTTTTTATGTTTGATAGTTTTTGGTTGCTTGCGAACGCGGATTTTTAACAGGTTTTGATTAGTATCTAATTCTTGCTATCGTTCTTCGTGTGGTTTTTGTTACACATCTGGAAACTGGGACATAATGCCCTAGCCACTGCCTCCTGACGGCTAGGGTTCCTACGAGTTGATCTGGAGCCAGTTCAGTTGACAGGTCTGCATTTTTTTCTTATTATTAAAAAGTATATGTTGATTTTGGGTTGCCGTTGATTTTAGTTTATAAAAACCTTATATCAATGATTGAAGATAGGTTAAAGAATAACTGCTATCGTTACCACCTCCATCGCTACAGGAATGATTGAGGCTTAGCCTTTTATGTGGTTTTTCACTGCCTCAGCCAAGGTGCGCCTCAAATCGCCTTTTAAACCATGATGCAGTACGTATATTCGTTGAGATTAAATACGCTGATATATTTTTGTTCTTAAGTGCAGGGATATATTTTTGTTCTTAAGTGCACGACATGACTATGAAATCATTATCATATACTTTATTATTATTATTATTATTATTATTATTTTACGGTTGTTAAATTCAACCTTATTATTTTTTAATATTTAATTTGGCTTTGACAGGTTGATTAGATAAAATCTAATAACAACTTAGCCGAAAACAGGACGGGTCAAATGGGTTAAAATTAATCAAGTCTTTACAACCTTCTAAGTTGATTTATTTAGAAGAAAAGTTATATTATAGTTTTGATAATAGTTTTGTATCTAATGCATATTATTATAAAAATGACACTTAAAAACAATGCTAGCTGACAACTAACATGGCTAAAGCTTTTTAATCAAATTGGCATGTTCAACTGTCATTTGGCTGGATGATAAGTTGGAAGCAGCAATCAAGCTTGACTCAATTATCACTGTAAGTATGTTGTTCCAATGCAAGGTTCATAAGAAGGGAATTGGTATATGGTCTGTGGTTGAAAAAGAAGAAGTTGAATGGTCTGATGCAGATGGCAGTGGTATGCCTGTAAAGTCAACTTCTGTCTCTGATGATGATAAGTTAGAGGTGAAACCAATATGGTTGTTGGGATACAGCTCTTGGCTGGTCAGATGATGAATATAAAGTTATAACCTTTTTTCATCAGTGGTTAAACTTTCTGTAGATTTTTGTAATGCATACTGTTTTTCAAGTTTGTTTCTAATGTGTTACTTATACATATATGCCTGTATAATGTCACAAGGTTAATTATGCATTACGAGGGGTTTGCCTGATTCATGGATCGAAAATTTGAACCATAGCACTTATAAGGACATGTAAACTTTTTCTTCTTGAGTTTTTTTGTTGCTCTCTGTTTAGTTATGTGGCCTAGATTTTAGTGAGTAGATAGGTTAAGTCATCGCTAAGGGTGTGTTTGAATGTGCATCTAAACTGATTATTCATGTTTAAAGTTGCAATAATCAGTTTTGAGAGTTTTTCGAATTATAATTGTAATTTCATTTTTCACTATTATATGTAATAAACATTATCGTTATAACACTTATGATTTTAAATTAATTTTTTAGCTCGTGAAGTTCACAGATTATGGTACGAAGCAATTTCAACCTGTTTTTTCATAAGTGGTTTAACTTAATCGGTACCATATCGCACAGGGGTGCTCCCACAATTATTCAATGTCGTGTAAAAATTTAATGAAATAATATGTTACATTTTAATAAAAATACATGTTTATTAACTAATAAAATTAAATTACCCGACAAGCAGTCCCGGGTGATAACCTAGTTCTATTATATATAAATACTAGGTTAGAACTCGGTATATTACACGGGCTATATAAATATAACTTTATATACTAAATAATAAAAAAAATTATATCTTTACAAACCCGTGCATTACATGTACTGAACATATACGTGTATTACACAGTTTGAATACATATAATGTAATCGTTTAACACACACAATCGCTAATATATGTTTTTAAAAAATTAACTTGATGTACTATCTACTTTTTTATAACATTTTACTCTATTTTTTTTAATTTATTATTAAGTTAGAAACTTGTGTATTACACAAGTTATAACATTTTATTTTGTTATTTTATTTACTAATAGGTTAGAAACTTATGTGTTACATGTGATTGAATCAATAAATAAGAGATAAACGAATAAAATAAAATAATTATATTGCAATAATAATTGAAACAAATATTAATAAATAACCCGATATACTAAACAATATATATTGATTCTACTGTATGGCAAAACGATCCACTTATATTTATTATATGAATATGTTATATACCAAATTACCAACTAATATCTAATCTAATTTCATGCGTATAAATAAAAAGATGCATGATCATTTCTATGTTTCTTAGCTAAAAGAATACACAAAAGTATGTAGGAATAATATATGTAAAAAATAAATATCTTTAATTATGAATAAATAGGTATTTATAGTTAAGGAGTAAGAGGCAGGAAAACATAAAAATAGATAGCTCAAATGAATGACACGTGTTCACCATAGGCTTACTTTATTATATAGTATAGATTAAATGCCAAGTGGGGCTAGCTCATTTGGTAAAGGCTCTTGCCTCTTAGTGGGGGGTATTGGGTCATTCCCAAGCAAAGGTGATTTATTTGTAAATATAGGAGTTTGGGAGAGTAACATTAGCCATTCAATATATATATATATATATATATATATAGGGTCAGGATTTAGAGAAAACGGTGGAAAGTGTGAGAACGCTTATGGATCGTCCGATCAAAACAATCTATGGACTAGATTGGCGCGGTGTCATTTTCGTAAATAACACGAATTCTATTCAGTGGACGCGCTTCATTAAGGGTAAAAAGGTCTTTACACTACTATATCAAAACGCCAAAGTATTGAATAAAACGCCATTACTGGCCAAAACGCATCCCTATATAAACAAAACATTCTCATACATAAGAACACACCTCCCCCAACATGAAATGCCATATATTCTACTATATACCATTCATCTTACAACGCCAAAATTTCCAAAACATCTAACACCCCTACTCAAAAACGCCATATTTTACTATATACCAATTATTTTTGAAAACGCCAAAACTCTCAAATATAAAAAATTTCCAAAAAAATGGACGTTTCTTTCAGATATACTATTTCCTCAGTAAAACACCAAAAATACCAAAAATCATTTCTTGTATATTCAATATTGTTCTACTCGAAGTTTCGCAGAATGCATTCTTTCCTGAGGTGCTGTGACTCAAATAACATTTTGCTGAATGAGATAGACAAAACTTCAAGAAAAAGATACTGGGGTCAGACTTATGTCATTTTTTGTGTTTTGTTATTGATGAATATTATAATGGCATGAATAGACGAATGACACTGATGAGTGCTTTGAAGATACATATCCAAACAAAAAGCTCATGTCATGTTGTCTTTCCAAACAACCACAAAAACAAAAGCATGACAAAGCCAAACCACCAGTGAACATGTTTCAAAGAAAAAAGAGACTGATGACAGTGAAGATTTGGAAGATGAATTATTTCTATTTTCACTTTTTTTATTTCCCTTTTCTGTTGTTTGTTATGTACTTTTCGACTAAGAATAAAAAAGTTTAATAAAGAGCCAAAAAGTCATAAAGATTGGGAAACGCCATAATGTAGTAAAACGCCATAATGTAGTAAAACGCCAAAAAGTCCACACCTATAATAAAAGTAATTTGAAGTACTATTATTAAAGGCTAAAAATGAAAAAAAAAGTACGCAAAAAACTACTTAAAGCCATTAAAAACGCCAAACTTGGAAGATGAAAGGTCTATGACCATAAAAATTCATAAAAAGCTGAACAAAAAGAGTAAAAAATAAACACAGTAACTGATAAGATGGCTACTTTATTAATATCATTTACTATAAATAAAAATCTCACCTAAACTACGCGCAAAAAACATCCTATAAAAGAGACGTCTTTGCACAATCAACTTATCACAAACCAAAAAATATAAACGCCATCTTTCCAAGAAACCATTCACTTTAAAACGCCAAAAAAAAGATACTTATGTGCGTGAGTGTTATAGATTTTTAATGTATATTTTAAGCCCTTTAACACTTGTTAGCGAAGTTTTAAATTTATAAAACACGATATTTACTAACACTAAACACCCATATGGGCAAGTGCACCCATCGTGAGCGTAGTATAGTGTTGGTAAGATACCGAGGTCGTCCAAGGACACAAGAGCTTTTAGTACCGGTTTATCCTCAACGTCTAATCAAAGCAAAAGTTTAGAAAAAGGTTTTTAAACAAGAAAAATAAAGCTAACTAAAATGGTGAAAAATAAAATAAAATAAAAACAGATAGACAAGATGAATCACTTGGATCCGACTCGTGTTTAGTGTAACCTTTGATTATTTCCGCACTTTTTCACTTTTTAAGAGATTATCTTAGTTATTGTAGTAGGCCCCTCTTCTGAAGGTGACGTTACCCTCAACCCAGTAGTTTGAGTCAGCAAGGATACAATCCTAAAGGGTTGGATTATTGAAAGATAATTAATTAAGTTATTAATACATATTGTGGTAGACGTTACCCTCGGCTAAGTAGTCTGAGTCAGCAGGGATACAGTCCTAAGTAGCCGAGTAAAAGTATTTATAGTAGTTTACATATGAAGGGATCAAGGAGTTCGGACCCCCGCCATCCAATACCAGTGGGTATTGAAGGAGGTCCTACTAAAGTTGACCCAGGTCCTTGCAGGATCTATACACTGAACAAGGCAATACTCTTACCAAACCGTTCCCTTAACCCCCGACCAGGTAGCCAACATACCTCCATATAGACCGTGGAGATATGAATGGTGAAAATATTTTATTTTATATAGACAGTAAAATAATGCCAAGACACCACGGACAAACGATAAGGAAGACTCACCTTCAACATAAGAAACTAGTTATTAAAGTCATTAATACATAACCAAATAAAAAGTGCGAAAAGATTAAAAATAAAAAATATTACACTAGACACTTGTCTTCACCAAGTGATGTAAGAGACTTAGGCAAACATGGCCTTTGATTGTCAAGAACTCTTACGATCAATCTTGGATCCCGAGACTACTCACACACTCTATGATGGATGATGGTGGTGGATGTGGGTTGTGATGGTGGTGGTGGGTGGGTGGGTGAAGTGTGAGAGAGGTGGTTTGCCAATGGATGATTTGCAAATGAGCCAAGCACCCCTATTTATAGCCTACACAGAAGCTCGGACACGGCCCCGTGTCCATTAGGCACGGCCCCGTGTCCATTAGGCACGGCCCCGTGTCCACCCGTCTTCTCTTTCTTCATTAAATGCAGTTTGTCTGCATCAGTTGACCAGGCCCCCGTGTCCCCTGGGCACGACCCCGTGTGCAGAAGCGTATCTGTACTATCAAGATTTCCTCAGATTCTGCGAATCTTAGAGTTGACCACGGCCCCGTGTCTGCTGGGCACGCCCCCGTGGTGGGTGATAGAAGCTTCTACAGCTTTGTCTTTTCTGCAGACACTTGGGCACACCCCCGTGCTCATTGAGCACGGGGCGTGTTCAGCCTTCTGTTCTTTTG
Organism: Helianthus tuberosus; assembly: GCA_030545235.1. NCBI lineage: Eukaryota > Viridiplantae > Streptophyta > Magnoliopsida > Asterales > Asteraceae > Helianthus > Helianthus tuberosus. The sequence continues at coordinate 60,457,720 of CM060372.1, read as the reverse complement.
TTTTGCTTGGGAAGATGCTGTCGAGGGGTCGGGCATGCCATGTTTTATCCATTTTCTTGTATTTATGTTAGATTTAGCTGCCTTTTTGCTTCTTTTGTTCATTTGAGCTCATTTCATCTTGAAAATACAAAAGGAAGACAAAAACACACTTTTTCCAACATTAGTACTAAAAAAGGGTTAGTTTAACGCCACATTTAATGTAATTTATATGTTGCATTTTGCGCACATCAAATACCCCCACACTTGAATCTTTGCTTGTCCTCAAGCAAAACTCTTTATAATGTGGCTTTACACTCCCAAATGGAACCTGTAGAAGAGAAGGTTTTTGGGCTTGTCATAGAGTGTCGGGATTTCCAAGATTCTTTATTCAGTTTTATTTTTATTTATTTACAATCTTATTCGTCATGATTTATTTAAAACATTTCATAAGAGAAATTATTTATTAGGGCATAACATGCCTTTTTAAAATTCAATTTATATACAAGTTCACATACCTCACGGGGGATCACTCAACACTCGGCCGAAGATGTATTTTTGTGAAACACTCGAGAGCGGCATGGAACTTACTTCTACCATATGTTTGCCAAGCAATCAATCATCCTCATTTTTAACTAAAAACATTTGTAAATATCAAGAGGACTTTTGGGGGAAGGGTTAGGCTTGGGTTAAAGGTAGGTGGTTGGGTTAGTGGTTAGTAGAAAAGGGCGAAAGGCGTAAAAAGCTTCGGTTTTCATAAGTCTTTTTTTATTTATTTTTTATTTTTATGACTTTTTATTTTGATGCAGCAATTCTTCAAACAAAGTTCTTTTTGATAAACTTGTTTGTTTATTTCTTTTGGCTTCATCATCATCATTTATTATTATTATTATTTTAAGGAAGTCATAAGAAAAACCGAGCTTTGTTACTAAAATAAAGGGGTTTAAAATGAAAAAGGGTTTTGGTGGGTAAAATGGGTGTTTGGGTTAAGAAATGAAAAGGTTTAGGCTCAATGGGGCTAACTAGGGGGATTTTGGGTAGGTGGTAAAAAAGAAAAAAGAAAAATAATGGTGTAGAAATAAAAAAAGGTTAGTCATAATGCCTCCATCATTTACTTACTTGGGTTTAAGTTGGTAAGGACCGGGAATGTATTGTCGTGGCAAGTTCTAGAGTTGTAAGAACCAAGCAACTATTCACACAAGAAACGAAAAATGAGCATTTAGTTTAAAGATGTGTATTTGTATGCTCAATAAAGGCTCAAAACTCACTTTTTGTGGGAATGAGTTTTTATGTGATCAAGTATATATAATCAAATTTTAACTAGATTTGTCATGCCGTTTCATAATTTTCTTATTTGGTTCTTTTTTTATCACGATGCTATCGGTTGTAAATTTGTAAAAATATAACCTTTTTAGAATTTGAAATTCACAAATTAAACCTAGATAAATAAAAAAAAATTGAAAAGTTTTGAAAAAAAATTGAGATGTTTAGCGGTTCCTATAGAGTTTTGTGTAAGGCTTGTAATTAGGACTTGCAAAATTCAAGGTTTTAGCATCCCCCCACACTTAAATTACACATTGTCCTCAATGTGTCCCAAAAATAAGTTTTTAGGTTGATTAAATGTGTAAAGAGATGTTAAAAAGCAAAAATGTATGTTACTGGCCATCTGGACACGGCCCCGTGTCGGATGAACACGACCCCGTGGTCAGAGTGCCAGTAACAAGAACTTACAGAAGGTGGACACGGGGGCGTGTCGGCTGAGCACAACCCCGTGTCTGGTAAAAATCTGCAGAATTTTGACAAACAGCAGGTCTGGGGCAATGGGCACGGGGGCGTGTTGGCTGAACACGTCCCCGTGTGGACAGACTGCAAAGGTGCAAAACAGGTTTCTGGCTTCGGTTTTCTTGTCCCGGCTTTAGTAGCACTAATGTTTAGTGCTCTAAGCCTCGTATGTACCTGTTTTATCAATAAACACTACACCAAACCATAACAAGCATCCTAAATTACCAACGTTCAAACATCCATGTCACAAAGTTAAAAGAAAAATGCAGAAAAGTAAAAAGTGTTAGAGGAAAGTAAATTGTTCAACACACGGCACGCAGGCCGGAAATTGTTCATGAGAATAAAGGGTTAACCTGTGGACCTCCAACCAGCTGATCCTACCTCCACTCCTCCCGCCTAGTCCATGTCCTCGTCTTCATCATCATCACCTCCTCCATGCCCCGCCATGTACTCCCGGATGTTCCCAATGTCATCGTGTATGTCGGATATGTTTCTCTCTATTGCTCCGACCCGGGTGTACGTGTTGCTGGCCATATTGTAGGTGTTCCTGGTGCACATGAGGTTTCCTGCAATAAATCATGTAAAGTTTGAAAGTTAGGAAAACCACCTCCTTGTGAGGAGGATTGGCCCGGATCACCTTGTGGCTGATAATGGTACTGAGGAGGAGGTTGGAAGTGTGGTGCATGTAAGACGAGTGCCTCTTGCGGGTTCCATGCATGCCCCTGGACTCTTTGGAAGCTGACCATCCCGTCTTCTGCTTCATAAATCAGGTTCATTGAGCGGCAGATGACCATGTCCACTCTTCCCGACCAAGGGCTCTTTTCGAAAGACCTGGGCATGTTCACGAAATGCTTGAAGAGAAGGTAGATCCATCCCCCAAAGAAGATAGGAGTCGGGGGAGTAGCAAGCTGGTTCCAATGCATGTTTCAGAGCAGGAGGTATGGAACATCAAGGTTGGTACGGGTGTGGATGCAATGAAGGACTAGTAGATCCCTTAAACCTACAACACCGCTGCTATCGTGCCTCTAACTAAGAGAGTAAGTGAGGACCCTGTGAATGTAGCGGTAAAGAGGGTCCCTCAACTTAGTGCTCTTAGTGCTGCTTGGATTGTAGTTGCCTTCTCCTATTTGTGACCATGCAGCCTAGCGTTGGTTTTCTGGTATTTCACGTAAACCTCCGGTGTTTTGTTCATCCCCCGCATCTTCCTCCGCATACAACCCAACTATTGACCCAAATTGTGCTATCGAGATTGAGTACTTAGTCCCTCCACACCGGAATTCTACCCTATCATTATCGAACGGATCGGCTCTTGTTTTGAAAGCGAATGTGCTGTAGAATTCCAGGTTATATTCATGGAATGAACGAAGTCGAGTGCACAGAGCGGCTCTCAGCGGGCCGGTTACTAGGTTGTTGAATCGGTCAAGCTGATTCACTGCTCCTAGAAGATCCATGCATACTGTTCGTGGGTATTCCTCCGGCCTGGTTCGAAGCACATCGTATCTTGCTTTAGCATCCAACTCATTTGCATTGAACCGTGTGAATTTCTTAGACATCTGAAAGAAAACACCAAACAATTAGCATGAAACAGTGAAATTTTCGAAGATAACTGAAAACAGTCGGCTGAGTGTTATCGACATGTGCTTGAGTGTTTGCAGTGTTACCATCTACACTTGAAACACCACCTACTCTTTCTGCATTCATATTATCTAAAATGAAAAATTATAAGTACCTTAACTAATCAACAGAAATACAGAATCTGATAAAACATTAAGCAATATAACATGCTTTTTCAAATAAAAAAGACGAACTAAATTAAGTAATTAACATTCTTAACTAATGAAGACTTGATATACAATAATAATTAAAGCTGTTATATTATCAATTTTACATACCTTAATATCAATAAGAAACCCACAACTTGGAACATGGATGGTCGACTATTGACAGCAAAAAGGGGGTTGGATTTATATTCCATTGATTATTGTAAATTTGTATATGGAATGATTTTTTGGGGAAACAAAACTTAGAAGAATGGAAGGTCACGAGCTAGGATTGGGGGAAATTAAGAATTAGGGCAGGTGGAGTAAAACCTTTTAATACCTTGGAAATATAACAACTATTATTATTGAAGTAATTCATGCGGGTCGGGTATACGGATACGGGTCGGGTTTCGGGTATACGGGTCGGGTATACGGGTTTCCCTATAAAACCATCCTCAGACCCGAACCCGCAAAAAAAATTAAAATCGTCCCCATACCCGGCCCGAGACCCGCAAACCCGGCCCCGACCCGGCCCAATAATGTCGGGTTTCGGATTTCCCCATCGGGTACGGGTTTTTTTTGCCATCCCTACGTGACACGTGTTAGGCCAGGATGCGTTCTCACCGTTCTCACACTTTCTACCGTTTTCTCCTGATCCCGTTTATATATATAGGGGGAGGTTCATTTGAGAAGAAAATTAAATTGAGAAGAAAAAGAACAAAGAGTACAATTGTAAAACTTTAAATAGTTTTTCTTTCATCTCATTTATTATTATTTTTGACTAATTAATTAGTCATAAAGACTTTCATCCTCCACACTAAAATTTTTGCCTAGACACATCAAAATTTATCCTACACGTTTTTGAAATTTATCCTACACATACTGAAATTTATCCTACACAACTCGTAATTCATCCTACACACCTCATAATTTATCCTTCACTTTAAATTAAATTTTTTTCTTCTTTGAAAAAATAATTTTTTTTGAAAATAAGTTACAAATTTAATTTAATTAGCTATTAAAAAAGAAGACTAACAATTAATGATCTATCTAATTTTACCAATATACCCTTACACCCATATTAAATACAAAAATTAAATGAAGTAAAATGAAGTATTCTTATTGGTTGAAGTTTGTTTTTTTTTATTCTTACAAAAAATTTCTTCTCATTTGAACCCTCCACTATATATTATATATGGGGAAGGTTCATTTGAGAAGAAATTTAATGTGAGAAGAAAAAGAAGAAAGGGCATAATGGTAAAACATTAAATAATTTATACTTCCTCTCATTAATTATGTTATCTCTCATTAATAAAACAAAAAACATTTTATCCTACATATTTTAAAATTTATCCTACATATATTTTACACTTACCGAAATTTACCCTACGCATATCTAAATTTATCATACGCATTTAAGAATTTATGCTCCACATACTAAAATTTATCCTATACATTTCGAAAATTGTCCTTCATCCAAAATTATTTTATCTTGAAAGAGTATATTTAAAAGTGAGTTACAATTTTAATTAGTTAGCTAATTAATTACAATAAGAAATTTACCTATATGCTCTTATTAATAACATTAAATACACATATTAAATGAAGTAAAATGAAGCATTTCTATTGGTTTAAAAGTTATTCTTTTTATTCTTACAAAATTTTTCTTCTCATTTGAACCCTTCACACACACACACACACATATATATATATAGAGAGAGAGAGGCCGCTTGACGTACAATATTCCTTAACGTAAGTGCATACGCTGTGAAATTACGCACGTTTTAAAACTCAAAACCCTAATCATGCATGTTGAAAACCATAACATGCTTCATTAAAAAATTATAACATGCTTCATTACATAAGTATAACATGCATGATTATAGTTTTTCAACATGCATGATTAGAATTTTGAATTTTACAACGTGCATAATTTTACAGCATATGCTCGTACGTTAAGCAATATTGTATTTTACACTTTCACTATCTATATATATAAACATTAAATGCCTATTCATTAATACATTCACATGGAAATTCCGTAAGAGTTTGTTCGGGGAAAATAAGTATGATTGTTCGTTTGGATGGCTTCAAAAACACAAACTTAAATTGAAGAGCGTGTCATTCAATGTTTTTGACAAAGATATATACAAGATGTGTGGCCGGAATTTGTTTAAGATGAATAGATGTTATTGGTAGATTTCTCAGCAGGGCACCTTTTTTTCTAAACGCAATGAAACATTCTGGTTTCAAGTAGACGACAACTGGCAACTTATGCATCAATGGAGTGATTAGTATATCATTGATTACTTATGAAAAGCATTGAGAAATAATAATGTTTGTTTCTTATCAAATTTTCACTTGACTTGATCCATTGTGTCACATTCAAACTTTCTTTCACCAGGAACACTTTTGTCACACCCCGGATTTCCACGTGTCACCGGTGGGCCCGGTGGGGAGTATCGTGACGTAGTTGATAACATCATAGTCAAACAACACAATATATAAATGCACAGCGGAAGCAAAAGATAAATTATATTACATTCCGAATATAAAGTAATATCAAGTATTACAACGGAAAGTAAGGAATCCACAGTCGGATCAAATAAAAGATAAACTATTCAACAGACTTCAGGCATCTAGAACTTGTAAGATTCCTTATTAACGCCCTGAGCTTCCAGCCAATTTCGTTCAGTACCTGTCACTTAACCGTTTTGGAAAATACGTCAGTTTACACTGGTAAATACACTCAACCGACTCATTTGGAAATAGTTTAAGAAAATTGATTTAGATGCACCAGGCACAAAATATCTTGACACATTGATTAAAATGCACAGAGGCAAAATTAATCTTTTATAACTTGGGAAAATCTTATTAATAAAAATCTTGTATCCGATTTACATGTTTGTCCAACATTTAGGGCCGGTGATTATACAATACAAGCCGGTCTAGATTAATCGACACACCCCAAATATGATCTCACAAGAAGATACCCTTACGAGTGAGTATATGTTATACATATGCAACAGGAGGTGTTATGTCTACACCTTGTGCTTACGTCGTGGCCATTCACTTTTTAAAATGAGCCAAGGATATCCAGGACACGGTCATTAACCCCCAATGTTATTTGTTATCAAACAATACAAATTAAAACGGGATTATGCAATTTAATCATCTCCGATTAAAAGGTTTCTACACCCGACCAAGCGGTATTTTTATAATACCGTATCCCAAGCCCGTATAAGGGAAAATAAGTTAAGAGTATTTACCTGAGCTAGCTCCTGTCTTAAATAGCAAGAATTTTAATAACTCAGCCGTATTCACTTAAGTAAGCGTAGGTACAATTTACCGGAAGGCTCTAGTCTGGAATGATGGTATAAATAACCAATTAGAATACTAACGGGTCTTTAATTAAGCCTAAACTTAGACCGGTTAGTTTTAAGGAAATATACGGTTCAAACGCATGATTAAGCGAAGACCGGAATAGAATGTGTTTTAGACCCGACAAGTTCAGAGACTTGCTTAATATGGGTATTACATACACATTCTGGATTTTGAGATAAAATCGATAAGGTTTGACCCGTTTCGGCTAATTTATGTAAACTTGTTACATAAACCGAACCGAACGCGTAATAAGCGTGACGGGTATCTATGAGAGCTATATAGGTTTCCTAAGTTAATTTATGCTCCAAATAGGTTGTGACATCAGTAAGATGTCTTTCATTATGCCCGAAACGTATTTAAACACAAACTAGGCCCCGTAGGGGTAGTTTGGTCATTTAAAAGGTTATAAAACAGTTTAAGTATTAATCTGAGTTACGGGTCTGATGTAATCAGTAAAAATACTCAATTTAATAAGTTATAATAGTAGGGTAAAGTATATATGTGAAATTTATCAATTATAACCAAACTATGCACCGTAGGGGCATTTTGGTAATTTCACATAAGCCGAAAAGCTCAAAACTGAAGTCTGAGTTAATCAACCTTTGCTTACTGTTAAAATATTATAATTTAACTAAAACATCAGTAGGTATCACCCTTGTATGTTAAAAATAGTCTTAGTACATACTATGCGCTAAAAACGCTTAATAAGGCGATTAGCAGCCGTTTACGGGTTCAATACATAAAGCTGATATTTTTATTATTCCAGGAGGCCTAAAATAATTTATTTAACATATGTAATCAGTAGCAAAAGGTTTGGAGTCGTTTAGATATGTAAAACTCATTTTATGGCCCGTAAGGGCAAAACCGACAATTACCGGATTACGCCTACGACTATTAGTTATGCTCAGCCTAAAATTTATTAAAAATCTTTAAAAATCCCAAAATAATATATTACATCAGTGGTTAAAAGATTTGATATCAAAAAGTATGTTTAAGTAGGCTATACGCTAAATACGCCGTTACATTAACAAAAAGCTTTAATTTTACGCTAACGAGCATAACTCTTAACCTACACCTCAAACTGATGTCAAATTTTGCATACAAGTTTAAATATCAGTATTTAAAGTTTCTACTCTTTTACATTTCCAAAAATCACGTTTTAAGGTAATAAGGGCATAATGGTCAACATATGAGCAATTAACGGAAACGCGTAAACGAATGGGTCAATCAATGAACCAACCACAGAGGGTTATGCTAACATGTAGCCTGGTCCTAAGGAAGCTCTAAGGCATTTCCAAATCATACTAAAGCGGGTCAGAACTGAAGTCAAAGCAAAAGTCAAAGCTTTGCGACTTTCGGTTCCGAATCGGTTCAAAACAGAAAGTTGTCGAATCAAACAAGCTTAGACAAGTTCTTATGCTTATTATCAAGTTATATGAATGATAAAATAGGTTACACGCCTTTTACGTCGTTAATTATGCGTTAAACGAAAGATTACATTTCTGTTGACTTTTTCTAATCATCTTTGACTCGACAAATGACTTAGTTAGGATGGGAATCAGTGGATGCCCTTTTAAGGGTTTAAAGCCCACATAATTACCAACTTATAACTACCTTTGATTTGACTAATCTCTGGACCATTAGTGATTAATCTTAAAGTCAACCGTTAATTACGACGGTTTGACTTTTAAGCTAAAACTAAGCTAAAACTTAATTAAGAAAGGATTAGCAAACTTACTGAAGTCCTAAGCTTGATTGGTGATCACTTGAGAGAAGGTTTGAGATCCAGGAATGATCAGAAAGCTGAAGGAAATGGTGTGATGAATTGTTTGCAACTCAAGACCCTTTTATAGTGAATTCAATCACCACAAAGTGTTGACAACAAAGTCTAGCACTTACCACAACATTCCCACAGGTGTCCTACATGTTTAGGGGTTGTTTAGGGGCCAAGGGAGATGTGGAAAATCATTTAAGGATCAGTTCATGCGTTTAAACAGCAAACAGCAAGTTTCTGGTCGCTGGGCAACTGCTTGCGCACCGTAAGGATTGACCCTTGCGGTGCGCAAGGCTTCTGATCAGCCTCCAAAATTTCTATTTCTTGCATAAATGACTCTTGGCCCTTCCGAAAGGTCAAGTAACCTTTATATATTTCAATTTGACCCCTTCTTATTTACCTACAAGGGCTTTAGGACTTGTACCCACTTTACCAAGTCCCTGGACACTTCTGGTTAACCCGCAAGTCATAACTTTCAATGTTAACGCTTTAACCCCTCGCATACGAATTTGATCGTAACTTTCTCATACGATAACGAAACTTTATGAAATTTATATCGTGCATTCTAGTGAGCATAATTAATCATTACAAAGCTTCGGGTTTGTCAAAAGGTCACTCAGTGGCGTAACTTAAACATGTTGACACATTTAACCCCTGTCGTTTGTAATCTCTCACTTTTAGCTTCGTATGATCCATGATTTATTCGTCTAAGGGTATAAACATCATATAGGGTTATTATAAAGTATATTTATCCATTGTTGACATTTTGAACCCTTATTTTCACATACTTTCTATGTTTGTCAACTTTAGTCCCTCTAAAGTATACTTTCTCACGTTCAAGCTTATGACACGTGTCAATACATTATAGGACGTGAATTTTCGAGGTGTTACATCCTCACCCCCTTAAAAGAAATCTCGACCTCGAGATTTGTTGATGTAAAGGAAGTATTTTCTGCTTAATAATGGCAACTTACAGATGATTAGGAATTTGTATGATCTTATTTGTTGTTTACAATGCAACTTTCAGTTCCTGAATATTGGACTAACCAATCTATTGTCTTAACAACAGATGTTTAACATTTCATTTATACAAGGTCTCCAAGGGAGCAACCTTGATACTTCTATATCAACCATTATAGAAAAGCTTCTCTTGAGATGGTTATTCCAACCACTGTTTAACTAATCTTAAGGAGTAGCTAATCCTTACAGTTAGTCGAACAAATCGACGATCCTGGGTAGTTGATGGCGATTTTTAATCGTTGTCTAAATAGGGTTGCGGTAATGAGTGCATAAGCAAAATGAACCGTCTTTCTTATCTAACAATATCAAACTCTCAGAATATCGAGTTAGGCTATATGGATCTCCTATCTTAAAATTTACTTAATCAGGTTTTCGGTTATTCCATAATCAGTATGGAGTTCTTACAACACTCTAATCCAAAGCGGGATGTTAATCCTAACTCTACTTGCCTCTCGAGAGGTAAACAGGGTAGTCTTAGGAGAAGACAATCAGGATACAAGGAGGTTACAGAGATTTCTTTCCATATCTCCGGCTCCAGTTCATCCTTCATTGCTTGTGTCAAATAAGTGACACATTTATGTTTTAAGTCCACGGATTCCTTAATCGGGAACATTTACTTGGACAGTTCTATTCTGGATATCATCTTTGAATACCATTAGCTGACTTTAGTACTCTATAACCATTGGAATATCTTTGTGGTCCCATGCATTAAACCTCCATACTGATCAGGCATGGAAGCAATCTATGGAACATATTAAGATATACCAATCCTCATATGGTGCTTTTATCATGCTATTTGGTATTCGCAATCGTTTAGAGATCAAAGAGATATCAATTTCATTTGAATGCATTTATCTGGAGAGAGTGTACATTGGAATTTTATGACTGAAGATTTCTGACAGGAACAGAAGAATAGTTCTGGTAAATTTTCTACCTGTAAGTTTTACCTTACACTTAATATATATAGGGTTCTTATGAAAAGTTTTAAAAGCTTGTTATACTTATAGTTTATGAAGGATTTACTGGTATCCGAACCAAAATAAAAACTCTTAGCATTTAAATCACTGATAAAATATCAAGGAATGTACCTGATGCCATTATTCATGGACTAGCTCAGGCATTTTAGGCGCTTTCAATTTTAGGCTTTACTTCTTCAACCGCATTTCCTTTGACAGATTTCGGGCACGTAGTCTTGATGTGGCCTTTCTCATTACAGCCGAAGCAGACTGCATTCTTCATGTCTTTGCAGTCCAACGTTTTATGTCCCTTAGACTTGCAGATCCCACAATGTAGAGGTCGAGGCCCAAATCTGCATTTCCCGTAGTGGCGCTTCTTGCAAATCTTGCATACAGGTTTCTGATTGGACTTTTTTTTATTCTTTTTCTTAGAACTCTGGGAGTTATCTACCTCCCTTTTCCTTTTTAGTTCATCCTTTGCATCAGAGGCATGAACGGGATCCTCCTTAAGAGTAAGGAAGTGGGGTCCTAGATAAACTTTGGACCGAGCAGCATGGGGCTCCTTGAACTTTTTCACAGCCTTCTTCACAGCTTTTCCAACAGCTGCGTCTATCATAGTTTGAAGAACATCTTTGGAAATTCTAAGGTTCACAATTTCAGCATCATTAGCATGCGTCGTGCCATCAATGGCGCGATCGACTGTTGTCTTATCCGAGTTTGCCATACTTTCTATTGGTTCCTAGCACCAATAAAACAATTTCTTAGTTGAAATCCAACAACTGCTATTTTTCATTCTGATGGCCTTAATATATACTAACCATGGTGTTAATAACCTATACAGGCTATTATAGCACTAACATTCTTAATGAACATTATTTAAAATATATTAATATTACTTAGCCTAGGTCGCAAAAGACCATCAATGGCATTAAAGATTTGGACCTAGTCCATCACTTTTCTGACAGAGGATCAAAACGTCACATCTGTCTTTATTATATTAAAGAATTTAGGTAGCTTGAAAGCTTGCCATAGGAATATCAGAAAAGAGTGATTCCTATTAGATATAAAATATCCATCTAAGGTTTGTTGGAGCATTTTCTAAAGTATCATCGGCCAATTTCTACCTCGTATTAAATGACCGAAGTCCTAATCAGGCGGAGACAACAGTTCTCTACAGTTATTGTTCAATATTGAATCCTATATGCCAGTATCAAGTAAATTTCTGCATAAACTGCTTGATAAGGAAAGGTACCTGCTATATAGTTATCTTCTGCACCATCTCCTGGCGTTCATCCGGAAGACTCATGCGTTTGTTTTCCTGGCCTCTCCGGGCTTCTTTATAAGCTTTGGACATTTGGTTTTGATGTGCCCTTCCTCGTTACAATTGTAGCATGTGGCGTTCTTTAACCCCTTGCAATCTAAGGTTTTGTGACCCTTGGTCTTGCAAATTCCACACAATTTAGCACGTGGGTCTATTGTACATTTTCCAAAATGTTGCTTTTTGCAGTTACTGCATTTGGGTCTGTTATCAGACTGACTCGAGTTCTTCCTAAACTCGGAATCCTTCCCGCGCTTCGAGCTTCCCTTCTTCTTCTTGTTATATCGATGAGAGTTTTCCTCCTCTCTTTCTCTTCTTCCCTCGCCAGAAGCCTTAACAGACTTAATTCTAATTGCATCTAAGGTGAGAGATAAGGATAAGTCCACCGCGGACCTATATGTGGTTGGCCTAGATGCTTTAACATTTCCTTTTATCTCTGGTGCTAGGCCTCCAATGAAACGCGCTATGCGTTTAGGTTCAGGGGTGACTAAATAAGGAACTAGGCGGGACATAGTGTTGAAACTTGTCACATACGCCTGACAATCCAAATCCTCCATGACTAGAGTCAAGAAGTCTGATTCTATATTTTCTACTTCATGCTGGGGGCAATAGTTTTCCTTGACTAATGCAACAAATTGATCCCAAGATAAGTTGTAGAGTAGAACTTTTCCCGTGGCTTGGAGCAATGATCTCCACCATGCCAACGCTTCTCCTTTGAATGATTGTGAAACAAATTTCACAACATCTTGCTCCGCACAACCGCTGATGTCAACAACAGCGTCCATCTCATCTAGCCATGTCATGCAATCGATGGCCCCTTTTTCTCCTGTAAAGTCTCTAGGCTTGCAGGAGGCAAAATATTTATATGAACAGGTCTTAACTGATGCCTCTTGATGAAACACAACTTGTCTAGACGGAATACTCCTTTGATTTGACAAGTCATGAACATCGTCCTCCCTTGACTCATGTGTTTTAGGAGGGGGCTTACTACGAGCCACAGATAGAGTCTTAGAGTGGGTATCATTTGATTCATCATACTGTCGATCAAGAGCTAGAGTAACAACATAATCTATTATTTCCTGCAGTTCTGCTCCAGTTACATTAATTCTGGTAGTATCATTGTTCTCCTTCATGTGGCTGTTAACTTCATCTAATCCAGCCATGTATCTTGATTACTACACAAATATTAATAATGATTTATTCAGAGGTTTTTATGGAATCATCATCTTTGACGATTCATCAACCATGGTAATATAAACCATATTGGTTAACTTGTTAGTTATATTTAATTAGTATTTTCCATGATAATTTTATCCTAGTTATAAAACATTAAGGATATTGAAGTGGCGCAGAAGGCCTAGTCACAAGGACAGTTCTAAATTTTATAAGCCATGATTTCAGAGAATCGAGGCATTAAGGTCTGAATCAAGTTCATTACCTTCTCTTGACAGGGAGTTGTAGACTTCAACTGTCTTTTGTCTTTTAGGACAATAGATATAGCCCGTGGGCATTTCCCTTCTGAGGGATGGTTATAATATGATCATCTTCTCAGATGCTATTAGTCGAGATCGTATGGATCCTACCGACTATTATGCTTGGACCTGGTCCAACATTTTTAGACAGGAGGTCAAAGACCACCACTGTCGTTGTCTTATCGGACAACAAGTTTAGCCCGTAGGCACTTCATCACTATCGGATGTTTATAATATGATCATCTTATAGGATGACACAAGCCATGATTTCTAAATCATTAGGCTAGATAAGAAAATTGGAAGAATCCAATATAAGGATGACTGTTGTGATTTTATCGAATCACATTTGTCAGGAGTGCCAACACGTTCTTAGGTGTTAACAAGGATCTGAATCCCTTGGGTAGGTTTCACCATCTTGGCCGCGTAGGCTAGGTTTCACCTTTAAGATTCTTTTTTAAAATGCCTACTGGCAGGGAAGGAAGGATATTTATTTTATTCAGGATTTTTATCATAAATACTAATTTATAAGTTAATAATAGCACAAATGGCCTAGTCGCGTAGACAAGTTTAATTTATAAGCCATGATCGTTTGGGATCGAGGCAAATTTATAAGTTAGTAATAGCACAAAAGGCTTAGTCACGTGGACAAGTTTAATTTATAAGCCATGATCGTTTGGGATCGAGGCATTTAGTAATAGCACAAAAGGCTTAGTCACGTGGACAAGTTTAATTTATAAGCCATGATCGTTTGGGATCGAGGCATTTAGGTGTGAATCAAAGTTCATTACTTTTCTTGACAGAGAGTTGTAGGCTACCACCGTCTTTAGACTCAGAGGACGTTAATTATAGCCCGTAGGCAATTCCCTTCTAAGGGATGTTATTTTCCATTTATTTCATATTTCATGTTTTGAATGAAAACTTAGTTTAATCAATCCATTATATGAAAATAAAAGTACAGAGTTGCCCTAAACGGGTCTTTGAAGGGATAATGTGTCTTCGAATGGACTGAAAGATAAATATGTCCTTATAAGGACTATTAAGGAAACGATCTTCAGCAAAAGGAGTTTCTTCTTCAAGTTATTTCTGAATGCTCTCTCCTTGGATGCTCGTTTCATTCTAGCCGAGCTACGAAGCTCGGCATTTCAGGGCTCCAGAGTGTGGAGAATTTCTAATACAGCTTCTTCGCTTAGCGACGTATCCAATTTATATAAAAATGTGGAAGTAAAAATTTCCAGATTAGGATTGAAAGTATTCCTATGTTAAGTCTAGACTCAGAAGGTCAAGGAATGTGCTACTGTGTCATTGAGATTAAACACATAAGGCTAGTGTTTAGTTCACTCAATGTTGGCTCTGATACCAACCTGTCACACCCCGGATTTCCACGTGTCACCGGTGGGCCCGGTGGGGAGTATCGTGACGTAGTTGATAACATCATAGTCAAACAACACAATATATAAATGCACAGCGGAAGCAAAAGATAAATTATATTACATTCCGAATATAAAGTAATATCAAGTATTACAACGGAAAGTAAGGAATCCACAGGCGGATCAAATAAAAGATAAACTATTCAACAGACTTCAGGCATCTAGAACTTGTAAGATTCCTTATTAACGCCCTGAGCTTCCAGCCAATTTCGTTCAGTACCTGTCACTTAAACTTTTTGGAAAATACGTCAGTTTACACTGTTAAATACACTCAGCCAACTCATTTGGAAAGAGTTTAAGAAAATTGATTTAGATGCACCAGGCACAAAATATCTTGACACATTGATTAAAATGCACAGAGGCAAAATTAATCTTTTATAACTTGGGAAAATCTTATTAATAAAAATATTGTATCCGAATTACATGTTTGTCCAACATTTAGGGCCGGTGATTATACAATACAAGCCGGTCTAGATTAATCGACACACCACAAATATGATCTCACAAGAAGATACCCTTACGAGTGAGTATATGTTATACATATGCAACAGGAGGTGTTATGTCTACACCTTGTGCTTACGTCGTGGCCATTCACTTTTTAAAATGAGCCAAGGATATCCAGGACACGGTCATTAACCCCCAATGTTATTTGTTATCAAACAATACAAATTAAAACGGGATTATGCAATTTAATCATCTCCGATTAAAAGGTTTCTACACCCGACCAAGCGGTATTTTTATAATACCGTATCCCAAGCCCGTATAAGGGAAAATAAGTTAAGAGTATTTACCTGAGCTAGCTCCTGTCTTAAATAGCAAGAATTTTAATAACTCAGCCGTATTCACTTAAGTAAGCGTAGGTACAATTTACCGGAAGGCTCTAGTTTGGAATGATGGTATAAATAACCAATTAGAATACTAACGGGTCTTTAATTAAGCCTAAACTTAGACCGGTTAGTTTTAAGGAAATATACGGTTCAAACGCATGATTAAGCGAAGACCGGAATAGAATGTGTTTTAGACCCGACAAGTTCAGAGACTTGCTTAATATGGGTATTACATACACATTCTGGATTTTGAGATAAAATCGATAAGGTTTGACCCGTTTCGGCTAATTTATGTAAACTTGTTACATAAACCGAACCGAACGCGTAATAAGCGTGACGGGTATCTATGAGAGCTATATACAGGTTTCCTAAGTTAATTTATGCTCCAAATAGGTTGTGACATCAGTAAGATGTCTTTCATTATGCCCGAAACGTATTTAAACACAAACTAGGCCCCGTAGGGGTAGTTTGGTCATTTAAAAGGTTATAAAAGAGTTTAAGTATTAATCTGAGTTATGGGTCTGATGTAATCAGTAAAAATACTCAATTTAATAAGTTATAACAGTAGGGTAAAGTATATATGTGAAATTTATCAATTATAACCAAACTATGCACCGTAGGGGCATTTTGGTAATTTCTCATAAGCCGAAAAGCTCAAAACTGAAGTCTGAGTTAATCAACCTTTGCTTACTATTAAAATATTATAATTTAACTAAAACATCAGTAGGTATCACCCTTGTATGTTAAAAATAGTCTTAGTACATACTATGCGCTAAAAACGCTTAATAAGGCGATTAGCAGCCGTTTACGGGTTCAATACATAAAGCTGATATTTTTATTATTCCAGGAGGCCTAAAATAATTTATTTAACATATGTAATCAGTAGCAAAAGGTTTCGAGTCGTTTAGATATGTAAAACTCATTTTATGGCCCGTAAGGGCAAAACCGACAATTACCGGATTACGCCTACGACTATTAGTTATGCTCAGCCTAAAATTTATTAAAAATCTTTAAAAATCCCAAAATAATATATTACATCAGTGGTTAAAAGATTTGATATCAAAAAGTATGTTTAAGTAGGCTATACGCTAAGTACGCCGTTACATTAACATAAAGCTTTAATTTTACGCTAACGAGCATAACTCTTAACCTACACCTCAAACTGATGTCAAATTTTGCATACAAGTTTAAATATCAGTATTTAAAGTTTCTACTCTTTTACATTTCCAAAAATCACGTTTTAAGGTAATAAGGGCATAATGGTCGACATTTGAGCAATTAACGGAAACGCGTAAACGAATGGGTCAATCAATGAACCAACCACAGAGGGTTATGCTAACATGTAGCCTGGTCCTAAGGAAGCTCTAAGGCATTTCCAAATCATACTAAAGCGGGTCAGAACTGAAGTCAAAGCAAAAGTCAAAGCTTTGCGACTTTCGGTTCCGAATCGGTTCAAAACAGAAAGTTGTCGAATCAAACAAGCTTAGACAAGTTCTTATGCTTATTATCAAGTTATATGAATGATAAAATAGGTTACACGCCTTTTACGTCGTTAATTATGCGTTAAACGAAAGATTACATTTATGTTGACTTTTTCTAATCATCTTTGACTCGACAAATGACTTAGTTAGGATGGGAATCAGTGGATGCCCTTTTAAGGGTTTAAAGCCCACATAATTACCAACTTATAACTACCTTTGATTTGACTAATCTCTGGACCATTAGTGATTAATCTTAAAGTCAACCGTTAATTACGACGGTTTGACTTTTAAGCTAAAACTAAGCTAAAACTTAATTAAGAAAGGATTAGCAAACTTACTGAAGTCCTAAGCTTGATTGGTGATCACTTGAGAGAAGGTTTGAGCTCCAGGAATGATCAGAAAGCTGAAGGAAATGGTGTGATGAATTGTTTGCAACTCAAGACCCTTTTATAGTGAATTCAATCACCACAAAGTGTTGACAACAAAGTCTAGCACTTACCACAACATTCCCACAGGTGTCCTACATGTTTAGGGGTTGTTTAGGGGCCAAGGGAGATGTGGAAAATCGTTTAAGGATCAGTTCATGCATTTAAACAGCAAACAACAAGTTTCTGGTCGCTGGGCAACTGCTTGCGCACCGTAAGGATTGACCCTTGCGGTGCGCAAGGCTTCTGATCAGCCTCCAAAATTTCTATTTCTTGCATAAATGACTCTTGGCCCTTCCGAAAGGTCAAGTAACCTTTATATATTGCAATTTGACCCCTTCTTATTTACCTACAAGGGCTTTAGGACTTGTACCCACTTTACCAAGTCCCTGGACACTTCTGGTTAACCCGCAAGTCATAACTTTCAATGTTAACGCTTTAACCCCTCGCATACGAATTTGATCGTAACTTTCTCATACGATAACGAAACTTTATGAAATTTATATCGTGCATTCTAGTGAGCATAATTAATCGTTACAAAGCTTCGGGTTTGTCAAAAGGTCACTCAGTGGCGTAACTTAAACATGTTGACACATTTAACCCCTGTCGTTTGTAATCTCTCACTTTTAGCTTCGTATGATCCATGATTTATTCGTCTAAGGGTACAAACATCATATAGGGTTATTGTAAAGTATATTTATCCATTGTTAACATTTTGAACCCTTATTTTCACATACTTTCTATGTTTGTCAACTTTAGTCCCTCTAAAGTATACTTTCTCACGTTCAAGCTTATGACACGTGTCAATACATTATAGGACGTGAATTTTCGAGGTGTTACAACTTTTTCCTTTCATCAATTCAAATTCAAGTATTCGCCAACATGTTGCACTTATTTTAGTTTGTTACAAGCTTTCCTTGTTGTGATATCAACTTTCTCACATGCTTATTCAACAATCAATAATGCATATTTTTCATTCTAATATTAACCATTTATAACTTTTTATATTTCATATGATTTATAAGAAACTATGCTACTGTTATTCTTCTTGAACAATTTTGATGGATGAATCATTACCCATTTGATTTAAAACTTTGATATCTAAAGCCCAACTATCAGTGAAGATGACTAGATGATATTTAAATGATCTAATGTAATTCTTGTCTCATAATTAGTGATTCAGAGTTATACGTTGAAGAATATAAAGTGAAAATGAAACAATTTAGAGGGAAGAGAAAGAATATACAAGTTATTAAAGTTTTGTTTTTTGTTTTTAATGATTAAAAATAAAAGATTGATACAAACAATTGAAATTTTAAATAAAAAGTATTAAAAAATAAATGTTATTGGTTGATTAAACAATAAAATAAGTAGATAAACACAAATGAACTCTTAAAATTTAAGTTTGACTAGATCCAAGCTTTTAGCGATCATAGTCCATACTTACATACGGCTCCAGACGGTATACATAACCATTTAAGTTATATCATATTATATTATATAATATATTACTATGTTTCATTACATCATATATATATATATATTTAATATCAACTTTTTACCCCTAAATATTTAAGCCTGTAACATTTTTGTGGGGGCATGCACCATAGCACTCGAACATAAAGATTGAAATCGCCATGGACTTTGTTTGTGATATCATATTTTTACGTTCGAACATAAAGGTTGAAATCTTTCGATTAATGTGTAATATATGGAGCAGAAGAATTACGTAGTTTTAATGTTGACTTCGTCGACTTTGTTTGCAATTTCATCATTCTTTGATGGAATAAAAAGGTTGAAGAGCAGGATTTCATAGTTTTTTAGAATAACTTAAAACTTTCATAATTACGTTTATTTTACATAATGAACCCTGATTAATCTAGTATTACGTTATATCCAAAACAAGATAAAAATGGTTGTCCTTGTTCAATAAACCTGTTTTTAATATGAATCCGATTAAAAAAAAAATTTGTTTGATATTAATACTAGTTTTTTTTTAATAAAGAACCACCAAACCATTTATAATCTACACTTTTAATGTCCGATCGAAAACTACAACACGTAGTTTACAAATGACATACTTACATTTTGGATTATCTACCATAGTAAAATATTATAATCAGAAAATAGTGGACAAATTAGGATTTGTTAAAGTGAGCATTGTTTCTCTGACTTCAATAAACAATATAAAACTTTAATTACAAACACAGACTACTTTGTTTCTTTGTTTCGGCGTTATTGCATCCGGTTGTTGACATCATCGAACTCCAAACAATCAAACAAAATCCAAAAATAAGAAAAAAGATAATAAATATAAAACTCACTAGTCCCATAAAAACATCAAACAAAAATTTAATATTCCCAAAAGTCACCGACGATGTTTCAAAGGCCAATCAGATCAACGGCTCTCTGCATCTTCTTTCTATTTAAAATTTTTTCGAGTGTAACTTTTTTTTTTTTATAACCGTACTCACTCACCCACTAAACCTACTCAACAGAACAAGAGTTCTTGAGAGAAACTGGCGTGTTAATAGCCTTGGTGGGCTTATAAACAATGGCACACGACACCTTTTTGTAGAACTTTGGCTTCACCAGTTTCCCTAGCACGTAAGCCTTGGCTTTAACCGTGAAATTTAGGTTCAGCGGCACTGGTGCAGTTAGTTTACCGTTCTCGCTGCTCCAGTTCACACCACCGCCGTACAATGGCACACCTACACCTTGCACATTCACACTCACGAGTCTGTGACCCTTTCTTGATTGATAAAACTTCTTGATCTGCACAGGTTAAATAGTTTAGATTTTATTTTGAGTTAAATGTCATTTTAGTCCCTGTGTTTTGGGCTAGTGGCGAAGCCTGACCCGAATGACGGGGGTCGAAAACGTATATACCTAAAAATTTCTATACGAAACCTACATATATAACACTACTGAGCGAAAAGTTCGGGGGGTCGGGCGCTCCCTCCCGCCCCTTTTATACTTCGCCCTTGGTTTTGGTCATTTTACCAGTTTAGTTCAAATGTTTGAAACGTTGTCATTTTAGTCCAAATAGTTTCAAGCGTTGCCATTTTAGTCCACTGGGTTAACTGCGTCCATTTTTTATGTTAGCTAGAAGGGTAATTCAATCATTTTATATGGTCGAATTGTCTTTCTAGTTAATAGAATTACATATAAAATGACCAAAATGCCCTTCTAGTTAACAGACTAAAGGGATGGAGTTAACCTAGTGGACTAAAATGGCAACCTTTAAAACTATTTGAACTAAAATGGCAACGTTTCAAACCGTTGGACTAAACTGGCAAAACGGCTTAAACCACAAAGACTAAAATGACATTTAACTCTTTTATTTTTAAATAACTTTTTACACATAAATACCACATAATGTTGTACTTGCAAAAATTTACCATACAACGTTACACCTGAATTTTTTACACCACCTAAATACCACATCACAAACACTACAAGGGATCACTAGGTCAACAAACAATTTTTACACCGCCTAAATTCCACACCACAAACTAGGTCATGTGTTTTAACACCTAAATATCATATAACATTACACCTACAAGGATTTGAACTCTCATTACTTTTATGTGTGCACACCCATTCCAGTAAATCACTAAGTTACGGTAAACATGATTCGAGTAACATAACACCTCAACAAAACCGAAATCAAACTGTAGCTTACCGTTCCGGTGGCCAGAGTTAGCTCAGTGTACGCAAGATCTAATATCGTGGACGATACATGGACACCAAAAAACTTACCCCGATTGCGAAAATTAAATTTCACGGTAGCGTTTAATGTCACCATCTCCGTGGCTACCCCAGTCGCATCCGCCCCAGCATTGACCACAAATTGATCAAATGCAATACTCTACAAAAAGTCAAAAAGCCAACCCGGGGTTCATTAATAAAAGGAGACGGTACCCTGGTAAATTTTATTAATAAAAAATAAAAATAAAAAACACAATACCCGCATGGTGATCACGGGCTTTTGCGGTCTAGCAGCACCCCACAACACGAGACTAAAAAACGTGAAGAGCAAAAAAAAGCCAACAACAAACGCCAGAAAATAACATCTACGAGGGATGCCGGTCCGACCGGATTCATCGTAGAGTCCTTCTTCCTCGATCGCATCGAATCCTTTCTCTCCTTTCCGTTGGTGCTGTCTGTCTTTTCTGGATCCGGGTCTGAACGATCCGGAATATCTGGTGGAAGACGAGTTCCGGGACTGACGACCGGGTGACCCGTTGGGGCTTAGGACAGGGGTTGAGTGGAACGAGTTGGTGGTTTTTTCGCCATCATGCGAGTCGCGTGACGGGCTTTGTACGTAGTAAACCGGCCGGCCGTGTGATCTTGTTGGTGATGAGGCTGTTAAGCTTGTTACCTCGGAATCTGTCTTTGTGTGTGAAGACATTTTTTAACGGTTTTGATTTAGTGTCGGGAGGTTTGGTGGTTGAAAAAGTGGAAAAGGGTGTGGATCTTTGGCAACTGGAAGTATATTTGAGAGTGTTTAGAGTGAGAGTAGACAAAGGGGAAGATGGGAAGAAGGTTGTTATTGATTACTTGGAATTTTATATGTGTGTGTATGTGTCATGGAATATATGTATAGTGTCCATCTGTTTTTTTAACACATAGTGTCATCAACATTTTTTTGTTTTGTTAGCCTTATGACATTTTACGATTGTCTCCTACATTTTCTAGGATAAAGAATATATTAAAACCTAAGCACACATACATGTATGTGTTGTTGGGAAAAATACTTTACTTTTTTTTTAAACAAGTAACTCATAGGACTTTTAGCTCTGTTATATATAGTTATATATACCTTTGTTAAAATTATATATAGTTATAGACCTTTGTTAAACATAGGCTATAATATTTTAACCACTTTGTGAGTAAGGGGATAGGGGTAGTCATCACTCATCACTCACTCACAACTTCCAATCAAGTTTCGCCACATCATCAAGCTTTATTCTATCATCAGTGATGGATTTTAGTGGAAATGCCCATTACTCACCACACCCAACAATTTCCCTCAAACAACTCAAACAATCACGCGTGATGGTGGCCACGCCTTATCAAATCGACGCGTGATAAGGAGTGGCGGTGGTGTTTTGTTGACAATCACGCATGATGGATCATCCATCACTGACCACCCCGGGTAGCCTAAGACTATTGTTTACAAACCCGCTAGCCTATAAGCAATTTCATATAAATCTATAAAGTTTTTAGAGTTAATTACACCGTTAGTCTCCATGATTTATGGAAAATAACAAAGTGTGGTACTAATAGTTTAAAATTACATTATGAGGTTCTAACTTTTCATTTTGTAACAACCTGGGGTATTAACACTAACTTTTGTTAACTATTCTGTTAAGTTTGAGTGAAATTACTAAAATACATTTTTTTCAACTACAAGGTCCATTTATGTAAAACATAATTAAACTAGTTAATAATTAAAAACTAACCACATCCATCTCCCTTACACAAACCTTGCAACCACCAATTAGGACATTATCAATTCCTTATCTTTGGATAACACCACCACTCGATTCAGACACACACAAAACCTCTTAATTTTCCTCTCCGGTGATCCAACAATCATCAGTTTCAATGCCTCAACAGAACAGATTCTTCAACACCAAAATCAAATTACTGACATGTTTACCGCAAGCATCTTCATCGATTATATGTACATATTCATATGCCCAAATCCCGTTCTTTCCAAATCATGGAGAGTTCATCAATTTCCAAACAATTTGTATATGCTGAAATGCCAATCTGCCAAATTATAGAGAATTAGGCCTTTACACATCTGATAGGGTTGTGTTTTCGGATCTCTTTGGGGTTGTGGTGGTGGGGGCTGCAAGTGTCGACGGGTAGAAAGAGGCGATGGTGGTGCTTGTGGGTTGCGGTGGCAGGTGGTAGTAGAAGGTGGTGGCAGGTGGTGAGGGAGATATAGATGAGTGAGTGGTGAGAATTGAGAAAGGGGTTGAAGGGGAATGTGTTTTAATGGTGGCGGTGGTGTGTTATAATTGCCGGAGATGATGGTGGCCGAAAAAGGATGAGAGATGGCGCCTGACCACAACCCAGTTCTGATCGACCACCACACTAATCAGACCCCACACACACCCACTCATTTTAATTTGGTTCGGATTCTCCATAAATGGAAAACATGTTGTGGTGGTAGGTCAACAGGTAGTGGGGGTGTTGCGGTGGTCACCGAAAAAGATTTCAAAGGTTTCAGGTTGTGTTGGTGGTGGTGGCCGGAGAATGGAGGTGGTGTGGTTATCTGAAAAAAGAAGTGGTGGTGGTGATCTGCTCAGGTTGTGTTGGTGGTGGTGGCCGGAGAATGGAGGTGGTGTGGTTATCTGAAAAAAGAAGTGGTGATGGTGATCTGCAGAGAGGGAGATAGAGATAAAGTTTTTAAATGTTCTTTTTTTTTTGTAAATTACAAAAACAATCCTTCATCAACCATAGAGTTACATAATTAGTCCTTTAGATGTAAAATGACTTAAATGCCTATGAACGTAACACAAAAAAAAAAAAAAAAACTAACATTGGTTAGTCTTAGTACTCTAGTTTCTTATAAAAATGAAAGTTGATACCATAAAATATGATTTTAAACTATCAATACCTGATCTTATTACACCATGTAATTAACTCAAGTTTTTAACTTGTTTAAAATATGAATGTATACATTAAGTCAAAGTGGGTTGATGTAACAATTATTGTATATGAAGGCTTGGTTCTCCCATGCAGATATTTGGGTGGGGCAGGCTTATGCTTTCGAGCGTGTAGCTTGGTTACGTGTTCATGGAGTCCCACTGCATTTATTTTGTGATGAGGTTCTTCTTGACATTTGTTGCCGTTTTGTGTTAGTTCATATGTCTGTAGCTTCCGTCAGCATTGAGTCTTATTTTGTACTATGTATGTCTTTTGTGTATATGAATGTAAGTGTATGTATGTGTGTATTATGACACCATAGGGAACGGTGATAAAAATGTAAATGTGAAGTTCGAAGGTTGGCAAATGTCATCCGATCGGATGGCCACTCGATCGGATGACCACCCGACCGGGTCACCACCCGATCGGACGACCACCCGATCGGACGACCACTCGGTCGGGTCACCACCCGATCGGATGACACATATCCTCCCTGATGTTGCCTATAAATACCCAGGTTGGGTTAGTCATTTAAAAACTTTTTGCTGCTCATTGTAAGAAACCTCTGTCAGTCTGATTCTCTACCGGAGCTCGTGTACTTTCACATCATTCTAATAGATATCAGACGGAGTTTAATCGTTGAATACATTGTTGTTGATTCTCTGACTTGATCAATGGATTCCACACATTGATTGAGATCGATTCATCCACGTTCCACCCGAACAGATCCTGATCCCAAGGCCTAACAAGTGGTATCAAAGCCATAGGAGGTTGAATCGGAGTTCTACAACAGCTGTTCACCGGAATTTCAGCTATTCGTTGGCGATTTCAGTCGAATTTCACCGGAAATTTGACGAATTTTCTCATTCTCTACTCATTTCTGGCTGTGTTTTACACTTTTACACCTTAAAAACGAGAAAAACTTAAAATTGAACGGGATTTTACGGACAAAATTTGACGAATTTCATATCATTAGATTCGCAATCAAACAGAGATCATTCTTTCAAACTTTCACAGAAAAATTCAAACTAAAACTAGATCAAATCTATCAAAAACCATGTCGAACTGTTCGTTCCTGCTGACGTCATCCACTCGATCGGACAGCTGTCCGAACGAATTGGCATAGACTGTTCTACATAACTGCTTGCTGACGTCATCAGTGTCACTCGATCGGATCACCATCGATCGGTGTAACATTGTTTGTTCAAGTTTCATCAGCTTACGTCATCATCCCACCCGATCGGACAGCAATCCGATCGGATTGGCATTGATAGTTTTCGTATTCATTAGCTGACGCCATCCTATCACCCGATCGGATCACCACCCGATCGGTGAAAGGTTGAAAGTTAAAGTTTCATAGTCTTTGTGTCACTCGATCGGACAACCACTCGATCGGATCACCACCCGATCGAGTCGCCACCCGATCCGTGATCATCACTTGTTACTTGATTGTGCCACTCGATCGGATCACCATCCGATTCAAGTGCATCAGTTTGAAACTTTTGAAATTCTGAAAATTTGTCTAAGTGTTTTTTTTCAGGTACTCAACAATGGGAGACGAGTTCATGAATCCATTCAGCGATGTTTTTGCTTATAATACTGGAGATGCTTCGACGAACACAACAACCAGTACGAATCCAAATCTAAAGAAGGCGATTGCAGACTCGCTAAGCATTGATAATGCTTATGGTACTTACAACAAACCGCCAAAGCTCATGGAAATTGAAGATTATAACAGATGGGCAAGTAGGTTTGAAGACTGGTTAAAAGCATTCGCTTATCAAAGCTGGAAATGTATGAAAAATGGGTTCGATATCGGTAGAAAAGATTATGAGAATTTGAATGAGGGTGAACAAGAGATATTTGTACATGAACAAAAATGTATTGCATTATTGCATCAATCTGTTAGGGATGATATCATTTCATTGATCAGTTATGAAAATGCAAAAGATTTGTGGGGCAAGTTGAAGCAGAAGTGTATTGGAGGGGCTGAGATAGTCAAGAACAAGAAGCGGTTATTGAAGAAAGAGTTCGATTTGTTCGCATGCATGAGGAATGAGTCAGTTCTGAAGATGATTGAGCGTTTTTGTCACTTGAAGTTGGAGCTTGTACGATATGGTATAACGTTCACAGTGGAAGAATTGGTTGAAAAATTGCTAGAATCCTTACCAGATGAAAAGGATTGGCAGTATTACGCACTGGTGTTGAAAAACACAATGAAGGTGTCTGACATGACTGTTGATTGGCTGATAGAGAGGTTTGAGAGCCATGAACTTGAGATCAAGAAGATGAATAAAGTCAACAGCACCCCGTACCAACAAAACGTTGATTTGTACTATAGGGGTAGCATGATACCAAAGACCGCTTCACCAAAGACTGCGTTATCAGCTGAGAGTTCAAGCACGCCTAATCAGGAGAATCAAAGCAGCAGTTCTGTTCCGAGCAGCGGTTATCATGGAGGGTCGTCTTCATCGGGTTCAGGAAATCAGCAGCAACAGACCACTCCCAAAAACGTCTTCCAGTGCAACATTGCTGTAAATCTTAACAATGCTCAAAATTTTAACGAAGAAACAGCTAAGCAGCAGATGGTATTTCTTGCTTCAATCCTAGAATCCTATGAAAGTTTAGTTGCTGGGAAGATTGGAAACACAATCTTGACCAAAGAAGACTATGATCAAATTGACCCGGAAGAAATGGAGTTGATTGACATACGCTGGTGTATGGCAAGCGTGATTCGACGGGCGCAACGATTCATTGAGATAACCGGGAGAAATTCAATTGGTGGACCTTCAACGAAGCTGGGCTTTGATAAGCCAAAGGTTACCTGCTTTAAGTGCAAGCAGAAAGGGCACTTTAAGAGGGAATGCAGGAATGCAGCTTCAGATGAAACAGCCAATCCGTTCCATGATGATTATTATAAAAAGGCTTTCTATCATCGCAACAAGGAAGAACCGCCAAGAATGAAACAAATTGAAGAAGCTCCTAAAGAAAAGTCGAGAGCCTTTTCCGTAATACATGATGATGAAGGATTCGACTGGAGTGAGTTTCTACCTGAAGATGATGCTGTAGGATATGGATTCATGGCAAAAGTTGAACCATACAAAGACACTTGAACTGAAGAGCAGAAATACAATTATCGGAAACTGCTTGATCAAACCATAAAGGATAGAAACTATCAAGCTTGGAAAGAGGCCAAGAAAGCAAACCGATGGTATCCTGATCGAGAGTGTTATTTGGACCCGAAGGGCAACATAATTGTTGAGCCATCAACTCTCATAGTTGAAACACTCATTGAACAGCTGAAGCTAGAGGATGAAGAAAGAGAGAGAGAGAGAGAGAGAGAGAGAGAGAGAACAGGCAAGGAAAGCTGAAGAGGAGGAGCAAAAGTCAAGGAAAGTCGATGATGGCATAATCGACACAACAAAGGAATTGATCGCAGAGAACCTGATCAAGATGGCAGGCAAAGTACTGATGGCTAAGGAATTAGAGGTAGATTCTAAGTCTCTGTCTAAGTCAACAAATGAGGTCAGTGGTAGTAGTTCTACAAATGAGTCAGGTAAGACTAAAAAGGGCAAAAAGGATAGTGATTGCAAAAATTGCATGAAAAAATGCAATGTTTGTATCACAAATGCATATCTCGCAGTCAAAAAGACTGAAGAGCTGGCTGCAAAAGTCAAAATGGTTGAAGATCAAATTTTAAGTCGTGATAAACTTGTGAGAGCTTCAAATGAAAGATTGAAAGAATTAACTGAGAAAATTGAAAGGGATAAAAGTGATGTAGAACGATTTAGGAAAGAAAATGAAAAGTTGATTCATGAAAACCGACAACTTTCCAAAAATCATGAGAAGCTAAAAAGAACAATTAAAGATTCTGATGAGCGAAACAGTAAAACTTCTAAAGAGAATTTTCAATTGTCTGGTGTTCTTCAATCAAAAGAAAGACAAATCAATGAGCAACTTGACGAGACTGCAAATCTTAAGCTTCAGTTTCAGGAAGCTAAGATTGAAAACAAGAGAATTAATCTGAAACTAAACAGTTACAGCTCCGCGAGATTTGTTCTTCAACACATAGTTCCCAAACCAATTGGGAAGAACAAAGCTGGTGAAGATGTATACTCAGATGGAACTGGGGTAGGGTATCATCAAGTTCCACCACCTATGATGAATAATTTTTCAAAGAAAAAGTCTGGGTTGGATAATGATGATGAAACAAATGATGTAAAACTTCCAGAAACTATCGATGTCACATTCACTTCATCATTTGATGAAGACAGTGTTCAATCCGAAGTCGTAAAAAATGTGGTTGAAAACGTTTTAAAATCTGATAGTGAATCGACTGAGGATGAAGAATGCTTTTTGGATAATTACATTCCGAAATCAAAATCCCAAAACAACTCAAATGACGGACCTACTCTTGTCATGTACAAGATGTCTGGTTCTGATAAGTTGTATTCGGATTCTGAATTTCCACTTGAGAATGTGAATGCTGACAAATTGGGAAAAGCTTTCAAATTGGTTGAAATCGATGTTTCGGAAATTGAGGGTTTGAAAGTTCCAAAAGACAATTAAATTTTGAAAAAGATAAATCTTACTACAAAAAACCTACTGTACCTCCACGTTTTTTTAATAACAATCAAAACAGATGGTCGGGTGGTTATCAGGGTGGTAAGAATAATCAGAAAAAGGAACTTTCAAAACAAAAGGTTTATTGAAAAGAAAGTGTTTGTGAAAAGCTCAAGTTCACACTCTAAGCAAGAATCTGAAATTTTTTCAAAATCAAACAAAGAATTTTTTGAGAAAAAGGCCTCACAGCCTCAGACTGAAGGCAAGAATCGGGAGGTTGATACCTGAAATGCTTTAAGTGCAACATAGTTGGACACATTGCACGGAAGTGCATCAACTCGAAGCCTAAGTCTGTGGTTGTTGAGAGTCCGAAGAAGAAAGACGATGTAAAAGGCAAAGCTCCAATGTTTGTTGAGAAAAAGGTTTTGAAAAATGAAAGTATTAAAGTCAAAACTGAACCCGTAAAGAAGCCGGTAACTTAAACTGATAAATTTTATAAACGGGTTGCTTCGTCTCAACAAACGTGGAAGCCAAAATCTGAGGATAAGACACCAAGTTCTCTAAAACCAAAGGTTCCTGGGTCTGCAAAACAATCATCTTCAACTAAGAAGATGAATGTACCTTTGGACTACTTTGAGAAACTTGAGAAACAAACTTATGCCTCACCAGGGAAGAAGTATGTTCCAAATAAAGACCAATCATCTGGTCAACCTCATGAAAAGGAATTCTTTTTATATAAAGAGGTTGAGATTGGGTCTTAAGAAAGCCTTAGGATGAATGATAAGAATTTCCCACCACTGTACACTAAAACCACACACCTAAATGTCAAGCTACCTGAGTCGAAAGAGGCTTGGGTTGCTTCAAAATCTAACTAAAGTGTTTGTGACATGTGCAGGAGCTTCCGAGATCCATCTCACATTGGATAATGGATAGTGGAGCTTCTCGACACATGACAGGGAGAAAAACCCTGCTTTACGATGTTAGAGGGTTTAACGGAGGTTATGTTGGTTTTGCCGGTAATCAAGGAGGTCGTATCATTGGTGAAGGAACATTATCAAATGGTATTATCACGTTTGAAAGAGTCAACTACATCACCGAGATAGAGAACAATCTTTTGAGCATATCTCAAATTTGTGATAGAATGTATTCGACACACTTCACGGATAAAGAATGTCTGATTCTGAAGCCGGGGTTTGTCATCCCCGAGGAGTGGATCATCATGAGAGCACCGAGAGTTAATGATCTGTACATGTTAGATATGAGCATTGCTACGACTACCACGGGTCAAACTCACTGCTTCATGTCAAGAGCCACTGAAAAGGAGTCCATATTGTGGCACTGGAAGATGGGCCACATTCACCTGCGCAAGATGAACCACCTGGTGCATAACGATTTGGTGAAAGGTGTTCACTTGAAGAGTTTCCATCTTGAGGGGGAGTGTATAAGTTGTGTAAAGGGAAAACAGCGAAAGAAATCTCACCCGTGCAAAAAGATGAACCCAGTCTCGAAGCCGTTGGAAAGACTTCATATGGATCTCTTTGGTCCTGTGAATATCAAAAGCATAAATGGTGATCTATATTGCTTAGTAGTCACTGATGACTATTCGAGATTCTCGTGGGTGTCGTTCTTGAAGACAAAAGATGAAACCTTTGAGAGTTTGCTGAGACTTTTCAGAAAGATTGAGAACTTGTACCGAACCCGCATCAGAAGATTAAGAAGTGACAACGGTACAGAGTTTAAGAATAACAAAATGGAAGAATTTTGTGATAGAAGAGGTATAATGCAAGAATTCAGCGCACCTTATACTCCGCAACAGAATGGAGTCGCAGAAAGAAAGAATAGAATGCTGATTGAAACGGCCAGGACGATGCTTGCTGATTCCAAGTTACCGATCAATTTCTGGGTAGAAGCAGTGTCAGCCGCTTGCTATACTCTCAACAGGGTACTTACTGTGAAAGTGCACAACAAGACATGTTTCGAGTTGATCAACAACCGCAAGCCTAATCTCGAGTATTTGGAACCGTTCAGGTCTCCCTGCACAGTTCTGGATCTCGATGGCAAATTTGGTTCAAAGAGCATTGAAGGTATCTTCGTGGGTTATGCTAGTCCACAAAGAAGAGTCTTTGTTCCAAGTCTGAAGCGGATCATCGAAGCACAACACGTTGAGTGTCAAGGCTATACAATGCCACCACAGAAGCCCGCAGACTCATGGCGATTCAACTACGATACTCTATGGGATTCATTTGAGTTAAAAGAAGAGCCAGAGTTCTTTGATGATTTGGATATTTTAAGAGAATATGAAGCAGTTCAGAAAAACTTTTTGCTGCTCATTGTAAGAAACCTCTGTCGGTCTGATTCTCTACCGGAGCTCGTGTACTTTCACATCATTCTAATAGATATCAGACGGAGTTTAATCGTTGAATACATTGTTGTTGATTCTCTGACTTGATCAATGGATTCCCCACATTAATTGAGATCAATTCATCCACGTTCCACACGAACAGATCCTGATCCAAAGGCCTAACAAGTGGTATCAGAGCCTGCAAACTCCGATACTCTATGGGATTCATTTGAGTTAGAAGAAGAGCCAGAGTTCTTTGATGATTTGGATATTTTAAGAGAATATGAAGCAGTTCAGGAAAGATTCCCAGCCGGATCTTCTAGACGTCAACGACAAACTTCCAATGATGATGAAGCTGGTCCAAGTAACGCTGGAGAGAATGATGAAGTTTAGCAAACTCCGACTTCTTCGGAACGTGAACATGCTCCTGAAAATCAGATGGCAGTCAATGATAATTCAGAATCTGATGAAAGGCCAACATTTGATCGTGGTGATTCAGAGTCTAAGGGGGAGCAAATCCAATCTTCAGATCAGACAAATCCGGTCAGTGAACAAGTTGCGGATCAGAACGTTACGAATTTGGAAGGCGAAGTGGATGTTACAGGCGAGGTGATGCCGAGGACTCTTTCATACCATCCAGAAGAGTTTATTATAGGAGAGCCACAGTCAGGAGTCCGCACCAGACAACAGATTGACCATGGCCTTACTTGTTTTTATTCTAAAGTTGCTCCATTACAAACATAATTTTCACTTAGTTGTTTCATTTCGCAAATTGAGCCGCGAACCTACAAGGAAGCACTAACTGAAGATTCATGGGTCATCGCTATGCAGGAGGAGTTGAGTCAGTTTGAGAAACTAGGTGTTTGGAAGTTGGTAGATCTACCTGACGGACATAGGAAGATAAACACGAAGTGGGTATTCAAGTGTAAGAGAGACGATAAAGGGGTTATTGTGTGTAACAAAACTCGAATCGTGGTCTAGGGATTCAGTCAGCAGGAGGGGATAGATTTCACTGAAGTGTATGCTCCGGTTGCTCGACTTGAAGCGATCAGAATCTTCCTAGCATTTGCTTCATGGAAAGGATTCAAAGTATATCAGCTAGATGTTAAGTCGGCATTTCTCTATGGCAAGGTGAAAGAGGAGGTGTATGTCGGACAGCCACCGGGCTTCACCGACCCAATCCTTAAAGATAAAGTCTATCTGCTAGACAAAGCACTGTATGGTTTGCATCAGGCCCCGAGAGCCTGGTACGAGACGTTATCTCAACATCTGCTTGCCAACAGCTTCATCCGAGGAAAAGTGGACGCTACCTTCTTCACAAAAGAAGTCGATGGTCATCTTCTGATAGTACAGATATATGTTGATGACATTATATTCGGGTCAACCAATGAAGAACTCTGCAAAGATTTTGAAAAGGTTATGAAGCAGAAGTTCGAAATGTCTTCGATGGGTGAGATGAAGTTCTTCTTAGGGCTTCAAGTCGACCAATTGCCTGAGGGAATCTTCATACATCAGACGAAGTACGTGTATGATGTTCTGGAGAAGTTTGGATGTCTGGCACGGCTCCAATGTCCACCCCATTGGCCACGAATCATGGAATCAATCCTGACCTCAACGGAGAGAAGGTTGATGAAACGTTGTACCGCTCCATGATCGGATCGCTAATGTATTTGACGGCATCAAGACCTGATATCATGTACCCAACCTACCTCGCAGCGCGATTTCAGTCAAGTCCCGGAGCCTCTCATATGTCAATCGTCAAAAGGATTCTACGCTACCTGAAAGGAACTCCAAGCTTGGGGTTGTGGTATCCAAAAGAAGGAGATTTCACTCTTGAAGGGTACTCTGATTTTGATTTTGGTTGCTGCAAAGTCAATGCTAAATCAACAACTGCAGGATGCCAGTTTTTCGGACCCCGATTGGTCACCTGGCAATGTAAGAAGCAAACCTCTGTTGCTTTGTCTACATGTGAAGCCGAGTATGTATCTGCTAGCAGTTGCTGCTCCCAGATCCTGTTGATTCAGCAACAGATGCGCGAGTACGGTTTATAATTTCTTACTTCTCCTATCTTTGTTGATAGTGAGGCAGCTATAAACATAACAAAAAATCCTGTTCATCACGCTAAAACCAAACATATTGAAATTCGTCATCACTTCATCCGAGATTGTTTCGATAAGAAGTTGATACGAATTGATAAAATCCACACCGACGAACAAAAAGCAGACTTACATACCAAAGCTTTCAATAGATAATGTTTTCAATATCTTTTAAAACTGAATGGTATGAAGCTGTTGTCGTCTGCGGAAGAGATTCTTGGCGTTGCTGAAGGTACCTCTGCAGATGATGCTGAGAAGCAGACTGCATTGGTTTGTCGAATTTTTAGTTGTTTTGGTATTTAGGGGGAGATAGATAATATTTTCAGAAAAATACAAAAACAATAAAAAATGAAAAAATCCAAAAACATGAGATATTTCAAAATCCAAAAACAATAGAAAACCCAAATGGAGTTTATGTAAAAAGGGGAAATGATAGTACATCAGCTAGACAATTACAGTACGCTAAAGAAATGTAATGATTAAAAAAGTGTTAAGCAGTCTCGCTGATGATATGCCGGTAGGTTTTTATACATCTAGTAAGTTTGATCGGGATATAAACCTAAAAACATTACTTGCTTATTACGTGGGGAACATCTTTCGGATATATAGGTAACCCCTGAAATCTCGTTTGAAAGATTTTTCTATTTCTGACATACTAGGTCTATGTGCGTAATGATATCTGGGGTATTATACCAGGACTTCTGATTTTGCAGAAGCAATAGCCTAGTCCTCGTATAATACTCTGCACTGCTTTAATCTTAAAGCTCACCCTCAGCATAAAAAATGATGAAACATTGAAAAATGCTAATCATGTGCTGTTGAAGAAAAGATCCCCAAACGGGACACACCGAAAGTCGAGCCATCATCTCTCTGTCTGAACGGAAGTTCTAACCTGAGCTCTCATGGCCTCGCATTACCCGTTTACAGATATCATTATAGTACGTTCACCTGTAAGACTGAAAATAGAAAGTCTGGATACGGGAGTATATTCTGAGGTGGGACACGCGTATAAGTTAAGCTATTAATTCACTAATTCGTATCCTGAACAGATTGAAATTTGTGTGAAAGTTTAAATTGGATCAGTATATCGGCAATCACTGTGAATTGTTTAATACTGAGTATGTTATCAAGCTTAACGGTACTCGTAGCTTGTCGGTAGTTGATATGATCCCCTGACATGCTCACCAAAAATATGTTTGTAAATAGTTTACAGTTTCTGCATTTCATTTCATTTCAGTTTAGCAGTTAAACCCAAAAAGATTTCATAGTTTTCTAGTCTTAAACTTTCTTAAAATCCCAAAAAGATTTTATAGTTCTGCTTTAGTTTTATCGACAAACCAAGGTAGAATGCTGATCTTCAGACTCGCAGTTTTGAAGCAGATGATGGAAGTTTCTGAGCTGGATAACAGGGTTGGGAGCTAATCTTGTTAAACTTGGTAAAACTCAAAGTTTATGCAAGTTCATTAAGTTGAAACTTGTAAATTTTCAGAAATATGTTTGAAAAGTTGAACGAAATGTCAGTTTTCTTTGTTTCGAGTCAACCAAGGTCATTAACTTGGACTTGGTCAGCAAATTAAGTGTCTAGGGTCATTAAAGTGGACCTAGATACTTAAGTGGATTTCTAAAACTGATAAAATTGTGTAAAACGGCAAAAAGTCAAAAGGTCTAAGCTTTAAAAGTCAAAGAGATGTGTTTGGCTCCGGCGGCAATCCGATCAGGTGGCAATCCGACTGGACGACCATCCGATTCATGGTCACTATAAATAAGAGGTCAATGCTTCAGTCAAAATTTTCACTCGATCGGGCGACCATCCTATTCTCTCAAACACTCTCACACTTTTGATCTGATTTCATACTTTTTCCTTCCAAGTCATTGGATTGTTGGCATACTCAACCTTCTCAATGGGAAAGGTAAGATTTCGAGTCCTTAACTCTTAATTTTTGATGTTTTTGATTAATGTTCTTGATGACGTAGACTGTTCAGACCATAGATCTTAGATCTTGGCTTTGTTAGGATGATTTGATGAAATCTGAGCATAAGGTTATTATCAAGAGTGTTAGATCTATAAGTTTACCATTTCGATTTGTGCTTAAAAATGTTAGATCTAGGAGATTTGATGTTTAGAACGAGTCGGCAACCGGACCTGTTAATGTCAAATTAATCCCAGATTAGGCCGAGTTAGAGCATGATGAACATAGGGTTTTGATCGCATTTGAATCCTCTACATAGATCATTGTTCAATTTGTTGATTTGCCTTAGAAAATATTGATGTTCATGTTGTGTTCTTAATTGTTCTTCATGTCTGATGAATCGAGTGTCAACTCAATCGGGTGGCAATCCGATCGGGTGACCACCCGATCCAATGCATGCTACTTGATTGAATGCAATTTTCTAAGAATTTGATGCCTTGAAAACTGTGCTTAAACTGGTAAACTGTTTGGTGTTATCTTGTAATTTGTGCTTTTAATTTGTCAAAGTGTTTGGATAGTTTGGAAACTCGATCGGGTGACCATCCAATCCTTAGCACTTCATGGTTGAAAATTATTCTAAGTATTTGTCTCGATTTCTGTGTTTTAACTGTGCACAATATGACTTGGAAAGTTTGGCAACCCGATCGGGTGGCAATCCGTTCCAATGCAATCTTTCACTGTTCATCACATGCCATGGATAGAGTGGCAATCTGATCGGGTGGCAATCCAATCGGACAGCCATCCTATCCACAATACTATGTCTTGAGATCTGTGCTTCAATGTCAATGATCGAGTGGCAATCTGATCGGGTGGCAATCCGATTGGACAGCCATCCGATCCAATTCACAAATCGATAAAAGTCTTTTCAATTGTTTTAAAATTGCCAAGAATCGAGTAGCAACTCGATCGGGTGGCAATCCGATCGAGTGGTTATCTGATTCATGACATTCTCTCACAAAGTGTTGACTGGTCATAGGTGTTATTTGCTTGTCACATGGATAGGGTGGCAACTCGATCGGATGGCAATCCGATCGAGTGGGCATCCGATTCATATTCACTTGACTTAGTCAAACATTCGTCATTGCACAAGATGACAATCCGATCAGGTGGCAATCCGATCGGATAGCCATCCGATCCTTAGTACTAAGCAGAGTGAGCTCCCGAGTTAGAAAATTTTTGAGATTTTCAAATTTTTCATTTCTTGACACTTTATGGCTCAAACCTCGTGCAATTGTTAACATTGTGTATTATTGCAAGGAAAAGCATCAGATTGGGATAAATCTCACAACATCTATTGTTTGCTGGATGCACTTTATACAGACAAAACTTTGTTCGAAGTTATAGCAAAGTTTTTGAGAGACAGTAAGATTCATAAGGCTTTAACCGATAAGACAATAGTTTATGAATCACATGTTAGACGGTTTTGGAGTTCAGCGAGGTATGAAGAGAAAGAAAAGATGATTTTCTCCGTAGTGAGAAAGAAGGATGAGAATGGACTGGACATTGATTTAGAAATTAAGTTCAACGTTGGTTATTTAAGAAGAGTGTTAGAATTAGGTGATTCTGATAATGATCCCACCATTATTCCAGAACGTCTTTGCAAAGGTTTATGGTGCAGGATGGGATTTACAGGTCACTTGAATGGAAAAATGGGTAAAACTATGTTCAGTAAACCCTACAAGTTCATGATTCACTGCGTCGTTCATGCA
Source organism: Helianthus tuberosus (assembly GCA_030545235.1). Lineage (NCBI taxonomy): Eukaryota > Viridiplantae > Streptophyta > Magnoliopsida > Asterales > Asteraceae > Helianthus > Helianthus tuberosus. The sequence goes on along the minus strand of CM060372.1, from coordinate 60,420,773 downwards.
TTATCACATAGGAATGGAGCTTACGATGAAACTTCTGATTATATCATGAACATAATCACCTGTCTGGTGCTGAATAAGCCATACAACGTATCGAAGGTGATATTTGACTATTTGGTAGAAAATGTGAAAGCTGGAAGTACAAAATATATCATGTATCCTAGGTTTATCATGATGATGATAGATGATTTGGTGAAAGACATTCAAAAGGATGATGATGATATTTTAGATCTAAGGAACATGACAGCTGATACGATAAGCAGATTAGCTAAAGGACCTAAACCAAGAGCTAGAAGAATGATATGCAGAATTAATAATCCAGCTTATGTTGCTCCAGAAAATGATGCGTGGAGAAATGAGAATAGTAATTCTGAGAATGAAAATGAAAGGATGAATGAAATGGTTGAGAAGAAAACTCGTTGGTGGTTTGTAAAAGATGGCAAGAGAAAGAGAAGACCGAAGACATCCCCTGTTGTACCTATTCCTACGGAGCCTATTCCGAAGATTGTTGTAAAGGGTATAGTAAAAGGGGGAGTCATAAGGAAGTTAGAATTTTAAAATTGTTATATTATTCTAATGAATACTTCAATTCTTGCTTTTCAAGGCCTTCGAAAGAACCACAATCAAGTCTAATCGATGAAACAGTGTTGGAACCATCAGAAGTTATTCAACAAAGAGCTGATCTATTGAAACATTCACTTGAAAGTTTTCTACAGAAGAATGAGGAAGTTGCTACTCAGAAAGATCAAAGTGCTAGTACTCAAGGTGAAGGTGTCAAAGAAACAAAGCCTGAAGGTGTTGCTCATGATGATTCTAGTGAAGCTGATGATGAGTCTACTGAGTCAGAGACAGAACTTGATCTGACAACACTTGGTCGAGGAAAAGCTCAGTTGAAAAAGAAGCCTACAAAGAAGAAGAAAGCTTATGACGATGAAGATACTACTTACACTCCATCAGTTGATGAGCAAAAGAAGCTGAGAACAAAACGCAAGGCAGTTCAATCAGGTGTGATTCCGAGAAACGTTAGAGCACGGAAAGGTGGAGCTTCTGTGCCTAAAGATCAAGGTGGCAAAAGTGAAAAACATGTTACAACTTCAAAGGTTCATGAAGCAGAAAACATACAGAGTGTTGAAGTTTCCAAAGAGCCTGAAGTTCAAAATGTTGAAGTGCCAGAAGTTGAAGTTCAGAAAAATATTGGTGATGACGACTATGTTGAAGTGAGTGTTCCTCCACCACCACCACAAGATCAACCTATTCTGGAAAGGGGTGAATCTTCGCAGCCAAAGAAAACAGTTCTTCCTGATATACTTGAAGATCTTCCTCATGCTACTGGAGTATATAAAGATGATATTCTTGATGATGATTTTGACATGTTCAACAATGAAGCTGTGAAAGAATTGAAAAAGAAAGTTAGTGATCTTGAACAAGAGAAAGCCAAAGTTGAAGCAGAACGTGAAGCGTTGAGGAAACAAGTTGAGGAGCTGAAAAAAGTAAATGAAGAAATCAAGAGTGTTATGGTCAAACAAGCTAAGAAGTTAAAGAAATTGGATGATGGTGTTCATGATAACTCTTAGCTATTTGAGTGTCTATCAACAGAAAATGTTGATATGGGTGTGAAGATGAAGAAGGTGGAAGAGGTAAATGAGATGTTGAAAAGCATGATAAGTGATCTTCACGAAGCATCCTCAAACGAAATGAAAGCTATGAAGCTTGAAATGGAAGCTATGAAAGCTGATAAAGTGATGAAATATGAACAACTCAACATGTTATACACTATTATGGAAAGTCATTTGAATATCGATGTTCGTTCTGTCTTCCACAGCATCGAAATCAAAAGGGCCGAAGAGCGAAGAGTTGAAAGAGAAAGAAGATTGGTTGAAGAAGCAACACAAAGAAGGAAATATGTTATAGTTGAAACTCAAGAAGCTGGTGGTTCTTCAAGTCATGTTGATGTTGATATGGTTGATGCTGAAGCTGATCATGATCAAAGCTTCGTTCTTAATGATATTATTCGCCGAGTGCAACTAGAGAAAATAAGGCGAAAGGCAAAAGAACCAGAGAAGTTATTGTTAAAATGGAAAGAAGAGGAAGAGGTTGTAGTAGAAGAAGAGGATGAAAATTTAGACAATATTCTTGATGCTATTGAAAACTACGATCCATCATGGGATAAGTTCATAGATGAAGAGGATGATAAAGACCAAGGCTCGTCTGGTTTACTTATTGTGAATCTTTCAGTTCAAGAGAAGATTGATGTTCTTATGAATGACGAGATCAACGAACAGGATGATGATCAACGTCAAGAGTCTTCTTCATCTGGAAAACAACACGTCAACCAGGTATTCCTCACGCAACCAACTATCATTTATTTACATGCTCGGTATGAGGGGGAGCTAGAGGTGCCAAGGTTAAGGGCAGAGATGTTGGAGGAATTGGGCTTAGATGACGGGAAGTTTAAATTCGACATTGAAGATGAGATACCTCCATCACCAGAAAGAGAATATGAATTTAAGTACGCCCAGGAAGCTGATCAGTACAATGATGTGATTGTTGAAGATGCGTTTGATTCGTCCGATGAAGAAACAAATTTTCACTATTCTGGTGTTGATGAGACGTTTCCTTCATTGGCTGAAATGTTCAAAGATCAGAATGAAGACGAAATCAGAAGAAAGATTGTAGAAAAGATAACAACTGAAGGTGTGCCGATAACCATTCCTAGAGAGAATCTTGCTGAGGAAAGGAAGAAGTGGTTCAAGATAGTGCCTAAGGAAAGAAAGTATATAAGGCCGCTTCAGTACATTACACATGATGCAAACATTTCATGGGGAGATATACTATCTTGGGGCTATCTGGAAGACTTACAAGTGTACGCAATCAGACTAGAGCAAGGGGTGCAATATTTTGAATTCTTGTCAGATATCAAGACCCTCCCATGGTGGGACATTGATGAGTTGGTCCAAACAAAGAACATAAAGCAATTTTACTATGGTTTAGAAGTGACGCAACACGACCAACACTTATGGGATTATGTGAAGCAGCAATCAAAGGCAAGATATCCTGATTGGAAGCCTCATTATCCGAAGCAGATTGTTACTATGTTGGAGAATGGTGAGAAGGATATTACTTTGGATATCAAACCGCCAAGATGCTTAAAGAATATGCCGCTTCGTGCTATGGAGCAAGATTTCCATGAAGATTTTGAAGGTTGGTTATACAACGAAAGCACAGTGGAAGCAGTGATTTCCTTATTTGATAAGTCAAAGGGTGAATCAAGAAGGATATGTGTGCTAGACCCAATGTGGCTAGTGAAGTGCTCAAAGAAAGATATCGATTGCTTGTTCTACAACAAGATTGTGTACGAGAACCGTGATAAAGTAAAAGCAATGCAATATCAGAAGATAGTGGATGTATGCTTCGTGAAAGACATCAACTCTGGAAGGTACAGGAAGTCTAAATGGAGAGATCTAGATATTGATGAATTTCTGAAGAAGTACAAGCGTAAGCAGAGATTCAAAGCTATTTCTGAGAAAGCTGCAAAGCTTGGAAAGTTTAAACTGATGAGACCGCCACCGACGGATCAAATACCGATCGAAAAGGAAGAGAACAAGATTCCTAAATGGGATAGAAAGCGTGACGGTGATCCATCATATAGAAAATGGTGGATTGAAGAAGGAAGGGTTCTGAGGCGTAAAATGTTAGAAGAGAAAGCAGAACAAAGGAGACGGAGGGCAAAGGAACGAAGACACAAGAGGAAAGAATAAAGACTATGATGGAAGGAACTACAGCTACATCCAAGGGGGAATCTGTTAGTTCATATGTCTGTAGCTTCCGTCAGCATTGAGTCTTATTTTGTACTATGTATGTCTTTTGTGTATATGTATGTAAGTGTATGTATGTATGTATAACGACAACACAGGGAACGGTGATAAAATGTAAATGTGTGTTGGTGCATGTTTGTGACAACAGCTTAGATTTGGTCTTTGGATATCTTGTAATTAGATAAACGATAAACAGTTAGCGGGTTTAGCTTTGTATTAGTGAGATTATAGAGTTTGGGCTAAACAAAACCCACATTGGGTCTAGGGGGACGATTTGGGCTTGCCCATGTAGTAAACTCTAGCCCAAGTAGCAAACCTTGTGATATATAAACAAGGTTAGGCTTTAGGGTTTAGGTGAATCAGCAAAAACAGTTTTAGAGAGAGAATTCGTGAGAGCTTTAGGGTTTGGACGAATTTGGAGTTGGTTAGGGATCTTGATTGATTGTAATCACTTTGATAGATAATCAATAAAGATCCGGTTTGAAAGTGAATTGCTGATTTCTGTTTCTACGATTTTTTTTTGCCCTAAAAATACGAGGAATGCAATGGTGCAGACGGTTCTGTCAAACGAGCTGCGGATCAATTTCTATTTGCAAAACTGTGAAATTTTATCGATGCTTGCCAACTGAAATTCCACCTTGTTAAATTCCCTGGTTTTAAATTTGCTGAGTTAATTTCGCTGGTTACTGATTAAATTCCCTGGGTCAGTGATTAAATTCGCTGGGTCTGTTACTTGTTCAATTTCGCTGGTTATCTTTGCTGGACAAATTCGCTGGATTAATTTCGCTGTTACGACAACCTGCAAAGTCGCCGAAAACCGTACTAATTTCGCTGTGGAAAATTATACGGTTACCAAAGTCACCTTTGGATTTAACTTCGCCGTTCACCGAGATATGAGGTCTCAAATTCGCTGATCAGTCTCCGCAATTCTTAAAATAGCCCAGTAACTTTGGAAACTCAATCTGTTCGAAATTCTGAAGATTTTTCAACACAAATCTGCAAAATCAGAAAACCTAATCAGCTCAAAATTTTCGAAAATTATGAAGAACGAATTAAAAACCACTAAGAACACGAAGAACAGTCTTCGAATCTTCAAGAAATTCAGCCAAAAATTCTTCCAGAATCAACCAAAAAAGACTCTGGAAAATCCCGAATTCGGTTTTCGACATTAGATATCATTGGATTCGTCTTTTCGAGACGATTCTAACGGTGTGATTTGGTAACCACTGTTTTCGGAGATATTTTGTACGGTTTTCTCAGTCTGCAACGTTTAAAATGTCGAACATGTCTACTTTGATTGAGCTGTTGAAGATGGAGCATGAGGTTGGCACTACCAACAAACCACCTAAGATGATGAAGGTGGAGAATTATTTGACTTGGAAGGATCGGTTTCAATCCTTCATTGAATACCAGGACACTCGCATGTGGATATGCATTGAAGATGGGTACACAAACCCAACACACGACTTTGAGGGCAGACCACGTAGAACTGCCTATGTGAACATGGAAGATGCTGATAAAAAGATGTATGAGGCTGAAAAGAGGGCCTTGGCTGCAATCAAAATGTCCTTACCTGACAGCATCAAGCATACTTTCAAGAAGTACACAAACTCAAAGGATATGTGGGATGCATTAGAGAAAAGATATGCGGGAAATGAAGATGTTAAGAAAAACAAAGTTGATCTACTGAAGAAGCAGTTTGCTATTTTCAAGTTCATGAAGCATGAGTCACTTGAGGACATCATCACTCGATACTACCATCTGATGTCAGAAATGGATAATTATGAGATAGAGTGCTATACTGACGTTGAAAAGAATGACAAGCTGCTAGATGCCTTACCTACCAAATGGGATATCTACACTCTCATGATCAAGGGAGAAGCAGATTATGAGACAAAAGAGCTTGAAGAAGTAGTTGGCAAGCTGAGAGCTTATGAGCTCAGTATGAAGAAGAAAGACACTGGATATGATCAGGTTCAAGATCCAGCGATTTACAATGGGCTTACATCTTCTTCATCTCACAACGCTTCTAGCGACTCTGCTACTGCTTTTCTTTCGTGTGAGAATGAGCAGGTCACAGTGAATGAAGATGGTGATGTGTGTTTTGTAGCTGCTTCAGGAGGATCAACAGGAACCAAGAAAACATCAGCTTCTAAGCCGAGTAGTGGTGTTAAGTCAATGCCAATGAGTGTGAAGTCTGCTGAAGAGCATCTAGCTCTACTTGCTTCATTTGTTGCTTCTTATGAGAACTACATTCAGGGGAAGATATCTGATCCTGCCACTTTGGATGAAGATTACGATCAGATTGACCCTGATGATCTTGAAGATATGGATTTGCAATGGCAAATGGCTATGATCACTAGAAGAGTGAAGAGATTTATGAACCGAACAGGAAGGAAGTTTATAGGAAAGACTGTTGGTTTCGATAAGACCAAAGTGAGATGCTTCAACTGTCAAAGTTATGGGCATTTTGCTAGGGAATGTCAGAAACAAAAGCAGGATAATTCGAGTCAGAGTTCAAACAATAGGAATGCATCAAACAACTCTAACTCAAGAGCGCTGATCTCTACTGCTAGAGAAGGTTCATATGACTGGAGTGTTCACTTGGAAAATGATGACAATGTCACACAGGCATTCATGGCAGAGATAACTCCAGTTGATGATGCTGAAGCAAAAGTGGATGCTGAGGCTGAGGTGAAGTTAGAGAATAAAGTTGACGAAAAGAAGGTTGATCAGACAAAAGATGCTGAAGAGGATAAGCAAAAGTCTGACCATGAAAAGGAAGCTGAAGAGAAGGAAGCTGAATACAACAGAGTGAAAGCTCAGCTTGCGGCCCTCATGGCCAACCTTGATAAACAAACAGGAGAGGTAAAGTCTAATTCTGTGTGTTTAAAATGTCGAGAATTACAGGGTGAAGTTGACAGGTTGTCCACACAAAACCAAAGTCTGGTGAGCGAGATGTCTAACATAAAAGAAGCAAACTTTTTTGCTAAAAGAAACGAATCGTCATACTTGAAGAAAATAAAAGGTTATGAAAGTAAAATTGACTCATTAACCTGCAAACTAAACGAAAAACTTCAAGTCGTAGACTTAGCTCATGAAATGATGGTAGAGAAAACAAAAGAGATTTCTGAAAAATGCAAAGAGTTGTCAGATGCACAACTCAAAATTGTTGAACTTGAAAAGAAATTGAGTCAATTCAGAGATTCGTCTTTTGTAATGAAACACATGATGGGTGGGTTAAAGAAGAGTAATGACAAGATCAGTGTGGGCTTCCAGGGCTTTAATGAAGTTCCGCCTCCTCTTAGTCATGACTATTCATTCCTGCCTAGTGAAGATGAGCTAGCAGACTTTATGGCATCCACACCAAGTAGTTTCGCATCCACATCAAGTCAAGGTGATGGATCTGATAGTGATGATGCTAACAAGAACAATAACAGGGAACCTTTGAAAAGGAAAAATTCACCGCCTAAGAATAAAAATCAAGCTTTTGTTAAAAAGATTAATTTTGTTCAAGGTAGTGATATGAAAAACGAAACAACTGTTATTGAAAATGAATCGAATGTAGAGTTTGCTAAAAATAAAAACAAAGAAAAATCTGAATCCAAGCAAACTAAACAAGGTTCATCCATGGGATCATCACCATCTGATAAGGGATCTACTTCAGAGACTCCAGCTAAGAAGTCTTTGAAAAGGAGATCGTGCTTCAAGTATCACGTCAAAGGACATGTAGCTAGCTGCTGTCCTAACAAAAAGAGTGAAGCACAACTTAGTGAAAAACAGAGAGGGAAATTACCAGAGAAGAAAGGTGATAGTGAGGAGAAAGGTTCAAATTCTCCAAAGAAATCTGCTTCCAAGCAACCAGAGGGTGCTGCTATTGGTGTAGATAAGGCTGGAAAAGGAACTCCACAAGTTCCACGTTTTCAAAGAAATCAACCAAGATTTCAGCCTAGATCTCCACCAGGCAGATTTGAGAGACCTAGAAGCAGTTCACCAAGAATGAACAATTATAATGCTAATAATTTCAGAAGTCAAGGTCAATATCAAAATCGATACCAAAATGATGGTGGTCGAACTTTTTATAACAATGGCTTTAGAAATTACAACAATAATGCTTCTTGGAATCAAAATTCTAGATATCAAAATCAAAATTTTCAAAGGTCAAATAGTCCAAACACGTATAGGAACCCTCAGGACCAAAGACCTAGTGGAAATCAAAATCAAATTCCTTCAACAGGTCTGAGATCCAAGACTCCAGTCAGGAGTAATGGATATTGGATGGATGTTCCAGTAGTTGGTGAATTTGGACGACCCAAGACCATTAAGGCTTGGGTCCCCCAATCTAACTAATTTCTTAGTTGGTGTGTGCAGGAGCTGCTAAGGAGGATTATCAACTTATGTTGATAGTGGCTGCTTCAGGCACATGAGGGGGGATGTGAGATTGTTGATATATATATATATATATATTGATTGATTTAAAATTGAAGTTCAAAGTGCTGAGTTGACACACTAGATAACCTGGCAGATCTTTATACTAAAGCTTTTGACAGGGCTCGCTTTGAACATTTAGTCGAACTCAACGGGATGAGGAATCTTGAATAACTGGTTTTTCATAAGAATTTTTGTAAATAGTTTACTGCTTTTCCAAAAAAAAAACAAAAATACAAAAACATTAAAAAAAAATATAAAAAAATATAAAAAAATAGAAAATCAAAAATGAGTTATCACTGTGTGAAAAAGAAGAAATGATAGTACATCGGCAAGTTAGACTGTCACACTGAAATGAAATTAAATTGCTTAAGTGTGATAGCAGCTTCATTATATGATGTACCAGTAGGCAAAAAGCATGAAATAATCAACTTACCAATGTGATATAAACCTAAATGAAATGTGTATGAGTGGGGAACACATCAGTGGTGTATGGTTTAATGACCTTAAATCTTGTGTTGATAGATTGCCAAAATCTGAAGTTTTGGGTCTTTATACTGTTATTTCATCTGGGGATATCTTGGCTGTCCTTCTGTTCAGAACTAAAATTGTACATGACCCCAGGAAAGAATGTCACTTGGAATTAGCTCATTTCTATTTGAATGTCTGTATGTTGTCCCGATACACACAATTTTGATCTGATTCTGAAATCTTCTCTGAAAAAATTCGTGTACCTCCTTTGCTGCATCCAGATATATGCTGACCTGGAGGTGCTAGGCAACGACAGCTTCTGCTGCATCCAGATACATGCTGACCTAGCTGTACGTTGTCGCGTTATAGATCTAATACACCCGAAAGAGGCCCTCAAGTGCCCAAAAGAAACCCAAGAAACCTATATCAAACTGAGAAAAACTCATTTGGTCTGTATATTATACCATCTCTGCTAAAGATCTATTCTGTTCTCTTCTCAACCTATTCCCAGTTAAGATTTCAGAAATCTGGATTGGACTTGTGAAATATGTGGTAGGGAAGATACTTGCATGATAGAGTGTGTTGTTTATATTTCTAGGATTTGATTAGTATTTATTTGGGTGTTCATTGTTAAGCAATCAAAACATGATAAAACAGATTATATGCAGACTAGGGGTGTGCACGGTTCGGTTCGGTTCGGTTATTAGCATTATCCGTAACCATAACCGAAGTCATCGGTTAATCGGTTCGGTTAATTTTCGGTTAATAACCAATTCAAACAAGAGCTAAATTTTATTGCTTAGAAATACATGTAATGGATGTATAAATACATGAAATAGATGTATAAATACATGAAATGGAGGTATAAATGCATGAATAGATGTTTAAATACATAAAATGGAGGTATAAATAAATGAGATGTTACAGGAAATGAAAGTATAAAACATGAAATATATGAAATAGAGGTATAAAAGCTATAAATATATAAAAAATAAATGGTTCGGTTCGGTTCGGTTAATTTCGGTTAACCGATGGTAAAAAAAATATCCGTTAACCGACATTCGGTTAATTCGGTTTCGGTTAATTTCGGTTCGGTTTTGTCGGTTTTCGGTTCGATTTCGGTTAACGGTTCGGTTATTGCACACCCCTAATGCAGACCTAGACATTGTCAGGATATCTTAAAGGATGACATCAGTATACTCACCTACTACGATGAATCTTTGTGCATACCTTGATCGCGGGGGTATATCCTGAAGTGGGACACACTAGTATATCAGAAATAAAATTACCTTAACGTATCATATGGTAATGGTACTTGAAATGTTCATGCATTTTGTTTAAGAGGACAAACATACTGGTAATCGTCTTGGACTGCTTTTCACAAAAAATTAAATAAAGAATTATCTAATAGTGGGAAACAGTTTGATTTTGTTGATATGATCTTCTTACCAGTGATTCTCACAAAAATAGAGTGTTTATTGCTTTTGTTGTTTACTTGCTTTCAGGAAAATATAAAAATCCAAAAATAGTGTCTTTTTTTTTGTTTAAAATTCTTAACGTACGGAAAACTGTTATTCTTGGAGGAATTATTACTGATAGGGGGATATGGTGTTGGAAAGTGAGTTGAAAATTTTAAATCATGCGGGTTATAGAGTGTGTGATTAAAAAGTTTTGCGTGTTGGTGATAAATTGAAAATGCTTAATCTGTGATATAATCTCTTGAAAAATAAAAACTTATTTAACTTTGTTGAAAAATTCTTATGGTTTCTCGAGATGTTTGTTTTATAGTATACATATTGAAGCAGTGTGTTGCTGCGAAGTTAAAGTGATGAGTTGCTGTGAAGAGGTGAGAGTTTGATTGGATGCATGGTAGAACCTCCTTTCTATATTGCAGACAAAGTTGAAGAGTTTGAAGATTGCTTTACAAATGCTGAACTGGAGTTTACTCAAACGCTAAAGTTTTTGAAGATTTGGTGATTGGATGCATCAGCTTAGGGGGAGTCTGTTGCTGACAGAAGCTATTGAAGCTATCCCAAGACCAAAGACAGTGCACGACTACATGAAGATTGCAAGATGACTGAAGACAAAGTTATTTTTATGAAGCTATTGTCAAGGGGGAGTTTGTTGGTGCATGTTTGTGACAACAGCTTAGATTTGGTCTTTGGATATCTTGTAATTAGTTAAACGATAAACGGTTAGCAGGTTTAGCTTTGTATTAGTGAGATAATAGAGTTTGGGCTAAACAAAACCCACATTAGGTGATGGGGGACGATTTGGGCCTAGCCCATGTAGCAAACCCAGCCTAATGTTGCAACCTTGTGTTATATAAACAAGGTTAGGCTTTAGGGTTTAGGTTAATCAGCCAAAACAGTTTTTGAGAGACAGAATTTCGTGAGAGCTTAGCTTGGACGAATTTGTAGTTAGGGTTTTGATTGATTGTAATACTTTGGTTTGATAATCAATAGAAAACCTGGTTTGAAAGTGAATTGCTGTTTCTGTTCTTCTACTTGTTTCTGTGATATTCTGATCAAGAGGATTCCGCACTCTTGATTGGATTGACAATTCTGTTGAAGATCCATACGAATAAGGGACCTACAATGTGAAGTCCGAAGTTTGGCTAATGTCATCCGATCGGATGGCCACCCGATCGAATGACCACCCGATCGGGTCACCACCCGATAAAATCACCACCCGATAGGACGACCACCCGATCGGGTCACCACCCGATCGGATGACACATATCCTCCCTGATGTTGCCTATAAATACCCAGCTTGGGTTAGTTATTTAAAAACTTTTTGCTGCTCATTGTAAGAAACCTCTGTCAGTCTGATTCTCTACCGGAGCTCGTGTACTTTCACATCATTCTAATATATATCAGACGGAGTTTAATCGTTGAATACATTGTTGTTGATTCTCTGACTTGATCAATGGATTCCGTACATTGATTGAGATCGATTCATCCACGTTCCACACGAACAGATCCTGATCCAAAGGCCTAACATTTTGGGACTGTCGTTAAACCTCCACAAATTACGGATCAGGACAGTGATCTTTCCATGGTTTGTGTAGGAGTCTTAGTGGGAGAAGGTAAAAGGATCCTGGAGGAGATATCCCTTGGCTAGTAAGATAAAAAGTATAGGATATAGGTTTCGGAAGATTTGGGGGATTGGATCCCTGATTGCCTTAACGAGGACTATGACTTGGAGGATGTTGAAGATGGATCGATGGAACCGGGTCCGGAAAAGATGTCTTCAGAACTTCCGGTTGATACGACTGGTAACTGGGAGGTGACGAGTCAGAGGTGAACGATTAGGTTGGGGATTCTCCGACTCTCGAGGAGCAGATTGCAGCGTAGGTGGAGAAGACTTCCAAGGTTATTAATGGTGGGCCTTTTCCGATGCAAAAATGGTGGTGTGACCAAGGAGGGGGGCTTTCGAGAAGGAAGGGGAAGAGTTTTCTTCATTTAACGTGCATGGTAATTTTAGCGGCTCTATGAAAGGTCAGGACCGTGGGGTTGCAACTGGTGGGCCACCCTCTTCGGGGTTTATTGTGGGTAATTTAGAAACCAATAGAGTTGGGTTTAGGAAGCCCAAAATTCTGGCCCAGGTTAGGAAAGATAAAGCCCACAACGTATCTCCTACTGATAAAAGGCCCAGTAAATGTTGTAGGCACCACTTGGAGGAGGAGTTCAGTTTTCCTATTTCTTCACCGAGTGTAGTTCCGGTTGCGGCATCTGATCAGGATAAGGTTCACCTTCAAATGTCTGGGGACTTAGATTTAAACGTTAAGGTGGTTTCTGGCTCGTCGGCAGAAACTTTGGCAGAAGACTCCTTGGAAACGGTGGCTCCGGTTTCCGGATCCGGCAGCAAAAGAGGGATGGTAATGGACGCGGCGGTCCAGAGGGAAATTGAAGCTACCGTGGATATAGGAGCTCAATTGGGGGTGAATCTCAGGGATCGTACCAATTTGATGAACGATATCTTTGGTTTTACATATATTAATGGTGTGAATAAATGAATTTCCTTTCTTTTAATATTCGTGGTCTTGGGGGTTCTGCGAAGCCGGGGTTGGTTAAGAAATTGAAAGCTAAGCATGGTATCAATTTTATAGCGCTTTAGGAAACAAAGAAGGAGTTGGTTTCTGTGTCGGATCTTGTCGGGTTTTGGGGTAATAAAAATATTGGGATGGACAGTATAGGTTCGGTTAGTCTCTCGGGTGGTCTTGCTTGTTTGCGGGATAAGACGTTGTTTAGTTAGACGGGTGGTTCCAAAAACATGAATTTTCTTCATATAAGGGGTAAGATTTTGGGTTCAGGGACGGTTCTTAATGCTCTTAATGTCTATGCCCCTCAGGGTGTCCCAGCTAAGAGGGCGTTGTGGGATTCGCTAGTCCAGCTGATTGCTAATAATGATGGTCTCTGGGTGGTTTCGGGTGACTTTAACGCTGTCCGATTTAGAGAGGAAAAGAGGAAGTTCTCTTTCAAACATACTTGTGCCAATAATTTTAATTCGTTCATTTTCGAGGCTGGTCTGAGGGAATATAACATGAAAGGGAGAAAGTATACATATTGTTCGAAAAATGGTAGAAAAATGAGTAAACTAGATAGATTCTTGATTAACCTCGGGTTTTTTAATTCCTGGCCTAAAGCGAGAGTCGAGGTGTTGCCAGGGTTTTTATCTGACCATAGTCCTATTATTCTGTCTTCGGTTGCTAATAATTTTGGAGCTAGGCCTTTTCGTGTTTTTGATTCTTGGATAGGCATGGCCGGCTTTGATGAAGTGGTTGTAGGGGTTCTTAATGGAAGTGATGTCACGGTCGGTCCCCCTGATGTTGTCCTTATGAGTAAATTGGGGATTCTTAGATAGAAATTAAAGGAGTGGAGGGATGATATGCTGTTAAAAAATTCCTAAGTAGTGTCGACGACCATGATAGACCTCGAATCTGTTGAAGCTACGATGGATGTGAGAGAGTTAACTGAAGAAGAGGAATGGATTCTCTTGGAAAGTCAAAAGATTTTAAAAGAAGAAAAAGAAAGGAAAAACAGAGATTTGAAACAAAGGTCAAGGATCAGGTGGGCCAAGGACGGTGATGAGAATTCGAAGTTTTTCCACTCCATGATCAACTGTAGGAAAGCTTTGAATGTTATCCATGGGCTGAGTATAGATGGTGTTTGGGTGTCGAAGCCGTCGTTGGTGAAAAAGAAGATTTTCAGATTTTTTTAGAGATAAATTTGTTGAAGATTGTGAGTTTCGGCCTCGTCTTATTTGCCCAGGTATTAAACAAATTTCGGAAATTGAAGCTCAGGAGTTGGAGACCCAATTCACGCGACAGGAGATTAAATGTGCCGTTTTTGATTGCGGTGATGACAGAGCTCCGGGCCCTGATGGTGTTAATTGTCATTTTGTTAAGCATTTTTGTTCTTTTCTCGAGGATGATTTCTGCAAAATTTTGGCTGAGTTTTACGAGACTGGGTGATTAATATGGGCTATGGTTCTTCGTTCATTGCCTTAATTCCAAAATTTAAAGATCCTATTGGGTTAAAAGATTATCGCCCGATTAGCTTAGTTGGTATTATCAACAAAGTTATCTCGAAGCTCTTAGCTAACAGACTTAAGAAGGTGTTGGACTCCATCATTTCTCCGACCCAATCCGCCTTCCTTGGTGGTAGATATATTTTGGATGGCCCGTTAATCATTAACGAAATCCAGAATTGGAATAAAAAGGTGAAGAAGAAGGTCTTTTTCTTTAAAATTGATTTAAAAAAGGCATATGATAACATCAACTGGAACTTCATGGTGGATATTCTTTCTTAAATGGGCTTTTCCAATAGGTGGTGCATGTGGATCAACGGTATCATCTCGTCGGCCAGAGCATCGGTGTTGGTTAATGGCGCCCCTACTTTTGAATTTAAGTTCCAGAAAGGTATGCGGCAAGGGCATCCGATTTCTCCTTTCCTTTTTGTTATTGTTATGGAATCTCTTTCTTGTATGATTTCAAAGGCTTGTGATTTGGGCATTGTTAGAGGTGCTAAGCTCCCCTCTGATGGTCCCTCTATTTCACATTTGTTCTTCGCTGATGATGCTATTATCCTTGGGAGTGGGATAGGGATATCATTCTTAATGTGGTTAGAATTCTGAAGTGTTTCCACGCTTGCTCGGATCTCAATATAAACTTTGGTAAATCTAATATTTTCGGGCTTAGAGTGAATAATGACGAGATCGAAGATATGGTTGTGTTAGTTGGGTGTAAAGCGGAAGCTTTTCCTTTCAAGTATCTAGGTTTGACTATTGGGGCGAATATGAATCAGATTAATAATTGGAGACCGGTGTATGACATTTTTGAAAAGCGGTTGTCGCTGTGGAAAGCTTCGTTCCATTCCATAGGTGGTAGAGTCACTCTGATTCGGTCCTTTCTTGAGAGTCTCCCATTGTATTTCTTTTCGTTATATCGTGCTCCTGTTAAAGTTGTGGAAGATTTGGAAGGCATTATCAGAAAGTTTTTATGGGGGGTTCGTCTAGCGAGAAAAAAACTTCACTGGGTTGCATGGGAAAGGGTTGCTTACTGATTCAGGTTTGCCATTCACTTTTTGGGCAGAGGCAGTAAACACTGCTTGCTATGTCCAAAACAGAGTTTTAATCAACTCCAGGCATCAAAAGACTGCATATGAACTGTTGTATAAAATAAAGCCATTGATTTCATATTTCAAGGTTTTTGGCTACCCATGCTTCATTTTAAACTTAAAAGATTCTATCTCAAAGTTTGCAGCCAAAATTGATTGTGGTTGTCATCTGGGATACTCAACCACTGCTAAGGCCTACAAAGTGTTTAACACAAGGACCAAAACAGTGGAGGAGACTTTGAATGTTAAGTTTAATGAACTTTCATCAATGAAAATCCCAGCAAACCCTGCAGAATTGTTTGATCTTCATAAATTTACTTTTGAAAATACTGCTGTCAAGACTAACAGTGCAGATCCATCAAAAGAATCATCATCAGACTATGGGTATGAAGTCATCATTCCTCAACAAAGGTCTGTCTCCATGGGAAGAGTAGCAGATGTTCAAAACAGCTGTCAAAGCTCAACCACTGCTACCTCAACAGTTGTTGATCAAAGTAGCCCTTTAACCCCTGCTTCAACATCGTCAAACACTGTTGATAGTCCTCCATCAGTGGATAAAAATCAGCATGTTTTCACACCAGTTCCACCTATTCCTCCACCTCCATTTGAAGCCACTACTGGATCATCAAAGTCACCAGCAGTAGTTAGCTCAGATGATTCACATCTGCAGCCTTCACCATTAAATGCCATTGTTCCATACCAAGGAGATCTTATCTTCTTGAAATCTCATCCACCTGACCAAATCATTGGCAACATCAATGAAGGGGTGCTCACAAGAAGTCAATCCCGAAACATTTGTCATTTTGCTGGTTTCCTATCTCTCCATCAACCAGTCAAGTACCAAGAGGCACTGAAAGACAACAGCTGGGTAGAAGCCATGCAAGAAGAGCTCCAACAGTTCAAAAGACAATAAGTATGGGAACTTGTACCACTACCAGAGGGTGTAAGTACTATTGGCACAAAGTGGGTCTTCAAAAACAAAACTGATGAAAGGGGCATTGTTGTCAAGAATAAAACTAGGCTTGTGGTTCAAGGTTTCAGACAAGAAGAGGGCATTGACTATGATGAAACATTTGCCCCTGTAGCAAGACATGAAGCTATCAGATTATTTCTGGCCTTTGCTGTCAACCACAAAATCAAGGTGTATCAAATGGACATTAAATGTGCATTCCTCTATGGTAAGATTCAAGAAGAGGTTTATGTGTGTCAACCTCCAGGCTTTGAGGATCCATTTAATCCAAATCATGTCTACAAGCTAAATAAAGCTTTGTATGGCCTGAAACAAGCACCAAGGGCCTGGTATGAAACTCTTTCCACTTTCCTACTATCCACTGGGTTCACAAGAGGTAAAATAGATAAAACATTGTTTTTAAAATGGAGAGGAAAGGATTTGATGATTGTCCAGATTTATGTGGTTGACATCATCTTTGGAAGCACATGTAATAAAATGTGTGAAGAGTTTAGGCAACTCATGACAGCTGAGTTTGAAATGAGTGCAATGGGTGAACTCCAGTGCTTTCTTGGTCTCCAAGTAAGGCAACTGCAAAATGGCACTTTTATCCATCAAGGCAAATATGAAAAAGAACTGTTGAAGAAATTTGAGATGGATGATTGTAAGCCATGCAGTACACCCATTGCAACCAATAAAATAGTCATGTCTGATGAGAAGGATGATTTGGTTGATCAAACTTTGTATAGAAGCATGATTGGGTCTTTATTGTACCTAACTGCATCCAGGCCAGACATCATGTTTGCAACATGTGTGTGTGCAAGATCCCAATCAACCCCTAGAAAGTCAAACCTTATTGCTGTAAAAAGGATATTCAGATACCTAAAAGGTGCTCCCACACTTGGTATCTGGTATCCAGCTGATGGTAAAATTGAGCTTTCAGGTTTCTCAGATAGTGACTTTGTTGGATGTGACAAGACAAGGAAGTCCACTTCAGGAGGGTGCCAATTCCTAGGCAATTGCTTAGTGTCTTGGCAAAGCAAAAAGCAAGCAGCTGTTTCCACATCCACAGCTGAGGCTAGCTGCTGCAAGCTGTATAGCCCAACTGCTTTGGCTTCAAAATAAGTTGCTGGATTTTGGTATCACTGCCTTAAAGACACCACTCATGTTGGACAGCCAGGCAGCAGAAAATATCATCAAAAATCCAGTTTCCCATTCAACCACCAAGCACATTGACATCAGACATCACTTTGTGAGGGATCGCTATGAAAAATGTTTGATTTCTCTGCACCATGTTCCAACTAAAGATTAGCTGGCAGATGTGCTAACCAAAGCATTAGACACATCCACCTTTGAAAGCTTGATCTCTAGGATTGGCATGCTAAACATGGAATAACAGGCAAAATCCTGTTTTTCTATGAATAAAAGCATTAAAATGTTTTCAGAAAATCAAAAATTCATCCTTAAAAATAGCTAAAAATTAATTTTTCATTAAATCCTTAAAAGTCTGCCATAACCACTGTTTTGTTCAAATGTTTGTTCTACTTAAAAGTCTGCCCACTGCTGAAAGTCAACCCCTGCTCTCTCATTTCCTTGATAAGCACTGTTGTTCAAAATCAGTGTTTTTATCCACTGATAGTAAAAATCACCCACTGCCTTCATTTGTTACCATTACAACCACTGATCTTATTCCATCAGTGGTTTTCATAAAAACATCTGTCCTTCATTTCATCAGGGGTTGGCACGTGGACAGTACATTAGCATTCACTTTTTCCTTTTATAAAACCCTCTTCAAAACCCCAAACAGGGTTTTACTGTCGAATCGAATTCACAAAAATTCCTTTCTCAAATCCTTCATCAATCTTCTTCTCCAAAATGACAAAATCAAAGTCATCTGCGAAATCCACCTCAAAATCATCTCCTAAAAAGGCCACTCAAAAGGCTACCACACCCATCGAAATACCATTCAAATCTCCTCACAATTATCTGGGTCTCCTTACAAAACCCGGCACCACCGATGCTTTCGATTCCATCATTGACACTATGTCTGCATCAAAGTACAAAACTTTGTTAACAGCAGATGTTCCGATTTATCTGAAAACCCAAAGAGAGTTTTGGACAAATGTTACTCTTGACAAACAAGGCGAAAATGTAATAGCCATTAACTCTTCTCTAATGGGTAAAGCAGTCAAAATCACACCACAATCAATCTCGGAAGTCTTTGGACTCAATGATCAGCAAGGTAAAACTTCTTTTCCCAAAAATGAGTTAAAAACTGATTTCCTTGAAAGGGGGTATGCAGATACAATAAAAAGGATACCTTACAAAAAGGTAATTTTCCACTTGCAACAAGATTTTTGTTCCATACCCTGCTAATGTGTGTTTCAAACAAAACAACTTCTTTTAATGAGATACCATTAAAGATTCAAAACCTGGGATATGCTATTTTACAAGTTAAAAATTTAAATTACTCCTTGGAAATCTTTAATGATTTAGTTAAAAATGTTGATAAAAAGCCATTCTTACTTTTTCTAAGATTTCTAAGTTATTACTTTCAAAAGAAATTTGGTAAGGATGATGCTCATGTAATAAAACAAGGTGACTCTTTTCAAATAAACAGCTTTACTGCTGAAACTTTTACAAGAATGTCAACACCTTGCAAAACACAAGCAGAGGTGCCTGAGCAGACTTTAGCAGCTACCACTGCTCCTCAGGTATCTGCTGCTGAGCCTATTGTTCAAGGTGATCATAGCAGCAAAACAACTGCTTTGAAACCCACACCTAAAATCACCAAAAAGCCAAAACAAAAGAAAACTCAAAAGCCCCCAAACCTACCAAAAGGCAACTCTGGAGGATGAGATACCAGAGCAACTGCCAGTGATAGCACAAAAGTCACAACAAACCACTGCTGCTACTTCTTCACAGCAGTTGGTAGAAATATCTCAACCCATGCCTGAAACTCCTCCTGCTTCTTCTAAAAAAGAACAGGTTGTACAAATAGGGACACCTCAATATGATGCTCTGGAATCACTTGCTTCCATCATCCACAGACCAATGCCCGGGGCCAATTCTCTTTCTACACCCAACCTCACCTCCATAATTCCCCCACAAACAAAAATACTGTTGGATGCTCTTGATTTGAACCAGACACAAACCAGTCCTTCTCAATCACCTGTCAATGAGAACATACCTCAACAAATGACTGGGTCTGATGTATCAATCATTGCTAACCCACCAACAAGACCTGAGGACGTTGCACCCCTTGAGTTACAACTAACTCTTGGTGGTAGTCCAAGTGAAGCAACCACTACAAATGTTGAACCCACTGGTTTGCATTTGGATAGTGGTTACATCAATAAGACTTCCTTGGAGGCAATTTCTTCTCTGGGAACACTTGTGTATCCAGTCTTCACTGGTTCACTAAAAAGGGTTTCTCCATTTGAAGAAAGAAGTCCCCAGTACCAAGACAAAGGGGCATCAGTGGATGACTTTTGGAATACATTCCCTGAGTCAACCACTGTTACAACCACTGTTAGTGGGAAATCAGATGATCCCATTAAGTTGGGTGATGGTTTAATGTACTGAGAATTGACGGACAGAATTGACAAACTGGATACTTCTGTTGCAGAAATTAAAGATCTGTTGCAACAGTTGTTGAAAGTTCAAAAGGTACCACCCACTGCTATTCCAGCTCAAGCACCTGCACAACCTGCACCTGCTGTAAATGAGTTATGGTCCTTATTTCAACCACTGCTCCAACAACAAAGACAATTGGCTGATTAGCAGCATGAGATACATGTCCAAAAGCTGAGAAACATGATGGAGTAAAGGTTTAAAGATACCCAAGCTGACATCAAGGCTATCAAGGCCCACATACTAAACACCACTGGCAGTGCTCCTCCCACTGTTCTCTTTATTGATAACCCCCCACCAGATAATGCCAAAAAGGGGGAGAAAATGAAGCAGTGGAAGAAGAAGGGAATTGAAGATGGTCTTTACATTGAGCCTCAACAAGATAGTATGCTCAAAAACATCCCTTTGCCAGATGGATCCAAAAAGATTGATGTTACCACTAAAGCTATTGCTGATGCATTAGCTGAGGTAAAAAGGGATAGAAAGGCTAAAGATAATGCCAGGTGGGAACAGGAGAAAAGAGAGTTTATGAAGCTGAATGTGCAGGGTCCTTCTGAACCTATGGATGATGAAAATCCTAAGGAAGAAAAGAAGAAGCCCATTAGACAAGTGAGGCAACCCAAACACACACCATCCAGACCCACAAAGCATGCCTCCAAACCACATTCCAAAGGCTCTAAACATCAAACCTCAACCCAAACAGCTGTTGTAACTCCTGTTGTATCAACAACTGCTGATACTTCAGTAGTTTCAACAACTGCCAGCCAAACACCTGTCATCACTTCAACACACACCACTTCAACACACACCACAACCACTTCCTTACCACCACTGCCAAAAAACACATAACTACCAAAACTACCATCACCACCAAAAACAACCTCACCACCATCATCTCCTGCTAAAAAGCAGAAGACATCAGATGTTACAACATCTGTTGTAATGACAACAGTGGTTGAAACACCAGTTGTTTCAACAACTGTTAGTCAGCCACCTTCCACCACTAAAATAACCTCCACTGATCCACTCAAAACATCATCAGCCTCTCTTAAACAAAAAAGGAGAAGGATATTTATACCTGATGATGAATCTCCATCACCACCACCAACATCTTCACAATCACTTGCACTTATTCCAAACCCTGTTCCTCTCTCATCAGCCCATGTCCAACAACCAATCACTGCCATCATTCCTGCCGGTTTTCAATATCCTCTTGAACTTATAGCAGTTAGAGAAGAGATCAAATCCTTCTACTTTGAGGATGATCATGCTAAAAGGAGTTTGCCATCTGTTGAAGGATATCCTAGGCCTAACAACATTGAAGAGTACTTGAAAGTTAAGGCTCAACAAGCAGAGGATATCTCTAAGAAAAGCTCACAAGGAAAAACTGACAAAGAAATTCAGAGGCACTGTCAATTTCTACTTACTCAAGTCAGATCCTTAGAGCAGTTTGCCAAGAATGTTTGTAGGAAAATATCAGAAAGAGCAGATGAAACCCTGAGAAAAGACTACATTGAAAATATCATGGCTTTTAAGAAGTATAAAGGGGAAAAACATATGTATAAAGAGTGGACCATTCCTTAGCTTGAAAGTGAAGCAGCTAGGATTCAAGAAATGATTAAGAATAAGGTCAAACACACTCCACCTGATTGGTCAAAGTACAAAAAGAATGTACCTGAAACGACATTGGAGCTGAAGAGAATGAAAGAGGAACTAATTGCTGCTGAATTTGGGTCAAGGAATCAAGTGATGAGATGGAAAGAAGACAAGGTCAGGGTTACTTACAAAAAGTTGGAGGAATTAAGGAAGAAGAATCCAAAGATCCCTCAAAAACCTGACTACCCTGAAGCAGAGGTTTCAACAAAACCACCAAAGCTGCAAATCAGGAGATCCACTGCTCCAACTGGTGCTGCCATCTATAAAAGAAGACAAAAAAAACAGTTGGATGCTGAAACAGTGGAAGAACTAATGGCAGGAGATGACCTTGTAAAAGAGGGTATTAAGAAGATGATTGCAGAAACTCTTGGATTGAATCAACCTGCAAGTACCGCTCAGTCAGTCATCACAAGGCCAGCATCACCAAACTCCTCATCTAATAAAAATCTCCCAAGAAACCCACCAGACTCAAAAGTACTAAAGTGGAAAACTGACAAACAGACCCATGTACTGACAGTGATCAAGTCTAGTGGAGAAGTGAAGAAAATAACAAGGGAACAATCACTTGGCCTTAGTATTGAAGATTTGCAGGATCTCCTTGATCTTCCACTTTGCAGGGATGAAGATGACACAGATGCCTTAGACTTTGAGTTACAACTCAAAGGCCAAATAAGGGAACTGTTGATGAGGCAATAAAGATCTACAAATAATGAAGGGTTTTGGCATTATCTGTTCCAGGGGGAGATTGTTGGGATTGAACCCTACCAGAGGAACATATAATTAAAGCCAAAACTAGATCAGGGCAGTGGATCCAGAATAAGCAGATGTTATGTATTCAATTCTCTCCCCTTGAAAGTGGTTTCAACATCTGATGACCTCCAATCCACTGATCATTACAACTGCTGACCTGCAACTGCTGATCAAGTCAAAGACTGATGAAGACTAAAGCCCTGCTGTTCAATCAACTGCTATGGGTCAAGCTCTGCTGGTTTATATCAAGTGCTGATGGAGTCACAACAGTGGAAGGATATAGCAGTAGTTTAGTCTGTTATTATATAATGTATTATAATCAGTAGTTTGCATTAGCAGTGGTGGTATCAGATCAGTTGTTAGAGTTTGTTAGGAGGTTAAATGTCACTTTGATGGTGACGTCAGCAAAGATGCCATAGTGGTTTGTCCGTGCCTATAAATAGAACAGTACCCTGTACTGTTCTATTAGCTCTTCACCATCTTTCTTCCTGTACGAACAAATCACTGTGAGCTCAGGCTGAGGGGTAGTTTTGTTACATGCATGCAATTGTAATCGTTGATGAAATAAATTCAATCATTCGGTTCTTTGTTGAAAATGTGTGTTGAAAGCAATTCTCCTGTTTGATTGTGAAAAGTTTGTTACCATTTTTATTCCGCTGCACTACTTGTTCATTGTTCATCTTAATTCAAACATAAAACACAATCAAAACCAAACTCAGATCCTAACAGATTTTGCTGGATGCAACACAACAGGAATTCTACATCAGGGGGTACCAATTTCTAGGCGATTGCTTAGTATCTTGGTAAAGCAAAAAGCAAGCAGCTATTTCTACATCCACTGCTGGCAGAATACATTGCTGCTGCAACCTGTACAACCCAACTGTTGTGGCTTCAAAATCAACTGCTGGATTTTGGTATAACTGCTTTAAAGATACCTCTCATGTTGGATAGTCAAGCAGCTTAAAATATCATCAAAATCCAGTCTCTCATTCAACCACCAAGCACATTGACATCAGACATCACTTTATGAGGGATTGCTATGAAAAAGGTTTGATTTCTCTGCATCATGTTCCAACTAAGGATCAGCTGGCAGATGTGCTAACAAAAGCATTAGACACATCCACCTTTGAAAGCTTGATCTCTAGAATTGGCATACTTAACATGGAATAACAAGCAAAATCTTGTTTTTTTATGAATAAAAAGCATTAAAATGTTTTCAGAAAATAAAAAATCCAACCTTAAAAATAGTTAAAATGAAATTTTTCATTAATCCTTAAAAGTCTGTCCATATCCACTGATTGGTTTAAACATCTGATTGTTGAAAATTCATCCACTGCTGAAAGACAACCTCTATTTCCTCATATTCCTTGTTGACCACTGTTGACCAAACATCAGTGCTTCAACCACTGATAAAATCAGCCACTGTTCTCATTATTCATTGTTCTCAACCACTGATATTGGCCATCAGTGGTTTCCAAACAACTGGCTCCCACTTTTCCATAAGAGGTTTCCATGTGGACAGATCTTAGCCGTCCGATCTTTGAAATCGCTGCCACGTCAGCATTCACTTTTTCACTCACATAACACCCTGATAAAACCCCAAATAGAGTTTTCACTGTCGTATCGAATTAAAAAATTCTTCAAAAGCTATTTCCATCTCACATTCATCCTTTCTCTTCCATTTCGCAATTTTTCACAATCACCATGGCTCTCGTCATCAAACACCCACACAATTACCACTGTATACTTGAAAAATCAAGCAAAAATACAGATTTCCATTCCATCATCGACACCCTTTCATCATCAAAGTACAAACTTTGTTGACTTGAAATGCTCCCATTTACCAAGATACCCTACGAGATTGCTGGGTACATGCCAAACTTGAAATTCAAGATAAAAAGCCATGGGCAATCTGATGTGTGCAAAATGCAACATATAAATTACATCAATTGTGGCATAAAACTAACCCTTTTTTAGTACTAATGTTGGAAAAAGTGTGCTTTTGTCTTCCTTTTGTATTTTCAGGATTAAATGAGCTCAAATTAACAAAAGAAGCAAAAAGACAGCTAAATCTAGCATAAATACAAGAAAAGGAACAAACGTGGCATGCCCGACCCCCATCGACAGCATCTCCCAAAGCAAAAACAAGAAGAAAGCTGAGCATGGGGCAGTGCCCAGCTGAGCACGGGGCGTGCCCAGCTCAACACGGGGCTGTGTCCAGGAAGATCAGCCCTAGCACAAAATACAAACCTGTAGAAGCTTCTATTGCCCACCACGGGGCCGTGCCCAGCGGACACGGGGGCGTGGCGTAAGTACAGCAGGCGCATTAATTGTAATTGCGAATTACAATTAATGAAGAGAGAGAGTGTCAGACAGGCACGGGGGCGTGCCCAGCGGACACGGGGGCGTGTGGAGCTAATAAAGACAAACTGTATTAATGAAGAAAGAGAAAAGGGTGGACACGGGGCCGTGTCCAGGCTTCTGTACAGGCTATAAATAGGAGTGCTTGGCTCAAGCTCAAACCATCCCTTGGCACACCACCTCTCTCACACTTCATCCACCACCCACCACCATCACAATGCCATCATCCACCACCATCATCCATTGTCCATCGTAGAGTGTGTGAGTCGTCTCGGGATCCAAGATTGATCGTAAGAGTTCTTGACAATCAGGGCCATGTTTGCCTAAGTCTCTTACATCACTTGGTGAAGACAAAGTGTCTAGTATAATACTTTTTATTTCTAATCTTTTGCACTTTTTATTTGGTTTTGTATTAATGACTTTAATAACTAGTTACTTATGTTGAAGGTGATCTTTCCTTATCGTTTGTCCGTGGTGTCTTGGCATTATTTTACTGTCTATATAAAATAAAAGATTTTCACCATTCATATCTCCACGGTCTATATGGAGGTATGTTGGCTACCTGGTCGGGGGTTAAGGGAACGGTTTGGTAAAGGTCTTGCCATTGTTCAGCGTTTAGAGGTCCTGCAATGGACCTGGGTCAAATTTAGTAGGACCTCCTTCAATGCTTCACGGTATTGGATGGCGGGGGTCCAAACTCTTTGATCCCCTCATAAGTTAACTACTATTAATACTATAACCCGGCTATTTAGGACTGTATCCCTGCTGACTCAGACTACTTAGCCGAGGGTAACGTCACCGCCAAAAGCGGGGCCTACCATAATACTACATTAATAACTTAATTCATTATCTTCCAATAATCCACCCTTTTAGTATTGTATCCTTGCTGACTCAAACTACTGGGGTGAGGGTAACGTCACCTTCAAAAGAGGGGCCTACTACAATAACTAAGATAATCTCTTAATTATGTGCAAAAGTGCGGAAATAATCAAAGGTTATACTAGATACGAGTCGGAACCAAGTGATTCATCTTGTCTATCTGTTTTTATTTTATTTTTATTTTCAGCATTTTAGTTAGTTTTTATTTTTCTTAGTTTAAAACATTTTTCTAAACTTTTTATTGATTAGACGTTGAGGATAAACCGGTACTAAAAGCTCTTGTGTCCTTGGACGACCTCGGTATCTTACCAACGCTATACTACGCTCACGATGGGTGCACTTGCCCATATGTGTGTTTAGTGTTAGTAAAATATCGTGTTTTATAAATTTAAAACTTGGCTAAAAATAAGTGTTAAAAGGGCTTAAAATATACACCTAATAAATATAACACTTCACCGCACATCAAGTTTTTGGCGCCGTTGCCGGGGACACAAGAATTTTAGGAAAGCTTAAAATCGACGGCCTAATCAGTTTCTCAAAACCTTTTCAAAACGGGCCCACATTTTTCTGCATTTTAGTTTAGTTTTGCATTTACAGTAGGTTGAACACGGGCCGTGCTCGCTGAACACAGGGCCGTGCTGCATATTTTTCATAAAACATCCAGTAACAGAAGCTTGAACACGGGCCGTGCTCAACGAAATCAGTAAATTTAATTAAAACGCCCAGATACAGATTCTGAACACGGGGCCGTGTCCAGCCTCTGTTTCCGTTTTTCTTTTTGTTTTCTGATCTCGGGACTTGGTTGTGGTCTGCTGAGTGATTCTTATGGATCAATACTCAGGAGGTTACAACTACACCTATGAGGAGGATGATTATAGGGGTAACTATTGCACTAATTGTCGTAACACACGCTCGGTTCAAAATAGTCACTCATATCAACCATCCAATTCATACACCTACTATGAGGAGCCCAGGTACGAGCCATCAACTTCATACACATCCTATGAAGACCAAAGGTATGAACCTCCTCCCTCATACTCATATTTTGATGAACCAAGGTATGAGCCTTCATACTCATACTTTGAGGAACCAAGATATGAGCCACCACCTTCATATGCTTATTATGAGGAACCATGGCGTGAACAACCCACCTCATATGAAGAACAAAATTACGACCCTTATCCATCATATGCTTACAATGAAGAACAATGGTGCGAACCATCTACTTCATATGGGTATTATGAGGAACAAAGGGTCGAACAACCGGATTCAAGCTTAGAAAATTCCGATTCTTTTTCTATAACCGAAGTGACCGATAGGATATTAGAACACATAAGAGTTATCGATCGATGTATAAAATAAGCTCGCGCAAGGGAAGAGGAGTCCCGCGCAAGAGAAGAATTAAAAAAGGAAGAGATAACCGAAAGTGTAAAAATGGAAGAACAAATAAGTGAAAAACCTACACATGAGTTAAACAACGAAAAAGGTGAGTCCGACAAAGTTAAAATTCAAGAAGAGTCTAATTTTGAAGAAATTAATCTCTTGTCACCTTCTTTTGAAAATCATTGTTTAGTACCCACTCATGCTAAGTTTTTAAAAGAGTTAAACACTAACACTAAAATTGACGAAACGGTAAGTGTTAAGTTAACTGATGATCAAACCTCACTAATAAAAGAAGACCCATTTGAAATTAACATTACACCGGTTCCATGTTTCTTTCAAAATTCGTTTATTAGTAATGTCACAATCGATAAAGATCTTCGTGTTAACATAATGCCTAACTACATTTTCGAAAAATTAAGTATTAGTGATTTTTCTCCACTTCAAATACCCATTTTTCTATCCAATCGGAAAGTAATAAAATCAATCGGTATAGTTGAGGATGTATTGGTTCAAACAAATCAAATGGTAATCCCGACCGATTTTGTCATCCTCGATGACACTCCTCTAGTGTTGGGACGACCATTTGTAAAAACTCACGAAGCTTTGAAATACCGGAAGTTCAACAATCTACCTCTTCAATTAGGGGCATTTAAAAGAAGTGTCGATCTTGAGCGATCAATGAAATATCCATTCGGCAATGACGACCCCTTAATTGAAGATGAGCCAGAACCACCCGATAAGGTGGGTCTAGCCAAGGACCCTTATAAACGTGGCGCACCACGGAGGCATTCCGCGGAACTATCCGTAGTTTTAGTTTAGATTAACTTTTACGTTTTCTAGTTTAGTTTTTTTTTTCAGAAATAAAACACACTCGGGATGGTGAAGGATGATAAGGGAAGCTTGAACCAACACCCCATGCACAAAAACAGAGCCTCCCGACAATTTTTCTTCATTACAGGAAGTTCAGCACGGGGCCGTGCTCACCCCAACACGCCCCGTGCCCAAGGTTCTGTAGAAAATGCCCAGTTCAGGTACCTGGACACGGGGCCGTGCTCACTGGACACGCCCCCGTGCCCAGCCTTCTGTTTACTTTTGGTACTAGCAGTCTGGACACTGGGCCGTGCTCAGCCAACACCACCCCGTGTTCAGCTACCCAGTACCATAAAATCTTGTTTTTAACCCACTTTTACACATTTTAATCAACCGAAAAACTTATTTTTGGGACACATTGAGGACAATGTGTAATTTAAGTGTGGGGGGGATGCTAAAAGCTTGAATCTTGCAAGTCCTAATTACAAGCCTTACACAAAACTCTATTGGAACCGCTAATCACCCCAAATTTTTTCAAAATTTTTTCATTTTTTTTTTACTTGTCTAGGTTTAACTCGGGAAATTCAACTTCTTAAAAAGGTTATATTTTTACGAATTTACAACTGATAGCGTCGTGATAAAAAGAACCAACATAAGAAAATTACGAAAAGGCATGACAAGCTTAGTTAAAATTTAATTATATATACTTGATCACATAAAAACCCATTCCCACAAAAGTGAGTTTTGAGCCTTTATTGAGCATACAATTACATATCTTTAAACTAAATGCTCATTTTTCGTTTCTTGTGTGAATAGCCGCTTGGTCCTTACAACTCTAGAACTTGCCATGACGAGACATTCCCAATCCTTACCAACTTAAACCCGAGTAAGTAAATGATGGAGGCATTAGGACTAACCCTTTTTCTTTCAACACCATTATTTTTCTTTTTTTTTTACCGCCTACCCAAAATCCCCCTAGTTAACCCCTTTGAGCCTAAACCTTTTCATTTCTTAACCCAAAAACAAACACCCTTTCATCCACCAAAACCTTTTTTATTTTTAACCCTTTTATTTTTAGTAACAAGCTCGGTTTTTCGTATGATTTGCAAAAAAAAAAAAAAAAAAAATGTTGATGATGAAGCACAAGAGAAATAAACAAACAAGTTTATCAAAAATAACTTTGATTGAATAATGGCTTCATCAAAATAAAATAAAAAAAATGAAAAAAAAAAATTTGCAAAAATAAAAAGTCTTACGAAAACCGACGCTTTTTACGTTTTTTCGCCCTTTTTCTACTAACCACTAACCCAACCACCTACATTTAACCCAAGCCTAACCCTTCACCCACAAAGTCCTCTTGTTATTTACAAAGGTATATAAGTTAAAAAGGAGGAGGATTGATTGCTTGGTAAGCCTATGGTAGGAGTAAGTTCCATGCCGCTCTCGAGTGATCCACAAAAATACATTTTCGGCCGAGTGTTGAGTGATCCCCGTGAGGTATGTGAACTTGTATATAAATAGAATTTTAAAAAGACATGTTATGCCCTAATAAGTAATTTATCTTATGAAAAGTTTTAAATAAATCATGACGAATAGGATTGTAAATAAATAAAAATAAAACTTAATAAAGAATATTGGAAATCCCGAAACTCTATGACAAGCCCAAAAACCTTCTTTTCTACCCATTCCATTTGGGAGTGTAAAGCCACATTATAAAGAGTTTTGCTTGAGGACAAGCAAAGATTCAAGTGTGGGGGTATTTGATGTGTGCAAAATGCAACATATAAATTACATCAATTGTGGCATAAAACTAACCCTTTTTTAGTACTAATGTTGGAAAAAGTGTGCTTTTGTCTTCCTTTTGTATTTTCAGGATTAAATGAGCTCAAATTAACAAAAGAAGCAAAAAGACAGCTAAATCTAGCATAAATACAAGAAAAGGAACAAACATGGCATGCCCGACCCCCATCGACAGCATCTCCCAAAGCAAAAACAAGAAGAAAGCTGAGCATGGGGCAGTGCCCAGCTGAGCACGGGGCGTGCCCAGCTCAACACGGGGCGTGCCCAGCTCAACACGGGGCCGTGTCCAGGAAGATCAGCCCTGGCACAAAAGACAAACCTGTAGAAGCTTCTATTGCCCACCACGGGGCCGTGCCCAGCGGACACGGGGGCGCGGCGAAAGTACAGCAGGCGCATTAATTGTAATTGCGAATTACAATTAATGAAGAGAGAGAGTGTCAGACAGGCACGGGGGCGTGCCCAGCGGACACGGGGGCGTGTGGAGCTAATAAAGACAAACTGTATTAATGAAGAAAGAGAAAAGGGTGGACACGGGGCCGTGTCCAGGCTATAAATAGGAGTGCTTGGCTCAAGCTCAAACCATCCCTTGGCACACCACCTCTCTCACACTTCATCCACCACCCACCACCATCACAACGCCATCATCCACCACCATCATCCATTGTCCATCGTAGAGTGTGTGAGTCGTCTCGGGATCCAAGATTGATCGTAAGAGTTCTTGACAATCAAGGCCATGTTTGCCTAAGTCTCTTACATCACTTGGTGAAGACAAAGTGTCTAGTATAATACTTTTTATTTCTAATCTTTTGCACTTTTTATTTGGTTTTGTATTAATGACTTTAATAACTAGTTACTTATGTTGAAGGTGATCTTTCCTTATCGTTTGTCCGTGGTGTCTTGGCATTATTTTACTGTCTATATAAAATAAAAGATTTTCACCATTCATATCTCCACGGTCTATATGAAGGTATGTTGGCTACCTGGTCGGGGGTTAAGGGAACGGTTTGGTAAAGGTCTTGCCATTGTTCAGCGTTTAGAGGTCCTGCAATGGACCTGGGTCAAATTTAGTAGGACCTCCTTCAATGCTTCACGGTATTGGATGGCGGGGGTCCAAACTCTTTGATCCCCTCATAAGTTAACTACTATTAATACTATAACCCGGCTATTTAGGACTGTATCCCTGCTGACTCAGACTACTTAGCCGAGGGTAACGTCACCGCCAAAAGCGGGGCCTACCATAATACTACATTAATAACTTAATTCATTATCTTCCAATAATCCACCCTTTTAGGATTGTATCCTTGCTGACTCAAACTAATGGGGTGAGGGTAACGTCACCTTCAAAAGAGGGGCCTACTACAATAACTAAGATAATCTCTTAATTATGTGCAAAAGTGCGGAAATAATCAAAGGTTATACTAGATACGAGTCGGAACCAAGTGATTCATCTTGTCTATCTGTTTTTATTTTATTTTTATTTTCAGCATTTTAGTTAGTTTTTATTTTTCTTAGTTTAAAACATTTTTCTAAACTTTTTATTGATTAGACGTTGAGGAAAAACCGGTACTAAAAGCTCTTGTTTCCTTGGACGACCTCGGTATCTTACCAACGCTATACTACGCTCACGATGGGTGCACTTGCCCATATGTGTGTTTAGTGTTAGTAAAATATCGTGTTTTATAAATTTAAAACTTGGCTAAAAATAAGTGTTAAAAGGGCTTAAAATATACACCTAATAAATATAACAGTTCACCGCACATCACAATCTCATCATAAGTAGGTGGAATTTTGGTCCTAATCACACCACCGACCATATCAGAAGTCTTCCAGATGAACGACCAAGCAGGTAAAACCTCTTTTCCTAAGGTTAAGTATCAAATTGATTTGATTGAAAGAGGGTATGCAGGACAATTAACAAAAGCTACTATGCAATACGGACACCTGTGTGTCTAATAAAACAACTGCTTTTAATGAAATTCCTCTGAAAATCCAATATTTGGGGTATGCTATCATGTCAAAAACTGATTTCAATTACTCTCAAGAAATTTTTAATGATTTGGTCAAAAATGTGAAAAATATTAAAGAAAAGAAGCCACATGCTTTCTTATTGTTTCCAAGGTTTTTGAGTTATTATTTGCAACAGAAAATCCCAAAAGAAATTGCTCCCGGTAGTCGATACACAACCGCATACTACCATCCTTCTTCTTGACGAAGAAGACCAGTGCACCCAAGGTGAAACACTTGGCCTTATAAGTCCCAAATCTAACAATTCTTGCAATTGCTCCTTCAACTCCTTCAGTTCCAATAGAGTCATATGATACGGTGCTTTATAGATAGGCTCAGCACCAGGGGTTAAGTCGATAGCGAACTCTATTTACGGTCATGTGGTAGTCCTGGTAGTTCAACCGGAAATACGTCAAGATACTAGCGAACAACAGGATGGCTATCGATGCCATTTCCAATAAAAGAGGTATCTCTAATCGAAGCTAAGAATCCAAGACAACAGTGCAAGATTAACTTATGAGCTTTGAGCGCAGAAATAATCTTAAGAGGTTTATGGGGTTGAACCCCCTGATAAATAAGATCAGGACGACAATGATTGCCAAATATTACACGTTTAGAATAACAATCTATAGCCACACGGTGGCGAGTTAACCAATCCATCCCAAGGATCACATCAAAGTCACACATATGCATCGAAAAAAGAACCGCATTGTACACAACGGATTCTATACGGATCGGTCAATCTTTATAAACACGAGTGATTAGGACAGAGTTCTCCATAGGAGTAGAAATAGACAAAATGTGTTCTAGTGGTGTTGGTGCGATCTTAAGGTATCTAGTGAACGGGTTAGAAACTACGGAATGTGTCGCTCCCGTATCGAATAACACATAGATACTACGATCACCAAGCTAAAGGGTTCCAGACACAGTACCTGAGTTTTAGCAGCATCTACAGCAGAAAGTGCAAACACTCTTCCCCCAGTGTTTGGTGGTGCCACATTCCCTCCAATTATCCTCTTAGTATCTGGCTTGGTACTGTTTTTAATCATGTGTCCAGTCTCACCACATCTGAAACATGTTCCCACAGCCCTACAACATACACCACGATGTTTCTTGCCACAAGTATTGCATTAAGGGCTCGTGGTTTGATTCTGGTTCATCGATTGAGCCTTGTTAGGTCCTCCATTTGGTTGTGGCTGATTCTGGACAGGTGCTTGGTTGAGGGATCTTGGCTTCCAAAGACGTGTCTCTAGGGTTTTGATTCGCTTGAACTCTACGGTCATGATGGTTTGCAGCAGTGGATGATTGGCCCGTAACCTGTTTGGGAATTCCATCCTTGTCTCTCTTTTTATTTTCCCTAGTCCGAGATAAGAATTCCTTTCTCTCGAACTCGAAAGTCTTAATTGCGTCCGCCACCTCAGTGATGTCCTTAAACTTCATGAACATGATAGTTTTCCGAATTCGATCATTAACTGCCCCTTTGCACTTCTCAGCTTGAAATGCGACAGATCCTGCTGCTTCTCCCACAATATTGGCCAACCTTGAGAATCGGGTAATAAACTCCGAAGCAGGCTCGTCGATCCCTTATCGGATAACAGCATACTCCCTGATGTGAGCTTCTCTATCAGTAGTCGAGAAATACTTCCCATAGAAGGTGGTACGAAATTCAGCCCACGAAAGAGTGGCGACGTAAGCATCTCCTCCTTTGACTTGTTTGTATCCTTCCCACCAAGTCTGTGCATCGTCTTCCAGCTTGAAGGTGGCCAACCTGACCTTGTACTGATCAGCAACTCCCAGTACCTCAAAAATATTCTCTATATGGGTTATCCAGTTTTGTGCATCGATCGGAGTAGCAGCATGGCTGAAAGATTTTGGGTGTTGCCTTTGGAAATGACGGAGCCACACATGGATGCCTTCAGAAGTGTTGTTGGTGGTATTTTCACCAACGATGACTCCAGAATTAGGGTTAGCGCGTCCTTGAGTTTTTTGCACAACAACCTCTACGGTCTGAGCAATGAGGTTTGGAAGTAGTCTGGCAAACACTTGGTTGATAGCAAAAACCATGTTTGGGTCAGGTGGAGTTTCATTTGAGGCAGTGTCGTAGGCTGATGGTTAGTCGTGTGGACATTCCTACGAGTTTGGCGACGAGTAGGCATCTATCAAAAGTAGATGCATGAGTTAGAATATGAAAGCGGTGACGTGTAACCGGGAACATTTACCAGAATTTTATCCTAGACGTCTACCCCAACCTCACAGGCCTAATTACTAATGTTTAGGTTTTCTACAGGAAAGAGCCTTTGCTCTGATACCATAGCTGTAACACTCCAACCCGGATGGGTTGATGTGTCACTATAACAGTGGATCAGAACAGAAGTCATAATTCCATTAATTAAAGTTAGGCTCACATTTCAAAATATGGTTCATAGCCCTAAGGCCCAAAATACATATTTAATCTATAAAAGCGACAAACATCTTCGGTTCACATCCTAGGATTTATTCTTCACTCTTCACCCCGCCCAAAGTAACCTGTGAACCTGTAGTGAAATGAAATATACGGAATGAGCCAAATGCCCAGTACGGAATAATAGGCTCAAATAGCAAACTAATAATTGACTGAAATGATATCAATGACAAGAAGCCCAACACAGCAAAACATAACATATAACTAAACTGAATCATATCATACGGATGTACCTAAAAGCTAAACAGAGGTAACAGTCACAAAGTCTGTCACATGAGACGGAGTGGGTTGGCCTACCCGAGATCCATCTCAAGAAACATACCTAGGATATGTCCATATGCCACCTAGTCGCTATGTACCACAATTGTATCTAGGGACGCCGTGAACTGATAACTCTATCATGGGAGGAGCCGGAGAGCTTAGGGTAGCAGATCTCAGATAATCAGAAATAAATATAACACTAACATTAACAGATATATAAGTATCGAAACATGCGATAATGAGCACAATATAATCATAAACTTATCGCATGTTGCCAAGCTGAATAATAATTTTAATCGGAGTAAGAAATGAACGGACGGTCAATTGAATAGAGGCTCAAAGACGTTAGAGTTTTTGATATATATATATATATATATATACATACATACATACATATATTATAAATAAGGCTTTATAGTAAACGAATCAGATAACAAATGGAGAGGGTTAAGGATCCGTACCTTGTTTCTTGATTGTTGTCTTAAAAATATATAAACTTGTCAAAGCGTGTTCGTATAAACCTACATCATTTTCATATGTTTTATAAGGTTGTGCCCGTACATAAAAAGTATATATGTAATTTGTTTGTTTAATTCATGTCTAGTTTAAAACCTTAAATTTGTCTTAAGTAATCATGAATTAGTTTTGCTTAGATTAAAGAATATGTACGTGTATTCATTTTATTTATTAATGAAAATAATGTTGTTTTTAGTTGTAAAATAATTTAATATATGTTTAAATAAAATAGAAGTTAATTAAAAAATCAATGTTAGTTGCAAGATTTGAACTTGTGACTTAAAGGTTGTAAGAAAAGGTTTTAACAGTGAGCCACTTTATCATTAATATTAATCTTATAAAATCTGGTTATTTAAACAAGTAATCTGATGTCATTAATTAAAATATGATTCATAAAACATAAAATCTGATAACAAAATATAATGTCACTAGCAAGGTTTAAACCTAAGACCTCTAGTTTCTAAGTCCAAAGACTTATCTAGCTAGACTACACCACTTTCTGATGAATATTTTGAAATCTGATGGGTTTAACTAGAATTCTAATGCGTTTAAATATAATTCTGGTGTATTAAAAATAATGTCTCTTGCAAGATTCGAACTTAAGACCTCTAGGTTATAAGTTAGAGCCTTAACCAGTGGACGACTTAGTTATTTACGCTTGATTTACGATTTGTAATGTTATATATAAGAATTCCGGTACATTTAACATAAATTTTGATGTTTTTATAAAATTCTGATGTTTCATTAGAAATTCTGGTGTTTCATCAGAAAATCAGATATTGCATCAGATCTCATCAGAAAATCTGATATTGTATCAGATCTGGCACATTATATTAGAATCTGGTAAAAATATATGTCTCCAGCAGGATTCGTACTTGAGACCTCTGGGTTGTAAACCAGCAGCTGAACCAACTGGGCTACAGGAACCCTTGTGAACAAACAGCTTTATTATATATTTATTTAGTCAGTTGACTGATTTATCTTCTTCTTCATCATCTTTTATAGAAAACTAACATTTACATAATAAATTTCTAGATTCCATTTTCATTATAGATTAACCTAAAGTATCAAAAATAAGGATTTAGTTTATGGTTACCTTGGTCAAAAACGCGTTTTGGTTACGAGAGATGTCGTCGGAAAATACGTAAGTATCGTCAGAATTGGTGTTTCTTCACCGGAAATGGTTTCGGGTGGTACGTTTTTTGTGGTTAAAGATTCAAGTGGTTTAGTAGAGATAGTTAAGTGGTTTAGTAGGCATGGTGGTGAATGAAAAGTGATGCCGGGGATGGTGTTCGTTTTCGGTTACCGAAACCAGGTTTTCTTTTCTTAGTTAGAGTTGATGGGAAAATGTGTAGTGTTTGAAGGATGTTGAGGATGCTTTGCAAGAAGATCAAACTCTCTATATATAGAGGGAAATGAAATGTTCTCGTTGATGAAACTTTGCACACATTTCTAAAGGTCAAGTTGAATGAAATAATTCATGCGTATAATATTTTATTTAAATAAATTCATAGCCATTCATTTCAATCCAATTGCTTGACAACTTTACCAATCCTTTACAATTGCAAGTTTCCCATTTGCAAGCTAGAGTATGTATTTCAATTATTGTTGTTATTTTCTAGTTTTATTTAAATAGAAAAAAAGTTAGTATTATTATTATTATTTTCGGTTATTACAATATACCTAAATGATATCTGTCTCTGGGTTAGTGCGGGACCTTGAGTACCCAGGTTAGAACTTACGTTCAGACAAATAGATGAAGGCTCGACCTAAGGTGTAGGGGTGTGTATGGGTCGGTTTGGGTCGGTTTTGACCTAAAATCATAACCATAACTGCAATGTCGGTTAATGGATAATCATAACCATAACCGATCGGTTATGGTGGTTATGGTTATTCGGTTTTGATGGTTATAGCAGGTCGGTTATGGGTGGTTAACCGTGTATTGCTTAGCTAAAAATAGCTTATTTTTTTTAACATGGAATAAATTGTTATTGCATATTCGTATATATTAGTATATTACATAGTATTAAAAAATACATAAAATCTATAATATTAATACCAATTATTATCGAATATTGAAATACAGTTTTATGATACATTCCATAAATTCAAATAAACATCCAACCAAAACCACAAAACGACATAAAAACCTATAAATACTAAAAAATCTTCAATAAACAACATCAAATATTAAAAATATGGTGAAAAGTCCTAAATCCTACAAAAACTTATTACATGTCGGTTTGGTTCGGTTATGGTGGGTATGGAAAAAATGATAACCATAACCGACCCGCTACTTTCGGTTTTCAAAAAAACCATTAACCGGCCCACCAGTTTTTCATTTGGTTCGGTTTTTTCAGTTCGGTTTTATCGGTTATGGTTCGGTTAATTCGGTTTTTTGCACACCCCTACTAAGGTGTGTTCCACTTAGGAATCTTCTAAACATCTGCACTTGATATATCTTTCAATAGTCTCAATTTTTATGCAGTGTAAGGGTTTAAGCGCGAAAGCATTATACGAGGTCTAGGCCATTGCTAACACAAAATCAGAAGACCAAGTATAATACCCCATATATCAATAAGTATAAAGACCTAATATCCCAGAATCAGGCAACCTCTCAAACGAGATTTCAGAGTACTAAGTCCATATATCCGAGAGATGTTCCCCACGAATTAAGAAAGTTTTTGATGTAGGTTTATATCTCGAAATCAATTTACTAGTTGTGTAAAAACCTACTGACATATCATCAGTGAGACCGTATATCACATTTTAACATTCCAATTCTTTAGCATGATGTGATTGTCTACTGATGTACTATCATTTCCTCTTTTTTCACAAAACTCTTTTGAATTTTTTCATGTTTTTTGTACTTTTTCAAATTTTCATATGTTTTTGAATTTTTCAAATTTTAAAACTATATAATCCCCCTAAATTCTAAAACATTTGACAAACTGATGTGAATAACTTCATCTCGCCACCCATTTCTGCTTCACATTCAGTAAATTGATTATTTTTCAACACACCCCCATGATTAACCTAAACAATGATTTTTAACATTTTGAAATCATTTTTCAATCTTGTTTTATCATGTTTTGTTTGTTCAGCCGTGAGGGTTTCGGCAATTTCCTTTTAAATTTTCAAAATTTAACAATTTAAACAATAACATCCTGTTTAACCACAAACACATGATTTCTCCTCATGTGCAAGACTGTTCTGTTGACTATGCTGAACTTGGATTGTCCTCCAGAACACCTGCACAAACACAAACTGAATTATTTGAATAAAGCAACCCAGACCTGTTTGACCTTCGGTATTTTGTTACAATATGATTCGTTCAATTTAGGAAAATCTTTTTCGTTTTCCATAAAAACTTTTTCATTTTTGACTTCAACTTTCTTGGTTGATTCAATTTTCCTTTTCTCATGTACATAAGTATTTTGTTTCTTTACCACCCAAATTTGTTCTTTTGAAACATTATTTTCATAGAATCTTGAATCATTTTGAATGTTTCTTTTTGACATATCAATTTTTCTTCCAAATTTGTTTTGGTTCAAACTTGGATGTCTTCTGTTTTACAACCTCAAATTTCTTTTTCTCAACATCAACAGGCTTCATATTTGGACATTTGCGACCAATGTGTCAAAATTGTTGACATTCAAAACATGTTTTCTTCGAAACATTTTTAGCCTGTTGTTATTTATTTTGAGCGTAGAATTACTCGTTAGTCTGTCGGCTAAATCGGAGTTCTTTCTCTTTTTCAGTACTTGTTCCGTGAACAAAGTTCATTTTCTTCTGAAAATTTAACTTTTCAAACCTTTTCTTTTCATTTTGTTTCTTTTTATAACCTAAACCAGCCTTTGTGTTTTTCTTTTTGTAACCTGGTTTGTTATAAAAAGTTTCTTGCCCTTAGCAGCAAATTTCTCAATTTCCACCAATTTAAAAACCTTTTCGATCTTTTCCGCAATCACATTTTGAATCGAAATTTCAACATTTGAGAACAATTTGTCAGATCCAACCATTTAATATGCCAATATTATTAGATCATCATTCGTGCTTGTCTCAGATTTTGAATTCTTCAGATAATTTTTGAGAAAACTTTCTTCATCTTCAATCTGTGATTCAGAATTTTTATGCTTGGTAGCATCATTTTGATTTTCTTCTTTCAATACGCTTTCAAAAACCTTACTTACCACCTCTGATTCACCAACATCAGATTTGGAGTATGTCACATCAATGTTTTCAGGCAATTGATCAACCATGTTTATTGCCTTTACCACTTTTTCATCATCATAGAAAGTATAATTTTTCTCCAATGGTGGTGGAACCTGATGATATTCTGATCCAATCCCCTTTTTATTCTTTTCAGGATCATTATCATCTGGTGTGATGTTGAAAATACGTTCGAGAATATATGAAGAAGCATGATAACTTTGTAGTTTAGTATTTTTCTTTTCCTTTTCAGCCAATTCTCGTTTTAGCTCAGCAACTTCATCAATATATTGATTTAATACCAACTGTTTACCTTTATATCTGGCTTCAAGAGATTTAGTAGTTTCAGAATACTTTAAAACATTTTCTTCAAGACGTTTAACTTGACTTTTCAAGTTATCATATGCTTCTTTTACTCTATGATGTGAGTATTTCATCCCATCATATTCTTTTTGCAACTCTCGAATAATATTATTTTTTTAAAACATTCGTTGCAGTTTTCTAAACACTTTTTCTTTAAAATCTCATTTTCTTTTTCAAAACCATCGCATTTCGATGTCAGCTTATCTTCCTTTTGTTTCATAATGTTTTCTTTTTTAAACATTTCTTTACATTTTTCTTTGAATAAATTCTCGATTTTTGTAAATTCAATGTTTTTGATTTTAACATTTCATCTTTCTCAGTACAGGCACTGCATGTTTCTATGCATCCTACACTGCACTTCATTTTTGTTTTCATATTTTTCATCATTTTACCCATTGACTTAACCTGGTTTAATGATTCGATAGATTCAATTTGAGTTTCTATCTCTGTTTGTTGTGTCATCACTATTTTGTAAGTCGTTTTTTTTATATTCTCATCCTTCTTCTCTTGGTTCTCATCAATGGTTTGTTCCACTCTCTTCTTTGCCAATTCTTTATCCTTTTCCTTCTTCGCCAATTCTTTATCCTTTTCCTTCTTCGCATAATATTCTACAGCAGTAGGAATAGAAGTAAGCAATGAATCAAAATCAACTATCTTGGGATCTGTTGAAGGTTTTCCTTGAGGATCTAAGTAGCATTTCCTCTCATCATCCCACCTCTTGGCCGCTTTTGCTTCTTTAAAAACTTCATACATTTCATTCAATCTCCTATGCGCAATACGTGATTCTCGACTCCATTTTACCTTAGCCATGATTTCCAACTTCGATATGATCGAGAAGTACCTGCAAAAATCAACAAATTATCAAACAACTTGAAAACCAAAAAATATAATCTCTGATCCGCGCGAATGGGGACCTGATTCGCGTGAATGGGACTTATCTGATCCGACGAACCAAGCTTGTCTTGATTCGTGCGAATTGAATAATACTAATCCGCGTGAACTGAGGTATCAGATCGCCACAAATGCAAAACACACTCAAACGAATGCGCAGCTGTTAGTTACGATTTTTATTGTTTTTCAAGCATTTTTAGTGAATTAACTCAAATTTTGATCTGATTTTTCTAAGGATTGATTAGATTATGATTTCGCACAACATATCAAAAAGCCAGTTAACTTTGTCCATGAATTTGACGTTAATTTTGTGTTTTAAGTTTGAAGAAGATGTGTAAAAGAAAAATGAGTAGAAGAATGATGAAATCTGATTCAAATCGGTTTGAATCTGCTTGAATCTTGTGTCTTCGGTCCATGAAACTGGTCTCCAAGCTCTGATCCCACTTGTTAGGACCATTTTGGATCTTTGAATGCTCCGACCGGCTATTTTGACTTCGTATCTCGTCCGGAATCTGAGTACAAAGGTGACTTGCACAAGAACAAGCTAATTATAACTGGTTTCTGTTGATTGTATGAAAGTACAAAACTGTGAAACCAATTGGACAGAGTGTCCCCTCTCTAGTCCAAAGTTCTCTACAAATGACAAGACACAAACCCTATTTATAGTCAGTCCTCATCCGCAGATACATGTAATTACGAATGCGCAGTAATCACGGATCAACATATGCGCGTATATGTTTGATCCGTACGGATGGGCCTATTGCGCATTCGTGCAGATGCGTGACACTACATAAACTATATTGTCTTGTTCTCTCTTATTAACTACAACTTGATACATTTGACACTAAAGCACATGATTGACATAAACGATAGACATAGTGCATTCACAGTCTTACGTGAAGCAAGACTACTGCCAATTACACTAAATAGATAGTGGTAAGTGGGTATCGAACACAAGGAGTTTGTGGAATGCGTGTTTACTAAGTAGTTTTGCTAAATGATCAAATTAAACTAAGTTGCAGAAAATATAAATTTTAGAGTTTTGATTGATTGGTTTTGTTTAACAAAACGTAACTAAATTAAATCGGTAATCACTACTAAGTTTTTTAAACATATAAAGAGGTAGGATCATCCCAAGTTTAAGGTTTTAAGTGACACTAATGTTCGTGCTAAACTGGAAAGAACCACACAGACATGGTTCGTGTATGATTAATCGTTTGCGATGAAAGGTAACTAAGTACTTGGATTTCTAGAATGCGAGGTTGTTACCCGATGACCAATTAACATATATACAAACCTAATCCCTCCAACGATATCTTGATTGCCAACGACACCAATAATGTATGGTTTAGAACTATGATCAACACAAATTAACAATTTACAAACAATTATTCAAACACCATAATAAACTAAACAACACATGCAAAGTTCATTATTCCAGAAATTAAAGCATAAAACATAAGTGTCACGAGTAAACCTTACATTCGCGATGATCACCAATCGAACTAGTCGCTCATGGTTCGGTGAATCATCATAACATTCAAATTCTTGTTCATGGAAATCAAAAACAAAAGCTTAATGTTTAGAACCTTCAAAGACACTCAAGAACACCCAAAATCTGCTTCCATAGTCTTGCAAAACGGAAAACAATAATAAGGATGTTAAAAGACACATATAATTGTCTTTTAAAATGGGAGTTACAAACTGAAGTTGGGCGCTACCGTAAGCTACGGCGCCTACCATAGCTTACTGTAGGTTTTGAAATGGTTACGTCAAGAATAAACTATCTTACGGCAGAAAAAATGGCACTTGATCGCTACCGTAAGCTATGGTAGGGGCTGGGCCTATTTCCTTTATTTCTTCAAACAGCAAACTTGAATCTCCAATCCAACCAAGCTTCTTCCAAGGCTTCATTTCCACACTTTTAGCTCTCCATTGTACCTGAAACACAAGCAAAAGTAGTTATCTAATTCTAGACAAATACCCGATTAAATATAGCATTAAAATCATTTATAGCACTTAAGGGTCATCCTACGGACCACCCGTCACATCCCACACTTAACCGTTGCTTGCCCCCAAGCAACTCATCCAACACAATCTCATAACTCCACAAGCGATCCAAAATAAATCAAGCAAACAAACGTCATTCTTTTTACTAACTTTTCCTAGCAACCCGCCCAACACACTCCTCACAATAATGCTCATCTCGGTGAAAAATGAAGACTAGCAACAAGGAGCTAGAACACACTTATGGCAAATGTATGGTTGTGCAATAATATGCTTGTACAAAATCACTCCTTCGCCTAAATAATTGCTAAAACTTTCAAATTCAAGTGTTCAAATTCAAACAATTTTTCGCTTGATTTAAAATTTTTTCAAAACTTTCAAAATTTTCAAAATTTCCCCCCATCCCCACACTTGGGATACATTGAACCCATTGTTCGAAAGCATAAGCACGAGTACGGTTTCATTACTTCTGTTTGTCATAATTTTTCTTCATTAACCGTTCCATACTTGCGCTAACAAATGTTTGATGATCAAAAAGAGTTTGGGCCGGTTCCGCCCAATCCGTAAATGTAGGAGGTCGTGCATTGCCCCCAACTTCTTGAATTGTTCTGTGGTGGGCCCAATTCAGATTGATTTATTTCCTTGTATAATTGAACACACCCCTTGCAAATATGGGCCGTGTGGGCCCCACCACGTCTCCTGCCACCTCTACTTGAACCCCCATCTTTCACTTCCATCGCCTCCACATTCGGGTCGTCAGCATAATCATCATCCCCACTTTTGGGCTCATCACCGCATATATTTGCCATCGCGGTTAATACGACTTTTAATGTGTATAAAATAATCTAATTTTTTGAGCCCGGATTTTTGCTTGACTATGATTCCGTTTGCATTGATCTTTTTCGGGGAAGAAAAAAATGCAAGTGTGGGGATATTTGATGTATTGCAAAATACATCCTTTATTCGTGTATAGATTCTACATATCTCATTTAGTTTATTTCGGTTTTTAGTTAGAATTCGTTACTTCCATTTATTTATTTGTTTTCAGGTCTTAGTTGTTGAAAGTCGAAGAAAACGCTAAAAATCTGTTGATTATGAAATTGGAAATAAGATCCGCGTCATCACGTAGCTGAACAGGAACAAAAAACGAGAAAACTGGAAAAACATCCCTTGGCGCTACGCGACAGAAACATAGGGAGACCTTGGACAAACGCGAGCATATTATAATAATAAAAGGAATTATGTAGCTTGGCGTCACTCGAACCAGAAGGAGATACCCCTTCGCGTAACGTGAAAAGGGTTAATTGTCGGCAGAATTCGAGCATGATTCTTGTCTGGAGTTAATATAAATACATCATTAACTCTAACCTTAAACCCTAATCGCGAATTTTGGAGAACTTGGACGAATTCAGCTGCAAGTTTAGCAATTTAGAGCGTTTTTGGAGACATGAAGTTGCGGGTCAAAGTTTGGGAGCTTAGGGATTCAACCGGGACGACTTTGTGCAATTCGGGTGTTCTTTTTCTTCGTTTCTCATTATTTGACTATGTTTCTAGTTTTTGAAATTACTTCTTTTGTGTTTACTTCTATGACGATTGTTGGCTAGACTTCTTTTACTGCCTAGATTAGAGGATGGATTTATAAAATTTTGACTTTTATTATGTTTAATTAATTATTTATGGATATTTTTTTATAAAAGCAGTCGATTTGTTATTTCGATTTAATGTATATGCATGCTTTAAATTGTTTTATTGTCTTTTGTTGATTCGTATGAATTTTGGTGACCGCCTATATCACATAATAGATTCATACCAGGTTATACTATTGGTGAGTGTCTATATCACGGAATAAATTTATAATTTTTAGGGTTAATTGACCAATACACCTTAGAAGTAATAATTGATAGTGTAATAATTAAAGTGTTCTACTAATCTCAATAGCTGTGAGGTGCGAAATTATTGTTAGGTCTTCGTCATTAAATTGCTAGGAAGGATATCTGTGAGGAGTCTGAACTAGTTTCCGTAGTGATAGTTGTCTAACAAGTTAAACTGAAATTCCAAACTTATCTTAGGTTTATAACCCGTGAGGGAGTGAATCGAATTATGGTACTTTTAGAAACCTAGATAACCTGTGAAGGAGCCTAGTTAACCGGTAAACATAACAGCTTATTAGAGTTCCATAAGTATCTCCTTGAGAATGGTCGAGGGTCTTGTTCGGTATCTCGGTATGTTTAGAATATAAAGATCACGGTTCCATAATAATTAATAAACATAATAAAGTAATTACTAAAACAAATCAGGAATCCAGTCTAGGCAGTTGTTTCCATCAATTGATTAAAATCCAAGTTTCTAATTCGTGCTTATTAATTTTAGTTAATTAATTTAATTTAATTTGTAATTTTAGGATATGTAGATCTGTAACACTCGTTTTTATAATATAAATTCTTAACAACAAAGTGGAACTATTCCTTATAAACATTAAGCCAAAACATTTACATTAACATTTAGCTTAGTAATTACTAGTTTAAC
Organism: Helianthus tuberosus; assembly: GCA_030545235.1. NCBI lineage: Eukaryota > Viridiplantae > Streptophyta > Magnoliopsida > Asterales > Asteraceae > Helianthus > Helianthus tuberosus. Next base: position 60,375,983 of record CM060372.1, on the reverse strand, counting down.
AAACATTCAAAAACAAAATTAGGATACACAAGTATTCCTTTGATTACATAAGTTTTACTAACGTCAAGTAATAACAAAAGTTGTGGAACAAGATCTTGATTGTGTTCGGTTCAATAGCAATGACTTGATCATCATCCACATGCTTGCATAATCCTAAAAGCTGAAAATTTCAATAAACATTAGTATAAGGATTCTTAGGAATTAACATAATCGAAAACTACGCTCGGAAACGGATTCGATTGGCCACAATATGAAAAACTCAACAAAAATGACTGGGCACTACCGTAGCTTACGGTAGCCACCATAAGCTACGGTAGCCTCTGGGCATTATTGGGCTGCCGTAAGGCAGTAAAGAACCAGCGTAATGAACTCATTCAGTACCGTAAGCTACGGTAGCTACCGTAGCTTACGGTAGCTCTCTCGCGTCCCGCGTAAGACCGGGCCTATCTTTCGCTGCCCGCCAGGGACTCAATCTGCAGCAAAAATCCTTGTTGTTTTGCTGTTTTGACCCGTTTGTTCCATTTTGCTTATTTTAAACGTCAAAACATAACACGAGACTTCCTAAAATTACTAGTGAAGCTTATGATTTCCTGTCTACAAAATATTAACATTTTCATAGCATGATGTGACAACCCGAGATTTCAAACCGTTTTCATTCACGTATCTCTTGTGTGGCAGTCCAGTGTTGATAATTTATTTAGAATTCGAAAGATGTAACAGTTGAAGGATTTATCCTAATGTTTTTGTAGTTGTGTATTATGTTTGGAATTGCATTAGTTATTATGGAAACCCTTTAGTCACACAACAACTGCATGATGAAATGTGGTAATGTTTCGCCATGGGCTACTCGACAAAACCTTTGTGTTTCGTCACAACCATGCTCGACGAAAGTTAAGCCTTTCGTCACTTACGACCCAGTTACCCTCAAAGCCCACTGGTGGCCAGCCCTGTTTACGTTATAATTATATATATTGAACCCATGGAAACCTTAAAACACTATTGCTCCTTCCCTCATAACCGACGGCTATTTCTATTGCTTGAAGTCTATGTGCTTAGATCAAACGTATCAAACTAATCCATTCATCATCACGGTTAGCATTCTTCTGCATATTAGTGTGCCATGTTTTCTGATGATATGTTGATGATTATGGTCCTATTGCTGTGATGTAGTATGGGTTACGGTTATTAGCAATTGTGTAAACCGATACTTGCATGATAAAGGCTTGACATTTGATCTATGATTGTATGTACGAACTGGATTGGGTATGAACATGTATGCATATGAATTGATATGTTTTGTGATGATCAGGTGTTGCATGTAGGTAAACAGTTAATGGCTTTTAGATTAAACGAATGATCACTGTGTTAATATTACATAAGAAACTAGGGTTTTCGTATTAAGGTTGTAGCATAGTGTATACAATTCGGTTGGAACGATTGGTTGATGAATGTAACTGCAAACAAGAGATGATTGATTGATCCATTAACTATGTCAATATGTGATTAACTGCAACTAGATTTCAGAAAGGGTAATCGTCTACTGTTGGCAGCGACGAAAGGGATCCCTGACAAAAGGCCATAGTTGGCGAAACACTCCCCTTGGAGATTCGTCACATACCTCGAAGAAACATCCCACAGTTTCGTCACAAGAACCTCCGACGAATCACCATAATGTATCGTCGCTCTCATACCGACGAACCCTATGAAGTTTCGTCATCTTGGAGTTTCGCCATTAGGAACAGGAACTCGTAAACAGACTGTAATTTGATATGAGTATGATAATGAATGGTTTCATGTTGATCTGTGATAATGAATAATTACATGTTAATCTTTTCCTGTTAGTGATGTCAGCTATGTTGGGAAGACATAGTTCGGTTTTGGTTAACACATTAGACTGTTGAATACGGTTAACAATGATTAATTATGACCAAGGGGACATGAGTTGGTTCTTACGCATAACATAGTTACCTGCTAAGCATTGTTACGGAACATACATGTGAACTGCAGATTTGTATGAGTAGAGTAACTGTTATGTGCTATTCGGTGACTGTTACATGTATGCACACTATGATTACGAATTATGTGTAAACCCTGTGAATGTGAAACTGATTATGTACACATGAATACCATAGGGTGTGACTGTTTAAGTGTGAACAAGTAATTACTCATACCGAGCAAACCAAGGTGAGTTCACTGCTCTTTTCCAAGCATGCATCCCGGGGAGGGATATCGGGTAACATTCCGGGGAGGAATGTCAGGTTATTGGGTTGTTTGTTATTACACTTAGTTCTATCATATAAGACCCCTTACATCTACCGATAGTTGTCAGGGAGGCAACGAGATTATTAATTGATAGCGCTATTAGGTTTGGCACCCTCACACCGTACCGGGGAGGACGGGCGTGAACTAATTACCTTGACCACTTGACCAATGCTTTGATAGAGGCATTGGGGTTGGGCAAATACATCTTGTAGCCATTTGCAGTAATCGAGTTAATAACAACATCAAAACAAATCGTTGAACTGTTTTACACACATATCTGGTAACTAAACTCGTTAATAAAACTTTGAACTCACCAGCGTCGTCTGACACACTTGTTTGCATGCTTGCTGGTCGTTAGATTCTTGATATGGACTTGCTATCTGGGAGTGCTGGAGTGGTCATGGGTCAAGGCTCTTGGATACTCGCTTCATTGATTATGAACACATGTTTTGAAACAATTGAATTACTGATTACATTATGCTTCCGCTGAATATTTACTTTGGTTTAAACTTATGACTTGAATTTATATTTTGAAATGAATGGATTGTTTTATCTAAATATTATGCGTAGTTCAATGTGATTGGTGGCTTGGATCCAGGTACGTCACACGTCCCGCGGTGATTCCGCATGTGGTATTTTGGGGGTGTGACACATGATTTGTAACGAATATGCATCATTGGATACATAATCATACATATATATGTTTATTCAACATTTTAACCAAATTTACCCTTTAGTTCATTCTACCCGAGACCATACGGACGGGATATTATTTCGTAATATGGTGACCCATTCCCGGGTCCCTTATCTTACTTATCTCACGTTCCCCATTACCGGGTACGCTTTTCATTATTCGACCCATTAGTGATCTAAGTGCATAGACTTAGACCACTTGTGAAATATGACTTGGGATACATCCATCCCTTCTACCCATTCCCGGATTCATTATTTTCAACACTCACACTCCCATTATCGGTTTGCGTGTTTAATAACTCACTACCTGTCAACTTGGCTAGTTGTTCCATACTGAAAGTTTCCTTCATTGGTAAGAAATGAGCAGACTTAGTTAATATATCTACAATCACCCAGATTGTATCATTACCTTTTTGTGTCTTGGGTAATTTGGTAACAAAGTCCATTGTTATCAATTCCCATTTCCATAGATGCATTTTCAATTGTTGCAACAAACCTGAGGGTTTCTTGTGTTCAGCTTTAACCTGTGAACAAGTTAGACACTTAGCTACATAAACTGCTATATCCTTTTTCATTCCTATCAACCAAAAATTCTTTCTTAAGTCTTGATACATTTTATCACTTCCAGGATGTATCGTATACTTAGATTTAGTAATTGCCTCGATCTTTGTGGGATCCACATGAATTCCTTCATGATTAACTAAATGTCCAAGAAACTGTACTTCTTCTAACCAAAACTCACACTTTGAAAATTTAGCATAAAGCTTTTCTTTCCTCAGCAAATTTAGAAGTGCATGCAGATGCGCTGCATGTTCCACTTTACTTTTAGAATAAATGAGAATATCATCTATAAAGACAATTATGAATTTATCCAAATATGGCTTACATATTCGGTTCATCATTTCCATAAATGCGGCTGGGGCATTGGTTAAACCAAATGACATGACAGTAAATTCATAATGGCCATACCTTGTTCTGAAAGCGGTCTTAGGAATGTCCTCTTCCTGTACCTTTAATTGATGATATCCTGAGCGTAAATCGATTTTAGAAAATAATCGAGCTCCTTGTAATTGATCGAACAAATCATCGATTCTCGGTAATGGATACCGATTTTTAATCGTGACTTTGTTCAATTCACGGTAATCAATGCACATACGCATTGATCTGTCTTTCTTTTTGATGAATAAGATTGGTGCTCCCCAAGGCGATGAACTTGGCTGTATAAATCCTTTCTCCAATAGTTCGTCTAACTGTTTCTTTAGCTCTTGCATTTCTACGGGTGCCAAACGGTAAGGTGCTTTAGCAATTGGTGTTGTTCCGGGTAGCAGATGGATTCTGAATTCGACTTCTCTGTTCGGAAGTAGTCCTGGTAGTTCTTCTGGAAATACGTATGAAAATTGAGATACTACAGGAATATCTTTTAATTCTTTTCCTTTAGTGTTAATGATTATATAAATCATATACACTAGTGATCATTTTCTTGCACAGCTTGCAGTTTTCATTATAGAGATGAATTTCGTGGGTCTAGTTGGCTTATCTCCTTTAATTGTGATCTTTTCACCTTTTGGTGAATTTACTTGGATTGACTTTTGATCACATAGAATACTGGCTTTATTGGTTATTAACCAATCTATTCCTAATACAATGTCAAATCCTGCCAGATTCATTGGGTAAAGATTTACAATAAATTTTTGATTTAAAAATTCTATCCTTGCTCCCTACAAGATTTCAGTAATATTAATGGATTCTCCATTTGCTGCTTCTACTAGACATTCTTGTTGGAGTTTAGTTAAAGGTTGATTAAGAAGTTTGCAAAGTGAAGTATTAATAAAACTTTTGTTGGCACCAGAGTCAAATAATACTTTAGCAAAAACATTATTAACTAAAAACGTACCGGCAATCACGTCCGGAATCATTTTTGCTTCTTCAGCTGTTAGAACAAATTCTCTAGCATTCTTAGTAGTCTTGTTGTTCGTGGCTGGAGCTAGTTTCGGACAGTTTGGCTTAATATGTCCTTTTTCTCCACAGTTGAAGCACACTCCATTACTGGGTTTCTTCCTACAATCTTCTTCCTTATGTCCAGGTATCTTCCAGTAGTTACAGTATGTGGAGCATCTTCCTGAGTGTTTCTTCTTATAGGCTTTACAGTAAGGTGCAGATGTAGAGCCTATATTTTTTCCACGGTTGGAATTACAGTAGCGAAGTTCTTGGGTAAGCTTTTAAGCTAGGTTCTTCCTTTGGTTTTCTTCTTGGGTACGTATTAATTCATCAATCAAGGTATTTGCAAGTTCTACAGCTTCTTCTATGGGTTGTGGTCTAGCTCCCTGGACTACATGTCTAATTTCACTGATTAATCCCCAAATGTAACGGGAGATTAACACTGGTTCTGGCGTTGCTAGGGTTGGCACTATTCTAGCATATTCAAAGAATGTAGTAGTGTAACCCTTGCTGTCTACTCCAGTCATTCCAAGGTTTAAGAATTTATTAGCTATCTGTTCCTTTTCATTGGGAGGGCAGAATTTCCTTTCTACCATGTTTTTAAATTCATTCCATTCCATATTATAGACCCTGTTACTTCCCCTAGATTGGAGGATAGTGTTCCACCATTCTAGAGCTACATTTTTAAATAAATTGGAAACAAACATGATTTTATCTTCTTCTGCGCACTTGCTTATTTTTAAGACTGCCTCAGTCTTTTCTATACAGCGTAGAGCTGCAATGGCCTGTTCATTGCCAGAGAATTCTATTGGTTTGCAGGACCAGAATTCTTTGTAAGAACAACCATAAGACATGGTTCTTCTTCTTTTTGGAATTGGCAGTTGAAGAAAGGGTCCATTGTTCACGCTGTGACTAAGTTAAGTATGTGTTCGTTTACTTCCACTATTATTATTATTATTATTATTATTATTATTATTATTATTATTATTATTATTATTTTCCGCTTGTTTAACATGTTGGATGATATATGGTATAGCATCTCTAATTCCTTGGGTTACAATGTGTCAAATTTCACTGTTATTTATTTGATTATCATTATTTTGGTTTTCCTGATTTGCGGCGTCGGCCATCTGGATTATAAACATTTAACAAGTATTAATATCGCAAAACAATATTAAATGCAGATAGTGACACAACAAGCACATTGATCCAAAATCGTCGATCATAACTGGAAATTAAAATACAATACTAGTAGGCATCAGTAGCTATAGGATTATCTATTTTTTTTTTCATACAAACATATTATATGTATATTATTATTATTATTGTTGTTGTTGTTGTTGTTGTTGTTGTTGTTATTATTATTATTATTACTATTATTATTACTACTACTACTTAGTGGGGATCCATCCAGAATTGCATGTTACGCTCGTCATACTTCCAGACGAGCCTCTCACCTATCTGTCTCATTCTCTCACTTCTTTCTAATATCTCCTCACCAAAGGTTCGGAGTTCTTTCACATTCTCAGTACTCATGGGTGTTTCGGGTCCTGGTATGGGGTCAGGGTATTGTGGCATCAGTTCCTCTCGTGGGTATGGGTTCTCTAGAATCTTCCTGATATATTGGTCATTATCATAATATGGGTCTAGAGGATCCAAGTTAGGATAGGGTGCTACTGGGTTTTGCATGGGTTCCTCTATTGGGTAAGGTTGTTGGTAATCCCTATGGTCGTCAAACCATGGGTCATAGTCTGGGGGATGGGGTGCTGGTACCCTAGGAATTTCAGCTGGGTCAAACGCAGGTGCTGGAATTTGGTCTACTAGGTTTGGCTCAATCTCCATAGGTTGTCTAGGAAATAGTGGTAACGGCTGGGGTGCTATGAGTTGTTCTAGATTCGGGTCTACAGCTGTGGTTGCTAAGATATGAAAATTTGCTAATCTCCTATTGCTAGGATTCGAGCTACAGGAACAAGGGCCAAACCACCCACCCAAGAATGGAATCGTCAAGCAAAAACACTTGACAACCTCTTGGAAGCAGCTTTTCATGCCATCAGACCTTTCTCAATCAATTTATGGAATGTGTTTAGTGACGGCATCAGATTCCTAATTGATGGAGAAAGGTCTGGTGGCATGAAAAGCTGCTTCCAAGAGGTTGTCATGTGTTTTTGCTTGACGATTCCTGGGTTTGAACATTCATTTCTCTATTGGTCGCTGCTAAGGCCCGCTGTTGTTGCAATTTTCTCATTCTTTTTCTACGTTCATGAGCTCCTCTGCTGAACCATCCTCTCTTCTTAGGAGGGAATGGCTCCTCAGATTGTGCTTTGAATACGAAAAAATCCCTTCTTCGGTATCAGCCGAATACCCCGAGGGGGTTGGCTGAGAAGAGGTTCCTTCGTCCCTAGGTGAACTGGACAGTTGACGGTAAGCGTCCGTAGGTCCTTGGTCACTCATACTGTAAACTAACAAATTGTCAAATAACACAAAATAATAATCTACACGTATGCACATAGTCTCATTGATTATTTCCTAACAAAATTGATAATTTCAATGTCAGCAGAACACTTCTTTGGCTGAAATTAGTGGTCGTAGCTCTGATACCACCTTCTGTCGCAACCCCCGACCCTTGCCTCGGGAGGCGAGCGGCCGCGGCCTACTCAGAGATGGTGGTATCAGTGTTTATCATTATTTGGCAGCGGAATTTACATCAGAACCGTAGTTAGGAAATATTTTATCAGAGTAAAACACCACCTTTTTATAATAAACATATTGGGATAAACCTAAGTTTTTATTACAAACATGTTTATAGGGACAACCCCTATTTTATTGAAATAAAACATCTTTCTTTATTTAGGTAACTTTTATAGCCACATTTTCCAAGCCTTCAGTGCTCTCCAGCTGGCTTCTATTTTGGCTTTCACATTTTGTTACCTGAAACGCGTTTTAAAAACATTTGTCAGTGGAAAATACTGGTGAGTGAATCCCAATTTAATCAAAACAGATTTTATCCTTGTACAGTATTGAGGGCAATCAGCAATTACATTTGTTTATTATTCTACCTTAATTACCACCCACGGTACTGTCAACCCGACCTGTGGTCATGTTACTACTCACAGTGTAGTAACAAATTTTGTATACAAAACCCCAACATACCGACGATAATTGTAGAATTACAAATACTCAATCACTGTTAGTTATAATGTAAAACAATTGAGGTTTTGTAAAAACAGTTTGCAAAAAGGTTTACAAAAAGGAGATTACTCATATTGCTACTTTAGGGTTTTCCTTGGTGTTTTCCTGGTTATAATCTATTAACTAGACAATGCACATACGTTAGTATAATAACCCAATATTTACATTAGTTATACCCTCCCCGAGACAGAACTCCAACGACTACGTCGGGCAGAACCTCGACAGCCGTTACGGAGCGCTAGATCAATCGGGCAGCGTATCTAATACGTAATCGGGGGTTAAAATACTTACAACGAGGCAAAGCTTCGCTACTTTAGTGGGTATAATGCCCAATATTATGCATATACTTCAGAAATTTGAGAAAGTATTCGAGTGTGAGCGATCGGAAAGTGAATGCCAATGCTCCCAATTTATAGGAGCTGATTTCGAGTTCCTCGCGGCCCGCGTAAGATAAGTGGAGGGCGGTCGCGGCCCGCGACGTAGGGGGTCTAGGCTCTAGCTTTGATTAGTCACACGTGTAGCCTATCCGAGTGTCGTGCCACGTGGCGTCACCGGGTGCGCTCTAGCCTCGAGCTGTCGCGCCCCGTGTAACGTGAAGGCAAAGCCTTCGCGGCCTGCGAGCGACACCAGGATTGTGATTATATTTAAATTAAATAAAATTAAAGGTATTGAGGACCACTTTATGTATATGGGGAGTATTTTAGGACGTATAGGGACATTCTAAATATTTTAGGGATGTCGGAAATATTTTAGGAGGGTTGTTATATCCAACACCTTAATACCAGTAACTCAAAGTCCCTTTGGTGGGTTTCTAAGGCTTAAAGTTCAAATATGTGGGTCTCCTAACATTTAATATCCAACTAGGTTTTTTTTCAGTCGCGCATTGCGGCGAAACGAAACAAATGATAATGTAAACGTTATTTGAAACTGTTTAGATAACCAAACGGTAGAATCGGTTCAGTTTATCATCGTATCATTTCACGATAGCAAATAAATACTTTATTTTTAAGATAAATCCGTTTTTAATAAAACTTATATTAATCGAGGGTAAAAAGTAAGTTCAACTACGTACTTAAGTTTTTAGAAAAAATCAACGAACATAAGTTATTAAAGAAATATCAAATTAATTGATAAAATAAATATAGATTTAAAAAAGAAAAATATTATTAAAAACAAAATAAATGATAAAGGAAATATGATTTTAGAAAAGGAAAAAATAAAAATACGTTAAAAGCTAAAAGTAAATAGAAAAATTAAAATATGTTAAAAGTTAAAAGTAAATATTATAAAAATATGTCAATATAATAAAATACAAAAAAACTATATATTATTTTAAATTCAAAATTACTATTCATGGTACTTCGAAAACTATATATATATACAATATTAACAAAATATCAAATTAATTAATAAAATAAATATAGATTTAAAAAAGAAAAAAATATTATTAAAAACAAAATAAATGATAAAGGAAACATGGTTTTAGAAAAGGAAAAAATAAAAATACGTTAAAAGCTAAAAGTAAATAGAAAAAAATTAAAATATGTTAAAAGTAAATATTATAAAAATATATCAATATAATAAAATATTAAAAAGCTATATATTATTTTAAATTCGAAATTATTATTCATGGTAGTTCGAAAACTATATATATATAGAGTGGGGATCCTACGAAAAGTGTGTTTTTCCTAAAAAGTGTAAAAAGTCATAAAACACAATAATTTCAGGCATAAAACACACCTAAAACTCACAAATAATAGAATGAATATTACTAAAACACTATATTCAAACTCTAATAGTCCATAAAAACTTCAAACACACCATCGTAGAACTATGAATATAAAACACACAATGCTAAACAACATAAAACACAATAATATTTGTCATTCCACAATCAGAGCCTTAACATCTAAAACACAACACAAAACCCACATACATGATGTTTTAGTAATCTTCATCATATTATTTGTGGGTTTTTTGTGTGTTTTATGGTTGACATTATGGTGTTTTATGACTTTTTACACTTTTTAGGAAATTTGGACTTTCTGGCCAACTCCTAGCCTATATATATATATATATATATAGGGTAGGGATCCTAAGAGAAGTCCACCCTATTTGAGAAACTTGAGAAGCAATATGGACCACACATTTTCCTTAAGCAAAAAATGAGAAAAAAATGCAAATTTTTTTTTTTTTTTTTTTTTTTTTGAAAAATCGTAGCTTTTTCTTTAAGGATTAAAAATTTTTTTTTTTTTGGATTTATACACATGTGTATATTGTTAATCTTTTAACTATACATATATGTATATTGTCAATTATACATATGTGTATATACATGTTTAAAATTGAAAAAATGTGTATATTGTTAATCTTAAACCATAAACACTAAAGCTAAACCTTAATGCTAAACCCTAAACTCTAAACCCTAAAGCTAAACCCTAAAGCTAAACCCTAAAGCTAAACCCAAAAGCTAAAACTAAACACTAAAGCTAAACCCTTAATGCTAAACCCTAATACAAACCCTAAAGATAAAGCTAAACTAAAGCTAAACCCTAAAGCTAAACCCTAATGCTAAACCCTAAAGCTAAACCTTAATGCTAAACCCAAAAGCTAAACCCTAAAGCTAAACCTTAATGCTAAACCCAAAAGCTAAAACTAAACACTAAAGCTAAACCCTTAATGCTAAACCCTAATACAAACCCTAAAGATAAAGCTAAACCCAAAAGTTAAAGTTAAAGCTAAACCCAAAAGCTAAACCCTAATGCTAAACCCAAAAGCTAAACCCTAATGCTAAACCCTAAATACTATTGCTAAACCCTAATGCTAAACCCTAATGTTAAACCCTAAAGCTAAACCCTAAACCATAAAGCTAAACCCTAAACCCTAATGCTAAACCCTAAATAACACTTATTTTTCAATTTTAAACATGTATATACATATATGTATAATGGACAATATACATATATGTATAGTTAAAAGATTAACAATATACACATGTGTATAAATAAAAAAAAAAAAAAATTAATTCTTAAAGAAAAAGCTGCGATTTTTCCAAAAAAAAAAAAAAAAAAAATTTTTTGCATTTTTTAACCTTTTTTTTTGCATTTTTTTGCTTAGGGAAAATGTGTGGTCCAGAATGCTTCTCAAGTTTCTCATTTAGCCTACTACTTCTCACATGATCCTTATCCTATATATATATATATAGGGAGACAACGTAAAATAGCTAAAAAAACCTAACCCCCACCCCCTCCCCCCAAAAACCTAACCCCCCCCCACCCCCCACCCCCAAAAACCTAAACCCCCCCCCCCCCCCCCAATCTAAAATGCTAAAAACTAAACTCACAAAAAACCTAAAAAAATCTTAAAAAATAAAAAAAAAAATCTAAATTTTTTTTTTTAATATTTTTTATGCTCAAATCGCTACTTTTAGTGGCAAAAATTTTTTTTTTTTGCTTCGAAAGAAAAGTAGCGATTTTTATATAAAAAATATTAAAAAATAAATTTGTGTGATTTTTAGGCATTTTTGGTTGTGTTCATGTTGGTTCTCGCAATAAGAGGTGGTTCTCGCATGATCTTCTCCCTATATATATATATATATATATATATATATAATATAATTCACTGATTAACCAATAAACAATTAACCTAAAATCACTAAATGTCTAACATGTAGGCCGCTTCCACATTTCTATAGTCAACAACCGTCATTGAAGAATGGTAAGTCGACTTCGAGTTTATGTACTCATTTTTTAGTTCTTTTCGTTTGTTACTTTGTGTGATTTAGGGTACATTTAAACTTTACCGAGTTTCGAATCGTATTTAGCCCTGATTAGAATTTCAAAGTTGGATTCGAATTCAATAATTAAATTTTGAATTTTCGAATCCAACTTCAAAGTTTCAAATGACATTTGAATCCGATCCAAATTCACTAATCGAATACAAATCCATCTTCAAATTTTTAAAATTTGAATAATTCAACTCGATTAATTTGAATATTCGATACGTCGATCTATTGGGCAACTTGTGAAGTTGAAAAAGGCCCATAAAAAGAGACAACTCTGTAGTTAGAGGTGTACAAAAAATTCGAAACTGAAATCGATCTGACGGGGAACTGAATTTTTTGAACCGTATACAATCTAGCAGGATCCGCCTGATCCAATCCAGATTTCAAAATTTTCAACCCATCGGATTTTTCCGGATCTTCTCGAATGATTTTTGGGATCCGGGTTAAAAAATCAGGCTACTTATATTTTATAGGTTAAAAAATCAGGCTACTTATATTTTATATGAATTTTATTGAGTTTATCATATATATTTATTATTTAAATGGCATTTATCTCTAAAGTTCTATTATGTTATTTGGAAAAATCTACAAAAATTAATTTTAGTGACTTAATTTAATTTAATTTAATTTATTTTCTTTGTTTTTATCAAATTTGTCTAATATGACTTATAAAAATTATAAAAATAAATAAAATATTATTTTTTAGTTTATTTACATATTATTTTATTTGTTTTTCAAAAAACATTACAGTTTCTTACTGTATTTTTATGATTGAGTTTTATGGACCTTCGAACCAGATAAAATCTGATCGGAATTTCACAATTCGGTTTTGATCAATTTATTCGGTTCAGAAACAAAATCTAATTCAGTTGCTTAACAAAATCGGATTTGTGCACCTCTATTCTCTATATGTAGTTTACACCCTAAAATGGGCCTAACAGTCTTTGTGACATCCAAGATAAGGCTATCTGGGTTCTCTTCACTACATCCATCGTAGCCATCGGGCAACTTGTGAAGTTAATAAAGGCCCATATAAAGCCTATTTTGTAGTTTCATATAGATAAGGTAATCTGGGTTCTCTACACCACATCCAGATCTATTGGGTATCATGTGAAATTAATATAGGCCCATGAAAGCCAAACTATTTAGATATTTCACATCCTTAAAGGGCCTAATTGTCTTGTAACATCATAGATATAACACCATGTGTAGTGGTAATGTGATTGGGCGTGAAGTTGTGCACACATGGCAAAGACAACGCCCCATAATGTCCCATACACTGCTCTCTGGGGTGTGATCTTGAGAAAATGGGTGTTGGCGTGATTGTGAAAACACCTGGTGAGGGGCTTGATCTTGAAAGGAGAGCATGATGCCATATGTCACATAACCCCCAAGGGAGGGGTATTATCATAATGGCTCACTACACATGGTCTAAGATTACATTTAGCGTCGTTTTTATTCTACATCACGATTCATTTTGTGGCGTTGTCTTTATACCTTATGACTTTTGTAATTTGGATGGTACAAATACCTTTAAATATAACCAAAGTTTATAATATTATACACACAAACAAACCGTTAAAACTCCATTAGTTGAAATACTACTGCCTTATTTTTCACATGTTTAATATAGATTTTTCACGTGGTGTGCGATTCGATTATATCACTTTTGTATGCATGTCTCTTAACATACTTTAAGAATGAAAAACAGAACCTCAAGTCACATATCAAAGACAAATCAAAGATTCAACAAACACCAATAATAGTTATAGTTGAAGTTGCGTAACTCAGCGTTCAAAGACAAAAGATAAATAATTCAAACCCACACGAGAAAATGGAAAAGTCATATAGAGCACGCATTTTTTTAATATAAAAAATACGTACCTTAACCAATTTTGTTAATGCACCCCCGAATATTACTCATCCTTACCAAAACTAATCGAGACCAAACTGATCTTGTACGATATGACCTATTTTCGTCCAACACACGTGTTCAACGATATCCTTAACTCAATAAGAAAAATATGTACCAAACTGATCCGTTACAGTCTGACCTAGGGTTGTAAACGAACCGAACGTTCAGCGAACAGTTCGTGAACCGTTCGGCGGGAAGTTCGTTTATGTTCGTTTGATAAGCTTAACGAACGAACACGAACAAACAATTTCGTTCGATAAGCTTAACGAACGAACACGAACAAATGTCTCGTTCGTTCGACTGCGTTCGTGAACGTTCGGTAATATGTTCGTTTATGTTCGTTCGTGTTCGTTCGTTTTGTTCGGTTTTTTATGTTTATTTTTCTAAAAGTTTTTAATGTTTTATTAATTTTTTACTTTCCCTGTATGTATTATTTCCCTCTCTGGCCCTCTCCCTCTTTTGATATCACGCTAATTCATTCAGCTTATCTCTAATCGATTGAACCCAATATTATCTATCCCTTCAATCTTTAAATGGTTATATTTAACTACTTTTGTTGTGTACAATGTTTAAGATTAACGGTGCCTTTTTTTTTCAAAATTAAAGTTCATTTGTGTTCGTTGGCATTCGTGGTTAGTGTTCACGAACTGTTCGCGAACAACAAAAATTCCTTAACGAACGAACACGAACACAAACTTATGTTCGTCATGTGTTTGCGAACTGTTCACGAACATCCAAATTTCCTTAACGAACGAACGCAAACATAGACTTGTTCGTGTTCGTTCGGTTCGTTTACAGTCCTAGTCTGACCCATTTTCGTCCCGCACACGTGTTCAACGATATCGTTAACTCAGTAAGAAAAATATGTAGGTCATCGTTACACTATTATTTTTAATAACTTAGAATAAGACTATCTATGGAGTATCTTATCTTTGCTTCAAACCCAAGTTACATCTTTACCTTTTCACACGAAACCTGAACTAAAGTAAATCAAATTAGTTCCACAAATAATTACTTTATGATCTTTATCCCTTTCAACAAATCTAATGCCATAAAGCATCAATCTCATCTCTAATCAAAATCACATTTGCATGACCATATTTACATCTAGATCAAAATTCAAAAATCAAAACTAAAATTCTATTTTCTTCCTTTTTTTAATAGCAAACATCCCTTAAAAATCCACCCCTAAAATCTATAGCTCACTTTGTAAGACTAGAAGCCAGCCGCAACCCTTTAATAGGAATAAACACGTGATGCCACTAGACAAGACGCATCATGAAAATTGCGGCTCTCTAACCGTGATCCAACTACTTGTAAAAAACCAATCGGGTCTCTCCTCCACCACCAACTGCTGTAACCGACTTGCCGCCGACACGCAAGCCTCTACTCCAGTCCACGATTCCAATTCCGGCGAGCAAAACGACTTGGTTGTCGTTACCGTAACCATATCCCATTGCCCCGATTCCCATTCCGGAAAATCAAACGGATTTCTTGGCGAATTCGATGGGAATTCATCCTCACCGTCCATAAACGGATGATCTAAAAGCATCTCAGCCGTCCATCTTTTGCTCGCATCTTTCTCAAAACATTTTCCGAGAAAATCTTTTCCGGCATCCGACAACTTCCCGGGAATCACCGGAATGTCATTGCCGGAACCGATTTTCATCAAAAGCGCGCCGATATCCGTACACCTCCATGCCGGCTTACCAGAAATCATCTCCGACACAACGCACCCAACCGCCCATACATCCGCCGCCGGCCCCTGCTCCCCGCCGGATACAGTTTCCGGCGACATATACAACGGCGTACCTCGTACCTCATATTTAGTATCAAAACCCTCCGCAGCCGCCTTTTTCGCTAACCCGAAATCAGCAATCTTAACATTGTCGCCGGAAAACACTAAAACATTCTGAAGCTTGATATCACAATGCACAAACCCTCTCCGGTGAATAAACTGAAGCCCTTTTAATATCGATTTCGTGTACCTCCGAACAACAGACTCCGACAACCTTAAGTTCTCCGAACTCTTCACCTTGTCGGCTAAAGATCCTCCACAAGCATACTCTAATACAACATTATACAATCTTTGACTGTTTTCAAGCGTAAAACATTCGCCGTAACACTCCACAATCTCCGGGCACCCTTTAAGTTCATTCAAGATTGTAAACTCGTTCTTTAAAGAGGTTGAGCTAGCCACATGACACGATTTAACCGCGATTAATGGCGGAAAACGTGAAGTATGGTTTGTGGGTTTGGCTAAACTAACATTTGCGCTACTACCTTGCCCGATTGCTTGGCATCTGACCCACTCCTCCATGGGTGGATGCATAAGTTTGTGTATGTGAATTGGGGAAGAAGAAAGTGTGAGTGTAGAATATATAGGTGGATATGGAATATGAGATAATATTAAATCTGGAAACAGAAAGAGCGCGTGATGTTTATTGATATTTATTGGAAACGTGGTTGATATGAGTTTACACGCTTGTAAAATATATATTGATTTGAAGGCGAAGCTTGTGTTAAGTAAATTAAAACGTTGTAAGGAGGGGTCGGAGTGTCTGATCCCCTAAACTTTTCGCTCAGTAGTGTTATATATGTAGCTTTCGTATAGAAATTTTTTGGTATATATGTTTTCGACCCCCGGTTCTATAAAATTTTTTGGGTATGCACGTATTCGACCCCTCTTTCGGAAATCTCAAGTTTCGCCACTGCGTTCAGATAGTGATATTGACGTGGTGAAGTATGTAAAGAGAATTGTATCAAATTGTTGGGAGGTCCGTTTCAAAAACCAAAACGTATGTAAGCAAACATAATGATGGTAATTTAAAAGAAGCATGTAGCAACGATAAATTTGGAAAACGTGTAATAGAAAAACAAAAAACAATTAGTGAAAAATGGAATTTTGAAGAGGGTTTGACGATTATACGTATGTGGCTCGATGACTTGTACATTATTATTACGCACAACTATGGTCTGAATGAAATTAAACCGAAACTTAGACATAAATAAGCATAACACAATTGTATGTTTGTAATTTTATAATACATCATAATTTAAAAGTTATAAAAGAAAAATAAAAAAAAAGTCATGAGTGGGCCATGTGACAAATTGTGATTGGGCTAAAAAATATAAACAAAGATGAAAAGTATACGGTTTAAACTGTAAGAGCATTCACAATGGATTTTTTATATTCATGTTGAGTTCGTTATATTATAAGAAATGATTTTGAGTGGTTGTGAGTGAAGGAGAGAGAAAATGTTAGTGTTCATCTATAAATTTACGGGAACACTTTAGTTGTTGCTTGACAAAGAGGGCAAGAGAAGTCATTATGGATCATGCCTCTGTTGCCAAGAGCAACTTTAGGAGAAGTCATTATGCGATGCCTTTAACCTGGTCCTACTCACGCACTGCCTTGAATTCGAACCCATTCTCTACACCATTATCCCAACTCCAAACGTCTTGACTACTGGATAAAGTTTTCTGCGCGAGCAAAGTCATCGGCTACTGAATCTAAGTCCACTCTTCATTAGAAGAAGTATCCCATGTCATTTTCCACTGCAGGATATAGACACATTGGCCATTATAGTCATGGAAACAATGCGTATCTTTTCCCTCGGTGACTTCTTATTCTAAGTCAATTCATTAAAGGTTCTCATTTTCTTTGTTTATTTTTATCTATACTAAATCCTCGGTTTGTACATGCATGTTCTGGCATTGATCCGCTTTGTCAATTTCTCCAAGTTTACTGATGTAAGTCTTTGAACAAATCTTGAGTTTCTAGCAAGTTCCATCTACAATGAGCTTTTCCCTCAGGCATGAGTAAACTGTCAGTTAGATTACTTCTCTGATTTGAAAATTTTGTTGATAGCACTTCTCGGATGTGAAAATTTTCCTAATAATTTGAAAAATTTTGTTGATAGCACTTCTCTGGTGGGAAATTTTCCCTAATAGCACTTCTATGATCTAAAAAATTGATAGCATTAGTTGTTTATGCAACTACTTAGTATTTTGTTCAAAGCTAATCACTTTCTTCAAAAACGTTTGCATTATGCATTATATTACAAGTATATTGTCACTTTCAATTTTATGTGCAACCTTATTTATCATTTCTTTTAGTTAATGTACGACTTACAATGTATTTAATTGCAGGTGAATTAGAATATGATCGTTTGCACCAGTAGACATTTCTTCATTCCGATGCAACGTCACACAAATGGGCTTTTGGATGTGTGACCTTTTCGACTCTTTCTTTTGTTCTTTTAGTAGTTTCCAATAAAGAAATGCAGTTTATTATCAAGTTCTATCATGGTTCTATTAGTGCATATTATGTATGTCCGCCACTGTGCGAATAGGCTAGATAGAGCGTGTGTTGAATATTGTATAGTTGAGATACGGACACGTGACTTTGGAGAGGATGAGAGAGGTTTGTACGGATGTAACACACTCGTGTGGATGTAACTCATTCGTGCGGATGTAGCTACATCCGTACGGACAAGCACATCCACACGGAAGTACTCGTTTGTCCCAATCTCAAATGTATATATAGTGTCATGTGTTCGTTAGTTGTTAAGTTTTGGGAGTTTGGCTGGAGAGATTGATGATGCTCTCTCCAACCGGTCAACAATGTATGCTTTTTTGGTATGAATGGAAGCTTTCTACTTATGACTATTCTTACGAGACTTCTACCAAATTAGCTTTATTCTATCCAAACTTCCGTCTAAACCCCCGTCGGATCCTGAACTCACAATTGGTACGAGAGCTACGTTACCGATTCAATCGATCTAACAGTTGATTGAATCACCTACGCTCATCAATTATGGACTTTTCGGGGATTTTAGACGTAAAGCATCAAATAAATGGTCAATTCACGAACAAAAAGTAAATTGAGACCATACGATTGACTTGTATTGAATTTGGACCTAGTCTGTGAAAGAATCATCATGAAATTTCCAGAAATAAATATTTTGAAATGAAAAATTGAATCAGCATTGTACGAATGGAGGAACTACGTCCGCACGAACGTACTACGTCCGCACGGAGGTAATCTTCATTCGTTTGAAAAGATTTCATTCGCATGAAAGGTTCTCATCCACGCGAAAATGTCCAAAATGCCTAAAAATGCGTTTTTTGATCGTCGTGATGAGATGAGTGTCCAGAAAAAATTTGGTGATTGAATTTTTTTTCGAGTTTTTAACGACAAATACGGGCTGTTCTGGGACACCGTCGAGAGCTTCAAAGAACATATATGATGATGCGATCACATAATGTTGAAGATAGTGGGGTAGTCTGTAACAACCCGACTTTTCGAAGTCAAAGTCAAAGTACAAGTCAAAGTCAAAGTCGATAATCGGTATAGATTCGTGCTAATCGTTCAACCTTAATTATTGCCTTGTACTCTCAAACTTCGATAATCGGTATACTAGCTAACACTATTTTAGACTACGAATTATTATTATGTGAAGTAACAATGCGATAAACGCAACTAAACGCTACTATTACTAAACGCTATCACATCGCTATCGCACAACATTCCGAATCGCAATTATATGATATTGTTTATGTTTGTGTGTTATTATGTGCCTTACTTGTGTTTGCCTTATATATGTTTTGGGATGTTACTCGCAAGCGCAATTACAACTCTATCGCATCACACTCTCATCGCAACTCGAAACGCAGACCTACTTTTATGCAATTTATGTGTTATGTTATTTGTGTAACTATTTGTTTAATGTTATCGCAACGCTCGCTCGCAACTCACTTAAATGCAACGCTTAACGCACGAAACGAAAGTTGGAAAACTAACTCGCGCAAGCTATCCTATCGAACGGCTATCCGACTCACACTTCACTTCCACCGCCTTCCACCCTCTTGCTTATAAATACCCCTCCTGTCACATCAACTGTTCATTGATGTGACAGCTCCGTCCGACCCACGCATTTTCAAGCTCTTTTCCTTCTATTTCTCGCGATTCTTGTAAGTTTTCTTCCTAAATCTTGTACTATCACATTCATCACACACTTTCTCATCATCTTCTTCAACAAATCTCACATTTTCACCAAGAAATCATCTGATTTGGGGCTGTTCTATGGTGACGTCACCATGGGTTCTCATGAACACTAAAGTGTGACCTCATCTCAGCAAGAACGGTTCGGATCTAACAGATTTCTACATGCTTTTACACTGATTTCATCTGAATCTAAACATTTAACAACTGTTTCAAACTTTTCTTCAATATCTTTCACTTTTCACTCAAACCGTTAGAATCTGGATTCGTACGGGCTCTCTACACATTCTTCAGTAAAGAACCGGACCGAGAACGGATTACTAACGAAGAGATGACTGGTTCACGGGTTGAATATGAAACTCTTTCAAGAACAGTTTAGTATGATCGAACGGGGTGATTCCCATCCGATGGAACGAGTTGGACTTGATGTGATTTCCGTTGTTTAACGAGTTGTCATGTCGTCTCCGTCAAACCACAGACTTCCTAACTTAACTGAATTTCCAAAGTTTTCAAGCAAAACAGTCGCTTAAACGAATAGCCTTCCGATCGGACGACCATCCGATCGAACGACTATTCGACCAGGTGACTTGTGATCCTAACACTTAAACAATTTGGCAAAACTTCAAAGAATATCAGCTTTCACTCGAACCGCCATCCGATCGAATGGCCATCCGTCCGGATGACTTGACATTTAGAAACACTTCACACTTTTCAAAATGCTACAATGAAAACTTCAAAGTTCAAAACATTTCACAAACACACTCGCTCCATCGAACGACCCTCCGACCGAATGGTCATCTGACCGGATGACCATCCGTCCAGACGGTCATCCGATCGGACCACTATCCGCTCACTCATCTCTTCGACATGCTACTTCGCGCACTGTTCAACGCTTACCCTATCGTTCTCTGATCAGGGTAACCTTCAAGTGCTCCCTTCAATCCTAGGAAGTGTTTATCTACTAAACACGCTCGGTGAGTATACTCGAATCCCGTTTTGCTTTACGCACTTTTGGGTGTTACATACGTTACCTATATCAAATCACATTATCACACGACGTAAACACTTTTATACGCTAACCGCTCTCGTATGTTATACGTGTTTCGATGAATGCTTGTATGTTATGTTTACACAGTGATTGTTTCCTGACACCTTAGCAACGATAGTACTATAGTTTGGACTCAGCACCTGTCGTGGACAGGGGTTGTTAAGCGTTTTACTTCATATGGTCACAGTGGTGATAATGTGTTGCGTATTCTACAACTCGCAGTCATGTCGGTTGCATATGTCATTGTCGATAGCTTACTTGCTTCACATTACTACGTGTCACATGCTGGTTATGCGTAAATCGCTTTCGCTACTATATGCTACTAAACTTGTGTGCTCACCTTTACACTATGTGTATTGATCGTATTTTAACGTATGTGTACAGGTGTCTAGGATGCTATGTTTGGTGCTCGTTATGGAATCAAGTTAGGTGGTCTAGAAACCCACGAATAAAGAAATCTGAGTTGTCGGAACTGTTATGTGCCTTTGAAAACAATATCTATAATAACTGTTTTTTTTTATATGTTGATGGTATAGGGCATGAACTTTAAATATATTATAATTAATAGTTGTTATGGATTCTCTTGGACAATCTGTTTCACTCAGTGCCGCGCTCCGATGTTTCCTCCATCAGTTGGGGTGTGACAGATTGGTATCAGAGCCATAACTAAAGGGAATTAGGCAAGACTCGACCTAGTCTAGGTCGGTGTCTTAGGATTGACCTAGTCTATAGTCTAAGTACCAACAGACCGCCTTGTGCTAACCCAGTAAGGGTTCTGCACAAGCCTGCTATTGTTACTCTCGATCGAATTCTCAAAGGAAAGGTTGACTTTGCACAAAACTGTCAAACCAGGTACGAACAAGCTATCAGCCTTTCCTAAGGCTGACGACACACATATTTTCGAAAATACTCGCGCACTACAATTGAGTGGTTGGATCGAGATTAGGTGTGAAAACCGGAAACTCTCCATAAGATCGCTCACTCAACACGCATTTTTATTATTAAAACCCGAGAATTTGCATCGAGTCAGGTGTGAAATCCATATCTCGATGAAATTCTCCCTATTTACCTTGTAAATTTTACCAACCAGGAACGAAGTTGTTAAGTTAGGGGTGAAACCCGTATCTTAATAACGCGTTCCACTCCTAGATTCCTTTTACAAAACTCTCACCGCAATCTCGATGGATTCCAATGTGTTGGGTTACGTAGTAGCTGAAAGGATGCGTGTCGTTCACCGTATGTCGGTGAGAGAGCACAGTCTAATAGGCCAAAGCGTGTACTCGAAGTCGTTGTGAATAGTCGAATCACTTTGGGTAGTCGATGTCTAACACCCAGGACAATCTATTCTCAGCGGTTGCGGGACAATCCCGCTGACTCCGTGCAATTTTGTTTTTTATGTGCTTTTATGTGTTTAAATGTTTATACATTTCGATTTTTGGGGATTTTATACGCTTTTCACGCACAACTCGCACTGCACACATATCTCAACACGCTAACAAATCGCTGAACTCTCGCTCTACTACTCAGTACTCGCAATCGCTACTCGCACTCGTAACTCTCGAATGCAAATCGCTGCTTGGAAAGATAGGTGAATACGTGCAAAAATATGTAGGTGAATACGTGCAAAATATAGGTGAATACGTGCAAAATATGTGCTTATGTGGATTACGTGCTTCTGTGCTTACGTGCTTATGTGATTATGTGGATTATGTGCCTACGTGACTATGTGTCTATGTGTTAGACGTGTTCCTGTGCTTTATCTAATAATAGTAATAAATATAATGCGAGCTTCGAACATGTTGCCTAACTCATACGGGGATTGTCTGCAGTAGACAATGTCTTCCTTTGGTTCTCACACTCGCCGCAATGCTCAGAGAAGCAAAAATGACATGCGCATCGCTTTTTTAGTCGCCAAGGAAATGGCCAAAGTCATCCCTCAGATCGTGAGCGAGATCAACGAGGAGAAAAGCAACTCCTCTGTCGAATCTAAGAGCGACTCTCCGAAAGCTCCCTTCCGCTTTAAGCAATTTAAAGCTTGTGGTCCTAAAGACTTCACAGGGGAAGATGGACCAAGCGCAATATTTCAATGGTTTGACTCAATTGAAGTCACTCTTCGTCAAAGCGGATGTCCAGACAACCTCCGCACTGTTAACGCAACTGGAGTTTTTCAGTCCTGGGCTTTGGACTGGTGGACTGCGGAGCGAAACAGGCGTGGGAACGACGCAGCCTATGGACTCTCCTGGGAGGAATTGAAGGAAATCATGATGAAAGAATTTTGTCCCCCACATGAACTCCAGAAGCTGGAGAACGAGTTATGGACTATCAAGCAAGAAGGTGGCGACAATGCTGGTCTCATTGCTCGCTTTAAGCAGCTCAGCATCATCTGTCCTGGCCAAGTCTCAACCCCCGACATCACAATCAAGAAATACATTCGCGCTCTACCTAATTTTGTTGCCGATTTTGTTCAAGCAGCCAAGACTACCACCATCGAAGAGACTTATCAACTCGTCGCTGAAATCAATGAAAAGCGAGTTATGGCTGGTTACTTCAAGAACACCACCAAAAGTCTCCATCAAGTTACCGCAACTCCCGCTTCTGAAACCACCGCACCTCAAGCTTCAAAGTTATCACTTTAAGGACACAAGTGCAAGAGTAACAACAACAACAAGAACTGTGCTGCCACCGCCGCTCCTCTCAATGTTGTTCTAGCCCAACCTCAGAACCATAATCGCTAAGTAGCAGCACCCACGACCAATGCACTGCCTGCAAAGCGTGCGTATACCGGTCCACACCCTATGTGCCCTACTTGTACTTACCATCACCCAGTTGGGATCGCTTGCCGTTTCTGTGTCCACTGCAACCTCGACGGACACTTTGCTGCGAACTGTCGCACTGGCCCTCGTCAGCAAGCTCAAGTTCAAGCTCCTCCTGCACTGCCAGCTCCACTCCCCGCTCCTCAGGGTAACCAAGCAGCTCCTGCTCCTGCTTCTCATGCACGAGCCTGCTATGCTTGTGGTGACCCAAATCATTTCGCAAATGTCTGCCCGAATCGAGTGGTGAAGCAAGATCCGCAACAGCAACCAGCGCAACAACAACATCAACAGCAGCGGCAGCAGCAACAGCCACAACAACAAGCAGCCCGCGGATGAACTTTCAACATCAATGTTCGCCAGGCTCAAGCTGACAACAACGTTGTCAATGGTACGTATCTTGTCAATGGTATTTATGCTTCATGTCTATTTGATATTGGAGCCGATAACTGTTTTGTGTCGTTTGAATTTGAAAAACTCCTAAACCGTAAACGCGCTAATCTCCCAACGACGTTCGACGTAGAAATTGCCACCGGAAGAACCGTTAACGTTAATTCTGTTCTCCGTGATTGTACCCTTTAACTCAACAATCACGTCTTGCCAATCGATCTTATTCCGATGCAGCTTGGTAGTTTCGATATCATAGTAGGCATGGATTTTCCTCGTGAAAATGGTGCTAAAGTCGTTTGTTTCGATAAAATGATTCGCTTCTCTCTCGCGAATGGTGATCAACTCTGTGTCTATGGCGAAGTGTCTTCAAAGGAACTCAAGCTCATGTCGTGCATTGAAGCGAGCAAGTATCTCCCAAAGGAATACAAGGCTTTCTTTGCACACATTGTAGTAGCGCCGAAGGAAAAGAAAGAGACAGCAATGGAAAAGGTACTTGTGGTTTGTGATTTTCCTCATGTCTTTTCTAACGATTTACTTGGTCTACCCCCGAATCATGATATAGATTTTCGTATCAACCTCATTCCTGGAGCTAACCTTGTTGCTAAAGCCCCTTATCGCCTCGCTCCGTCTGAAATTGCATGAACTTTCGAGTCAACTCCAGGAATTGCTTGATAAAGGCTTCATACGCCCTAGCACATCTCCTTGGGGTGCACATGTCCTTTTCGTCAAAAAGAAGGATGGATCGTTCCGAATGTGTATCGATTATAGGGAACTAAATAAGCTTACTATCAAGAATCGCTATCCCTTACCTCGAATCAATGATTTGTTTGATCAATTGCAAGACGTTACGTGTTTCTCGAAGATCGATTTACGCTCCGGTTATCATCAGTTGCGAATTCGGGAGAAAGATATCCCTAAGATCGCTTTTCAAACTCCCTACGGCCGTTATGAATTTGTTTTTATGCCCTTTGGCCTTACTGACGCTCCCGCAGTCTTTATGGATTTAATGAATCGCGTGTGTAAACCCTTTCTCGACTGCTTCGTCATCATGTTTATCGATGGTATCCTTATCTATTCTAAGTCAAAATCCGAACACGCGCAACATCTCTGTTTGGTTCTCGAACTACTCCAAGGGAATCGCATCTACGCCTAGTTCTCCAAGTGCGAATTTTGGCTTGAGGAGGTTCAATTCCTCGGTCATATCGTCAATAGTCAAGGTATTCACGTCGACCCCGTGAAGATTGAAGCAGTTAAGAGTTGGATTACACCGAAGAACCCGTCCGAAGTTCGTTTTTTTCTTGGATTGGCGGGCTACTACCATCGATTCATCGCGAATTTCTCTAAAATCATTGTCCTGCTTAGCTCTCTTACGCATAAAGACAAGCCTTTTGGTTGGGGAACTGAACAAGAGGAAGTCTTTCAAACCCTCAAGCGTCTGCTTTGCAACGCTCCCGTACTCGCGTTACCCGATGGAAACGATGACTTTGTAGTCTACTTCGATGCCTCTAACCTCGGTCTTGGTTGTGTTCTTTTGCAACGGGACAAGGTTATCGCATACGCCTCTCGTTAGCTCAAGATCAACAAAGAGAACTATACAACCCATGATCTCGAACTAGGTGCAGTTTTTTTGCGTTAAATATTTGGCGACACTACCTTTACGGTATCAAGTGTTCGGTCTTCACCGACCATAAGAGCCTACAACAAATCCTAAACCAGAAGGAACTGAATATGCGCCAACGCAGATGGGTTGAACTTCTCAACGATTACAACTGTGAGATTCGCTACCACCCAGGCAAAGTAAATGTCGTTGCCGACGCTCTCAGCTGACGAAGCTATTTGCATAGCGTTCGTAATATTCAAGCCCAGCATGACCTCGAAGCTCTAATTCGTGACACTCAACAGACGTGCTTCATTGAGAATACCTTGAAAGAGGAAATGAAGTGTGGTGCTGAAACCCAACTTATCACCAAATCGAATGGTATCTATTACTATCTCGACCGCATCTAGATCCCTGGTCGCAATAACCTTCGGGAGATATTGTTGACTGAAGCCCACAAATCACGATATTCCATTCATCCCGGTGCCGAAAAGATGTACCAGGACCTACGCGCCAAGTACTGGTGACCTGGAATAAAGAGGGATATCGCTCTCTATGTTTCGAAATGCCTGACTTGTTCTAAGGTCAAGGCTGGACAACAACGACCCTCTGGCTTACTTGTGCAACCCAAGATCCTTATGTGGAAATGGGAGAGTATAGCTATGGACTTCATTACGAAACTCCCGTGCACGCCATTAGGTCACGATAGCATTTGGGTTATCGTGGATCGCCTTACGAAATCTGCTCATTTTCTGCCGATACGAGAAGACTTTAAGGTTGAACGATTAGCACGAATCTATACCGACGAAGTCATTTGTCGACATGGGACACCTCGTGACATCATCTCTGACCGCGATGGTCGATTTACTTCACGCCTCTGGGAAACTTTTCAATCTGCTCTCGGTACTACTCTCAATCTTAGTACCGCTTTCCATCCCCAGACCGACGGTCAGACTGAACGCACGATTCGCACCCTTGAAGACAAGCTTCGTTCGTGTGTTATAGATTTTGGTGGTAATTGGGATTCGCATTTACCTTTAGTCGAATTCTCGTACAACAACAACTATCACTCTAGCATTCAAATGGCACCATTTGAGCCATTATATGGAAGAAAATGTCGATCTCATATTGTATGGCACGAGATCGGAGATGCGCAAATTACCGGTCCTGAGTTATTGCAAGAAACGACTGACAAGGTCCTCCAAATACGAGACAATCTATTGAAAGCTCGGAGTCGTCAAAAGAGTTACACCGATAAACCCCGCCAGCCCCTTGAGTTCGAAGTTGGTAATCACGTACTCCTAAAGGTTTCACCATGGAAGGGAGTGATCCGATTAGGCAAGAAAGGAAAGCTCGCGCCTCGATACGTTGGACCCTTTAAGATTCTGGAAAGAATTGGCAAAGTGGCCTACAGACTCGAATTACCGGAGGAACTCAACAACGTCCATCCAACTTTCCACATCTTAAACCTCAAAAAGTGTCTAGCCGAGCAGAATTTACATGTTCCTCTTGAGGATCTACAAGTGGACGAAACATTACACTTCGTGGAAAAGCCAGTCGAGATCATGGACCTAGAGACCAAGAAACTTCCACGCTCACGCATTCCTATAGTGAAGGTTCGCTGGGAAGGCAAACACGGCGCCGAGTTCGCCTGGGAACTCGAGAGTGATATGAAGGCTAAATATCCACAGCTATTCGTTACGCCTGCACCTTAATTTTGGGACGAAATTCCCTAAAGTAGGGGAGGCTGTAACAACCCCACTTTTCGAAGTCAAAGTACAAGTCAAAGTCAAGGTCAACGTCAGGTTGCTATTCAGATATGTAATTCCTTGCTTAATTATTGCCTTGTACTCTCAAACTTCGATAATCGGTATACTAGCTAACGCTATTTTAGACTACGAATTATTATTATTATTATTATGTGAAGTAACAATGCGATAAACACAACTAAACGCTACTATTACTAAACACTATCACATCTCTATCGCACCGCAATCCGAATCGCAATTATATGATATTGTTTATGTTTGTGTGTTATTATGTGCCTTACTTGTGTGTGCCTTACATATGTTTTGGGATGTTACTCGCAAGCGCAATCACAACTCTATCGCATCGCACTCTCATCGCAACTCGAAACTCGGACCTACTTTTATGCAATTTATGTGTTATGTTATTTGTGTAACTATTTATTTAATGTTATCGCAACGCACGCTCGCAACTCACTTAAACGCAACGCTCAACGCACGAAACAAAAGTTGGAAAACTAACTCGCACAAGCCATCCGATCGAATGACCAACCGATGGAATGGACATCCGATCGGATGGCCGTCCGATCGAACAGCTATCCGACCCACACTTCACTTCCACCGCGTTCCACCCTCTTGCCTATAAATACCCCTCCTGTCACATCAACTGCTCATTGATGTGACAGCTCCGTCTGACGCGCGCACTTTCAAGCTCTTTTCCTTCGATTTCTCGCGATTCTTGTAAGTTTTCTTCCTAAATCTTGTACTTTCACATTCATCACACACTTTCTCATCATCTTCTCCAACAAATCTCACATTTTCACCGAGAAATCATCTGATTTGGGGCTGTTCTAGGGTGACATCACCATGGGTTCTCATGAACACTAAAGTGTGACCTCGTCTCAGCAAGAATGGTTAAGATCTAACAGATTTCTACATGCTTTTACACTGATTTCATCTGAAACTAAACATTTAACAACTGTTTCAAACGTTTCTTCAATATATTTCACTTTTCACTCAAACCGTTAGAATTTGGACTCGTACGGGCTCTCTACACATTCTTCTGTAATGAACCGGTCCGGGAACAGATTACTAATGAAGAGACGACCGGTTCACGGGTTGAATATGAAACTCCGTCAAGAACAGTTTAGTATGATCGAATGCGGTGATTCTCATCCGATGGAACGAGTTGGACTTGATGTGATTTCCGTTGTTTAACGCACTGTTATGCCGTCTCTGTCAAACCACAAACTGCCTAACTTAACTGAATTTCCAAAGTTTTCAAGCAAAACAGTCGCTTAAACGAATAGCCTTCCAATCGGACGACCATCCGATCGAACGACTATTCGACCAGGTGACTTGTGTTCCCAACATTTAAACAATTTTGCAAAACTTCAAAGAATATCAGCTTTCACTCGAACCGCCATCCGATCGAATGGCCATCAGTCCGGATGACCATCCGACTAGATGACTTGACATTTAGAAACACTTCACAATTTTCAAAATGCTACAACGAAAACTTCAAAGTTCAAAACATTTCACAAACACACTCGCTCCATCGAACGACCCTTGACCGGATGACCATCCGTCCGGATGGTCATCCGATCGGACCACTATCCGCTCACTCATCTCTTCAACACGCTGCTTCGCGCACTGTTCAACGCTTACCCTATCGTTCTTTGATCAAGCTAACCTTCAAGCACTCCCTTCAATCCAAGGAAGTGTTTATCTACTAAACACGCTCGGTGATTATACTCGAATCCCATTTTGCTTTACGCACTTTTGGGTGTTACATATGTTACCTATATTAAATCACATCCTCACATGATGCAAACACTTTTATACGCTAACCGCTCTTGATGTTATACGTGTTTCAATGAATGCTTGTATGTTATGTTTACACAGTGATTGTTGCCTGACACCTTAGCAACGATAGTACTATAGTTTGGCCTCAGCACCTGTCGTGGACATGGGTTGTTAAGGGTTTTACTTCACATGGTCACAATGGTGATAATGTGTTGCGCATTCTACAACTCGCAATCATGTCGGTTGCATATGTTATTATCGATAGCTTACTTGCTTCACATTACTACGTGTCACATGCTGGTTATGCGTAAATCGCTTTCGCTACTATATGCTACTAAACTTGTGTGCTCACCTTTACACTATGTGTATTAACCGTATTTTAACGGATGTGACAGGTGTCTAGGATGCTATGTTTGGTGCTCGTTATGGAATTAAGTTAGGTGGTCTAGAAACCCACAAATAAAGAAATCCGAGTTGTCGGAACTGTTATGTGTCTTTGAGAACTGATGTATAAGAATTTATACATCTTTTAAACGTCAAATATGCCCTGTTTATGCGAAAACGTTTTGTATTTTCATTGATTTTGCTACTCATTTGAGTTGTTTGTGAAAATACAGGTCCGGGCTTTGGCCCGATGTTGAAACGAAGGCTTTTGGAGCAAAATGGAGCAAAAATGAAGCTTTCCAGCAAACTGCCAGATATGGCACTACCGTGCCAAACAGTGGCACGACTGTGCCAAGCCTCCCGACGCCGACACTCTCGCAAGCACTAGCAGTCAGCAAGCATAACCATCAAAGATTAGGGAATGCACAACAGTGCCAAGCAGTGGCACGACCATGCCAGGTCAAAAACAACTTCTGATCAGCTCATTTCCGAGATCACACCAGTAATCATTGAGTGTTCATCAACACGCACGACCATGCTATGGCCAGGCACGGTCGTGCCACCTCTGAAACATTTGAGCGAGATTTTTCCCGAAATGGTAGCAAACAGGGTCAACAGACGAAAAAGTGATTCTGGCACTTGCCGAGCACGATCGTTCCAAAAGGTGGCATGGTCGTGCCATTCTCCAAACAGCTTAAATACGAGTTTCTAGCTCATTTGAGAGAGAGTTGGAGCATCTTGGTGAAGTTTTCTCTCAAAATTCTGGACTTGGAAGATTGTTGAAGCCAAGGAGGAGCATGGAGAAGACTAAACCATTGAAGATTCACTCAATTTACCACTTTAATCTTGTCTTTAAACTTGGTTAGCCTACTTTCTACATTATGAACAATTTAATCTTTCTTGTAGTATTCATGAGCCTTATGGGCTAAACATTTTTGTTGTCTAAACTTTGTTGAAGCTAATGAATATGTGATAACATGGAAGTAGATGTGATGATTGTTCTTGTTAATCTTCATGGTGGCATTTAATCTTGTTCTTGGAGTTCATGTGCATATTTAAAGTCATTGTTCTTGAATTTTTGCTCATAAGTATTTACATGTTGTGTTGGAAAGCCCATGTAAAGATTATGATTATTGAATCTTGTTAGCTTGTTAGTATGATTCATAGCATGAAACTAGGAATGGTAATTGCTAATGTGATATGAATGATGATTTGAGCATTTGTATGAATTCTTGCATCTAGATTTGGAAAGATCAAAAGTATGTTTATATGAATTCTATAGTTTGTGTTCATGTTAGTTTGATGATTTAGGCCAAAGTTATTATCTAGCATGACCATTCTTGTGGTTCATATCAAGAACTTGATGATAGTGCCAACTACTTGAAACCAAGTTAGGATGATTAGTGTTTTGTTCATATTAGTTTTCCCTAATTTGTAGAGTTAGGAGTTTTGACAAACAAATAACTCATGATTAGAGATTAACATCAACTTAGTAAGTGAGCTTAAAAGAATAATTTTTAGGTGATTATAATGTTAATTCATTTTAAGTTTTCCTAAGAATTATATGACTAGGAATCCTTGATTGGGGACTTAGTTAAAATTAGAGCTTGCATCATCACTAATCCTTCCTCTTTGTTGTCACATGTTTGTTAGTGAAGAGTTAGTTTAGGCAACCTTTCTTAGATATTGTTGTTTGTTAGAATTTTTAGTAGTTTATTTATTTGCATGTTAAGTTAGAAAAATCAAACCCATCAATTGAAAAGGCTTTAAAGTAGCAAAAGTTTAGTATCGAGACACCGCATCCACGGATTGATATCCGGTTCTTACCGATTAGCTATATTACCACCCTACGGGTACACTTGCCCTTTTGTGTGTGTAGTTAGTTCTTAGGTGAAAAACCATTTTAAAACTAAATTTGTGTGAAGAAAAACTCAATTAAAATATATATAATTCACGCACATCAAGTTATTGGCACCGTTGCTGGGGATGCGGTCTTCTTGAGAATGGTTCGAGTTACTTATTTAGCCAATGTGAAAAGTGTACAAAGTTTTTGTCTACTTGTTTTATTTGCCTTTGCTTGATTATATAAAAAAATGATTATTTTCTAGTTGTTTTTGTTTTTGTATATATATAGTGCATTGTGCTCCTCCATATTCCCTACAGGTCGTGAATGACCTCAACCCCTATTGCTGATATCGTTGAACCTTCAGCAGAGCCGGAGCGTGATCTTCACCGGAGACTGCGTGAGCGGTTTCGTGTGGTAGCCGAGGCAATCGAGGTAGATGCGGCGGGAGACGACACATTCTACGAGGTTCGGGCAGACATGGCGGACGAAGAGGAGATGAGGATCTTGAATGACATAGGAAAACCGTCATTTGATGGTTTACCTGCGAGCATCAATGCAGCAAAAATCGATAATAATAATTTCGAGATCAAAGCCGGCACTATATCGATGTTGCAGAATGCGGTGCAGTTTTATGGCAAGGATCACGAGGATCCTAGTGTTCACATTTCGGGGTTTCTAGAGGTTTGTGCCACGTTTAGGATTCATGATGCATCACCGGATGTTATACGCCTTCTGCTCTTTCCGTTTTCTTTACGGGGTGGAGCCAAAGAGTGGCTTCTTTCACTTCCAGCTGGATCTATCACTACATGGAATCAACTAGCTGAGAAGTTCCTTCAGAAATATTTCCCTCCAGAGAAAACTGTTCGGTTGAGAACCCAGATTCTGAACTTTCTTTAGGACGAGGATGAGTCCCTTTATGAGGCGTGGGAGCATTTTAAAGAGCTTATAAGAAAGGTTCCACATCACGGGTTGCCCAAGTGGCAATAGTGTCAGATCTTCTACAATGGTTTGGATAGTCAGGGACAGATGACGGTTGATACATACTCGGGTGGAGACATTGGCACGAAAAATGCCACCGAGGTATTTGAGATTCTAGAGAAACGTGTCGCGAATAATCGTACACAGCAGCCACCGAGGGGGAAATGTTCTCGACAGGGAGTTCATCAAGTGGACGACTTCACCGCTATGACAGCACGTATGGATGCCTTATCTTTGAAATTTGATCGGGTGATGCAAATGCACTCGAGTGGTTCTTCGATTGGGGGAGCATATCATGTAGGCGATTTTCCGACGGGAGAGATGTCACACGAACATGTTGATTTTATGGGAAACCAATACCGTCCGCAGAATAATCGCTACAGGAATACTTATAATCCAGGGTGGAAGAATCACCCAAATTTTAGTTGGAGGCCAGATGCTTCTAATCAGTATCCACCTGCATTTGCTCCACGTCCCACAACTCCAGCTCAGGGAGCATATGGTCCACCTCGGCCTCAGCATACATCTTCTACAAACGAACCTAGTGTGCATGATATGCTTAGTCAAATCTTGGCTGGTCAAAACACACAAAAGGCTAAGAATGAGAAGCGTTTTAGAGAGTATGATGGTCGTTTCACGAGGCACGAGAGTGAGTTGAGAAGCCAAAAGGCTTCCATGCAAACCATCGAGAACCAAGTTGGCCAGATTGCCAAGATGTTGTCTGAGAGACAACAGGGGGGCCTTCCGAGCAACACCGAGCCCAATCCAAATGCTACTGCAAAGGCCATCACGTTGAGAAGCGGCAAGACCGCTCAGCCCATCCCTCCGGCTGTTCCAGCAAAGCCGGTCGATGATGAGATTGTTGAGGAGATTGAGACTGAGTCTCCGGGTGAGGTGCAACATAGGCGAGTCCCAGCAAGTACAACACGACCCAAGGAGCTAGTGAGAGAATATGTCCCTCCCATTCCATACCCGGGGAGGTTGAAGAAGCAGAAAATGGAAGAACACTATGGTAAATTCCTCGAGCTTTTTAAGCAACTTCATATAAATTTACCATTTGTCGAGGCACTTGCTCAAATGCCTAAGTATGCCAAGTTTCTGAAAGATATCTTATCTAACAAAAAGAAACTTGAGGAGCTTTCGCAGGTGACCTTGAATGAGGTGTGTTCAGTGGTTCTTCAGAACAAACTACCTAAGAAGATTAATAATCCTGGGAGTTTCACCATCCCGTGTTTGATTGGTAGTTTGTCGGTCAGCAATGCATTAGCTGATCTTGGAGCTAGCATAAACCTCATGCCATATGCGGTTTTTGCTAAGCTAGACTTGGGGGAGCCCAAGCCAATTCGTATGAGCATTCAGCTAGTCGACCGTTCAGTGAAGTACCCTCGAGGCATAGTTGAGAATATGCTGCTGAAAATCAACAAGTTCGTCTTTCCTGTCGATTTTGTGATTCTAGACATGGACGAGGACTAAAATGTCCCACTTATCTTAGGACGCCCATTCCTAGCCACTGCGAGAGCCTTGATTGATGTCTGCACCGGTAGACTTACTCTTAGGGTTGATGATGAGGAGGTTACCTTTGATATTGGGAAATCCATGCAACACTCACATAGTCAGGATGATACACTCTACTTCATTGAGACTATCGATACATATGTGAGTGATCATCTTCGTGATACGTTTGAGGAGGATGTTGTGGACACACAGCTCCTAGGAGGGGAGACATTTAGTTCACCTAGGGTGGACCGATTAGTCGAGGAGGTGACCTGTTTGATAGGTCATGCGTCTCCCCTGTGTCCCGAGGTTTTTGATGTTGTAGATCGCGTTGCTGAGCCTAAAGCACGTCCTTTTATTGAGGATCCACCTTCGGTTGAGCTTAAAGAACTTCCAGATCATTTGGAGTATGCTTTCTTGGAGGGTGAGACTCATCTGCCCGTTATCATTTCTGCTAAATTGTCGGGAGAGGAGAAGGATCGATTGCTTGAAGTCCTGATGCAGCATAAGAAGGCGATCGCTTGGAAGATTATGGATATAAAAGGGATCAATCCAACCTTTTTTACCCATAAGATCTTGATGGAGGAGGACTTTAAACCTGTGGTACAACATCAGAGGCGTTTGAACCCCAACATGCAGGAGGTTGTAAAGAAAGAGGTCATCAAACTACTTGATGCAGGTTTGATATACCCGATCGCTGATTCACCATGGGTTGGCCCTGTACAGGTAGTCCCGAAGAAAGGAGGGATGACAGTGGTGACTAATGAGAAAAACGAGTTGATTCCCACCCGTACTGTCACCGGATGGAGAGTTTGCATTGACAACCGCAAACTCAATGATGCCACGAGGAAGGATCACTTCCCACTTCCTTTCATTGATCAGATGTTGGAGAGGTTGTCGGGTAGGATGTACTACTGCTTCCTTGATGGTTTTTCAGGCTATTTTCAGATTCCCGTCTCTCCTGAGGATTTAGGAGAAGACGACATTCACATGTCCCTATGGCACATTCGCCTACCGGCGGATGCCCTTTGGACTGTGCAATGCCCCGGCCACATTTCAGAGGTGTATGGTGGCCATTTTTCATGACATGATCGAGGACTCCATGGAGGTTTTCATGGATGATTTTTTTGTGTTTGGAAGTTCTTTTGATCAGTGTCTCGGGAATCTGAACAAAGATGTTGGCTAGATGTGAAGAAGCCAACCTTGTGTTGAACTGGGAAAAATGCCACTTCATGGTGAGGGAGGGCATTGTGCTTGGGCACAAGATTTCACAGGCGGGGCTCGAGGTTGACCGAGCCAAAGTCGTGACTATTTCAAAGCTCCCGCCTCCCACATTAGTGAAATCTATTAGGAGTTTTCTAGGTCATGCAGGTTTTTACTGACGATTCATAAAGGACTTTTCCAAAATCGCCCGTCCCATGACTCAACTCCTCGAGAAGGATGCCCGGTTTGTTTTCTCCGAGGAATGCCTTCGGGTATTTGAGTTGTTGAAGGAGAAGTTGGTGAATGCCCCAATCATGGTCGCTCCCGACTGGGAGCTTCATTTTGAGTTGATGTGTGATGTGAGTGACTTCGCAGTTGGGGCTGTCTTGGGTCAAAGGAAAGATAAGCATTTTCACCCGATTTACTATGCGAGCAAGACCTTGAATGACGCTTAGGAGCACTACACCACGACAGAGAAAGAGCTCCTAGCTGTGGTCTTCGCCTTCGATAAGTTCCGGTCTTATCTTATCCTTTCCAAGACCATTGTGTACACGGATCATGCAGCCCTTCGGTATCTTTTTAGAAAGCAAGATGCTAAACCGAGATTGATTCGTTGGATTTTGTTGCTGCAAGAGTTTGATATTGAAATCCGTGATGAAAAAGGGGCTGAGAATTTGGTAGCCGATCATTTGTCTCGACTTGAGCATTCTGAGGGAAAGGAAGCTCGTGGGCCTAACATCAATGACAATTTCCCCCACGAGTTCCTCATGAGGATCGAGACTAGTGATGATTCCCCATGGTTTGTTGACTTTGCAAACTACCTAGCTAGTGGCATCCTGATCAAGGGGATGACCCATCAGCAAAAGCGAAAGTTATTTGTGGATGTCAAGCATTAATTTTGGGATGACCCTTACTTGTTTAGGGTAGGAGCGGATCGGATAATCCGGCGATGCGTGCATGGTGACGAGGCGAGAGATATTTTACGCCACTGTTACAAGGGACCCACGGGAGGCCACGGCGGAGCGAACAACACGATGAGGAAAGTGTTTGACACCGCATTCTTTTGGCCGACTATTTTTCGTGATGCCCATGAGTGGATGAGGTCCTTTGATGCTTGCCAGAGGGCAAGCAACATTTCTGCACACCATGAGATGCCACAAAACGGCATCCAAGTTTCTGAGGTCTTTGACGTATGGGGCATAGACTTCATGGGCCCTTTTCCGACCTCTTTTGGTAACCGCTACATCCTAGTCGCTGTTGATTATGTTTCAAAGTGGGCTGAAGCACAGGCTTTACCCACTAATGATGCTAGGGTAGTGGTGAGATTTTTGAAGAAGTTGTTTGCTCGCTTTGGTGCCCTGAAGGCATTAATTAGTGACCGTGGGATGCATTTTTGTAATGCACAGCTTGAGAAAGCATTGTCCCGATATGGTGTGCAACACCGATTCTCAACACCATATCATCCGCAGATGAGCGGACAGGTTGAGGTCACTAATCGGGGTATCAAGCGGATTTTGGAGAAAACGGTTAATTCTAGCCGTAAGGATTGGTTCGAGAAATTGGATGATGCACTGTGGGCTTTTCGGACAGGCTACAAGACTCCTATAGGCACCACGTCGTTTGAATTAGTCTATGGGAAGTCTTGTCATTTGTCTGTTGAACTCGAGCACAAAGCATACTTGGCTTTGAAGACAGTTAATCTTGATATGGCTGCTGCGGGTGAAAACATGTTTGTGCAGATTCATGAGATTGAGAAGCTTAGACACGATGCATATGAAAGCTCCAAGCTGTACAAGGAACGTACTAAGACACTTCATGATGCCCGCTTGAAGGACAAAAAGGAATTCCGAGTGGGTGATCGTGTGTTGTTATACAACTCACGTCTCAAGTTGATTCCTGGTAAGCTCAAATCTCGGTGGTCGGGTCCATACACTGTACGGTCAGTATTTCCTTACGGGACCGTGGAGATAGGCCATGAGGATGGCCGGTTGTTTAAAGTCAACGGGAATAGGTTAAAGGCTTATGTTGGAGGTTGTTACCCTCCACCCCAGGAACAAATGAATTCGGGGTGGTGAGTCTAGCTGAAGACTCGTAAATAAACTTAGCATGTTTGTGTGTTTATTATTTTTGTTATTATTTTTGTGTGTGGTTTCCTATTTCTTTTCAGGTTGCGGATCGTTCTGGTCGCGAGGGATGTTAGAGCTTGTTGCCGGCTCTCATGTATGTTAGTTCGGTTCTTTTTCTTGTAGGAGGTGCTTCGTGAGTGCCCCGGGTTCAAGGAGTTGTCTTTATATTTTTTTTTCTCTAAAAAAAATCCGAAAATTAGCACCAACAGTAAAATCTGGCACTACCAGACATGAAAGTGTCAGCCCTTTGCAGAGCATTAATAAGACCCTTTTTAATAAAACCAACCACCCACTTCTTCTTCTTCATAACTTCATCTTCTCACTTGAACCCATTCAAAGCACTCACGAATCCTCTGCATCTCCTAGCTTCCTCCAATAATTTCTTTCATCCCAACAAACATTCCAGGTACTAATTCTTCCTTTTTCTTGTTAGTTTCTTGTGGTTTTGGTGTCATGTTCTTCATAGTTAGTTTTCTTTACGTTTTTAGGGCTTGGTCTAAATCACCCGATTCGAGCCCGTTTTTCGTGTTTTTTGTGTTGGTTTGAACCACAACAGATTGATTTACAAAACCCCTAAGTGAATCTGTGAAAAAAATCAGGGTTTCGGGGCTGTTTTAAAGCCGTCGTTTTTCTGGGTTCCGACACGCACGGTCGTGACCAGGGGAGGCATGATCATGCTCTTCATCATCTGTGTTGAATCTTCATAAATCTGCCCAGAAATCCGATGTGCACGAGGGTGCCAATGTATGGCACGGTCGTGCTCTTCATAAAATCATTCAAATCTGCAAGTTTTGCCCAGAAATTCATCATGCACGAGGGTGACGACATATGGCACGATCGTGTGTCTCGTAAAATTTGCCAGATCTTCAAAACAGCGCTCGGAAATTGGTCAAACACGAGGGTGCCGTGGGATGGCACGATCATGCGACTGGGGAATAAAAACCCAAAACTTCATAATTTTCATAGAAATCTTCATAAACTTGCTGATTTCAGGACAAGCACGATAGTGCCGTCAGGTGGCACGACCGTGCTATTTTGTCCAGTTCCATATTTTGCGTCTGTTGTGGCTGCTGATTAATCTTTTTTATCTCAATCTTGCAGATGGATCACCCGTAATTGCGGTTCAACAACAATGCCATGGAAGGGTATTGCATCACTAAGGCGGAAAGGTTATGGGCTAGAAGACACTTGATTGAGCCCATGAGGAGACTACAAATGGTTGACTTGGACTTGCTCGAACAATCCGAGCAGTTTAATGATCTTATGACGCCTCCTTGGTCCCGCCTTTTCGAGATAGCGGAGCCTCAGTATGTGGAGTTGGTGATCGAGTTCTTTGCATCTTTTCGGTTCACCTTTCCTTGCCCGGATGTGTATGAAAAGAATGTTGGTGTAAAATATCGATTGGGAAGGAAATGGCATCATCAGTTGATCAGCCGATTCGGTGTAGTGTTAGGGTTGTACGATGAAGATGAGATAGACACGGAGTTGTTTCATAATAGTTTACAGGATTGGGAGCCAAACGCAGACAAGGCAGCCTTCTGTGATCAAATCACTATACCAGGTCGGATTTGGGACCCGAGGAGGGCCAAGGCAACATGGATTCTTGATCCACTTCACCAAGTCATTGAGCACGCTATCTTCCACATGATTGGAGGTCAGGGTGACAGCACGGGCAATATCACCACCCGCGACCTTTTTCACCTTTACTGCATCATCTCCGGCTCAAATTGCAACTTAGCTGTCAGCGATGCAGAGTCGATTTTTCGGGGTGTTGGTTCGACACCCACGTCGCGCATCTGTGGAGGGGCCTTTGCTACCAAACTCGCCAAATTCTATCGGGTTTCGTTAAACAATCTGACCGAAGCTTGTGAATATGGTCTTCTTGATCTACAACAGCTGAACTCTATGCATCTGACTCGCAAAGTAGACGGGATCCCGAAGCTTGTGGACAAATTGGGAAAGATTTAGGGCCCGTTACCTGTAGATGATGAGGCTGATGATGATGGTGGTGATGGTGGTGATGGTGGCGATCATGGCGTACACATGCATGATATTCCAGTTCATGGCGAGGAGGGGGCCGCTGGGGGAGCGGACCCCCACATGCAGATTGGACAGATGGGCCATGGTTTTGATAGCCCGAACTGGGAGAATGTTTATGGTGGATATGGTGGAGGTGGTTATGAGCATGGCGCATATGGTCCTTTTGAGCCATCATCGACTGATCTTTGGAGGCGTTTGGACGGGCTTGCTTTAGACCAGGAGGAGGTGAGGTGAGATGTGGGTTTGATATGCGCAGAACAACATAGGCAGGGGAACTTCATGGAAGACATGTATGAGTAGACCCGTCGCAACTTCGACTAGTTGTTTGGTTCGCAGCAGCATATCGCGGGCTCGCTCAACAATCCTTACACGCAGCCGCCGCCGCGCTTTTCACGCAGGTCTAGATTTGATCGCCGGGACGACGCCGGTCCTTCGGGATCCGATGACAGGTTTTAGTCTCGCTTCCCATCTCGTCTTTTTATCATTATTTCGTGTTTGAGGGGCGTGCCATTTTCCGTTGTACGTACACCCCTCTGTCGTAGGTAGTTTAATCTTTTGTTGTTTTAGTAGTGGGTTAAATGAATAAACCAAGGCAAGGGTAATTATGGCTTGGGTAAACTTCTTGTGAATTTGATCATGTTTGCTAAGTGTGCAGTGTTGGCTCAATGAGATGTTGGCTTGGTGGATGGCTTAGTAGTTCGTTGTGGATGCTCCTTTTTGCTTTGTCTTGTTCCGATTCTAGCCTTATGTACCAGGGGAGTTTTCGTGTTCCTTCCTTCCTTTATTTGTATTGAATTCGCATTTCCATTGCTTATTCAGTTTTTTTGTTGTACATCGAGGGCGATGTACAATTCAAGTGTGGGGAGGTGGTTTATCGCATGAGCCTTGTTGTCAATTTTATATATATATATATATATATATTGAAAAAATAAATAAATAAATAATAATAATAATAATAATAATAATACAAAGCTTTTTTTTAACAATCTTGTGGCATAATAATCAAATCAACATAAGTCTCGAAATAAGCACTAAAAAATTTTATAAACAAATAAGGGTAAACGCAAAAAGGGGGTTCGCTCGTGTAAGGAACACCGTCAAGACATGTTTTTTTGTATAAAATTGAGCATGAGAAATCAAACGATTGACCTACTTGTTTGCCTTGCATATTGACCGAATACGCCCGTTTCCGTGAGTTATTTTTGAGCCTTATAGCTTTAGGATTATTTTTGCTCATGTTTTTGCGGGCAAAAATTGAGTGAGCCGGATGACTTTTGCGATTTAGAACTTGTGTTAGGTATACATTTCGAGGCCACAAAGCAAAAATACAAGCATAAAAATGATTGAGGCATTAGGAAACCTTTTTATTTTAGCCATTTTTATTCATCTCCCAACTCAAATCATTCCCTTAGTTAAACCAATTTGAGCCTTTCCCTTTCGTTTCTTTTAAACCACTAAATATTAACCACTTAGCCAAATTAGCTTTTTATATTTTGAACCCATTTTTTGTTGGAAACCCGGTTCGGTTAGTGATTAACTTGTAGTTTTTGTATAGTTTCTTCTTCGTTGTTATGTACCCTCATGATCAAGAGTTTTTATCTAAGTAGACGTACTTAGTTCTCTCTAAAGCATGGGTTGTCAAAAAAAAAAAACCAAAGAAATATAGTTGAAAAAGCCTTATCAATCGG
Source organism: Helianthus tuberosus (assembly GCA_030545235.1). Classification (NCBI taxonomy): domain Eukaryota; kingdom Viridiplantae; phylum Streptophyta; class Magnoliopsida; order Asterales; family Asteraceae; genus Helianthus; species Helianthus tuberosus. The sequence continues at coordinate 60,335,040 of CM060372.1, read as the reverse complement.
TTTTGTTAGAGCAATTTTGGGGGTGAAAAACAATACTTGTTGGTTAGCTCTTGGTTAGTTATTATTTAGTTGTATACTTTTATTTTCTTGTATTTCAAGTTAGTCAAACCGTCGGGCTACAACCGCTTTAGCCACTTTTAAAAAAAAAAAAATCCACTTCCACACCCTTAACCCTAGCCAAGTTACAACCCAAACAAGACCTCATGATTTATGTTATATTTTTGTCGAGTGATTAGATTTGACCCTTCCACAAGCTTATGATATCGCATAGTTATCGTCTTGGCATCGAGTGTTCTAAACATACTCCATAAATTGTATGTGCACCTATATTTAGCCGAGTGTGTGTGAACATTGTGAGGATGCAAGGTGGACTTGTAGGGATTTCTAAGATGGACCATTGCGCATAAACATATTTTTCCCCTCTTTTCGGTTCTTTCTTTATGTCGAGCACTCCTTGATTGTTATAACCCGAATTATTTATTTGTGCTTATGAAATGCTAGTTGAGATGATTGCCATTGAGAGAGTTTCGCTCATTTTAGTTTGCTTGAGGAAAAACAAAGTTCAAGTGTGGGGATGTTTGATGTATAAGAATTTATACATCTTTTAAACGTCAAATATGCCCCGTTTATGCGAAAACTCTTTGTATTTTCATTGATTTTGGTACTCATTTGAGTTGTTTGGTCCGGGCTTCAGCCCGGTGTTAAAACGGAGGCTTTTGGAGCAAAAATGAAGCTTTCCAGCAAACTGCCAGATATGGCACTACCATACCAAATAGTGGAACGACCATGCCAAGCCTCCCGACGCCGACACTCTCGCAAGCACTAGCAGTCAGCAAGCACAACCATCGAAGATCAGGGAACGCACGACAGTGCCAAGCAATGGCACGACCGTGCCAGGTCAAAAACAACTTCTGATCAGCTCATTTCCGAGATCGCACCAGTCATCACCGAGTGTTCATCGACACGCACGACCATGCCATGGCCCGGCACGGTCGTGCCACCTCGGAAACATTTGAGCGGGATTTTTCCCGAAATGGTAGCAAACAGGATCAACAGGCGAAAAAGTGATTCTGACACTTGTCGAGCACGACCGTGCCAAAAGGTGGCATGGTCGTGCCATTCTCCAGTAGCTTAAATACGAGGTTCTAGCTCATTTGAGAGGGAGTTGGAGCATCTTGGTGAAGTTTTCTCTCAAAATTCTCTACTTGGAAGATTGTTGAAGCCAAGGAGGAGCTTGGAGAAGACTAAACCATTGAAGATTCACTCAATTTACCACTTTAATCTTCTCTTTAAACTTGGTTAGCCTACTTTCTACATTATGAAAAATTTAATCTTTCTTGTAGTATTCATGAGCCTTATGGGCTAAACATTTATGTTGTCTAAACTATTATGAAGCTAATGAATATGTGATAACATGGAAGCAGATGCGATGATTGTTCTTGTTAATCTTCTTGGTGGCATTTAATCTTGTTCTTGGAGTTCATGTGCATGTTTAAAGTCATTGTTCTTGAATGTTTGCTCATAAGTATTTACATGTTGTGTTGGAAAGCCCATGTAAAGATTATGATTATTGAATCTTGTTAACTTGTTAGTATGATTCATATCATGAAATTAGGAATAGTAATTGCTAATGTGATATGAATGATGATTTGAGGATGTGTTTGAATTCTTGCATCTAGATTTGGAAAGATCAAAAGTATGTTTATATGAATTATATAGTTTGTGTTCATGTTAGTTTGATGATTTAGGCCAAAGTTATTATCTAGCATGACCATGCTTGAGGATTATATCAAGAACATGATGATAGTGCCAACTACTTGAAACCAAGTTAAGGTGATTAGTGTGTTGTTCATATAAGTTTTCCCTAATTTGTAGAGTTAGGAGTTTTGACAAACAAATAACTCAAGATTAAAATCAACTTAGCAAGTGAGCTTAAAAAAATAATTTTTAGGTGATTATAATGTTAATTCATTTTAAGTTTTCCTAAGAATTATATGACTAGGAAGCCTTGATTGGGGACTTAGTTAAAATTAGAGCTTGCATCATCACTAATCCTTCCTCTTTGTTGTCACATGTTTGTTAGTGGAGACTTAGTTTAGGCAACCTTTCTTAGATATTGTCCTTTGTTAGAATTTTTAGTAGTTTATTTATTTGCATGTTAAGTTAGAAATATCAAACCCATCAATTAAAAAGGCTTTAAAGTAGCAAAAGTTTAGTATCGAGGCACCGCATCCACGGATTGATATCCGGTTCTTACCGATTAGCTATATTACCACCCGACGGGTACACTTACCCTTTTGTGTGTCTAGTTAGTTCTTAGGTGAAAAACCATTTTTAAAACTAAATTTGTGTGAAGAAAAACTCAATTAAAATATATTTAATTCACGCACATCAAGAACAATATCTGTAATAACTGTTTTATTTTATATGTTGATCGTATGGGGCATGAACTTTAAATATATTATAATTAATAGGTGTTATGGATTCTTTTGGACAACCTGTTTCGCTCAGTGCCGCGCCCCAATGTTTCTGCCATCGGTTGGGGTGTGACATAGTCATTGATACCTATGCAGACTGTTTATCATTTGTCTATTGACAATTAATGGGCCAACAAGAAAAAATCCGCAATGATGAAAAACGCACTTTTGTGGACCAAAATGACATATTTTCCACATAGTTAAGTTTTTATGTGAACAGAGAGGACTGAATTTGCCAAGTTCGAGGGGGAAATTCAGTGAAAAGTTTAGAGAGGTCAGAATTTGCAAAAATGAGGGGAAATAAAAATTTCATTAGAATATATTGAAATTCTGGAATTTTCGAAATTCAGACGTGCAACAGTATTCGTGTGGTTCCGACTTCAGATTGTTTGGGGATGCATAAAATTTGGATTCGTTAGTTCATGATCATAGGAAGTTTAGATTATTCAGATTGTGACCAGATTGATGTCTTAGGGTTTGAGCCTTGAGTTTTCGTACAAACCGGTTAGCAGGATTAGTGTTAGGAGGATGCATTAGTATTGTCGATACTTAAAAGATATCTCAAAACTGATAATTATGTGATAGTCAAGTGTCAGAATGGTTAATCTTCAAGCAGAGGAATTGTTTTGCGGACTAATCACCGGGGAATGAGGATGTTTGTTGATTAAGTTGCTGCCGGGACTTAGAGAGAAGACTATACATCTTTATCGTGACTGAAGAGGAAGAATGTGAATCTGATCGTGTAAGAGTGTTTCTGAGATCTGAATGTGTTACTAGATGATTTGTTATCCGATGAAGATTTGCTGATTGTGGAGATTACCGTTTACACTGATCAATCATTCAGGAGTGTGCTTAAAGATGATTACGGAAAATTGGATTTCAGATTTTCGTGGGTATTCATAGACTTGAAGTTTACCGGTGTGGTGATACGAAGTTTCTATCAATTGCTGGTTGGGTTTTTGAAGATCAGAGGATCAAGCAGGGGAATGCACTAAAACCGAACGTGGATGTGGTTAAAGTCGAAACGGAGAAGTTACATTGTGTTATTTCAAGTTGGTGATTATTCGTGAAGATTGCGGTATAGCAATTCAGATGAGGTTGGGAACCATGCAAACTAAGACCTGAAGATTCATTTTAGAGGGAACGCAAGCCCGAATCATCAATCAAGGGGGAATTATCTGAAGATATCAAATGCTTGATTGAAGTTTCAAATATTCAAACACGACTCTTATATTCAAAGATCAAGATTCAACAGTGATGACCAATTGGGAATTTGTTAGTGCATATTATGTATGTCCGCCACTGTGCGAATAGGCTAGATAGAGCGTGTGTTAAATATTGTATAGTTGAGATACGAACACATGACTTTGGAGAGGACGAGAGAGGTTCGTACGGATGTAACGCATTCGTGCGGATGTAACTACATCAGCACGGACAAGCACATCCGCAAGGAAGTACTCGTTCGTCCCAATCTCACATGTATATATAGTGTCGTGTGTTCGTTAGTTGTTAAGTTTTGGGAGTTTGGCTGGAGAGATTGCTAATGCTCTCTCCAGCCAGTCAATAATGTGTGCTCTTTCGCTATTAATGGAAGCTTTCTACTTATGATTATTCTTACAAGACTTCTACCGAATTAGCTTTATTCTATCCAAACTTTCCTCTAAACCTGTCGGATCCTGAACTCACAGGTTCATTAGCAGAGTACATTATAATCATTTAAGACTTTTGAGATAGAAAAACATGTGGGTAGATGGGTTGGGTAACAGGTCAAATGGGTTTGGGTAAAAACATGAGACTATAGTGATTCAATTTTCTTTCATTTCAAAAGGTTCTCATTTGTTGGTAATGGGGAAACAGTTATTTAAGAAATCCATGGTTATCATGGTTTTAAGGTGGGTAATTTTGTATTGTTAAGTCTTTTACATATTTACCAAATGTCTATTTTGTTTGTGCACATGTTAGTTTCGGGTTGAAAATGCAGGTTACAAGATATAAGTTACATCAGTTTTGTAATGTTATCTTTTTGATTCATTAGGTTTTTGTTATCATTGTTTGAACACTCTTAATCTTAGGTTTTTTGTTATAAATTAGATGATGTGTTTGAAGATTTATTTGATTGTTTATATAATACACATGCACATTAATGCAAGTAATGTTATTAGGCAAGTTATATACATGTGTCAAACTAAGTTTGAGTCGCGCTACAATGCGTGCGGGGTCTTCAACTAGTTTGACAAAAATAACAACCCCATGCTTATTTGTTGACATGATTGTTTTGTGTACTTTTCTTTGTTCATATCATATCTTTGTATGAAAACTAGTTTTTGCCCCGCCCGCGTTGCGGGGCAATAATCCGAATGTTTCTCTCTCATAACATGTATGTCTGTACAGAGGGCAAAATCATAATTATATTTTCAACTGGAGGCGAAATCATAATTTTAAACTGAGAGCAAAATCATAATTTTGAGCTAGGGGGAAACATAATTTTATTTTGAACTGTGAGCGAAAATATAATTTTGAGCTGAGAGCAGAATCGTAATTTTGAGCGAGACGCAAAAGCAACATTTTATTTTGAACTGTGGGCAAAAACGTAATATTAAACAGAGGGCGAAGCCATAATTATAAATTGGGAACAAAATTAAAAAAAAGTTTTTGAACCGAGGGCAAAAACGTAATTTTGAGCTAGAGGCAAAAATATAATTTTATTTTAAACTAAGGGCGAAAACATAATTTGAAACGAAGGAGAAAATCGTAATTTTAAACTGCGAGTAAAATTAAATTAAAAATGGGTTGTTCCCAGGCAAATTGCGTGACACTATTCCCTCAACTTCAGAATGTATATGTAGTAAATGTTTTAAAAATAAAAATGAAAATGGAAATTGAAATGAAAATATTGGAAGAAATGGGTATATTATCTAAATGAAATATTAATTTTTTAACTTTATTTATGGCAGAAGAACCACTTTCACAAAACCAAAACTAAAACCATGTGCGCCTCTCCACCTAGCAATTTCCCTGTATCATCTCATCTTTCATTATCCTTTACTCTCATCTCTACACAAAATAACCATAAAGTGCACATTTAGATTTTAAGGTTTCATCTTCAGATCATTTCAGTTCATTGTATTTAATATTTATATGATCTTGCACAGCTCGTTTCTTCAATGGCAAATTCTCCAACCTGGGCGGCGGCTCTGGCGGCCTCAGATCCTCACCAGCAAAACCTTAAAATTCCGCCGAAATCGTTAAGCGGCTTGCATGTCCTCTGTAGTCACTCTATTTTTGTCTCCCTAGACGTTTGTATCAGGTAAACCCTAGATCCGGCCGGCGAAGCAAGTTTTCCCGCAAACTTCCGGCGAGCCGATCTAACCTTGCGTGGCTTATTTTTGTGTGAATCGGTATTGTTGAAGTACAATTCAACAGCATGTAGCTCGTTTCAGGCAATTTTACATTTTCCGAAACCGACGTTAACGGGTGAACATATGGCCTTTCTGGTGACGTGGTTGATTGGCGCCGAGGGTCGGAACCGTTGAGCTTGCGGCAGTGTTGGTGACCGGATTTTGCTTACAGAAATAAGAACCAAGAATCATGGGCAAAACTGTAATTTTCTTTGCCGCCCCCGCCGCCCAATGACCGGGTGCCAGGCAGGTGCCTGGCACTATTCCCGGCCATGGGTTTTGTATATGTAGGGTAATTAAATATCATTTTAGTGTTAATATGAATATATATTGCCTGTTTGAAACTTCTTTCGTCTAAACTTACACTTATTATTTGTTTTTTTATTAACAATGAAAAGGTTTTTTATAGCAACAGTCTCAATCGTTTACACCATTGTGTTTCAAGGTTCGATTGTTTGTTCTTGAATCTTTGCACATATACACCACTATATAATATTTAGTTTGAATATGTTCAGGTTTCAATAATATTGGTGTTTATAGGTTTGTGTGTTTGATTACAACATTATGCACACACAAACGTCCTTATCAGCTATCACAACAGATTTTTATAATTAAATGCACAAAAATTCATATTTTTATCTCCAACCCTACAAACAATCTTACATTTTCACATCATCACCACTTTTACATTTATTTTCAATAATCATATGCTTCTTTCATTAATCCATTTTTTTATTTTCACATTATTTATAACGAACATTATAAAAACTAAACATTAAACTTCTAAACATAAAAATTAAAATATGTGTATTAAACTTTTGTATTAGTTTTATATTTATTACAACTAGAATTAATAAATTTATATTTTATAAATCATTGTTTTGTACAATTTGATAGACAAAAAAGACGAAGTAACAAAACCCAATTGTATTAAAAACAAAAAAAATATAATTGCCTCAATAATAATAATAATAATAATAATATATTAATAATAAAAAATTAATAATAAAAAATTTGATACATATTAATATTAGTATTAATATAAATATAATAAATATAATAATAATAATAATAGTAATAATAATAATAATATATTTCTTTCCATTCCTTGAAGGAACGAAAAAAAAAACACACCCTTACCAAGGAATGAAAATTGTTATATCTGGAAAGAGTTACATTCCTTTGGAATGCTTCATTCCATTACCACATGATAACCAAACATGTTTTTTTCATTCCATCAGAATGATTCATTCCCTTCCACCTCCTAATCCTTCATACCAAACGTTACCTATTGGTGGAAGGGGTGGTCATCACTCATCACTCATCTGTGTGGTATGTGGTAATGGAATGGACGAGTGAATAGAATGGACGAGGTAATGGAATGGACAACGGAATGCAATGGATCATTACAATTCCATGTCTTTGTTTGGTTACCATGTGGGATGAAATGAATTATTATTGTGTATTGTTTGGTAGGCAAGAAAAATGAAGGAATAAAATTAGCGGTGAGTGCAGGTGGTCGGTGATAGTGATTGTGGGTGGTTATAGCTGGCAGTGGTTGCGGAGGCCGCGATGGGTGGTTGCGTCGACGAGTGGCGGTGGAGGCGGCGACAGTGGGTGGCGGTGACGGGGCGGCGGCGACCGTCGTTGGTGGTTGGTGGCAGTGGGTGGTGGTGGCGGTGGTGGTTGGCGGTGGTGGTGGTTGTGTCGTCGACGATGGTGGTGGTGGGTGGCGTTGGCGGTGGTGGTAGTTGGTGGTGGCGATGAGTGGCAACGATGGCGGGTGGTGGCGGAGTAGGCGATGACAGGTTGCAGGTGGAGGCGGCGATCGCATCGGTGGTGGGTGGTGGTGGTGGTGATGGCTGGTGGCGAATGTGTTGATCTGTGGGGTTGGTGATGGGATGGAATGAAAAAAAACATAGGGGTGGATGGAATGATTTTGAGGGAATGAAATTGCCATATGGAATGGGTGATTCCATTCCATTGACTAACCAAATACCCTTTTCTTTATTCCCTCGTAATGATTCATTCTATTTCACGTCTCATTCCTGCATACCAAACACTACCTCACTCTTCTCTTTTCTTTTTTTAATTTTTTTAATTAACAAAATAAGATATAAAATTAAAACAAATAAAAACCAACATTTATAATATACTTTAGATTAATAAAATAAAACTAATGAGAAAAACAAATACTGAAAACTAAAATTAAAAAAACTACTCTTTGTCAGAATCAGGAAATTGGATATCCAAACCACCAATGTGTTCCGTTAGATAAAATCGTAGTTAAAAAAAGTATGTTTGTTTCGTAACTCCAACTGAATATCCTCGCTAACAGAAGCCTATGTCAGAGGGTTCATAACGTGGTCTGGTGATATCGCGTGCCCCGCGTCCTTTGTGATCATATTGTGCAATATGATACACGCATACACCACACTCCTGAATGTTTGTGGTTTAATTATATGAATTGGTCGATCAATTATAAGCCATTTACTTTTTAAAACACCAAACACTCGCTCAACGTGTTTTCTCGCCGACTCCTGTAACTTCTTTAACACTTTTTCTTTGGGGTCGGTTAGAAACGAATACGCCTTTACAAAAACCGATCACATTGGGTAAATACTATCAACAAGATTTAAAATAAAAAAGATTTTTTGAATTTTAAGAACTAAATAACTCACCCTATTTAAAACATTTTTTTACCAAATACTCTTCTAACCTACTAAAAAATTATAAAATCTCTCAAGTTAACAAAATAATGCATCCCCACAATCGTTCTTTAGCTCCAAACAAGTCGTATGGTGTAGGCGAATTACCAAAGACTACTTCGCCTCAACCGACTCAACCCCGTTCTTTCGAACCGAACATAATGGCTTATGGGCATTTTCTTGCGAACTTCCTTATGTTTTTTTCCACAACAAATGCAAAACCTTCATCACCAACAACCGCTCACTCCTCTATGCCAAATGCCCCTACACCCGAATCCGTACCCAAACGCAGCATACACCCGAACCCTATACGCGAAAAAACGAAACCATAGGAGGAAAACTGTAGCCGAGAAGGAAAAAGCCAAAGATGAGCATCACGTATATTCGTGGACTTAGATGTGGTGTTGACAAAAGCTTGGCTTTCTATTTGGGAGAAATCGGTTCTAGGTATAATTTATTTTACATTTATTGTAAAAAACATATATTTTTATAAATTTATGTATATTTTTATATTAATAGTATGTATTTTTTTTAAATAGGTACCAATTAACACGGTGACGATTTTTGGAATCGAATAAATGACCTTTATCACACAACGTTGGAACGAGATTATTATCGAAAAAATGATAGTCTCTCGTCAAAGTAGTGTGAAATAAAGCAAGCCATGACCGGCTTCAACGGCCACCACAACAACCTAAAGAACAACCCAAAGAGTAGTGAACCCAATGCCGATTTGTTGACGCGTGCGATGAATTTGTATTCGGACGGAAAGAAAGGAGGGGGCCTTTAAATTTATTCATTGTTGGGATGTTACGAGGCATTCGCAAAATGAGCAAGGGTACCTCTAGCGGGACAATTGTTGTTCAAAATGTCGAAAACTAGTTCCTCTAGCAATCGACCGAATGCTCGTACTGAGTATGAGATAAACATGAGCGTCGACGACGTTGAATTTGAACACCCACTTGGTAAAGATAAATCAAAGAAGAGAGTGCAAAAATCATATACTATGGGTTGGGAACACACCCCCCGTTTGAATGACCTAAATGAATAAATAATTTTGTTCAATAGCATCCAACAAGAAAGAAACGCCCACATGGAAAAGGTTCTCTAGCATTTTTGAACGAAACAACCGGATATAAATTCCTCACTATGAAAAAGCTCACCTTGCACCCGAAGAAAGAGAATTGTACGAGAAAACGAAACAAGAAATCATGGCAAAATATTGTACTTAGTTTCGTTTTTTTATTTATTAGGTTTGGT